>CM046966.1:3990857-5321142 GCA_025698475.1 Gossypium anomalum | reverse complement strand
AAACAAAAAATATAAGTATAGAGACTAAATTCCATAGTTTTGAAAAGTATAAGGACTATTAGCATATTTTAACCTATTTTTAATAATAAAAGAGATGCGCCTGATTAATGAGAGGAAGCAAAAAGGAATAATGTAGGAACCCAACGCGGCGAAGCCCATGGACATGAGAAAGTGAGGGCACGATCTCCGCAAAAAACCAATAAAGGCATATAAACCCTAAAATAGGTGGCTCACAAACCATGGGATCTCTCAAACGATTGAACCATTATTTTTATATTTATGTGTACAAAATGTTGGAAATATTGTGCCCTACTCTCTAAGGGTTTACAAATATTTTTCTAAGTTTAACACGCTAACTTGAATTATCATAAATTGAGCAGATCAGATCTGGTATCGAATTATTGTTCATGGATCTACATTTAAACAATTTGATTTTTTAAAAATATTTTATTTAAATTTAATTATAATATCTATATATAAACATTTATATAAATTATATTTTATTATTTTTAAATAATACTGTGGGTTGAAGAAAATAAATTTTATTTTAAAAGATATGATGATTTATTTAGTCCTCTAATTTCTACAAAAAAAATTATTTTGATTTTTTATTTAATTTCTCTTCTATTAACCTTTAAATTTGTGTTGTTCGTCAAATCACCTCAAAATGAAAGAAAAATTAATGTTTATTAATATTGACTTGGATTGTCATGTGAATGTTACATCAATAATTAATTTTTTTTAATTTTTAAATATATATATTTTTAATTTTAAAAGATTAATTATTTGCTAACGTCACATACACGTGGATTACTCCGTGAATGTCACGTCAGTAAAATTATTAATTTTTTATCCATTTTGAGCGATTTGACAAATAATACAATTTTAAAAACTAAAAAAAAAGTAAAAAAACTAAAATAATAATTTCATAAAATTAAAGGGTGAAATAGAATTTCCAAATATATCTTTTCTACCTCTAAAGCTTGAAATTGCAAGAGCACACTGGAAATTTATTTTTGTTGGCTGTTCTATTCTTTATTCGAGACTTTTTACTTTTTTTTCTCTTTCGATTACAGTAATATTGTCTGTCTTAGCATTAGGTCTGGATCCAGTCTATAGTGGGCCACCGGCTGTGATCGGCCTTTGTAAGCTCTTTTGATAGAAATTATTATTATAACTATTATTATACATCCCTACGCTGCACAAGCGTAATTGTATGCATATGCATCTTCATCATTTGCCAAATGGCAGTCCTATGCATCATTGCACTGCATTATTCAATAGCATAAGCAGTTAGGCATTATTTATTCCAACTTCTTCTTCTTCTTTTTTCATTTGCATCATTCAAATCAAAACCATACATCATTTCAATTATTTCAATCATTTTCACTTAGTCATATGTTCTCTGCACAACTAAAACCCAAATCCAAAATCAAAGTGATCCACTACTTTATATTTTAGGATTTTTTGAATAAACCTTTATTTTTAAGAAATATTTTAATTTTTTTATCTTATGTTACAGTATTATTATAATATGTAATTTCATTGTTACTATTATTTTTATGCTAATCACAAATAAACACACCGCTCATTTAAAGAGATCCTTCCAATCAATACTAAAATCTACATGTTCATTAAAGATGTTTTCTCCTTTAAAATCATTAGTCCAAGTTCACATTACATACAACAAATACTGTTTGACCAACGCAAATGCGTATCTCACACCTAAACTACATTTTCAGTTTTGTTCATTTCGATTATGTCATCTTCTTTTTTCAGGATTACCATAAACTTCTGCTAGTCGCCATCTATTTCCATCTAGAACATCAACGTGGATGTGGCTAGCTGAAAAGCTTCACAAATCAACAACACAATTTTGTGTCTAGATCATTGATCACCCACCACAAGTATCACTAACACTAAGCTCAGTACCATGCAAAAACTCGCACTTCCATCAAACCAATTTCATCTTACTAACATGAAAAAACTGTTACAGGCCTCTTCTGACTGTCTACAATCTCAATCGACCACTCCTCATTCTCTTTGCCCTCTCCTGAGTCCATCAACCCACTACTTTAGCCTATGTTGCCAACCTTCTTTATTTGAATTTCCTTCCAAATTAACGCAAAGAATAGCCCTAATTTGGTTAACAAAATGCAAATTCAACAGTATCCTTTGAACATCCTCACCTTCCATCCTTATCCCCTTCAATTGTGAAATCGCAAACTCACTTCCTTCCCTGAGCCAATGGCTAGTCGTGGAAGTTGAACGCTGATCAACAACCTTCGGTTTAATAATTTAATTCCCTAATTCATCGGCAATTCTATTTTCCCATTAATTGTAGGAATTGCTCGAATCGGACAAGTGTTTTCCAAGTAGATAAGATGTTCACATAAAAAAACAAAATAGTGTAAGACGTTCATACTTAAAGCAAGCATAAACATGATTAATTTGTGACAACAATATTCTTTTCCTGCTTTAACGAATTTCTCACATCCAACCATACTATGACCCTCATATAACCTTTAAAGTCATTAGACACTGATTTTGCATCATATCCTACAGAAGCACCTACGCAGTTGTCGAATTGAGTTCCCATAGCCTCAAACATGGGGCCGCTTAGTGGTTCATGTATTTGCAACCAAAAATAGGCAAAATAAAGAGAGGTTAGCATTGCATCTTGCCCAACTTCTAACCTATGTATCAATAATAAGTGGTTGCTAAAGGTTCATGATCTACCGTCAAACAGTCCTCTTCCCCATTGATGTTATGGTAATATTGAAAAATGAAGCGTTTTCCTTAAATTTATTATTGTTACACCATCGATTGATATCGAACACTTGCTAGAAAATTGTAATATTAACTGTCAAAAACTAATCAACTAAACAATTTTTATACGTAAATCTCAAAATAACTTCACCTAAATTGATTTGTCAAGCTTCATCCTCACCATCATCGATGGTTAAAGATTATTTCATGAAAGCTGAACTATAAATAAAAGAAAAAGAAAATAAAAGAAATAAAAGACATGATATAAAAATATACATAAAAAAATGAATTATAAGAGTTGACATTAATTAAAATTATATATTAATTTTTCAATGATAAAAATATTAAAATTAAAAATTGAAAGAGGATGTTTGATGTATATAGTTTAATTATCAGTTGGGTAAATGCTTTATATTTGTTAATTTTAGTATGTCTTTATATTCCCACGTGATACTGATACCCCAAGAGTGAACCTAAAGTTAAAAAGAAAAAAACCTAGCTATGTAGTTGATGTTGTGAAGTTTACAAGTCAAGAAAGTTTAAAAGCTAAGATTTAAATAGATGGTCCATTATAATAGCTTGTGCTGAATTTTTTATAAAATATATATGTAATTGATACGTGAATTTCTTTTTAATCTTATAAATTGTATTAATATTCTCATAGAGATAAATAAGAAAAAAATATATTTTAATATATTTAAATTTATGTCTTTTTGTATTAATAATAATATTCGTATTAATTAAATTAAATGTGAAAATATATAATGCTTTAATGATGTAATTAATAAAAAATTAAAATTATGTCACCTTTCAAACATAAAAAGGAAAAAGGCCAAATGGCCAAAACCCAACTTTTAAAATTTATTAGAGGTGGACAGTAAGGAATATAAAACGACAAATTGACAACTTCCCGATTGATGACTCTTATCCTAATGTTTCTTGGATTAGAATATTAAAATAAAAACTAAAAATAAAAAGAGATTTTCCCGATAGGATAATAATAATGTAATGACTAATAATAATAATAATAAAACCCTCCCATTTTAAGTTCCCAAATCTGTACCCAATTGCTTCCCCTTGCTTTCAAGCTCTTACCATTCATACATGGGCAAATCCCTCAACCCCAGCAAACGTCAAAAGCTGATAGCCCACTACGACCACCGCCACCTCCACGAACAGCCTCTAATACCAGGCCTGCCGGACCACGTGGCAGAGCTCTGCCTCTCTCGTGTTCACCCTTCTTTGCTTTACTCCGTTTGCCGTTCATGGCGTCGCTTAATCTACTGTCCGTTTTTCCCTCCTTTCCGCTCTCTCTACGCTCTATTCTTTTCATCGTCAGATAATGAAATCCAGTTGTTGAGCTTCGATCCGATGTCGTCTAGGTGGGAAACGGTTCCTCCGCCCCCTAACCCTCTTCGTCTCCTTGTTCATCACCCCTCTTTCTTATGCCGGAACCTCCCTGTTCAATCCATTTCCGTATCGGGTAATCTTGTTCTTTTAGCAGCAACTGCCCCCAATTTCAATCCAGCCCTTTCTCGCCCCCTCATATTCTCGCCACTATCTCGTTCATGGGGTTTGGGTCCTCCAATGGCGACTCCGCGCCGCTGGTGTGCAGCGGGGGCATCGGGTCCAACCGTTTACGTTGCCAGTGGGATTGGGTCTAACTTCTCCACCGACGTGGCGAGATCTTTGGAGAAGTGGGACTTGGGGGAGGAGGATGAAATGGATGATTTCAGATGGAAGAAGATGAGACAACTGAAAGATGGGAGATTCAGCAGAGACGCCATCGACGCCGTTGGTTGGCGACGGAAGCTTTGTATGGTGAACGTGGCTAAACAAGGGACTCTTTACGACGTCGCTAATGACATATGGGAACAGATGCCGGTGGGGATGGTGGGTGGTTGGAGAGGACCCGTTGCCGCCATGGATGAGGAAGTTCTATATGCTGTGGACGAAGATAAGGGATTACTCACAAGGTATAACCAAGACAGCGATAATTGGGAGGTAATAATGGAGGTAGAGAGTCTTAGAGGGGCATGCCAAATGGCCGCCGCTGGAGGAAGATTATGCGTTATTGGTGGCGATGGGGAGATTCTAGTCATCGATGTGGAGGCGGCGCCACCCAAATTCTGGGCAGTCCAAAGGCCGGCGGAGTTGGAACCCTTGGCAGTTCATATCTTGCCCAGGCTGAGCCGCCTGGATTTTTAATTGCCGACAATAAGCTGACGTCCTCAAGCTCGGAATAATCTTTAACTAAGGAGATATTTTTTAATCATCGAAAGTGAAAATTTGTCGATTAATGATATAAAAAGCGGTGGAATGATGTATTTATTTTCATTTATATATTATTGATTCTCAGAAGGCATACGGAAGCTTTGAGAGCCATGAAATCTTTGTGGAGCTATTACAACATTTGAAAGGCCATTTTTTTTTAGGCGGGGAAAGTGAAAGTTTGTCCACATTTTGGGGGAGGAAAAGTGGTTGTGTTGACATTTGATTAGTTGTGGACATTAATGTGTTGCCTTTCTATCTCCATAACCCAACCCCCAACCCCTATCTCCAAATTAGGGTAGGGTACCCAAAATTCGGCAAATTTTAGCTTCTGTATTAAGTAACATTACCAAATTCACTTTTAAAATTATCCGTACATAGCATAATTAGTCCACATTTATATTTTAGTCATTGAATTATAAAAATTTTCATTTTCATCACTAATATGTTATTATTTGTTTTTATTTTGGTTATCTTCTATTAAGAATTAATAAAAATAATGACGTGATTTTTTTAATTGGTATAATTACACATTTAATTCTTAACACTTAACATATTCTATTAATTTAATTCTAATTCTAAATAATTCAACTAATTTAATCCTTCGTACTTACAATTTTTACCAAGTTGGTTCTATTCTCCTCCTCCCGATTTGTTGCTTCACTAGCCACTGTGACAGCTAACTTCTCATTGACCACCTATGCTCATCGTTTCTTATTCTTCTTCTCATTGTTGCCGTTGTTATCCTTTTCAGTGCCATTGTTGCTATGAGCGCCTTTTCTATTGCCCTCTGTCGTCACCTAGTTTGCGCCACAAACAGCTTTCGTACTTCATTCACAATCGTTTGTTCTTCTTTTCCCTTGATTCTCATCACCCACAAGGAAAACCCTCAAAGATCGAATCTACTCTTCTATCCCTTTATTATATTCTCTTTCTTCTCCTTGTTTGATTTATAAAGTATTATTTATAGTCTCAAAATGTGTCTAAATTCAAAGGTCTAAAGATGAATAAGTATGTAGTCTTTGCCTTTCCATGTTACAAATCGATGACGTTTGTAAATATGGAAGGTTAAATTTGTCGAATTATCTATAATTAGAATTAAATTGATACAATGTGTAAGTGTTCAGGACTAAATGTGCAATTATACCAATTAAAAAAATCATGTCATCATTTTCGCTAATGATTTAACATAGGGTGACCAAAACATAAACAAACGATAATGTTAATAACAATAATGAAAATTTTCATAGTTCTGTGCCCGAAACAAAAATATGCTAATAGTTGAGTGATTGATTTTATAGTTTATTTTAAAATATTTTATTTGTATCTTATATAGTTTTGGAGTATAATACCAAATATATATTAACATACATGTGTGTGAGGGGTATATCGTATCTATATTCTTATTTTAAGTGTTCTCTTGAATTAGTATTATGAATTAATTGGGTACCAACTTGATTATGAAATTACTAAAAAACCATATTTGGTACAAATTAAGTTATATTTTTATAGGATCTTTTTGTCTTTATATATAATAAATGAATAAACAATTTAATCATATTGAGATTTGAACTGCAAACACTATGCATAATAAACAATTAATTTTACCATTATAAGTAGACCTAATCATGGGTTGGGTCGGGTTTGAGCTAGGTCAATACAAAATTTTAGGCCTATTTTTTGGCACCCGAACCAGATAAAAACGGGTATCATTTTTTGTCCAAACTCATTTTTCAAGCCTATATTTTTATCCAAACCTTCCACATTTTAAACAAACCATTAGAACTATGGATTCATGATCAAGTTTAATTATAATAAAAACATCAACTAAGTTGTATATAAAAATTTAATAAAAATAATTGTTACATAAATTTCTCGCATAGATCATAAATATACACAAACTCTAGTGTACAGTTAATAAAAGAATGGAGGTGAAGTGAGATGGTTATGAAAGCAATGCTTTCAACATTTAATAAAAAAGGGTAACAAAATTCAAACATTGCGTAACTCCATAGTTATCCCTGTCCAAAAGGACTTCGACATTACCCACAATGCTTAATATATTTTATAGTAAAGAAATTAATAGTAAAAGGGAAGCATTAATTGTATGTCACACTCTTTGTCAGCATCGTGTATTAATAGCAGTGCGGGGGGAGAAAGAGATGCATTGTTCTTCCACACAATACTAATTTCTCACATTAAAGTTTCAAATATGCATGTGACTACTTTTTGGGCAAACACAACCCACATTATCTACTTGACCATCACAAATTCTCTGCCGATAAGCTCTTCTTTTTCTGAAGAGTGAGATAACACTATTCTGATTTTATTATTTCTTAAAAAATATATAACAATTTAGATTTTAAAAAATTAAACTAAAATCAAATAATAAAATACAATTAATTCAAAACATATTGAGAAAAACAAGAGAAGTCTAAGAAGAAGTAGGAGTTGTCCAAAACACATTATTTATTGCATAATTTGTAATTTTATAAGGACTTTTAATTACAACACTCTATGAGGTGTTTGAATTTTACTTGTACGCGTTTAGGATTTATTTTGCTATTTTAATGTCATTTAGTTTGAATTATTTTAATTTTTAATTAATTCTATATTGTAATTTTTCACATATATTTTTATATTTGTATTTTAATTAAGTTGTCAATAATACAATATCAAATTCTAGTCTTTTTTTTTTTTTTTTGCCTTCCTTTTTTTATATATTATTAAAATTTTATGCATATAAAAACTATGTATTTAAAATATAAACGCGCGTTTAAAAATAAAATGCAATAAATAATGAAACATGTGAATTGAAACTAGTTAGTAATAACGCGTGAAATACGTACGATTTTAAAATGAAAAAAAGAAATTAAATTATGAGTAAAATAAAATTTAAATATGTAAATATATCATAATGCACTATAATTGTTTATCATGATTACTATCGAGTTAACTTATAACACCAACTGAATCAACAATATTATCAATATATATAATTGATGGAGATAATAAAGTGTATAATAAAAATAAAATTGATATATTATATTAAAAATAAAGTTTTAGTTCAATGGTTAAGGTTTTTTTAATGGAAATGGCATGGGTTTTAAATCTCACTATAAAAAGATTGAAGTACCATTGAATAATATAACTTATTTTAAATATAAAATAATATCTTTCATCATTTCTCAAATCGAATTAGTGCACGGCTGACTCATGACACCAACTCAACAGGGGTTTCAGTAATAGTATTGTATAGATATACAATTCATGAAGCCAATAAAATATGTAAAATAAAATTAATAAATATCCTATTTAAAACAAAGTTTTGCTAGAGTGGTTAATGTTTTATTGATGTAAATTACATGTGTTGAAATCCCACTGTATAATTTTTTTATTTTTTTATATAAAAAAAAGATTAAATCACTATTTGAGGCTTAAACTTAGCAATTTTTTTTGCATTGGGCTTAAACTTTTCTGGGTCCAAACTAGGTGCTGATCTTGACAATCCCCACGTTTAGGCTTGAACTTTAAGGCTTTCAAAGGCTAACTTAGAAAAAAAAAAAGTTCAAGCTCTAATATAGGAAAAGTTATCAAGTTTAGGCCCCCAAAAGTGATTCAACCTTAAAAAATTAAGAGATTAAAGTACCCTCGAATAATATACTTATTTTAATAGGAAAGGACATTTTCATAATTTTTCAAATTAAATTGGTGCTCAATTGACTCGTGACACCAATTCAATTAGAGGTTTAAATAATAGTAAATATAAATATACAATTGATAGGTAATAAAATATACATAATAAATTAAAATGTAAAAATCATATTAAAATAAAGTAGAGGTAATATGATTTTTTAAAATTTAACATGATCATGAATCATTTGTCTAGAACAAATGGCTTAATCATTATCGGTATAAATAAAGATAATTTTCATCATATAATAAGTACAATGGTACCCATGAGATAAAAGTGAAAACATTAGTTGAACAGGTTTAACATTAAGCGATCACGAAATGCTTATAAGAGTAACACATATTGTTCCAATTTATGTCCAGGCCCATATACAAAATTAAATCCAAACTTAAGGGCCCAAGGCATGAACAAATTTCAGCAAGCAAAAGAGTTGCTGTTTGCAACCAAAGAAGTCCCCAAGTTCCGTACAACACGCGAACCTCCGCATTGTGCGCCACTCCACCCCGCCACGTCAGAGACGTGCTCAATCATGTACCTGAAAATGTGTAAAATGGGTTGTGAAAGCTATAAAAGCCAGTATATGATTTTGTATAGGGGAGGTTTTTTTTGGGTTTTTTTTTCTCATGATACAAGTGCACTAGCAGAGATTATAGAGGAAAAATCGAAAGTTAATCAAAAATCTGGTCTAAAGATTGAAAGGTGATTTTTTTTTCATTCTTCTTCCTGTAACTTCTTCGATTTGTGTCTTCTTTTTTCTTTTTTTTTTATATTTTGTTTATAGACTGATTTTAAGTAAAAAGAGATAAAGGAGGGCTTACTTGGTCTTGATCCGTGACCGGCGGTGGGGTGGAGGTGCGTGGCACCGATGATCCTTCAGGGTGGCACAAGTTAGGTTGAACTCCTAGCAAAAATGGAGAGGGAGCTGGGAAGAAGAAGCATTCTGCTTCTTTTTCTTTTTGAAAAACAATAAAAATAAAATGGGTCTCTAAAAATGGCAGAATGCCATTCAATAGTTTTTGAAGTGGTGGGGCCCACGCATTTTGCCCTTAAAGGGTCAACTTACGCACTAAGTCCCTGTACATTTTTCTGCTGCCCAAATCTGTTTCACTTTGGTTTTTAAATTTCACCCAGCAAGTTTGTGCAGCTTTTAACTTGGTCCATATTAAATGCTGGTTTCAGGAATTTGGATAAATTTCATTTTTAAGCCCCCTTGTTTCACGCACGCTCCAATGTGGCCCTCCTCTCCCCTTTTATTTATGTTTTACCCCAAAACTCCCGTTTTGATTCCAATTAAGCCCTATTTTGTTTATTTTAGACACTTTTATCACAAGATTAATTTTTCTCTGGTATTATTAGTATTAATCTATTATTTCTATTTTTTTTTACTATCATTTTTTTGGTTATTTTCCTATTAGTTATTTTATTTTTTTATACTATTATTTATTATACTTATTATATCATTTTCATTTTTTTTATTTTCATTTAATTTAATCAATTTGAGCTATGTTTCACATTATTATATTATTTATTTATATATTTGTTTTATGCTTAGTATATATATATATATATATATATATATATATTTTAAGGCAAAACTAGTTATTTTATGTATAAATTGTCATCATATTTATTACATTATTGGTTATATCATTTTTGTTTTTACTAATAATCATTTTTCTGTACTATTTATTTTTTATGTATATATTTTATTAAAAGTTAATAATTTTAAATATAGTTTATTATACTTATTATATCTTATTTGTCATATTTTATTTATTTATTTTTACCGTTTACTACTATTATTTTACTATTATTATCTATAATTTTATATGTATATATTTTTCACTAAAGTTTTTTAATATAATTATTAATCGATCTACTATATTACCTTTATTATTTTTTATATACCATAGTTTTTTTATCGAATATTTTTTATATTAAATTATTATTGTTTATCATTTCTCACTTTCACTAATTTAGCATTGTTATTTTAACTTTACTATTATCACTACATATATACATCATCGTTCGACATATTATTTTCATTTCTATTATGCATTTTCGTATTGTTAATATCCTTATTGCTATGTTTGTTATGTTATTATATTTATTACTATCGTTATAATTATTGTGGATTTTCCTATATTTACTATATTCTAGATATTAATATATACACTATCAAGTTAATTATTATACTGCTATTTTCATATTGCATGTTATCTTTTTTTGTGTGTGTTAAGTTTTAACCGCCCAAATTCATTTTTATTCAAAGATTTATCCTCAATGGTTTTCAAAATAAAGGCAATGTTCGGTATTTAAAGGATTCGAAGAATCGTGCCCTAACGTACTGGGTTTCGCTTTCTTTCTTTGTTTTGAATATCCGAATACCCTCTTGAAGCTAAAAATGCACGTTTTAAAGGCAAGATCACATTTGAGGGTCAAAGATATTATGTCCTAACGTACTGGATGTAATATTTTACCTCAAGGTGGGATGGTCTTTAATGCACATTTGACTTACCTAAATGTTTTAAAAGCCAATAAAAGGAGGATCGTATTTTGAACTCTGTCCAAATCTTTAATTTTTGACATTTAAGAGATTAATTAATCGATTAAGTACCAATTTTGGGCGTGTCGAGGGTGCTAATCCTTCCTCGTACGTAACCGACTCTCGAACCCGTTTTCTTTAAATTTTGTGGACAAAAATATTTTATAAGGTGGCCCAATTACACCTCAAAAAAGGGATTGGTGGCGACTCCTAACTTTTCGTTTTCAAAAGTCGATTTCCCGTTTTCAAAAGATGGTTTCGACACATATGATAATATTATTGGATTGAAATTTAAAAATATAAACAATGTTTTTAGCGACATACGAAGGAGAGTTCAATAATGATACTTTTAATGGTTTGACTCTATCATTTAGTAATTTTATATTTAATAAATGAAGAGTTGAAACTCGATTATAAGTTAATTATATGTCTAATCAGTTTTTCCAATAACTCGTTATAACTTTCAACTATTTGCAAGTAAAAACTTAATAACTAATAGAAAAATCAGGAAAAAAAAAATTGTATGAATTACGTAATTGCATATTCTGGATAAGACAATTAAAATTAATTAATTGAGTTGAAAGAAAAAATTTTAATTAGTCATCAAAGTAAAGGAGTTTGCACAAAAGATCAAATATAGTGTGTTGATCATAATTTTAACAAAATTGGGATTAAGTTGTGTAAATCATTTAATCATACTAATTAATTAGGCTTGATTTTGCATGCATATCAAGCGAATTGATTTTGTTCAGTTGAGCCTAAATTTGATAGAAAAGCAAATTTTGTAATTGAAGTTAACTACTTGCTATCAGTTTCAACTTTCAAGTAAAACTAACGTATTTTACAGCAGATTTATGGAATGAAACAACATAAAATCACATGACTCTGGTTTATGTTTTTCATCATTGTTAGGCGAAACTAATAACATGAGGACCCTGTTTTTCTCTTTTGTGCCTTTCCTTTCGCAATAGTAATAGAAAACTATTGAACACACCAAGGGGGAAAGAAAATATACATTTAACAAACTAATAATTCATTTTATATATGTTCCCAAGACTGCCTACTTATGATTCCTATCCAAATAGTCATGGGAATTGGGAAATATTAATAAAAAAAAATTATATCAATTTAAATCACCACACACTGCAGGTTAAAACTGACACTCCATTGAAGAAAAAGTATTTAAACTGATATGAATGCTGCTGCTCTTCTATCTCAAACCAAACACTTGTTGATAATAACACTGGTAAACCCAACAGCAGCAGCAGCATTCATTCCTTTGAGATACCTCTCCTTTCATATGTGCTTTTATACTTTTTCTTCAATGGATTGTAGTTTGTACCTGCAACCTTATGATTCCTAGAGCAACAGTCAGAAAATTCATAATACTGGAACATTTAAATTCACAAATAATATGCAGACATTCCATTAAAGAAAATGTATACAAAGCACAACATGATAATCAAACAGAAACAAGTCAATGACACTGGTAAACCAAACAACAGCATTTATTCCTAAGAAGTCTAAAAACATTGCTACCAGTTCCAATAGTTGAAACAATTACTTTATTAAAAAGGATAAGACCAGTTATTTGAATTGTAGACATCAGTAAAAGGGGCCAACAAACTTGAAATATCGTCCTCATCAGAAACAGGAGTATCCTTGAAGGAAGAATCAGTTGCATTGCCCCTCCTCTGACCTTCATGTGTACCAAATGCATCCTCTACAAAGAAGTAATCCAACATAGATAACATGTTATCATTCGATTCTTGATCTTGAGGAACCAGTGCAAGTTGAGGCGCCTCCAACAATGTAGGAACATCCTCAGCAACAGCGACCATTGGAACTTCAGGGGCATCCGGGCATGTAGGTGCAGCATAAGCATTAGTATCAAAGGCAGTGGTGACATTAACATCGCCATTAGTATGACCCATCGATGGTTGTGTACACCACCCACTTGACTCGACAGAAGGCCCAACACATACACTCTCGGGGACACAGGAGCTATTATCACCACCAACAGCTACTGTACACAGGCCGCAAAAGGAACCAGCACCAGCGACCACTGGAACATTCAACAATGTAGGAACATCATTAGCAACAGCGACCACTGGAACTTCAGGGGCATCCGGGCATGTAGGGGCAGCACAAGCATTAGTATCAATGGCAGTGGTGACATTAACATCGCCATTAGTATGACCCATCGATGGTTGTGTACACCACCCACTTGACTCGACAGAAGGCCCAACACATACACTCTCGGGGACACAGGAGCTATTATCACCACCAACAGCTACTGTACACAGGCCGCAAAGGGAACCAGCACCAGGCAAATCTGCCTGCTCGTCGTCACTCCACTCCTCTTCCTTGAATGGGGCTCCGTATTGGGAACCATTTCTTGGGCCCAGACCATCCTTCTTGAAAAGAACATAAAGCATATACATATCTTGAGCAGGCCCTCTGTCAGCCAATATTTTTTCTTCAAGCCTATACTCATGCATAACCCAGTCTGTTCGGTCACCACGTGGAGCTTTACCTTTGTGAAATACCAAGGTTTTGATCATTCCAACAACTTCGTCATTGTACTTTACAGGCCGATCCTTTCCCGTGGCCTTCCAGTAGCCGAATATAGTAGCTCGATTCACCCTATCCCCTCTAGCATATTTCTTCTCGATAGGACAATAGAAGTACCATTTAAGATCCCCGGTCTTCATACAGGACATATCAGGCAAGTCCCAGGGAGCAAACTTATAAACATCAACTTTAGCAATCACATTCAACAAGAGCTTCCGGCCTAATACTTTTCTTTTCAAATAATACATAACAAGTTCTACATCGGTGGGGTGAAATCGAAACCCCGGGGGTAATGTGTTTTTCCCCATCAGAAAAATCCAAAACTTGGAGTCTCAGTATCCAATAACAAACAAATGGCTCACGAGAAAATGAACAACAAAATTTGTGATTCCGCTTCTTCAAGTAAAGCAGCAGAATCAAATCGTATAATCAAAACAAAAAACCTGACGCGTAAAAAACGGGCCAAGTCCAATGCCAAAAGAAAATCTTTTGTGAAAAATACCTCAATCTCCCACGGTTCGTAAACCCCAGATCAGAACCAAAAACAGAAGGCAGCTGTTCCCAACTGAGCTCAAAATTCATTTGGTGTGCAATGTAAAGCCTGTTTTCAATATCAAGGCTCCCATATCATTAAAAGATCATCGACCATAACAATAAGTACATTCAATTTTTTGTTTAAAAAAGAAAACCTAGATCCAATTAAAAAGAAAACCCTAAATTGAAAAATCAAGGAAGACCGAAACTAACAGATCCAAGCAAAGACCTTCGATTAATGCTTATTTGTAGAAACAATAATTATAATGAAATAGAAGAAGTGAAAACCCTAGAATTTTACCCGTAGAGAAGAGAGCCGCGAGCGAGAGAGAGCACCGAGGGAGATTGGGTCAACAGTCAATAACTGAAAGCAGCGGAAAGTAGAGTGAATATTTTGCACAGCGCCTGTCTTTTATAATCCCAACTTTTTGCTACGATTTTTTTTTTTTAAATTCCGAAATAAATACTCTTTTATTCGTATCTTCATCTGATTTGTAATTAATTGAAGTTTGATACGATTTTACTTTATTTATATGCTTCATTTGACGCCTTCTACATATTACAACCACTTAAATAATTAACTCAAATTTTAAATCAATTAATTAATTAACAAATAAATCTTAAAAAATCCAATTAAAGATGGCAACACACTAAATAAATCGATTGGGCCGGGTCAGATCTAATCAAAATCTTAAACCCGTTTATTAGGCCTAGCTTGATTCAAACAAAAATACTAAAATTCGATCCCGGTCTAGCCCTTCCGTATATATATATTTAAATATAATACATAAAAAATATTAAAAATATTAAAATAAACTCAACAACTTGAAATATATAAAAATATATATATTTAAATAACACTAAAATATGTGTAACTTAATAAACAAATATCTCTAAAATAGAAATAAAATTAATAATAAAACAAGAGTTATACAATATTAAAACATTAACAACAAAACAGTAGCATCATAATAATGAGATGGTAGCAAAATAATGAGAAAACAATAAAAAAAATTTATAGACTTTTTCTTTTTGGAAATTTTGGCTTGAGTCAAAAAAGTTTTACTCGAGGCCTAACTTGCTTTCCAAATAGGCCTTATAGTTTTACTAAAACTCATTTTTCAGACCTATATTTTTATCAAATATTCTCATTTTTTAAACGGGCCTTCAGGCTAGACCCAGTGACCTAGTCTATGAACAAATCTAATTTAAACTAATATCATATATAAATAAATTATTCGGTAATTATCTCAAAGTGAAACAAGCTTTTTTTAAACTTAACCACGATCCAATCCAACAAATTTAAAAATTAAATTTATCTTCACCCGTTCTAAAATCCGATTTTAAAAAAGAATCTATTAAATCAAATCGGATCCGAATTCTTTTGATATCCCCAAATTTGAAAATCTTAAACATACATAACTTGATCTACGTAGGCTTACGTACAACCAATGATGTTACGTTTAAGTTTAGTAGGATAGGACCGTTGATATTGTTCTTAACGATGTTTTATCCCATTGATTAAATGAAATTGCCATTGGCTTATTTATTCCAAAAAAATTTGCCTTGTCTTGTTAAAAAAATTTCAAGTCTCAACTGTAAGATTGAGTCCATGCTTCTTTGACACGTGCAATTAATTAAAAATATATTTTTTTTAATTTTAATATATAGTGTATTTTTTGGTATAAATCAATTTTTTATTAAAAAATTTAATCAAGAATTTGTATAATACTTCTTTTAATGACAGTGATGAATCCTGAGATTAAGTTTTTAAGTTTCGGCAAAGTTTAGTAAAATTTTTCAAAATTTTAAGAGTTCAGTGAGAAAATTTTAAATAAAAATTGGGATCTAATTAAATTTTTTTGTAAAATTAATAAGAACTTTTAAAAATTTTAATTGATTTTTTAAAAATATAAAAATATAGTGTGAGTTTTCAAAATTTTAAAAAGAGTCTAAGTAAAATTTTTTAAAAGCTTAAAAAGAGAAATGAACATTTTTAATAATTTTAATTAAAACTTTCTAAAAAGAAAAATCAAATTCTCCTATAATTTTGAGTGAACAAGGCCTCCTAACCTACCAGTCTGCCTCTGTTCAGTGCCAAACCAGTTGTTTGTATATAATATATAATAAGTTCATAGACTTACACTGACTAATTTGACAACACCTCACTAATTAACCCAAAAGTTATTTTTTAGTAAGTCAAAAATAAAAAATGCTTTTGGGACTCCCCCAAACTGCAACAGGGAACAAAAAGAAAGGGACAATCGTTGGCCCAGCACACACAAATGAAATTCTTTTATTAATTAATTCAAAACAAGGAAATCAAAATAACATAACAAACAGGGATACAAACTTTATTCGTATAATTTTCACTTCATGATTTTAAGCATTAATTTTCCGGCAATCCCGTCTGATCTCACCCCTATACCCTGTCAACGGTGAAATATTCCCCATCTTAATCATGGACTTAGCGAATTGCTGAAAGAAGAGTTCCTGGTTATAAGCATATGTCCTCACTAACTCCCTTGATTCACCATTCTTTGTGAACAAAAATTGGTCAGAGTTCAACAGTCCCTTGTTAGCCATTAAGTTCTTGAAGTAGCTGTTGTCGAACTTTATGGGGCTAACAAAATCTAAGAAAAACAGGTTCTGGTCGCCGCCTGATCTTGGACAGTTCCTGCGCAGTTGAGAAGCATAGGATTGGTCAAGTGTGTTGTCTGGTTTTCCATTGCCTGATTGGTTGTATAGTCTCTGCCTGAAACTGGTGCATCGGGAATTTCCTATCGTGTGGCTCCCTGCATGATATATATATGGGCAACTTGGTCATATATTTTCAGAGTTTTGCCTTTCTTGGTTATTTGCAGAACGTGAAAGAACTATATAGCTTACCAGAAAGTGCAACAAGATCAACAATGTCTAGGCCTTGTAGCTTAAACTTGGTGAGAATTGTTTGGAATGTGTTGTTTGGAGCAGGGATGTTGTTGTTAGAGCTACTCAAGCTTGCACCTCTGGCATCCCTTCTTCCAAGAGGGACTTCCCAGATAGGTCCACCTGTCTGCAAATCCAAAAAAACATGTTACCATGGGGTCAATTTCAATGACAAGACAAGACTATAACCAAAACAACATACGAGAACGGTAGAATCTCTAGCAGCCAAAGCCATAATATCAGCACATGACACTGTATGAGGACACTCTTTCTCCATTACAGCTTTGATCTCATCTATCACTTCGAATCCTCTAGCTGAGTTCCTGTTTGGATTCGACCTCTTTTCGCTGAAAATGCTCCCGCTGCTGTCTAACAAAATCGATGCATCACAGCCCTGAAAACAATGAATTGAATATATTCATATTAGACACACTAGTCTTGTATTCGACACTTTGCTATTGGTTTGGTAAGGTTGAATAAGTTACCTTAACAAAGCAATCGTGGAAGTGTAGCCTAAGCAAAGAAGCAGCCATGCGAGGTTCCTTTGCAACAGCTTTGGCAACAACGTTTCTCACAATCTCTTGAGCTCTGGGACATGAATGATCATAAAACTGAGGGTACAGGAATCCTCCAATTATATTGGAAGCAAAGCCAAGGGCAAGAAGAGTAATAGCTATTATAGAACAAACCATAATGTTTTTTGTTTTTCGGTCCATTTTTTTACTTTCGTATAGTTGAACTGGAAACAGCTGAAATAGGAAGAGAAAACGCTGTTATGATGAGAGCTTTCAAAGAGGGTAATAGGTATATATAAGGGAGATTTGATGACATTAGGTAACTAGCTTTGCATCAAAAGCAAGAAAAAGATGCAGAAAGGTTGGAGTTGGTAGCTAATTGCCCACATTTGCTTGCCCAGTATAATTATCTAACAGAAACCAAGTTGTAATTTCTGTTTCACACCCATCTAATTTAGTTTCAAGTCAAAAGTTTAAATATTTTAATGTGTAAATTTCTAAAATATGTCTTTAATTTGCTACAATCCAACTTTAATTATTTGGGTAAACTATCAAATTAGTCACTTTTGTTTACTTCATATTACATTTTAGTTACTTATGTTTAAATGTTACGTTTTAGTCACTTACATTAACGTGTTGTAACATTTTAGTCATTGAGCTGTTAGTTGATATTTTTGATATATTTAATGGTGTAATGGTAAGCTGACGTGGAATGTTAAATCATCATTTCAAACAAACTTTTAGGCTAAATTATACAATTGGTCCCTATATTTTTTCATTTTGAACAATTTAATTTTTTGTGTTCTTTTAACTTTCCTTTATTTTTTTTTCTTTATTTTTCATTCTCTTCTGCTTCTCCCTTTGTTTTTCTCCCTTCTTCATCTCTTTTAACATGTTTTTTTTCTATGTGTTCCATTTGTCAAAACTAGAGGGGAAGAAGAAAAGAAAAATAAAGAAATAAAAAGAAAAAAAATTAAACTATATAATTTAACTTAACATTTTTGTTTGAAATGATAATTTAAAGTGCCACGTTAGCTTACCGTTACACCATTAATGGCAATTAACAGCTCAGTAATTAAAATGTTACAACATGTTAATGTAAGTGACTAAAATGTAACATTTCAAACATAAGTGACTAAAATGTAATCTAAGGTAAACAAAAGTGACTACTTTGATAGTATACCCTAATTATTTTTATTTGATATTTCTTATTTAAATATTTAGACAAGTGTTGGATGCAATAATAAGACACCACTAAATTGTATTCTTAATATGAAAACTTAAATTTAAATTTTAATTCCAAAAAATAAATTATCTTTCCCTACTCTTACCTGGGATTTTTTTCCACATCCTCTAGATTTTATTTGATCTCATAAATTATTTGGGTGGAATCAACTTGTATAATTTCAATATTTTAACTGTCTATATTTTTATATTTTTCCAAAGATTAAATTAAATTCTTTTATCATTTTTGAAGGGTTAAAGTGTAATTTTATCATTATTAATTTAAAATTTTCTAAACTATAAAGAGCTTAAATGAAAATTTTTTCAAGAGGGACCTACCCCTGGCTCTGCAAAGTGTGATTCGATTTTTACTTTAATTGTATGCTTAATAACACCCGAAAAGTCAAAGCTATATCTTACTTCAATCCGATTTAATATGTCACAATTTTTTTAATAATTTATTAGATAAAAATAGAAACACAATAATAATTAAGTGACTAATTTACCTAAAAAATATTAATTAAAATAAGTAGGTAGCTATCTAATTATTAAAAATGAGATATTAAAATTATCTTTTTTAATATTTTTCAAAATTATCTAAAATAATATGAAATATTATATTAAAAAGGTTAAAACTAAAAAATAAATAACATTTTGAAAGTCAACTTTTACATTTATCTGAAAAATATAATTATATTTCATACTTAATTTTTATTAATTTACTAAACATTTTTTTAATATAATTTTATACTATTTAATATTTAATTTTTCGTGGTTTAAATATAAAAGATTTGTTTTCATATTATTATAGAAGAAAAGCTTACTATAAATTAAACATAAAAAAAGAATTTGGTTGGATTCAATTAATTTCAGTGTAAATCCAAAATTGAACGGAACAAAATACACTCAGACATTATAGTATTGACATAATTTTTAGAGGTTGATTATTTAAATTTATTTTATTTCATGGGTTAAAAATTTATATTAAGATATCTAATTTTAATAGTATTAAAATTTATTAATTTTAAAGAATTGGAAGAAATATTGGGAGATGTAATGTTGAGTAAGCTGAATTATGGGCTATCTATGATGGTCTTTAATTTACATGGGAAGCAAAATGGATAAATGTTATTATAGAGATAAGTTGTGTTCTTTCTATTGAATCCATTCGGGGTAGATTTTAAAGTCAACTGAATAGGGATTTAGCTATAAGAATTAATGAATTGTGTCGAAGATAATGGAGGGTAATTATCCAATATGTCCCAAGGAGGCTAATACAATTGCACATGTTCTTGCCACATCTCCTTGTCAATCCACCTACTTTTCAAGAGATACCTTTAGTGATAGCGAGTCAATTACGAAGAGATAATTTTTTCCTTTAATTTAGGATGCTATGATTAATATGTAATTGTTATTATTTTATAAATATAAATATATATATTTTACTTCGTGGGTTCAAAAGTATTAGAGATATATATTATTAGTTAGGAGTATAGATTTAAAGCTAAAGCGTAAGAGATTTAGAGCTATATATTTTTTTAAAGTTGTATTATTTCGAATAGAGTATATTAATTCACACGCATATATAGTTAAGTATTACGGGGTTAGATAAGATGACAATGATTTCTTCTACCTTTATCAGTGGTCAAGGGTTCGATCCTAGTCCTGGGTATAGAGCAACTTTAAAACTTGTAGCTAACATCTATTCCCTTAATAGGCCTATAGAACACAAAGGATTATCACTAAATTCGCTCTAGTGGATTAATCACGAAAGATTGTTATCAATTTCGACATAACACTGTTTATAAAATTAATTTTTTTAGTTGCAATATCAAATATTAATCAATTTACAAATATAATTAAGTTGGTTTTAAATTTCATTTACTTATTTTATTTCAATAGAATTTTAATATATAAATAAAATCTTATTTGATCAAACAATTTGTTAAATTAGATATATTTTAGTTTTAAAATTAATAAATTCATTTCAAAAGGCTAAATAAAAAAAAAAATAGGGTTATTCAAATCCAATTAAAATTGATAAATTATTTTACTTATTTGATATTGTTTGAAAAAATATCTACAAAAGAATTGATAAATGCCATTTAGCCGCATGGAGTTTTGTTTTTGTATAGAATAAAAAAAAATTCAATTTCTACCATTATTATGAAGGGGGCGAGAGAGTAGTCACAGAGAGTAGTCACAGGTAATTTTTTTCGCCCCGTCCCGCGGCAATAACTAGAATTATTGTTTGAAAAAAATCCACTTACCCTCCTATGATTTATTTATTAATTGATTTTTAAATAAAAAGACTATTTTACCCATTCTAATCAACAAATTTCAATTAAAAACAATAAAAATATAATCAGTTTTAATAATTATTAAATTAAATTATAGATTGCATTATATTTAATACAATTATATGTAAAATATAATGTATTTTTAATTAATAACTGTAAGTTTATTTTTTTTAAAAGCTTGAATGATAATAATTTTTTATTTAAATACTAGTTAAATATTTTAAACTTAATTTAAATTCAATTAAATTTTAGATGTTTATATTTTAGTTAATTTCTTTTCTACTAAAACATTTTTCTATTATTTTTAGATAAAATTTGGAACCAAAGAAAATACCATTTATTGGTGATTACATTATTAAATTCACATTTGAATAATATGTTATTTTTATAATTAAATTTTGAATATAAAAAAATATTTTATTAAAGCAATAGCTACCTATTAAATTACATTTTCGTTATGATTTAAATTATTAAAATTTTGTTTGACCAAAAAAAAAAAAATTTACACTTTAAATGGCATTTCAATTTAAAGCTAAAACTTAACACTACAAAATATATGCATTAATATTAAATATTTAGGTATTTTCATTTAAGTAGTAGTTAAAAATCACTAAAAGGAGTTTGAATTTCATTATTATTTCATTCAGACTTTAATGAAATTACTTTTTTATTTCTGTAATATTTTTAATTATGTTAGACGATTTAAATAATGTACATTACACTAATTTCTTAAAATAAAAATAAATTATTAAAAAAATAAAATTAACATATAAAATCATATGCAATATCTGCTATATTCTAATTTATTACTTGAGTCAAATATAATGTTATATTACATCGAAATAATTTTTAAAGTGTTTATTAACTTAATAAGGGAGTATTTATTGATTTCTTAAAATAATTATATTTTACACAAACCTGTAAAACAATATTAATAGATTTAAAATTAACAAAATTCAAAATTCAAAATATAAAAATGAAGAAACTAAAATTTTAAAATTAAAATTTATAAAAAAAAGTAGAATAGTTTATTTCATATTTAAACCAATTTAAAAATAAGTAAACTTCTGGAATCAATGATGGGCATGAGATGGCCACCGCAATCACTAAAGTAAATAAAGTTTAATACTTTTAATGATACATGGAGCATAATATTTTAAATGAAGGCTTTGGTTAGGATCCGTATAGAAAATGAAAAATCAAACTGCATTGGAGTTTGGACCACCAGGTGTTGTCCTGTAAAGGAAGAAGACAAGACACCCAGCCAGGCGTCGCCTCCGCTCACATTAACGTTCCTCTCAGCTTAAAGTTGCCTACTTGCCATGCTATTATTTATTTATTTATTTACTAAATTATAGATAAAAATCTAAAAATTATAATAGGTTTTGATATTCGGAATTATTTTTAATTTAAAAATTTTGGTTGATTAATTAACGTTGGTATAACTCTTTTGTTAAAATTGTTGCGTGAGATTTTAAAATTAAAAAATATTCACTTAATAATTATATAATAAAAAAATATATTGTAAAGGAGGCGGTTAACTTGGCGGTTTCTTCCCATTCATGAACTTTATATATCTCTGTATCATATAAATACCCCAGTGAAAGCAGGCTTCTTTCAAGTGTAAAACTCCAGTCCCATCGATTTTCTTTTATAAGAGAAGGCTAAAAAACAACTTTACTAGTATTTTTTTTTTCATAGTAAATATGTCAACCCGAAGCTCTGCTGGTCAGGTCATTCGTTGCAAAGGTTCATTTGTTTCTGTTTTCTCCATTTATCTTTTCTCTTTGATTCTGGATTCTTACTTAAGAGTTTATGTGCAATTGTATATGTTTATTTATTTAAAAAAAATTGGAATACTTTGCAACTGTAACTAGCTGCGGTGGCATGGGAGGCCGGGAGGCCACTGGTGATTGAAGAAGTGGAGGTGGCACCACCGCAAGCAATGGAGGTTCGTCTGAAGATCCTCTTCACCTCTCTCTGCCACACTGATGTTTACTTTTGGGAAGCCAAGGTAATTTAATTAATTTATTGCCTCTCATGATTCGTTCACATTGTGAAGCAATTAACATACTTGAAAACTAATATGATCAATCATTTGTCATCTTACAGGGCCAAACTCCGGTCTTTCCTCGCATATTTGGTCATGAAGCTGGGGGGTATGCCCTAAACTCATATCCCATCCATTTCCCTATAAATTGAGCAACTCAATTGGATATTTTTATCCCTCTATTGACAGGGTTGTTGAGAGTGTGGGTGAGGGTGTGACAGAACTTAAGCCCGGGGACCATGTGCTTCCGGTCTTCACCGGGGAATGCGGCGACTGTCGTCACTGCAAGTCCGAGGAAAGCAACATGTGTGACCTGCTAAGGATCAACACTGATCGAGGGGTGATGCTTAGTGATGGCAAGACTAGGTTCTCTATTAATGGAAAACCCATCTACCATTTTGTTGGCACATCCACCTTCAGTGAATACACTGTTGTGCATGTTGGTTGTGTTGCTAAAGTCAATCCCGCCGCTCCTCTTGACAAAATTTGTGTTCTCAGCTGTGGAATCTCTACAGGTCTTAAACAAAATCAATTTGTTACTTGATTTAGAATTTTCATTTTCCATTTATTCTGTTTGTTTAATGGAGTTTTAAATAATTTTCGAGGTCTTGGTGCCACCTTGAATGTTGCAAAGCCCACCAAGGGTTCAACTGTGGCCATTTTTGGACTGGGAGCAGTAGGCCTTGCTGTGAGTATCCCTTCTTTCATACTATGTTTAATCAAATTTGGACGTGAGTGTCCGACATGGTTGTATCACTTTCTTCAGAGTCTTCTCATATATACATATACATATACATATATATTGATATCAGTAGAGAGTTAAACCAACATAGTTTCGTATAATTTATTTCCCCTTGGCCCTGCTGCTGGTTGATTTGGTGTTTATAATTAGGCTGCTGAAGGGGCTAGAATTGTAGGAGCTTCTAGGATTATTGGGGTCGATCTGAATCCTAACAGATTTGAGGAAGGTAAGCTACGAATCCCAGAAGGGAGTTGTTGATTTACTGTCTTGAAAATTGAAATGATTCCTCTAATGTTCTGTTTCCTTGGTGTATCTTAAGCAGCCAAGAAATTTGGATGCAATGAATTCGTGAACCCTAAAGACTATGACAAGCCAGTTCAAGAGGTTTGTGACTGAAAACCATAACTTTTGGCTGTAATGTACATTTAAATAAAGACAACACTTCATTTCCAAAATTTACTCCCTTATTTTCAGGTGTTGGCTGAAATGACAAATGGAGGAGTTGATCGAAGCGTCGAGTGCACGGGAAACATCAATGCCATGATCTCTGCATTTGAATGTGTCCACGATGTAATTCCCTTTCTTCATGCATTTTGCCTAAAACCTGACAGAAACTAGGAAGCAGAATGAAGCTAAGAACAGAGACAATAATGCTTGACACATTGGGCTATGTTTTCTGTTTTTATGCAGGGATGGGGTGTGGCCGTACTCGTCGGTGTTCCGAACAAAGATGATGCTTTTAAAACACATCCCGTGAATTTTCTGAACGAGAGGACTCTGAAAGGTACCTTCTTTGGCAACTACAAGCCCCGGTCCGACCTTCCTTCAGTTGTGGAAATGTACATGAACAAAGTAAGCTACATCATTCCTTCCTAAAAACTCTGGACAATTATGCAGCTAGCAATTGGATGGCTACTTAGAACATTCATTTCTGTAATTCGTTATGAACTCAGAAAGAGTAATGTGATGCATGCAGGAGCTTGAGCTGGAGAAATTTATAACGCATGAAGTGGCATTCTCAGAGATAAACAAGGCTTTCGATTACATGCTTGCTGGGGAGGGCATCCGCTGTCTTATTCGCATGGATACTTGAAACCTATCAAACTTCATTTGTAATCATCATCGATCATACATATCTTAATGTTGTTGCCCTTTTTCATGCTCTGTATACGATATGAGACAGTACCACCACGCTTCTGTTCCTTTGCCTTGATGAATCGTCAAACTACAATTTCATTTCTGTTCAATTAATCAATTGATAAAGATTTAAAATATATTTTTGAAGTTTAATAAGTCAATTTGTAATTAGGACGGCGTAGACCCAATTTTTAGCCCGGGCCCATTCACATACAAAAACCAAAAAACAAAAACAAAATATTTACAAATAAAACAACCCAAAACTAAGCCAATTTTTCAAAAAAAAAAGAAAAAGAAACAGTTATTGCCTCCCCTTATGCCACTGCCCACGTTCTCTGCCCATACTCCATGCCCCTCATTCTCCATGACTTCACAACCTGCATATGAACACAAAAACAGCAAGAAACTGTTTTTTTTTGCTATAAAGCCTTTAGATTTTGTGGAAGAAGGGGTGGTTGGTTTTTTTTTTGGGGGGTTTTTCTTTCATTCTTTTTTCAGAGAAGGTGAATACAAGTTGTAATAGAAAATACATACAAAAATCAGTAGAAAGGGACCAAAGAATATTTTTCGAAGAAAGGGGAGGGGAACTTACCGACGCGGTGCAAGAGAACCTTTAAGTCGAAGTTTGGCTCAAAATGGAGGTCTGTTGAAGAAGAGGAAAAGAGGAGAAAGTGAAGGAGAAGAGTTTCAAAACTTTAGTTTTTTTTTAAAAGAGAAAAGTTGAAATGTTTTCTTTAAAGCAGGAAATTTTAAAGCAAGCTTTAAATTAAAGTAATAGCAGGTAGTAGCATTGGGGGGAGGGAGCAGACAGCTTTTGACTTGGTCTGTGCGCCCAATTTCTTTAAATGGTTAATTTGTGTGTTTGGTCCCTCCTCTCTTGCGTTGGTTTGAAATTGCAACTTGTTCATATTTTCTTGGTTTTAAAAATTGTCCCAGGAGTTTGCGCAATCTTTCATTTCAGTCCACGTTGAAATAAGTTGTTTTGAAGCATGGTTTATTTGTTTTTTTTGGTCCCTGCAAATTTATGCGTGCTACATTTGGATCCTTGCTTTGATTATAACTGCTTGTTATTCATTAATTGTTTTTTTTTCCCTTTTTTTCTTTTTAATTTTTTTTTTATTATAAGTACAATCCATTATTTCGTCAATTTATTTAGTATACAACTTTTAAAATAATTTATCTAAACATACGTTTTGGGTTACTACTTTATTATTATTATTATTATTTTACTTTGTTATTTATTTGTTTTAATTGTAAAGTATAATATTAAAAATTCTATTTTACGTAGTATTATTCTAAATTTTTTGCATAATATTTAATTTTATATATTATTATTGTATATATATAATTATGATGAAATTAGTTTTATTTCATGTACGTTGTTAATTCTATTTTATTTTTTATAGTTACTTGTAAATCTATTTAATATATATATTTTCTTTTCAAATCTATCATGTAAATATTTTTTTCCTTTTATTCTTTTTATGTATATATTATTGATTTTATATTATTTTATGCATATTTATTTTCTTCTAAGGACCCTGTTTTAAATGGTATATTTTATTTGTTTTAAATACTTTCATATACAAGTACCCTTTTTTTTTTATAAAATGATCATTTCAAGTATATTATTTATTTGAATTGACAAATACTATGTTATATTACTTTTTTTTATATAGATATTATGTATTTAGGAATTTTGTTTACACATTATTATTTCATATATAATTTTGGTTTATTTCGAATTTTCATGTATGTTACCTTAAGATTTTTATATATATTTGTTTGTTGGCATATTGATGATTCCAAAATGTATTTTTTCTATATCATCTATTTTATTTGTTTTAAAACTTGCTCTATGTTGTCGTAATAATTTGCTTGGTATCTCTTTAAATTCATTCTTAATTCATTAGTCTTCAAATATGTATTAGCATTCTTATAATATATGGTATGTCGCCATTGCATGTGCCCTAGTTCGTTCATTTGTTTTTTTCATTTATTTACTCATGTCATATTATTGTTTTTTCCCTTAAACAAACCAAAGCAAGTGTATTTCAATTCGTTTTTTATAATTGTTTAATGGAAAATTTTCAAAACTAAGGTGATGTTAGATGTTTTGGAAATTTAGGAAATTGTACCTTAACGTGCTGGGTTTCAATTTTCTGCTTGCCCAAAATAGCAAACATTCCTTTAAAAATTTCATTCGTGTTTTCTAAATTTTAAAATAAGGCCATGTTTCGTGTTTGGAAATTCAAGAAATCGTGCCCTAACGTATTGGGTTTCGCTTTTCCATTTTGCCAAATAACGGAGTACCCTTTTAAGGATTTGTTGCGTGTTTTGAAAATTTTGGGGTGATCTCAGTCTTTGGAGGCTTAAAGTATCGTGTCCTAACGTACTGGATGCGGTATTTTATTTCTTTGAAGCGAGAGAACTTTAATATCCATTTCGAATTGTTCATACATTTTTAAAAGAATCGTTTTTTTTTCCCTTTCTAAATTTTCAACGATGGGACATTAAATAATCAATTGGTACCAATTTTAATGCATGAGGGTGCTAACTCTTCCTCGCACGAACTGACTTCCGAACCCATTTTCTCAATTTTCGTAGACCTAGAATTATTGTTTTAATAAATAAAATGTTTTATTAAAATGATCAATTTTAAGGTGATCCGATTACACTTCAAAAAAGGTCGGTGGCGACTCCAAACTTTTTGATTTAAAAGTTGATTCTCATTTTTTTAAAACTCTTTTAAAAATGGTTTCGACAGCTTGGCGACTCCACTGGGGATGAAGAGAGTCAAGCCGTAAAATTGATTATTTTATGTCCTTCTGTTGGAAATTTTAAATTTGGGTTTTTAATACGATCCTTTCATTGCATTTCATGAGTTTTATAGATTTTGTCATTTTATTCGTGTTTTGCATTTTGAGTTCTTTCTATTTCCTCGCATCATATTGCATGACCGTTGTGGTCGTACCTTCTAAGTGGGAGTGAGAAACTATGCCTTCGTGAGGTTTTCACCTCCGCATGGGCTAGTGGACTGCTTTCGGGATACATCCGTACCTATGTCTTCGTGAGGTTTTCACCTCCGTATGGGCATAGGGAAATGTATTCCCCTGAACCGAACTCAATTCACATGAGCCTATAATGGGTGAGGGTTGAGGAATCTGCTGGTTCAGGTACCCTTCTCTTAGAACCGAGACACATATAGTGAATTCTAGGATCCCGCCGTAGGTAGAGCTATGTTGAACCCTAAGGATTACCCAGTTAGGTGTTTGATTTTTCTTTATTTTTGCTCTGATTTTTTTAATTTGTTTTTTATACTAACTTGTTGTGTTTCGTTGTGATTATGTTTTGCATGTCATTTCATATTAAAGAGGTGTTGATTTCTGTTCAGTTGCTAAATTAGAAAGCTTATTATGGAGAGCGAATTCCTTGATAAAGTAGAGGATAATGCGGCTATCCGTATGTGGTCAGAGAAGATACAACTTGAGAAAGGGGATAACCTAGCCATGGGGTATACATCGGGGTTGTCGGGCTTTACTCGCATTAGTGTGACCCAAAACGAGCTCCAAGAGTTGAGGGATATATGGGCTAGTTGGGATGATGAGACTAAGCAACTATTCTATCAAAGTTATGGTGACTTGCCCTACCTACTCGATATCAAGGTGGACAAGTGCTTGTTTCGGGCTATGGCTCAGTTTTGGAACCCGGCATATAGTTGTTTCACCTTCGGGAAGGTAGACTTGGTGCCCACTGTGGAGGAGTATACGGCTTTGCTTCATTGTCCAAAGGTTCAAGTTGACAAAGTTTACTCCAAGGCTGCTGGTGCCCCAGCTTTTGTAAAGAAATTAATGAATATCACTGGGATGAGTGAACAATGGGTTACAGCTCGAATTCAGCAGAAGGGTGATAGTAGGTGCATTCCTTGGGTGAGTTTGAAGGACCTGATCATAGCACATCCGGATACAAACAGGAAGGTTGATGTTTTTGCCTTGAGTGTCTATGGTTTGGTGATGTTTCCCAAAGCTTTAAGGTATATAGATGAAGGAGTTGCTGATTTCTTTGATCGACTTGACAAAGGGGTCACACCAGTACCGTCAATTCTAGCCGAGACATTCAGATCCTTGAGTGCATATCGGAGGACAGGTGAAGGTAGATTTATCGGGTGTGCGCAGTTATTGTTAGCTTGGTTCCACAGCCATTTTTGGAAGGTGGATAAGGTTTCTTATCGAGTTTTCTCTGAGAGTTACTCCCCGTTGAAGGAGATAGCAGCCATGTCTAGGAGGGATGACATATTAGAAGAAAATTGGATCGCGCTCCTCCGAAATCTTCAGGAAGAGGATGTTGAATGGAGAGCTCCTTGGTTTGTCCCTGATGAGATCCTCTATCGGTGTGGGAGTTTTGATTGGGTACCTTTACTTGGAATTTGGGGAGCTACTGGATATGCCCCTTTGCTCGTTTTAAGACAATATAGGTCAAGGCAATTCATACCGATGACACATGGATTAGCCCAAAGTGAGTTCGCGTATAAGGAGAAAAATTATAGGAAGAGGGTTCAAGAGATTTCTGATGCTTGGAAACGGACGCACCGGATGAAGAGATTGGCTGTTGGATCAATGACGACTCCTGAATATAAGGGGTGGCTGAGTAACAGAGTTAATGATAGTGTTCCCGAGCCAAGTTTGGAGGATGTTCGTACAATGGAAGAGTATTTGCAAGTAATTCCCTCCGAGCTTGAGATCGTAAAACGCGACTTTGAGGAGAGAAATGCAGAGTTAGGGAAAAAGATAGAACAATTGGAGGAGGAAAAGATGCATTTGAGATTGGATGTCGACGTTCAGAAACTCGAGGCCGAGAAGTTAAGAAAAGGGAAAAGGAAGGTTGAGGAAGACTTAGACAGTTTGAAAACTGATTACAAGAAGCTACGTATGTCGATAAGAACTGCCGAATTAGGGAAAACGTCAGAGCAGTGGCGACAGGAAATTCAAGAGGAAAAAGCCAGAGCTGATCAGTGGGAAAAGAGGTTTCATGATGCTCAAACACGTGAAAGTACCTTAAAGAAGTGTTTGGTTGAAGGCCAATGTGAGAAAGAGATGTTGGCAGCTCGGGTAGCGGAGCTGGAAAGGGCCCTGCGTCAGCACCGTGGTCGTAACTCTGATATTGAATTGAGGGCTAGTCTAAGTAGGATTGAAGATTTGAAAAGGAAGGTAGAAGAGCTTGAGACTGTACTACAAAACTGTGAGCTCCGAATCGAATTAATTGAGTCAAATAATGAGCAATGGAAGGAACAGCTCCGCCGATCACAGGATCAGGTCAGGGATATAGATCACATCATGGGTGAAGCCGTGGCTCAGATTCGAGAAGTGGCTGATTATTTACAGACTTTAGCGGTTCAGGCTGATGTGCTAAGTGTGAAGTATGAGCTAGAGTCAGACCGGGGTCGTGAGCTAGCTTGCCTTCTTAAGAAAGTTAAAGCTTTGAGCATTAGGGCTAAGTCGTATATGTGATCTATTTTTATGTAAAGGATTTTTTACTTTTTTAATAAAGTTTTTTAAATAGAATTGAGTCAGAATCGACGTCTCTTTAGTTTTGCATTCATTTCATGCATTTGCATCCTAATGCATCATGTGCATTAAATTTCACAAAAGAATCCTGATTTAAAAATTATATTATAGTTACCCTAGAACATCAATACTACACACGGAAAAAGACCAAAGCTATGGATCAAAGGTTGGAAAAATTGGAGCAAATGCAGAAAGAAAAGCAGGAACAGATGCAAGCGCAAATGCAAGAGCAATTAGCTAAGATCCAGCAAGATATGAAAGATCAAATGCTGGAATCTCAGAGAAGTATGATGAGCGAACTGACTCAGCTGCTAGTTGGAAAGCCAGAAAAGGGGAAGAGTCCCATAGTCAATGCTGAAGGTGATAGCGGGATTCTTACTTACCCTCCGGGTTTCACCCCAACAAACACCCCAGTACCTCTGCAAAAGGTGTCAGTCAGTATTAAACCCCAGTATCAGACTGGTACTTCGGTACCGCTACATTTTCCAACGGGCTCATGTTCTAACCCCGAAGACAATCGTGCAAATCCTACAGTCCCTGACTTCGATGAGGTCGCGGAAGTAGGAAAGACAGAAGTAGAATTTCCAAAGCGGTTAGAAGACCGATACAAGTGGTTGGAAGAAAAATTCAGGGCGTTGGAAAGCGCTGATTATCATTGCGGAATGGATGCCAAGGAGTTGAGCCTAGTCCCAGATCTGGTGCTCCCACCAAAGTTTAAAATGCCAGAATTTGAAAAATACAACGGAACCAGTTGCCCTGAGGCTCATATCACGATGTTTTGTCGGAGAATGACTGGTCATGTCAATAATGATCAGTTATTGATCCACTGTTTCCAAGACAGTTTGGTTGGAGCTGCGGCTAAATGGTACAATCAATTAAGTCGTACCCAAGTTAAATCGTGGAAAGACTTAGCACAGGCCTTCATGAAGCAATATGGCCATGTGACTGACATAGCGCCTGATAGGATCACGTTACAAAACATGGAGAAGAAGTCAAATGAAAGTTTCAGGCAATACGCTCAAAGATGGAGGGAGATTGCTACACAAGTCCAACCGCCATTGTTGGAAAAAGAAACAACCATGCTTTTCATTAATACCTTGAAGGCACCTTTTATTAATCACATGCTGGGAAGCGCAACTAAGAGTTTTGCGGATATAGTTATGTCTGGGGAAATGATTGAGAATGCAATAAGGTGCGGAAAGATAGAGGCAGGGGAAAGTACCAGGAGGTTAGCCCCGAAAAAGAAAGAAAATAAAGTCGGCAATGTAAATATGGGTTATGCGAAACCAATTATGGTAAATCAACCAAAAGTGGTAGCCACGGGTCAGCAAGCTTCGCCAAGGCAGGAGCCCAATACAAAGCAGAACACTGAGAAGCCTCAGTCTACTCCCATTCCGGTAACGTATCGGGAGTTGTACAAAAGTTTGTTTGATGCACATGTTGTATCCCCTTTTTACTTAAAACCACTGCAACCCCCATACCCCAAGTGGTATGATGCGAGTGCTCAATGTGAATATCATGCTGGAATCACGGGACACTCGATAGAGAACTGCACCTCTTTTAAGAGGGTAGTTGAAAAGCTCATCAATATGGGTATTGTAAAATTCGATGATACACCTAGTGTAGGAAATCTGTTACCCAATCATACTGATAAAGGGGTAAACGCTGTAATTGGTAATATGGGAAGGAGAATTAAGCTGGACGTGGCAGAAGTGAGAACCCCGATGAGGGAGGTTTTGAAGAAGATGATAGAAAAAGGTTTAATCATGCAAGACTTTGGGAGCAAATCCCGAGAAGTGGGGAACTATTGTGAGTTCCATGGAGAGGAGGACCATGAGATAGAAACAGGTAATGAATTTAGGGCCTTGGTACAGGCTCTAATGGACAACAAAGAGCTAGAGTTCTTTGAGTTTACTGAGAAGGAAGATGTATGTGCCTCGGAGGATGGGTTGATAGAGAAGGTTTTTGAGGTAAATCACCCAGTAGTGGTCATTTCGCGATCGAAAGTTAATGAAGTTGGAGCAAAAATTACACCGAGAGTTGTAATCCAGAGACCCGCGGCTTTTCCGTATAAGGATAGCAAAAAGGTACCTTGGAATTACAACTGTAATGTGACATATCCTGGGGAGGAGAGTCTGGTCAGCATATCAAGTACAAAGGTCGAGCCTGGAAAAGGGAAGTCTGTGATGATTGAACAAGGGAAAGAGAAGACAAAGCCACTGGTTAATGAACCAGTAACTGAAGAGAAAGCTAAAGAATTTTTGAAGTTCCTAAGACACAGCGAATATAGTGCTATGGAGCAGTTGCACAAGCAGCCGACACGTACATCGGTACTAGCACTACTTCAAAACTCAGAGGTTCACCGAAATGCGTTGATGAAGGTGTTGAACGAGACCTATGTCGCTGAAGATATCTCAGTGAACAAGTTAGACCGCCTTATCAGTAACATAAATGCCGATAACTTCATTTTTTTTAGTGATGATGAAATACCACCAGGGGGCATGGGGTCTACCAAGGCATTGCACATCACCACTCGCTGCAAGGGGTATACACTTCCGGCGGTATTAATTGATAATGGGTCAGCGCTGAATGTTTTACCGTTGTCCACATTAAATAGGTTGCCAATTGACAGCTCTCATATGAAAACATGCCAGAATATAGTAAGGGCATTTGATGGCACTGAGAGGAAAGTGATGGGAAGAATTGAAGTACCTCTGCTGATCGGACCAAACACATATGAGGTAGATTTTCTTGTGATGGATATTACGCCTTCTTATAATTGCTTGTTGGGGAGGCCCTGGATTCACTCGGCAGGGGCAGTACCGTCATCGTTACACCAAAAGTTAAAGCTGGTGATGGAGGGCCACTTGATAACGATAAATGCTGAGGAGGATATTATTGCATCCGTTACTAGTAGTGCGCCGTATATAGAAAATGATGATAAAGCAATTGAGTGTTCCTTTCGGTCATTGGAGTTTGTAAATGCAACTTTCATCATTGAAGGGGGTAAGGTCCCAATGCCAAGAATATCTGAGGCTACGAGGATGAGTTTGCAATTAACGGTGGGAAATGGAGCATTGCCCGGAAGAGGACTTGGAAAGTATCTTCATGGACTAGTTGAGGTGCCAGTTTTGGCTGACAAACAGGATCGCTTATCTAATTCCTTAATATTTCCTAGATTATTTACCTTTTCTTCTATATTATTGACCTTATTATATATTTTATTAAAATATATAGAGGTTATATCTATTAAACTATTAAATCCTTTACTAAGGGCCGAAATATTATTTTCTTGTTTAGAATCTATATGCATAATATGACTGCATGTTTTATCTTTATATAAACAATCTGTTTCTTCCATGTTATTCATCTTCGGTACCTAAAACCTTCTGTTATTATCTTGTCTTAAACACCAGGGCCTAACGTCTCTCTCCTAGACTTAAACAGGCAAAGTTAAGACAAAATAAGAAAATAATATTTCGGCCCTTAGTAAAGGATTTAATAGTTTAATAGATATAACCTCTATATATTTTAATAAAATATATAATAAGGTCAATAATATAGAAGAAAAGGTAAATAATCTAGGAAATATTAAGGAATTAGATTTGAACAACAAATCTAAAGAAATATTATCGAAGTTAATAATAAATTAGAACAAGTTATAAATAATAACATAGAGTGGACATAGATCTAGGTCCTTTATATTATGGTAATAGTAATATAATTTTAACTTTATCGGATGAAGAGGAAGAAACTCTCTGCAGAAGAATCATCTTCTACTAGTAAAGGTAAAAAAAACTGAAAAAGAAAATCTTTAACTCAACAAAAATATGATTTCCAATCCTATAAAGAACTTATAGAACATTGGAAAAGAAGATTTACAAACAAAGTAAAGATAAAAATGAAAGAGTAGAATATTTAAAATTAATAGAAGAAATTTATGAAAAACAAAAAGACCTATTTGCTAAGTTTAATTATCATTATATGTTAAATTATGACACTACAGAAAGTAGTAGTTCAAGTAATTTCGATAATCAAGAAGATTTAAAAGTTACTAGTTATAAATCGATGAAGAAGACACTTCAACATGAGATGAGGAAGAAAAACCAGAACCTATGGATATTGAAACTACAGGATCCATATGGTAAAAGAAAAATAGATTCGGATATTCAAAAGATGATTATCTCGAGAACGCTAAACAAAGAGTTTGAAACAATAGATAATACAATTAGGATTTTCGGTAATCAAACCCGAAGATATAGCTACCAATGAAATTAAAACCGAATATATGGGAGAATCTTCTAATCAACAACCTAGTCAAACTATACCTATACCACATAGGATAGATGATTTAAACAAAAGAAATGTGGCCCAAGGAGGAATATATTTAGATTTGACTAATATTCAAATAGTGACTATGAAAAAACCATAGATGATTGGGCACGATCAATGACAATTGTTGTAAACAACAACAGTTCATGGTCAAAAGAAAAATTTTTAAACTATTTTGTTGGAACATTTGAGGAGATGTTTTACAATTTTTAAGAAGATGGGAAGAATCGATGTAGGAAAATTCCAAAAAGGACAACTAATTAATCGAGATAGGTAATTCCTAAAGACCTTTTAAAAGGATTAACAAATATTCTAAAAGCAGAATTTTGTGGCTATTTTGATAAAAAGATCAAGATAGTATAGCTAGTTATGTTTTGTCAAAAATAAAATTATGTGATATAAGATATTTAGAAGAATTTTCTAAAAATTTCTTCATGAATATCAAAAGTTAAAAACGAAAATATAGAATTTTGGAAAAACCAATATTTTCATAAATTACCTCCACCTGGGATGAGATATGTATAAAGAAATATGTATCTTATTTAGATAAACATAGTAAAGAAGCGAGGCATAGCAAAAGAAAATATAGATTCTATAGGTAATAGGATAAATTTTGCAAAAGAAAGAATAACTTTGCATTGCCTACAAACTAAAGTTTTTGCTAAACAAGTAAAAAATAAATTAAGTTATAGTCATTGTACAAAAATTCTAGAAAACGAATGGGAATTTGGATGTAAAACAATACGTCCTAGTACTTATAAAAACATAGAAAGAAAAATAGGAAATATAAATTTGTTAAATGGAAGCCAGGAAATAAAAGATATACTGGTAATAATAATAAGAAAAGAAAAAATTTATTAGAAGAAAAACTTCAAAAAATCTAAAAACAAATATGTAAATGTTTTATATGTGATGAAGAAGGTCACATAGCAACAAATTGTCCTAATAAAGGCAAAAGTGCTAAAAGGTAATTAAAAGTCTTGAAGAACAAGATTTAGAAATATGTTTTGAAGAGGAAATAAATCAGAAGAAATATTATATGAGCTAGTATCGTAAAGCAGATTCGATTCGGATGAAGAAGAATATATATTTATGTTTAATGTAGGAAGTAGTTCTAAAAACCAATTAGAAGAAATTCCTCAAAAGAACGACAAGATATTAAATTAGGAAATTTAATTGGAGAAGAAAAAGACTTTTACGATGAAATGATAGAAAAAATTAATAAAAATCATATTTCTAAAGAAGAAATATATAAAATATCTAAGTTTAAAATTTGGAGTCAAAGGCATATAGAAAAAATTAGTGGCAATACAGTCGCTAAAGATACTAGAGGAGGATTAACAGAAATCCCATTATTTACTAAAGAAAAAATCATGAGGATTAAAAAGAAATACCCTCAGGTTAGATATATACATCTAGGAATAATTATGATAACAATTAGAGCTTTATTTAGAAGAGGTCATGATATACCTATAATAGCAGTGTTATTAGATAAAAGATTTGAAAATCCAATAAAAGCACTTATTGGAGGTATTCAGTCTAATTTACATAATGGAGTAATAGGATTTAAAGTAAAACCAAATTATTTTATATCCATTACAGATCCTCTAATAGAAGAATGTTTATGTTTAAGAATTCTGGACAAAAATTCTGAAATTAAGGATTTGTTGAAGATCTAGCAATAAGTTGGACTTCTATTAATGAATACACCAACACACAGTAAGTAGAAATTAAAGAAATTAATAATAAAATAATAGAGCTATTTGAGCCTAATAAATTTACTACAGAAATCCAGCCTAAATTATTACATTTAAAAGATCTATCAATACCAAGAGATTGGATAATAGATAGAATAAGTGGAGCCAGTACTTCAAAACCAGTAAGTACAATAGAATATGTGTCATCGGAGATGACTATATCAAATATCCATTGTAAGTTCTTATCTTTAATCTACAATTTTGTTAATTCTGCAGTTATTTATCTTAAAACCCATACATCTGTTATTTTGTCTTAACTTTTGCCTGTTTAAGTCTAGGAGAGAGACGTTAGGCCACGGTGTTTAAGACAAGATAATAATGAAGGTTTTAGGTACCAGAAGATGAATAACATGGAAGAAAGCAGATTGTTTATATAAAGATAAAACATGCAGTCATATTATGCATATAGATTCTAAACAAGAAAATAATATTTCTGCCCTTAGTAAAGGATTTAATAGTTTAATAGATATAACCTCTATATATTTTAATAAAATATATAATAAGGTCAATAATATAGAAGAAAAGGTAAATAATCTAGGAAATATTAAGGAATTAGATTTGAACAACAAATCTAAAGAAATATTATCGAAGTTAATAATAAATTAGAACAAGTTATAAATAATAACATAGAGTCGGACATAGATCTAGGTCCTTTATATTATGGTAATAGTAATATAATTTTAACTTTATCGGATGAAGAGGAAGAAACCTCTGCAGAAGAATCATCTTCTACTAGTAAAGGTAAAAACTGAAAAAGAAAATCTTTAACTCAACAAAATATGATTTCCAATCCTATAAAGAACTTATAGAACATTGGAAAAGAAGATTTACAAAATGATAAAGATAAAAATGAAAGAGTAGAATATTTAAAATTAATAGAAGAAATTTATGAAAAACAAAAAGACCTATTTGCTAAGTTTAATTATCATTATATGTTAAATTATGACACTACAGAAAGTAGTAGTTCAAGTAATTTGATAATCAAGAAGATTTAAAAGTTACTAGTTATAAATCGATGAAGAAGACACTTCAACAGATGAGGAAGAAAAACCAGAACCTATGGATATTGAAACTACAGATCCATATGGTAAAAGAAAAATAGATTCGGATATTCAAAAGATGATTATCCGAGAACGCTAAACAAAGAGTTTGAAACAATAGATAATACAATTAGGATTTTTGGTAATCAAACCAGAAGATATAGCTACCAATGAAATTAAAACCGAATATATGGGAGAATCTTCTAATCAACAACCTAGTCAAACTATACCTATACCACATAGGATAGATGATTTAAACAAAAGAAATGTGGCCCAAGGAGGAATATATTTAGATTTGACTAATATTCAAATAGTGACTATGAAAAAACCATAGATGATTGGGCACGATCAATGACAATTGTTGTAAAAACAACAAAGTTCATGGTCAAAAGAAAATTTTTAAACTATTTTGTTGGAACATTTCGGGGAGATGTTTTACAATTTTTAAGAAGATGGGAAGAATCGATGTAGGAAAATTCCAAAAGGACAACTAATTAATCAGATAGGTACCCCTAAAGACCTTTTAAAAGGATTAACAAATATTCTAAAAGCAGAATTTTGTGGCTATTTTGATAAAAAGATCAAGATAGTATAGCTAGTTATGTTTTGTCAAAAATAAAATTATGTGATATAAGATATTTAGAAGAATTTTCTAAAAATTTCTTCATGAATATCAAAAGTTAAAAACGAAAATATAGAATTTTGGAAAAACCAATATTTTCATAAATTACCTCCACCCAGGATGAGATATGTATAAAGAAATATAGTCTATCTCACGATGACACATATTCTATTGTACTTACTTGGTTTTGAAATCTTGGCTCCACTTATTCTATCTATTATCCAATCTCTTGGTATTGATAGATCTTTTAAATGTAATAATTTAGGCTGGATTTTGTAGTAAATTTATTAGGCTCAAATAGCTCTATTATTTTATTATTAATTTCTTTAATTTCTACCTGTAGTGTTGGTGTATTCATTAATAGAAGTCCAACTTATTGCTAGATCTTCTGCTAAATCCTTAATTTCAGAATTTTTTGTCTGAATTCTTAAACATAAACATTCTTCTATTAGAGGATCTGTAATGGATATAAAATAATTTGGTTTTACTTTAAATCCTATTACTCCATTATGTAAATTAGACTGAATACCTCCAATAAGTGCTTTTATTGGATTTTCAAATCTTTTATCTAATAACACTGCTATTATAGGTATATCATGACCTCTTCTAAATAAAGCTCTAATTGTTATCATAATTATTCCTAGATGTATATATCTAACCTGAGGGTATTTCTTTTTAATCCTCATGATTTTTTCTTTAGTAAATAATGGGATTTCTGTTAATCCTCCTCTAGTATCTTTAGCGACTGTATTGCCACTAATTTTTTCTATATGCCTTTGACTCCAAATTTTAAACTTAGATATTTTATATATTTCTTCTTTAGAAATATGATTTTTATTAATTTTTTCTATCATTTCATCAGAAAAGTCTTTTTCTTCTCCAATTAAATTTCCTAATTTAATATCTTGCTCGCATTCTTTTGAGGAATTTCTTCTAATTGGTTTTTAGAACTACTTCCTACATTAAACATAAATATATATTCTTCTTCATCTGAATCGTAATCTGCTTTCGATACTAGCTCATATAATATTTCTTGGGATTTATTTCCTCTTCAAAACATATTTCTAAATCTTGTTCTTCAAGACTTTTAATTACCTTTTTAGCACTTTTGCCTTTATTAGGACAATTTGTTGCTATGTGACCTTCTTCATCACATATAAAACATTTACATATTTGTTTTTAGATTTTTTGAAGTTTTCTTCTAATAAATTTTTCTTTTTCTTATTATTATTACCGTATATATCTTTTATTTCTGGCTTCCATTTAACAAATTTATATTTCCTATTTTTCTTTCTATGTTTTTATAAGTACTAGGACGTATTGTTTTACATCCAAATTCCCATTCTGTTTTCTAGAATTTTTGTACAATGACTATAACTTAATTTATTTTTTACTTGTTTAGCAAACTTTAGTTTGTAGGCAATGCAAAGTTATTCTTTCTTTTGCAAAATTTATCCTATTACCTATAGAATCTATATTTTCTTTTGCTATGCTCGCTTCTTTACTATGTTTATCTAAATAAGATACATATTTCTTTATACATATCTCATCCTGTGGTGGAGGTAATTTATGAAAATATTGGTTTTTCCAAAATTCTATATTTTAAGTTTTTAACTTTTGATATTCATGAAGAAATTTTTTAGAAAATTCTTCTAAATATCTTATATCACATAATTTTATTTTTGACAAAACATAACTAGCTATACTATCTTGATCTTTTTATCAAAATAGCCACAAAATTCTGTTTTTAGAATATTTGTTAATCCTTTTAAAAGGTCTTTAGGGGTACCTATCTGATTAATTAGTTGTCCTTTTGGAATTTTCCTACATCGATTCTTCCCATCTTCTTAAAAATTGTAAAACATCTCCTGAAATGTTCCAACAAAATAGTTTAAAATTTTTCTTTTGACCATGAACTGTTGTTGTTTACAACAATTGTCATTGATCGTGTGCCCAATCATCTATGATTTTTCATAGTCGACTATTTGAATATTAGTCAAATCTAAATATATTCCTCCTTGGGCCACATTTCTTTTGTTTAAATCATCTATCCTATGTGGTATAGGTATAGTTTGACTAGGTTGTTGATTAGAAGATTCTCCCATATATTCGGTTTTAATTTCATTGGTAGCTATATCTTTGGTTTGATTACCAAAATCCTAATTGTATTATCTATTGTTTCAAACTCTTTGTTTAGCGTTCTCGAGATAATCATCTTTTTGAATATCCGAATCTATTTTTCTTTTACCATATGGATCTGTAGTTTCAATATCCATAGGTTACGGTTTTTCTTCCTCATCCGTTGAAGTGTCTTCATCATCGATTTATAACTAGTAACTTTTAAATCTTCTTGATTATCGAATTACTTGAACTACTACTTTCTGTAGTGTCATAATTTAACATATAATGATAATTAAACTTAGCAAATAGGTCTTTTGTTTTTCATAAATTTCTTCTATTAATTTTAAATATTCTACTCTTTCATTTTTATCTTTCTTCGTTTGTAAATCTTCTTTTCCAATGTTCTATAAGTTCTTTATAGGATTGGAAATCATATTTTGTTGAGTTAAAGATTTTCTTTTTGAGTTTTTTACCTTTACTAGTAGAAGATGATTCTTCTTCTGCAGAGGTTTCTTCCTCTTCATCGATAAAGTTAAAATTATATTACTATTACCATAATATAAAGGACCTAGATCTATGTCGACTCTATGTTATTATTTATAACTTGTTCTAATTTATTATTAACCGATAATATTTCTTTAGATTTGTTGTTCAAATCTAATTCCTTAATATTTCCTAGATTATTTACCTTTTCTTCTATATTATTGACCTTATTATATATTTTATTAAAATATATAGAGGTTATATCTATTAAACTATTAAATCCTTTACTAAGGGTCAGAAATATTATTTTTCTTGTTTAGAATCTATATGCATAATATGATTGCATGTTTTATCTTTATATAAACAATCTGTTTCTTCCATGTTATTCATCTTGGTACCTAAAACCTTTCATTATTATCTTGTCTTAAACACTGTGGCCTAACTCTCTCTCCTAGACTTAAACAGCAAAGTTAAGACAAAATAACAGATGTATGGGTTTTAAGATAAATAACTGGAGAATTAACAAAATTGTAGATTAAAGATAAGAACTTACTGATGGATATTTGATATAGATTCTCCAAGAAATCGTTACTCAGGGGCCTCGATACGATTCACGGGGAGGAGGATATGAGTGCGGAAGATCGTTATTTTATTAAAAGTAAAGGAAAGATTTTTACAGGAGAAGATTGTTTACAAAGAGAAAAAGAAAAGATATCTAAACTATTTTTCGATCTTTTACAATGAGAAACTAAAGTAAAGAGAAAAGATTTCTAATTCTTTTCGATGCCTTTCCTAGGCTCTTTACATTCTTATTTATAGTAGAATTTACAAATTCTATTTAATTTCTTCTTCAATCCCGAACAGTGTTTACGATAAGGATGAATTTATTGTTGCTTCCACGTATGTTGTCGATGTCACTTCATCTCTTTGTCCATACTTGGATGCCTTGAATGTTTATTTATCGCCAATCTTGAAAATCTTCTTTGAAAATCTTGTTGACTTTCCTCGTGGTTTTGTTTTGTCTTTTACCCTTCTTGGATGTTGTCAAGATTTAATGTCTCGATTTCATCCGGATGTAAAGACTCTGGTGATGGCTCTCAGTGAGTTCCAAGCCTTCCACGTGTCTTTGATTTCTTCTGTTATGTCGGAAGGAAAATCATCGAGTTCCATATCCGCTATTTTCTTTAGCGGTTGTAAGGATTCTTCATCTCTCGATTTTTGCATTAGACTATTTTTGTCGTACTACTATTCTTCTTCCATCGATTATGTAGTGTATATGTCCGATCTTGAAATGCGTGTGAAATTTGTTGACATTAAATCAATTCTGCTTGGATTTGAAGATATTTTGGATTATTATAACACTTGTCAATGGTTTTGTCAAGTGTTCTTTGTTTTCTTTATTCTTTGATAAATAAGGACTATCAATCATTTTTGAATAATTCATATTTGATAAGGTGATAAAAACGTTCTTTTCAATAATACCAATTAGACTACTTATTTGGATATAAAAATAGTAGAAAAAATCGTCTCTATATACTAATAGTGATAATATAGCTTTTATAATAGCAGGAAAATCTTTTAGATGATAAAAAGAAAAATTTTGTACTACTATTTCTCTAACAAAACCCCATTCAATACTGCTTATATCAAATGGTTCATGGTCCAGTCTAAATTTTATAGAAGGAAATTCTTCTCCTATTTCATTTATATAAATAAAAGATTGTAAAAAGTATTCAGAAAAAACTTTTTTAAATTGAGCTTGCTGGTTGCAAATGACTCTATTAATTTTTTCAAAAACTTCAAATGGTAATATATTTCTAGCTTTATTATATAAGCATATTCTAAACATTTTATTCATAATGGGACTATTTGTTCCTTTATGAATAAAATATTAAAATATATCAATAAGATTATTTATCTCATTGATATTTTTGAATTCTATTTTAATTCTTCCCAATCTCTATATAAAATGGATTTTAATAATAAATCATGAGCTTCATTTTCTTTAGTTGTTTTTTCAACTAAAAATTGGGAAAGTTTTGTAAGAGCTCTTTCGAAATTTGCTCTTTGATCTGTAATATGGGTTTTCCATATTTCATTAATAAAGTTATATAAATCATTTGGTAAACTGGATTATAAAAATCTTTTACTTGGGGAAAAAGTTGTTGTTGTTTCAACAAATCTTCACTCCTTTTATAACTTGAATAACTAGCTTGGAAAGTGAGTTTGGATCCACGAGACCAAGGGAATTGGCTTGTTTGGCTTATTCTTCTTGGTGGGTGCTGGCTTGCCATTTTTGGTGCATAAGATGGAGAAGATCCAATTGGTTGTCTTACCATTGGATAAGGAACATAATAACCTTGATTGGCATAATATGATGTTAATATCGGAGTAAATCCTTGATTAGGATTTGTTTGCTTCCCTTTGTTGGGTTTTTTTATGAACCGTAGTCCATTCTCCGACTTGTTCTAGAGGTTTTTTACCTCTATCCATAAGGCCTGCTAAGATAATCAGCAATAACATTGTGGCGCCTTTAACATATAAAACTTCAAAATTAAAACTACATAATTCATTGTACCATCTAATTCTTTAGGTACATTTTCTAAACTATTATTAGTAAGAAATTGTTTAACTTTGCACTTGGTTGTCGGTTTTGATAATAAAGTTTTTGGATGCTAGATATATAAAAAGGTTTTTATTGCTTTTTGATGGCTAATAATTCCTTTTCATATATAGCATAATTGATTTCGTTTGGTTTAAATTTTCCAGAACTATATCCGCATATTAGTTCTTCTTTTTTTTTTTTTGTTTTAGCTTTTAAAATACATCCCCAATAATTTTGTGATGCATCGGTTTCTAAAATTAATTTATCACCTTGTTTAGGTAAATAAACTTTTGGAGTATAATTTATTTTCATTTTTATATTTTTAATAATTTACGAGTCTTCTTTAGACCAAATTTAAAAGTTTTCCTTTTTAATTTTTCATATAAGTCACCTATTTTTGGGACAAATTAGGAAAGAAGTTTCTTCCATAATTAACTATTCCTAGAAATTGTTGAAGTTGTTTTTATCTTTAATTTCTTCAGAAATTCTTTTATTTTTACTATAATATGATCTTGTAGTTTAAGACCATCGGTGATAAATTTAAACCTAAAAATTCTATTTCTCTCTTTTTTTCTAATTCTATTTTCTTAGGACTCAAAATAATTCCATGTTTTATGAATTCTTGAGAGATAATATTTAAATGTTTTCTATGTTTTTCAGTGTTTGAAAATATTAAAATATCATCTATATAAACTACATACAGTAATTTTTATATTTATTAAATATAGAATCCATCCATCTTTGGAAGATTTGAGGTGCATTACATAACCCAAATGGCATTACTCTCCATTGATAATGACCATTAGGTGCACTAAAAGCCGTTAATGGTTTAGATTCATCGATTAGCATTATTTGCCAAAATCTCGATTTCTGATCGAATTTACTAAAATATTTTGCTTGTTTAGCTTGATTTATCAAAACATCTTTTCTTGGTATAAAGTATCCATCAAAAATAGTATTTTGGTTTAGTCTTTTATAATTAATTACCATTCTAGCTTTTCCTCTTTTTATTTCTGCATGGTTTCTTACCATAAAATTTGGACTTGAGTGTGGACTATTAGTTTTTCTATTAATCCTTTTTCTAATAATTCCTTAATTTGTATATCAAATTCATCTATATCTTGTTTAGTATAGATCATGGGTTTGATTCTAATAATTTTATTAGGATTTTTAATTTTATCTCACAATATCTTGGTGTGTTTTCCCATAGTTTTAGTGGTTCTTCACTAAAATTATTTTCTAAGATTTTAAACAACCAATGATTTGTTTCTAGTTGTTTAATTTGTTCTTTTCTTGTTGGTCTAAAACCTTTATCACATATAAATTTATGATTTTCTATTAAAGGTATTTCTCTGAAGTTTTTTCTGTTGATAATATAACTAAATTTCTATCTATAGAAAATGGTAAATGATGATATATAAAATTATTTCCTAATAATATATCTCCATGCATTCTGGAAACATAATATTTTAGGAATTACAAATCTAACATTATTTATGTAGATTGGTATATTTCTAGCTTTAAATTGAATTATGGTTTCTTTACCATCTATTCCTATAGCTCTAATTGGGTTTTCATTAATTCCCATTTTTCTACAGTGTATTGCATTTTCTCTGCAACTCACTGGTGGTAGCTCCTGTATCTAACAAAGCATGTAAAGAATATGTTTTATATTCTCTAAATTGAAATGTAATTTCTATATATGTATAATACTTTCTAGGTTGAAAGTTTGAAAATGTAATAATATCATTTTTTCCCATTTTCATTTGTTGAATAATGGTGGCAGATTGTATTTCTTCCATTCTAGTGTTTCTAGAATTTCTACTAGGTTCTGTGGGGAAAATAGGTATTTGAACTGTTTTCATACCTATTGGAGTTGAATTTGTACTTATATTATCCTCATCTTCTTCTGTTTGAGAATTAGAGGTAAAACTAAATTGTCATTCGTATTTGTTATAGCATTATTTTTAAAATATAGTCTATCTCACGATGACACATATTCTATTGTACTTACTTGGTTTTGAAGCATCGGCTCCACTTATTCTATCTATTATCCAATCTCTTGGTATTGATAGATCTTTTAAATGTAATAATTTAAAGTTTGGATTTACTGTAGTAAATTTATTAGGCTCAAATAGCTCTATTATTTTATTATTAATTTCTTTAATTTCTACTTCTGCCGTGTTGGTGTATTCATTAATAGAAGTCCAACTTATTGCTAGATCTTCTGCTAAATCCTTAATTTCAGAATTTTTTGTCTGAATTCTTAAACATAAACATTCTTCTATTAGAGGATCTGTAATGGATATAAAATAATTTGGTTTTACTTTAAATCCTATTACTCCATTATGTAAATTAGACTGAATACCTCCAATAAGTGCTTTTATTGGATTTTCAAATCTTTTATCTAATAACACTGCTATTATAGGTATATCATGACCTCTTCTAAATAAAGCTCTAATTGTTATCATAATTATTCCTAGATGTATATATCTAACCTGAGGGTATTTCTTTTTAATCCTCATGATTTTTTCTTTAGTAAATAATGGGATTTCTGTTAATCCTCCTCTAGTATCTTTAGCGACTGTATTGCCACTAATTTTTTCTATATGCCTTTGACTCCAAATTTTAAACTTAGATATTTTATATATTTCTTCTTTAGAAATATGATTTTTATTAATTTTTCTATCATTTCATCGAGAAAAGTCTTTTTCTTCTCCAATTAAATTTCCTAATTTAATATCTTGCTTTATTCTTTTGAGGAATTTCTTCTAATTGGTTTTAGAACTACTTCCTACATTAAACATAAATATATATTCTTCATCATGAATCGAGAATCATTTACGATACTAGCTCATATAATATTTCTTCGGGATTTATTTCCTCTTCAAAACATATTTCTAAATCTTGTTCTTCAAGACTTTTAATTACCTTTTTAGCACTTTTGCCTTTATTAGGACAATTTGTTGCTATGTGACCTTCTTCATCACATATAAAACATTTACATATTTGTTTTTTAGATTTTTTAGAAGTTTTTCTTCTAATAAATTTTTTCTTTTTCTTATTATTATTATTACCAGTATATCTTTTATTTCCTGGCTTCCATTTAACAAATTTATATTTCCTATTTTTCTTTCTATGTTTTTTATAAGTACTAGGACGTATTGTTTTACATCCAAATTCCCATTCGTTTTCTAGAATTTTTGTACAATGACTATAACTTAATTTATTTTTACTTGTTTAGTGACTTTAGTTTGTAGGCAATGCAAAGTTATTCTTTCTTTTGCAAAATTTATCCTATTACCTATAGAATCTATATTTTCTTTTGCTATGCTCGCTTCTTTTACTATGTTTATCTAAATAAGATACATATTTCTTTATACATATCTCATCCCAGGTGGAGGTAATTTATGAAAATATTGGTTTTTCCAAAATTCTATATTTTCGTTTTTAACTTTTGATATTCATGAAGAAATTTTTAGAAAATTCTTCTAAATATCTTATATCACATAATTTTATTTTTGACAAAACATAACTAGCTATACTATCTTGATCTTTTTATCAAAATAGCCACAAAATTACATTTTTAGAATATTTGTTAATCCTTTTAAAAGGTCTTTAGGGGTACCTATCGATTAATTAGTTGTCCTTTTTGGAATTTTCCTACATGATTCTTCCCATCTTCTTAAAAATTGTAAAACATCTCCCTGAAATGTTCCAACAAAATAGTTTAAAAATTTTTCTTTTGACCATGAACTGTTGTTGTTTACAACAATTGTCATTGATGTGCCCAATCATCTATGATTTTTTCATAGTCAGCTATTTGAATATTAGTCAAATCTAAATATATTCCTCCTTGGGCCACATTTCTTTTGTTTAAATCATCTATCCTATGTGGTATAGGTATAGTTTGACTAGGTTGTTGATTAGAAGATTCTCCCATATATTCGGTTTTAATTTCATTGGTAGCTATATCTTCGGTTTGATTACGAAAATCCTAATTGTATTATCTATTGTTTCAAACTCTTTGTTTAGCGTTCTCGGATAATCATCTTTTGAATATCCGAATCTATTTTTCTTTTACCATATGGATGCAGTAGTTTCAATATCCATAGGTTACGGTTTTTCTTCCTCATCTGTTGAAGTGTCTTCTTCATCGATTTATAACTAGTAACTTTTAAATCTTCTTGATTATCGAATTACTTGAACTACTACTTTACTGTAGTGTCATAATTTAACATATAATGATAATTAAACTTAGCAAATAGGTCTTTTGTTTTTCATAAATTTCTTCTATTAATTTTAAATATTCTACTCTTTCATTTTTATCTTTCTTGTTTGTAAATCTTCTTTTCCAATGTTCTATAAGTTCTTTATAGGATTGGAAATCATATTTTGTTGAGTTAAAGATTTTCTTTTTTGAGTTTTTACCTTTACTAGTAGAAGATGATTCTTCTGCGAGAGGTTTCTTCCTCTTCATCGATAAAGTTAAAATTATATTACTATTACCATAATATAAAGGACCTAGATCTATATCGACTCTATGTTATTATTTATAACTTGTTCTAATTTATTATTAACTTACGATAATATTTCTTTAGATTTGTTGTTCAAATCTAATTCCTTAATATTTCCTAGATTATTTACCTTTTCTTCTATATTATTGACCTTATTATATATTTTATTAAAATATATAGAGGTTATATCTATTAAACTATTAAATCCTTTACTAAGGGCCGAAATATTATTTTCTTGTTTAGAATCTATATGCATAATATGACTGCATGTTTTATCTTTATATAAACAATCTGTTTCTTCCATGTTATTCATCTTGGTACCTAAAACCTTACATTATTATCTTGTCTTAAACACCGAGGCCTAACGTCTCTCTCCTAGACTTAAGCAGGCAAAGTTAAGACAAAATAACAGATGTATGGGTTTTAAGATAAATAACCAGAGAATTAACAAAATTGTAGATTAAAGATAAGAACTTACAGTGGATATTTGATATAGATTGTTATTGCTGATTATCTTAGCAGGCCTTATGGATAGAGGTAAAAAACCTCTAGAACAAGTCGGAGAATGGACTACGGTTCATAAAAAACCCAACAAAGGGAAGCAAACAAATCTTAATCAAGGATTTACTCCGATATTAACATCATATTATGCCAATCAAGGTTATTATGTTCCTTATCCAATGGTAAGACAACCAATTGGATCTTCTCCATCTTATGCACCAAAAATGGCAAGCAAGTACCCACCAAGAAGAATAAGCCAAACAAGCCAATTCCCTTGGTCTCGGGATCCAAACTCGACTTTCCAAGCTAGTTATTCGAAGTTATAAAAGGAGTGAAGATTTGTTGAAACAACAACAACTTTTTCTGAAGTAAAAGATTTTTATAATCCAGGTTTACCAACAGATTTATATAACTTTATTAATGAAATATGGAAAACCCATATTCTGAGATCAAAGAGCAAATTTCGGAAGAGCTCTTACAAAACTTTCCCAATTTTTAGTTGAAAAAACAACTAAAGAAAATGAAGCTCATGATTTATTATTAAAATCCATTTTATATAGAGATTGAGAAGAATTGAAATAGAATTCAAAAATATCAATGAGATAAATAATCTTATTGATATATTTCAATATTTTATTCATAAAGGAACAAATAGTCCCATTATGAATAAAATGTTTAGAATATGCTTATATAATAAAGCTAGAAATATATTACCATTTGAAGTTTTTGAAAAAATTAATAGAGTCATTTGCAACCAAACAAGCTCAATTTAAAAAAGTTTTTCGAATACTTTTACAATCTTTTATTTATATAAATGAAATAGGAGAAGAATTTCCTTCTATAAAATTTAGACTGGACCATGAACCATTTGATATAAGCGGTATTGAATGGGGTTTTGTTAGAGAAATAGTAGTACAAAATTTTTCTTTTCATCATCTAAAAGATTTTCTGCTATTATAAAAGCTATATTATCACTATTAGTATATAGAGACGATTTTTTCTACTATTTTTATATCCAAATAAGTAGTCTAATTGGTATTCTTTGAAAAGAACGTTTTTATCAGCCTTATCAAATATGGATTATTCAAAAATGATTGATAGTCCTTATTTATCAGCAAACTAAAGAAAACAAAGAACACTTGACAAAACCATTGACAAGTGTTATAATAATCCAAAATATCTTCAAATCCAAGCAGGAATTGATTTAATGTCAACAATTTCGACACGTACTTCAAGATCGGACATATACACACTACATGCGATGGAAGAAGAATAGTAGGTGACAAAAATAGTCTAATGCAAAAATCGAGAGATGAAGAATCCTTACAAGCTGCTAAAGAAAATAGCGGATATGGAACTCGATGATTTTCCTTCCGACATAATGAAGAAATCAAAGACACGTGGAAGGCTTGGAACTCACGAGCCATCACGAGTCTTTACATCCGGATGAAATCGAGACATTAAATCTTGACAACATCCAAGAAGGGTAAAAGACAAAACAAAAACCACGTGGAAAGTCAACAAGATTTTCAAAGAAGATTTTCAAGATTGGCGATAAATAAACATTCAAGGCATCCAAGTATGGACAAAGAGATGAAGTGACATCCGACAACATACGTGGAAGCAACAATAAATTCATCCTTATCGAAACACTTTGTTCGGGATTGAAGAAGAAATTAAATAGAATTTGTAAATTCTACTATAAATAAGAATGTAAAGAGCCTAGGAAAGGCATCGAAAAAGAATTAGAAATCTTTTCTCTTTACTTTAGTTTCTCATTGTAAAAGATCGAAAAATAGTTTAGATATCTTTTCTTTTTCTCTTTTGTAAACAATCTTCTCCTGTAAAAATCTTTCCTTTACTTTTAATAAAATAACGATCTTCCGCACCCATAACATCCTCCCCCCGTAACTGGTAACGATTTTTACTATTTCTGTTTTTATATTTTTAATAATTTCTGAGTCTTCTTTAGACCAGCTAAAAGTTTTTCCCTTTTTTAATTTTTCATATAAGTCACCTATTTTTTGGGACAAATTAGGAAAGAAGTTTCTTCCATAATTAACTATTCCTAGAAATTGTTGAAGTTGTTTTTATCTTTAATTTCTTCAGAAATTCTTTTATTTTTACTATAATATGATCTTGTAGTTTAAGACCATCGGTGATAAATTTAAACCTAAAAATTCTATTTCATTTTTCTAATTCTATTTTCTTAGGACTCAAAATAATTCCATGTTTTATGAATTCTTGAGAGATAATATTTAAATGTTTTCTATGTTTTTCCAGTGTTACGAAAATATTAAAATATCATCTATATAAACTACTGTAATTTTTATATTTATTAAATATAGAATCCATCCATCTTTGGAAGATTTGAGGTGCATTACATAACCCAAATGGCATTACTCTCCATTGATAATGACCATTAGGTGCACTAAAAGCCGTTAATGGTTTAGATTCATCGATTAGCATTATTTGCCAAAATCTCGATTTCTGATCGAATTTACTAAAATATTTTGCTTGTTTAGCTTGATTTATCAAAACATCTTTTCTTGGTATAAAGTATCCATCAAAAATAGTATTTTGGTTTAGTCTTTTATAATTAATTACCATTCTAGCTTTTCCTCTTTTTATTTCGCATGGTTTCTTACCATAAAAATTTGGACTTGAGTGTGGACTATTAGTTTTTCTATTAATCCTTTTTCTAATAATTCCTTAATTTGTATATCAAATTCATCTATATCTTGTTTAGTATAGATCATGGGTTTGATTCTAATAATTTTATTAGGATTTTTAATTTTATCTCACAATATCTTGGATTTGTTTTCCCATAGTTTTAGTGGTTCTTCACTAAAATTATTTTCTAAGATTTTAAACAACCAATGATTTGTTTCTAGTTGTTTAATTTGTTCTTTTCTTGTTGGTCTAAAACCTTTATCACATATAAATTTATGATTTTCTATTAAAGGTATTTCTCTGAAGTTTTTTCGTTGATAATATAACTAAATTTCTATCTATAGAAAATGGTAAATGATGATATATAAAATTATTTCCTAATAATATATCTCCATGCATTCAGGAAACATAATATTTTAGGAATTACAAATCTAACATTATTTATGTAGATTGGTATATTTCTAGCTTTAAATTGAATTATGGTTTCTTTACCATCTATTCCTATAGCTCTAATTGGGTTTTTCATTAATTCCCATTTTTCACTGTGTATTGCATTTTCTCTGCAACTCTTTGGTGGTAGCTCTGTATCTAACAAAGCATGTAAAGAATATGTTTTATATTCTCTAAATTGAAATGTAATTTATATATGTATAATACTTTCTAGGTTGAAAGTTTGAAAATGTAATAATATCATTTTTTCCCATTTTCATTTGTTGAATAATGGTGGCAGATTGTATTTCTTCCATTCTAGTGTTTCTAGAATTTCTACTAGGTTACGTGGGGAAAATAGGTATTTGAACTGTTTTCATACCTATTGGAGTTGAATTTGTACTTATATTATCCTCATCTTCTTACTGTTTGAGAATTAGAGGTAAAACTAAATTGTCATTCGTATTTGTTATAGCATTATTTTTAAAATATAGTCTATCTCACGATGACACATATTCTATTGTACTTCTTGGTTTTGAAATCACTGGCTCCACTTATTCTATCTATTATCCAATCTCTTGGTATTGATAGATCTTTTAAATGTAATAATTTAAATTTGGATTTGTAGTAAATTTATTAGGCTCAAATAGCTCTATTATTTTATTATTAATTTCTTTAATTTCTACTTACAGTGTTGGTGTATTCATTAATAGAAGTCCAACTTATTGCTAGATCTTACGCTAAATCCTTAATTTCAGAATTTTTGTATGCAATTCTTAAACATAAACATTCTTCTATTAGAGGATCTGTAATGGATATAAAATAATTTGGTTTTACTTTAAATCCTATTACTCCATTATGTAAATTAGATGAATACCTCCAATAAGTGCTTTTATTGGATTTTCAAATCTTTTATCTAATAACACTTTGCTATTATAGGTATATCATGACCTCTTCTAAATAAAGCTCTAATTGTTATCATAATTATTCCTAGATGTATATATCTAACTTTGAGGGTATTTCTTTTTAATCCTCATGATTTTTCTTTAGTAAATAATGGGATTTACATTAATCCTCCTCTAGTATCTTTAGCGATCAGTATTGCCACTAATTTTTCTATATGCCTTTGACTCCAAATTTTAAACTTAGATATTTTATATATTTCTTCTTTAGAAATATGATTTTTATTAATTTTTCTATCATTTCATCGAGAAAAGTCTTTTCTTCTCCAATTAAATTTCCTAATTTAATATCTTCTTTATTCTTTTGAGGAATTTCTTCTAATTGGTTTTTAGAACTACTTCCTACATTAAACATAAATATATATTCTTCTTCATCCTGAATCGAGAATCATTTACGATACTAGCTCATATAATATTTCTTCTGGATTTATTTCCTCTTCAAAACATATTTCTAAATCTTGTTCTTCAAGACTTTTAATTACCTTTTAGCACTTTTGCCTTTATTAGGACAATTTGTTGCTATGTGACCTTCTTCATCACATATAAAACATTTACATATTTGTTTTTAGATTTTTAGAAGTTTTTCTTCTAATAAATTTTTTCTTTTCTTATTATTATTACAAGTATATCTTTTATTTCTGGCTTCCATTTAACAAATTTATATTTCCTATTTTTCTTTCTATGTTTTTTATAAGTACTAGGACGTATTGTTTTACATCCAAATTCCCATTCGTTTTCTAGAATTTTTGTACAATGACTATAACTTAATTTATTTTTTACTTGTTTAGCAGCTTTAGTTTGTAGGCAATGCAAAGTTATTCTTTCTTTTGCAAAATTTATCCTATTACCTACCAGATACCAAGCAGAAAAGAAAGGAGATGGAAAGGGAGCAGAAGAGACGAAGAGCGCGACTGAATGGGGCAGGAGTCGAGTGGGAATCAATGACCTTTCCCCATATATCTTATACATTTGTGTCAGGTGGAGTTATTTATCCTGAATTGAAGATGATAAGAGAAGGAACAACTGAAGACGCAATGGAGAATTTGAATATCAACGTCATATCTGAAGAGAAAGGGATGACACGTGACTTGGGAAGCATCCGTCCTTATGAGCCTGGAAGTGTTCTGAACAACTGGACTGCGGAAGAAATTCCAGTAGTTTTTAGAGCAAATACAGAGTAATGTTCAAAACACACTTGTTGTTTTAGAGCCTAGAAGCAATAAGAATCTTTTGTGAAATAGGCTCATGTTTAAAACGTTTACTTCAATATAAATACACTTTCATATCTTATTTTGAGTAAATATTCTTTTATTTTGGGCAAATTTTCTTGCATTTTATTTATAACCACGCCATAAAGTTATACTTAGGTTCATTTGTTTGTTGGATATTCTTTCGTGCCTACAATAGGTCTCTAGATATCAATGGCATGAGTGACGCTGTTACGAATTCGGAATACCTTTTTGAGCGAGACATATGGTTGGAGGGATCTCAGGATTTTGAAGATGATAAAGACTGTAGCTTACTTTCAGATTTGTTAAGGATGGTAGAGCAGGAAGAGAGACAGATTCTACCCCATAAAGAGTCAATTGAGAGTGTGACCTTGGAAGAAGGGAAAGAGGTAAACATTGGAGCTTGCATAACTGAAGAAACAAGACGGGACCTTGTTGATTTACTACAAGAGTTCAAAGATATCTTCGCGTGGTCATATCAAGACATGCCTGGGTTAAGCGCTGATATTGCGGTGCATCGCGTCCTCATAAAAGAGGAGTGCAAGCCTATTCAACAGAAGCTTCGAAGGATGAGACCTGATGTTGCAGTAAAAATAAGAGAAGAGGTCAGGAAGCAATTTGATGCTGGGTTCTTGCAAGTTGTTAATTATTCGGAATGGGTAGCTAACGTCGTCCCTGTCCCTAAGAAGGATGGAAAAGTGAGGATGTGCGTAGATTACAGAGACTTGAACAAGGCCAGCCCAAAGGACAACTTCCCATTGCCTCACATTGACACTTTGGTGGATAACACGGCAGGTTATTCACTGTTCTCTTTCATGGATGGTTTCTCTGGGTATAATTAGATAAAAATGCATCCATAAGACAGGGAAAAGACCACATTTATAACCTTATGGGGGACATTTTGCTATAAGGTGATGCCTTTCGGGTTGAAAAATGCGGGAGCAACATATCAAAGAGCCATGGTAACCTTGTTTCACGACATGATGCACAAGGAAATTGAGGTTTACGTTGACGATATGATCGCAAAATCCCGAACAGAAAAAGAGCACATACAGGTTTTGCGAAAATTATTCTTGAGGTTGAGGAAGTTTCAGCTAAAGCTCAATCCGACAAAATGTACTTTCGGGGCTAGGTCGGGAAAGCTGCTCGGTTTCGTAGTCAGTGAGAAGGGAATTGAGGTCGACCCTGACAAAGTCAAGGCTATACAAAAATTACCTCCACCGCGCACTCAGAAAGAGGTTCGAGGGTTTTTGGGAAGACTAAATTACATTGCCCGGTTTATCTCGCAACTGACGGAGAAATGTGATCCCATATTTCGCCTTCTCAAGAAATATAACCCAGGGGTGTGGGATGATGAGTGTCAGAAAACCTTTGACAGGGTTAAACAATACTTGACCAATCCCCCGGTGCTAACGCCACCTAGCCCGGGCAGGCCGTTGATTTTGTATTTGGCAGTATTTGATAATTCAATAGGATGTGTGCTCGGTCAACATGATGAGACGGGAAAGAAAGAAAAGGCAATATATTACCTCAGTAAGAAATTCACTGAGTGTGAAATGAGATATCCGCCAATTGAAAAACTATGTTGTGCTTTGGTTTGGGCTACTCGGAGATTGAGGCAGTACATGTTGTACTATACGACTTGGCTAATCTCGAGATTGGACCCTTTAAAGTACATGATGGAGTCAGTTGCTTTGAGCGGAAGGATGGCCCGATGGCAAATTCTGCTGTATGAATTCGATATAGTTTATGTGAACCAGAAGGCTGTGAAAGGGAGTGCGATAGCAGATTTTCTAGCCAGCAGAGCTTTGGAAGATTATGAGCCTTTGAACTTTGATTTTCCAAATGAAGATTTAATGTATGTGGCAATTACCGAAGATGACACCTCAGAAGATCATCCGTGGAAACTGAATTTTGACGGAGCATCAAATACCGTTGGTAATGGAATTGGGGCAGTCTTGATATCCCCAACTGGAGATCATTATCCGTTCACTTGCAAATTAGATTTTGATTGCACAAATAATATGGCAGAATACGAAGCATGTATCATGGGAATCCGTGCAGCCATCGAACGTGAAATTAGGGTGTTGAGGTGTATGGGGACTCTGCACTGGTGATCTATCAGCTCAAAGGTGAGTGGGAGACAAGAGACCCAAAGTTGATCAGTTATCGAGAGCTAGTTCGAGATTTAATTAAAGTGTTTGATGATATCACTTTCTTTTATCTCCCGCGAGACGAAAACCAGATGGCAGATGCTCTGGCTACATTAGCTTCTATGATCAGAGTAAATGGACGAGAGAATATGAAGCCGATCCAGATGAGTATTTATGAGGCTCCAGCTCATTGTTACAATATAGACGACGAAGAGGAAAGAGATGATTATCCTTGGTATCATGATATTTTACAATATATGAAGAATCGTGAATACCCTAACCAGGCAACGGAAAATGATAAAAGAACGTTGAGAATGCTAGCCAGTGACTACGTCTTGGATGGGGAAATCTTATATAAAAGGAGGAAAGATCAAGTGCTGTTAAGATGTGTTGATGCTGTTGAAGCTAAAAAAATCCTGGAAGAAGTCCATGAAGGTGTCTGCGGGACGCATGCCAATGGGTTCACAATGGCCAGGCAGATTATGAGATTCGGGTACTACTGGTCCACAATGGAAGGAGATTGCATCAGCTATGCCAAGAAATGCCATAAGTGCCAAATTTATGGTGACAAGATCCATGTGCCTCCTTCACCCCTTCATATCATGACTTCTCCGTGGCCTTTTTCAATGTGGGGCATGGACGTTATTGGGCCGATTTCACCGAAGGCTTCTAATGGACATCGATTCATCTTTGTGGTCATCGATTACTTCACTAAGTGGGTAGAGGCTGCTTCATATGCCAATGTCACAAAGTCGGCAGTCAGCAAGTTCTTGAAAAAAGAAATCATATGCCGATATGGCATGCCAGAAAGGATTATCTCTGACAACGCATTGAATTTGAATAACAGCGTGATAGTGGAGGTTTGCAGGCAGTTCAAGATTAAACACCACAACTCGTCACCATATCGGCCGAAAATGAATGGTGCGGTTAAGGCAGCTAATAAGAATATCAAGAGGATCGTAGGGAAAATGACTGAGACCTACAAGGATTGGCATGAAAAGTTACCATTTGCTCTTTTTGCCTATCGAACATCTGTCAGAACTTCTACTGGGGCAACACCTTACTCGTTGGTTTATGGGATGGAGGCAGTTTTGCCCATTGAAGTCGAAATTCCTTCTCTCCGAGTTTTATCAGAGTTGAAGCTAGACGAAGCAGAATGGATTCAGTCCTGGTATGATCAGCTGAACTTGATTGAAGAAAAGAGACTGAAGGCTATTCGTCATGGTCAAATGTACCAGAAGCGGATGATACGAGCTTACAACAAAAAGGTTCGGCCCAGAGTATTCTATGAGGGGGACTTGGTATTGAGACAAATTCTTCCTATGCAAAAGGATTTGAGAGGAAATGGATGCCAAATTGGGAAGGTCCTTATGTGGTAAAGAAGGCTTTTTACGGAGGAGCGCTAATATTGGCGAGATGGATGGTAGGAGTGCGCCTAACTTGAAGAAATTCGGATTCGGTCAAGAAGTACTTCGCTTAAGAGGTGAAAACCTGCAAAGGGGGCAAAAAAAAAAAAAAAAAGGAGAGGCCAAGGTGAAAACTCGCAAAGGGCGCCTTGAGATCAAAGAGGTTTTGAATTGAAAACCCAAAAAGGGCGATTCAAATTTTGACCAAGGATGGAGTATGAGGTAGGCTTGCTACGCTAGAATTAATGAAGAAGAAGTATGCATGTCTTGAGGCATCGACAGAATACATTAGATCTCCTAGGCACATGATAAGCTCAAATTGGTTCTCGTGGAATTTATATGGTGGAGCTTAAGCTGTGATATCTGGGGCATACATTTTTGTTTCCCTTTGCTTATTTTTGTATTCTGGCAATATTTGCTTCCCTTGATTAATCTATTCTTCTTGAATCCTGTTCCTAATAAATTTCAGTTTTGTCTATCTTTATTGTTATTGTATTGAAATAAATGGTTAATGGACTAATAATACTTTTACAAAAGAGGTTTTATGCATTACTCTGGAAGTTTCTAAATGGTACAAGAACCTGAAACAAGACTATCGTTTAGAACTTACCCAGCTTCGGGTTGGAATATTTGTGTTAAAATTGGAATTATCTCTTTAGTCAAAGATATTGATTGAATAAGAAAGCAGAATGTCGTGTCAAACAAGGCATAGGAGGGGATCATGATCTTCCTCATTAGTGTAATATCGGGCGTTCACATCTGGTCATGGTGCCCAAAGAATGGGGTAATAGACTGAATTAATGGAAGAGGGGGTTTTGAGGATAGTACAAACCTTAAGTTCCAGAAGCATCAGCGAAATGGACCTTAAAGCTATAATGGGGCAAACTAATTGAGCGGAGTGGGTGTTTCTATGGGTCTTTTGTTGGAATGTGCTAGTCGAGCAAGGGGGCAACATAATACGACGGTGATAAAACTCTGATGAATAATGAGGGATGACACTTTAAGATTTTAAAAAGGAATCATTCTCATGACATTTCTACATTCATGTCATTCATAATACATCTAGTTAGGAGCATTTGATTCATTTCGATTATAACATCCTAATTATTTGGCATAAGCATAGATATATGAAACCGAGTTTACAGGACATGTCTCAAGAGATAAGGTAATAGCATTGGTGAAGTCAGATCTTATTTCCCTAAAGTTGCAGCGGAATAGATCGAGGATTACAAAACCTATCTCCTTGAAGTTACAGTGGAGTAGGTTGAGGTGACAAGTCTTATCTTCTTGAAGTTGCAGGAAGCAGACTGAAAGTTACAGTTCTTATCTCCATGTATCGGCTATGGAGTAGATCGAAGATGGCGGGTCTTATCTCCATGTATCGGCTATGGAGCAGATTTTTAGCCACTAACCTTATCTCTCTGAGGTTGTAGAGAGCAGGTTGAAGATAGAGGTCTTATCTTCGAAGTTGCGAGGAAGCGGTGAAAGTTACGATTCTTATCTCCATGTATCGGCTATGGAGTAGATCAAGATGGCGGGTCTTATCTCCATGTATCGGCTATGGAGCAGATTTTTAGCCACTAACCTTATCTCTCTGAGGTTGCAGAGAGCAGGTTGAAGATAGAGGTCTTATCTTCCTGAAGTTGCGGAAGAAGGCAGATCGAAAGTTCTGAGATCTTATCTCCATGTATCGGCTATGGAGCAGATCAAAAATGGCGAGTCTTATCTCCATGTATCGGCTATGGAGCAGATTTTAGTCACTAACCTTATCTCTCTGAGGTTGCAGAGAGCAGGTTGAAGATACAGGTCTTATCTTCCTAAAGTTGCAGGAAGCAGACTGAAAATTGTAGATCTTATCTCCATGTATCGGCTATGGAGTAGATCGAAGATAGCGAGTCTTATCTCCATGTTTCGGCTATGGAGCAGATTTTAACCACCAACCTTATCTCTCTGAGGTAGCAAGAGAGCAGGTTGGAGATGGTCTTATCTTCCTGAGGTTGCAGGAGGCAGACTGAAAGTTACAGATCTTATCTCCATGTATCGGCTATGGAGCAGATCAAAGATAGCGAATCTTATCTCCATGTACTGGCTATGGAGCAGATTTTAGCCACCAAGCTTTATCTCTCTGAGGTTGCAGAGAGCAGGTTGAAGACACAAGTCTTATCTTCTTGAAGTTGCAAGAGGCAGACTGAAAGTTACAGATCTTATTTCCATGTATCGGCTATGGAGCAGATTAGAAATGGCGAGTCTTATCTCCATGTATCGGCTATGGAGCAGATTTTAGCCACCGACTTTGTTTCCCTGAAATTGCAGTGGAGCAGGTTGAAGTCACAAACCTTATCTTCTTGAAGTTGATGTAAGACTACTTGAAGAAGAAGAGCACCAAAGAAGTCAAAGATTCAGCAAGACCAGGCAAAATTGGTCCTTTCAAGGTCTTTGCTCCGTTCTTGTTACACAACAACGAGCAAAGAGGGGCAGCTGTAGACCCAATTTTTAGCCCGGGCCCATTCACATAAAAAACAAAAACAAAATATTTACAAATAAAACAACCCAAAACTAAGCTAATTTTTCAAAAAAAAAAAGAAAAAGAAACAGTTATTGCCTCCCCTCATGCCACTGCCCACGTTCTCTGCCCATACTCCATGCCCCTCATTCTCCATGACTTCACAACCTGCATTTGAACACAAAAACAGCAAGAAACTGTTTTTTTTTGCTATAAAGCCTTTAGATTTTGTGGAAGAAGGGGTGGTTGGTTTTTTTTGGGGGGGTTTTTCTTTCATTCTTTTTTCAGAGAAGGTGAATACAAGTTGTAATAGAAAATACATACAAAAATCAGTAGAAAGGGACCAAAGAATATTTTTCGAAGAAAGGGGAGGGGAACTTACCGACGCGGTGCAAGAGAACCTTTGAAGTCGAAGTTTGGCTCAAAATGGAGGTCTGTTGAAGAAGAGGAAAAGAGGAGAAAGTGAAGGAGAAGAGTTTCAAAACTTTAGTTTTTTTTTAAAAGAGAAAAGTTGAAATGTTTTCTTTAAAGCAGGAAATTTTAAAGCAAGCTTTAATTAAAGTAATAGCAGGTAGTAGCATTGGGGGGAGGGAGCAGACAGCTTTTGACTTGGTTTGTGCGCCCAATTTCTTTAAATGGTTAATTTGTGTGTTTGGTCCCTCCTCTCTTGCGTTGGTTTGAAATTGCAACTTGTTCATATTTTCTTGGTTTTAAAAATTGTCCCAGGAGTTTGCGCAATCTTTCATTTCAGTCCACGTTGAAATAAGTTGTTTTGAAGCATGGTTTATTTGTTTTTTTTGGTCCCTGCAAATTTATGCGTGCTACATTTGGATCCTTGCTTTGATTATAACTGCTTGTTATTCATTAATTGTTTTTTTTTCCCTTTTTTTCTTTTTAATTTTTTTTATTATAAGTACAATCCATTATTTCGTCAATTTATTTAGTATACAACTTTTAAAATAATTTATCTAAACATACGTTTTGGGTTACTTTATTATTATTATTATTATTATTTTACTTTGTTATTTATTTGTTTCAATTGTAAAGTATAATATTAAAAATTCTATTTTATGTAGTATTATTCTAAATTTTTTGCATAATATTTAATTTTATATATTATTATTGTATATATATAATTATGATGAAATTAGTTTTATTTCATGTACGTTGTTAATTCTATTTTATTTTTTATAGTTACTTGTAAATCTATTTAATATATATATTTTCTTTTCAAATCTGTCATGTAAATATTTTTTTCCTTTTATTCTTTTTATGTATATATTATTGATTTTATATTATTTTATGCATATTTATTTTCTTCTAAGGACCCTGTTTTAAATGGTATATTTTATTTGTTTTAAATACTTTCATATACAAGTACCCTTTTTTTTTTTATAAAATGATCATTTCAAGTATATTATTTATTTGAATTGACAAATACTATGTTATATTACTTTTTTTTATATAGATATTATGTATTTAGGAATTTTGTTTACACATTATTATTTCATATATAATTTTGGTTTATTTCGAATTTTCATGTATGTTACCTTAAGATTTTTATATATATTTGTTTGTTGGCATATTGATGATTCCAAAATGTATTTTTTCTATATCATCTATTTTATTTGTTTTAAAACTTGCTCTATGTTGTCGTGATAATTTGCTTGGTATCTCTTTAAATTCATTCTTAATTCATTAGTCTTCAAATATGTATTAGCATTCTTATAATATATGGTATGTCGCCATTGCGTGTGCCCTAGTTCGTTCCTTTGTTTTTTTCATTTATTTACTCATGTCATATTATTGTTTTTTCCCTTAAACAAACCAAAGCAAGTGTATTTCAATTCGTTTTTTATAATTGTTTAATGGAAAATTTTCAAAACAAAGGTGATGTTAGATGTTTTGGAAATTTAGGAAATTGTACCTAACGTCTTTGGGTTTCAATTTTACGCTTGCCCAAAATAGCAAACATTCCTTTAAAAATTTCATTCGTGTTTTCTAAATTTTAAAATAAGGCCATGTTTCGTGTTTGGAAATTCAAGAAATCGTGCCCTAACGTATTGGGTTTCGCTTTTCCGTTTTGCCAAATAACGGAGTACCCTTTTAAGGATTTGTTGCGTGTTTTGAAAATTTTGGGGTAATCTCAGTCTTTGGAGGCTTAAAGTATCGTGTCCTAACGTACTGGATGCGGTATTTTATTTCTTTGAAGCGAGAGAACTTTAATATCCATTTCGAATTGTTCATACATTTTTAAAAGAATCGTTTTTTTTTCCCTTTCTAAATTTTCAACGATGGGACATTAAATAATCAATTGGTACCAATTTTGGGCGTTACGAGGGTGCTAACCCTTCCTCGCACGTAACTGACTTCCGAACCCATTTTCTCAATTTTCGTAGACCTAGAATTATTGTTTTAATAAATAAAATATTTTATTAAAATGATCAATTTTAAGGTGATCCGATTACACCTCAAAAAAGGTCGGTGGCGACTCTAAACTTTTTGATTTAAAAGTTGATTCTCATTTTTTTAAAACTCTTTTAAAAATGGTTTCGACAGACGGGATATATAAGTATAATTTTGGTTTAATGTGTAATATTATATATGAATTTTGATTTTGTATATTTTTATATATAAATTTGATTTAGATTAATTTTCATAAATTTTGAATAATAATATTGAATTAAAATTATTTTACATTGATATATTATAAAAATATTAATTAAATATAAAAATATTTATTTATTTATTTATTTAAATATATACCATTAAATCAAAATTAAATATATAATTTGATAAAGCAATTGATTTGCTTAAAATTTTATAGAGCGCATAGTTGAAAAAGTCTATATAGTAAGTTCTGGGTATGGTCAGGCTTGACAGGGACTCAGTCGACAGGGGTACGTAGGATCACCACGTGTCCGGTCGAAAACGGTAGAAGGCAGATATTTCGGAAACAAGCGTCTGATCACTTTTAGTTGACGGTAAAGTTGCCCACTTGCCTCAACCCGTCGAATCAATCTACTAAAATACTAACATATTCACGACCCCATGTTCGGGAAAACAAATAAATTTTTGGCGTCGTTTGCTTTGCGGATCAAAAGAAAAACGCTGTCCTCGGGTGAATTCTTGCTCCCAGTTCATGAACTCAATGCATATGTCTCTTACAAATGCCCCGTCAAAGCAGGCTTCTTTGACGTGTAAAAATATCAGTCCCCTCTATTCTTACTTTAAGAGATGCCAAGCTCCTAAACCCCAATTTACTAGAATATTTTTCCAGGTTTCCAAAAGGAAAAAACGGATAGTTTGCCAAGTAAATATGTCTGCCCAAAGCACTGCTGGTCAGGTCATTCGTTGCAAAGGTACATCTTCATTCTGGATTTTTACTTTAGTGTTTAGGGTTTTATCATCATACTTTGATGCTTCGTTTTTGAGGAAAACCATTTGTCATTTTATATGCTTATTCTTTGAAATACATTGCAACTGCATGTAGCTGCGGTGGCATGGGAAGCCGGGAAGCCATTAGTGATTGAAGAAGTGGAGGTGGCACCACCACAAGCAATGGAGGTTCGTCTGAAGATCCTCTTCACCTCTCTCTGCCACACTGATGTTTACTTTTGGGAAGCCAAGGTATTTTAGTTAAGTGCTTCCTCATGATGCATTCTCGTTGTAAAGCAATACTCATTACTCGCATGCTTGGAAACTAATACTGTTCATCATTGTCATCTTCCAGGGCCAAACTCCATTATTCCCTCGTATATTTGGTCATGAAGCTGGGGGGTATGCTCAATACTATTTTTTTTTCCTTTTTTCATTTTAAGTACTTCTATCATCAATGAGTCCAACAGTCAAACTCTTATCCGATCCATTTCCATATAAATTCAGCAAGGCATATTTTTTATATTAGACAGCATCTGCATGTGATCTATGTCAGATTGGTCGGATCTGTTGAACCTAGGTATAAATGGCCATATATGTATCCATTTAGTGTGATAACCAGATATTTTTATCACTCTATTGACTATTGTGTTTACAGGATTGTTGAGAGTGTGGGTGAGGGTGTGACACACCTTAAACCCGGTGACCATGTGCTTCCTGTCTTCACCGGGGAATGCGGCAAATGTCGTCATTGCAAGTCCAAGGAAAGCAACATGTGTGACCTGCTAAGGATCAACACTGACAGAGGGGTGATGCTTAGTGACGGCAAGGCCAGGTTCTCCATTAATGGAAAACCCATCTACCATTTCGTTGGCACATCCACCTTCAGTGAATACACTGTTGCTCATGTTGGCAGTGTTGCCAAAATCAATCCCGCCGCTCCTCTTGACAAAGTTTGTATTCTCAGCTGTGGCATCTCTACAGGTCTTAAAGAGAATCAATTTGTTACTTGATTTAAAATTTTCATTTTCCATTTACTCTATTAGTTTAATGGAGTTTTAATTAATTTTCGAGGTATTGGTGCCACCTTGAATGTTGCAAAGCCCACCAAAGGTTCAACTATGGCCATTTTTGGACTGGGAGCAGTAGGCCTCGCTGTGAGTATCCCTTCTTCCATACAATTGAGCAGAGTATCGTATATGGGATGTGTTCCACATGGTTATGATCAGTTTTCTCGAAGTTGCTTTTTAAAAAATGTATATGGAGGAATTTTCGGAGGCTATATTTTTAGCTTCATGTGTCCAATGCCATTCTTGGACATAGATATTTCAAGAAAAATAATAAAGCGTGGGAACATAATAAGTTTCGTACTTTTTTTCCTCGCCCCTGCTGCTGCTAACTTGGATAACATTGTTGATGTGGTGTTTATAATTAGGCTGCTGAAGGGGCTAGAATTGCAGGCGCTTCTAGGATTATTGGGGTTGATCTGAATCCTAATAGATTTGAGGAAGGTAAGTTAAAAACCCCAGAAGGGAATTTGTTGATTTATTGTCTTTAAAATGCTTCGTCTAATGTTCAGTTTCCTTGGTGTATCTTAAACAGCTAAGAAATTTGGTTGCACTGAGTTCGTCAACCCGAAAGACCATAACAAGCCGGTTCAAGAGGTTTGTGAAAACCATAACTATTGGTTTCAAGGTAAAACTAAATGACGACAACCCTTCATTCTCAAAATTTTACTCCCTTATTTTCAGGTGCTCGCTGAAATGACAAATGGGGGAGTTGATCGAAGCGTCGAGTGTACTGGAAACATTAATGCCATGATCTCTGCATTTGAATGTGTTCATGATGTAATTCCCTTTCTTCGTGCATTTGCCTAAACTTGATAGAAACTATGAAGTAGAACGAAGCAAATAACGGAAACTGTGATGTTTGACACATTTGGCTATGTTTTTGGGTTTTGTGCAGGGATGGGGTGTTGCGGTACTCGTCGGTGTTCCAAACAGAGATGATGCATTTAAAACACATCCCGTGAATTTTTTGAATGAGAGGACTCTGAAAGGTACCTTCTTTGGCAACTACAAGCCCCTGTCCGACCTTCCTTCGGTGGTGGAAAAGTATATGAACAAAGTAAGCTACATCATTCATTCCTAAAATCTCTGGACAAATATGGCGCTAGCTAAACTTTGAATCTTAATTACTAGAATATAATACCAAATCTGAGTTAAAGCATGTTGTCAACCAATTCTAACATGTTGGATGGCTACTTAGAGCATTCATGTTTGTAATTTCTTTGTGATGCATGTAGGAGCTTGAGCTGGAGAAATTTATAACGCATCAAGTGGCATTCCGGGATATAAACAAGGCCTTCGATTACATGCTTGCTGGGGAGGGCATCCGCTGTATCATTCACATGGATGCTTGAAAATTTGTAAACCCTTAATAACGAAATGTGAATAAATTTAGCAATCAATGCGTTTCCCTTTTCATGCTTTGTATATTCATGTGACAGTACCCACTAGAGGTGTGCATGGCCGGGCTCAGACAAAAAATTTAGGCCTGTTTTCTAGGTCCCGGCCCGGCCCGGCCCGAAATATGGGCTTTAAAATTTGTCTAAGTTTGGCCCGAAATAAAATTATTAAGCCCGAGTTTGGCCCGGCCGGGCCCATACTAAATTTTTTTAAACTTATTTCATTAAATAAATAATTTTAAAATATAATAAATCATCAAATACATTTAAAACAAATATTAAAACAAGAAACAAATAAAAAATGATATTAAAACAATTCTTAAAACAATACACAAATTAAAAATATAATAAAAAATGATTATATTAAAATTAAAAATAAAATGTAAATATGATTAAAAATAAAAAATATATATATATATTTAGTATAAAATTCGGGCCGGGCTCAGGCCAAAAAAGTTTTACCTGAGCTCGGCCCGTTTTCTAAAGGGACGTTTTTTTTTGTCCAAAACTCATATTTTAGGCTTATATTTTTACCTAAATCCTCCCATTTTTTTGGCTGGCTTTCAGGTTGGGTCGGGCTATCCCGGCTCATGCACACCTCTAGTACCCACCACGCTTTGCACTGGTTTGCTTTGATGTATCATCAAACTACAATTCCATTTCTGTTTTATTTATCCTCTCTCAAATCATTTCCTATTCATTGGCTGAGTTAAAGCTTATCTAAAATTTGAGAAGGCTCGGATAAAAAAATTAAGCCTTTTTAAAATTTGAGAGGGCTCGGGCTTGGATATTTAAGGTCCGAGTTTGACTCAAACCAACCCGTTTTTAAGTTTATAATATTTTATAATATTTTATTTTTATATATTATGTAATTTATAACAAATAAAAAAATAAACTTATACTAAATATATAATATTACTCTTATGTAAACATTAAAATAATATTAAGACAATTATATAAAAATTTTCATTAAATAAAAAATAAAATTATTAATATTAAATAAGATTATATAAATATTTTTTAAAAAATATTTAAAATATAATATGAGCGGCCTAAATTGAGTTTAGGTTAGTTTTTTGCAGATATAGGCGAATTTAGACAAAATATTAGGTACATATTTTGAGTCAAATAAAACTTAAATAAATATAAAATATGTTAATATTATACTTAGACCTAACATAAATCCAACCAAACCCATGAAGACTTCTAATAGTCACTATATAAGCTTCAAAATCCCTTAAAGTTATTTAAGTTTTTCACATTTTTAATTAGAATTTAATATGATATACTTTTTCAAAAAACTTAATAACTGTTTAATCATAAATATTTCAAACCACTAAAATAACTCTTTATCTATAAATTTTCATTAAAAATTTAAAAATAAATTTATTTAGAAAACTATTAATGTATTTTTCATATTATTTTTTTAATCATCAAAATAACTTTAGAAAATATTTAAAAATGTATAAATAATTAAAATATGTTTCATATTTAATTTATTAATAATTTTGTGATTATCTTTCACAATAATGTAAATTTAATTAACTAGTTATCTATGTATTGCACATGATGATGAAATGAACAATAAATGTTGGAAAGACACACAACAGAAAGAAATTATTATTAATTTCAAAGGCAAGTAAAATGAAAATCGACAACAAGACGTAAGAAATGAAAGCCCGTCCCTATGGCAACTGGTGTGATGAAAGCGACATGCAAAGCAGGCAGAGTCAGGTAGGCAGTAGTATTTGAATTCAGTAAGACCCGAACCCGATTACCCAGTTTAATATAAGAATCTCCTATTTGCTTTTTCTTATTTCATTGCCCTTGTTCCTTCCCTCCCCTTCCCCACGCCCACTGTTTTCCTGGTTTCACCGCATCAAAAACAAAAGCTTTCCCTCTTTTCTTTGGGATTACTTTTTCTACCCTATCAATCTCGTGACTGACAGTAAATGGCCACGCCTTCCATTTCCACTTCCACTGCTTCCATTGGCAAACTTCCAAAATCTAACATGCCCTGCCCATTCCCAAGCGCCCCGTGACTCACTTTCACTCTTTTCTTCTCGTGAATTCATTCCCATTCGTTCCAAACCAACACATATCTCCAAATTTTACCCAACTCCCAAATTCCTAATCAACTCTCCTTATCATATTTATACCCCTCCCCCGACCATGTATTCATCTTCACCACCTCCCTCTCACCAGTCCCACAAAAAACATCACAGAAGAAATCCCTGGAATTCCACTTCTCTCCTTGTCTCACTATCCATGTCTGCTTTCCTTCTCCTTTCCCTTCTTTCCCTCTCCCATTTCTTCATCTTCTCTTCTTCCAGTCATCACCCACCTCATAACTCCCCTGTTTACGCCTCTGACTCCTCTCAAATCCGCCTTGCTTGCAAATCCACTCGCTTCCCACAACCCTGCGAATCCTCCCTTTCGCGATCCTCTCTTCTCCCTCCTAATCCGACCTCCCTCCAATTCATCCAATCCGCCATTTCCGTCTCTTCCGATAACCTCAAAACCGGACAATCCATGGTGAAATCCATCCTCGACTCCTCCAAAGGCAACCTCAACCGCTCCAACGCCGCCGCCATCTGTCTCAACATCCTTTCTAATTCTGATTACCGCATGAGATCGACCAATGACGCTCTGGCACGTGGCAAGATCAAGGACGCTCGTGCATGGATGAGCGCGGCCCTTTGCTACCAATACGATTGTTGGAGCGCGCTCAAGTACGTAAATGACACCAAATTGGTCGGTGAAACGATGGCGTTTTTGGACTCTTTAACGCAACACAGCAGCAACGCGTTGAGCATGATGGTCGCCTACGATAATTACGGGAAGGACATAGCCGCGTGGGTCCCTCCCAAGACGGAACGGGACGGATTCTACGAGAACGGGTCGGGTGGGACGGAGCTGGGGTTTAACGGGGGTTTACCGTCAAACTTGAAGACGGACGTAACGGTGTGTAAAGACGGGAGTGGAGGGTGTTTCAAGACGGTGCAAGAGGCCGTCAATGCAGCACCGGCAAATGCAGAGAGTACACGCCGTTTCGTGATATATATAAAGGAAGGTGTGTACGAAGAAACGGTGAGGGTGCCACTGGAGAAGAAAAATGTGGTCTTTTTGGGGGATGGAATGGGTAAAACCATCATTACGGGTGCTTTAAATGCAGGGATGCCTGGACTTACCACTTATGAGACTGCTACTGTCGGTGAGTACTACTACCCTCCTCCTCTACTTACGTTAAACATTTAACTTTGTTTAAGAATGAGCTTGATAAGATACTGCGTCTAGACTTTCATGGTTTCCCAGAGCTTATATATAGTAGTAGTACCCATAAGCCTATTTGGAGTAAAAGTCTCTGATGTAACTCATCAAATAAGTCTTGTTCGCTTAGCTAATCCAGAGGTGTATCCCCTTTTCTTTAGGCTGTATATATATGATTATTGCAAATGTAGATTGAGCTTTGGCTGTTGCAGGGGTTCTTGGGGATGGATTTATGGCGAGTGGGCTCACAATCCGGAACACAGCAGGCCCTGATGCCCACCAAGCAGTAGCCTTTAGATCAGATAGTGATCTTTCTGTCATTGAGAACTGTGAATTCCTAGGCAACCAAGATACTCTGTACGCTCACTCCCTCCGCCAGTTCTACAGGCAGTGCCGTATTCAGGGGAACGTGGACTTCATCTTCGGGAATTCTGCCTCGGTGTTCCAGGATTGTGAAATTTTGGTTGCTCCCCGGCAGGTAAAACCCGAAAAAGGTGAGAACAATGCTGTGACAGCTCATGGTAGAACTGATCCTGCTCAATCGACTGGTCTGGTTTTCCAGAACTGCTTGATCAACGGAACTGATGAATACATGAGATACTATTATAGCAAGCCTAAAGTGCACAAGAACTTTTTGGGAAGGCCATGGAAGGAATATTCAAGGACAGTTTTTATAAATTGTGTTATGGAAGCACTTATTAATCCGAATGGATGGATGCCATGGAAGGGTGACTTTGCATTGAAAACACTCTTCTATGGAGAATTTGGGAATTCTGGTCTTGGATCCATTCCATTGAACAGAGTTCCATGGAGTACTCAAATTCCACCCCAGCATGTACATACATTTTCAGTCCAAAATTTCATTCAAGGAGATCAATGGATTCCAACATCATCTTGATTCCCCCCAGGAATCATGTTGATTGCAAAGTTTAAGATGATAAGAATTCCAAGAATGTAAACCCAAGGAAAGTTTAGTCAATCATGATCATATTCATCTGTAACAAAATCTTCATTGGAGAATGAAGGGTTAGTGCCTTAGCCTACGCTATTTTGTCCTTTTCATTTTTCCTAAATTATCTGTATATACATATTTGAAGTTTGGATCTGTAATGGAATATGTTTCTCAAATATATAGAAAAACATAAAAAATTGTTTAGTATTCTCATATTGCACGGTAAAATCACCAGGAAAGCCTCTTAAGGGCATATTTCCTTTTAGCCCCACTATTGAAAAAAAGCAAATTAATCCTTTTACATTTTTAAAAATATAAATTAATTCATTTCTTCAACTATAGTTAAAATATAGTTTTTATTTATTTATTTCGAAACTCAAAAACAATACCTTTTTACAAGATTTTTAACAAAACCAAGAAAAAAGGAAGATATCCCATGCTTATTGAAGAACAAAATAAATAAATATAAACTTCATTGAAGAAAAAAAAAAAAAAACCAAAAGTTTTGATTAACACTTTAAAATTTTTTATGCTTTCGTTAATATTCAATTTTATCTTTATAGCCCATGACTCTAATTAAAAGGTACATAAAAATTTATTTAATGTTTGCTTTATTCTACTTAAATGAATACTTATTTTCGCATCTCTTGATGGTGTGTAATCACTGTTATAAAATTTCGATATTTTATTTTCGTATCTCTTAGCTATTACAAACTTCCCCTTTTGAAGAATTTATTGTTTAATAACTAAGAAGCTTTACTAATAATTTATGGGTTTTGAATTTTTAACATAAATTTATGATTCTAAACAAGGACTCCATGAATTTTGAAATTTTAGAAAATAATGTTTTAAATTTATAGGGAAAAATAAAAAGTAAAATTTTAATTCAAAATAAAACCCCAAAATCATCAATGCATCCCTCGAAGTGGAGAAGCCGCGAATAGAACTCCCTGCCTTCATACTCTTCTTTGTCGCCAAAGAGATGCAAAATCGAAAGATTTTGTTTACTATAAATGTGTTGTTCCTTTGGTTTGAATGTATTTTAACAATAATAAAGTCAATATTTTTTTGAAATTAGTGCTTTTAGAATTGTACTGGAAAGTATTTTCAATAGGTAAAGTTAGTGTCTTATTACATTAGATAGTTTTCATCAAATGGAGAATTTTATTGAAAATGAAAATGTTTCCTTATTATTGAAATAGTGGTCAATATTTAAAAGAAAAAAAAACCACCACGATTCAAAAAAAAAAAAACTTATTTGAATCTACGTATTTTATTTTTTTTTATTTTAATGGAAATATGGCGATTTGATTTCTTAAGAAAAAAGTTAAGAAAAGATTAAAAAAAATTGATAGGGGATTATTTTTAAAAAATATTGTTAATACTTTTTTAAAATATTTTTATTGTAATTTTAAGAATTTTTTAAAATTATGTTTAAACTTTTTAAAGTATCAAAATAAAAATTTAACTATAGTTCAAGAGATAAATTAGTAATTAACTATTAAAATAACATATCACATAATCTTCTCAATGGTATTTAATGGACAACTGACCAAAATGTAACAATTCGATAACGTTAGTGACTATTATATAACTTTTCAAAGTCGGGTGACTGAAATATAATTTTAAACAAAGTTTAGGGACACTTGATATAGTTTACCCTAATTTTTTTGTGATTTATATAAACTTTTTAGAGTTTTTCTGCAAGTGACTTATAAGAGTGTATTCTTTTTTCTTATTTTAATATCTTACATGGGTTAACTGATGGGTTATAAAAGACAAAAATATGTTTTTTTAATATTTTTAAATTTTTAGAGTTCAAATTAAATTAATAGATTTTTGTAAATATTGAAGGTCAAATTTATTGATTCTTTTAGAATTAGAATTAAAATGATAAATTTTGTAAACATTGAAAGCTAAATTTATTGATTTTTTAAATATGATTTTAAATATATTTTTATTCGTTTTAATAATTTATATTTATTTTAAAAAAATTATATTTTTTATAATTATTGTTAAGAATTTATTTTAAAAATTAAAATAATATTTTAGCTATAACTTAGGGATCAAATTAATAATTAAATATTTTAATTAATGTTCTATGTTATCATGTAATAGAGAGTCTAATTTTATTTTTTTAAATGTATAAAAATTAATCTACTTATTTTTCAATAAAAAAGCTTTAATGCAAAATAGAAAAACTTTCTTCGTAATTTTACTCATATTGTACACGTATTCATATATGGCACTAACATTGAACCTCGAGTAACATAGGTTTTAGCTGCCACTACGACAAGATATGATGTCATAGTCCATGAATGGGAGTATGACTGTGACTCACTCACACATTGGGAATAGCCTGTGCCCAACTGGTTTTCTTGACTTATAGGCAAAGGTATTACGCCGACACGGTGCATTTGCTGTTTGAATGTGGCATAATTGTGTATTGGATAGGATTGGTCATTGCTTCACGCCTTTATCTCACTTCTCGCCTGGCCTTTCAACTACTCGAGTGCTTCCTCATTTAGCATGTAGTGAAAGGCAGTGATCACTTACGAGCTCTGTGGGAAACAAAGGTTATTTCATCTGCTTCTGTAGATAGACAGAAATGCTAATTGGATGGATATTAAATATGCATATGGTTATGAGTCTCAAGTTCACATGAAACTATGGACAAAGTCCAAACAAAAGGTGGCATTGCTTCAGATGATGGAGAAAGCGCAATGTCCATCCCTACTCATGCCTTAATTAACTTTCATAATTAGGGTCTTCATGTGTCCAACAGCCCTATGCTCTTGGGCTTTAGCCATACATTACTATGAAATAGATTATTTTTGTTGATGGATATAAATAATTGAAGTGCGGAATCCAAAAGTGGGGGTCATAAGATAAGGTTAGGCAGACTGTTGTTTAATTAATGGCACAGAGAACCATCATGCTTCTCCACTAGCCACTCTAACATAGCTCCCTATGCCTGCAATTAATTAGCCAAGGTTGGGTGCGTTTTGGACTATTTCTTGGCTTCAATTCAATCGCATGCATATATAATATATATGATGCTTTGTCATGGTTTCAAGGTGGATCTAATACATAAGTCACACTCCAATACAAAAAGGCATAACATTTATAATTTCCGCATTCTCCCAACTAACTACGACTGGATCTAATGGAATGGCCATTAACGAGCTCTCGAAACTACTACTACTTCTTATTATTATATTTCGAATAGTTTTTTTTTCCTAAATAAAGTGACATTTTACCAAGTACAATTCTAAAATTCATTATTATACTTTGCAAAAATTTAAAAACTATTCAGAACACTTTACAGAAATTGAAAAGATAGTCCAATTCTGAACTTTGTTGTTAAATTGTTGATTGAAAATCAACAGTTCAACTGTTTATATAAAAAAAAAAAAGCAAAAAAGAAAAAAAAATTAGCAATTTTATATGCAACAAACTAACAAAAATCAACATTTCAATCTCATATGCTTATTCAACTAATTTATCAATTTTTGTAAAATAAGAACAAATTTTGACAATTTTAAGTAAAGCGACTACTTTTAAAAAAAATTAAACTTAAGGGATAAAATTTAGAATTAAACCCATTTTTTAATGGGTAAACTAATTAATTGGTCACCCAACCTTTTGGATGCTTTCATTTGGTCACTACCGTTACAATAATTTATCATTTCACATCCGTTATAATTTATCAACGGTAATGAAGAAAGAAAATTGAGAAGCAAATATTCGTTCATATCTTTCATATGTATTATAATTCAATAAGTAACATTCAAAATATCCAAAATAAAAATGGTAAAAATTACATAATAGAAAAAAAATTTGTACCTTCTACTTTTTTACATCATATGTATATTAAGTAATTAAACCACAAAAAATTAAGTCACCAATAACCAAAATTTAATTAGGTGACCATAATCAAGTGCCTAAACCTATACTAGACCTGCTCGCCTGAAATGTAAGATAGTTTGGGCAAAAATATAGGCCCAAAGAATGGGCTTGGATAAAAAAAATAATGCCCGTTTAAAAAATGGGCCGGGCCTTGAATAAGGTATTTTTGGCCCGAGCCCAGCCCAACCCCAATCCACTAAAGGACAAAAAAATTACCTTTTTTAATATTATTTTCTTGTTGTTTTCTCCCTATTTTGCTACCATTTTACTATTATGTTGCTATTATTTGTTGTTATTATTTGGATATTGTATAAAACTTATTTTATTGTTAATTTTGTTATTATTTTAAAGACATTTGTTAATTTTGTTATTATTTTAAAGACATTTGCTTGTTAAATTGCATCTATCTTATTGTTATTTAAGTATATATATATTTTTTAGAATTTATTTTCAATTTAGTGGGAAATATTTATTTTGATATTTTTAATATTTTTGATGTATTATATATTTTTTAAAATCATATAAAAAATAATATAAAAATTAATATGGGTGGGCCGGGTCAGGCCCGGGCTTGGGAAAAAATTTATGCCCATTTTTCGGACCGGGTCTGGGCCTAACAAACGGACCTGAATTTTTAGTTGAGCCCGCCCCAACCCATGCTCACCTTTAGACCTATACCAGAAAAAGGATAATATTCATCACTTTCCAAATTGTCCTATACCAAAAAAAAAAAAAAAAAAAAAAAAAAAAAGCAAAACCCAATTTTTTCAAGTACTGCCTTTACTTGAATCCATTTTAGGTCTCTTGGAAGAGACCGATTCTTGTGTAGACAGGCCTTCCGATGTGCTTTGTTGACTCGGAGGAGTTGGAATCATCATCCATTTGACTGTATTAATTTGAGAGTGAGTGTTCTTTCTTGCTTCGTGTTTAACCTTCATTACTACCAATGATTGTTGCATATCATGATGTTGATATGAAGGCCGCCCTTGATAGAAGTTCATTTGCACTTGGTGCAACCCTTTTAATCAGAGAAAAGAGAACAAATAAAATGATTATAACAACCAACCACATTGATAGTAGCATATTAGATACGATGACAATCCAAATAATAAATGAAAGGTAAAATGAAAATTAAGAATGCTATTTAAGTAAATATACATATCAAGTTTAGGTGGTCTAGTAGCACTTGGAGGATTAGGTTTCCATTTAGCTGGAGCAAGTTTCGGATTTGGAGGTGCTATTGGAACAACTACTGCAGATTGCTATTGTTTGGGTGAAGGAGCAGTTGTTTAGGTGGATCAAATGTGCAAATAAGTCCATTTCAAACTATTTTTATCAGATAAGACCTCTCATAAAAGAACAACAAACAGTCTCAGTACATGAAAATTGTCAATGAAATGCCACTCACTTGTCAAAGTCTCCATAAATAACATGCACTTTCGATGATTATTTACTCATTGCCAATCAAATATGTTAGTAAATAACCTAAATATTATCTCACCTAACAAACATTTATAACCCTCTAAGCACATATAATTTTTGGTTTCCTAATATTTCAAAAAAAATAATCATAAATAGAAGAGAATAAACCACAGGCAGTTGAAAGTAATTTAAAAAAGAATCACAAATAAAACATCACAATAAGTCGAATAGGGATTTGGGAAAAAATGTTAACCCATAAAATTCATTACTAATATAAACAAAAAAAAAAGTAAATGAATAATTTAAATTACCAATTTTAGCACTTGATTTTGAGTTTGATTGGCTCTTCCTCCCATTCTGATCGACCGACATCAACAAAATTAACGAACCCACCCCCTAACCCTCAAATTTGATTATCCTAAAATCAATTTTCAATTCAAAAATCCTAATTGGTACACGTCTTGTTTTTGGGGTTTTTTTTAAACCTAAATTTACTTGTTTTGGGGTTTTTTTCCAATTAAAATTTCAGATGCAATCGCTTATTTGGTTTTAGGTTAAAAATTCCAAAACAATGTTGTTTTTGTCTAAAAACCTTAACCAATTTCTTTTAGGCATCAATCATGTGAAGGTTTATGTGGAATAAATGTAATTAAAAAATTGGTTAAAAAATTACTTGTCATGAGATAATAGATAGATGACCAAAATGATAAATTATTGTAATGATAATGATCAAAATGAAACCATTCAAAAAAAATTAAATAACCAACTAAAATGGTTTTTTTTTTTTAAATAAGAAAGTAAAGAGATATAAATGTTAATGGCCAAAACAACTAACATAAATTACTACCTTAAACAACATTTGAAAATTGCATATTGTTCTCACTATTATAAGATTGTGCGGATAATAATTTTGCAATTAACGGTAAAATGCTGTAAACTCTTTTACATTGGTGATTTACAAAATTAATTGATAAGTTTACAATCCATTACGTCTATTGGACTCGAAATTGATGCCATTCAAGTCTGCAACAATGAGAAAGGATTGTATGAAATAACAAATCAGATTTTTACTCTGAAAAAAATTTAAATCCAACTAAAAATGCAATAATCAGATTTGTCATTTTCCTATTGGAGAGGAATAACTTGAAACTACAGTTTTATTCAATCTCTTCTCCTGCAATAATATATAGTTTTTGGTAACTGATAAGTTTTAATACTGGAGATGAAAAATACAAATATATACTACACTCATAAGTACAATTCTGGGAAAAAAATTGAAGCTTATGTTATCTTCTACAACAAAAAACTTCGAAGTTTTGAATGAAAAAATGGAAAAACTGAAACAAACAAAGAACCTCAGAATCCTGAGAGAAATTTGGTATTGATTGCAGGAGGTGTTGGAACAAAAGCTTCATCATTAGTCCAATTACCTTTACCCCATTGTTTCAACATACCCTTCCATTTACATCTGTTGTCGATACACTTCTCTAACCGCTTATCTTCAATTTTGATTCTCCAATGCCCATCCCTGAATTTTGCTTTCTCTGCTTGCCTTCTATCGAACTCCAGTTGCGCCTTTTGCCTCGACCTTAACATGCAGAATTCTTGCAGTTCTTCTGGCATTGCGTCATGCACTTTCCACCACCTTTCATGCGCCACATCGCTGGCGAACTCCACCATTATATCCACATTCCAGTTGCAGTCATAGTCCTTGAAGCATAACCATGGCTTTATACCTAGGTAGTGAAGTACGTAAAGTATAGGCGGTTCCGATCCGAATAGCCGAGTCTTCTTTTGCTTCACTTCTTCCTCATCACCTATCCAGAAATGCTTCAGGAAGTTCATGTGCCGTGGAATCCGGTGCCACCATGTGAAAATCTCGTTTAAGTATCCCTGATCCCCACCGTTGTATGATTCGAACACATCGATATGTTCCATCAAAAGCTGGAAGGTGCAATTTGAAGGCTCGATGACCATGACACCCGAGTTAAACAGTGTGCCGCTATTTCCCGTGGCTGATATCTCTGGCATTGCGAATAAGAAATCAATGTTGCGAAGTATAAGTAGATCCGCATCGATGAATATGATCTTGTCATAATCGGTCAGTTGCCATAACCGGAACTTGCTGTAGTTCCATTCGTTGTATGCATCTTTTTCGGCTTTCGGATTCCTGATTCTTTGAATTGTCCTAACTTTCCATCCTGCTGCCTCAAGTCCACTCCTGTGGTAAGCAGTGATCATCTCATCCACAAGTATCACAAGGTCTCGGGTCGAGCCAGACAAGCGAATGCTTCGAGCAACAGCTATAGCTCCACATACGTATACATGAGCCGAATGAAGAATCGTTGCATAAGCTTGTCGAGATGCATTCCCTGAATGTATAGGCTCTGTAATTTAACATAACAGTACATTAGCTTCTAAGAATCTCTCTATATTCTTGCAGGAGGATGAGGCATTTGTTTTAAGAATATGAACTGACCTTTGACCTCAAAAGGAAGGGCAAGTTCACAAGATCCTGGAGGGAACTGGAGCTTTTCTCTCAACACATTCAAGTCTGGTTTGTATAACCAGACATTGTTTTCGCGTGCTACGAGTTCTTTGCAAGTGAACATGTTCGGAATCGGAAAGCACCTTGAAATGAAAAGCACATGCATCGGATAAAAGCCCTTGGCCGAGGTTGCAAGACTAGCAGCTGCAAGCTGCAAATGCAACCTAGCAACATCCCTTGACCAATTCCCATCATTTCTACAAGGCAGCTTGACAGCAACCAGATCAAGACGTATTCCAGGGACTTCGATCTTCGATAGAGAGGGGCAAACAGGGACCTTTTCTTCTTGCTCCTCATCGATCCATTCCGGATATAACGAATCCCAAGTTACGTTCATGTCAGCATAGTCCAAATGCAGGACAATGTGGGTTGCATCAGGTATCAGGTGCTTCCAATGAGTAACTTCAGTAGTATTGAAATTCAAAAGTCCGATTCCCTGGTAGTCATGCTGTTCACCCATCATCTCGACAATCTTCATAACATCATCCCAGTCGATATCGATATCCGATACATATCGAGAATCTGCCCCTCCCCATATCCACCTCTTCATAAAATCTCGGCTGCATGGAGCATATACCTTTCATTAATCATCATATCATGCTTTTGAATCAAACAATTGGGAAGTTTGTTTCAGAGATTGATGATGGCACGTACCGGGATTTCACAGCCGATAAATGGTCACTTGTATAGGCCTCTGGAGAGTACAAAAGCGATACAAAAGTGCCACAAACAATGGCAATCAACACAAGTTTGAGAAGAGGGTATTTGCAGCATGAGTTTCTATCTTGGACTGAGATGTGGAAAGGCTTCCCAGTACCTTTCACTTTATTCCTATTTAACCGCCTTTTGTATATGGCCTCACTGCAATTATTGTAATTGAAAAGAGTAAAATGAATACGAGCCATTTTGATAGCCAAAGCGACCACGCCCTGCCAGAGGTCAGGTGCCTCCAAAATGGTAAAATTTTAGTTTTAGTCCTTCTAAAACTCCAGGCCTGGCCTATTTTAATTACTTGATTTAAAGTTCCAGTGCCTTAAAAAGCATTCTACTTGAGAAGAATCAAATGAATTATACATATCTCTGAAAGGTAGGTCTTCAACAATACACAACATATATTAAAAAAAAAATTAGCAGGTAAACTGGACAAATTTGTATTTAAAACTTGACTTTCAACTTAAGCAAAGATCTAACTTCACATTGCAGAATCTTAACAAAAAGTGATTTAGACATTTGTTCATCAAACAGTTTTAATAATAAGAAGAAAAGATTTGTAGATCAAAAGGAAAATATGAGGAGAAGCTAAATAGGATTAATTGCTGGTATTAAATCAAACTCAAGGCTCTTTGCTTAATCAGTTCACTCAAATCATATCATCTACCATTGTAACAGAAAGGGTTTTCCAGGACAAATTCAGTACCCCAAAAAAGAAAAAGAGAAATCAATGCTGAAACTAGGAATCCTAAGCACCGATTGTGATTCAAGCAAGGAAAAAAAGGAACTCACATTGATGCAGATAACCGATGTCTAGTGTCGACAGAACCCGGCGAGTTTCCTCTCATTTTTCTAAGTTGTTAGCAGCAAACTCATGCATGCAACATCTGATAATCCAGAAAGAAAATCATCATATACATCACTGAAATCCAATCCAATCAAATCCAACTTTTTCTTTGATCAACTTTCATGATTCAAAAGAATTACGTAGAAAACCTCCGATCAAAAGCAAGTAATTAAAACAGTAAAAAAAACAAGGCTGAGATAGAGAGAGAGCAATAACTAAACCTATGATATTAGGCAATGGAGGGGAAGCTGAGATAGCCTTGGAAACCAGCAAACAAAGCAAGGGAGGCAATATAATACTACGAGTAACGTCGATTTAAAATGTTCTCTTATTTACTCCAATGTTAACCACTCATTTCATTTTTTATTTCTTACCAAGTTTTCTTTTGAATTTTCATATGTGTAGCATATAATTCTCTTGTATATTTATTTATAAAGATTTTAATTATGTAGTTTTCAGTTTTACCAATTTGGTCTGGAGGCTCCACCATAAACCACCTACTTACACCCATCATGCACTAAACTTGAGGATCTAAATGCAAAGCCTCACTTCCTTAGACCATAATAACACAATTATGTTTTTTAATAAACAAGATTTCATACAAAAATACAACACTTCTTAAAGAAAAACATTTATAAGAGTAGTTGACAGATTAGGTTAATGAAAATAACTAGTTTGGTTGAAAGGGGATTTGGATTAAGACTCAAGAAAGATTAACTAAGAAGAAATATATATTGAAGCTTCTATATAAACTGTTAAAATTCACCCCCCACACATGCATCTTAATCCAATTTGTAATCAATACTTAAGTTTACTTTTAATTGTTTACATCATAAACCAATTGTTCTTTTTTTTTTTTTTTTTTTTTGTTGACATTTTCATTCTGTTTTATTTTCTTTAATATTTTTCGAAAAATCAAGGTCCGTGTCTTGTTTAGTGAAAAGGGTGGCTCTATCACCTAATTCATGGTTCTTATTAAATGATAACATTAACTAATTCTATTATTATTCTACTGTACCTTTTCATGTCCCGTATCAGGTTAAGGTCGGGCCTTGATAAAATTTTAGGCTCGTTTGATAGGTCTGAGCCTGACCCAAATAATAAACTTAAAATTTTGTCCAAAATTAACTCGGATAAAAATGTTAAAATTCGAGTTCGGCCTACACGTATTAACTTTTTTATATTATTTTTATATATAATTTTTTTAAATATATATAATACATCAAAAGCACTGAAAACATTAAAATAAATGTTTCCCAACTAATTGAAAACAAATTTTAAAAAAAATTTATACTTAAATAATAGTAAGATAGGTGCAACTTAATAAGCAAATTACTTTTAAAATAGTAGCAAAATTAATAATAAAATAAGAGTTATACAATATCCAAACAATAACAACAAAATACTAGCAACATAATAGTGAAATGACAGCAAAACAACATATATTTTTGCAAATTCGAGTCGACCCTTATTTTTTTGCTCAAGCCTATTTTTCAAACCAACCTTCAAGCTAGGCTGAGTGACCTGCCCTGCACAAGTCTGTGTTAATCCATCATTTTCTTACTGCAAAAGTAATTACTAATTAACAATGGGGCAAAACATGTAGGTTTAAGGTCCTTTCAGTTACTATTTCACCAAATACACCCCAATTTAAAAAAAAATGAATAATTATGGTTAATTTGGGATTTGAATTTCCAATGTCTAAATCACAAATTTTTTTTTTTCTGTCTTCAAAAGGGAAAGAGATTTTTCTAGAAGGGAAAAGTAATGGCTCAAGGAAAATGCCAAATTATTAAAGAAATGTTACAAGGTTGTAGAATGTGGTAATAGGATATTTTTGTTGAAGATAGTGATGTCAATTAGAGATTTAATTACTTTAATAACTTTTAGTTTAAGCTTAAATTAAGAAGAAAGGCAAAAGGTGGGGCTAAGTTTGTAATTAGACAGAGAAGATGGGAGTTGATTGTATGATGGAAGCCTTACACTGTGTTTATTGTCATCCCATGTAGGAGAGGAGGAGCATAAACAGGACAACAACGTTAGGATTGAATTGATAAATTAATAGTAAATGATTAGTGTTATAATGCAGAAGTATGTGTGTCTTAACCATCAAAATCATACGTAATTCTTACGGCTTCAAAGCCTTAACCTAAGAAGTAAAGAGAGTATGGATTCATTTAATCATATTAGTAGCATTAAATAAAATATTTAAATTTAATAATTAGATTCATTTTCAGTAGAATGAAGGTTGCATTCAACTCCCATTTTTTAATCCAGGTGCCACAACGCATAAGTGTTTTGTATTTTAAGCTAAGCAAGCCCAATGGCGGGCTAGAACCGATGTGTACTTTTAGGTTGGGTTAACCGTCTCATTTTGATTACTGGGGACCGATTGATACCCCACTCCCACTGACAATTTCAACTTTCTACCAAAACCCCAAAAATAAATCTCAGACTCCTCCAAACCTATAATTGCTGCTGCTCCTTTTTGGGTTTTTTTTGGGGGTTAGGATTTCCTGTTTTAGGTGGTATCCTTTTCTATATTGCAGTTTGAATTTCTTCACTTATAGGCTATTTTATTAAAATAATCTAAAACATTTTGATATTTACAAAAATAACCCAGGTTCAAAAACAATCACAAAAATAACTTGAAATGAACAGTAAAATTAGGTTTTGGCATGTCAATGGCCGGAACCAACTCGTATTTTGCACCCATGATTGCCAAATGATTTTTTCAGGCTTTAAAAAATTAATTTTTTTAGTTTTGGCCTGTCAATGGCCGGAACCATGGTATTTTTTTTTAAAAATCGTATCATATTGGTATACAAAATATGAGTTAAAAATTTTTTTTGGGTGCTGGCCTGTCAATGGCCGGCACCCAGTACAAAAAAAAAAATTTCGATTTTTTTTCAAAAAAATTTTTTTTTGCTCTCTAAAAAAATACGAGTTTTAAAAAAAAAATTTTTTTTTGGGTGCTGGCCATTGACCCAGTACAACAAAAAAAAAATTCGATTTTTTTTCAAAAATTTTTTTTTTGCTCTCTAAAAAAATACGAGTTTTAAAAAAAAAATTTGGGTCTTTGGCTTTGTCAATGGCGGCACCAGTCTCAAACAAAAAAAAAATTCGATTTTTTTTTCCAAAAAATTGTTTTTGCTCTCTAAAAAAATACGAGTTTTAAAAAAAAAAATTGGGTGCTGGCCTGTCAATGGCCGGCACCCAATACAACCAAAAAAAATTTTCGATTTTTTTTAAAAAAAATTGTTTTTGCTCTCTAAAAATACGAGTTTTAAAAAAAAAATTAGGTGCTGGCCTGTCAATGGCCGGCACCAAACCTTATATATAGTGGGTGGTTTGGTTCTAATAGTGTAAATGGAATTAAAAAAAAAATTGAGAGAGCAATCAAAATGAGAGTGTTTTATAGGATATTATCAAATGAGTTTTTTGTAGTGGATTGTAGGTGGGAGTTTTTCGTAGTGTACAACCGAATTTCGAGGTTGAATTATATACTGTCATGTTTTAACGAAGTTGAATTATATACTGTCATGTCCACCCTAAAGGTTATGCCATTAAGTGTTGGATAATTATTTGTGCCATAGATTGTTAATCGAGTTGTTCAACGCAGATGGACATTATTTATGGTGCAATGGTGTTTATTCCGCAATTAAGTTGTGGTTTGAACCGGTTGGTAGAGTCTCCATGCAAAGGTTTATTTTTAATTTTACTGACTGTTTCAGATATCCAATTATCTTATATTGATGCAACGTAGACCTGATACAAGCAGAAGACGATTAATTGTGAATAAACTAATATAAAAAATAATTTGGTTATTTCTTAAGAATGATTGTATTTTTTTATATCTTTAAATTATTTTTTTATATCTTTAAATTTAATATAGTTGTTTAGGATTTAAGGTTTAATTTTTATATTTTCATGTATTAATTTCTTAGAATGTTTTTACTTTTTTGTATCTGTAAATTTAATTTAATCTGTAATATATAAATTTTAAATTTCAAATTATCGTGTATTAATTTTACCTATCTGTTTGTAGTCTGTTGAGTGTTTAAATTTAATGTAGTGCATATTTTTTTGTATTAATATTGTAGAATGATTGTATTTTATTGTGCATGTAAATTAAAATTGTTGTGTACTATTACATATTCGAATTTCGTTATATATTTCAAAGTCATTTATTTAAACAAATAATTATTTTAGAGATATAAAATTAATATTAAAAAACAGAATAATTTCATTATAAAAGAAATATTTACAGAATAATTTTAAAATAAAGTAAAAATTAACAAAAAAATTTAAAATTGTTGCGATCCCGGTGATGTCCCCGGTGCCGGCGTGTAACAGTCGGGATGCCTCCGTCGGCGATGTCGTGCACCTCGCTCAGGCGTTTGGTAATTGCTCGGTCCAGACTCCGGTGTCCCGTCCAGTGTACTTAAAAAAGTAAAATAATCATATACACCATAATCGGGATTAACTGGGTATTGCGTGATCGAAGGTGCCGATGGAAAAATATCCTCGATGGTGGGAGTACGTGCTTCGGGATGGAGCTCCGGGAGTTCCGGGTGGTTTGAGGACGATCCGAATCGTGTCGAATGTTGAGGCTCCATGTCGTCACCAAAAATATTCTCGAACAATGGAGGAATATCTCGCAGTGGATCCGGATTCATGAGGTGTGATGATGAGCCGGATGCTTCATATTCTGGCTCGAGATCGGGGTTCGAGGTAGTATCGAACTCGACGTCACCGAATGGCGGAACTCGATTACTGCGCGGTTGTGCGTTCCTTGGTTGTCATCGAGAAGATTCCGGTTGCGCGTCTTTTTGGATCAGCATGTATTTACCTTGGATTATAAACGGTTTTTCGTATGCCATGTACCATGCTGCGTACTCAGGCGTAGAAGAAAACCCTCCCTCTAAGGCATACAAGAGAGGGCGCCTTGAATGTCGCATATTCCATAGAAAGATATATGGTTCATGTTTTTGCGCCCAATTTAATGCGTCTCAACCCGAACCCTTTTTGTCCATTCCGTGAACTTCTTTAATGTTGACGGGAGGGTTCGGGATAGGTTGTGCGCAACCAAACTGCCTCAAAACCCGACTTCCATCGTGCCACTCCACTATATGGAAATTAATCAACGGCACATTTGACACGAACAGCTGTTGCTGCTCGGTAACCCATGATGTTCGATACACAGTGCACAGTTTGGGTTCACCCATCTCCCTGACATCCATGTCATTTCGAATTCTCATTGATTGTGGTCGACCTTTAGGATTTCTGCGGAGACTACGGTCAGGCACCATCTCGAAAGCAGGTGGTGGAACTTCCCAATTTGAGACATCGGGCATTACAGGAAATTCGTTCCCCCATATACGTAATGTGCGTTCCAACGTGTAGATCTCGTCTATGAATTGTTCAACATTTAAGTTTGCTCTCGCACAAGCTGCATGAACATGCGCACACGGATATCGAAGAGTCTGAAATATCCCGCACTCGCATCGTCTGTTTCGTAGATCAACTGCGTACGATCTAGGTGGAAGACCCGAACGACGGCGGATGTACTCTTGAACTCGTAAAGTTTCCAAGTCGCGCGAATACAATTCAGCGTTCATTGTTTGTGCCCTTCGACTATTTACCGCCATAGCCTTTCGGACGTCCTCTACGTACACGTGCCCGGCCTCAATCTGCTTAGCTTGTCTCAATCCCATCTTGGGCATCAATGTTGCCAACCTATAAAATGTTGCCGAGAACACAGCAGAAATCGAGAGATGGCGTGTGCGCCTCAATACAGAGTTGATCGCCTCTATCAAGTTAGTCGTCATCTGCCCATACCGAAACCCCTCATCATAACTTTGAGTCCATTGCCAGTTTTCCATGCTACCCAACCATGTTCGGAGATCTGTTGGTAAAGATGACATCTAAGATTCAAGCCTCGCGAACCTCTGCTTAAATCTTCGCGGTTCTAACTCACGAGCTGCATATTTAATTTGAAACCATCATTCTAAAAACAACAAAAATTTTGAAAAGTAATTTTTTAAATAAATACAAACAATTTTTTTTTTACCCATGTTCACGAGTTCTTTTTTCCAATCTTTATTCTTATAATCTCTATGAAAATTTGCCGCGATGTGCCGTATGCAATAAACAGACTTCCAGGGAACCCCCGATCGCCTTATCGCAGCAAGTAATCCTTTCGATCTATCTGATATAATGCAAATATTATCTTCTCTGACAACGTGCCTCCGTAAATTTGTGAGGAAAAATTCCCAAGACTCGAAGCACTCATGCTCCACGATGGCGAAAGCGATCGGAAGTACACTTCGGTTGCCATCTTGTACAACAGCAATCAGGAGTATTTGCGTGTATTTGCATACAACCATGTCCCGTCCACCTACACCATCGGCTTGCAGTGAGGGAAGGCCCTAACACACGGCTCGAACGTCCAAAATAATCGGTGAAAAACTCGTTTCCCCGATTGTATCTCTCCGTCCGGGCCTTTATACGACAGTGTTTGCAAATCAGTCACTGTCCCAGGCACATACTCCTTCATCTCGGCTATCCACCCTTGAATCTCGTTATATGACGCATCCCAATCACCATACAACTGTCGCATTGCCATTTGCTTTGCCCACCATGCCTTTCGGTACAACACTTTATACTTGAATCGAGCTTGCATGTCCGCAAAAAGGACCGAAACTTGAATGGCGGGCGACTCTTTCACCAAAGGTATGATGCAATTCCATATAGTTTTTGCATCTAACTTTCCATGGTCTTGCGACAAACGAGCGGACGTGCATATGTGTGGACCTTCCAGTTTCCTTATCATCCACATCTGTGTCCGCTGCATTAACGCAGCTCGGACACGCCATTTACAACCACTTGACGCTTTCCAACATTCTTTTACATACAAAGACTGCGTCGACTTTGTTACTTTATAATCCACACCTAACTTAAAGCTAAGTTGTTTTATAGCATGTAAACAGTCTTTTTTGTTATCGAATTATTGTCCTACAAACAACTCTTCATCGCCGAATCCTTCGTGCAGTAGGTGAGCCGGCACAATATTTGTATATTCCGGGAACTCGGGTGCTACAGCTGCATCAGGATCCACGTCGGTCATGAAAGACCCCAGATTATTTCTTATAACTATACCAGGGCCCCTGTTCCCAGCCAAATAGGGGTTTGCATTTTCACCCTCCACCGGCCCTTCCTCGTCTATGTCTTCAGGGATGTCATCTAAATCGGGGTCACTGAAATCATCGTTTGGATCACGGTGGGACTGATCATCATTATCAGACCCTTCACCACCATCTTTTATGGTGGCCAACACCTCTGGATGGATCTGTAGACGAGGACATAGGTTTCGGAAGTTATACGAACATTCGCCGGTGTTTGGATTTTCGGCAGTTGGCATTGACCATCCAAAAGTTGTCTGATCTTCCCAGGAGACGTTAAGATCAAAATCAATTCCAGAGTGCTGGCTTGCTGGAATTACAACTTGAATCGGATCTGGTTCAATTAACTCCGCGAACAACTCAATCGGGTTGGGATTTTCTATCTCAGGGGGGTAATAAACTGCTATCATTGTCCCTAGATCATCATCATCTTCAAGCTCCATTTCTGAGAATTTTAGCGGATCAGTTGAAACCGGAAATTTGTAAAATAGTTTTAACATTTGCTTTTCGAAACGGCTTGCTATCTTTGTACTGATTTTCTGTTTTAAATCCGACAATGAAACACGTTTGTTAAATCTCATTCCTATTTTTTTCCGACTTCGAAATACGCAACCTTCCTCAGTTGTATTTATCATTTCTCCATCAAAATGAACATAAACAAACAAAATTTGAGAATTCATCTTAAAAAAATTTTGCTTTCTTCTTAACAAAGAAAAAACTAAAATTTTTAAAGAAAACAAAAACTCAAATTAAAGATAAAAATACGTATATATATAGATCTCATAAATTTGGTGTCGGCCATTGACAGGCCAGCATTCAAATTTTTTTTTTTAAAACTTATATTTTTAGAGAGCAAAAATAAATTTTTTTGAAAAAGAAATCGAAAATTTTTTTGGTTGTCTTTGGGTGCCGCCATTGACAAGCCAAAGACTAAAATTTTTTTTAAAACTCGTATTTTTAGAGAGCAAAAAAATTTTTGAAAAAATCAAATTTTTTTGGTTGTCTTTGAGTGCCAGCCAAAATTTTTTTAAAACTCGTATTTTTTTAGAGAGCAAAAAAAAATTTTTTGAAAAAAAAATCGAAATTTTTATTTTGGTTGTACTGGGTGCCGGCCATTGACAGGCCAGCACCCAAATTTTTTTTTTAAAACTCGTATTTTTTTAGAGAGCAGAAAAAAAAATTTTTGAAAAAAATCGAAATTTTTTTGGTTGTCTTTGGTGCCGCCATTAACAGGCAAGACACCCAAATTTTTTTAAAACTCGTATTTTTATGGAGCAAAAAAAATTTTTTTGAAAAAAAAAATCGAATTTTTTTTTGTACGGGATGCCGGCCATTGACAGGCCAGCACCCAAAATTTTTTTTTTAAAACTCGTATTTTTTTAGAGAGCAAAAAAAAAATTTTTTGAAAAAAAAATCTAATTTTTTTTTTGCTTGTACTGGGTGCCAGCTATTGACAGGCCAGCACCCAAATTTTTTTTTTAAAACTCGTATTTTTTAGAGAGAAAAAAAAAATTTGAAAAAAAATCAAAATTTTTTTTTGGTTGTACTGGGTGCCGGCCATTGACAGGCCAGCACCCAAAAATTTTTTTTTTAAAACTCGTATTTTTTTAGAGAGCAAAAAAAATTTTTTGAAAAAAAAATTGAAATTTTTTGTTTTCTTGGATCTGAAGCTATTGACAAAGAGCCAAAGACCAAAAATTTTTTTAAGCGTTTTTTTAGAGGGCAAAAAAAATTTTTTTGAAAAAAAAAATCGAATTTTTTTTTTTGCTTAGACTGGTGCCGCCATTGTGAGCCAAAGACCCCAAAAAAAATTTTTTTAACTCGTATTTTGTATACCAATATGATACTATTTTTTAAAAAAAATACTATAGTTCCGGCCATTGACAGGTCAAAACTAAAAAAATTAATTTTTTAAAGCCTGACACAATCATTTGGCAATCATGGGTGCAAAATACGAGTTGGTTCCAGCCATTGACAGGCCAAAACTTAATTTTACTGTTTATTTCAAGTTATTTTTGTAATTGTTTTTGAACCTGGGTCATTTTTATAAATATCAAAATTTTTTAGATTATTTTAGTAAAATAGCCGATTTTAGATAGATTTCCTCCGGTGGTTGGAGAGAGACAAAGAGGCAGAGTGAGGCAGGCTACTTGTTTGGGTCTCAATAATCAACAACCCCATCCACTATGTTATAATATAATATGCTGCTCCATTTCTCACTTCATCAGTTCCCTAAACCCAATCATGCCATCTACTTGTGCCATACTTACAAGTAGCATCCATTAACTGTCGATAACTTATAAAGAAATTTATTATTATTATCATCATCATCATTATTATTATTATTATTATTATTATTATTATTATGCTGAGTTTTTCTTTGTGTGTGATACTTTTATATAGTTTGTGATGTTTTACAATCAATTATATTTATATTCAAACTGCTCTAGATGATTAAAGTTTACTTTGTGAGGATGAATTCGTGTTTTAATTATAGAAGTCTTGTTTAACTTTAGAAGAAGTAATTTTTGAAGCAATTATATGAACAGTGCGACAAGTAGTGCTCACTGCTTTTAGCACTGCACAAATCACATAACTTATTTAAAAATGAAAATCATTTGTACTAATACAAATAGGTCATGGCGTGGGTTATATTATGGATGCGTGATGACCCATATTCAAATATTGATCTTGTGGAGCAACAACTCTTGAAGATTGATATTGATCTGGATCAACCAAATCGGATCCCTTATTTCTTAGAGATTGTCTTAATCATTTGAAGACTTATATTGAATATCTTTGATTTTTTTACTTTTTTTTTTTACTTTATGACGATATTTGGCCTTTTATAATCCTTTTTCAATGGGTCTTGGTTGTAATTGATCTTTATCCTGGGAAGCTTCAAACTCTTATATATGAAAAGCTTGTGTAAGTTAGAACAAAGGAGAGTTGAGCACTTAATTTGTTTATTAGAAAATCATTATTTTGAGTACATTTGGTAAGTAAATGTAAACAAATGAGTCACTTGGTTTATGAATTAAGTTTTCAGGCGAAAAATTAGTAGAGAAAGATCTAGATCTTAAGTACAAAGATGATGTTGCTATACCAATGTGTGTTAGGACTTAAATCAATATTTAGGGAGGTTTAAGATAGAGGATGATCTCTTTAGACAAGACCGTACGTGCAAATGTACAAAAATAAAGTTGCATAAAAAATTTTGTGTTTATTTTTATTCAGTTGTAGTGATACAACTAGCGCGTACTACTCATAGCATTGCTTATGGTATTGCTTAAGTGCTCTTTCAAATATCGAATGAGTCTCTCCAAATTTACTATTAAAAATATATTTATATAAAAAAAATTAACAATTGAATCATAAACAGAGTGATAACTTACCTATAAAAAGAATCTTTATCAATCCTTCAATCTTAGCTTCACATTTAATTTGTATTTATTTTATTTAATAAAAAAATAAGAAAAAATAAAAATATCATTACAATATTATTTCTTACTTTCTTAAAAATGGTTTTTTTCCATAATTTAAATGAATTTTTATTACTAATAATTTTTTTTGAAAGGTTTTATTACTAATAATTGATGAAAAATCATTTTTTTAAAATGTAATAAATAATTTTATAATCGTGTTTTTTTTTCTTTTTTATTAAATTTTTAAATAAAATAAATTGAAACCAAGTGTCTAGTCAACTCAAGATAGATGAGAATTTTTTAAAAATAAAGTTACTAATCGATTCAATTGTTAAATAATTTTTTTATAAATATATTTTTAATATTGAATTTTATTTCACCCATATTATAGCATGATAACATTACGATAATATGTCAAATAAAATTTCCTATAACATTTTAATATAAAAACATAAAATTATATTAATTTAGAATAAGTAAAACAAATTTAAGGTTTTTTTTAGTATGAGCATGGGATAAAAAGATTACTAAAAAAATAAATATATCCATTTGATTTATAAAAATGTAAAAAAAAAAAAAAATTCAAGCTCAAAGTAATAAATTATGTATATATCCATTTTTTCGTATTCTATTAAATCAAGTCGAGTAGGCTTAAATAATTTTAAATAATTTTTATATTTAATAATTTTTTTAATGTAATAATTAATTAATTAGTTTCTTTTAAATGGTGATAACACAATATAAATTTATTTCATATAAAACAGAAATTTTATGTGCATGTTCTACTTTAATAGAAATGTTGTATATAACATAACTTATTATATGTAATGTTTATGACTATATAATAAATAAGAACTTTATAATATGTATATGAATTTGTATGTAATATTTTTTGTTTATTTGTATGTAACATTTATGGTTGTATGATATGTATATATATTTTATTTATTTGAATTATTATAAAATATATAGAAGACACAAATTTGGAAAAATTGTTAATCTGAAATTACTAAATTGATATTTGAATAAATTTTATTTTATTATTAAAATTTGAAAATTAAAAAATATTTATTATATTTAAGTTTAAGGGTAAAAAACGTAATTAAACACTCAATAATAATTATAATAATAATTCAACTATGCCCTTTTGATAATGAAAATCATCATTAACCGATTTGACTGTTAAGAAACACTTACGCGATTGAAAAAATCAATAAGAAGCTAATATATGGCATGCCACGTACATATATTAAAAATTATAAAAATACACGTCTAGAATGAAGTTCAGAATATCATAAAAATTTTAGAAAGTTGTAAAATATTATATAATTATAATAATTATTGATAATTAATAAAAAAATTCTAACAAACTACAAAATAAAATCATAAAATGTTAAAATATAATAAAAAGTAAATCAAAATTTGTCTATGTCATTTGCTACTATGTACTCCATTTTGTCGAATTTTTGGAACCTGCTAAAAGAAACACCATAGTGATGCTATTTGATGAGTTTTGTAATTCAAGATGGTATTCATCAAAATGTTTTAAATTAAGAAGAAAATTTATTTTAAGAGGTTTTTGAATTCATTTTTCATATGAATTCTGGATACAAATTTGATTTTTCATTAATCAAAAGTTGAATAAATTTGATAGATAAGTTCTTTAGGTTTAATTTTATTTTTCATATCACTAAATTAATATAGTACATCATTTATATATTTTTATATAATCATTAAATTTAATTTTTATAATTTTGAATAATTACTAACTTTAAATATTTATTATACATATATAACAATTGCATTAAAAAATTTATATTCATAATTAGTATTTTTGGGTTTTACATCATATCTATCTTGAGTTTAAGTTTAGATTAATCTCGGGCCTGACTCGTTCTTCAACTCAAATTTTCTCATATTTGAATAGACACCAACTGAATTTCTAGGTCGGCTTGTTTTGCTAGTTTGAAAACAGTGTTGTTAATTGAGGGGAGCCTACACCATAAAATAAGGACCATAACTCTAATCTTTGCAACTTCTTGCCTTCAAGATTTTGTATCAAGATATGTAATTCAGTTATTACAGTGCTTTAGAGTAGCTTCCATTCTTTGGATTGTTCTTTCCAGGCGCACCCACGCTGATTCAATCGCTGCCCCCCGTATACTACATCGATCTCACAAAGGCCCCGCCATTGCTCTTTGTGCTCGCAATGCAGAATACAACACTTCAAGAGTCTGCACGCACTCATTCTTAGTTTCCTTCAGCAAAGATTCTTTGCTGACCCTACGGGATGTTGTATTCTGCATTCCGAGCTCGAAGGGCCATTGGCGAAAAACAAAGATGATTCATAAACAAAACGCAGCTACAGGTACGTTTTCAGATTTCCGGTTTCTTTTTTATGTTTAAATTTTAAAGATTGAAAAAAGATGGTTGTTCTGTGCATGAAGCCATGAAACTAACGTGTTTCCAAGGTAGCATTAATATTATTTTTGGCCCTTATTGTTAATTTCCCCATATTATCAATTTTGTTTAATTTAGTCTAAATTTAATATTAAAAAATTGTGGGTCTATTTTATGTTTTTTTTTTTTTTTATCAATTTCTAGTAAAATTATCATAGATTTGATATAATCGTTCTTTCTTGTAAGGAGTAGTGATAAAGATTCAAATCTGAAAATCCTTTTTATGTAATTCAATTGACAGAAGTAGCTTATAACAACTTAAAGATCACACAATTCTGGTTTTCATTTTTCTTCATTGTTAGGTGAAACTAATAACATAAGGTTTTTGAAAGGCATAGGCAAGTTTCTGCTACATTGAAGATGCCAAATGGGAAAGTAATGGCTTATTTGTTTAACCAGACGCCAATCCCAACATTAAATTTTAATGCATATATCCTTTCTTTATAACTTTGCTAACTAAAATCTTACATAAATTTATATGTATGTATTGGTCCCAGCGGTACCTGTTCATAAGTCCAAAGTTCAATAATTATGGCATGGCAAATAATTCCTCCATTATCAATTTATTTCAGTAGGACTAACTTTTTTTATTAATTTGAGACTAATATGGAATGTTTTTTTCTCAAATAATTTTTTTTTAGGTCTAAGAAGTTATTTCAATAATTTATTTATTTTATTTGATTGAGTATTATTTCATGTTTTTTTAGAGACATAAATAAAAGTAAACATTGTGTTAATAGTTAAATTCCACGAGCATGTTGGACCATATGCTCTAAATAAGTGAACAAAAGATAGGTAAAATAGTAGGTATTATAATTTTGGATACTTTTTAGCATTTATATTATATAAAACAATAATTATGTCGATTGAGTTTTAGTTCGATTAGTATCAGTATTGTCATTAGTGCAGAAAAACATGAATTAGAATGCGTTAAAGCATATTATCATTCTATTTTGAAATTTGGGAGGGCAACATATAATCTTCGTTTAGTATCTCAAAAAAAAAAAAAAAGAATCGGTGTTAGGCCTCTGGGTCAATAATTCGAGCCTCCAAGGCTTTACTAATAAAAAACCTAAGCCTTATTTGAATTTACAGCTGAATAGATTGGCCCAATAAAATTCAAAGCCAGAAAAAAGGTCCAACTTTTGTGTTATACCAATTTTATCTTTTCTTTTCTTTCTTTTTTTAGAATTGAAAACTCAACTTATTATTACATAAATGTCTTAGAAAGGGGAATTTAAGGAGAGAGAAAAAAGAAAGAAATTGGTTCAATTTTTAATGTTTCCAAATGTATTTAATAAAAACCATATTTAAAGTAAATTGAAAATCATGAATTTGTATGCGCTGAATTTTAAGAAATTGGAAGGTTATTTGCAGAATAAATAAATAAATAAAGCACACATGTGTCTCAGGTTGAAAATTAAATCAAACATGCGCTGTTAAATTCAGCGAAATGAATCGTCATATTCCCACGTCGAAAATAATGAAAATGCATCCAAACTGGTGGCGCCATAAGTCGAGTTTAAATATAATAATAATATACTTTATATTGTTCAAGTCCGATCAAGCTTAAAATATGAATTTAAAATTTTATTTAAATTCATCTATAATTGTAAAAAATTAATTTAAGCTCATATTAAATCTGTTCATATTATTTTTTAAAAATATTTATTTTATTTTAATATTTAATAAATTTATATATTTTTTATTTATTAAAAATTTTTATATAGTCATCTTAACATTATTTTAATATTTATATTAGAGTAGTATTATATATTTAATATAGGCTTATTTTTTAATGTGTTCTGAATTACGTAAAGTATTTTAAACTTAAAAAAGGAACTGACCGAGCTTGGCCATTAGATGTTTAAGCTCAAGTATGACCCATAATTTAAACGGGCCTAATTTTTTGTCTAAGCTCATTTTTTGAGCCTAATATTTTTTTGTTAAAATCTCGTAAATTTCGAACAAGCCTGAACGGATAACTCATTCCAATAAAACAAGAAATAAAACAAGGATGCTTTTGAGATTTTAAATTGGAGTCCAAATTTCTTATGCTTATCTTAATTATAATTATAATTAATTAATTTGAGTTTAGTTAAATTTTGAATTAGTTCTTCAATATAATATTTAAAGAGAATTCAATTATTGTTGATGTTACTATGTTTCTAACTTTAATAAATATATATATATATATATCACATCACCAATTCATTACTGAATTAATAGAATTTTTAATAAAAGCAACTAAAATGATTAAATTAATAAAAAATTAAATGACTAAAATAACAACTCCGGTAGTTTACCCTTAAAGTTTTAAACCAAATGCTGTAATTAAAAGTGAGAAACAACATTGCAGTAGTGTTGTCAGATGGGGCAGATCATATTTGAAAAGAATGGGCAAAAGGGATTCCGAAAGGACAAGGAAAAAAAAAAAAGAAAAGAAAAGAAAAGAGAAAAGGTCTTGATTTGAAGACATAATGATGATAAGTAAATAATGGTAATAGAGTGGGTAAAATGATCTGATATTTTAGGAGGGGGGTTTAGGCTTTTTCCTTTCTGTCTAATCAAATGATTATGTTTTTGGTTTTGGGGTCAACTTAAGTAGCTCTTCAAAGTGGATTGTGAGGTAATCTTCAACAAATTAAAGACACAGAATATATGCATTCTCACATTTGTATTTTGTGTTTATATGATATGTAAAATTAATTAGATGTTATACGAAATAAGGACAAGTTGAATGGTGGGTCTAGAAGCAACGGGGCATGGTTGCATGATCTGCCCCTACCACTCACTCACTTACCCACACTGGATAACCAGTCATTTCACACTCACAGCACCTAATTCCACTACCTTTCATTTCCATACAATAAAGATACCCTCCTAATTTATTCTTACCCCAACTCTTACTTCTTTTTTATAGAATATGGATATTTGTTTTTATTTCATTTTTCTGGTAAAAGTACATTATGAATATTTCCACCTTTTTTTCCCATATGGACATTCATAAGTTTGAAGATATTCCAACAACTTTTAAGAAATTTCGGATATCTCGTGGAAATGAGTAAATTTTAGGGTGTGATAGATTGTTAGTGTTCTTCTTTAATAAAAATAATTATGTATGAGTTAACTTCTTTATGCTAATTATATTAATACAATTCTCATCCACTTCAAATATACATAAATTATAAGTTCTAGTGTACCGACATATTTCATTTTTACATCAACTGAACCAAGTATTAAAATAATCGTTGAGTGAATAAAAAAAATAAAAGTGTAAAATCAATAAATGATATATATATCTATCAATAAGATACATTATGTTTTTATAAAAAATATTTATTCAAACTTTGAAGATAAAATTATTAAAAAGATAACCGCAAATCTTAAATAAGAAAGAAATGGCGGGTGTGATAGATATGATATGGGGGTGGAGGATCCATGATGGACAAAAGTGGGGAATCTTTTACGTAATATGTATGAATGAGAGTGATTGGAAATTTTGTTTGCCTTATAGTCCATGAATCTGATGTTATCACTCAACATAGCGCTCTCATTTTATTCTTTCCTCAGGAGACGCTTCAATCCATCTTTTTTCCAGAGTTGTGGCTCCAATAATTCCAACAACCCACTCTAATTTCAGAAAGAAAAAATATTTATGTATTTATTTTATATTTAAAATATTATTTAAATATAAAATGGTAATATACAAAAAAAAAAAAAAATCTAAGAGGAAGTGTCGAAGGACACACGCTCACTCATTCATTGCATTTGAATAGGTTAGAAAGTTCACAAGGCAAGGAATGCACCTAATTCTCGGGACAGCCCCAAGTGGGTTTTTCAAGCAAACTCTATCTAATTAATATTATTTAAATTTAATAGATTTTATATATTCATATTATATTTATTTGGTACTTTAAGTTATTTTTAAGACAATTAATATCTAAATTTAAAAGTTATAATTTAATTTGATATTTTTAGATGTTTGATTAATAACATTAAAGTTTACTGACATAACATTGATAACTAATAACATAATGACATGTAATAACTTCATATTTTAGCAATAAGAGATAATTTTTTTTGATAGTGTTAAAACATGAAACTACTACTTGTCACTATACTATTAATAGTCAATACTAAGGGGCGTTCAAACGGTTAATCATTTAACCGTTAACCAAACTTTTAAATCATCTAATTGTTAACCGAACCAAAATATTTCTATTAATTTGATCGGTTAATAAATTAACCGAAATTCATATGTTTTATTTTTTTGTTAAAACAAATATAAAAAATAAATTTATAATATTTATTTGACCAGATTAACTAAATTAACTGAACAAATAATAACTTAATACATATTATATATAAAGTTTGATTAATTACCTAATTTTAAATTAAATTAACTGTTAACCAAAATTTTAAAAAACTTTTAACCAACCTCTGACCAAACTAGATCAATTAACTATAATTAACTTAATTTTAATCAAAATTTAAATACCTCTTGTCAATACATTAAGAATTCAAGTCAACTTATAATTTAAAAAAATTTAAATATCAGATAAAAAATAAATTATTAAATGAATCCAGAACATTTACTCCTTGCTCAACAGGAATGCAAAGAACTTCAACGTAATCATTACTGTATACTCTAAAAAAAAATCATGATTGTATATCCAATTGTTATAAATAAGCCCATCACATCGGGCATCAACTTCAAAACGACTAGACATTTCTTGGGATTGTAAAGTTACCAACCGAAGAAATGGTGCAATTGTAGTGTCTTCCACTCATAAAATCCATAGGAATAAATTAATATTTAATCCTTAATTTAATAATTTCATCTCCGAATATTTTTATTCACTTTAATTTCAAATTTTGACTATTTTTTCAGATAATATGAGGTTTTGAAATAATGTATGTCATCATTTAATTATTTTAAAAGATTTCAATAAAATTTAGAAAATATACATAATAAAAGCTTCAATTATTTGAAAACAATAATAGTCATCATCAACCCCCCCCCCCCAAAACAATCCAATAAAAGGGTCACGTGAGACATGTCCACTTTGAACCAACATTACCCAACCAATTATCATACTTCCCACTAAATTACAAGCAATAATTTCCTCATCTTATAAATAATTTCATCTAATTTTAAGGATTATGAGTTAAAATAACGTACAGTGATAAGACAGGGTATAAATTTAAGTATATGTTTAATTAGTTGAGATTTTAAAATTTAGGAATAGTAAATATATATAGAAAAATAAAGGAGTGCGGGATACAAAAGAAAAGTTAAACAAGTACACATTTTAAAAATATTAAGTTAATATTTAAAAATTGTAAAGTACTTTTATACGTGAATAGCTATTATTTTTTTCAAGTGTTTGATAGTGCAAGGTCTCACATCTGATGCAAGTTGATTTTCCAGTCAGCAAATAGTAGCTACTGCTACAGACAATACAAGAACCCGGCAACGACGGCTCATTCTTCATTACTCTCGTTTGCACCAACAAACAAGCATACGAAAACCAAATTGATTCATTCAATATTCTTGGGTAATTTGATCTAACAAAATTTTCTAACGATTTACAGCATTTGGGTAATTTCCCCCCTTCGAAAAAAAAAAAAAAAAAAGAGAACAGAGAAAGCTGAAGCAAAATTCATCAACAGGGCATAATATGGGTAGTCTTAGTATCGTAACTGGACAAACAAGAGTTGGAATTTACCCGAAAAAGCTTTAGCAAATCCGCCGACATTTGCCTAGTGGCTGAAGAACAATCGCTTTGCATCAGCAACAAAAACTTGGTCATCCCGTTACTACAATCCACCACTGCTTCTTGCGCTTTCTCCTCTCTAAACAAACAACAAACGCTCCAAAGCACAGTCACTGCATGCTCCGTCGCTTTGCTCGACACTTTCAACACTTTCTGCACAATCGCTTGTAACAATTTCGAATCATGCCGAATCTCCACTCTCCCTTCTTTGCAAAACGATAAAGTTTCCAGCAGTTTTAGCGATTTCTCGATTATCGAAACGCTCATGTTTGGTTCTGATAAGACGTTCTTTAATTCTGGAATGGTTCGATACTGGATTAGTTTGGTTTTCACTCTTTTGGGCTTTGTGATTGCGCTCAAACAAGATAAGCTCGCCTCGATCAACCTTTCATCCTTCTCTTTACTTAATGAGTTCACTAATTCGAGTAGTAATCCCTCTTTCTCGGCGATTTTGAGCTTCGATTCTCCATCGATCGCAATTGACTCCAGTAATCGAAGCGACTGGATTTGTGAATCTGAAGTTCCTCGTTGTAGAACGAGAAGAATCGTTGACAAGCAATTTGATTCCAACAACGGCTTCTTGTCCTGAATTTTGCTTTGTATTAAATCCAAAATCGAAACAACTTGTTCGATTAATTTGATATCCGATTCCGCATTCCTCATGAAATCAAACACCGCGTTCAAAAACCCGTCCATTCTTGCGAGGAATTCGCGGTTCTCCTCCGATTCTCCAGCGAAACAAACTATTTTCGCCAACGACGAAGAACAATTTTTGTCCAGCTGTTTGACCAAGAGTTTGACCTGATCTTGAGAGGGAACAACAACTGAGCTGGGAGCCGCCGATTCGGCGTCGACTTGACGTCGAGCGACTGAATCGGACCACATCTGAATGAGTCGTTGCAAGTTCCGGTTCGGAACGATTTCTTTGCTTTGAAGAACTTGCATCGTGGCCGGGCACGTGTTGTTTCCACTGTCTAGCCACCGTTGGATGCTAGCTCGGTCGTACGTTACGCCCGTGCACAAGCTCACTGGAGATTTCATCACGTCCAACGATATCGGACACCGAAAAAAACTCGGAATCGTAATGTACAAATCGTCTTTTCTCATTGTTTTTTTCTTTTACTCGTTTGGACGGCAAGAAAATGAGAGAAAAGAACGAGGAAATTTCAGAGAGAAAGTGAAAGAAAATAAAAAAAGAAATAGAAGTTGAAGGTGGGAGAGGAAGCGTGGGGTGCGGGTTTAAAGAAGAGAGAGAAGTAGTCAAACGATGACTGACGTCATTAATTGCTTTTCAGTAGTAAATATCATAAGTAGTCACCAAACTTTAGAAAGCTCACATTCTAGTCACTCAGTTTTAGAATATAACCCTTTTTTCGAAAAATATAAAAATTTTCTCATTAGTGAATGGTTAAAAGTATCATGATAAATTAATCATCCTATAGTATATAGTTAATTTATTTATAAAAATGAAAGAAAATTTGTTTAATAGAGAAATTATTGAAATTTTATTTAATAGAGAAATTATTTTATGGCCGTTTCCATCATATCATCTATGGTTTCGTCCTATTAAAAGAAGACATATCACTTTTTATTTAGAAGTTTAGTCCAAATATAGATATAATGTAAAAATATATATGTTGTATCTTCTTCTAATTAGACATGACCATAGATGATATGATAAAAAGGTCATAAAATAATTTCTCTACCTTAATGTTAAACTTTGAAATTAAAATTTAATGGTTACATTTTTCAAAAATTGAGGTCAACATGATATAATGCCTAAAGTTTGAGGACCAACTGTAGAATTAACTCTTTATAGAAAATTCTTTTTTTCAATTTTTTTTTCGCTTTTCTGAGTCGTTGGTCAAAGGTGAGTGAGGTATTGGAATTGGAGGCATCTCTAGGCGCGTGTAGTTCAGATTTTGACATTTGAAATCTGAGCAGTAGGATGAATGTCATAAATGACGTTAATAATAAGGAGATGAAAAATGAGCGGTGGAGATTAGACTGATAGAACTAAATGCGTAGAATGAGAAAGGGTTGGGGGGGCCCACTGGAGGGTTCGGTCGGTCGGTCTTGATTGCATCATTTCAATGTTTAGGAAATCCGTGGACCTTAGATTTGTGGAAGCCGAATTTTTATGCTTTTTTTTTAAATCTTATTTTTAATTGCTATTTTTGTGGAAATTTTGTTTGGTTCACTTTTGATTTTATTGGCAAAAAGGTTTGGTATTCGCTCCACTTTTGACTTCTTGTCCTTTTTTTCCAATTAATAAAAAAAAAAAAGGTAAAGACCAAAATTAATGTATTATTTGGAATATGAAAATATTTAATACTAATTCATAAAGAAATATGCGTAGCTAAATTCTAAAATTTATATAACACCAACTACAAATTAATTGAAAGAATTGATTAACGTAAAATTTACGAAATAACATAAAAATATTTAAGATTTACGAAAGAGTGTAAAAATATTATATTAAATTATTTTTTTGGTATAAAAGAGAAATAATCCGTGATCAAAAGCTGCGGGCCACATCATTCCATGGCTCTTATCATCCAGCAACCTACCTATATTATCCGGCGGTTGCGTAAGAAGATGTCGTCCACGGGTAGTTATAGGCCAAAAAGTCTAACACATTAGCCATCTAATTTTTGGGTTTGAGTCGTTATTAGGACGTTATTCTTTTTTTATAATTCATTAAAAAAATTCATTAATGGTAAAATGATGTAATGGGGTTTTTAATATGTAATAAAATAAAAGTAAAAAAAAATATTAAATATAATAATAAGACATATTGTTAGGATAGACAAGACAACTACAAACTCCGAATATAAATTATAAAATAAATATAAAAATATAAAATAATAATAAAAAAGAAAATTGAAGCCCTAAAAAGAAAAATTAAAATAGCATCAATAAGTTATGAATTGTTGACTGGTTTATAATATAGGAAATACAATTGGGAAACAATATCAATGTTGTTATTTGTTGCATCTGAAACATAGGAAGAGTGTTAAAAAGGCTTGCATTCAAGCTCTATTTTGTAGTATATTGCATCCGAGATTTGAAGATTGAGTCTCATCTGAGTAGATCACGTGAATTATATTTATATTTATTTTGATTTAGATTTAAATATATTTCCATTTTAATGTATTTGTGCATTGTAATGATACGGTTTTATTATAATTCTTTATAGATATATTATTAGGAAATGGAATTTCTCAAGAACCAATTATAAATACTACTTAAAAAAATGCTTTAGATATACTATTTAATATTTTTATTTTTATTATATTTCTATTATGATAAATGTGTTGTTTTTTTAATTAATTCAAAACGTCTATATAATATAAAAATTAGAGGAGTAACAAACTAAAATGATAACATAACTCGTCAAACCATAACAATGAAGTATAATTAGGAAAAGGCACCAGATAAAAAAAAATCAAGACGAATTTGACATTTAAAATCGTTTATTTTCATCGTTTTAACAGTTACATGTTGTGGACATCATAAAACCAGATAGATTAGAAATATACACAATAAAAATCGATAAACGGGTAGGACTAGAAAACTATCATAGATGTACCATCGTGATGAATTGCTCATAACAGTATTCTAACCCCGCCACTGTTAGACTGTGATCGACAATAAAAGTCTAATTACCAACTACAATGTCGGAGATTGTGAAAAGAGTTCTTTAACGATGTAAAAAATGGGTCATTAAATAGTCCAACCTCCTCAAAATTTTAATGAGAATAATAATTTATTTATATGTATTTTTAATTATATTCATTTTATATTGTATTAAGATTTATGTAATCATATGATTTTGATCATTTAGAGAAATAAAAATGTGTGCATGCGCCTGGATTCTGTAGAACATCATTGAAAGAGCACCGAAAGCTTGACATGATGGGCTTGGGGGTGTAGGTCGAGGCCGAGGGCACTGCCCCCCCTTCATTATTTTCCTTTACTTTCACTCTCCTTTAAAATTATTTCCCACTTACTTCTGCTTTTTACTACCAACTTCATTCCAAAGTTGAATGGGAGCATTAACCAATCCTTCAATGAATCCAAAAGAGGTGTGGATACGGGGAATAATCATTTGTGAGTACGTGTTTCAAGTAGAGGAGGTGATCAAAATAGTTTTATATATAAGTAATGAAACTATAATCTAATTGGTATTTTTAGATTAGGTCAATTATACTATCTATTATAAATTTATTGACTCGCTAATATATCGTGTCTTGATCTGTACTATGTATGGATTCGTATATATGTAGTATTTGCACATGGGCAAGCCGTAGATGATGGCACGTAATATGGGTTCGCTTATACATGGTGCAAATCTGTGTATACAAATCCACTTTAAGTATACTCAAAGTATGTGTCATTATGCATGAAAACCTACCTAGTATGTCACATCTATGAACAGTGATCATATTATATAAATACACAAAATTAGCCCATCTAAGAGGACATACAAAAAAACACTCAACAAAAATTGTTGTTGGGGCATTTTGATATTAGATTATTTTTTCGAAATTAAGATATCAATCATTAGTCGTAGTGGTTAATTTTCTCATTATAGAAGCTTACTAAAAAGGTAACAACTAGTTACAAAATATACTACATTCCCATAAGCAGTGATCGAACCTCACCCACATGATTAAAAAATGATATGAGATACCATCATACCACACTTTGCCACTTGATATTAGAATTTTAAATATATTATATCGGATTATATGTTTTTAAGATTTGATAATATTAGATATAAAATTATTTTATGAAAAAAATAATAAGAAAAAATAACAAATAAACATGATTATTACAAAGATAATATATATGAATTCTCGTATAGCATATGATTCAACCAAACTAAATGGGGAACCAACTCCCAAAAAAGAAATAATGATATGGACACCACCTGTTTTTATCTATATAAAAAGTTTTAAAAATGAAACCACATTGGTTGCGGGTTATATAAGTGGGCTTCATTCTTTAAAAATATGTGGGCCAGATATATGGGCTTCAAGAAACAGTCCAGCCTTTGTGGTTTGGCCTGCATCATTACTTGCGTCAGCTATTTCTTATAAGTGTAAGGAAAATTTGATTCGATTCGAAACAATCGAAAAAAATTCAATTGAGTTGTTTGAGTTATTAGAGTCAACTCGAATTCGAGTTCAAGTTAATTTAAATTTTACAATTTAAATAATTCGAATAACGAATTGGTGTAAATACCCTTTTGATTCCTGTAAATTTTTAAAATAAATAAATTAGTTTCTCTTAACAAAAATTACAAAAAAATTTAAAAATTTATATTTTTAAAAAACATATAAAAAGTTTTAAAAATTATAAATAATATATAAAGAAAATTCAAAATTTTCTAAAATAACAATTTTAGATTCTAAATAAGTTAATTAATTTGAGATCATTAATTTTAGTATCTCAAAAGTTTAAATTTTGATATTAAAAAATGATGGTATTAGAGAGCTTTGTGAATTTTAATTTTCCAACTAAAGATCATTTGTAGGAGAAAGGAAAAAAACAAATGACGGCACTGTAATTGATATGATTATGAGGGAAAAAAGGGTGTCTCACATGAACTATAACGTGCATCTCTACTTTTATGCTTGCAATTATAGCTTTTCTGTAATGCAATATTTTACTTTAGAAATTGGGAGCCACAAATTTTATTTTAGAAATTTCTGAATTAGATAAAGAGAATATATACACTTTTGTGCTTGCAATTATACCCTCTCTTTTTTTTTTTTTAATAATCACTTATGCTTTTACATTTTATCTATAATATATTTAAATAGATGTGGATTTTTCAATAAAAAAGATAGTATTTGTCAAAATTTAAATTGCCATTATAATTTTTTTTTCTTTTGTTATTAATAAAAAGTTTTCAGATTACACTTTACTATAAGATTTTCTGTTATATGTTAAAAAGTATTTGGATTAATTTGATAAAATATGTTAATATTGAAAGTTAAAATTGTTATTATACCAACTAAAGTTATGTACAGTTGATGGAAAAGATAGGCGCCGTGAGTAATTATCCTTAGTTACTCACTTTTAAAATAGACAGATTAAATTGTTTCAGTTTTTTTTTTTAGAATAACTAATTTACTCAATATTGAAATTGAACGGACCGGATATATATATCTTTTCACCTACTTTCTTTTACATAAAGCATATTTCTCCCCATAACCTCTCTCCACCATGAGATTGGAGGAAAATATGCATTTAATCGTACTCAAACCCACATTTTCTTAATTGTTGCAATAACAACGATATCAACTAAGTTAAGACTAAATAAAAAACTTCATTAATTTTAGGCATAATGACAAATTTAGCCGTTAACGTTTACATTTTTTGTCAATTTGAACCTTATTCTTTTTTCACGTAAATTTGTCCCTCAACCTTTTGAAAATAGTCAAATTTAACTATCAACCTTTTAAAAAGGTCGAGCTGATGTTTTATCAATGGAATACTTACTAAAACATTAAATTTTTAAACATAAAAGCCCACATGACAATTCACGTGTACTTATTTTTTAATTACTTTTTAAAATTTTATGAATTTTATATTTAAATATTTTTATAAATTTTAAATTATTTGTTAGCGAGACATATAAGACAAACAGTGTTATAATAGCATGAAGTACACGTAAACATCAGGGGCGAATCCAGGGGGGCTGGCATGGGCCCCGGCCCCCCTTAAAATATAAAATTTCATTTTAGGCCCTTAAATTTTTTTAAAAATTTTAAATAAGTAAAGGTAAAATTACACTTTGGCCCCCCTAAAATTATAAAAATTTGATTTAGTCCTTTACAAATTATAAAGATATAAACTATAATAAATTAAAATTTCATCTGGCCCCCCCTAAAAAAATTTTCTGGCTTCACCCCTGGTAAACATGCCTGGCCCTAGGGGTCGTCTGGAGGTGCAGTCGCCTAGGACTCAAGGTTGAAAGGGGTCCAAAATATTATTTTCTAGTTTTTAAGGAGAGCAAAAAAATTTTAACTTTTAAAAGTAAAAAAAAAAAAAAAAAAGTTTTTACCAACTTTTAAGGGGTCCCCAAAAAAAATTTAGCTTTTAAGGGCTTAAAATTTTTGTTTACCAAATTTTAAGGGACATAAAAAAATTTCTCTAACTTTTAAGGAACATAAAACCCCATTTTATTGTTTTGCCTAAGGCACCAAAAATGTCGAAAACAGGCTTGCACGTGAACCCATACGGGTTGCCACGCCAACATTTTTTAAAAAAAAATCAATGGTTTAGTTAATATTTTCGTTAAAGAAAACAAATTGACTCTTTTTGAAAGGTCAATTGCCAAATTATGTCTTAAAACTAAAAAAGAGTCAAATTAACAAAAAAAAATGTAAACATTGTAAGCTAAATTTATTATTATGCCTTAAATTTATCATGTCAGTATAAGTGCACATAAGCTACCATACGAGTTGCCATGCTAACATCACTAAAGAAATTTTAATTAATATTTTTATTAAAAAATAATTCTACTCTTTTAAAAAATTAATAATCAAATTAAATATAAAAATAAAAAAATTGAAAACTAAATATATCATTTTACCTTAATTTTATTATTTAGTGTGCTTATAACAAAACAATAAGTTTGATATGTGACACACGTGACAAGTAATGCTAATTTAAAACATAATGAGTTGGTATACTGATATGAAAAATGGAAAGGAATAGATTTTATACATCATTCATTTTGTAGGTTTATTATTATTTTTTATCAAATTAAAGTAAATCAAAATTTTCTATTTATATTTTTATTATTTTAAGTTTTTTTCTTTGATAAGCGTATAAATCAATGAATCCATTATAATGTAAAACTTTAAAAAAAAATTGTTTGGAAAAACTTTTGAATCAAATAGGAAACCTGTAACGATGCTGAAAATTACAATTTTGGGGCCTGTTTCTATAAACAGAGTATGTAAATATTAAATAAAGATATTTACAGAGACATTATATAGGTGAATTAAATTGTAGATGGTCAATTTAGTCGAAATTGTGGTTAATTAGGACCCATGGACTAAATTGTAAAGTACAATCGTTATAGATTTTTAGTTAGGAAATGACTTGAGGACTTATATTGTAATTAACCAAAAGTTCAAAACAACAATTAAACCATGCGAAAGTGAGTATTAGTGGACGATAGAATTAGATGGTCATTAACTTAATGAAATTGGGATTTATTTGATTAAATTAATTTAACTAATTTAATTAATAATTAATCCTACTATATAAGACATCTTTCGGTGGAAAGAGAGAGGAACTCATCTTCTCCAACCGATTTAAAGACAAGAAGAAAGGCTTAATGCCATTTTAGGTGTTTTCAAGCTTTTAGCTTCAATTTGAAGTAAGTCCTAGTCATTTATCTTTGATCTTTATAGATCATTTTTTTACCTTGGAAGCTTGATTAAGCTAAACCAATGATCAATTTGATCAATTAGTTTAGTTTTGACGAGATGCCATTGTTGAGAATTGAATGTTCTAGGTGTTAAATTGATAGAAATTAAGCTTAGTTTAAGAAAATGACTAAATTGTAAAGCTTAATTGTTAGTTTCGTAGATTAGGGACCAAATTGAATAAAAGATAAAATTGATATAAAATTTCAGTAGGAATAAGAAATAGGAGGTCCTTAATGAGTAGATGTGAAATTGGATTTCAATCTGAAGCTTTTTGGATGGAAAGTTATATTTGTCCCAGGTTTAAGGACTAAATTGAATAAATTATAAAATATTATTGATTTTGTGATTGGTTCTGATTTGAATGAAATTTGATAATATTACTTGTTTTATGATTTTATTTTGCTATCGTTGACACGGAACCGTCGAGAGGGAAAAGAAAATCGAAAGTTGACAACTAATAGCTCGAAATTTCGATTTGTATTTCCATGATTCGGGAACCGTTTATTTTCTACATGTTCATGTCATTTTGCATTTTATGGAGTTTTAAGTGAGTTATTGATGATTATTTGAGTTGAACTGATGTGATTAAGATTGATTATCGAGATAAAGACTAAATTGAATAAAAGTTTCATGATTTGATTGATATTTGAAAATTGGTATGAAATTGTAATACCCCATACCCGTACCTGAGACCGAGATAGGATACGAGGCATTACCGAGATTTTCAGAATAATTTCAATTAATTTATATTATTTAGTATTCATTTGCATGTTTCATGTAACATTCTTTTCATATATATATTCAATTCAAAATATCATATAAAATACGATACAATACTTAAATTTTCATATTTACATGTTCATGCAGGATATACGAATCTACCTGACTAAATTGTAGAAATACCAAGATTTAGGGGTATATTGCTAATTTACCATATTCCCAAATTGCACCCAATCTTAAATTGATAATTTCATTCAATTTATTAATTTAGATAATAAAACAATTCATTCCCTTCAATTTAGTCATTTTTGACATTTTTACAAAATTACCCATAAAGTTTTACTTTTATTCAATTTAGTCCTTGAGCCTAAAACATACAAATTAGCCATGCTAGATGAATATTCATACATATTTTCCTCCTCCTCCTCTCCATTCCACATCCTTAGTATAAACAACACACTTGTAGGTAACATTATCCATAATTTTCACTATCTATTTATGTGAATATTCAAGCTGTCCATCTGTGTCATAGTCACTAAATTATTTTTATCTTGAGCTAAAGAACTCCAAATTAAGATCCGCTAATTTTTCCTGAAACTAGACTCATATACCTTCTTACCATAAAAATTTCATAATTTTTGGTTGGGCCAATTAATACAGTTTATTCATTAAAGTCTCCCCTGTTCTGCTATCTGACAGTTCCGACCCTTCTTCACTAAAAATTAATTATCTCCTCGTACAAGATTCGAATTATGTTCCCGTTTGTTTCTTTTGAAAATAGACTCATTCATAATTCTAGACATATAAATTTAAGTTCCTAATTATTTTTCTTCAATTTGTTATGATTTTTCAAAGTCAGAACAGGGGAACCCGAAATCATTCTGACCTTGTCTCACAAAATTTATCATATCTCATGATTTACAATTCCATTGCTTACATAATTTATTCTATAAGAAACTAGACTCAATAAGCTTTAATTTCATATTTTATTAATCCTCTAATTCGATTTCTACAATTTTTTGTGATTTTTCAAAGTTACACTACTGCTGCTGTCCAAACTGTTTTAGTGCAAAATGTTGATTTCCATTTTGTCCCAAATTTCACAATTCATACAATTCAGTCCTTGGTCAATTAACCCCTCAATTAAGATAATTTTCTCAATTAATACTTTTCCTATACATTATAAGTTATTTCATAATTATTGAAATTCAGAATTTTCATATAAAACTCTAACTTCAAACTCTTTTACAATTAGGTCCCAAACACTCACTTTCTATTCAATTCTTTCAATAAAATCAGCATATAAATAATTTAAAGCTCTAATTCCATGCCAAATCATCATGTACTTCCAGCACATATTCATAGAAACTTTCAATTTCTTTCATAGAATCAAAAACTAATGAATTCAACAAGTGGACCTAGTTGTAAAGGTCACAAAAACATAAAAATTTCAAGGAGAAAGCAAGAATTAAACTTACATGAAGCAAGAGTATGAAAACCAGCTTGAACCCTCCTCCATGGCTGTTTTTCAGCTGATGAATATGAAGAGAAATGAAGAGAATTCTAGATATTCCAATTTAGTCCTATTTTTATTTAGACAATTTTGGCAATTTTCCAATTTTGCCCTTATTTCATCCATTTCCTCATTTTTTCTCAGCTATTGCCGCCAAAAATATCTCCTTTAGGATTATTTGCACTTTAGGTCCTTCCTCATTTGACAATTGAGCTATTTAATCCTTCTAGCAACTTTTACACCCTTTTCAATTTAGTCCTTTTTATTTAATTAACCACCCAAACGTCAAAATTTTCTGACTAAATTTTAATACTACCTCACCAACACTCCATAAATATTTCTAAAAATATTTATGGCTCAATTTATGAAGTCGAGATCTCGATACCTCACTCTCGACCCAATTTACTTAATTAATTCTTTTAAATACCAAATTCACTAATTCAAAAAAATACTTTTATATTCGCATTTGACTCATAGGTATTAATTTATTAAATTTTTAACTCACCCGTCGAATTTGGTGATCTCAAATCTCTATTCTTGATACCACTGAAAATTAGGATGTTACAGAAATTGAGTTCAAGCATGTTGTGTTGTATGATAAATTGATTATTGATGATAACTTGAGATTGAAAGAATGTGAATTGATCTTCATGCGCAATAAATCAAAAATTGGTTACCTTATTAACTATTCAAATCAAGTTGGATATAATTGACATGCCATAGGGTCAAATTATTGATTGAAAACCATTGTTTCCAAACAACTCGTGGTAGTAGATTGTAAATAGTGAGCCATTATTTCCGAGCAACCCAGGATGACAGATTAATCAAATTGAGATAGCCATCGTTGCGGGCAATCCGAGGTGGTATTATGTATATGTATAGCGTTATCGTTGTTAGGCAACCTGGGTTGATAGATCTGCATATTTGTTCCGATTTCGTGTCTGATTAATAGGGTTATAAACATACAATTTGATTAAATGGTATATTACATGAAATTGCAATGGGATATATGACAAAATGCAAAACAAAAAATTGAATGAAAAAGCCATTAAGCCAAAATGGTGGAAATCCCAATATAAAATGGAATATATGTGCTTAATTGTTAATGTTGATAAACGAATATGTACATGTAATAAATGATGATATGAATTGATTTAGTTGCTTATGAAATGAATGATAAATAATAAGTTAGTATGCATATTTCGTGAATTAGTGTGTTAGCATGAATATATGCATGTTTACATAGTATTAATAGTTGTTGGCGTGGAATTGTATAAGAATTACTTATGAACTGGACTTGAAATGAATAAGTGCATATTGGCTTTAACTTGTATTTTATTGTTTTCAATTATAGATTTACAACTGAGTGTATTTACTCAGCGTATGGTTTGTTTTCTCTGTGCGTAGGTATAGAAGATATTCAATAGTTCGAGCAGTTGATTGAGCATCCAATAATTGATTCCCGACTCAGCGAAGTTTGTATATTTCTATTTTGTTCTAAGTTTGACATGTACCTAAGTTGAGTAATTTTAGTATAGTATGATGTTTATGAATTTTTAGATGTTGGATTTGATATTATGAAGGTAATATATGTTTGATTCATGCAACTTAAATTATCATAAAATTTGGTTAATGTATAAAGTATGGAATGGCAACTTGAATGAATGGTGATGTATGAATATATGTATTTGTATCTCATGTAGTTTATGTTAGTTAATGGAGTTACTTGGAAGAAAATGTTGAAAGAAAAGAGTGATAATATGTATGAAATGTATTATAATTCAATTGAACCTATTGGGTATGTATGTTTGACCGAAAGAAATTAAGTTTTGGTATATGATTTGGTTGTTTGAAATGTGCAAGTTGAGGTTCATGTAAAAATTGCAGAACAACATGTGACTTCCTGATCTCATGCAAGTGTCATCGCGACAAGATTAGGCCATTATCCCACACTACAACGTCGAACTTGGTCGCTGTGATGAGACTAAAACAGTATGTCACGTAGCGAAGAGTAACTCCCTACGTCGTGACATTAACCAGAAATTTTGTCAATATTACAATTTAGTCTTAAATTGATCTCGGGTTAGCAATTGAGTTTTCATAAGCTTGTATAAGACTCGAAAATGAATATGAATCGTTTAATATACTTGTTTTTATCAATACTTGAATGTTTAAGGTTGTAAATCGAATTGTAATTTGATCATAGTTGCTCCGGCAACGAATGTGACACCTTATAGCTCATATTTGACGATAGGGTCGGGTATAGAGTGTTACAATACCCTTCATTGTTCATTACATTACTAAGTTAACATTAAAAAAATTAAGTTTTATTTTTTTTTAAATGATAGAATTTTTATTCATTTGAACTATATAATTGAGTTGAAATTGAATTCAACGTATTAATATTAATTAATTAATATTAAATATTATTTAAATTAATTATCATTTAATTAACATTAAAATTATACATCAATTAAAATTAAAATGGACCATTATAAAGAATATTCGATATGATTGCAATTCTTCTCCCTTGCACACCTCGCAAGTTATCTTATGAGTTCCTTCCTTTCTTCGTCTATGTATTTTTTTTCTTTAGAGTACAAATTTAGTTCATTGAATATTGTGAGAAGAAATCATGTTTACATAAACTTATCATTTTAATCGGTCTAAATATACTTTTCTTTTAATTAAAAAGTTAAATTGTTTTGTCTTTAATTTATTTATATTTTATAATACCATTAAATTATTTAATAATCTCAAAAATTATTTCACTTAAAAAAATAAATTATTATAAATATTAAAATAATCTATCTTCAATTACACATATTATAAATTTAGTTCACTAAACAAGAGTATATTTTAACTTCCTAATTTAACTACTCCATTTAAATCAAATATTTATATTTCATTTTAGGGAGATTTACAGTAGTATATATTAGCATTTTCCCCAAGCTATATGCTTACATAAACTTATTTAATAATAAATAAATAAAATTAAACGGTCCAAATAATTATAAAGTTACATGTATAATTTTTGAAAAGGTGCTGACCCTGCTATATTATATTTTTAACAGTACGAGATTACATAAGGTGAAATATATGAGATTATTTTTAATTAAAACTAAAAAAAGTGATATTTTTGGAATATGTAGCATTATTTTAAAATATGATGTTTTATGTGGGTTAATTAATGATGACCCTATTCATTGCAATATCTGACAATATGGAAACCTTTTATCAAATTATTTATTTTTAAGTGCATGGGATGCTCGTGATATATAAACTGGCCAACTAGGGAAAAATATAAGATCAAAAGCTGCAAATTGATTTGAAGTCTTATTTTTTTTCAGAACTTCACGAAAATGGTAATGTGAGACCGTACGGTGAGAAGGGCCTGTAATGGGTAAAATTTATTTGTCCTCCTGCATTCTCTCACTTCTCCTACTTAAATGCCATTCTTCTTTATTTTTATTTTTACACTCATTTCTTCTAATAATGTTTCAATATTGTATTATAAAATGCACCTTTCTAAAACAAATTATTATTGACCCTAAATTTGCAAGTGATAGGAAGATGGGACTTAGGGGGGGTTGAAGCTTCTCGTCAAGACTTGCAGATTTCACAGATCATGGAAAAGGAAATCATGTGTTCATGGTTTTAACTTTCCCTTTACACTAAAAATGGAGTCCGAACCCAAAACATGCTTTCAAATCAATGCACAGTCTAATGTAGTGATGCATCAACCATTCCAAGAATAAAAAAGTCTTTGTTTCCTGACTAATTTAGCTTCATCAAATTAATGAACTTGTTGATTTTCCATTATATCTTCTCTTGTAGGACCCTTACATTAATGTTTTGTATTTTGTACCATCAACAACACATAAATACAACGCAGTTTAAAACTTGTTAAATGCATTAAAACTTTTATTCTATATTTTAGTAGTAAATACGGATTTAGATTTAAATCTTGATGATGGTATTATGAAAAAATATAATCACCAACTTCGATAAAATTAATCTATATGTACAATAAAATATATATAATATTTCACCAGTAGCATTTTATCTTGTGTTGGGGAACTCACCTACATGCTTTAAAATTTACCACTTTATTACATACCTAAATCATTGTCAAAAAGTGTATATATATATATACTCTGATGTCTTGTATCTTTATTTCCTTTCTTAAAATATCCATGAAAAAGAAATCCTTTTTATTATTCCACCTTGTCTCACTTTTACAAATACATACGTGTGTGTATATGAATCTAAAGCTAACATAGGAAATCAGTTAAAGTGAAAGAGTGTATTAGGTAGAAGGTATGGGTGTACCTGATGAACCCTGACACTTTCATTTAGTTCTCTCTCGTGGTTTGAGTGTTATGAAGAAACCTACTGCACCTCTAAAGTTGCTGCAGGTTTTTACAATTTATTTAATTCCGCCCCTTCATATAATTATCTTAGATATGAGTCTTTTTTTATTGAACAATAAAAAAAAAAATAGATAGGGGGTGAATGGAGATGACCAAGTGGACTGCCAAGAAGATGATACTGGTCTATTCTTGTGAGATACAGTCATGTTTAAAAAAGGAATGGTAGCTATCAAATATCAATGGAGAAATTAAAGGGGTTGAGGCTAAGGGGTGCACTGAAATTGTAAAAGAGGATGAAAGGACTTGAAATATTTGTTTATTTACTTTTGTTGCACATTGATAGAGCTGTGTTGTCCCTTGAATTGGGGTAATTGACCATATATAAAGATCCTACTATACGTTATTTTTTATTGTATTTGTAAGTATGTAGACTATGCACGAAAACTTCAAATCAAATGCCTGCAAACGTGGGGTCTAAAACAACAGTTGCAATTCCCCTTATAGTCGGCCATTAATATGAAGTGGGACCAAACACGACGCTCACCTAATCAAGTAATAAAAAAAGAAGAAGATGACTACCATAAAAGACCCTCCATTTCGCTTTTTTTTTATTTTTATTGCAATCCTTTTGCTCCCCTCTTCTGCCTCGGCATTTGTCAAAGAGCTAAATCTTTTTATTATTATAAATTTAAACCCTCTTCTTTTTCATGTTTATCACTTCGATTTGTCGATTGAGATTGGACCCATTTTCAAAACTAAAACTCTTTTTTTAAACTTGTTATTATTTGTTCAATTCTATTAAACTTTTCGCTTCTTCTACTTGTAGAAGCATCTTGTTTCCTTTTAAAAGTTCACCCTCTTCTCTCTTTTTTCTTTTCTTCAACTCAAGAAAACATAAAACCCAATGCTCCAATCTAATCACATATGATCTCATCTCTTGCATCGAGTTTGAGTTTGCCCTTATGTGTCTTACTTTCTCGATCTTATCACCACCTTTCTCTCTTCAAATCCTTCTAAAACTCGGCCATACAAGCCCAACTCTTCACTCCCTTTGCTCTTCCCTTTTTCCACTACAAGATGGTTCAATGTAGAAGGCAACTTGTTCTACTTCTTTGGCTCTTATTAATCTTCACTTTCCTTGCTTGTCATTGCCATGGTTCAAGATTAACCACCAATGTCTTCAAAATCAAGCCAAAACCACAGTACAAAGGCCACTTCTTGGGGTTCTTGCCTAGACGTTTCCCTATTCCAGCTTCTGGTCCTTCAAGGAAACACAATGACCTTGGGTTACAAAGTTGGAGATCACCATGAGAAAATCATACCCCAAATTTTTATTATTCTTGATAACAGACAAGGTAAAAAAAAAAAAAAAAAAAGGTGATCATATAGAACTTTTTTTTTCTTCCTTTTCTTTTTGGTTCTTTTAATTTCATATTTCAACTTGTTTATTGAAATGAATGAGCAGTTGGTTGGGGGTGCTGTACATGGAGTTGGTAGTGACATTGTTTCAAGTTTTATCCTTTGTTAATTTAATTTAATTTTTTTGTTTTGTTTTTGGAGTGTGAATCAGATGTAGAAAAAAGAAAAAAAGAGAGACTAATAGCATGGCAGAAGTTCTAATTACTGGATTTTTTTTTTATCTATATGTTATATAATATATCCTCTGTTTGAGGAGAGATCTTATGTATAATGAAGATTTAATTATTACAAATACATGCAAAAAAAAAAAAAATTTAAGTTCTATTTTAGCTCTTCTCCTTAACTCTTCTCCAAGCCTTTATTATTTTTATTATTATGGTCATTTACAAGCTTGTGGGTGGATTTTGGTTTTGTTCTTTCTTTGTATCTTTTCCATTTATTGAAAAAAAAGTAGGAGCTAATTAATGTACCAAATATTGAAACAATCATGGTTTGAAAAATGAGAAATTATTTTAAAAAAACTGGTTGCAATGTTGCATCATATTTGTCGCAAGTCATATGTAAGAAAAGGAGACCTAAAGCTCACGCCATGCATAGTTCAAGTAGACAAATTGCCTTTGAATTTAATCCCTCTGAGCCTACATTGAACTTATGCTGACTTTCTGCCATTAATTATTTAAAAGAAATTTTGTTTATATTTCACAAAAATAGTACAATAAAACCATACATAGATTCATCCGTGGTAGAAATTTTAAAAACCAATTAGAGGAAGGAAAACATATTTTATTACATTAAAAACTTATTTTTAAAAATAAAAATGTATGTACCCTTTAAGCATCAATTTTGGATGGGGTACATTGGTAAAGAGGTGGAGTAGTATTATGAGGTTGGCGTTGCTATAATACAAGGAAAAAGCAACAAATTGGCCAATAAAATTATCATCACAAATGGAAACAAGTTCATAGTCTCTATCAATTCCAAGATGCCCATTGATGGCCTTCAAGGTGGGGGCTATTGATGGATCCATAGCTTTGTTCATGGTTCCTAGCTGCCTCCACGGATTCTTCTGACTTATTTTTCTCGAATTTTTGGATTAATGATGCATTGACGCTTAAGAAGGATTTTTGGACTAATGGATTCCATTCTTTTCTTCTTTTCACCTACCCAAACATGGTAATGTTTGTGTTATTTAATACCCATGTGGTCCTGTTTGACGTTTAATAATTACTAATTAATTACTTTTTTCATTCTACCATATCATTAAATCTTAATGAACCTGGACTTAATTATCAAATTTGAGGACTAAACTTTATATTAACCCTTTTAAAAATATATATTATTATCTGATTCATGTATATGAAGTTGTTTGAAGGCCCTTTTTCCTGTTGAACATTTTCTAGTTTTCTTTCAAGATATCTGTGATTTGTACTCCTTTGACTGAGAATAAAATAATATAATAATTTATTCCCTGTTTCATGGCAGCAAAAAGGGCAATGGACGAATCCAATTTGTAGATACAGAAAAAGGGAGATGTAATCATGGCAAATACACTACCCAAAATTATTTAATTTTGGATCAATAAATTGAAATTCAAGAAAACAAATTCCGGTAATCATGATTTCTTTAACCTAAGACGCTTTCCTTACCCACGTTTTGTCGTTGAATGATTATTACTTCTTCTTTTTTTAATGTTAAGATAATGCAAAACTTCCATCCACAATTTCTTATTTCATCCCATAATAAAATGTTGTGTAACTTTTTCTAACTAATTTTTCTAATTAATCAAGAATTTGCTATTCTATCAATCTCGAGAATAGGTAATAGCTCTTTTCAAATGCCTTCAAAGACATGCATATAAGTACTCTTTATTGTAGCCATCTTTGTAATACGATCCTTTGAAATATATTGTATTTTTCGGTGTTGAATAACTTGTAAACTCACGTGGATTCTTCGTAACAAAACTGATGATGAATCTATCAAATGAACATATAATTTATTTATAATCTAATTGATTTTAAACTCTAAAATAATTAAATACCAAAAATTATATAAACTTAGATAACGATAATGGCGAATCCAGTAAGGAGAACAATCCATTGCCAATGATGCCTAATATTTTAATAAAGACCCATTTCCACCATTAATAAACCCTTGAATCTAGCTTCTTAAAAGTGGAAAAAAGATGCCAACAAATGTTTATGATTTTACCTATATCGAAACAAGTTAAGATGTAATATTGAATAAATTTTAAATATTTTTAACCCCTAAAATTAGCTTTCTAACCAAGTCTTAAAAGGATTGCGATTAAAATTATAAATTTTTTAAGATTAAAATGTAATTTTACTATTAAAGGGTAAAACATGTATTTATTATAATAAAAGTAAAAAAAAGAAAAGAAAATGTACAAGCAGTATTGCTAATCGTTTGGTATGATATAAGATAAAATACTTGTAAATTTTGGGTATTTATTTTTATTGATAACTTTTTGTAATTTTTCAATGTGCTAATTAGAAAGAAATTGTTGATTATAGAAGCATTAAGAGAAAAGCTCATGATGACTTATTGGAGACTCAAATCATTATTGACGCACCAAATTATAATGGCATTTTGGGATATACCATGATTTTCTCCCCAATTTATGTTCAATTCCATTAAATGTATTATAAGTAGTTTTTTTCCTTGACATGTTCCAAATTTTATTCTAAATCATTGTTATTTTTACCTTTTTGTTCCAAATTTTATTCTAAATCATTGTTATTTTTACCTTTTTTTCTTGAAAAAAAGCATCATTTCAATTTCAATTTCAATTAATTAACTGGATATTATTACAATCTGAGAAGCCATAATTTCAGTAAATTTATATTATATGATTGTATATAATGTACAAATCCATTATTTGGTATATGTAGCAAGCACCTTATTTCTATCATGGAAGAAAAATCATTATAAAATCTATCACCATCATTTACTCGTGCCATTCCATGTGAAATGGTAAAAATTATTTATTATTATGGAAGCTCTTGTACTAAGAGTTGTATTGTATTTTGTCTCCTTTATTCATAAAATGGCCAAATTAGTATTTATATGTTAAATCAAAGAACAAATTGATCATTTTGTTAAAAATTTTATCTATTTTTATTATTAAAAATTGGTCATTGTGCGTCAACATAAGGTTATATGGTTATGCCATTAACCATACTAGTTTTTAATCGTAGAAATAAATAAAAATTTTAACAAAAATATCAAATTACCCATTTTTTGAATGGTAAAGACAAATTTAATCTGACTTCTAATATAAAAACATTAATGGTACTTTTACCATTTTATTTTATTTTTGGAAGAAAAACAAATAATGAAAAAAGTAGCAACAATCCATTATTATACTATGTGAACTAAATTAATATATTTTATTCTCTAAAAAGTAAAAAAAATAATTTTAATTATTAGTAGAAGCAAAAACGAAAGTAATTAACAATATCACAACAGGTAACAACCAAAATGAATAATTTCTTACAATGATTATTCAGTAAAATCATTTTACTCAAAAAATGTTAATCAAAGCTCAAAAGTAATTTTCTCCTACATTTTCTGCAATTTCGAAAAATTCACTCATGAAATTGACACCTAATTTCAGCCCAATTATTCCACATGATGATGCAAGGGAAAGAGCAGAAGTTAAACCCAAAATTATTATTTACTTTACACTGATAAAAGTATATGTATAAATAAATATGAGTAAAACTTGGTGTTATTATTATATCAACGGCGGAATTAGCCAATTATTTTCAATTGTTTACACTTTTTATATGCGAGGAAATTAATTCGATTTTAGAGGAAAAAGTGTAAATTTATAATAATTAGAAATAATTATTAATTTTTAAAAAATATTAAAAATTAATATAGAATATTTAAAAGGTATAGGTTCTTAGAAATTAAACATTACATATTAATATTTGAGTTTGCTATGTATACGTTTATTAATTTATTTAATATGGTTAATTATAAAATAAAAATATTTAAATTATTTATTTTATTAAATTTTATATTCAAGATCACTCAAAATTAAAGCTGAGCGGCAAATTTCTAGAAAAAAGTATAGTGATAATTCATCTTTAATCCCAATAGTACTATAATAAATAAACATCATCCAAATTTATTAAAAAAATATAAACAAAAATAAAATATAAACCCCAACGTGTGTTTATTTATTTAATAAATAAATCATGTAATCAATTGAGTAATGTTTACAATCTAAAGTCTCATTATTTTATTCTTAATAAATTTCATTAATTTTAATTAAAAATTTGATTATAGGAAAAAATCGATCATTCATCAATTATATGCATTCATAATTATTCAAAAAATAATAATTTTTATGCATGTAAATTGAAATGATAAAACATATTTCTCTCCTAAAAAGAAAATATAATATTTAAATTTTAAAAATAATATTTTTAAGAGAAATAATCAAATACATAGTATAAAATAAAATTGAAGAATACAGTGATAGAATCCCAAAAGTAGATATGTTAAGCTTTATTTGTTTAGAATTGTATTGACTTAGACAGCTCGTCATGTCTCCTTTTCAATGGCAGAATTTTGTTTGTTTTCTTTTTTAAATATTCCACAATCTAAACTTGTCCCTTAATTATAATCATTTCAATTGCCATTATAATATTCAATATCATGAGCATTCGAGTCAATAATCTATTATAAGTTTGCCAAAATATGTATTTTCATGGTCAAAATGTCGATTTTAATAAATTTAAATCTCTTTTTTTTAATATGGTATAAATTTTTTAAAAGAAAAATAAATAAATAAAAAGGTTAGCTGTACAATTTTTTTTTTTTGGTGAAAAAGAAAGTAGTAATTTTTAATATTAAAATGTTGGCATTCATTAAAAATGGGAAATTTGGTAAGCTACAAAGAAAGTCTTGAATAACATGTAATCATAATTATCACATAATTATTTAGAAACAAAAAGTATAACAGAAACATAACTTAGATGAAAATATCAGCAAAGTTGGTGTTTTGAAGATAGAATCAAAGGTTGTCTAGAAATTGAGTTAATCTCCTCAATGGTTCGTGATTAGAGACTGGATATATACAAAATTCACCTTAGTATTTAAATTAGAATAAAATAGTTAAAAGAACAGAAGGATGAGAATTGAAATTTAATCATTATTGTATATTTTATTGACTCAAGTTGCCAAATCCTTTTGACCCAATTAACAATAAAAACGGCTTCTAAAAGCTTTCTAATGACTACATGATAATTGAGTTTAAGAGTTACCTGCAGATCATAACCATACAATACAAAAAAAGGCCTATTGAGATGCATGAATATACAGCTATGTTATTTGGCTAACACATTGCACTTGAATCGCACAAATATAGGGGGTTGGCAAATAAACAAAGCATGATTCGCTCAAAGGATCTTTAATGGAAGATCAGCATATCCGACCCGAGCTTTGTGTCTCTCAAAAAGATCTTCAAGTGCTTTAACAAATTGGTCATGCACCTCCTGGACCTGGGGAAATAATCATTGGTTTAACACAGGTGTGAATATAAGTATATACAAAGCGTTGCGGCATAACAAGAAGTTGGCCTGTTAATGGACAATGGTTCTGTTTTGCTCCAAAGATATGCATGTTTCATAGGATTTTAGTATTATATAGAAGGTAGCGATCAAAATGAGAATGCAACAGGCATTAGCTACTTGCATGAAGGAGGTTTCAGCCTCATTGTGCGAATGCAGGACTCTACAATAATAATAAATTCTACCTAGGGAGCAATATAGCAGAAGCCACAGGCAAGTTACAATACCTCTTCAGCAGTAGGTTTAGGGTTTTGCTTCAATTCAATAGGTTTACCCACCACAACATGCATTGGCCTTCGATACGGCAAATGAGTTCTGCAAACAAAGGAGGTTCTTGGTTAAGAATTTCAGACAGCTTCACACAAACACGCACATTTCCAAAGATTTTGGCAAGTATAAGGATTGCTTTTCAATCAATGAAACATAATTTTTAACCCTCTTTTTGAGTTTTTACATTGTCCTGAGAATATAATCATGATGCCATCAATTTCCTTCAAGCTTCACTACCATTGATATACAAAACCAAAGTAACTCATTTTTCTTAACTTCTTTTTAATGGAAATACATCGCTTATGTTATCCAACTGGACTGAAACCACCTCTTGTTCTTTTACCCTCTATCTTCCTAAAGAAAGTATTATAAACTAGTACACTTACCCAAAAGAAAATCCAATTAGATCAATACAAAGGATCTCAGTTCTATTTCTTCCACTTTCTATTTACATCTTGCTAAGATTTCAATATATTAACAGTGGTAAATAAAATTTGTGTTTGTCATTGAAATCAAAGTTTTTTTTTAACTCCACAAGCAAGATTACAATAATGCCACATGTCTCATCTCTCTTTTTCTATTATACCCTTATGGAGAATGTGGCAGTCGCCTACCCTGTTTGTGGAGTCCAGAAACTCCACTGATAGTGTATTAGTTAATTTCTGATAAAATTTATCAGGCAAAACATTGCATTTTCATGAGGAATATCTTAAGTTGTTCCCAAAAGTTTTCTAGATATCTTGAACTACAAAAGAATCATCATCATGGATTCAAGAGTAATGAAAATATGTTATTAAGTACTTTCTGAACAGTAAAAATCTACTATATTAATATTCAAGAAGAAGAACAAAAAGTGTTCCAATTGAGCATAAAAGAGAAATAAATTTGATGCATACCCAAAAATTCCCCAAAATATCATTGGAGTGAACTTGAGAACTCTTGAAAGTTGCAGGAATAACTTCCCACCTGGTTTCCACCAGTCGTAGACACGTGACTGGAGCACAAGTAAAAAGCAAGGAAATTTGATTAAGGTGATGTAGGACATGGAAGTTGTTAGGAAGACAACAATATTAAAAAAAAACAAAAAACAAAAAAACCAAACCTAAAAGAACAACAAATTAGAAAGTTTGGAATTCAGATGGTTCAATCAAACGTAAGAAGCTACAGGGCAGGCAATAGTGGCAAGCTTATCCTACAGCTGCTTGCTTTTAGACCAGAATGAGTATTTCAGGTAGAATGCATTAAATAAATGCAGAATTATATGTATAAACACTGAGGTTTATCAATTTTGAAGCTGCACAAATATGGGCTCAGAGAAGAAAAGAGAAAAAAAAGCATTACTTACCTGACCAAAGGCGAAAACTGGGACCAGTGGACACCCCATTTCAATGGCTATGCGAACAAACCCCCTTCGTGCCTTAAGGAAGGCAATCTGTGAGGCAAGAATTGTTAAGCAACCAACATAAACATACAAGAGGAACAAGAAAGAAGAAACAAAAAGAACATTTTATATGTATTGGTTGTTGAAGAAAAATGGCCTTAGAAGTAAGTTAGTTAAGGAACGTTGCTAACAAGAATAAGAATGAAACCTCAGAATCATGGTCCATGTGAAATGTCTCTTGCACTCCACCAGGCACTACAATACAACTATTACCGGCATCCAATAGGGAATAAAATTTTTTCCTTGATGCTGGTGCCACATCCAACCATGTCCATATATGCCTCAAAAATGGGGTATGGAATACCTAAGCATTCATCCATAACATGTTAAAGCTGCAAGATATTTGAGTGATAATGAATGAAATGAGTATGTATGAGAGTTTGGAGTTAAAGGCCTTACAGCGCTGCTTGCAAGGACTTTAATTTTAGGAAGAGGCATGAAACCTGTATGTCCAGCGAGTGTAACAACTCCAATCGGCAAAACCGAATGGGGCTCATAACCAAAAACTGCAACATTAACAAGCTAAGGTGTATTAGTTTCTCAACATTTGGAACATAAATAATTGATACTCTCTTTGTATGTTTGCTTCACAAGAAAAAAAGTAGGGAACGGAAAGGAAGCTAATGAGTAAAAGAAATGATAAAAACAAGCACTTTCTAGATTCATAAAAGGCAAATACAAGGAAGATGAGAAATTTTGTTTATAATTCATACAGGGTAACTAGATTCATATAAGCAGAGGATGAGCTACATCAATGAAGTAATGGGGAGGGACCATAATAATAAGTAAAAGAAGGAAACAAACCATAAGCACGATCAGGATTGAAGGCGTTAAAATCCTCAACATAGAGAGTGATGGGAAAGTAACTGCAAAGATGCTTACATATATACCTGCTCATTCAGATTATCATTATTATTATTATTATTATTATTATGTTCATCATCACAACTCATATCATCGACAAGCAATAGCAAGAAGTAAAGACTACCTAGACAGCTTCAGGCCAAATTTACTGTAGGGGTCGATAGGAAGAACCATGAAAATCAATAGAAACCCCAGCACCCTGTGAACATTGAATCAAACAGAACACATGAATTCATGCCATTTAAATTCTTTCTTTTCCAATAAAAAGATTAAAAAAGGAAAGGAAAGGAAAAGAAAAGAAAAGAGGACCAACATGAGGAATTTGGAAAAAGGAAGGAATAGAAAGGAGAAAAGAAGCAAAAAGATGTCGAAATGCACAGATCCAATCCACATCGCAATAGCTAATATGCCGTGCAACATGTTGGACGGAAATTCCTCTTTTCCTCGGAATTCCCGATACCCACTTCCAGCTCCAGCCGCCGCCGGTTCTTCAGCCATAGTTCCCAACGCTGCTTGACCCAGGACGCCAATAGCCACCTATTTCAATGACACCCACTTTTGGAATGGGCAAACTAAAGCTTTCCCTCGAATTTATATTCAGGTACTAGTCCATTCAAAGCCGCCAAGTAGACGATTTTTCAATGAACACTTCGTTTGTTTTCCTCTTCTTCTTTTTTCTACAATAGTAACAAGAAAATAATGGTAAATTAAATAACTTATTACAAAGATTCGCGAAATCACGTGTCGATGTCAATGACTACTCTACAATCAATTAAAACATGTGCAGCATTTAGTTTGGACACGCTTTTGGTAATATTTTAGGATGTAAAAAACATTTCCCAAAATTGCAAAAGTTGAAGTTTATATAAAAGAATTTCTTGGTTAAGAAACTCAACAACTAATTAAATTATATATGTTGTATAAAAGATAATTATGTTAACTTTTTAGTATTTAATTTTAATTTTAGAGTTGATTTAATGAGAATTTATTAAGAATTAACTTTCATCGAATCAATTTTAAAATTTAAATTAAATCACATCAGATTATATTTTAACAAATTAAATGTAAAATAATACTAAATTTATTCTATGAAAAATCCAAAATTATTAATATATTTGGCTAACACATTGCACTTGAATAGCACAAATACAGGGGATAGGCAAATAAACAAGCATGATTCGCCCAAAGGATCTTTAATGGAAGATCAGCATATCCAACCCGAGCTTTGTGTCTCACAGAGAGATCTTCAAGTGCTTTAACAAACTGGTCATGAACCTCCTGGACCTGTGGAAAAACTCATTGGTTTAACACATGTAATGAATACATATACTCGAAGTGTTGCGGCATAACAGCAAGTAGGACTGTTAATGGACACTGGTTCTGTTTGCTTAAAAGATATAATTAAGTCTCATAGGATGTTAGTATAATATAGAAAGTAGCCATCAAAATGTTTTATTGCATGTTTTTGACATGGTGAATGCAAAAGGCATTAGGTACTTGTGTCACGGGCCAATGATAAGAACTCATGATGAAAGTGTAAAGAGTGTCTTATGAAGGTTAATTGATTAAATGTGGTTCATTTGATTCATTTGAATTGACCTGATTCATGGAACATTTGGAGAAGTCCATTTATTCGAAGCCTTAGTGGCCCGGTGAAACACTTAAGAAAAATTATCCTTAAGAATCTCAATTGTAGATAGGCTTTATTGTCGATGTAAAGCAAATTGTATAGTTGGATTTTGGGAGCTCAATTAGAAATAGAGGTCTCCCGCCTCATTTGCAATTATTCAATTGTAATCATTTGTAGTAATTAAATACTATTAAGAGTATTTACTCAAACACTTGGCATGCCGTTGTTTTTTTGGTGTCTTTTTTACTATTTCATTTTGAATTGCTTTAGCTTTATTTTCGATGCCTTAAAAAATTTCTATCAAGAATTTTCAGTTCTCCAATTTAAACGAATTTGAAATCAAGAAATTACCTAAAGCGAAACAGATTGGGAGGGAAATGTTCTAATACATATCATTTGCACAAATAAAAAGGTTTCGGTCTTATTGTGTCAAAATGTAGAAATCTACGATAATAATGAATTCTACCTACGGGGCAGTATAGCAAAACCAGAGGTGGGCTACGATACCTCTTCAGCAGTAGATTTAGGATTTTGATTCAACTCAATAGGTTTACCCACCACAACATGCATTGGCTTTCGATACGACAAATGAGCTCTGCAAACAAAAGAGGTTCTTGGTTAAGAATTTCAGACAAACACATGCTACATTCCCAAAGATTTTGCCTTGTACAAGGATTTCTTTATTAATCAATGAAGACAGACAACTTTTATAAGTAGTTTCTTTTCAAACACTCTTTTTTGAGTTTTTACCTGATCAATGATGCCATCAGTTTTCTTCAAGCTTTACTACCATTGATATACAAAACCATGTTGAAACATTTTAAAATTTAAAATATCTGTAGTATTTTAATAGCTACAAATGAAAAGTTATAATTAATCAAAATGTAACATCCCCATACTCAATCCGAACATCGGGTCAAACACTATAATATTACATTCGTTGCAAAAATAACTTCAGAGAAATTCAGTTTAGATACTTTTCCTAATCAAGTTAACAAAACAATTTACAGTTAATTTTTAATTTCACCACCATATAATTCTCAAACAAATTATAAGATTAGACATCTATTAAAGTTTTACAAATCATTTCAACTACTCTTATTTATTGGCAAATCTATCACTTATATTAATTTATTAACATCACACTCTTCTACTATTTTTTTTCCTCATCCTGCTCTTCATTTTACATCTTTTATGTACACTTATTTATTTGTGGCTTTTAGTATTGTATGCCTATATGTAACATTAATTTTGATTTTTCTAATTACATAATTTTAGCAAAGTTGTCCACTTGAGTAATAGTCACTAAACTATTTTTATCTTGATCTAAAGTATTCCAAATTAAAATCCGCTTATTCTGTTTGAAACTAGATTCAATGAGTTTTATACCATAAAAATTTTAGGATTTTTACGTAAGTCAATTAATACAGTAAATTCTTTAATTATTCCTCTATTCTGCTGCTAAACACCTTCAACTCTTCTTCACTAAAAATTAATTATCTTTCAGTACAGGGCTCATATTATGTTTTCGTTTGTTTTCCTTAAAAATAGACTCACTAAGATTTTATTCATATAAATTTCATAGTCTAACATTGTCTCACAAATATGATTATATAATTTCATATTTGATTCAACCTATAAATAAAATTCTACAATTGTTGGTGGATTTTCAAAATTGAACCATTGTTTTGTCCAAGAACCGTTTTAGTGATAAGTCTATTTTTTTATTCTTTGCATTAGCTTTCATTTAATCATACACAATTATTATAATTTTGATTATTATTCAATTTAGTCATTTATATTTATATATTAATGCCATATTCATTTCTTCACCTTGAAACTTCTCATGATACAAATCATATATTTTTTTCTCTTTCACTTGAAATTTGATGCTCCTATACATCCTACTTCATCAATTACTTTCTAACTCTACTATTCCAATTAAAATTCACATATCATGCATTTCAATTATAACATTTTTAACAAAACTCATAAAAATACAAGTAAAGTTAATATGAAAACTTATCTCTTTTGACAATAATATCTTCTCTTATGCTTTTCTTCCATTTCTTTCTCAACTTCATCACTATCCTTCTCTTCTCTTATAATTTTCTTCACTTGCATTTACCAATTTCTTGCTTCTAAATTATGGAACATACTCTTTAGGATCTCTATTTCATCTTTCTTCTTTGTTGCCTATGAAAATTTATAAGAATTTTGGGTGAAATAGTAGAATTTCATGATAAAGGACTAAATTGTAAAGAAATCAAAATTTCTCTCTTCTTCCACTCTTCCTCACGTTGTAAAGATGAAGAGCCTCCCTTTTATATCAATATTTTTACAATTAAATTATTAATAAACATCTAATTATATTATATTAATATTTTATTAATTATATTAATATTTTATTTTAATAATTAAAAAACCACATAATATCACCATCATAACCATTACATTCTAGAATTATCTCTCTTGTTAATCGACCATTTTAACCTTCATGATATTTCAAAATTTCATCCTTGAATCATCACTAAATTTGGTCAAATTGCAATTTGGTTCTCATATTTCTTCCACTTATTCAATTTAGTCCTTATTAATCCATTTTCTTTATTTTCTATACTCTTCCACCCTTAAGATATTTGCATTATTGGCCATTTAACTTTTCCATATTTATATTTTAACCCCTCACATGTTAAATATTCACACTTAGACCACATAACTTTTCATATTTTTATGATTTAGTCCCTAGCTCAAATTAATATTTCACCTTCTTATTTCATTTTTCTCTAACATCTCTTATCATTTACTTTCTTTATATCTTATTTCACTAAAAATCTATCTCATATTATTTTCAACCAAGGGGTTTTGGGGATGTTACACAAAAGTTGTCACTTGGTTATTAACCAAAAATTGTCACTATTTATAGTGATAAGCCATGTCTCTTAAATTTAAAAGTTATGTCACTTGATTATTAACAAATAGTCATAATTATTAGATTATCTACTTGGATAATTATGTTTATTACTAAATATGTGACTATCCATTCGAGTAGTTATGTCCTTATGAAAAGACATGAGACCTCCTATAAATAGGAGTGTAATTTTATTTGTATGATGCACCTAAAAAAAGAATTATTGCAAAAATTCTATATAGAAATTGATATCCTTATTATACTTCGCTCAGTGCTCAGTGGACTGTTTCTGTCGGTGCAAAACATAGACAATCATTGGACTTCATTGTATCCTTGAAGTTCATTTGTCAGTAACTCTTTTGCACACTATAATATAGGTAGGGTGAATAAAATCTAAAGTGGCATTAATACACGTCTTGAAATATTCGTTAATTTCTCATAAATTCATTTTATCGCCACACACCAATAATTTTAAGATTTTATTTTTATAATTTATGAAAAATTTAAAAAAATGGGTCTTTCACAGTACATTCACATGTCACTATAGTCATTGTAGTATAAAGAAAGTTATCATGGGACACCACTGAAATAAGTGATTAGGTTATCTAAGTGGAGTAAATCATCTCCCCTTCTTTTGCCGTCTATCTTCCTTAAGAAAGGATAATTTAGTAGGCTTACCCAAAAGAAAATCCTAATAGATCAAAACAAGTGATATCACTTCTATTTCTTCCACTTACTATTTACATCTTGCAAAGATTTCAATATATATTAATTGTGGTAAATAAAATTTGTGTTTTTCATTTAACTTCCCCTCCACAAGTAAAATTAAAATATCATTAACATGCTTTTATCTCTTTTTTTTTTTTTTTTTTTATATCCAATGTGTGTTACATTCTCACTAACTCTATTTGTGAAAACGAAACTCCAATAATAATTTATTAGTTAATTTATGATAAAATTAATGATAAAAACATTACATTTTCATAAGATATTGAAATATCTTAAGTTGTTCCCAAAAGTTTTCTAGATATCTTGAACCACAAAAGAAGCATCACCATGGGCTCAAGAGTAATGAAAACATATTATTAAGGACCTTCTGAACTGTAAAAATTTACTAAATTAGTATTCAAGAAGAAGAACAAAAAGTGTTCCAATTGCGCATAAAAGAGAGAGAATTTTGATGCATACCCAAAAATTCCCCGAAATAACTTTGGACTGAACTTGAATGCATCCTACAGCTGCTTGCTTTTAGACTAGAATGAGTATTTCAGCTAGAATGCATTAAATACATGAACAACTATGTATAAATGCTGAGATTTATCAATTTTTGAACCTGCAGAAATTTGGGCTCAGAGAAGAAAAGAGGAAAAAAAAGTGTTACTTACCTGACCAAAGGCGAAAACTGGGACCAGTGGACCCCCCATTTCAATGGCCATGCAAACAAATCCCCTTCGTGCGCTCAGAGTTGTTAACTTATTGTTAAATAAGAAAAAAAAAACAAAACAAAACAAAAGGATTAATGGTATAGGAGACCCTCGCACTTTTTTAAAAAAATTAATTAAGATATTCTAAACTTTTTACATCTAATTGAGTGCTTAAATTGATAAAAGTGGCTAAATAGGTCTTTTAACTAACATTGATTATTAGTATTTAACAACCATGTTGACATGGCCATTAACAAATATCACATCAACACCATTTGCTGACGTGATAGTGTCACATTATCAACAACGAATGATGTGACACCACCACATCATCACTGGACAAATAATTGTCTAGGATCATTTGAATCCGGACATTTATTGTCTTAATTCATTCTAGAAGTATGAAAAATAAACAAATTAATTTTTAATTCTTTTTATATTCTTTTTTTTTATACTTTTAGAATTAACCTAGATAAATGGGTGATGATGTAGCACTGCAAGTTTGCAAGTCGGAACTTGCAAGTCGGTAAATGGTGCTGATATGACGCCTATTAATGATCACATCAGTGTTGCCATTAAATACTAATGGTCAATGTTAGTTAAAGGTCTTATTTGATCAGTTTTGTTAGTTTAAAACTGAATTTGGTGTAAAAAATTCAGAGGGAGAAGTTCGAGGATCTTTTATACCATTAAGCCAAAACAAAAAAAATCATCGTAATAATATAACTTATTTAAAATATATAAAATTATTTTTGTAATTTAATTTATTAAATTAACTCAAACACATACTTAAATAATAATCTAAAATAGATACAAATAGTTTGAGTTTATTTCCGTGCTTGTAATCATTATATCTGCTAAAATATATATCATTATTCTGAATTAATTTTCTTTTAAAAGAATATGAATTTACAAGTAAATAGAGTACATTTGATATTTTTATTTAATTCAAATTTTTTATACGAGTGTGATAAAGTTACCGATAATTAAATTCATCCTATCTACTTATATTTTGCATTTATTTCAACATTAGCTTTTAAAACCGGAATAATTGTATAAATTTTCAATAATTATTCTGAAACAATAACTAATTGTACAAGTTAACCCACCAAAATTAAGTATTTTCAGAGTTTGATAAGTTTTTGAGTCTTAATATTACCTCAAATGAGATCCAACGAAGGTGTTAAAAATTTGTTTGGGATCAGTGTAATTAATGAGAAGCAATAAGAGAAAAAGCATCAATGGCTTACAAACGACCATGCCAAAAAAAAAAAGAAAGGAGGCTACTGAGTCCATTAACATTCACTGGTTAATGCCAAGTAACCTTAACTATGTTTTATTCAGTATCTCCAAGCCAGTTGTTTGGGTACTTTTTTTAGAACATTGCAGCTGAGTATGATAGTATAGGAGATTGACAAATAGAATAAGACCCAAATCCGAACTAAGTTGAAATCAAAGAATCTTTAATGGAAGATCAGCATATCCGACCCGAGCTTTGTGTCTTTCAAAGAGATCTTGAAGTCCTTTAACATATTGGTCATGTGTTTCCAGGACCTGGGAAAAAAAAAATTGCTTTAACACAAAGTATTGCCGTATATTTTAGTTTTACAGCGGAATCCTTGTTGTTTAGCATCATTACTCACTGAGCAACATCCATACACACAGTAGGAGGATTTCTTGCATTATGCCTGTTGAAGGATTCAGCTTTTTTGGGACAAGTCTTTGAAATGTTATCTATTAGGTAAAAAGTCGAGGCCCCAACAATCAAAGTATTGTTGTTGTGTTGGGGTTTCGTCCCCGCAAAGAGAGACATCTCCCTTTTGTGAAATGTATTTGACTCTTGATAGAGGTGAAGGATAAAACCCAGACATAAAAATAATATTTTCAATTGTTGAGGACTCAATCAGTTGTCTAATGGATGGCACTTCGAAAACTTTTATGAAAGAAAGTGATCCTCAATCATGTCAATACCAGACAGTAAGTTATAGCTGTGGGACATTATAACAAAAACTACGAATACCTCTTCCACAGTAGGTTGGGGATTTTTCTTCAAGTAAATAGGTTTACCCACCACCACATGCATAGAATGTTGATAGGGTAAAGGAGATCTGCAACAAAAAGACATTGATGGTTATGCATCTCGAACAGATTTACATACACACTTGATAATGAAAATCCTCTATCTTACATAACAATGGATCGTATTGGATTGCAAAGATATCTATATATTAAACAAAGTGGTGAATTAAATTAAATTCAATGCATACCCAAAAATAATTAAATTAAATTCAATGCATACCCAAAAATTCCCCAAAACAATAAGGGAATGAACTTGATAGCTCTGGAAAATTGCAGATAGAACTTCCCACTTGGCTTCCACCACTTGTAGACATGTGACTGAAGTTGTTACAAAGATTGCAATAAAAAGGTTAAATGGAGATCGAAGAACATATATACATAGAAAAAAGCAGACACGGACATACCTGACCAAAGCAGAAAACTGGAACCAGTGGACACCCCTTTTCCACGGCAATCCGAACAAATCCTTTTCGTGCCTTAAGGAATGCAACCTGTAAGCCAATCCATGAACTGTTGATTTGCCAACATAACTAGACAAAGAAGATAAAGAAGAAAGCAAAATATGGGAATGAAACCTCAGAACCATGCTCCATGAAGAATGTCTCTTGCAGTCCACCAGGCACTATAATACAACTATAACCAGCTTCCAATAGTGAAGAAAACATTGTTTTTGTTGCAGGTGAGACACCTAACCATGTCCATATATGCCTCAAAAACGGAGTGTAGAATACCTAATCAGTCATCATATACATGTTAAAGCTGAACGAAATTCAAGTCTCGGTGTGTGCAATACGGCGTTTGATACTTATACGAGTGTTGTAGTCGTCTTACGGCGCTGCTTGCAAGAACTTTCATTTTGGGAAGAGGCATGAAACCTGCAAGGTCAGCCAGCGTGGCAACCCCAATTGGCAAAACCGAATGTGGTTCATAACCAAAAACTGCAACACATCCATTAGTTTCTCAGCATTTGGTGCTTTACTTTTCAGAATTGATATAAAGTAGGAAAGAGATACCGTAAGCACGATCAGGATGGAAGACGTGAATATCCTCAACGTATAGAGTAATGGGAAAATAGCTGCAAAGATGCTTACATATATACCTGTTTCATTCATATAATTATCATTTACCAACAATATTGCCAATAGCATATAACTAGAGAGCAGTTTAGTGATAGTATACCTGGCCAACCTACGGCCAATTTTACTGTGAGGATCGATAGGAAGAAACGTGAAAAAGGAAAGCAATCCTAACACCCTGGGAAGATTGAAAGAAACAAATGAACTTTCTCTTCTTCTTTTTTCAATGAATTAAAAGGTTTGGGAAGAGAAGAAAGAGGACAAACATAATGAGTTTGGGAAAAGGGAGGAATAGAAAGGAGAAAAGGAGCAAAAAGAAGTTGAAATGAATAGCTCCAAGCCACATCGCAATAGCTACGACACCGTGCACCGTGTTAGAAGGAAATTCGGTTCTTCCATTGAATTCCCGATAACCATTTCCAGGTGGAGCAGCCGCCGGTCTTTCCGCCATCGTACAACGCTACCACTCAACCCACTGATTTTAACCACACCCAACTCTGGGATTCGGTTAAAACTATAGTATACCAGAAATCACACAGTTCCAACTTCACTTTGCTTCCATTATCCAATGCCCTGTCATTTTTTCAGCTGTTTTCAATTCCAAAAAATTAAAATAATGAGAGATATAATTTTCTACGCTGCTCGTCAAGCAGTTTCTTGCGGTGCCCGCCCTCGCTACTCCCATATTTTTGTAATTATTTGAATTGGCAATTCCGCATAGCCGTTGAAAATTTTGATAGGTTTTAAAAAAGATGAAATATATATATATATATATATATAAAACTAGTTTTATTTTTATTTTTTTTCTTTTGTAATTTCTTAATTTGTGCTTTCCCTTTTACTAGTACTCAGCGATTCGGTCAAAAATTAGATTATGGTAGACTTATTTTGCGTGTAATATTTTTAATGAAAAAAACAATAATTATGCAATGTAAAGTGTTGACCGGTGCCATTTTACTGAAATTATTTGTTTATGGTTTGATATAAATTAAATAATTTAATGATTTTTAATTATAAAAGTCAATTGTGCGGAAAAAAAATCAATTGGGTCTTAGTACAAATGGTATGAATATTATTGTTAATACAGAATAACGTATGTTTGAGTGCGCTGAAAAATATTATTCTCCTATTTATGGGTTGGGGAGGGATTATGGATAGTTTTCGACATTATATAAAAAAGAATATATATGATCAGAATCTATAATGAGATTGTTAAAAAAACGAAATAAAAATTAAATGATTAGGTGCAATGGCAAAGCATATTGTATTTTCAAATTGAGGATCTAAGTTAAAATTTTGGAGACAATATACAAACATGAACCGTAAAACAGATATGAAAGTAAAAAAAAAAAAAAAACAACCAAGTAAGTTAAACTCGGATAGTTGGAGTTGATATATAAAGCAGAACTTAATATTTATGGGTATTGATATACTAAGGCTCCGTTTATTTGCAGGTAAAATGTTTTCCGGAAAATGATTTCTGGAAAATAATTTTTTGGAAAATGATTTCTGGAAAATAATTTACTTTTCTGGTGTTTGGATGAATCTGTGTAAAATATTTTACATTGTTTTGTGATTTCTGAAAATATTTTCTGAAAAAGCTGTTTTAATAAAAATTTATATATTTAAGAATTTATTATCTTTTCTTTGTTTGATTGAGTTTACTTTATATATATATATATATTAATAAATTTATATTTTAAATTGTTTTTACATGTATTGCAATGATTTATTTATAAATAAATAAATCATTTTAAATATATAATAATACTCAATTATTAAATTAGAATATTAACCGTCATAAATTAAAAACAACCAAAGTCAAATAAATTATTTGTAATTGTGTTATAAAAAAATAAAAAAAACAAGGATTGAATAATTATAAATTAGCTTCCAAACCACAATTAATACTAGAAATTAATAATATTATCCAAATGCATAATTAGTATTACACAAAAAATTTTTGCTTTGTTTCACTAATCATTTGATTGAAACTTAACACATACTTTATCCGGGTTTATTACTTTGTTGCTCTAGTTTTAACAAGAGATTCATATTTTTTCCGAGTAAATTAGATTTGTTTCTCTTCCTGAGTTTAGAAAATGTCTTACAGGAAAAAAAATCTGTAAGACATTTTACATAAAAAGCAAGCAATTTTACTCGTATCAATAATAATTTTGTTAAGGGAAAAAACTAAGCCTCGCTCATTTAACGTGTTGTACACAGCTGAAAGTGGGTGAAATTATCTTCATTTTGGTGGTGTTGAGATTGGAATCTAATGAAGCAGACAAGTAGCATTACCATCCAAGTTGTGGGGATTCCTCCTTCTGTCTCCTCTCCTACCAATATCTCTTGGGAAAGGAAACACTTTCAGAATAATGCTGAGCATCATTATAAAATATTTCCTTCATTTAAGCTATGTACCCGTACCCATAAAACATAAAGAAAGCTATTTGGCCACATTTTATGCAACATCAAAAGTATTATAGCAAATAAATATTATAATAATTATCATTATTCCAATACTAAAATAGTAATAAATTTTCAATCAACCCATCCCATTGTGACTTACAATGTCCATCTGTCGGAGTTTTCTGTTGAAGGAAAATCAATAGTGTGTTTTAACAGCAATTACGATGTTCATAAGATAAATTCTCAGCATTTTTTACTTTTATCATTTTAAAACTGGTAAAGCCGGAAAATTTTAGATTAAGGGTTTTTTTTTTTTAAGCTTAGAAAATTTTGTAAGAGATTAATAGCTAGTTTGACAAAGATTTTGAAAAGTAATGTGAAAAAATGCTTTTTTGACAAGTGTTTTTGAAAATTTTAATTTAAAATTTGAGTGTTTAGCGTTGCAGTCAAAAAATACTTTTGAAAAATAAAATGTCTATTTTAGACATATTATTATTAAGTAACAAATATACATTTAAATTAGTTAATATTATTATATTTTAGTAAGAATATAGAAAAATTATTATAACTTTTTGTTAATATTTTAATTTATAAAATATAAATTTTAAATATTTTTAAACAACAAATATTAATTATTTATAAAATTTAATTAGAATATATAAACTATATTTTAAATATTTAAATATAACCATTAAATATTTGTAATTAGTATTTTAAAAAAATATTTTTTTATTTTTAGTTAATGATTTTAACATATTTGTAATTAAACACAAAGAAAAAAAAAGGAAAGTACTATATTATTAGAGGGGTAAAAAAGTAATAAATCACTAAAAAACTAAAAATTTTAGCTTCTCAATTTCAGAAATACTTTTCTTGAAAAGTACTTTTGAAAAATAAAAATTTTTAGCTCAAAACAGCTTGTTTAGCACAATTTTTCTTCCAAAAGTCCTTTTAGAACTAGAAGCACTACTACATAGGCCCTAAATAATTTGTTAAAAGATTAAAATTCTTATATATGAAATTCAATAATTTAACAATATGACAAATATCAGCATAATATCTTATATGTATTACAATAAATTTTTAGAGCATGCTTGATTAAGTGTAAAAGTAAAAGGATAGAAAGAGAAAGTAAAAATAATAATAATAAAAATAAATTTTGAGTGAGCTTGATGGGAAAGGAATCAAAAAAGAAAAAAAAAATTGAATGAAAAATCATTTTCCTATCATAATGTATTAAAATTAATCTTTTTAAATTAGAATAATGAAAAGAGAAAAAATAGGAAAGAGGTGCATGTTAGTGTAAATTACACATTTTTCAAATGTTTTATATTATTTTTCAACTCTACCTAACAATGGAAGGAAATATCTAAATATGAGAAAAGTATAATTTTATTTTTACTTATTTAAAAAAAAAAAAACTAAAAAACTTAGATAAAAAGTTTTGCATTTTAAAAGAGGCCGGGCCCCTACTAGATCCTGACTACGCCCTTGCATGATAAATTAATAAATAAATAATTATTATTTTTATATCATGTTTATTTCTATCTATAATTTTTTTCAAATTTTAAATTAAATAAAAATCATACTTAAACATATTTAAACTTACATTTTCCTCCTAATAATAATGATACAAATTGCGCTCAAGATTAATTATATATTATGTAACTTTTGAAGTACTTTGTTAATATAGGACGAAATTCCATCAACAAAGTCATTATTCTATAACATACATTGGGCTTCCATTTTGTGTAATAAACTAAAAGTTTTAATAGAACAAACAGGATTAACTGAAACAACCTGTCCCTACCCAAACTAACTTCACATCATCAAAGGATCTTTAATGGAAGATCAGAATATCCAACCCGAGCCTTGTGCCTGGCAAACAGATCTTGTAGGGCTTTAACAAATTGGGCTTGTACTTCAAGGACCTGTCCAACACTTTGATTATCGTATTTGTGATTTAATTATGTAAAAACCCATCAAAATGTTAACCGCCACAAGTTTTGAGGCTCTTTATGCCCAAGGAATCTACGGCTACGTTGCTTCAATTTCGATGCATGACGAAGAAATAAGTTAATATAATTCTATAATAAAAAAATAATATTTTGTATACTATCAGTAGAGCTAGTGGTTGACAAGTGTCTTTTAGGAATATAAATATTTAAAATAATCTAACAATTTTCTAAAATAATTTATGGAATAAAAAAAACATAATGCTAAGTTGCTAACTAGCAGAAATACCTCTTCGGCAGTAGGATGTGGATTTTTCTTCAACTCAATAGGTTTACCCACCACCACATGCATTGGATGTTGATAGGGTAAAGGAGTTCTGCAACATAAAACAAACAAAAGTTTCAAGGCTACGGCTTTCAAACCGATCCAGATAAACAGACATTGTACATATCCAAAGCTTTAGCCCTCTATTTGTTTTGTAATTACTACAAACATAAAATATTGCACCGACCGGGATTTTGGATTTCTGTCAAATTCAGACCAGTTACGTACAACCCAAATTGCTAATTTACAATAAAATTCTTATTTCACAAAAATTTAATTATAACAAACATAACACTATTAATATAAAAATTATATTTAAAACTTTATTGTTTTCTAAATACTAAAAAAATTGATCCAATTTGAAATATTTCGAGAATATCTTGGACTGCATAGGTATCGTTATCAAGTCTCAGTATATTTATATTTATATTTATAATGAAATACATACCCAAGAACTCCCCAAAATAAAATAGGGACGAATTTGATAGCCCTCGCAAGTTGCAGGAAGAAATTTCCACTCGGTTTCCACCACTTATAGGAATATGACTGAAGCAGGAGATACAACAAAAAGATGAATCAAGTGACGTACACTATTGTGGGAAGTATGTTATAAATAGATAAGAGAATATCACACATGAGGTCAGTAACAGCACATGCCCTACATGAAGGGTCACATCATAGCGGCAAAGCTTATCCTACACTTGTTTGCATCATTTTAGGCTCTAATTAATGAACTTTCTACGAAGCATCCGATACTTGTTCTAAACGAATATAGTGGAGACAAATTAAAGTAAGTAAAAATAGAGTAACACAACATCAAAAGACCCAATATTTCTTGACAATGAAGTGAATTGATTAAAAATAGCTGATGTTTTGATTTTCTAAATATTGATATGTAATCATATAATACATACGTTGGATTCCGTGCACGTGCTTTTTCCTTAAGCACTAAAGTGGGGTCAGAGAAGAAGCAAGAAAAGGAATTACTTTACCTGACCAAAGGCAAAAACAGGGACTAGTGGACACCCCATTTCCATGGCTATACGAACAAATCCTCTTCGAGACTTTAGAAATGCAGTCTGTAAGCTTGCCAACATTAAGATAATAAATAAATAAATAAAACCTATTTGTGAGGTAATAACAATAATGGGTTAGAAGAATAAAACCTCGCAATCATACTGCATGAGGAATGTCTCTTGTATTCCACCAGGCACAATAACACAACTATAACCAGCTTCCAACAGGGAATAAAAGTTCTTCCTTGTGGCTGGTGAAGCACCCATCCATGTCCATATATGCCTCATAAATGGAGTATAGAATACCTATGATCGATCATTTATCCAAACAAGTTATGGACGATAGAAATCTGACTTATGCGTCGTGGAATGTGAAAGGATACGAGAGTTTCGTATTGCGCTTACAGGACTGGTTGCAAGGCATTTCAATTTGGGAAGAGTCATTAAACCAGTAAGTTCAGCCATCACAATAACTCCAATCGGCAACACCGAATGTGGCTCATAACCGAACACTGCAACATTTTACAACCTAACATCTATTATTTTCGAATAATTAGGGGACAAAAACCACTTTCTGTAGTAATTTAATTAAAAGAAGAGATTAAAAATAAAGAAGGAAAGAGACCGTAAGCACGATCAGGATGGAAGTCGTTAATGTCCTCAACGTGGAGAATGGCGGGAAAATAAGTCGTGATATGCCTACATAGGTACCTGTTCATCACTATTTTATTTGTTAACCTTAAAATTGATAAATTAAAAAGAGAAAAATGATTAGAGCAGTAAAAATGGTACCTGGCAAACCACCGCCCAAGTTTACTGTTATGATCGATCGGAAGAACAACGAAAACCAAAAGCGATCCAATCACCCTGGGAATATTGAATCAAATTAAAGAAAGACATGAATTTGGTGCCATATAAATTCTTTTTTTCCCGAACAGAGAAGTACTACTAAAAGGAAAAGAGGACGGACATGAGGAATTTGGAGAAAGGAAGGAAGAGAAGGGAGAAAAGGACGATGAAGAAGTTCAAATGCAAAGGTCCAATCCACAACAAAATAGCTAACGAGCCATGTAAAATGTTGGATGGGAATTCATTTCTTCCATTGAATTCCCGATATCCGGGTCCAGGCGTATACGCCTTTCTGTCCTCCTTTTCTTCCGCCATCGTGACCCAATCGCCGCCGCTTTCGACACCCCCACTCCGCTTTGGATTTGGTCAACAAATCTCTCATAAATCACACACGAGACGTATACATTTAACTTGTAAACAAATCAACTATCACACGGTCTGTCAATGGCTGCTTTTCAAATCAGAACTCAAAAATAAAATTGTTTTTAATATGGAAACAATTACCGTACCATAAATGATAACAGGAGCTTTAGGATCTTTTTTCTTTTTGGGGGCCCAAAGAGCTTTTGCCTTTTAAGATTTGAAAACTTCAATTACACTCGAATCCCTTTTTCACTATTTATAGACTAAATTATCCAAAAAAAAAAAGTATTTTAAAAAAATTACTTTTCTTGGTAATTTAATCTCATTTATAATCACTCATTTTTGGGCCTACAACGTGGGACATGTGAAGAAGTACAAAATAGAAATTGTTTTAATCCAAACATGTTAGAATCTAGTTTTTAACTATTACACTTTCATTCAATTATTACACGGTATTTAAATATTTTATGTAAAAAAATTAACAAAATTTTAAGTTGAAATTTTTGGAATCTTAATTTTCTAAATTTGAATTTCTACCTTCTAAGTTTAATTTGACTTTAAAATATTTTCTTATATATTGTATAAAAAAATACTTTTATAATAATATTTGTTATTTGTTAAAATAATTATTTATAAACAATTTGGAAGATAATAAAAATATTCATATTGAGATGATGTAAATAACTCAATTTAATCACTAAGTGGTTCCTTGAGGCATCGCTATTGAACAAGAAAATGGGAAATAAAGAAACACTGTTCATTTAAAATAAGCTGAAACTAAATAATCTTTAAATGAAGATCATCGTATCCAACCCGAGCTTTGTGTCTTTCGAAGAGATCTTCAAGTGCTTTAACAAATTGGTCATGCACTTCCAGAACCTGTAATCCAGATTATTAGTTAATAATAATGCATATATATGTGCTTATAGTTAATTAACTACATATGTTTTCCAAAGCCTTTTAGTTCAACGTAGTATATACCTCTTCGGCAGTAGGTTGGGGATTTTTCTTCAAGTAAATAGGTTTTCCCACCACCACATGAATCGGATGTTGATACGGTATAGGTGTTCTGCCACAAATGAAAAAATGAAAGCTCAAAGTTATGGATGTCAAACATCTCCTAACATCACTTTTCAATTTAATTATTTTATCCAAAAACCCTTTGGATTCACACATTTTTTAGTTTTCATTTTAGAATATAACCGCAACAGGGCGAAACTAAATAATATTTTTTGAAGATTAAAATTAAATTGTATATTTTATAATAGTAAAAATATAATTTTTATAAATTTATTAGTCTATATTTTTATGGTTTTTAAAAAAATTGAATTACAATTTTATTTTTTTAAAATTAAAAATATAATTTTATTATTAATTTAAAATTTTATAATTTATTAAAAGACCTTAATTTAAAAAAAAAAAAATACTGGGGCCTATTTTCCAAGGTGCTGGGGCACTGCCAGCCCGTGGATTCGCCACTTATTAAAAGGCAATCTTTCCAAGGGCCCACGGATATTTTTTCATCATACAATAACAAAAGAAGTTCCTACTGAGCATAAAAGGTGAGTTAAATAATTTACTGCATACCCAAAAGCTCCCCAAAATAGCATAGGAACGAATTTGACAGCTCTTGAAAGTTGAAGGATGAGCTTGCCACCTGGTTTCCACCACTTGTACGCATGTGACTGCAGCACAAGTAAGAAAACAGCAAGGAAATTAGCTTTCACTTTTCAGCATCTGAAGCTGCAAAAAGAGTGGGAAAAGGGGATTCTGAGAATTAAAATGATAAAGAAAACACTACTTACCTGACCAAAGGCGAAAACTGGGACCAGTGGACGCCCCTTTTCCATGGCTATACGAACAAATCCTCTTCGTGACTTAAGGAATGCAACCTGTTAGTCCAGAAATAAACCCAGAATTTTTGAGTTGCCAACATAAAGAGATAAAGAAGATGATCAAGATCCAATAATAAAACCCATTGTAAGTTTTGGGCGTTGGAGAAAACAGGGTGTGACAAACAGGTTATGTCAGAAGGGCTTGACACAACCTTAGCAAAGAAGAAAAATAAGAATACAGGAGTGGTAGAAGAATGAAACCTCAGAATCATGCTGCATGAGAAATGTCTCTTGCACTCCACCAGGCACTACGATACAACTATAACCAGCTTCCAACAGGGAACAAAAGTTCTTCCTTGTGGCTGGTGAGGCACCCAACCATGTCCATATATGCCTCAAGAATGGAGTGTAGAATACCTATTCATTCACCAAAACCAAGTAAAGCGGCTGAACAAATTTGAGTTATGGGTTATGGAATATGAAGGATATGAGAGTTTAAGGAGTTCAATTGGGCTTACAGGGCTGGTGGTAAGGCATTTCAGTTTGGGAAGAGGCATGAAACCTGTACGTTCAGCCAACGTAACAACTCCAATTGGCAACACTGAATGTGGCTCATAACAAAAAACTGCAACATTTACAAAGCTAACATCTATTATTTGCTTACCCGAGAAAAAAAAAAAGGGAGGAAGCAGATGAACTAAAAGGTAGAATAATTGAAAAACACAGCCACTTGCAGGAGCAATTTTAATTGAAGTAAAGATTAAAAGAAGGAAATTAGAGACCATAAGCACGATCAGGCTGGAAGTCGTTAATGTCCTCAACGTGGAGAGTGGTGGGAAAATAATTGGACATATTCCTACATATATACCTGTTCATTCCAATCATAGTTACTATCTGTTAACCTTCAAATCATTAATAAAAGAAAAAGAGAAGAGATCATAGCAATAAAAAGTGGTATACCTGGCCAACCTCAGCCCAAATTTACTGTTATGATCGATAGGAACAACAGCGAAAACCAACAACAATCCAACCACCCTGGGAATTTCGAATCAAAGAAAGACATGAATTTCCATATTTAAATGCTTCTTTTTTTGTTCATCACAACATAAAGTAATACTTCAAAAGAATAAAGAAAGAGGACGAACAAAAGGAATTTGGAGAACGGAAGGAAGAGAAGGGAGAAAACTATGAGGTAGAAGTCGAAATGCAAAGCTCCAATCCACATCGCACAAGCTAATATCCCGTGCAAAACGTTGGACGAGAATTCATTTCTTCCATTGAATTCCCGATATCCAGATCCAGCCGCATACGTCTTTTTCTCCTCCCTTTCTTCCACCATCGTCCGCCAGCTCCTGACACAATCGCCGCCGCTTTCAACACCGCACCCCCCTTCCGATTTGATTTTACAAATATCACAAATCACACACGACAGGACGTAGTTTATAGGCCACCATGACCATCGACTGCAGTCATTTCATCACATTCACTGTCAGTGGCCGCTTTTCAAATCTGAACGGGGATAGCAAAACAATATTTTATTACGTTCCATAAATGATCCTATCTATTTATTTACAACTTTCAGATTTCTTTTATTTATTTCTTTTTTCTTTTTTGCGCCTAAAGAGGCCCAGAACTTTCACATTCCGTGACTTCAATATGGTAAAACGGAATCATTTAACCCTAAAAAACAAGTAAAAAAATCAAATCTGTACCCAGAAAAGAAAAATCTGCAGAGAATGCAAAGTAAAAAGGACATCTTATAGAATCAAAGAATTGTTGAAAAAAAAAATTTTAAAGAAGAATTATTGGGAAGTTTATATATTATAAGATACGGGGCAAAATCCGTTGCCCCCATTTCCGCTATAACTTCAAGCAAAATCCATTGCCCCGCCCTTTGGGATCAAAACTCAAAGCCAATCTATCACTTTTTTTAATGGCATCTGTATTATATTACATCATCTTTATCTTTAAATTATTATGAGATTATTAATAGTTTATATTTACCATTACATATATGGATTTGTCGGTCCAATCACGAGGCTTCCAACTGTCGAAATCTGGTTATGGCCTAGCCATTCCGTGCCCACAATTTTATTATTAAAATTATATCTATTATACATATAATGCACATGGATATATTAAAAACAATTTCAAAAAACTAGATTGATTTTTTTAATGTTTGGATAGTTTTACGAAAAATATATTTAATGCTCTGCAATTTTTTCTAAAATCATTTTTCGTTAAAATATGTAATATATTGCAGCTTTCAAAAATTTGAAATTAATTTTTAATATATTAGCAAGTCTCAAAAACATTTATATATTAAGAGACTTGAATGGGTTTTATATTGAGGACTGAGAGCGTTTATTTGTGGAACGTATTTTGTGCGTGCATTTGAGAGAATAAACAAGTTTGTTTATTGCTTAAGTTTTTAAGTGGGAATTTACATATGAGTGATTTAGGTTTTTAGATATAAAAGTGAGGTTATTACATTATGAGCGTGATAAATCTTAAATAACTTGTTGTATTGGGATTAAAGATAATAAATTTATTCATTGAGTTAAGCTTCTATATTATTCATCAAAATGACAATCAAAGTGGTCATTGCTGCCAATCACTTCCATTCAACATTTTGTTTTCTACTCAGTTAGCAATTGTTTGATTCAACAAATTTTAACAGTAATAATTTTTGAATAGTAATGTTTAATATATTGTTGAAATATGTTTATATTAATATTTTAAGAATAAAATATATAATAATTTATAATTATTTAATAATAAATGTTTGATGTTATAAAATATAAATATTTTAATTGTATATTTTATGAGTATTTGTTTAAATGATGTTTTGCTTCACTTATTTGTTCCACATCTAACATGTCACTATTCACTCTTATATATGTAATATAAATTAAGCTTTAACTAGACATTATTTATTATGAATTTATATATGGTATTAGTTACTATAAAATACTATCTTATTACAAAATAAATTTGTGTAAAGTATCAAAATAGTCACTTTTGTTTCTCTCAGGTTACATTTTAGTAACATGTTGTAGCATTTTAGTCATTGAGGCATTAATTGTTGTTAACGGTGTACTAGTAAGCTGACATGGCACGTTAAATCATCATTTCAAACAAAACTTGTAAATTAAATTATACAATTAGTTTTCATATTTTTTTCGTTTTGAGTAATTTTTCTTCTTCTTTTATGTTCTTTAAACTCCCCCCCCCCTTTTTTTTTTTTACTTCTTTTCATTCTATTCTGTTTCTCCCTCTATTTTCCTCCCTTCTTCATCTCTTTTAATGTAAAAAAATAAATTATGTTGCTCGAAATAAAAAAAATACAATGACCAATTATATAATTTAACCTAAAATTTTTATTTGAAATGATGATTTAATGTGTTACGTCAATCAATTTACCATTACACCGTTAATGGTAATTAACACTCAATGAATAGAATATTACAACACGATAACGTAAGTAACTAAAATGTAACATTTTAAATATAAATGACTAAAATATAACCTGAGTGAAACAAAAGCGACTATTTTGATACTTTACCTAATAAATTTTGATTATCAAAAGGAAATGATATTGTAATATTTTGTAACAAATAGATTTATATTGTATTTATTTTACTAAGAACAATTCAAGAAAATTGTCAAGATATTTTTGCAGAATCATTCAAATACTAAAAACCTCCAAACTTTTTTTAAAAAATTATTTTTCAAACATTATTTTCAATGAAACAAATATAGCTTTAATTTTTTTTATTTTTATCAAAATGTTTTTTTTTTTAAAAACAGGGCAAAACATAAACTCGAGAAGAAGCATCTGCTGCTAATACAATGCCAAGGAGGTGGGTTAGATAATCCATCCCAAACTACAGCTCAAAATAATTTTTTAACAAACTTAAATAAAATATTTGAAAAAAATAATATAAAAAGCATCGAGAATTTCATATGAGTCGACAACTTTGATTAACATCTTGGTTCTTTAAACCATGTTGACTTTACAAGCTGACATGTGGAACGGTGTGTGTGCATGTGGAACGGTGTGTGTGGATATGTACCGTAATCTGGTTAGCCATGGCTCGACACATGGTTTGTGGTGGTGCATTGTAAATATAAAATTAAGGCCTCTGTTTTATTTTCACGGCAGCCGTTCAAACTAAGCTCAAAGTCTACCATGTAAAAATAAGCATAAGTTAGAACCAAAAAAAAATGAATTTAATTTAATAATTTTCACTTCACCTATGAATTCAAATGAATTTACCCTTCCAGAATCATATCAGTATAGATGTTTTTTCATGTAAATATAATCTCATGACTGAATTGAAGATGATATATATTGGTTCTCGCGTTTTGTTTACTAGTTCGGAATTGTAGTCGTAAAAAAATTATAAGTAGGCTTCAAGTGGGATTAGATATTTTAATTGTGGTTTATGAGGTTTAATCGATGTCAGCAGCTTCCCCAAGGGAGAATCTGACCACGGAGACAAGAGAATTACGAGGCAGACTCAGGCTGCTGATGGGATTGGACAGTGTGATCATATTGGAGGGGCATGGCCTGATTTCATTGATGCAACCTCTGGCTTCATGAAAGCTCGGGATACACGTCATAATGAATTCCGAATACATCATAACCATTGAAATTTAAAAAAAAAAACAAGGACCATCTTCAGATGTATGCATAATACAACTGAATTTAATCCAATTATCTCTAATGGCAGTTTTTTATTGGGTAGTTCAGGCAATGCAATCGAATAAGAATCAAATCAAAGAATCGTTAATGACTGATCAGCATATCCCACCCGACCTTTATGTCTCTCAAAGAGATCTTGAAGAGCTTTCACAAATTGGCCATGTACTTCAAGGACCTGCCAAACATATTGATTAAAGCACATGTCATATTAATATATAATGAAGTTTGACAAGTTCACGGTAAACAAGTTGGCAGGCAATGACATGTTGCCAAGAATCTTTAATTCATTCACTTTGGAACCTCCGCTACTATAACAAGCATTATCATGGATGGTAACCGGTTATTTGGACTCGAGCTTAGAGGGTTAGATGCAGTTAAATTTCTAAGTTTTTCTTTATATCTGAAAGATCTTTGGAGGTCATATCGTCGTACTTATGCATTAGGCACAAATATCAAATATGAATACTACAAGAAAAATAAAGAGTTTAAACAACAAATCTATTCTTTACTTTTTCGGGTTAGAATAATGGTTTGCTTATGCAAGATATAAGACATAAAAGGTAAAAACATGGCACACGACTATGTGAACTCCATCTTTGAGTTGGTAAATACATGGCACATGTCAATGTGTTATTTAAAGGGACCAAAACAGAAAGAAGGATGGCTCTCAAGGGATTTCAAAATAATCGGATTGGTGATACCTGGAGCTTTAACCTCCAGCTCATCCAATGATTATGTACTTCCGACATTTCATTTGTCTTATAGTATTTATGTTCAACACTCAAGTTAAAGATATATACGCATATCTTTGTTCTCTCTAGCATCATTACTCACTAAGCAACATGCATTAGGCTTACACAAAGTAGTAGATTTTAGTCTCATTATGGCAGTGCAGTACACTATGATAATAATAAACTCTACCAATGAGACATTAAAGCAAAATACCTCTTCAGTAGTAGGTTGGGGATTTCTCTTTACGTAAATAGGTTTCCCCACCACCACATTCATCGGATGTTGATACGGTATAGGAGTTCTGCACACACACACAAAAAAAAAAAAAGGTTCAAATTTATGGATCTGGAACAGAAAAGACTTTCATTGCTAGTTTCTTTTATGACAGTCTTTTCAAGCTTTTCTATTGTCCTGAGGATAATCAAGATGCCATCAGTTTCCCTGAAGCTTTATTTCCATTGACATACAAAACCATGGAAACTCTTCTTTCTTTTAATCTACTTATTTTATGGAATTACAGTCCTTAAAATTAAAATAGAATTTTCTTTTCTATTATAAAAATAGACATCAAACAACATAAAAATTAAAGCAAGAGAAAAGAACTTTAGTCCTATGCCATTTAGTTGTGTCACTTCCCGTGATTAATGTGCAGTGCAGCTTGATATCAGAAATAGAACCAGAACATGAAAAAGACAACTCAAAAGTACTAGATCAATTATGACACTAAATTTACACAAGAAAAATGTACAAGAATTTTCAGGAAATAAAGCTCAATATGTAAGGTGATATATAAACTTAAATTATATATCAAATTCTGAATTTGATTTTGATTTAAGTGTATACATTTAGAAAAACAAATTTCTAGGTTGAGAAAATATAATTGTTTATTTTTCCAATAACAAAACTTAAAATAGTGTCCACCTAAACAAAGATATTAGTGGTTTTTAAAACTAAACTAATATCAAACTTTTCTGCTCTCTAAACGAAATGAACATATAAATTTATATATTACATTAAACATTATATGAAAATTCGTGTATGACTTTTGAGAATTTCTTTTTCCAATAAAAAATTAATGACTGAAATAGAAGCAGAGTAACAAAATTGAATTCCGAATATCAGAATTCCAATCTATAAAAGATTATTATATGCTTTGCTTTGCAGCATCAAGGGCTTTAATTATTTATTTAGAAACCCTTCAAATTGACTCACTTTTGGCAACTTACTCTTTCTGTTCCCAACCCATAAATTTTTTTTTAAATATTACTATATTCAAGAGTAATTTAAAATATGTTATTACTTCAAAAAAACATGTTATTAAGTGCTTTTTGAACTGTAGAATTTACTAATTTTATTTCATGAGCATAAAAGATAATTTATAATTTAGTGCATACCCAAAAGCTCCCCAAAATAACATAGGGACGAATTTGATAGCTCTTGAAAGTTGCAGGAGAAACTTGCTACGTGGTTTCCACCACTTGAACGCATATGACTGAAGCAGAAGTAAGAAAGAACCATAGGAAATAAAATTCAAGTGGTTAAGAAGATAGTGTAAGTTGTTAGAAAGATAATAGAAATAAAATACACAAAATTAAGAAAATAACGGATAGTTGCATCAGGAAAAGAGCATTAATAAATGACGAATTATGTGGTAGAAAATGCTCCAAGTAATGAAGATTGAAGCTGCACAAAAAGTGTGGTCAGAGAAAGAAACGACAAATAACATTACTTACCTGACCAAAGGCGAAAACTGGGACCAGTGGACACCCCTTTTCTATGGCTATACGAACAAATCCTCTTCGTGATTTAAGGAATGCTACCTGTAAGTCCAGAAATAAACCAAGAATTATTGAATTGCCAACATAAACAGATAAAGAACATGATCCAGATCCAAAAATAAAACCCATTTTAAGTTTTGGGTGTTGGAGAAAACTGGGTGTAATGAACAGGTTATGTCAGAAGGGCTTAACACAACCTTAGCAAAGCATTAAGAAATAAGAATTAGAGGAGTTCTAGAAGAATGAAACCTCAGAATCATGCCGCATGAGGAATGTCTCCTGCACTCCTCCAGGCACTACTATACAAGTATAACCAGCTTCCAACAGGGAACAAAAGTTCTTCCTTGTGGCTGGTGAAGCACCCAACCACGTCCATATATGCCTCAAAAATGGTGTGTAGAATACCTATACACTCACCAAAACCAAGTTATGAATGAAAGATATTGAGCAATGGGGGGCTTGGAATGTGAAAGGATATGAAAGTTCTGGGGAGTGAAATTGGGCTTACAGGGCTGGAGGTAAGGCATTTCAGTTTGGGAAGAGGCATGAAACCTGTACGTTCAGCCAACGTAACAACTCCGATCGGCAACACTGAATGTGGGGCATAACCAAGAACTGCAACATTTACATGCTAACATCTATTATTTGCTCAATATTTACAAGAATTTACTCATTCGAGCATGTTAAATTAAAGATGAAAAGAATAAAAAGAGGAAAGAAGAAAAGAGACCGTAAGCACGATCAGGATGGAAGTCGTTGATGTCCTCAACGTGAAGAGTGGCTGGAAAATAACTGGACATGTGCTGACATATATACCTGTTCGTTCCAATCATAATTATTTGTTAACATAAAATTGATTTTTAAAAAAGAGAGAGAAGAGATTAGAGCAGTAGAAAATGGTACCTAGCCAATCTCAGCCCAAATTTACTGTTATTATCAATAGGAAGAACGACGAAAATCAAAAGCACTCCAACCACCCTGTGTATTGAATCAAAGAAATAAATTATTTGTGCCGTTTTAACTTTCTCTTTTTCTTTTACCAACAAAAACATAAAAGCCATACTTAAAAAAGAACAAAGGAAGAGGACGAACAAAAGGAATTTGGAGAAAGGAAGGAAGAGGAAGGAGAAAAGGAGGAGGGAGACGTTAAAATGCATAGATCCAATCCAGATAGCACAAGCTAATGTGCCGTGCAAAATGTTGGAGGGGAATTCATCTCTCCCCTTGAATTGCCGATATCCGGGACCAGGAGTGAACGCTTGTGTCTCTGCCTTATCTTCCGCCATCGCACGACGCCACTGACCTAATTAGCACTGCTTTTCAACTCTGCACGTCCCCTGTGTGCTTTTTCTGTTAACCAACGCCACGAATCACACACGACATTTCACTCCGCTACGGCTTCCCCCTCTTAATGTATGTTGTGTTGCAAACGGGATGACGTGGTATGTAATATTTGAGAACACTCCCCAAGGTCCAAACCGGTCTCCTTTTTCCAACAAAAGCGAGTTTGTAGGGTAAAAAAAGAAAAAAAAATCTTTGTCCTTACAATCGATTTAAATAATAATCAAAACTCGAATAATCGATTTAAGAACAAATTCAAAAAAAAAATTGAATCTTAAAAAAAAAATTATTTTATTTCAATATTATCACAATAGATTAGTTGATATTATCATGGGATAGAAAATCTTTCAATAATTTATTTAGTTAATTTTGAGTTTTTGAAATTTAAATTTTAATATTGAAAAAAATGAAATTTAAAACATTTAAAAGAGTAAACCAGTTTAATATGATAATTTTTAATGTACTATTTTTGTTTTTACTGTTTTTTCACTTACTCGATCAATACCTAAAAAAATAATTTTTTAAATGATCTAAATTAAAGTGATTTAGAAGTTAGATGATCAAAATAAAAGTATAAACATGATGCAGTGTATACAGTTAACTTAGAGACGTGTCATAATAAGGGATTAAGGGGCTCCAAAAAATTGAGAAATTTTAATTTTTCTCTTAAAATTTAAAAAATTTAATTAGGCCCTCTTACAATTTTTGAAAATTTATATATATATTGAAAATTTTAATTAAGCTCTTAAGATTTTTCAAAATTCTCATTAATCTTGAAAAAAAATTTAATTACCTTTAATTTATTTTTAAAAAATTCTCATTAAATTACTATTTTTTTTTTTTGAAAATTTCATTATCACCCCAAAACTTAGTTTTAGGATTCACTATTGAGCCAACTGTCGTCAGAAAATTAACGCTTGGGTGACTAAAATGAAAGCATCTTAAAAATTGAGTGACAAAATTACAAAAATTTTATTTTAAATGACCAAAAATGAAAATATCCTAAAAATTAAGTCACTAACTAACATAACCTATATTAGAATATGACAGTCCCTTCCTAAATTTTAAGATTTAGTTAAAATTTAAAAATTATATATCCTTACTTTTTATTTAGAAATTTTAGTCCAATACTTAACACTATTGATGTTTTACACCAAAATTTGCTTATTATAAGATGTTTATTGAGTGAAAAAAATCTTAGCTTCTAAAATTGGAACGCTTATATGAATATATGAATAGTAATTTTTAGTGAATTTAAATTTCTTTTTTTAGTAGAAACTTAATTTTCATATTTGTTAAACATAAAAAAATTAAATATAATATTTTATTCAAACACAGATAATGACGTATTTTAATAAAATAAAAAATAACTATTAGAAAGAGAGAATTCAAAGTTCATTTAAATCATTAAAAAAATTATAAAAATAACCTATATTTTTTTAGTGTGTCATCCGAACTTCACACCTTACATAATAATCATAAGGTACGATATAAAAATCACGAGTAGAACGCTCTTAAAATTAGATTGTAATAATTGGACAATGAAATTACTGAAGTATTATTGGTATAAAAAATATTAAAATGTATACAAATTATTTTAATTTTATTATCGATTTAAGTAAATCATTCCTCTAATAATTATATTAATTTCTATGATTTTTTTAATTTTTATATTACTATAAAAGAAGTATAATTTTACAGAAAAATCGTTAATTTAATAAGAATAATATAAATTATTAACTTTTTTTAATTTCATTATTTATTATCACCATTTTGTAGTTTAATAAAATGTGAAATAATCATTTTTGTGTATATAAATTATTTTTATAGTTGTCCATGGACTGTGCCTTAAGTTTGATTAAAAAATAGGCCTAAATTTTTCTCTAAATTTGGTCTGGCCCATATTTATTTTTTTAATTTTATTTTTTATATATAAATTTAAAAAATATAATACACTAAATATACTAAAAATATTAAAATAAATGTTTCCCAATGAATTAAATATAAAATAAAATAAGTATTTATACTTAAATAACACTAAGATAAATGCAATTTAATAAGCAAATGCCTTTAAAATAGTAACAAAGTTAACAATAAAACAAATGTTAGACAATATTTAAATATTAATAACAAAATAGTAGTAATATAATAGTGAAATTGTAGCAAAACAATGACAAAAAATGGAAAAACAACAACAAAAACAATAAGTTTTTTTTTATTGAAAAATTAGGTTGGGTCGGGCCCAAGCTAAAAACCTTACTCTAAACTCTACTATTTTTTAAATGGACTTTATTTTTTTGTCTAAACTTATTTTTAGACTTATATTTTTATTCAAATCCTCTCATATTTTAAACAAGTATTCGAGTCGGGTGACTTGGACAACTCTAATTACTCCTATATCTACATTTTATGTATATGTAAAATAATGCAGTGACTATACATACGTGTATTGTACAAGAGTTTGCATATTATTTAGAATCTGAATTTTTCCGAGAGGGTTTTTTCTTTTTGGATTTTTGGCTTTGATTTTAAATAAATTTGAATTGAATTAGGAATATTGATTATCAAATTAAGAAGATTTTAATTGAACAAAATGTTTAAATTATTAGTTGGCATTTCTGTACCAAATAAATTTATTTTGATATAAACGAGGAAAAGACTAGAACTCTTAAAACAGACTCTAATCGAAATGATTAGAATCTCATCTAACCCTATCCATCTACCCGACAAGTTTGCTCTTCAGTTCTTATTTCTCAACCAAACTGTGCTTTGCCATTAGCCGCATTTAATTTGCAATTATGAATCATTGGTTATATCTCTGTAAAGTAAATAATTTTAAAAAGTTTTATCTTCTGCATTTCACACCTCCCTACATGGTACCCATTTAATGAATCAATCACACTACACGCCCTCGCTATTAAAGTTGAAGATAACTTTATATTAGTACTTATCTTAAGAGGATACTCTTTTTTCTTTTTTCTCCAACATTCTACAAATCAATACCTTAAATGTCGACTAATTTAAATATAAAAAAACAGCTTAAAACATAAACTAATTTTTTATATGATTACATATTATTTTTAAGTTCAATTTAAGAATATTTTTCAAAAATATTGTTAGGATAAAAAATATTTTTTAAGACAAAAGCGTTTTTAAATAAATTGTTTTTTGAGAAAAAAAAGTACATCTCTCAGGCAAAAAATAGGTCTAAAAATACTTTTTTTAGAATTTTTTTTCCCAAAAATATTTTTGAAAAGTATTTATAAATTAGGACTTAATTCATTTAGTAGAAACCCATCCTATTAAAAAATATATATGTAAACAAATCTACAGTACTATTAACATGAAAACACACAAAAACGAAAGGATCATTTTATTTATTTATTTATCATTCCATTTATTTGCCTCAATTAGCCTCTCTTTTTTTTTTTTTCATTTTTTCATTCTTTCCATGTTTTTATTTTATTTAATAATAAAATTTTAAAATAAGGAATTCACGTGATAGATATACGGTAACCACGTGTATCTCGCTTGTCTACTATTTTTAGTGAACATTAATGACAATAACAACCTACACGCCAAAACAATCACCTCGGAATGAGCAAGCTTGAATCCCGACACTGTATCTTTTACATTTTAATTCTATTTACATCTTTTTGGTTCCACAAATTCACGAATACAATTTTCAACTTTATCCATCCATTTTCTATTTTTAGAATTAGATTGATAATCAATTTGGTTACAGTATTATATTATTGATTTTCGATTTAATTAATTTAATAAAATTAATATAAATTAAATAAATTATTAAAAATAAAAAAATTATAATTCATAATTCAATTAATTTTTAATTCAATTCAAGTCGAATTGTTCAACCCTATATTTTATATAAATACCCCAATTATTTAACTGAAAATAAACAATTAATTATAAAATATATTTTATTTTGTAACTGAAAATTAAATCCTCGTAATTTAGGGAAGAAGTGAGCAACCTCAGCTCAAACTAGTAAAGTGTATATGGTAGGTCCGAAAACTTTTCAATCGCATCAAAGACAAACAACTTTAGGTGACCTAAAATGTCATAAAGTCGGTCAATAATTGTTCTACCTTTGTTTCCCTGCTCCAAAGAAATAGTTTAAATGTTATTTAATATTCTATATAATAAGTTAAAGTGTTTTTAATATTTATATTATATTTTACATGAAATATAAATTAGATGATGTATAAACATAAAAGTAATATATTACATAATAAAAAACAGGTGATTTTTTTTACCTTAAACATCAATTGTAGCTAAAGCTCGACTATTTATAAAATAAAATAAAAAACATTTTTTTACCAAATCTATTTTCTGAATTTAATAATTATTTCAAGCTCTTTTAAATATTAGAAGAATAGAACTTTAAGAGATATCTGGAAAATGACACATGATTTCAATTGAAAATGTTTATGAGTTGGATAATTCCTACCAACCATCCAACTTTTTTTTTATTTAATTTTTTTTGTTACTGAGCCTAGGCTAATTTGTATAAATTTGCAAACATCCTTTATTTTTCTGAATCATATTACAATTATAATTATTTATAATAAAACCACACTTTTATAATTAAATTTAAAATTCAAAATTTAACTATTATTTTAATATTCTCATACTATAATTTTTTATTGTAAAATAAATGATAAATCTCAAAATTATATATAAAATTTTGTTTCAATGTAAAAGTTAATTTATGAATTTTAATTTGATGTAATTATGCACATGAAATTCTGGTTGTAGTTCAAATGACAATATAAAACTTTGATTGTGATTCAATTATACACTTTTAAAAAAATAAATCCATTAAATTATCTTTAATAAATATAGTTATATATGTATAAAATATATAAACATAAAATGATATTTTTGTGAGGATAGGATCAAATCAAAATTTTAAATATAAAATTACACAAAATAAAAATAATTTATATAATTTTATTTATCCTTAAAATAAATAAATAAATGGATGACGGTATGTGGTGAGTAAATAAGATCCTACTTCCAGATTTCTCTCTTCTTTTTTTCCAATATTATGTAATTTAATTTTGGCACATGTTTTATTAAATTTTTATAGATAAAATCATTAATGCTCCAATACCCAATGAGCAAAAGAAAATTGTGTGGCTGAACTGATTTTCGGCAAGAAAATTGTGTGGATCCAGGTCCAGCTTGTCTTCTTCTTCTTTTTTTCTTTACTGCCTTTTTGACTATTGATTAATGGTTGATATTCGCCTGGTTTTCATTATAGATTTGTGTACTTTTAAGGTACAAAATTTTTATTTACTTTTTTATATAAATGTAATGTAATGTAATGTAATTCTTAATTTTTATTTTTATACAATAATTAAATTTAATCAGGGGCATAATTAGAGGGTTGTAGGGATTTTTTGGCTCCATTAAAATAAAATTTTTTATTTATATCTTTTAAAATTTTTAAAATTTTAAATTAATAAAAGTAAAATTATACTTTGACCCTCTAAAAATGATAAAATTATAATTTAATTTTTTAAAAATTAAAAATATGTAGACTATTGAAATAGTAAAATTATATTTTTACGATAGTAAAAATTATAATTTAATTTTGGCCTCTCCTAAAAATTGTTTTTGGTTTCGCCCATGAAATTACTCATAACACTATCTCAACTCTTAAATAAAAAGATAATAATATATATATATCCTCCTATACTAATAATAATATCGATATTAACTGAGCTAAAACTCAATTTAATTTTTAAATTTTATTTGTTATAATAGGGAAAGCTAAGTTTTGCAGGCGCATTGCATGGTAGATAGGCAGTCGATGGACGAATTGACCTCATTTGTCTTATTAGTGTGTTTTTTTGTCATATGTCAGTATTATTATGATTTTAATTCATTTTTATATTATATTTACAATCGCATGGTATCGTATTAAAATATTAATGAAGTTGATTGCTATTGTATTGAAATTTACCAAAAAAGGGAAAGGAAAGAAAAGAAAAGAGCCGGCTAATTTTTATGAATGGCCATAGTTTTTAAGATGGTTGGGTTGGTTCTAGCATTGTGGGTGAATTTTTAAAAATCTATGTATTACAAAAAATATATATAAATATTTTATTTATTTATATTTAACCTGTATTTCATAAAAAAATTGTCAAAAGGGAATTGCATTTGCTGTTAATTTGTTAATAGGCTAATCAACCACAAGCCCAGCCTTGATTGATTTAGTCCACCAGGCCCAATAGACAATGAGTATATTTTTAGCCTATTTTACTTGCTTATTTAATTTGTAACTCAATGCATATTCATCATTAGATATTAAGTGAGTATTTGGTATATTAGTACCTTATTTTTTATTTCACAAGTAATTTTAAAATATATATTTTTTAATATTTTACTATATTATTATGAAATAATTATCAATTCTCTCTGACCTTATTTGTGAAATCTAAAAACTTCACTGGAAGTATACCAAATAATTTCCCAAAATTTTAAATAAATTATTTACTAAAATAATAAAAATAATAATTTTTAGAAAATAATAATGAATGAGATTTACAAAATATTGGTTATACCATGAGGTTCCAACTGAACTTATTATTTTTATTTATTCATATTAAAAATAAGATCATTTAAGTTTTTATTATTAGATGAATGGATTAAGTAACAGTAATATCATAAAATAATTGACAAAATCTTTCATTAGCGATTTCTATAAATATATTTGAGTGAATATGACATTTTTTTATCATTTAATATTAAAAAAACTTAAATTATACTATTAAAAAAATAATAGATAATACTTTCTAAAACGAAAATCGATTTATAGTATTTTTAAAAGAAAATAAACTTACTATATTTTTCTAACACTAAATTCTCTCATATCTAATTTATTTTCTTTGGAGATAAAAATGTTTCTTAGCAAAATTCTTTTTTCCACCCAACCATTTCGTGGGTGTGCATATTAAGTATATAGTAAAATTTTTAATTTTTGAAAAATATTTTTAGACTAATTTTTGGCTTGAGAGAAGTACTTTTTCTCTCAAAAAACACTTTATTTAGGAATATTTTTATCCAAAAAGTACTGCTTAGAAATAATACTAAATATACTCTAAGTATGTATAAAATATTTTTTACAAGTAGATTTGGTAAGAAAATAAAAAAAATATTTTTCTTAAAATACATAGAAAAATATATTGTGACAAAGGGTTAAATATATTTCTGAGATTTTGTATTAATTTTTTATGTTATAAAAAGTTTAAAATGCATTAATATTGTGTGAATAAAAAATTTGAAATTAATTAAAAACCAAAGATCAAAAGGGAGATCTAGTGAAGCAGAGCCCAGAGGCCCAAAACGGAAGACATAAAATAAATAAATAAAAGGCCTCATTGGCCATTTGTTGCTAAAGAGTGACGACGACGATCTCTCTCCTATATTTCTACAGTCTGTATTTTTCGCGGCCACCAACAACCACCGAAGAAAATGGCTTCGAACGCGGCGGTGCCGTTCTGGCGTGCAGCGGGGATGACATATATCACCTACTCCAACATATGCGCCAACCTCGTCAGAAACTGCTTGAAGGAACCTTATAAGTCTGAAGCCCTTTCTCGTGAGAAAGTCCATTTCTCCATCTCCAAGTGGACTGATGGAAAGCCTGAAAAGCCCAGTATGTCTTTCTCTTTTTCTCCTTTTTCATAATCTGATCTGGGTTTTCATTTTTTTATATAATTTCCTTGTTATTTTTGGATGATTAGTTCCTTCTAATTGGGATTAATTTTATATATGATCTGTTATGCTGGAATCGATTCGTGGTTTGGTTGTGAATCTTTTTTTGATATTGGACATATGATCGACTGATTGTTAGTTTTTATAGCAAAAGGAAGAAAAGAAAAGAATCGGGGAGAAAAAAGAAGGCACAAAATTGAAATTAAAATGAAACTAAAAAAATCTTTGAAATTTTTGGGGCCCTTGTTCGATGCTTTTTTTCTCAGTATGTTTTAGAAACTTGCTTCAATGTAATGCACTAATTGATTAAAAATAAATAGTTTAGGGTTTGACATTTTGGCGTCCAAATTCTTTGTTTGTTGTGGGGTTTGACCTAAAACTCCTTCAGCATACTGCTTATATCTCGCGTACTGGGGACGGGGTTTGCTCTATGTTGCTTTATTTTTTTGAAGTACATGTGTTGGATATGGGGATATCAGATATGATTACTTACATCCTCAAAATACATGAAAACTTAATTATGTATGTCAGATATATACTGTATCCGACACACAGTTGAGCTTGCTTGAGTAAAGTAACGTAGAGTTTCACCTGATTTAGCCAGCTGAAACAAGTTGCTCAGACAGAATTAGAGCCTCCTTTGAATCCTTGTTCGATCTGATCAAATATTTGTCTCTCTAGCTTAGTAGTTCAGCACTTTGGTCTACTCTATGACACGTAACACCACCTTACTGTCCTTGACATTGTCTTATTTGGTGGAGTGAATATATATGATGTGGTGAAATTGTAATAATTTTAGTTTGGTGCATGGGATATTCAACTTGATACCGGATAAGTGATATCATGGTTAAGGTGATCTAGATAGCTTAAATCTTTAATGAACACGTACTGATTCGGAAGTTTATTTGGAAGTTGGCATGAACCCATTGTCATTTTGCAGTTCCTGCAAATTATCTTTATTGTTTTCCTACCATGTTGCTACTGTCTTTATTCCTTTCAAGGTATGCAGACGAAGTTGCATTTCTTATTTTCTGTAGATTTCTAGGTATCTATGCAGCATTGTTTGGATTGTATGATTTGCTCAGTCTCTGTATATGTCCTTTTGCCCATTCTGTTACTTTTCTTTTCAAGATATTATTGATCCTGGTAATTGCAAGAAACAATTTGCGATTTGGTCAAATTCCATTAATTCGTTTAGTAATAGCTACACTTAGTCTGTTTGATCAGTGCGAGCATAGACTCGCCATTCCTCCCAGACCAAGGGAATAATTGTAGGTATAGCAACATCCCTAACATATAAACATTGAACCGTTATTATGTTGCTTATCCAACTATCGTCATTGGCCATGTGATAGTACTTGTAGTTTTGCTCAATTTTCAATCTGTCTTCACTGCTTAATGCCCGCCCTACTCTGGTTCTTTTAATCCCCTTCCAAAATGAAATTTTCCGATATGGTCTTTAACAAGTATTATACTGATATACGTATCGTTGCTTTGATATCAGCTATCCGCTCAGATTCACCTGAAGAATGAGTTCCGTGGTTGGTCATCGAAGTCAGCAATCGGAAAGGACTCGAGGAGTTTAATTTTTGTTATTTTTGCAATTCTTGTACGATGCCTGTGAACAGATTTCAGGGTTTGAGATGCTGCTGCATTTTCATAATAATCTCTACTTTGCAAATAATAGACTGAGGTTTCATTGGACTGCTAATCTCAAATGTTTCTTTCAGGGTTTTTTTGTTAAGGTGAAAAAGAAAAGGTTCTCTCGTCGGTTATGTGATTGTGCCTATGATTTTCTTGTGTGGTGTGGCTTCAGATCCTTTTGCATGTAAAATGGGTTTTTGTATTGGGGTTGTAAAAAACATGCATGCATGATTTTCTTTGCATTACCAACAATCTTCCATTAATGCAAAGTGATTCTGAGATTTTTGAAAACACGAGAGAAAATAGAGTTTTATTTTAGATGAAATACGTGAGAAGAGTAATACCAAAATACCAATCTGAGTTCCATTTTCCATATTCAAGTTGCTTTTCTCGAGAAATCATATTAAGATCAATTTTCAAAAATAAAAATGAAAAAGATAACACCTGTTTATACCATTAGCTGAAGAGTAAAATAGTAAAAATACATAAAAATCTATAATAATATCTTCACTAAATCCTCAGCAATCAAACTTGCATTATTTTCTTTGCATTACCAACAGAAGTTACTTTGGATTATCATTAAGATCGTGTTGAAGGAACTACTGACTGTTCCAACAACTGAAATTCAAGGGTCAGCCCCAAAATGCGGCCTTGTAGAGTTAAAAAGGACCCTTTTTTGCCTCCACAAAAAATTAGGAGAAGAAAATAAATTTCACAAGGATTAAATTCTCAACATTGTGACTACAATATACAAGCAAGAATTGTTCTTTCATTGTAATGCACAAAGGAAAGATGAATTCAACTTCAATATGATGTCCAATTATTCAAAATAAAGAGTATAAAGAACATAACTGTTATGAATACAGTAATGCTATATCAGAAATCATTATCAAGCACAAAAACAGGTTACTGGATTATGTATATACAAGTTCATTTATGTTGTCAATACAGAATGCGATGCCACAAACATGGCTTATAATTTGAGACTGTTTTCTGTATTTTCATGTCCGGTTCCAGGGTGATGTAATGAGCATATTCTACAATGGCCCATAAAATTAATAGAGAAGTACATATCGCAACGATTTTGCTGAAGCACCGAGTTGCCCAGTGTGCTTAACTTAAAGCGTATGAAGATGCCTTATCAGTTTCTATCTCGGGATAAATTCAAACTCTCAAGAACAGGAGATGATTATTTGTTTTGTTTTCCCATTCCCTTTTTTCTCAAAAATCTATGTTGATAGAATTCTTGAAATGACAGGCGGTCAACTGCAACCATGCAAAAATCCAAGTTGATTTTAAGAGAAAATACCTTCAGGGGTCAGGAATGTATGAAGTTAATGCTTAATAGTAATGCTAGACCTGGATACACAGAAAGGAGTCTTGAACACATGTCGACACAGTCGGGATGTAATCGAGGAAGAATGAGCTTAGAAAACGGAAGGCATGTGGACGACTTAATATTCTGCAGCAGCTGAGGTCAATAGAATTTTTAGGAAACATTAAAAACATTAACGCAAGTCGAAGAATTTGTTAGGTCAAAACTCTTACCTGGACATTAGTTCTACCTCGGAAAGGTGGCTGACCATTAAGAAGCTCAAAAAGAATTGCACCAAGGCTCCACATGTCAACCTGTGGCTAAGCCCTAAATTTCAGTATGTTCCTTTTCACAATTTTCGGTAACAGAGAATGAGAGAAATAGATAGGAAAAAGTGTTCATCAAAGAAGAAAAGATGTCATTACCTTCTCATCGTAACTTTGAAATTGTAGAACTTCTGGCGCCATATACAAAGGAGACCCGCATACCGTCTGAGCATAATTGCCTGGATCTAGACTTCTACCTCCAACATAAAAGTGGGGAAGCAATTAAAGAGGAAAACAAAGAAAAAAAAAATTCCACTAAACCTTCTGTAACAATTTTGTTAGGGATCAATCTTCTCAGTTTTGCGGCACAAGTACTAGAGCCAAAATACTATCCAAACTTACCCCATCCTGTAAGCCCCCTAAAATGATATTTACCTTGAAAGACCAAAATCCGCTATCTTCAGCACCAAATCATCCTTGGAGCCCGAAAGTAGAATGTTCTACTCTAACAAAAGCACCATGGTTAACTGAATTAAAGGAACTATTAATCTGAAAACTTTACTCTGAAATCACATGTCATATGGCAAACGTAAATGCAAACCATGACTTGCATTTATTGATGAATTACAAAAAGTTAAAACTGAGTTCTAAACTTCTAGTATTCTTTGGGGTTGTGAACACACCAACATATCAAGTTCCTTCAACCTTAAAGTCAATTCTGGCACCAAATTAGGGTCACTTATTATATGAGGTTACCCTGGCTAACTCCATAGGTTTACCTCATAACATCCTATGGGAATTTAGGATATGTTGGCTTAATTGTTCTTTACTTTGTCAGTAACCAGCCACAGCATGCTATCCTAGGAAAAGAAGGAAGCTGTCACTACTTGCAGAGAAAAAAACCAAGAGGACAGGGCCAACTGCAATGTAGGCGGTGCAACAAGAGAGAAATAGTGCCATGCGATCACAATACAATAAAAGCTCTTGCTTGCAAAATCAGGGTGCATCCCAGAAAACTTATAATGTAAGGTTAAAAATGCAAAATGGCAAGGTACAGCAACGATGATAAAGATAATGCTTTCCAAACCTCTGGTTTCAGGTCTCTGTGAACGATATGGTGGGACTGCAATACTTCCAAACCGGCTCCTGCAAAGGAAACGAATGGCTTCTCCTGATATAATGTTTAAATGAAGAAACCTTGCTATGACAGATAAAAATAAAAATAGCTACCTAGTTGCTGCATGAATCTCCTAGCTAATTGCTCTTGAACTCTTCCATAACGTCGAATGTAAGAGGCTAGGTTTCCTCCAGCACAGAACTCAAGGACCAGGAACAAACAACTTTCAGACTGAAAATTAAAGAAAAATCAGCCCATGTTTATGTGGAAATTAGAGTAGAAAAACATATATACAATGTATTCTAAATAATCAGCACTTGATATTTGACTTTAACGTATAATGTATTAAGCAAATTATAAAATCAAATCCCAACACAAACCAATTGGTGGAGAAGCATTGCCAGAAACTAGAATAAGGGTCTTATTTAATATTACCGGCATTACTTATGAGCTTTTTCATTTGTTTAGAGCTAGGATTACCATGGTTATACAATTTTTTTTAAATAATTATAACAAACGTTTGAAAACTAAAAGGATTGAAATTGACTAATAAATTGCCCAGTCCCCAGTAATCGCTATAAAACAATCAAGTTGACAAAGAGAAATCGAATCAGTTAATCCATCAAACCGTGGGATTAAAGAGAATATATCAAATGGGTATTCCAGAAATGACCGGAAAATCATAAACAACCAACTGTTGGAATCGAAAAACGAGAAGAAAGAAAAGAGAGAAAGGCAAAAAAAGGAACAAACCTGTAAAACGTGAAGAAGACGAATGATGTTAGGGTGATTAACAGAAGAGAGAAAATTAAGCTCGCAATCCAAACAGTTGGCGAGGTGTTTGTTGAGCTTAGAAAGGAAAACTTGCTTCACTGCCACTTCTTCACCGCTTGATTTCGTCTCAGCTTTCCAAACGATGGAAACAGAACTTTCACGTAGCTTTGATTTTAGCAAATAGTCTCCGATCGTGAAGGGTTCCAACAGATAGCGCATGGCAGCCATGCCTTGGGGCTCCATTAGCTTTCTTTCATGTTGTTGCTGCTGTCCATAGTTGTTGCTAGACCTTTCTCGTTGGGTACTTGGCTTGTTCTTATCTATTTATTGTACTTCCAACACCAAACTTCTATCCTCTGATTAATGGAATAGTGGTTTATGGGTTAATTTTTAATTGGAACGGCAAATCCTGAGTGAGCTCCACTGGTTTCCCATCATTGTTTTTTACTGTAAAATAAGTTGTGAATAAAATTCGATTTCATTTAAAAAATTAGATAAAAGATTTAAATTTTTAATTAAATAATTTGAGTTAATCTAACTTATTCGGATCAACTCAAATAAAAATTTAAATTTTTTTATTTAACTCTAATATAAATTATACAATTCGAGTTATCTGAAAATTCGAATAAGAAAAATAAAAATTATGTCGTTTTGATAAATATTTATTTTTTCTAATGTTAAAAGTAAAAAAAGTAAAACTACGTCTTTTTTATAAATGTTTACTCATTAAGTTAAAAAGGTAAAACAAGTCTATATAAACGCAACATTAAGTATAAATAATAAGATTTGTTAACTTGACTCGACTTGAATCGAAATTTTTTACTTGATTTGATTCAATTAAAAAATTTAAATTGAATTCGGTTGTTAAAATATGATTTGTTAACTTGACTAACTCGAATTTTTTTACTCAATTCGATTCGACTTGATCGAATACTCACTCCTAACAAAAATAGAAGAGAGTTATAAAATTTAAAATTTATTATATAATTTAAATTCAAATATTATCATTCGAGGTAAATTTCACTATAAATCACTTAATTATGTTTATTTTTATGATTTAATAATAAAAATTACAAAAATAAGTATCTAATTAGACACATTTATTTTTTTATCAGCATCAGTTAATTGTCGTATAACATTAAGTTTAACTTTAATTCTAAAAAAAATAATTTAAAACATTTAAAAAATTTATAATTCAATTCCAATTTTTAAAAACTTATACAAAATATATCCATTTATGAAAATGATGTAAACTTTGAAGTGACGTGTTAGAAAACCAATTATTTCAACTTTTTTAATAGAAATAAAGCATAGTGTCAATTAAGATCTAACATTATCATATCATTTTCAATGGAAACGGGATGTATTAAACTAATAACTTTGATTTTATTATTAGACTACAAAATTGTTAAAATTTATCCAAATTTTAAAGAGAGTATGTTGTATTCGATTTAAAAAAATTTTGAATTTTGAGTTAATTGAATCGAGTTATGCGAGTCAATTCTGATAAATAATTTGAGTTTCGAGTTCAAATCGAGTTGAATTTTACATTTCGAATAATTTGAATAATAAATTTGTGTAAATACCTTTTTGGTCCCTGTCAATTTTAAAAATGAACAAATTGGCCCTCTTTCAACAAAATTGAAAAAAAAAATCAAAATATTTTTTAAAATTTAGAATATTTATAAAAATTTCAAAATTTATAAATATTGTAAAAAAATTCTAAACATATATAAAGAAAGTTAAAAACTTTAAAATTTTATAGAATAATAATTTGGGGACATAAATAAGTTAATTAATGATTCAAGTTTATCATGCTAATGTATTTTTTTTATTATATTGTTATGAAAAAGTTTTCAAATATATATAGTTTCAAATTTAGGTGCTCCAACATGATGTTATTATACTGCAACAATATTTTAATTTGACATGTTTAATTTTTTTTATTTAACTAGAACATTTCACTTGATTCGATTCGAAAAAATTTAAATCGAGTTAGGATGATAAAATAAGACTCATCAACTCGAAAATCTTTCACTTGATTCGATTAAACGCTCACCTCTAAATAACTAGAATCGAATATTGCATAAAATCTTCAATGAAACAAAAATCCTAATAATCTCACTACAAATGAAAACAAAGTATATGCAATAAACTAACTTACTAATTCAATACATTCAAATGTAGCTTAACAAATTTGACCTATAAAAAAATGGAGTAAAAATTTGTTTATAACTTAATTTCTATAAAAGTAACCTAAAACGCCAATTCATTAAATTATTTATGAATTACAATGTCTACTAATTTAATATCAGCTTTAATGGTTATATTATGTTAATTAAATATAGATTACACATTCTTTCTTTTTTTTAAATGAGATGATATTGTTAAATTAGAGTCTTACCCAAGCCTTTTTTTGGGTTTTTCAATTATATCTTTCTTCTTTGAGATAGAGTAGATGAAATTTATTAGTGTTTTGCATTTAAATGAGAAATAAAATGAGAACACAGTGAAATTTAACGGAAAAGTTTAATAATGTCTTAATTGCTTTGATGAATTTGAGGGTTTTTACGATTTTGATATCAAATTTAAAAACGTTTAATGTCGCATTTTATCTATTAATATATATTTCATTATGATATTTAGTTTGATGGGCGATTGGGTGAAATGCAGTTCGTTTAATTTATTTTTTGTCCCACGCTACAGTATCACTACATTATCTAATCTCACCGCTACTGCTGTTCTAACACTAATCGTCTATCTAAATCTACCATTAGTGTTATCGTTTGTGAATTGTTAAATCAGTCAATGAAAATTCGATACATACTTTTTTTCCGAATTATTAAGTTCATATGAATAATATAATATTATGTGAGCAATTAAATAAAATAAAAATATAATATAATTAATAAAAAAAAGTAAAAAACATTTTAGACATTTTGAAAGTACAAAAATTATATTCACGGCTTTGTGAAATTATAAAAATCATAATAAAATATATATTGATAATTCAAGTAACTAAGGCTCCGTTTGGAAGCCAGGAAAATATTTTCCTGATTTTACAGTGTTTGGAAGGTTGAAAACATTTTATATTAGGAAAATGTGTTCCTAGGCACGGGTAAAATGACCTAAAATTTGGGGAAAATGTCTTACTGATTTCATTTCCGTTTCCATCCCCTCCTTCATCCAGGTAAGTCTTCTTCTTATTCTTCCGTTCTTCAACTTTTTCCATCTCCTTCTTTATCCAGGTAAGTCTTTTTCTTCTCTTCCGTTCTTCAACTTCTTAAATATTTTTTCCATTTTTCCTTACCGTCGCATATCTTCTCTTCTCAGGCAAATTTTACACGCTGCTGTTTCATTTCCTATCTTTCTCTCTTTCTCAGGATCTCTTTCTCAGTTCAAGGCCCAATACCCAAACTTCATATTTTCCTCTGGTTTTAAGTGTGTCTCAAGTCTTCACGCTCTCACTCTCTGCAATATCCATCTCCAAAGCCCACCGAGAAAGGAGGTGTGTTCTTTATTTTTATTTTTTTTTTCTCATGTATTTTCCTTCTTTTCCATTTTACTTCCAACTCCAACTCTCAAACTTGTAGATTTAATTGAGTTATTCAAAGCCTCTACCTTTAAGCTTCTGTTCGATTTTCTTTAAGATTGTCAATCTCTTCTTTGATATAAGAAGCTATATACATGGGTTAAAAGTGATGAATTTATTAATGGGTATTTAACTTTAATGGATAAAACCAACTTCTTTTCTTAGAAAATGTCATTTTCAATTATTGAGCTTTGCTTTCTCAAACTGGGTTATGTTTAATAGTTGTATCCGACTGTTAAACTATGCAGGCAATTTTATGGAGCTATCTGTTTTATGTTTTTTTTTTCTTCTTTAACTGTTCTGTTTTTATGGGTTACCTACGATGCCTTGTTGTTGAAAGCTTGAAAACATGTCCAATTTGAATGAACATAAGAGTGGAATAAGAAATTTACAAATTCAGTTCATTGTTCAATTTTGGATATCAAACAAGTTGCTAATGTGAAATGATTTTAAGAAATGCCATTTTCTGATGCTCAGTATACCATTTTTATGCATTTCTCTTTGGTGTTAGCGAAATGTTCAATTTTGGATATCAAAAAAGTTGCTAATGTAAAATGATTTTAAGAAATGCCATTTTCTGATGCTCAGTATACCATTTTTATGCATTTCTCTTTAGTGTTAGTGAAATGTAGCTCAAATTCTTTTTGCCCTAAAGGGTTAGGTCTAAAGAAGCAACAACTGCAAAACTTAGGACTCATAGAAGTGAACTTAATATGTTTATATGTTAATGTATGATAAGAGTGAGTTTCTTTACAATTGATTTTAGTCATCTTGTCTTGTTTCCTTTTCGATGTGGTACATGTGATTGGTATTTTCTGTTTATTCCTTGTTATAGTATGGAAGTTCTTTGAACTTGCAGCATAATATTCCTCTTTTGGTTCAGTCAATTGATGAGTATCAAGGTGGAAATAGAGGTTACTAGACTGTAATTTCTACTGCAAATGCTTCGGTCTGCACAGCTGCTCCACAAATATAGAAATAGATCCCAGAACATTATATGTTCCTTTAGGACCCTAACCTCAGTAAATTCCCTCCAAGGTACTTTTGTTTCGAAAGATGACTATTTTGTAGCTATCCACCACATTTCCAACATCGTTCATCGTGAAGTTCATCCAGAGCGCACTCTCAACCGCATGAACCTTTCTGTGAACTCTGAACTTGTATTCCGCGTACTTCGTTCTTGCTCAAACTCCCTACAGAATCTCTTCGCTTCTTCTCATGGGCCCGTTCCCACTACACCCCCACCTCCGTCGAATTTGAGGAGCTAGTCAAAATTATCATTCTCCATAGGAAGTATGAATCCATGTGGAAAACCATTCAACAAATGTAAAAGCAGCAGCTTAGCCTTTCTTGTGATACCCTTTCTTTTATCATTGAGAGATGACGGGAAGAATGACCTCATAGACCAGTGTGGAAGTTTTCAACAAAAGCACTAATTTAGGTTGCGAGCATGGACTGTTAGTGTTTACAATTCATTGCTCTTTACACTTTGTGAGGTGAAGATGTTCCATGGAGCATATGCATTAATCCGGAGGATGATTAGGAAAGGTGAGGTACCAAACAAGAAGACATACACAGTTCTGGTGAATGGATAGTGTTCCTTCGGGAAGATGAAGGAAGCGCAAGACTTCTTGGAAGACATGAGTAAGAAGGGGTTTAATCCTCTAGTTAGAGGTCGAGATTTCTTGATAGAAGGTCTGTTGAATGCAGGTTATCTTGAATCAGCCAAGAAAATGGTAAGAAGAATGACCAAGGAAGGGTTTGTGCCTGACATTGTTACATTTAATTCTTTGGTGGAAACAATCTGTAAAACTGAGGAGATTGATAGCCAAAGAGTGTGAACTATACAAGTTACCAATTAAATAAAGGAATGAGCTCCGGTGTATAGAGAGGACCTCACCGTTTAAGAAGTAACCATAGAAACGATGGAACCCACTATTTATTTATCCATTTCTATTTACTCCTTTATTTTAGTTAATATGCTTTTTTGGATACCTAGTATCAATACAATTTCTTATTTCAAGGCGAAATGAAATACCTAGAAAAAAGGAAAAATCGTGGTCGGGACAGTTAGAGTAGCAAAAGCCATTGGAATTTTTATTTTATACATTGGAAGAATCTGTTTTGTTATTAATAGACTAGAAAAGAATAACTGAAAGAAAGAATTAGTTATTCATCAAAAAATTTTCGGTGAGATGAAGATCAAGGGTCATGCTCCAAACAAACCAGTCTATACAATGTTGATAATAATGTGTAGACGTGGAGGCAGATTTGTAGGTGCAGCAAATTATTTGGTGGAGATGACTGAGCTGGGATTAGCACCAATTTTGAGGTGCTTTGATATGGTTACCGATGGTTTAAAGAATTGTGGGAAGCATGATCTGGCTAAGAGGATAGAGCAATTGAAGGTTTCCCTTCGACGTGTTTGATGCTGCAATTGAGAATTGAAGATTATAGCAAACCCCATTGTCACAATACTTGACAGCTCAATGTAGCTATTAACTTCTGAAAGGTCAGTTGTTTCGGGATTCGTTTACTTCTAATTTAGTTCCGATTCATTCTTATTTCTGACCTTGTTTGATACTAGTTATACATTTTAAGTTCTACCACACAAAAGTCTCATTGAGAATTACTTGGTTACTTCTGTCTCTCGTATTTCTGCATTTAAGCTTCGACCAGTTTACTTAATGAGGCTTAATGCAGGCCATTCAAGAACAATTGTGTCAAGTCGTTCTTGCCTAGCAAATCAGAATAGGAGCTTAGAGTAACATCTAACAGATGGACCACTCCAGCATTAACTGTTATATAAATTTATTAATATATATATAATAAACTCAATCAAACAATGAAAAGATAATAAATTCTTAAATATATAAATTTCTTAAAACAGCTTTTTAGGAAAATATTTTTCAGGAAATCTGCCAAACAACAGAAAATATTTTACACAGATTGGTCAAATTGTAACAGCCCGATTTAGGGCCAAAACGGAACAGTGGTTTTGAAACTACGAATTCGAGATTTTTAAAAAAAATTATTATTATGATTAATTTTTACCGCTTATATTATGATTTCATAATTGTGTGAAAATTTCGTTACGAAATTTTATCGATTGGATGTTTAATTTGACGTTTAGGACTAAATTGAAATAGGTGAAAAATGTGTGTGTCTAATTCATAAAGTACTAGATTGAAATGCGAATTTAATTAAAGGCTGAATGAGATATGAATTTAAAGCTTAATGAGTCTATTTTCATGTAAAAGAAACAGAGCAAGTAAAGGAATCTTATATTTTGAGAACTTTATATTTTCGTGAGACTGCATTGTAATGATATTGCATGATCCTTTGTTTAGACTTTAAAAATTTACCATAAATTGTAAAGAAACAATTAGGAGTTGTATCTTACATGTATGAAATCCTTATTTAGTCTAGTTTTATAAGAAACAAATCGCATAGTCATTGAAACTCTGAATAGAGAGATATATGAATCGTAATATACAGGGGTCAGAGTGGCCGAACCCTAAAATAGGGGAGACTTTAACTAATAAGCTGTACTAATTGGCTTGACCAAAAATTCTATAAAAAAATTAATAAGTAGATATATGAGTCTAGTTTCAAGGAAAATTTACGGAATTGGATTTCGAGTTTCGTAACTCGAGTTATGATTTATTTAGTGAACATGACGCAGGAGAGACAGCTTGACCAAAGTGGAGTAAATAGTGAAATTAAAAGTAGATACACTTGAGTTATTATGTAATCATATTAAATTAAATTTTTTCATTATTTATATAATTGCTTACTAAGCTATAAGCTTACTTTCTTTTCTCTCTTTTGTCTTATAGTGCCGTCCAGCTTGCACAGGAGTCAAGGATCGTTGAAGATCTGCCAACACTATCAATATTTTTGGGTATTTGAACTAAACAGTTTGAATTATGGCATGTATAGTAGGCTTAGTTATTTTGTTACGTGTCATAATTGCCTAGGCTAAAAATATTGGCTACAGTATGTGATAGAGTATTTTGTACAAACCATTGAAGTTGGCTAATATTGTTAAAGGCATATGTTATAATGTTTCATGATCCAATTAGATGCCATATTTTTGTTTCGGTTTTATTTAATGGTATGTGTTATGTTCTGGTAATACCTCGTACACTGTTTCGGTGTGGAATGCGTATATGGGGCGTTACACAAATGACCTACAATTTGGGGAAAATGTCTTACTGATTTCATTTCCGTAAGACGTTTTCCATCCCCTTCTTCATCCAGGTAAGTCTTCTTCTTCTTCCGTTCTTCAACTTTTTCCATCTCCTTCTTCATCCGGGTAAGTATTTTTCTTCTCTTCCATTCTTCAACTTCTTAAATATTTCTTCCATTTTTCGTTACCGTCGCATATCTTCTCTCCTCAGGCAAATTTTACACGCTGCTGTTTCATTTCCTATCTTTCTCTCTTTCTCAGGATCTCTTTCTCAATTCAAGGCCCAATACCCAAATTTCATATTTTCTTTTGATTTTTAAGTGTCTTTGATGTAACACCCTAACCCGTATCCATCACCGGACTAGGGTTACGAGGCATTACAGTACAAAAACATAGTTTCGAACTTTTACAAGTTTAAACATAGTATATTATCATGAATCATTTATTCATTAGCAAATATATATATATTTACATACACAAATACTTCCTTTATATATAACCAAACATCATTCGAATTCACAAACATATACATATATATGTGTACACATAATTAGCATTTTTGCAAAAATGCATATAATTTCCATGGTGAACTATTACATAAATTCACTATTCAAATGGTCATTTATCAATGTTTCATTTACAAGCCTTATTAAACAAAACAATCTTAATAATTAATCATTATTTAACCTCATAACCAAATATAAATCTCATACATTTTTCATCCAAACCAAACTAAATTAACCTATGCATAATCGAACATATGCATGTCTCATAACATGCATTATCAAATTTACATTAATCATACTTAACCTTATAATCAAAACAAAATAAACTATTACCAACTATATTATTATACAAAAACACTATTTATCTGGTAAATTTTCTTCTCATTAACCGAATAGGCAAATCCTTATCGTCATATTCCTTTCAACTTTATTACATCACAAACAAACATACATTCGCACATGAAATCATGTATATACCTCTTATAAGTTACATATTCTAAACTCATCATTCAATGTATTATATCCAAACCAAAAATCTAAATCGAAACAAATAATTGTATCATATATATATATCACATATTTCATTCACATATAATATATAACATATCAACTAAAAGTAAGCTCAAACCATATCCAAGTATAAACGAATCTATCATGGAAATTAAGCCATTTTTGCATGGCTAAAGTTATACATATTCAAGGTTGATCAAAATACGACTTAGCCTATACATGCCAAAAGTTCGAAGATAAACTTTGAAAAAAAATACCAAAAGTTGACCATAGTGTGGATGACTTCGATCACGATCGCCGAGCTCGTAACTTACAACCAAAATCTATAAAACAGAGTAACACAAAAACACACAGGCTAAGCTAACTTAGCTTAGTAAGCCTTAAGCAAATTAAGCAACTCAATGAATAATCAAAACATTCAAACTAACCAAATTATATCTGTAATATTATACTTCATCTTAATAAATATTTCATATAAGCCGACTATACAAGATCAAATTTTTCATCTCATAATCACTTACATATATGGCCAAATACACAAGATTCATTATATCTTTATATGTGGCCGAATATATGAGTTAAATAAAACATCACATATAACCTAATATTCAAGTTCAATATAAGCCCACATGTACTTACATTTTTGGCCGAACATATACAATGCAATTCAGCTCAATTTCACTTGCTCAATATCCACAATAACTTGAATTCTCATCATCTTAAACTTGAAAACAAATCACCGGTATAAACCTGCTAGGCATATGCCTGAATCATACACCAGCACAAGGCCTGCTAGACTCGAAGTTTGATATTTATTCACCGGCACTAAGCTTGCTAGGCATAAAGCCCGATCAAAGTCACCAGCATAAGGCTTGCTAGGCTCAAGGCCCGAATATCACAAATACAAAAATCATTCCACAACATTTCACATATATCAAATCTTATAATATTCCATGTAACACATACACATTCTCAGAGGCTTCGATATCATTCAAATACAACTTAATCACATTAATTTATTTACATATATCATTCGGATATCAACTAATACATTATAAAATTTGAGTCATCATAGTAAATAATTTTATGTTCAAAATAAACCATGTTTAATCGCTTAAAAACTTACCTCGGATATCGACGGACGTTACGAATCGGCTATTCAATTATTTTTATTTTCCCCCGATCCAAGTCCGATTTCATTTGTTCTTGATCTATATAATTTCAAATTAACCTCGTTTAAATACAATTTCATCCAATTTAATCCAACAACACATAAATGGGCAAATGACCATTTTACCCCTAATATTTCATTTTTTTTTACAAATAGGTCCTAATTGCATAAAACACAAATTACACACAATCTCACCACAACATAGTTGAGCCGAATCTTCTATATACTCATACTAATCCATTTATTTCATCTATTTCACATTTTAGTCCCTCAATTTATTATTTTTGTAATTTAGTCCTAATTACTCAAAATCTTCAAATACTCAAATACAAAACATGTTAATCAAAAACATATTTTTAATATTTCATCATCAAACATCACAAAACACAATTATTCATCAATGGCATAACTCAAAATATGCATCAAAATAAAAAATTTAAACATGGGTCGAATAGTATTCAAAGCAACGATCTCAAAAACGTAAAAATTATCAAAAACCGAACAAAAACTAACCTTGAATCTAGCTTCCAAAGTGCCGAATACCCTAAGCTAAATTTTCTTTCTTTCTTTCTCAATTTTCGGCAATAACAAGTATGAATGCATGGCTTTCTTATTTTTTTATGTTTTAATATATTACATGTTAACTTTTAACATGTTTTACCTATTTAACCTTATAATAATCAAAACATAAACATATACAATAAGGGTACATTCAACCATCACTTAGATAGTGGACTATTTGCAACATAAATACTCCATATTAAAAAACCACTATCAATTCAACCTTTATAATTTAGACTATCAAGTTTTCAACTTACACAATTAAGTCATTTATCAAATTAAGCACACAAACAATCAAATTTTTGTACGAAATTTTCACACATACAAATTCACATATAATAAACACGAAAAATAATATTTAAATATTTTTCTGACTCAGATTCGTAGTCCCAAAATCATCGTTCCAATTAGGGTCTAAATTGGACTGTTACAACTGAAGTCTTCCCGCTCTCACTCTCTGCAATATCCATCTCCAGCAGCCACTGAGAAAGGAGGTGTGTTCTTTCTTTTTATTTTTTTTCTCATGTATTTTCCTTCTTTTCCATTTTACTTCCAACTCTAACTCTCAAGCTTGTAGATTTAATTGAGTTATTCAAAGCCTCTACCTTTAAACACATTCGATTTTCTTTAAGATTGTCAATCTCTTCTTTGATATAAGAAGTTATATACATGGGTTAAAAGCGATGAATTTATAAATGGGTATTTAGCTTTAATGGATAAAATCAACTTCTTTTCTTAGAAAATGTCATTTTCAATTATTGAGCTTTGCTTCTCAAACTGGGTTATGTTTAATAGTTGTATCCGACTGTTAAACTATGCAGGCAATTTTATAGAGCTATTTGTTTTATGTTATTTGTTTTTTTTTCCTCTTTAATTGTTCTGTTTCTATGGGCTACCTACGATGCCTTGTTATTGAAAGCTTGAAAACATGCTCAATTTGAATGAACATGAGAGTGGAATAAGAAATTTACAAATTCAGTTTATCGTTCAATTTTGGATACCAAACAAGTTGCTAATGTGAAATGATTTTAAGAAATGCCATTTTCTGATGCTCAGTATACCATTTTTATGCATTTCTCTTTAGTGTTAGTGAAATGTAGCTCAAATTCTTTTTGCCCTAAAGGGTTAGGTCTAAAGAAGCAACAACTGCAAAACTTAGGACTCATAGAAGTGAACTTAATATGTTTATATGTTAATGTATGATAAAAGTGAGTTTCTTTACAATTGATTTTAGTCATCTTGTCTTGTTTCCTTTTCGATGTGGTACATGTGATTAGTATTTTCTATTTATTCCTTGTTATAGTACGGAATTTCTTTGAACTTGCAGCATAATATTCCTCTGTTGGTTCAGTCAATTAATGAGTATCAAGGTGGAAATAGAGGTTACTGGACTTCTACTGCAAATGCTCCAGTCTGCACAGCTACTCCACAAATATAGAAATAGATCCCAGAACATTATTTGTTCCTTTAGGACCCTAACCTCAATAAATTCCCTTCAAGGTACTTCTGTTTCGAAAGATGACTATTTTGCAGCTATCCACCACATTTCCAACATCGTTCGTTGTGAAGTTCATCCAGAGTGCACTCTCAACCGCATGAACCTTTCTGTGAACTATGAACTTGTATTCCACGTACTTCGTTCTTTCTCAAACTCCTCTACAGAATCTCTTCGCTTCTTCTCATGGGCCCGTTCCCACTACACCCCCACCTCTGTCGAATTTGAGGAGCTAGTCAAAATCATCATTCTCCATAGGAAGTATGAATCTATGTGGAAAACCATTCAACAAATATAGAAGTAGCAGCTTAGCCTTTCTTGTGATACCCTTTCTTTTATCATTAAAGAGTACGGGAAGAACGACCTCATAGACCAGGCTGTGGAAGTTTTCAACAAAAGCACTAATTTAGGTTACAAACAGACCGCTAGCGTTTCCAATTCATTGCTCTTTGCACTTTGTGAGGTGAAGATGTTCTATGGAGCATATGCATTAATCCGGAGGATGATTAGGAAAGGTGAGGTACCAGACAAGAGGACATACACAGTTCTAGTGAATGGATGGTGTTCCTCCGGGAAGATGAAGGAAGCGTAAGACTTCTTGGAGGACATGAGTAAGAAGAGGTTTAATCATTTGGTTAGAGGTCAAGATTTCTTGATAGAAGGCCTGTTGAATGCAGGTTATCTTGAATCATCCAAGAAAATGGTAAGAAGAATGACCAAGGAAGGGTTTGTGCCTGACATTGCTACATTTAATTCTTTGGTGGAAACAATCTTTAAAACTGAGGAGATTGATTTCTGCAACGATATGTATCATAGTGTTTGTAAATTGGGGCTTTGTCCGAATATTAATACTTACAAAATATTGATACCTGCAGCTTCAAAAGTCGGTAGGATTGACGAGGCATTTAAACATTTAAATTATTCAATTGAACAAGGTTATAAGCCATTCCCTGGTTTGTATGCACCTATAATCAAAGGCTTGTGTAGGAAATGGCAGTTTGATGATGCATTTAGCTTTTTCGGTGAGATGAAGATTAAGGGTCATGCTCTAAACAAACCGGTCTATACAATGTTGATAACAATGTGTGGACGTAGAGGCAGATTTGTAGAGGCAGCAAATTATTTGGTAGAGATGACTGAGCTGGGATTAACACCAATTTCGAGGTGCTTTGATATGGTTACCGATGGTTTAAAGAATTGTGGGAAGCATGATCTAGCTAAGAGGATAGAGCAGTTGGAGGTTTCCCTTTGACGTGTTTGATGCTACAATTGAGAATTGAAGATTATAGCAAACCCCATTGTCACAATACTTGACAGCTCAATGTAGCTATTAACTTCTGAAAGGTCAATTGTTTCGGGATTCGTTTACTTCTAATTTAGTTCCGATTCATTCTTATTTCTGACCTTGTTCGATACTAGTTATACATTTTAAGTTCTACCATACAAAAGTCTCATTGAGAATTACTTGGTTACTTCTGTCTCTCGTGTTTCTGCATTTAAGCTTCGACCAGTTTACTTAATGAGGCTTAATGCAGGCCATTCAAGAACAATTGTGTCAAGTCGTTCTTGCCTAGCAAATCAGAATAGGAGCTTAGAGTAACATCTAACAGACGGACCGCTCCAGCATTAGCTGTTTTGGTGAAAATGTTAATGGTAGTGCAATGTCGAAGTATTTTCATGGAAGGTGTTAAGAATTAATGTTATTGGGATTATTAATTTCTAGTATTAATTATGGTTTGGAAGCTAATTTATAATTATTCAATCCTTGTTTTTTTATTTTTTTATAACACAATTACAAATAATTTATTTGACTTCAGTTGTTTTCAATTTATGACGATTAATATTCTAGTTTAATAATTAAGTATTATTATATATTTAAAATGATTTATTTATTTATAAATAAATCATTGCAATATATGTAAAAATAATTTAAAATATAAATTTAATAATATATATATATATATATATATATAATAAACTCAATCAAACACTGAAAAGATAATAAATTCTTAAATATATAAATTTCTTAAAATAGCTTTTCAAGAAAATATTTTCAGGAAATCTGCCAAATAACAGAAAATATTTTACACAGATTGGTAAAATAACCTAAAATTTGGGGAAAATGTCTTACTGATTTCATATCAAACAAGTTGCTAATGTGAAATGATTTTAAGAAATGTCATTTTCTATTGCTTAGTATACCATTTTTATGCATTTCTCTTTGGTGTTAGCGAAATGTAACTCAAATTCTTTTTACCCTAGAGGGATAGGTCTAAAGAAGCAACAACTGCAAAACTTATGACTCATAGCAGTGAACTTAATATGTTTATATGTTAATGTATGATAAGAGTGAGTTTCTTTACAATTGATTTTAGTCATCTTATCTTGTTTCCTTTTCGATGCGGTACATGTGATTGGTATTTTCTGTTTATTCCTTGTTATAGTACGAAAGTTCTTTGAACTTGCAGCATAATATTCCTTTGTTGGTTTAGTCAATTAATGAGTATCAATGTGGAAATAGAGGTTACTGGATTGTAATTTCTACTGCAAATGTTTCGGTCTGCACAGCTGCCCCACAAATATGAAAATAGATCCCAGAACAGTATATGTTCCTTTAGGACCCTAACCTAAGTAAATTCCCTTCAAGGTACTTCTGTTTCTAAAGATGACTATTTTGCAGCTATCCACCACATTTCCAACATCGTTCGTCGTGAAGTTCATCTAGAGCGCACTCTCAACTGCATGAACCTTTCTGTGAACTCTGAACTTGTATTCCGCGTACTTCGTTCTTGCTTAAACTCCCCTACAGAATCTCTTCGCTTCTTCTCATGGGCCCGTTCCCACTATGTAACATCCTGAAATAGGGCATAAACGGAACTGTGGTTGCGAAACCACGAATCTGAGATAGAAAAATTTAGTTCGATTAAATTTTATGATTTACCGAGTGATTAGATGCATGTGTTAGAATACCAATCAGAAATTTCAGTGATTGCATGTCCGATTTGCATATTAGGGCCTAATTGTAAAAGTTGATAAATATGAGTTCTAAATGTTAAAGGATTAAATTGAAGTGCATAATTGAAGTATAGGTCCTTAAATGGTAATTAAATCATTATATTTTCATGGACAAAAAAAGATATACATAGGTAGAAATAACAAAAAAAATTTAATGAAGGGTATTTTAGTCATATGATAATTAAAAGATTAAAAAAGGGAAAAAGATGGCAAAATATGCTCATCTTCTTCCTTAGGACGAATATCAAGGGGTTCTCCATAGCTAGGGTTTGTTTCAAGCTTCCAAGCTCCATAGTAAGTGATTCCAAGCCCCGTTTTTAATTTTTTTACGTTTTTTTGAGTCCTGGTAACTTGCTTAAGCTTATTCTAGCAATAATTTAACTTAGGGTTTGTATTTGGAAAAATACCCACAGGTGAAATGTGTTTATTTTGATGTTTTATCATAGAATATGAAGCTTGAATTTATGTTAAACAACTTTTGCTAAGCGATTAAGCGAAAACGAGTAAAACGACATAATCGGTAAAAAAACCTAATGTTCATAAGTACCTGTTAGAGTGAGAATTTGATGTTGCCATAGAAGGGAAAAATGATCAGCATGTCATAAAACATAAGAAAATAGGATAAAGTTTAATTTTCGAGCCTTGGGGTAAAAGTGTAATTTTGCCAAAGTTTGAGTCAAGGACTGTTTTGATAAATGTGAGTATTAAATAAGCTAAATTTATTATTATAGATCAAGAAGAACGAAATACGGAGGTAGACCCGGGAAAAGAAAAAGATAGAGGACTAAATCGATATAGTTGATTGTATTTTGTTTCGAGGTAAGTTTGCGGTAAATAAATATAATTTTCTATTATTTTATGTTACTGTTGTTAATTTTCCAGCATGTGTAGATTTGTTTCATGAAATTATTCAAAGAAGACTCCAACATGAATTGAAGGAGAAGTAATTTCAGATAGTCCCGGTTGAACCTTAAGAATGTGTAGGATACGAATGTCATGACATTAGGGTTTAAGGATACCATGTAAGCCCGTGCCAAGGCATGGCCATTGGTAAGGTTCTAAGGCAAGGATATCATGTCAAGACATGGCATTAATAAGTTACTATAAGGCAAAGATCCCATGTAAGACCATGCCAAAGCATGGCATTGGTGAGTTCATAAGGCAAGGATACCACGTAAGACCATGACAAGTCATGGCAATGGAAAGGTACCCGTGTATCCTTAGTATTCCAAGTGGTTCAACGGGGGAAAATTTAAAAAGAACATCAAGGTAAGGTAAGGTAAGATGAGTTATACATCAAAAGGTAAGATAAGCTAATGATAGAAGAACAAAGGTAAGTATATAATGCTCATGTATGTTTGATAAGGAAAAAGATAAGTAAAATAATTCTTATGAAAGTTGTTATTTATCTGCTAGCAAACTTACTAAGCCTAATGCTTACCCTTTTATTTTCTTTCTCTTTTATAGTTTTGACAAGCTATCTCGGGGATCATAAAGCATGTCGGAGATCCGGACACACTATCATCAATAATTATTTTGGTATAGCTAGACGCTTCATTTTGAGTATGGCATGTATAGCATAGCAATCATTTTGAGTGTATAATATTATGATATGGCTTATGTATGGTATGAAGATGCTTGATGATGGTTAGCTATTGGATTGGCTAATCAAAGACATGTTTGGTTTTATGTTTGCCTAAATGCTAGTTATTCCATGGAAATCATGAAAAAGGGTGAATTTAACTTTAAAACAGTATTGATCAGTAGTAATGACGTGGATTTGAAAAATCACTAAAAATAGTAAAAATGGACTTAGATAATGAATAAGAGATAGAATTAAATATTATTGAGTCTATTTTCATATGGAGGAATCAAAACAGGTAAATGGGTTGTATTTTATGAGATACTTTAGTTTTAGTGAAACAGGGTCAGAGTGATTTCTAAATCCCCTATTCTGACTTTAGAAATTCACCATAAATTGTACAAAAACAATTAGAAGTCATACTATATATTTATAGATTCCTTATTGAGTCTATTTTTAAGAGAAAGAAATGACATAATCATTAGATTTCTGTATAGGAAGAAATTTGATTTGTAGTACACAGAGGTTAGATTAGCCGAACCCTAAAACAGGGGAGACTTTAACTAATAAACTGTACTAATTGGCCTAACCAAAAATTCTATAAAAAAATTAGTAAGTAGATGTATGAGTCTAGTTTCAAGAAAAATTTACGGATTTCTATTTCGAGTTTTGTAACTCGAGATATGATTTTTTTAGCAACTTTAACGCAGACAGACAGTTTATTACGGGAAATAAAATAAATTGTTTGAACTTGATTAAATTGTAAGGTAAGTTTAGTAACGCCTCGTGCTCGATTCCAGTGACGGTCTCGGGTAAGGTGGTGTTACAGACTACACCTTCACCTCCATCAAATTTGAGGAGCTAGTCAAGATCCTCATTCTCTATAGGAAGTATGAATCCATGTGGAAAACCATTCAACAAATGTAAAAGCAGCAGCTTAGCCTTTCTTGTGATACCCTTTCTTTTATCATTGAAGAGTACGGGAAGAACGGCCTCATAGGTCAGGCTGTGGAAGTTTTCAACAAAAGCACTAATTTAGGTTGCAAACAGACCGTTAGCGTTTACAATTCATTGCTATTTACACTTTGTGAGGTAAAGATGTTCCATGGAGCATATGCATTAATCCGGATCCTCATTCTCTATAGGAAGTATGAATCCATGTGGAAAACCATTCAACAAATGTAAAAGTAGCAGCTTAGCCTTTCTTGTGATACCTTTTCTTTTATCATTGAAGAGTACGGGAAGAACAGCCTCATAGACCAGGCTGTGGAAGTTTTCAACAAAAGTACTAATTTAGGTTGCAAACAGACTGTTAGCGTTTACAATTCATTGCTCTTTACACTTTGTGAGATGAAGATGTTCCATGGAGCATATGCATTAATTCGGAGGATGATTAGGAAATGTGAGGTACCAGATAAGAGGACATACACAGTTCTGGTGAATGGATGGTGTTCCTCCGATATGATGAAGGAAGCGCAAGACTTCTTGGAGGACATGAGTAAAAAGGGGTTTAATCCTCCGGTTAGAGGTTGAGATTTGTTGATAGAAGGTTTGTTGAATGCAAGTTATCTTGAATCATCCAAGAAAATGGTAAGAAGAATGACCAAGGAAGGGTTTGTGCCGGACATCGCTACATTTAATTCTTTGGTGGAAACAATCTGTAAAACTGAGGAGATTGATTTCTGCATCGATATGTATCATAGTGTTTGTAAATTGAGGCTTTGTTCGGATATTAATACTTACAAAATATTGATACCTGCAACTTCAAAAGTCGGTAGGATTGACGAGGCATTTAAACTTTTAAATAATTCAAGCGAACAAGGTTATAAGCCATTCCCTAGTTTGTATGCACCTATAATCAAAGGCTTGTGTAGGAAAGGGCAGTTTAATGATGCATTTAGCTTTTTCGGTGAGATGAAGATCAAGGGTCATGCTCCAAACAGATCGGTCTATACAATGTTGATAGCAATGTGTGGACATGGAGGCAGATTTGTAGAGGCAAAGACAAATTATTTGGTGGAGATGATCGAATTTGGGATTAGCACCAATTTCAATGTGCTTTTATATGGTTACCGATGGTTTAAAGAATTGTGGGAAGCATGATCCGCTAAAAGGATAGAGCAGTTGGAGGTTTCCCTTCGACGTGTTTGATCTTGCAATTGAGAATTGAAGATTATAGCAAACCTCACTGTCACAATACTTGACAGCTCATTGTAGCTATTAACTTCTGAAAGGTCAGTTGTTTCGGGGTTCGTTTACTTCTAATTTAGTTCCGATTCATTCTTATTTCTGACCTTGTTTGATACTAGTTATACATTTTAAGTTCTACCACACAAAAGTCTCATTGAGAATTACTTGGTTACTTCTGTCTCTCGTATTTCTGCATTTAAGCTTTGACCAGTTTACTTAATGAGGCTTGATGCAAGCCTTTCAAGAACAATTGTGTCAAGTCGTTCTTGCCTAGCAAATCAGAATAGGAGCTTAGAGTAACATCTAACAGACGGACTACTCTAGCATTAACTATTTGGTAAAAATATTAATGGTAGTGCAATGTCGAAGTATTTTCATGGAAGGTGTTAAGAATTAATGTTATTGGGATTATTAATTTCTACTATTAATTGTGGTTTGGAAGCTAATTTATAATTATTCAATCATTGTTTTTTATTTTTTTATAACACAATTACAAATAATTTATTTGACTTCGGTTGTTTTCAATTTATGACGGTTAATATTCTAGTTTAATAATTGAGCATTATTATATATTTAAAATGATTTATTTATTTATAAATAAATCATTGCAATATATGTAAAAACAATTCAAAATATAAATTTATTAATATATATATAATAAACTCAATCAAACAATATTTTCAGGAAAATATTTTCAGGAAACAATATATATAATAAATTCTTAAATACATAAATTTCTTAAAACAACTTCTCAGGAAAATATTTTTAGGAAATCTGCCAAACAACAGAAAATATTTTACACAGATTCATCCAAACACCAGAAAAGTAAATCATTTCCAGAAAAGTAAATCATTTTTCAAAAATTATTTTCTAAAAAATATTTTACTGGTAAATAAAGGAGCCTAATTGAACATTTTAAGAAAATATATGTACACAAAATGTGTTATTATCTCAAATATATTTATTAATTAAAATTTCTTTTAAAATAAAATATTTTTTTATTTTTAAAACATTAAAAAAATATCCTATCCAAAAAAAAAAAAAGGAAAAGAAATTGTAGATATATAAATACCGGTTTTCTTTCTTCTCTTACACACTGCATTTACTCCTCCAGCAGCTGCACCACAACTACAGAGAAGAGAGTAAAGGGGAATTAAAGCGTCGTCGTTTTTGCTTCTTCTTCTACTTCGCTCTCTCTCTTTCTCCGAAGTTCCTCTTTCGTTCTTTCATTTATTCAGGTAAACCTTCTATTTTGCTTTTATTTTTCTTCAAAATCTGCAGATCTGTGTATTTGATGCTTGAGTTTGATGTTTTGGTTATGATGCAACTGAGATCTACAGTTCTAGAAGCTTCTAAAGCGTTTCGGAGTGTTAGATTTAACTCGATCTGCTCCTATTGTAGCTGGATCTTTACTTAGCTCGATCCACTTCATGACATTTGCTATTTCTTTATAGATCTAACGAGAATTGATTGTTTCTCTTTGTTTTGAACTTGATCTTCGACCAACTTGTCTTGATTAATGCTTTCATTGTGTAGATTCGATACTTTTCAAAGTTTTTGTTTTAAGAGCTTTAAGAGCTCTAATCTCGATCTTTATTTCTAATTGATTCAATTTCTTGTTCATCGAATTATACGGTAGCTTGATTAGATTCTCACAAATAAATGTTGCCTACGATTTTAACTACTATAGTTGTTTGCGCTGGTTCATAGACAGCTAGGATATTGGGCTGTTCTATTTTCTGTATTTGAAGAAATTAATGTTGACCAAGTGTTTCTGCTTTTTACTTCTTCTTTTTCCATTTAGAGAAACTAGAAATTGATTTGTCAAATGTCTAGATTAGTTGAAGGGCACATAATACGCGTTGACAAGTGTTTTTAGCTGCACTCACTACCTCGATTCTTGTTTGCAGTATTGTAAAAGATGGCCGACGGTGAGGATATTCAACCCCTCGTCTGTGATAATGGAACTGGAATGGTGAAGGTTAGTTAATGCTTAGACTAAAGCAAACCTAACTCCTAGCCTTTAGGCTTAGACGAAAAAAAAATCCGTTTTAAGTGGGCCTAGCGCAGGCTTCTACATTCAAAGCTTGAAACCAGCTCAGCTCATTTCTATTATGTAATCTATATATATATATATGATAGTTAAATATATAATATTATAATTTAACTACAATTCTCAAACATGGACCATAAAACCGGTATGAAGAATACCAAAAAATTCTAAATATTAAATGAAAACTATATTTTAAAAAATAGTAGTATTGGTGGATTTGGGTAAAATTTAAGATCATATTTTGGACTAAGCCAAGCTTGTGCACATAGGAATTATGATGATATCATACACAAACCTGGCCCTTTCTATGAACACCTCTAACCCTGAGTTATAAATCTCGGTTATTGCTTATTTCTTTCTGAAAAGTATATTATGGTTAAGCTAATTTTGTCTGTAATGCAGGCCGGTTTTGCTGGTGATGATGCTCCAAGGGCAGTTTTTCCCAGTATTGTTGGTCGTCCCCGGCACACTGGTGTTATGGTTGGGATGGGTCAGAAGGATGCCTATGTAGGAGATGAAGCACAATCTAAAAGAGGTATCCTTACTTTGAAATATCCTATTGAGCATGGTATTGTGAGCAACTGGGATGATATGGAAAAGATCTGGCATCATACATTCTACAATGAACTCCGTGTTGCTCCTGAGGAGCACCCTGTGCTTCTCACGGAGGCACCTCTCAACCCCAAGGCCAATAGAGAAAAGATGACTCAGATCATGTTTGAGACCTTCAATGTACCTGCTATGTATGTTGCCATCCAGGCTGTCCTCTCTTTGTATGCCAGTGGTCGTACAACAGGTTTGTTAGACTCGAAACTTCTACGAGCTTTTCTCATTTTAATGGTATTTTGGGATCATGTTGACACTGGATTCTCTCTCTATTGGGATAGGTATTGTGCTGGATTCCGGTGATGGTGTTTCTCACACTGTGCCAATCTATGAAGGATATGCCCTACCACATGCCATCCTCCGTCTTGACCTTGCAGGTCGTGATCTAACCGATGCCTTGATGAAGATTCTTACCGAGAGAGGTTACATGTTCACCACCACTGCTGAACGGGAAATTGTCCGTGACATGAAGGAGAAGCTTGCTTATGTTGCCCTAGACTATGAGCAGGAACTGGAGACTGCCAAGAGCAGCTCATCTGTTGAGAAGAACTATGAGTTGCCTGACGGACAAGTCATTACTATTGGAGCTGAGAGATTCCGTTGCCCGGAAGTCCTCTTCCAGCCATCTTTCATCGGGATGGAAGCTGCTGGAATCCATGAAACTACCTACAACTCTATCATGAAGTGTGATGTGGATATCAGGAAGGATCTCTACGGTAACATTGTGCTCAGTGGGGGTTCAACCATGTTCCCTGGTATTGCAGACCGCATGAGCAAGGAGATCACTGCTCTTGCTCCAAGCAGCATGAAGATTAAGGTCGTTGCGCCACCAGAGAGAAAGTACAGTGTCTGGATTGGAGGATCTATCTTGGCATCACTCAGCACCTTCCAGCAGGTAAATATTTTTGTATTTTTGGCTTTACTTCTTTCGTGTGATGGTTGTCTGACACTGACGTTCTTGCTTTACAGATGTGGATTTCCAAGGGTGAGTATGATGAATCCGGTCCATCCATTGTCCACAGGAAGTGCTTCTAAGTTTTGTAATTGCTTTTGATGGTGATCTACATTTTGCATTTAGTTGGCTTTTTTTGTGTGCGGTGTCAAGTGAACTCCAAAGTCTGGTTTATGTGGGGGGGTGGGGGTTAGGGATCATTGTAGGATGGTGTACTTGATATTGACGTATTATTATTTTAGCTTTTCACCGTATCACCACCATTAAGATGATGGGTCCTATGGAGATGGCGGTGGGCGGACAATTGGTGCTTAATTCCTTCCTTACAATCCATCTTTGAACCATGTTGCTTAAAAGGATGTTTGGAGCTGGAGAGTGGATTGTGGTGCTTTTTTATTTTATTTTATTTTATTATTTAATATTCAAGGGTTTTGAGAACATTAATGTTAATAACTATTATTGTACGAGATTTTTTTTTTAAAAATTAGTGTCAGTTTGCGGTCAAACTTCTATGGAAATTATATTTAATACCTGGTTTTGGAATATTGTGTATCCTTTTATGCTTTGAGTTCATCGGGTATAAACCTGTTTAATTGTGTGGAATGGATAGCTCCCTTGATAATTCCACCATTTTTGTGTGGAATGGATGGCTCTGAATCAAATCTCATTTTCAAATTCAGTGCTATAATCACTATCTTCATCAAATTTTCAACAGATTCACAGCGAACGGAACCTCAAATACGAGTCCGCATTAAATATACTGACACTATTAAATTTAGTCCCACTGACACTATTAAATTTAGTCCCAATTTAATATTAATTCTAAAAAAAGTTAATTTAGTCCTATTTTTAAAAAATTATATGAAATATATCCATTTATCAAAATGCAATTAACTCTGAAGTATTACAAAAGTAATTATTTCAATCTTGTTAAGGCAAATTGTAACTGCAAAAATGTTAAAAACATGTCAAGATCTAAAAAGAAAGTATATTGTCAATTAGAAACATAGAAAAAAAAATTCATATACTTTTCAATGAAAATAGAATCCTACTAATTTCATTATAATGAAAAGAAAAACGAGATGCAACACACGAATAACTTCAATCTTATTAATGCAATTTCTGACTACAAAAATGTGAAATTTATCCAAGCTCCAAAGAGAAAGCACATTCATAACTAGAATCTAACATCAAAAATAAAAAAATATCATAAAATTTTCAATGAAAACAAAATCTTAATAATCTCATTACAAACGAAAAGAAACAAGACGTAATAAACTATTTACTTCAAGATACAATCAATTGCCATTTAAGCAGGATTGTTGTGTTTACTAGGCAGCTTGGCATAGCGGTGGTTCTCCACTCGGAGTTGTGGGTGGTTCTTGCCGGTTTGGATAAAGTTTATCGACAGTTGATAGTCGAGAGCAACAGCAATGAGGCGCTGCAACTGATGGCTGGCATGATTGCTCACTGGTTCGGAGGATTACGGTGCTGCTACAACGGCGCTGGGAGGTCGAACTTGAAAAGGTGCCGAGGGTCTATAACACGATTGGTAATTATATGGCTAAATGGCTATCGGAGTCTGCTGTGTAATGATGTGCGCATGCTGGCTGAGTATAGGAACTATTAATTAAAAGAAAAAAAAACCAATTCATCAGATTATTCATGAATTACAATGTCATTTGTCTTGTGAATTCTCATTATTGTAATAATTTAATATCAGCTTTGATGATTATATTATTTTAATAACATGATATTGTTAAATTTTGGTCTTACCCGGGCTTTTTTTTTTGGTTTTTCAGTTAAATATTTCTTCTTTAGATATGGCAGATGAAATTTAGTGTTTTGGGTCTTTTTGAAATGCATTTAAATGAGAAATAAAGTGAGAACACTACGAAATTGAACGAAAAACTTTAATAATATCTTAATTACTGTGATAATCTAGGTTTCCACAATTTTACACCATTAATTAATAATAAAATCACACAATGTAAAATAAAACAACAGTGGAAGACTTGAAAATAAATAATATTAACTTATTAAACACAATTAAGTATTAATTATATTTGTTATTTTTCATTCAAGTTTTAGGTTTAGGTTTTTTGGTTTCAGATTTTGGATTTAAATTCGTATTTGATTTTTTTTTGTATTTTTATGTTTAATGATGATAATTAATATTTACTTTTTAAGAAGATAATTTATTTATATTTATTTTTAAACCCTTCAATATTTTTTGTCTTACATAAGTGATAATATGTCATCTTATTATTAACTAACGATACATGAAAACTATGCACTGATGATAATGCATCAAATATTCTCCCTTAAATAATTAGAATTTAAAATATTAAGATTTTAAAAAATTTTTAATATTAATATTTAATACATTTTTAATATATTTGAATTTCATTATTTATTTCCATACACTTTTACTTCAAATATTCTAACATTTTGTATTAGTCTTAAAATAATTGTAAAAATTAGATGAAATTCATTTCTTTTAAGGTTTAAAGAGTGTAAAAAACTTCAAACTTTAAAAGAAATTAAGTCATTGTTCTTTTTTTTCCTCTTTTTTTGCGTATCTAAACTGCCAAAATGCATAAAAAAGACCATTTGACTCAATTGGGTACCTAAACTACTAAAATGTATCAAAAAAGCCCTTTGATCGTTAAAAGGGCATTTTGGATGCATTTTGACAGTTTAGGTACCCAATTGAGTGGAAAAAAAAGAATTTAATTATTTTTCTTTTTAAAGTTCGAGAGCTTTTTACATCCTTAAACCTTCTTTTAAAAATAGTACTAATTAATAAGATTAATTTATGACATATGTAAAATACAAAGGACTAACAATGTAAATTAAAAATGCAAGTGAATCCATTATATAGATTGATTTGGGCGGAGGGACTTATAATGAAAATATACCATGAACAAATGGTATAAATGTTATATTTATTTATTTCTCTCATTTCTTGAAAAAATATTTGCTTCTCGTCAACCCAAATATTTTAAATGTTATAAGTATCCAAACACACTATCAATAAAAAATTCACAATAACCAAGTTAATTGAATTATACATATGTAATACATGCAAAAACATTACTGATTAGAGGTCATAAAAATATTAACTAAATTCACTAACATTAATAGATTACATTTAAAATTAAGATTAAATTGAATAAAAGGAAAACTATGAACTAATGTTGAAATTAATTTAAGAACATTATCATTTCTTTCTTGTGGTATATATATATATATATTTGCCTTGACCAAGATCTCCACTCCATCTACCAAGTAGAAGAAAGCAATAAATGTTTTATTTTTTCTTTGACGTTGTGTACCAACATTACCGTCTACTTCAATTTCTAACGGTTTGTATAATCCTTTTATGGAAATTACTGTAATCTTAAACTAAAACAAAAAATCTTATACAATAATAACTTTTGTATAATGGTGTAGTATGTAATTTTTAATTATATCTTTTAATTTTAGGGATTCGATTCAATATAAGTCATTATATAATAAAATTTTAAAACTGGATAACCAAAAATTTAATTTAAACTACTGTAATTTATCAATTTAAAAGACTTTCAAAAAAATAATTAAAGAAAAAAAAATTAATCCGCAGGAATTCGGAAAATATTAAAGCGACCTAAATTATAGCAATTAAATAACGTCGACCTAATTATTAAAATTATCTATAAATAAAAATATAGTGGGATAATTTCATATTTGGTGCATGTACTTTCATAAAAATGTTTAATATGGTAAATATACTTTGAAAATGTCTAATTTGATACCTAAACTATCAATATGTATTTTACTATGATACTTGTACTTTTATAAAATGTTCAATGTGTACCTATATTTTAGAATGTCCAATGTGATACCTGAATTATTAACATGTGTTCTATTATAGTACATGATGTTAACATTATTTTTGAATTGCTAAATCAATCTATTAAAATTTGACACATAGAGTTTTCTTTTTTCAAATCATCAAGTCCATGTGAATACTATCACATTATTGTGAAAATTAAATAAAACAAAAAAATAAATTAAAAATAAATAATTAAACATCTGGTTAATAGAAAAAGTATATACCATTTGACATTTTATGAAAGTATAAGAACCATAATAAAACATATATTGATAGTTCAAGTATTTTGTTGGACATTTTTAAAGTGAAGGTACCACATTGAATATTTTATGAAAATATAGGTACCCAATATGATATATCTCAAATATATTTATTAAATAAAGTTTCTTTTAAAATAAATTAAAAAACATTTTATTTTTAAAACGTTAAAAATAATATCACTCGTGGTTATGCAAAAAGAAAAAAGGGCAGATGCATAAATACCTGTTATCTTTCTCTTCTTACAATGGCATTTACGCCTCCAGCAGCTGCACAACAACTACGAGAAGAGAGAAAAACTGAAAAAGGGGAAAAAAGCGTCGTCGTTTTTGCTTCTTCTTCTTCTTCTTTTTCTTCTTCCCTCTCTCTCTTTCTCTGAAGCTCCTCCTTCGTTCTTTTGTTTACTCAGGTAAACCTTTTACTTTGCTTTTATTTTTCTTCAAAATCTGCCGATCTGTGTATTTGATGCTTGAGTTTGATGTTTTGGCTATGATGCAACTGAGATCTACAGCTAGAAGTTTCTAGAGTGTTAGATTTAACTTGATCTGCTCCTTTTGCAGCTGGATCTGTACTTAGCTTGATCCGCTTCATTACATTTGCTCTTTCTTTATAGATCTAACGAGAATTGATTTTTTCTCTTTATTTTGATCTTGATCTTTGACCAACTTGTCCTGATTAATGCTTTCATTGTGTTAGATTCAATACTTTGCAAAGTTTTTTTATCTTGAAGAAAAGCTGTAAGTCGATCATTATTTCTAATTGATTCCATTTGTTGTTCATCGAATTATACTGTAGCTTGATTAAATTCTTTCAATTGAATGTTGCCTACGATTTTAACTACTATAGTTGTTTGCGCTGTTTCATAGACAGCTAGGGATATTGGACTATTCGATTTTCTGTATTTGAAGAAATTAATGTTGGCTAAGTGTTTCTGTTTTTACTTTATTTTTTTTTTCCATTTAGAGAAACTAGAAATTGATTTGTCAAATGTCTTTAAGTAACTTGTCTAGATTAGTTGAAGGGCACAGAATTCGCGTTGACAGGTGATTTTGCTATACTCATTACCTCGATTATTGTTTGCAGTTTTGTAAAAGATGGCCGACGGTGAGGATATTCAACCCCTCGTCTGTGATAATGGAACTGGAATGGTGAAGGTTAGTTAATTTTTAGACCAAAGCAAACCTTACTCCTAGCCTTTAGGCTAAGACATAAAAGAAAAAAATCTGTTTTAAGTGGGCGTAGCTCGGGCTTCCACGTTCAAAGCTTGAATAGCGCAGCTCATTTTCTAATTTTATAAATATTAAATTTATTTTATTTTTATACATTGTATAATTTATATATGATATAAATACATAATATTATAATTTAAATATTAATTTTTGACTTAATATATAGATTGACCACTAAACTTAGCAACTTTTCCCAAATTTGCCCCTAAACATAACACAAATTGATCCCTATACTTAACACCATTAGTTTTTTTAAAGCTTAATATATAGATTGACACTTGAATTTGGCAACTTTTTTCACATTGGCCTTTAGACTTTTTTTTTATCATATTGGCCTCTAATGTTGGCATCCGTTACATAGATTGGTCTTTACACTAACACTCTTTATTTTTAAAGAATTTGTTAACGTGGAAAAGTATGAGGGTGACACATGAATTCATCTTTAATCATTCTTAAAAATAAAAAATAAAAAAAAACTTAAAAATTTTGAAAAAATTCAGAAAATTTTTAAAATTTTGAAGAGATATTATAACTTATAAATATTCAAAAAATTGAATATATAAAAAATGAAAATAAAACGTTAAGTTAAAAATTAACATTTAAAAGCTTATTCTTTAAATATTCAACTTAAAAAAAGTAAAAAATAAAAATATTTTTTAAAATTTACAAAAAATAAAAAGAAATAATGAAAAATTGATCGTGCGTTGACCAATGTCAAAAAATTGGGCTTGACCAGCATTGACTAATGTTGACAGGGAGTTGACCAATGTCAACCAGTCAATTTTTGTTTCTTTAATGTTTAATTTGTTTTAATTATACAATTTCTTGTAGTTTTCTAAAAAATTAACCAAATTTATTTATATTTTAAACATATTTAGTTTTTTTATAATTTTAACTAAATTTGTTATTTTTATTTTCAATTTTTTATATTCTTTTTTATTTTTATTTTCAATTTACATATTCTTTTGTATTTATTTTCAATTTACATATTCTTTTTTTTTTCAATATATATATTTTTATAGTTTTATAATTTGTATATTTCTTATATTTTTTTAACAAATTTTAATTTTTTTTTCAAAATTTTAAGGTTTTTTTCAAAAAAATTTAGGAATGGTTAAAGATGAATCCATGTGTCGTTCCCTTTTCTCCATGTTTCAGCCCCATGCTTTATCCACATCAACAAATTCTTAAAAGAACAAACACTGTTAGTGTAAGGACCAATATGCGTAACAGATGCCAACCTTAAGGACCAATATGATCCAAAAAGAAGTTTAGGGGCCAATGTGAGAAAAATTGTCAAGTTTAGGGGCCAATATTTATATATATTAAGGCTTAAAATTTTTAATCAATGGTAAGCTGCACTCTCAAGGGAAGACACATGTTTGAACATTAGAGATGGCGTTGTTAGGTGAGATAGCTACAATCCCCAAATATGGACACAGACATGAAGAATATTTTAAAAAATATAAATAATATTGGTGGATTTAGATAATATTTTGGACCAACCCGAGCTTTGGCACAGAGGAATTATGATGATATTATACACAAACTTGAGTTATAATCTTGGATATTGTTTATTTCTTTATGAAAAGTATCTTATGTTTAAGCTAATTTTGTCTGTAATGCAGGCCGGTTTTGCTGGTGATGATGCTCCAAGGGCAGTTTTTCCCAGTATTGTTGGTCGTCCCCGGCACACTGGTGTTATGGTTGGGATGGGTCAGAAGGATGCCTATGTAGGAGATGAAGCACAATCTAAAAGAGGTATCCTTACTTTGAAATATCCTATTGAGCATGGTATTGTGAGCAACTGGGATGATATGGAAAAGATCTGGCATCATACATTCTACAACGAACTCCGTGTTGCTCCTGAGGAGCACCCTGTGCTTCTCACGGAGGCACCCCTCAACCCCAAGGCCAATAGAGAAAAGATGACTCAGATCATGTTTGAGACCTTCAATGTACCTGCTATGTATGTTGCCATCCAGGCCGTTCTCTCTTTGTATGCCAGTGGTCGTACAACAGGTTTGTTAGACTTGAAGCTTCTATGAGCTTTTCTCATTTTTCTAGATATTTTGTAATCATGCTGACACTGGATTCTCTCTCTATTGGAACAGGTATTGTGCTGGATTCCGGTGATGGTGTTTCTCACACCGTGCCAATCTATGAAGGATATGCCCTTCCACATGCCATCCTCCGTCTTGATCTTGCAGGTCGTGATCTAACCGATGCCTTGATGAAGATTCTTACCGAGAGAGGTTACATGTTCACCACCACTGCTGAACGGGAAATTGTCCGTGACATGAAAGAGAAGCTTGCTTATGTTGCCCTGGACTATGAGCAGGAGCTGGAGACTGCCAAGAGCAGCTCATCTGTTGAGAAGAACTATGAGTTGCCTGATGGACAAGTCATTACTATTGGAGCTGAGAGATTCCGTTGCCCGGAAGTCCTCTTCCAGCCATCTTTCATCGGGATGGAGGCTGCTGGAATCCATGAAACTACCTACAACTCTATCATGAAGTGTGATGTTGATATCAGGAAGGATCTCTACGGTAACATTGTGCTCAGTGGGGGTTCAACCATGTTCCCTGGTATTGCAGACCGTATGAGCAAGGAGATCACTGCTCTTGCTCCAAGCAGCATGAAGATTAAGGTCGTTGCGCCACCAGAGAGAAAGTACAGTGTCTGGATTGGAGGATCTATCTTGGCATCACTCAGCACCTTCCAGCAGGTAAATATTTTTTTTTATATTTGGCTCTACTTTTGTGTGATGGTTGTCTGATACTGACGTTCTTGCTTTACAGATGTGGATTTCCAAGGGTGAGTATGATGAATCTGGTCCATCCATTGTCCACAGGAAGTGCTTCTAAGTTTTGTAATTGCTTTTGATGGTGATCTACATTTTGCATTTAGTTGGCTTTTTTTGGTGTGCCGTGTCAAGTGAACTCAAAAGTCTGGTTTATGTGGGGGAAGTTAGGGATCATTGTAGGATGGTGTACTTGATATTGATGTACTATTATTTTAGCGGGCGGACAATTGGTACTTAATTCCCTACTTGCTTATCTTCCATCTTTTAAGCATTTTGCTTAAAAGGATGTTTGGAGCTGGAGACTGTATTGTGGTGCTTATTATTATTTAATATTCAAGGGTTTTGAGAACATTAATGTTAATAGCTATTATTGTACGAGATTTATTTTTTTTGAAAAATTAGTCAGTTTGCGATCAAACTTGTATGGGAATTATATTTAATACCTGGATTTGGAATCTTGTGAATCCTTTTTTGCTTTGAATTCATCGGGTATAAACCTGTTTAATTATGGCGATGATCATGGTTTTGTTTCGATGCATGCTTCAAAATGTGTCAAGTCAATTGTGTGTGGAAGGGATAATTCCACCGTTTTTGTGTAGAAGGGATAGCAGTGAATCGCATATCATATTCAAACTCAGTGCTATAATTACTATCTTCAAATTTTCGTCAGATTCACAGCGAATAAAACTTCAAATACGAGCCCTCTTTAAATTTAGTAATATCCAAAACCATTTTTTGAAATTTCTTTACTGTTATGGATGCCATATATCATTAGTTATATATCTGACAAATAATGTGATTTAACTAAGGTTTGGATGGTGTATGTTTTGCCATGCCATGCGACCAGACCAGACTACGTTTTGGCTTTGGTAACAGAAGGATTTCTACTCCCGCCAAAACTAAAATGGACGGAGAATGGTTTGTCCAAGAAAAAGGGGAGGAAAATGAACATGCTGCTCACTTTTAGGACAAGATAATATAATAATAATGCTAAAACTAAAGACAAGATCCATCAAGCACAGTCAAACAGAGAACATTCAAATTATCTAAAACTATTTCATATAATTTTATCAAAACGTACTAAACTCTCAAGTGGTGTATTACAAAACCAATGATTTCAATCTTGTTAATGCAAATTGTGATTACAAAATGTTAAAACTTATCCAAGCTTCAAAGAGAAAGCACATTGTCAATTAAGTGAAAGTTTTTAGGCTATAAATAACTATAAATAATTTTAATGTTATTAATTGGATATGTAAAGTTTTTTTTATTATTTATAAATGTATGAATATATCTAATTATTTAAATATTTTAAGCTACAAAATAATTCAAACACCTTTTAGGTAGTGCTCATGAGTCGGACCGCCCACCCAAGCCCAAAGGTTTATTCTAAAAATGGGAAAATTTGGACAAAATATGAGGGCCAAAAAATGAGCTTAGGTAAAATTTAAAGCTCATTTTCTATATGGGCCATGCATTGAGTAAGATATTACCCGACCCAAATATATTATGTTATAAAAAAATATTATATTAATTATTTATGTTAAATAATAATTATAAATATTTATACTTATATTAAATCACTAACCTACTAACAATTAAACCATTATTCAAAAACTAAAAAAAAAAAATTACCCAGCTAAATAATCCAACCAAAAATATAAAATTTTAAAATTTATATTTAAAACAATAAAATATTTATTTGTGTTTTTTAATGAAATAAAACATTTATTATATTTATAGTAGAGTTTTTAATATAAATAATTTTTCATGTGTTAGAAAATTTTAATTTTAGCATGTTTTTGTGCATTTAGTATATTAACTTTTTTAAAAATTATTTTAAAATAAAAATAATCTAAAAAAATCAAGTATGGGTAGGCAGAGCTGGGCCAAAGCTTATTTTTCTTAATTTAGGTCTAACTTAAACAAAAGAAAAGCCCATTTTTTTGAGTTAAGTTCATGCTTAGAAAATTAGTCTAGTTATATAGGCCTAAACTAAATCTGGCTCGACCTATGAACACATCTATTTTTAAGCTACAAATGTAATAAAATAATTGGTACACTTTTTAATTAGATATATTCATACAATTAAAAAAAACCCTTTGCACCTATAGTTAATAAAATTAAATTTAAAGTTATTTATATTTATTTTATAAAAAAAATTATTTTGTATACATCCTAAAAGAGACTAATATAATTAAAACATTGATAAACATATCAAAATTTTAAAGAAAATTAATTTTTACTATTTTTAAAATTTTATATAATTTAGAAAAATTATCTTGAATGAATCTGGACTTAACTTTTAAATGGTTTTTTTGTTAAATTTTTTTATTTTTTTAAATTTTATTGAACTTTATTTATTTTTTATAAATTTTAATAATATTTTAAAAATTTATAAATAAATTTAAATAAATTATTTAAAAGAATATTTTTTAACTAAAAAAATAATTAAACTTTAAAACGAATAAACCTAAATAATCGTATGTTTTGATTCACTCTAGTAAAAAAATTATGTATTCCCTTTAATTTTTTTGATGATATAATAGTACCACGTTAGCAACTATCGCTAATATAGAGCATCATGTAAACTTCGTTAATGTCCATTTAGCGTTATAACGGTTAATGTTAGTTAAATCACTTATTTGATAAATTTTGTTAATTTAAGTGTTAAAAGTTTAATTGATTTTTTTTTTTTTAAATGATTACATTTTAAACCATTATGCCAAAAACAAAAAATCACCCGTGGTTATGAAAAAAAAAATTAGATAAATACCCGTTTTCTTTCTCTTCTTACACACTACCTTCTCCAGCATCTGCACCACAACTACAGCGAAGAGAGAAAAAGGGAAAAAGCGTCGTCGTTTTTGGTTCTTCTTCTCCTTCTTCTTCCCTCTCTCTCTTACTCTGAAGCTCCTCTTCGTTCTTTCATTTACTCAGGTAAACCTTTTACTTTGCTTTAAATTTTCTTCAAAATCTGCCGATCTGTGTATTTGATGAGTTTGATGTTTCGGCTATGATGCAACTAAGATCTACAGTTCTAGAAGTTTCTAGAGTGTTAGATTTAACTTCATCTGCTCCTTTTGCAACTGGATCTTTACTTAGCTTGATCCGCTTCATTACATTTGCTATTCTTTATAGATCTAACGACAATTGATTTTTTCACTTTATTTTGAACTTGATCTTCGACCAACTTGTCCTGATTAGTGCTTTCACTGTGTAGATTCAATACTTTGTGAAGTTTTTTTTATCTTTAAGAAAAGATGTAATCTCGATCATTATTTCTAATTGATTCCATTTGTTGTTCATCGAATTTTACAGTAGCTTGATGAGATTCTCTCAAATGAATGTTGCCTACGATTTTAACTACTATAGTTGTTTGCGCTGTTTCATAAACAGCTAGGATATTGGACTGTTTTATTTTCTGTATTTGAAGAAATTAATGTTGACTAAGGCTCCGTTTGGAAGCCAGTAAAACATTTTCCGGCTGCTGTTTCATTTCCTATCTTTCTTTCTTTCTCAGGATCTCTTTCTCAGTTCAAGGACCAATACCCAAACTTCATATTTTCATCTGGTTTTTAAGTGTCTCTGAAGTCTTCACGCCCTCACTCTCCGCAATATCCATCTCCAGCAGCCACTGAGAAAGGAGGTGTGTTCTTTATTTTTATTTTTTTTCTCTCATGTATTTTCCTTCTTTTCCATTTTACTTCCAACTCCAACTCTCAAGCTTGTAGATTTAATTGAGTTATTCAAAGCCTCTACCTTTAAGCTTCTGTTCGATTTTCTTTAAGATTGTCAATCTCTTCTTTGATATAAGAAGTTATATACATGGGTTAAAAGTGATGAATTTATTAATGGGTATTTAGCTTTAATGGATAAAACCAACTTCTTTTCTTAAAAAATGTCATTTTCAATTATTGAGCTTTGCTTTCTCAAACTGGGTTATGTTTAATAGTTGTATCCGACTGTTAAACTATGCAGGCAATTTTATGGAGCTATTTGTTTTATGTTATTTGGTTTTTTTTCTTCTTTAATTGTTCTGTTTCTATGGGTTACCTACGATGCCTTGTTGTTGAAAGCTTGAAAACATGCTCAATTTGAATGAACATGAGAGTGGAATAAGAAATTTACAAATTCAGTTCATCGTTCAATTTTGGATATCAAATAAGTTGCTAATGTGAAATGATTTTAAGAAATGTCATTTTCTGATACTCAGTATACTATTTTTATGCATTTCTCTTTGGTGTTAGCGAAATGTAGCTCAAATTCTTTTTGCCCTAGAGGGCTAGGTCTAAAGAAGCAACAACTGCAAAACTTAAAGCAACAACTGCAACTCATAGCAGTGAACTTAATATGTTTATATGTTAATGTATGATAAGATTGAGTTTCTTTACAATTGATTTTAGTCATCTTGTCTTCTTTCCTTTTCGATGTGGTACATGTGATTGGTTTTTTCTATTTATTCCTTGTTATAGTACGGAAGTTCTTTGAACTTGCAGCATAATATTCCTCTGTTGGTTCAGTCAATTAATGAGTATCAAGGTGGAAACGGAAGTTCCTGAACTGTAATTTCTACTACAAATGCTCCGGTCTGCACAGCTGCTCCACAAATATGGAAATAGATCTCAGAACATTCTCTGTTCCTTTAGGACCCTAACCTCAGTAAATTCTCTCCAAGGTACTTCTGTTTCGAAAGATGACTATTTTGCAGCTATCCACCACATTTCCAACATCGTTCGTCGTGAAGTTCATCCAGAGCGCACTCTCAACCGCATGAACCTTTCTGTGAACTCTGAACTTGTATTCCGCATACTTCGTTCCTGCTCAAACTCCCCTACAGAATCTCTTCGCTTCTTCTCATGGGCCCGTTCCCACTACACCCCCACCTCAGTCGAATTTGAGGAGCTAGTCAAGATCCTCATTCTCCATAGGAAGTATGAATCCATGTGGAAAACCATTCAACAAATGCAAAAGCAGCAGCTTAGCTTTTCTTGTGATACCCTTTCTTTTATCATTGAAGAGTACGGGAAGAACGGCCTCATAGACCAGGCTGTGGAAGTTTTCAACAAAAGCACTAATTTAGGTTGCAAACAGACCGTTAGCGTTTACAATTCATTGCTCTTTGCACTTTGTGAGGTGAAGATGTTCCATGGAGCATATGCATTAATCCGGAGGATGATTAGGAAAGGTGAGGTACCAGACAAGAGGACATACACAGTTCTGGTGAATGGATGGTGTTCCTCCGGGAAGATGAAGGAAGCGCAAGACTTCTTGGAGGACATGAGTAAGAAGGGGTTTAATCCTCCGGTTAGAGGTCGAGATTTGTTGATAGAAGGTTTGTTGAATGCAGGTTATCTTGAATCAGCCAAGAAAATGGTAAGAAGAATGACCAAGGAAGGGTTTGTGCCTGACATTGCTACATTTAATTCTTTGGTGGAAACAATCTGTAAAACTGAGGAGATTGATTTCTGCATCGATATGTATCATAGTGTTTGTAAATTGGGGCTTTGTCCGGATATTAATACTTACAAAATATTGATACCTGCAGCTTCAAAAGTCGGTAGGATTGACGAGGCGTTTAGACTTTTAAATAATTCAATTGAACAAGGTTATAAGCCATTCCCTAGTTTGTATGCACCTATAATCAAAGGCTTGTGTAGGAAAGGGCAGTTTGATGATGCATTTAGCTTTTTTGGTGAGATGAAGATCAAGGGTCATGCTCCAAACAGACCGGTCTATACAATGTTGATAACAATGTGTGGACGTGGAGGCAGATTTGTAGAGGCAGCAAATTATTTGGTGGAGATGACTGAGCTGGGATTAGCACCAATTTCAAGGTGCTTTGATATGGTTACCGATGGTTTAAAGAATTGTGGGAAGCATGATCTGGCTAAGAGGATAGAGCAGTTGGAGGTTTCCCTTCGACGTGTTTGATGCTGCAATTGAGAATTGAAGATTATAGCAAACCCCATTGTCACAATACTTGACAGCTCAATGTAGCTATTAACTTTTGAAAGGTCAGTTGTTTCGGGATTCGTTTACTTCTAATTTAGTTCCGATTCATTCTTATTTCTGACCTTGTTCGATACTAATTATACATTTTAAGTTTTACCACACAAAAGTCTCATTGAGAATTACTTGGTTACTTCTGTCTCTCGTATTTCTGCATTTAAGCTTTGACCAGTTTACTTAATGAGGCTTGATGCAGGCCTTTCAAGAACAATTGTGTCAAATCGTTCTTGCCTAGCAAATCAGAATAGGAGCTTAGAGTAACATCTAACAGACTGACCGCTTCAGCATTAACTGTTTGGTGAAAATGTTAATGGTAGTGCAATGTCGAAGTATTTTCATGGAAGGTGTTAAGAATTAATGTTATTGGGATTATTAATTTCTAGTATTAATTGTAGTTTGGAAGCTAATTTATAATTATTCAATCCTTGTTTTTTTATTTTTTTTATAACAATTACAAATAATTTATTTGACTTTCATTGTTTTCAATTTATGACGGTTAATATTCTATTTTAATAATTGAGCATTATTATATATTTAAAATGATTTATTTATTTATAAATAAATCATTGCAATATATGTAAAAACAATTTAAAATATAAATTTATTAATATATATATGTAATAAACTCAATCAAACAATGAAAAGATAATAAATTTACCGGAAAATATTTTACTAGCAAACAAACGGAGCCTAAGTGTTTCTATTTTTACTTCTTTTTTTCCATTTAGAGAAACTAGAAATTGATTTGTCAAATGTCTTTAATTTAGCTTGTTTAGATTAGTTGAAGGGCACAGAACCCGCTTTGTCAAGTGATTTTGCTGTACTCACTACCTAGATTCTTATTTGCAGTATTGTAAAAGATGGCCGACGGTGAGGATATTCAACCCATCGTCTGTGATAATGGAACTGGAATGGTGAAGGTTAGTTATTCTTTAGACCAAAGCAAACCTGACACCTAGCTTTTAGACTTGGAGAAGTGGGCTTAGCTCAGGCTTCTACATTCAAAGCTTGAATGCAGCTCAGCTCATTTACATTATATAATTTATAGATATAATAGATACACATATAATACTATAATTTAAACATTAATTTTCTTAATCAATGGTAAGGCACATTGCACTCCTAAGAGAGGAGACATAGATTTAGACCTTGGAGACGACATTGTTGGGAAAGGTAGCTATAATCCACGAACATGGACCGTAAACATGGACATGAAGAATACCCAAAAAAAATACTAAATATTAAATGAAAAATATATTTTAAGAAATAGAAAATACTGTTGGTAGATTTGGGTAAAATATGAGATCATATTATGGACTAAGCCGAGCTTGGGCACATAAGAATAATGATGATATCATACACAAACCTGGCCGGTCTATGAACACTTCTAGACCTGAGTCATAATCTCGGTTATTGTTTATTTCTTTATGAAAAGTATCTTATGGTTAAGCTAATTTTGTCTGTAATGTAGGCCGGTTTTGCTGGTGATGATGCTCCAAGGGCAGTTTTTCCCAGTATCGTTGGTCGTCCCCGGCACACTGGTGTTATGGTTGGGATGGGTCAGAAGGATGCCTATGTAGGAGATGAAGCACAATCTAAAAGAGGTAACCTTACTTTGAAATATCCTATTGAGCATGGTATTGTGAGCAACTGGGATGATATGGAAAAGATCTGGCATCATACATTCTACAACGAACTCCGTGTTGCTCCTGAGGAGCACCCTGTGCTACTCACTGAAGCACCTTGTGCTACTCACTGAAGCACCTCTCAACCCCAAGGCCAATAGAGAAAAGATGACTCAGATCATGTTTGAGACCTTCAATGTACCTGCTATGTATGTTGCCATCCAGGCCGTTTTCTCTTTTTATATGCCAGTGGTCGGACAACAGGTTTGTTAGACTTGAAACTTCTATGAGCTTTTCTCATTTTAATGATATTTTGGAATCATTTTGACACTGGATTATCCGTCTATTAGAACAGGTATTGTGCTGGATTCCGGTGATGGTGTTTCTCTCACCGTGCCAATCTATGAAGGATATGCCCTTCCACATGCCATCCTCCGTCTTGACCTTGCAGGTCGTGATCTAACCGATGCCTTGATGAAGATTCTTACCGAGAGAGGTTACATGTTCACCACCACTGCTGAACGGGAAATTGTCCGTGACATGAAAAAGAGAAGCTTGCTTATGTTGCCCTGGACTATGAGCAGGAGCTGGAGACTGCCAAGAGCAGCTCATCTGTTGAGAACAACTATGAGTTGCCTGACGGACAAGTTATTACTATTGGAGCTGAGAGATTCCGTTGCCCGGAAGTCCTCTTCCAGCCATCTTTCATCGGGATGGAAGCTGCTGGAATCCATGGAACTACCTACAACTCTATCATGAAGTGTGATGTGGATATCAGGAAGGATCTCTACGGTAACATTGTGCTCAGTGGGGGTTCAACCATGTTCCCTGGTATTGCAGACCGCATGAGCAAGGAGATCACTGCTCTTGCTCCAAGCAGCATGAAGATTAAGGTCGTTGCGCCACCAGAGAGAAAGTACAGTGTCTGGATTGGAGGATCTATCTTGGCATCACTCAGCACCTTCCTGCAGGTAAATATATATTTTTTATATTTGGCTCTACTTCTTTTGTGTGATGGTTGTCCGACACTGAGTTCTTGCTTTACAGATGTGGATTTCCAAGGGTGAGTATGATGAATCCGGTCCATCCATTGTCCACAGGAAGTGCTTCTAAGTTTTGTAATTGCTTTTGATGTTGATCTACATTTTGCATTTAGTTGGCTTTTTTTTGGTGTGCCGTGTCAAGTGAACTCAAAAGTCTGGTTTATGTGGGGGAAGTTAGGGATCATTGTAGGATGGTGTACTTCATATTGACGTATTATTATTTTAGCCTTTCACTGTATCACCACCATTAAGCTGATGGGCCCTAAGGAGATGGCGGTGGACGGACAATTGGTGCTTAATTCCTTCCCTACAATCCATCTTTGAACCATGCTGCTTGAAAGGATGTTTGGAGCGGGAGACTGGATTGTGGTGCTTTTATTTATTTATTTATTTAATATTCAAGGGTTTTGTACGAGATTTAAAAAAAAAAAGTTAGTGTCAGCTCGCGGTCAAACTTCTGGGAAAATTATATTTAATGGCTGGTTTTGGAATCGTATTGTGAATCCTTTGGTTACTTTGAATTCATCGGTTATAAACCTGTTTAATTGTGTGATGACCATGGTTTTGTTTCGATGTATGAGTCAAAATTTGTGGAGCGGTCTTGATATTTCAACCGTTTTTGTGTGGAAAGGATAGCAGGGAATCTAATATCATTTTCGAATGGAGGGTTATAATTACCATCTTCGTCAATTTCATCAGATTCACAGCGAAAGTAACCTCAATTTCTCGAAGTCCACTTTAATTTTACTAATAAAATTCAAAACCATTCTTTTGAATTTACTAATAAAACTCGAAATACTGTTTAAAATTTTATTTAAGAAAATGAGCTGCAACATGAAGAATTAAATATCTGACAAATAATGTCATTTAACTAAGATTTGGATGTTAATACAGTTATATTTTTAATAAACAGATTTTATTACGGATAATAAAACCCAACCGACCCAAGTGAAATATACCTTACAACTTACTAGAACAGCGGCACCCTATTTGCCATTCGACTAGACCAGACTACCTTTTCGGCTTTGGTAAAGCCAGGATTTCTACTCCCACCAAATTAAAACGGAAGGGGAATGGTTTTATCTTAGAAAACGAAAATGCTGCCTCACTTTTAGGACAATATAATAATGCTAAAACTAAAACAAGATCAATCAAGTAAGTTCAAACATAGACAACATTCGAATTATCTAAAACTATTTCATGAAAGAAATAGTTCCATAGCCAGGTAAAGTACATACAAAAGGAACCACAGCTGAGAAGAAAGCACATTTACTACGATACTAATACCTGAAAAATTGAAACAACCTGACGTTACAGGTTCCTTCAAGCAGCTTGTTTTGTTGACTCCATAAGCTCTATGAATTCTCTAAAAGCTGTACAAAGAAATTAACTTGACTTGAGCAAAGAGATCTTTCTTTAACGAAATAGAAAATTGCAATCTTGGTTAAAAGGAGAAAGACTAGTAAAGAAATTCTTACCGCAATCTGAATCATGAGGTCCCGGGGATGCTTCAGGATGGTATTGAAGAGACATAATACTTAAAGCAGGATAAGCTAGACCAGCACAGCTTCCATCATTGAGATTAACATGAGTCACTTCCACACCCTCAGGGAGTGAGGCTGGATCGACTGCATAGTTGTGGTTCTGCCAATTCATGAACTCCGATGTCAAAAACACAAACCGAAAGAGATGTTACGACTTTAAACACATACTGAACTGAATAAGTTAGTGGACATACATACAAACATTTAAATACCTAATACATTGTCAATAGATATAGGAATAATATGTGCAATACTAGGCAAATATAAACCCATGTGTGAGCGTGCAGTTTTAGTTGGGATTGGTTCATCTCAAAGTAAAATATAAACCCACGCAGAAACACAATGCTTGGAATTGCATAAAAGGGATGCCTCTATGAACTAATTATTCAATGGAAACACTTTGGCTACTTAAACACACCTGAGCGCTAATCTCAACACGGCCATTCCGAAGATTACGAACAGGATGATTTCCACCGTGGTGGCCAAATTTCATCTTAAAGGTTTTACCACCCAAAGCCTGCCCGAGTAACTGATGACCCATGCAAATTCCAAAAACAGGAACTTTCCCTAAAATTTCCTTGACTGTCTCAACAGCGTAAGGAACTGCAGATGGATCTCCCGGACCATTGCTGAAAAGAACTCCGTCCGGCTTCAGCTTAAGGGTTGCGGCTGCTGGCCATGTGGATGGGACAACAGTGATTTTACAGCCATAAGATGCTAAGCGTCGAAGTATATTATGTTTGATCCCAAAATCATAGGCAATAACCTTCAATTCAAAAGGAAACCGAGAAGTGTAAGAGCAGACACAAAACAAGGATCTAAATTCTCCAACATTAACTTTAAAAAGTATTACTAACTCTATAGGTATCTCTATCTCTTCCATCGGAGTTGAAGTCCCATTCCGATTTTGTTTCATCAACCCACTCGTACGGGGCATTACAGGTAACACCACTTATTAAATCAATACCTGTGAAATAAATATGAGAATAATATAGATACAACTGATTTTATCCATATAAAAGTGCTCATAGCTTTCAAATAAGATAGGGGTATCTCAATCTTACCTACAATGTCCCATGAACGTGACATTTCCAAAAGTTCATCATCACTTCTAGATTGTTCAGTGCTCAAAACCCCAATAAGACTTCCATCTTGCCTCAATCTGCGGGTGATTGCACGTGTGTCAACATCATCTGCCATTTTAGAAAGGCATCAAACGATGAAAATAGGTCGGAGCAGATTCTTAACTAGACACCGAGTTACATGTATTATGACTTACAAATTCCCATAACATTTCTTTCCGCTAAATAATCACCAAGCGTTTCCACACATCTCCAATTGGAAGTTCTGCAAGACATTTAATTAAAATTTGATAACTCTAATAAGCAAACCTTTCATGCCAAACAAGTAAAAAGGGTATATCTAAGAAATTAAATTACGTAATACTTAGACTTCTGATCACCAAACCAGCAAGAAAGCACTGCCTCGATTCTTCATCATCTGATGTGGTATGCATCAACATCAGAAAACATAAAGTTTTCAACAATTCAGAAATGCAACGATTCGGCAAGTGAAATTTACTTACCAAAATTTACTCCGGTATTGCCAATATGTGGATTGGTCATCAAGACAAACTGACCAGCATAACTAGGATCTGTTAGAATTTCCTGATACCTGAACAACAATTAATTTGGCCATGCATTAAACTATGCACCTAAGTCCACATAATTTACACCATGGCGATATTCAAAATAAAGGCATAACAGATAAAAAGCTAAGCAACTACACTGTAAAGGCAATGGCAGCCCTAAACACCCTTTAAAAATAACAATAAAGTAAAAGAAGCAGCATGTAATTTCAACCATTATTGTCCAAACACTATATAATCTCACTGAACATTGTTTAAAGTTAATTTTTTTAACAAAACCTTAATTTATCTAATCTCACCTTATTTCGGCACTCCATTGTTCATACACAAGATTAGAACAAGTGCAAAATTCTTTAATTTAGTTAAAAGGTATGAAGAGAAATTGAAATTCAAAATACTATATATATATATATATATATATATATATATATATATCATGTTACCCTGTTAAAGAAGTGTTGAAAACCACTTCGCCAACTTGGGTACCAGAGGCACCAAAAGATTTGGCCCTCCAAATAGAACCATCTTCAAGAACCAGCCTAGCATCCGCTACCTTCCATGGCCTCTCCGCCAACCCTGAAACCACCCGATACCCAAAGCTTTTCAACTTTTATTTATTTATTTATAAAAAAGACAGAGAGAGAGAGAGAGAAATTTTAGAAGCAAAGAGTGAAAAAGAAAAAAAGTTTACCAGTGGCGGCACCGTCAGAGGAGAGAGGGAGGGAGCATCTTGCGGTTAGAAATCTACATTTGGGTGAAGGTTTAGGTGGGTATGGAGTAGAGAAAATAGAATGGTTGAATTTGAGTGCAAAATCCATGGCGTAGATGCCCATTTCCACTCTGCAAATGGTATTGTTTTAAGTGTTGGATTTCGGTGGTAGAGTACTAAAGCTACTTGGGGATAACAATGGATGCTCTGAAGAGTGAAGGTTCCTAAGTGGTTACTTTAGAATTGTTTTCTGTTTTTCTTTTTGGTGGCCTTTGGGAGAGAGCTAAAGCTAGGTCTTTGGTCCCTAACAAGAAACAACTAGGGACAGCGAAATTCCCCCAACTCGACCGTTCGATTCGGATACTGTGGTATTTTTTTTTAGGAAATTGACGGAAATTATAAAATTTGAATACTAAAATTATTATACTGATTAAAATATATAAATTAACTGATAAAAAATAATTTCGAAAATTTTAATAACTAAATTATACTTTTTTTAATTAAGTCATCAATGAAATTTTATTTATAATTTAGTAATTATGAATGTAGTTTACCTATTAAAAAAATAGGTGGATAATATATTAATAAAAATATTTTTATAGCATTATTTAAGTAAATAATTCTAGACGCAATATATAATTTTAAACACATATTATTTAAATAAATAATTTATATTTTATAATATTTAGGTAAAAAAAATGCTACTTCCCCTTCTATTTTTCTTTTATATGCAATAGGGAAACTCGTTGTCTCATGATATAATGTATTTCTTTTTTATCTTTTACTTCGATTTCTTAAAAACTGTATGATAGGATCTGGTCAAACTTAATACTGATAGTTAAGTTCTTGGAAACTTAAAGAATGTGGGATCAGGAGCACTCATTTGTGACCATTAAGGTAATTGGGTGAACATATCCCTTGTGCTAGTAGTGTTCAAGCTACCATCGAGATAATTAGGTGATTAGCTTCTATAAACATATCCCTTGTGTTAGTAGTGTTTAAGCTGAATTGTGGGCAGCTCCAACTAGTAACATCATTGAATATTAACGAACTGGAGATTGAAGTTGATGCCACCACCATTATTATTGTACGGCTACGACTAATAATAACTCTATTAATCTTATTCTCCCCCCTGTGATTGGTTCAAGCTGCTCTAATAATTTTTTATTATTAAACATTTGCTCTATTTTTTTGGGAAGGGAACAAATGCCTCAATGCACAAATCTAATTAGGGAGTAATTTCTAATCTAATTCTCTTTCGAATGATGTTTACTAGTTGATAAACAAAATTGTATTATGTATCGAATTTGACTTTTTTAACATTTTATGAGTCTAGTTATTTTTTCGGAAAAAAAAAACATTTTCCTTATTTCTTTCCTATCTCTCTAGTTTGAATCTTAGAGTTGGGTCAGCATAGAAGCCTCATCATAGTTTTTATCGATTTCTTTTCCTAAGTTATTGATCACTTCTATTCGTAGGTTACAATCTTTGGTACTGAAAATTATTTAGTTTATTTATATATTTCTTTAGTTTAGTTTGTATAACGTTTATACTTTTTTTTATAAATTTTTAAAATTTTTATATATTTTTATATTAAGTGTAACCTTTTTTATATTTTTATATATTTTTTATTATATTTTTATTATGATAACATGTTGTGCTAGCATCTATTCCACTTGGCATGTCATTGCCATATATTATCTTTTATCAACACAGCTAAATTTAACAATTAATTTTGACTTAATTAATTTATTTTTAATAAGAGTTTAATTGAGTGTAAATTAACTATCAACACTTAATTAATTTTTTAAATTGTTTTATAAGTTTTTTTTTTTCACCTTTTAGTTAATTTTATAAATATTATTATATATTTTATTGTAATTTGATAATTTTAAAATGGGTAAACTATAAAAATAGTCACTTTTGTTTGCCTCAGATTACATTTTAGTCACTTATATTTGAAATGTTACGTTTTAGTCACTTACATGATTATTTTGTTACGAAGTGGTCACTCTACCATTAAGCTCTGTTGCCTCCTTAACGGTGGTCCTACGTGACAATCTAAATGGGTTTTAAATGCCAACTTGGATGTCCTACGTGGCAATCCAAATTAAACTTATTTAATTAAAAACCTATTTTCATCCCAGTAATTGGGCATTTAAGTTGGCAATTAAAATCCATTTGAATTGCCACGTAGGACTGTCGTTAAGGAGGTAACGGAGTTTAACAATAGAATGACTACTTTGTAACAAAACAATAATGTAAGTGACTAAAACATAACATTTCAAACATAAGTGACTAAAATTCAATCTGAGGTAAACAAAAGTGACTATTTTTGTAGTTTACCCTTTTAAAATATGTTTTAATGTATATTTAGTTTAATTTTGTAAAAGTTAATGTATTAATAAATCAATATTTAAAATATCAAGATTAGGTTGAAGTCAAATATGTCACTTCTTGTCTTGATATGTATTTATGTAGATACCCCTCTTTTAACTTTATAACTAATTTTATATTTTATATAATTTTTATACTTTTTTATATTTTATAATAATTTTATATTATATATTTGGTTTAATTTTATAAAAAAATAACATTTAAGATTTTGGGCTAGTTCAGGAAATTGGGAAGCTATTTCAAGGTTGAAGTTGGGTGAAAGTGAAATTTCTTAATAAAATAAATTTGGGTCATAATCGGGGCAAGAAGTACAAAAATAAAGTTGAAATTGGGACAAGTAAAAAATATCTGTTTTTTTCTATTGTCATCCCTACTAATAAATAACAATCCTCTTTTTATTTTATTAAATTTTATTTACGATTTTCATCATTGAAATAATTTTATTATGACTAACAAGTAAATTCTGAATATAAATAGAATTATTTATGTAGCAATCAAACCACGGCTCGATTTATAAAAAAATTCAAAGCCGAAGTGCATTCTTGGGTCATCCCGGCGTGACCAAAAGTCTCTAGTATCTATTAAATCTCGTAGAAATTGTATCAATTGTAATGTAAGATTTGAGTGAAGCAACTCTTTAGGCATCACACTATGGATCCAACGATCCATCCACACGTGCTTGGTTTCCCCATTGCCAATGTGCCATCTCTTTTACATTTAGGCATGGAAATATCGTGCCAATTAAGCCAACGCTACTTTCTTTTACGGTACTTATGCTGTATGTTCGTGTTAAGATATATAACTTAAAAAGATGTCAAATTTTGCTATCAAACCCTATACTATATGAAAATTGCAAATTTAGTCCTTATATTCTAATTTCATCAATTTTAATCCAGACTCAAATGGTAACAATTATATTTTTAAAATTAAAAAGTACATAGATTAAATCTAGAACTTACACAAGACATAAAGATTAATAACTTAATTTAACCTTTATCTGTGCTAATAAATAGGCATAATGACTTTTTTGGCTCTTTAAGCTTTACAAAAAGGTCATTTGAGCCCTCTATTGAATTTTTCACCTATTTTAGCCCTTAAACTTGTATTTTTTATTAAATCATCTCAAAATAGATGCAAAAGCTAGCGTTTGTTAACTCTGCCGATGTGTTATACATGAGAATTAGCATGTGGATGACATGTCAATATTTAATTAATTTTTTTAATTATAAAAATATTTTTTATAATTTTTTGAATTTTTTTAAATAAATTAAATGATGACATGCATACACGTGCCACATCAGTAAAGTTTAAAAATATTAACTTTTTCATTTATTTTAAGGTAATTTGACAATAAAACATAAGTTTAACAAAAAAATAAAATAAAAGAATAAAATATTTAAAAAAATAGAAACACTAAATAAATCACTATACCTAATAAATATCCTTTTTTTTAAAATGAAATTATTAATTCATATTGATTGGAAATAAACTGTATAAAAGAATATTAGCATAAAAAGTATTAACATATGTTAACGTAGTATTAAAAACGTAAATTTCCCGGGAACATAATAAAACAGTGTCCCTGTTTTCAATGTTTGTTTACCGCAGAACAATTGTCGGAAGCCAATGAACCATAAATAAAATTCATTTTTCATTTTCCTCATAAATCTCCTAAATCTTCTCATTCTCCCACTCACCCAGAAAGAAGAGGCCAAGCGAAATATTAAAGAAAAAAGAGAGGGTTTTTAGAATAGGTTGGTTCTCTAGTTTTTGAAAGCTGAGATAAAATTTATTAACATGGGATGTTGTGCTGCAAAGCCAAAGGTTTTGAAGGGCCAGGAAGCCGAGGAACCGATTCCCATACCGTCTTCTAAGTGGGGCAAAGAATCTGTTCCTGAACTTACAGAACCTGAAAACAAGGTAGATCCTGACCTCAATCATCATGGCAACACGCGACGATCTCTTAGTAACTTGTTCAAAGAGGTATTTTTTTTTTTTTTTGGGGGGGGGGGGAGTTCATATGATGTATCTGTTTATTCAATTAAATATTTTATTTGTTTGCAGGAGGAAAAGGGAATGTTAGCTAAGAATGATAATAACGCAGAATCAGAGCCAACAAAATGCGCACCAATGGAGTCAGTGACAGAAGAATCGTCGAAACCGGCGAAACAAGAATCAGCGGAGCCTGTATATATAGAGCCAAATGAGAAGTCACCGACAGCTGCCGAGAAGCTAAATGTAGTCAGTGTGATTCTAGGTGAGGAACCTAAGGAACCTGTAAAGCCAATCCAGCAAACCTACGAGCCGGATTCTATGCAGGCTGCTCATGGAAACATTGAACCAGAAAAATCAGTTGAAGCCAAGCCAGTACCTGATATGGCAGCAAAGAAACTAAAAGAGAGCAATGTGAACATGAGACAGGAAAGAGAGGAACCTGCAAAGGCAGATCCTGTGCGGGTTCCTCCTGTAAAGGTCATTGAAGTCAAATCAACATCTGAGGAAGCAGCAGTTACTGAGAAACTAAAAGAAGGCGATATAATTATAGAGCAGGAAATGGAAGAGCCTGCAAAGCCGATAGAGCGTAACAAGAAGCCGGATATTGTGGTTGATACTCCTCGAAAAAATGAAATGGTACGATCATTTGAAATCAAATCAGCACCTGGGGTGGTTTTGTATACCGGGAAACTAAAAGATGGTTTAATTATGAATCAGGAATTCGAGGATCCTGCAAAGCTACTCAAGGAGATCTTTAATCCGGTTCGTATGTCTGCTCCTCCTGGAAATATTGAACCGGTACAACGAATTAAGGCTTATCCGACTCCCGAGGGAGAAAACGATAACCAGGTATCTCCGAAGCCGATTGACAACAAGCCGGATCCTGTTCTTGTTATGCCTGGTGTGACTGAACCCAGACGATCAATTGAAGCCAAACTAGCGCCTACGGTTGAAATAAAGATCGAGGAACTAAAAGAGGAAGACGAAGAACCTGCAAAGCCAAATCCCGGGCTTGAATCAGTACAATCAATTGAAGCCAAACCAAAAACACCTGATGGATCAATAGGTACTGCGAAACAAAAACTGGCCAATGTGATTATGAATCGTAAAATCAAGGAACCCGCAAAGCCACTCGAGATTACCGAAAGTCCAGAGTCTATAATTCTTGCTCCAGCTGGAAATGTTGAACCAGTAGAATCAATCGAAGCCAAATCAGAATCTCAACCAACAACAGATACCGATGTGATTATTTTGAAACAGTGAAACCTACAAAACTAATCGAAGCAGACCCACAAATCAGATCATGTGCCTGTTACTGCTTCTGGAAAAAGATTGAATCAGTACAATCAACACCCTTAGGTAGGAGTAGCAAACTATGAATGTGCATTAGACACAAAAGGACGTAGCAGGTGTGTGTGTGATACAGGAGGAAATTGGAACAGTAAGGCTACTAGAGAGAGATATTGTAGTAGAAATCTAAGTAGTTTACTTGTTTTTTAGGGTTGGTTTTGAGCGAAGTTTTTTTTTTTTTTTTTCAAGTAATTTATTTTCTTTCATCGTTTTTTTTTTATTTTTCTAATGTTTCATATGGACATATGAAATCTTTAGATCAAACGTTACGACCATAGTTTCTTCTTTTACCATAGTAGTTTCTTCTTTTATGAATTTGTGTAAGTATAATATTGAATTCCTTTTTATAAATTATAAGAAAAAATTAAAACTTAACAGAAACATGATTAATACGATTCAATTTGAAACACTACTCAATATTATTAATTATCTGCATTCAAATTACAATAACCCTATTGAACAAAAAGAAAAGAAAAAATCTTCAATAACTCGAGTATTAAAAACGTGTGAAAATAAATCTCTTTTATTGGTTATTAACTAAATTATGTCCATTAAAAGTGAAAGAGAAAAACACGACAACAAGGAACAATAGTTTGTTCTTACAATTTTCTTTAGTTTGTAACAATTATTAGTTATTTTTTTAATAAGAGTTTTTAATGGAGGTATCTTTTCAAAAAAAAGAAAGAAAGAAAGTGGCTATGTTATTTTTGAAAAGCATATTATATAAAAAAAATTGAAGACAAAAGTACCTTTATACTATTGTTATTTTTTAATTTATATAAAATTAGTTTTGTATTCGATTTATTAAGTTTATATTATTTGACTCATAATACTAAACTCAATCTTAATAATTTTTATTAAGGAAAGAACTGAAGAAAGTTAATAAATTTATATCTCATCGAACTTAAGTTTTAATACGAACCATGACTTCATTTCAATGAAATTCTTTGCTATTACACCACAAATTCAATAAACATGCAACTCCCTTCTTTTAAGTTTAAAAAAATATATATTGAGGGAAAGCAAGGGTGGAGCCAGAATATTTTTTAGGGGATAAAAATAAATTTTAATTTTTAATAGTTTATATCTTTATAATTTTTAAAGAATTAAATTAAATTTTTACCATTTTAATGAGCCAAAGTATAATATTACTTTTACTAATTTAAAATTTTAAAATTTTTAAAGAACTAAATGAATAATTTCAGGTTCTTGCCAACACTCTTAAATACGCCATTTACTCGGAAATTGATTGATTTGTTGAAAGAAATTTGTGAAGTATGAACCAATGAAAGTGAAGACACTCACTAACAAATTGATATTAGAGATTTTATTTCTTGACACAAGAACTTTATTAGGAATTAAACTACCACTAATAGATGAACATTAATCATTGATAAAGTAATAGATGAACATTAATTCCACTACAAAAGCAGAAAAAAAAAAAGCCATGAACAAGACAAAGTAAGCCACCACAGACGGCAATCCCATCATATCATATACCATGTTATTTAGATTTTCACTTTAAAAAAAATATATTTTTGCATAATATTTATGTCAAACTTATATTTAAAAATTAAAATACGATCTTTCAAATACATTATAAAAAATATACTATATTAATATCCATATTTAACATTAAATAACATTAAAAAATTTTAAAAAATGGGTGCCTAAGTCACATAACTTGAAAAGTTGCCATTGGTGTCAAATTTCTAGTAGTGTAAGTATGATTCTTAAGAATACATCAAGAAATAGACGGCCAAACATTTAAAGGGACAATCCTTTGAACAACATTTGTCCTTACTTTTGTACAGACAAAATTTAAAAATTAAAATAACTTTGAAATTAATAATTTATTGATATTATTAAAAAAAAAAAGATTTTCCAATCCTTCACGTTCTTCTTTCGTTACTTTAAGATGGAAAGTGTGGGTATAGTAAAGGAACTGCAGAACTTTTTATATGGTTTCTTAAGTTCTCTTGGAAAAACATATACATAATAAAAAAAATGGGGAAGAATTTGTGTGAGATAGTGGAGAGGATGAAAGTAGTAATAGTCCTATTGATGGTTCAAGCAGCACTTGCAGGTGTGATTGTGTTCTACAAATTGGCCGTGGTTGAGGGAATGAGCATGAGAGTACTCATTGCTTACAGATTCATCTTCGCCACTGCTTGTATAACTCCACTTGCTTTCATCTTTGAAAGGTAACTTTCACAATTCCTCATGTAATCTGCCTTTTTTAGCTAGTGTATAGGTTTTGATATCAGGATAGTTTAAGATTCGAATTTTGAGTTTTACCGAATACAACCTCCTAATAGTAGATTATAATTTCAGAGTTTATATTGTGATACTTTGAGCAAGTCATATGATCATATTGTGAGTGTATTTGGATCCTATATTACAGGGAGAGTAAAGCAAATCTAACATGGAAGGTAGTGATCCAAGGGGTTTTGTCAGGTTTATTTGGGTAAGAATAACCCGTCATCATTTTCAATGTCAATGATTTTTATCCTTAAATATCTTAACCTGGAATGATGAGTATTTAAAAAAAAAAAAAGTTATGATAATGTCCTAAAAATCTATTAATAATATTTAATCCTAAAAAAGTCAGATAAAATGTAAGTTCGAAAATCCATGCAGGGGAGCATTGGGACCGAATTTATTCATTGCAAGCTTATCCTTAACATCTTCAACATATGCTACAGCAATGTCCAACCTTGTTCCCATTGCTACATTTATCTTGGCTGCCATCTTAAGGTTTTTCTTTTTTTCCTTAAATTATTATAATATGATGTACCATCCGTAATTATAGACACTGATCTACATTTCTATTTAATCATCTTAAGCCTTTAGACTATATCCATTAACATTTTTCTCATTTTTAATTATGTAATATTTTAATTTGTATATTTTATAATTACTTTTCATATATTAGTTTTTGTTTTTTATTTCTAAAAATTTATTTTCAACTATATGGAGATTGGAGAGATTAGGAATGAAGACATTGGCAGGGCAGGCCAAGTTGTGGGGCACATTGTTGAGCATAGGTGGAGCAATGATTCTCACATTTTACAAAGGAAAAGAACTTAATCTTTGGTCAACCAACATAAACATAGTCAAACATGGTGGACACCATCATACTAGCACCAAACATGCTGCTGTTGGCGATCAAGTCTTAGGCTCCTTGTTGGCTTTAGCTTCTTGCCTAGCATTTGCAATTTGGTACATAATTCATGTAAGTTTTTTTTTTTATATATATATAATCATTTTTATTAGGTGCATTCAGTATGTGCATTAAAAGTGAATCTAATTGTTGGATACATTCAAAGTAGAAAATAAATTCGATTTAGAGGAATTAATCAAATTAGGTTTACCTCTCAAACTAATTGAATATTAATTTGATAGACATATTTTTAAAGTTCAAATTATTTCATTTTGGACCCAATAAATTGGGCTAGTCTTTTTAAGCCCAACATTTTTGTTAGAGAATTTCATTTATGGTATAAATATAAAATTCACAGAATCACAAATTGGAAATACTTTAAACTTACTATTGTATTTTATATATAATTACTGGTAAAGGTAAATGGTTTTTACAGGCCAAGATGGGTGAAAACTATCCATTCACGTACTCGGCTTCTGCATTGTTTTGCATCACAGCTTCAATTGAGGCAACAATTTATACCATTATTACTGACACGAACTGGTCTGATTGGAAGCTTGGCTGGAATTTAAGGCTTTTGAGCGTTGTTTACACGGTAAACACAGTTCTCATCCAATTTATATATATATATATATATATATATTTACATTAAATTTCACTAAGAATGTGTTACTTTTTGTAACTATATTCGTGTAGTATCGGTAATCTATTAACAGTGTATCAGTTAATTTTCATTGGGTTTCTGCTTGTTAAGTACAACTAATGTTTTTTTTTTTTTTTTTTTTAATAACAAAGGGAGCCGTCGGTTCAGGACTTACGGTAGTTCTTATGTCATGGTGCTTGCGTTTGAGGGGGCCATTATTTGTATCCATCTTCAACCCTCTTACACTCGTATACGTAGCCATTGTTGGATCATTGATCTTCGACGAGAAACTAAGCATAGGAAGGTTAAATTCAAACTCTCTCAGCTACCTACCTAGCATGCATTTTTTCTTTACGAATTTTTAATATTTATTTGTTTTTCTTTTCGTCTCTACTTGCACATGATATTGATCCACATGTTTTCATGCATCAGCATCATAGGGTCGGTGATAATAATTATAGGAGTATACGTAGTTCTATGGGGAAAAGCCAAGGAGAAGAAGACTTGGGAACAGCTAGCAGCACAACCGGAACGGCCGTCGGAGCCTCAAACTGTGGATGTTGTTATTCAAGATGCCGATCACAGTTGTGATCCGAGCAAGCAAGTCTCATCCTAGTTAATTATTGCATTCTAGGATGTTGCATTTGGGATCATCAATATATATATATATATGTATGTGACTGTTATAAGTATATAAATAAAAATTCAGTTCAAAATTTTGAGGTGGATATTCTTTGCTTATTCTAATTTAATGATGAGTATTTTAATTTGGTACAATTATATATATAATGTATTAACTTTTATTCAACTATATATATAAAATTTTGATAAAAAATAATTAAATCTAATTATTATTATTTAAATAAATTCCAATTATTCTTATATTGCTTTAATATATAAAAAATAAACGAAATTAAAATTCATTTATTAATTGTTTTAGAATGAGTGTACAAAGGGTCTCACGCACAAGACTAGCTGGCACAAGATTTGCTCCATTAACCCTCTGATTTTTATTTGAAGTAAATATGAGTCCATTGTAGCTTAAATCAAACAACATATTATTTGCAGGGGTGAATGCAGAAGGCAAGCGAGGGCCTGGCCCAATTACAATTTTGTTTCCTTATAAATTATTAAATTAGAAATTTATATATGGTACATTGTTTTTTTTAGAAGAAAAGAGAGAGCATTATGAGGTGATCATGGGCCAGGCCGGGTTCGAGACTGGCCCATACAAAATTTTAGGCCGTCTACTAGGCCCGGGCTCGGCCCGAAATATGGGCCTAAAAATTTGTCCAAGCTTGGCCCGAAATAAAATTGCTAAACCCGAGCCCAGCCCGGCCCGACCCATATTATTATTTTTTGCTTATTTCATTAAATAAAAAAAATTTAAAAATGTAATAAATCAAATATATTTATAAACATAAAAACAAATATTAAAACAGATAAAAATGATACTAAAATAATTCTTAAAACAATACACAAATTTATAATATAATAAAAAATGGTTATATTAAAAATTTAAAATGATTAAAAATAAAATAAAAAATATATTAATATATAATTATGGCCAGGCCGGGCCCGGGCCTGTGCCAAAAAACTCTTACCCGAGGCCCGGCCCGTTTTCTAAATCGGCCTCGTTTTTTTACCCAAGCCTATTTTTCGGGCTTATATTTTTACTTAAACCCTCCCATTTTTCGGGCGAGCCTTTGGGACGGGACGGGCCGCCCAGCCCATGATCAACTCTAATCATAATGCCTTATTTCAATTTGATGACAAATTGTACTTTGACCCTTTAAAAATATAAAAAATTATTTATTTTTTTAAATAATAAAATCTTGAATTAATATATGATTAAATTATATTTTGATTTTTCTAGTTAATTCTAGCCCTCCTAATTTTTTTTCTAAATTTCGCACTCAATATATATAAATGCATATATATAATTTACTTAAAAAGGGAAAATGAAGAGAAAAATAGCAAATTGCTTGTTAAGAAAGGAATTTTCAGGCAACTTTATAACAAATTAGGTCAATATTTCTTTCATTTGACCATTATAAGCTATTTTTGTCATTTTCAATGAGTCATGATTCATTATAAAATAAAACTAATAAACGCAACATGAACACATTTACATCAATTAATTAATTAATTAATATGAACCCACAATAATATGAATTCTATGTGATGGCCTGATAATTAAGGGTGTTCACCGCCTCGAGCGTAGTCTGGATCTGACTCACATTAGTCGCGTTAGTTGTTCGAGTTTTGCCCTATTATTGTAATTCACCAAAAAAAAAAAAAAGTTGCAATAATCTTAATTTAGAACAATAGAAATATTCTCTTAGATTTGATTTTTGGAGTACTCCGATGTTTTCTTGAACATTAGAAATATTCCAAGTGATTTGTCACGCTTGCAGAAACCGTTTTATTATTTGATTGTGTTTGTGTTGATTTCTCGGTCTCGGTGTTCGCATGCCGACAGCTGAAGCAGTCAATAGTCACCTAATTATGCTTAAGTTTTTTTGCCATCAAACTTTAAAATGCAACAAAATGATTATCCAATTTATTATGTTTTTCTTTTTTATCAAATTCTGTTAACCAATGACGAAAATATACCATAACAGCTTTAAAATTAGTATAATAATAAATTTAGTTTTCAATATTTATATAGTATCATTTTAGTCATAATTCTAAAAGATTATGCGCTGATGTAATTTAGTTCCAATTCCAAAAATTTTAAAAATTGTTTTTTTTTGTTTATTTCTTTTTTATCCATAACAAAAACAAGTTTTCTTTTGTTACCTAATTTTTCCAACCCTAGCCATCATAGCTCCTCCATAAGCCCTCCAACATCCCTTCGCCACTGCAGCTTCGCTAGACCTAACTGCTTTCAATTGGTCCCATCCTCCCCTTTGTGCCATCCATTACCAAAGATTCGAAGGAGCCTTTTCAGACCCAATTGATCGAAGATCTTCGTGAGCCGCTTGAAGCTAGCCGACCATCTCTCTAGTCAATCAAGAGTGCAGACTATTCGAATTTGCAGTTGGAGATCTCAAACAGGAAGATCCAAATAGGAGGCTTAGAACTCTCTAAGGCTAACATGGCGGCCGATCATTTGGCGATGACCAGCTGGTCACCACCCCCTTTTGCCTCCTTCACCATACCCTCAACCGGCCATCGGTCGATTTTCTAGCATGATTAGGACTGATTGAGGAATAATACACTTTGGACCCGGAAGTGACCTTTGCCTTCCTCATTCAAGGCTTTTCTTTAGCTAGCTCTACGCTCAGCGTTTCTTGAAGTGTGCCTTTTGCTCAGGCGCAAAAAAAAAGTCCATTTACTGTTTGCTCGACGAGTCTTTGATGACTCATGTTTTGTATGTTGTTTTCCAAGGTTCCACATCTATTGGTTTAGGTTTAGTGGCCACAACTCCATCAATAAGAGAGTGACGGCTTTCGAAAGGAATTCATCGCATCAAGGTGGTCATCTCACTTTTATGGCTATCCTCCAGTACAATGGCTCGTTTGTGTGGCTTTTGACTATTATTATGGCTTTTAATCATCCTTAGCTCCTCTAATAATCAGTAATGAATACTTGATTCAAGTGTAGGATCATCTTGCTGTGTCCAACTCGGACTTTAGGTTTATCGTCTTTTTAGAGCATCGTTTTGTATTAGTTGGAGCTTAGGCCATCGTTGTTCAGTTGTACTGATCTTGTTCAAAACATTAGCTTGTTTGGAGCTTTCGCTCTTGTAACTTTGGATGGACTTTGACTCTTGCTTGTAAACTTCTTTCATATGCAAATGATTTTCATTGAAAAATAGAACATCTAATAATTTTATTCCAGATTTTCAAAGGCAATGTATATTAGATCTATCACGACGAATTTTGAAACTTTTTTTTAAAATTTTTTTCTATTAGGCTTTTTTTGACAAAATCCAACCTCAAAACTCAAATTTCATTTCAATTAATATTAAAAAAAAGACTATATTACCATTAATATTTTAGAATTAAATTTAGATAAAAATATTTTTAAAGGATCATTAAATAATAACTCAAATCATACCCATTTTATCTAGGGTTTGTTTGATACAACTGAAAAAGTTAAATCAATTAAAAATTAATATTTTTAATAATTTAATTTTTTACACATGTTTAATAATCGAAAATAAAACAGTCAATTAAAATTTTCTTTTCTATTAAAAATATAGTAAATAATAAGTAAATAAGAGCTACATATCATTAACAGAAAATATTTTTAATTTATTTTAATATTATATTATCCTCTAAAAACTTTCTATTTAAAATTTAATTTTTATTTAAAATAAATTAAAATTTTTAAAAATTAAAGATAAAATGTAGAATATATCTTTTTAATAATTTAAATTTTGTATTTATTAAATAATTTAATTATATTAAATAATTAATTTTAAATAATATATCAAATAATTTTATAACTTTTAATTCAATATTTAAATTTTTAGTATTTAGTTTTTAATTGATCAAATATCACCTTAATTATAAAAGATTTTGTTGGACCCGCGACAGGTCTACTTCATAGCAACCACGCTGCACTTTCTTGCCTTTTTTTTTTTTTTTCCTTCCTTTAAAAGCCTCATACAACACGTACCTTAAAACGCGCTCTACGCCCAATCTCTTTAAAGCAAAAACCCGTTCACAAATTAATCAAAAACAAGAAGAAAATTCTTGGCCAAACACAGAAAAACAAAAATCAGAGGGAAAATTTTAAAAAATAAGATAATTTTGGACTCTTTGGGTTGATTTTCTCAATGTCGGAATCAAAGTCTTGTTTGGTCAAGTCACAAAAGTCGTCGTCGAAGTTAGATTCCGACATGGCAGCAGCGGCTGAACAGCTGATTCAACTGAGCGATGAAGACAACAACAACAGCAGCAGCTGCACCACCACCACCACTAAGACGAAGATGATCCAAGGCAAAAGATCGTGTGAAGATATAACTTGCGCAAAGATTGAAGAGATTTTTGGGAAAGAAGATGAGATTTTGAGACCAGTTCATAAGAAGCAAAAGTACAAGTCTCTTGACAGAATTTACAAGGAAACGAAGCCTATTAAGGTTAGCTATGGAAATAATTTATGGTATTGATCATTGATTTATTCTGGGTTTTGGGTCATAAATCATGATCATCAAGTTTAATTAACTGACTTTGAATAGTTTCTTTTGCGTTTTACTTTCAGGTTTTAGTTAAACCCAGTTAGCTTAATCCGGACCTTATTATTGGGTAATTGGGGGAAAAAATGTCTATATTTTGTTGAGTAAAGGTTAAGTTTGGATGAATATAAGCTGAAAAAAGTTGAATACAGTTTGGCAATGGCTGCCTAATTTTCCTTTCAGTTGTTGCCATGCATTTGGATTATCTCATTTTATGTGGGATTATTTTTCTAGTACTTCAACATCAACTTGTTGGTAATTTCATTCCTTTAATAATATCGCATGTGAGGATTTTGAAAATGAAATCTCGTGATTTTGGAGGATTTTTTTTTCATTACTACATGATTTGATATACCATTAAAGAGGTCATAATGAAGAGTGGGAGAGATGTGCTTTAATATCTTTCCTGCTATTATTGTTACATGAAAATGAAAAATCTAATGCTGTTGGATATACATACATACATATATATTAACTGATGAGAACGCATTATAGGTTAAGTGATATTGCAGCAGCAAAACCAGTAGGAGTTCAGTACATAACTAATATAGTCTTGAGATTCCGAGTAACATATATATATATAGAGAGAGAGAGAGAGAGAGAGATGTTTTGCAATTCACCATGGAATCCCCATACGAGAACACCTGTTTCATCTTCATGAACTCTCTTTATATCTACTTGCCATGGATCAACAAACTAACGTATATATACATTATCTTTTGCTGAAATACACACATATACATGTACGTAAATATTGTTGAGCTTATGAAAATTGTCAAGACAGATATATGTATGATGTATGTATGCATATATACATCTTCCTTGTAGGTTTCCAAGTTTGAAATTTCTTTTTGAGCATAGGTAGGGATAAAACCATGGAAAGATGGAAAGTTTGTCTTCGAAAGTTTATCAGAATCAAATGAAATTTAAAATGTTCTTTTTACTAGGTTTAGGTGTTGTTTTTGTGTAATCTGCATTTCTTTAATAAATATATATGCCTTAGTAAAAAAGGGTTAAAATGCTTGTATTTCAATTGAGAACTACTTAATGGAGTTGTAAGAGTTGAGGACGTGAGCATTTTGCATGCAAACAAAAGTTTTGATTTTTTTTTTTAATTAGAGGTAGTTTTGATATTCACTGCTAAATAATGGTAACATTTACCATCATCACTTGCGTGAACAAATCCTAATCTAAGTTTTATTTTTTAAAAGTAAATTAGTTTTTAATTGAAATTCTCCAAAGTTTCATCCTGAAAAATCTAGAGAAAATTCAGATTTAACAAACCAAATTTTTAAAAAAAAATTGTTCAAACTGATTAGCAAATAGCATGGAAATGCAATTAAGGGGAAAAAAAAGTGCTGCTCTATTATTTCTATTTTAAAAAAACAAAAAAAAAAGTTGAAAAAAAATGTACAAATGTTCTAGGTATATGTAAATTAAGAGTAAAAAGAGACTTTATCTAGTTGAAACGACCAAAAAGAAAACTTGCAAGCAAAGCTAGTAATATGGCATAAATATTGTGGACTTCATGGTTGATGGAGATACAAGCAGAGCAGGCAACCACATATATCAACTTGAAATATCATATACCAACTACAAGATGTCAAGCGGCTTTTGCTTGGTTTGGCCCAGGTTCCGTCTTCGAATGACGACCACGACCGCCTCCACCACGGCCACGGCCACCTCTTCCCCTCTCTCGGCCACGCCCTGGGAAAGTTTGAAATTATTAGTACACAAATGTTGGCTTAATTCTAATATAATATTATATAACAGTTGGAAAAAAGGGAGTTGAAAGAAGGGTAGGGAAGCCCAAACTTACCACGAACTTGGGTAAGGGCTGCATCTGATTCAGCATAGACGCCATAGTATCCTCCACCACCATAGGCACCGCCTCGTCCTCGACCCCGGAAAGAACGCCCTCTTCCACGTCCTCGACCTTTGCCTCCTAAACCATCACCATTATATTCCCCTATAACACACCACATTGCACATCACTTGAAGGTCAGGTATATATCACAGGTTTTTCATGTATTTAGACTTTAGAGTTCATATATATTCTCGTATTTATATTGAAAAACCAATATATTGAATACGAATGTCGAATAGAAATATTTTTTTAAAAATAAAAAAGAAAGTCAGATTATATATTTATAGCTTTGAGATATTAAATTTGAAAACCTTGTGTGTCACCTTTAGCCCTAATCCTTCCTCGACCACCTCGTCCTCTTCCTCGTGTCTTTGGGGGAGGCTCAGGAGCTAAACAACATGAAAATAGTTAGATAAAACTAAAACAAATTCTCCCTTTTTCTTATTGTGATGAGTATTGGTTTAACAAGATTGTTTACCTCCATCATTTTCGTATTCATTTAAGGGTTTCACTTGATCAGCCTGAAGAGGAGGTTGATATCTGCATTTTATGAGTATACTAATGTTACCTAAGAATCCTCCAACATATTCACTATTTTTCAATAAAACACGTAGTTTTATTTACCCAGTGGAAGACATATCCAGCTCCTTCTTCGATAACGTAACAGTGATCATCGATACATGACGGGTAATCTCTAGACTGTTGTAATAAAAATACAGCAAACAAAACATCATGATTTATGATCTCTAATAATAATAAAAAGTACATAATTAAAACCTTGGACACATGAATAAAAAAGTCATGAACAACTCACACTCAGATCCGAATAATATAGATTAAAAGAAGTTAATTAGCATATAAAAGAGTGTAGTCGTTTTCATACGGAAGCAAGCCTTCTTCTAGAGGTTCCCACATATCTGTAATATCAGTCGAACCAATTGAAGTAATCTGATGAAGATCAGCAACTCTCCTCTGCAAAAAGAAAAAGCTTTTTAACATTAAAATGTATGGAGAAATCTACTCGTTTAGACCTGTGTTGATTTGGAGAATAGCGATCTGAAAGATATAATCTTTCGATGTTTATACCTTGATTAGCTCTGCAATCATCACAGTCTTATTAATAGCTCTTCCCATTGCTTTAAGAACTATCTCACTGGACCCTTTCTCCTACACAAAATGTAATTTCATCAATAAGATTCACACATAAAAACCATGAAATGAAGAAAGAAAATGAGAGCTTACTAAGAGTAGAGTAGTAGCATAAGTAATATAATTCCTTATTCTGCCTTGTGTGGTTATCCTGATTTCGTTTTCGATTATTGGAATCTCTGCTTTCGGCTTCTCCACTCTCTGGTACCTATCCATTCTCACCTTTTCTTTTCTTTTCTTCCAATCAGATCAAAAACGCAACGACCAAACCAAAAGTAAAAACAAAGTTCTGGGTTTGGATTTATGTTGGGTTTTATAGTTATGTTTAAAAAAAAAAAAAAACAAAACAAAACAATGAAACTGAAATCAAACACTTGTTGTTTTTAAGGAAAAAATGGTTTAAAACTGCAATAAATATCTGTAAATGAAGTTTGAATAATAAAAGCAACTTTCCATAAAGATAGTTTAAAGCACAGGCGAAAAGGTCGGGTCTGGTGAAACGGTCGTTCTTTTTTTTTTTTTTCTTTTTGTCGATGGAGATATTGTTTTGTTCTTAAATACTACTACTACGATGATTTATATGAGAATTGAGGATTTTTTTTAAATGGAAAAAGTATAATAACGAAATTCAGTTTCACTTCCAGAGTTGGTCCCGGTCTTTTTGCCGATTGGACTGCTTTCTTTCATTGGCCATCGCACTTCACAAAGGTTAGCTATGTCCCGTTTGCTAGGAGTACTTTAAAAAAAAAATCAAAATTAATATATGCTTTATTTTACGAAAATAAAATTCATTCGAATCGAGCTTGATCGGTTAAAAATAATTTGCTTTATCGACTTTTTAAATTCAAAAAATAATTATATAACATTTTTAGTTATTTTTATTATTTTAAATCCATAATGTTTATTTGTAGATAAGAAAAATTAATTTAACTAGAAACCCGTGAATTTAAAAATCAAATTAAATTTATAAAAAAAATAAATAAAATACCTGCAATTAATATCTTAACCATATACAACCAATCGATTTTCAATATTTCTTTGACACTTTTCACTCAACCCAACCTCCTGCTTTACGTAATAAAAAATGAAGTACTTGTAAAATTTTTAGATAAATTATTGTGAAATTAATTTAAAAAATGCGAAAAAACATGTTATCTAGATATTAATAATTTTACACAACACATAATTCATATTCAAATCTATGAAATATATTTGTTTCAAACATATAAAAATGGAATGTAATATATAAATATCCCACCTTTGGTGTATAGGAAACACATGCTTTTTGTCGAGAAACATAACATGAGGACATAGTTCTCATAATGATGAACTCCTAACAATACAGGTATTCCTTCGCACTCTTGGCGAGCCCAGGGGCAGTCAATCAAGGGCTTTGGCGTGGCCTCTATTTATTTATTTATTTTTTTTTTGTCACCGGTACCTCTCTTGATTTGATTATATCTTTTTGAGAATAAATGATTTAATTATATTATTATACTTTTAGCTTTTCACAAAATAATGTTATCAAAATCTTACCGAATCGACCAGTTAAAGTGAAAGAACCGAAATATAATTGCACAAATAAGTAGTTAATCGATAAAAAAAATAAAAATCAGTGTTTAAACCAAGCAAAGGGCTTATTAGACTGAAAAACATTGAGAACTAATAATGCAGTTTAAGCTATTTTATTTTGATACACACAAAAATCCTGAATTCGTCCAACACTCGAAGATAACTAACACTCGCTCGGCAGTCGGCGCATAGCTCTTTGCTAGTTAGCATAGCTCAAAGCCAAGAAGGAACTTCACTCAACAATCTACTGCTCTACTAACATTCCAACACACCGACAATCATTGCTAGCATGTGACACAGATAACTTACCTGCATCTTATCGTATAAATTTGGGTTTAAAGTACATTTTACCTTCATCTCATTTAAAAATCGGTCTGGTTAATAGGAGAAATTTGGTCATAATAGAAATGGAAGGGTAAAGGCCTTGGAGCCACAGGTGGTTTAAAACACAAATATGGTTTAAAACACAAATATAATTAGTTCAAATATAACATAGTTTAAATACAAGTATCACATGATATACATATACATATATATATGTAAGATACATGTAAACAAATTGCCATATCTATCTTGAAGAAATATATAATACAATGATACATAAACATTTAACTTCAATACATTTGCAGAGAATTTAGAGTTCCCTATACCTTAAAACAAATAAATCTAAACCAGAAGAAAGAAACAATAATGAAAGGGAACGATTACATAAGCAGAGCGAAATTCAGAAAGGTAGTGCATGGACTGGACTATCAGCATGCATACGCATGTCCATGCAATCATTGCTGATTGAGGAATTGCCTTCCCCATTCTGTTGGTGACTGCAATTGGTCTCATGGTTTCGAGGTCTATTGGCAGCAAAAGAAGATGCAACAACGTTATTTGAATGGAAACCAACCTGGTGGTGGACTGAGTGGTAGTGCTGAAGGCTCCCTCGACAATCCCCCGAACGAACTCCTTGTCCATCTGTTGACGCTGAAATTGGTGTAGATGAAAAAGGAGCACTTAAAGTGTTCATGTGCATTGCAGTTTGAGGGTGTTGCTGTTGCTGCTGCTGAAATGATAGCCGGGGGGACATCGGAGATTCCTCTACTCCATATTCAAGTTCATTCTACAGAAAAGAAAATTTCTCAAGAAAATCCTTAAAAGATTCCTTCACCAAACATATTCATCAGAAGAGAGAAGTGCAAGAAATCACCGAAGATACCTGCAAATAAGCAACTATGTCAGCTGTTGTCACCCTTGATCCTTCTTCTTGCTGCCTCAAAATCCATTGAAAAAGTTTCTCCTGTGAGGAACAAGGGGAAGGATATATATAATAGATGCAATACCAAAGCCAACTAGGAAACAAGAAAATGTGATTATATAATAAAAGCCAATGAAAGTCTGCATAAATATTTAACAATAGAGGGCTACAATCATAGGGAAGCATTTCTTCATCAGTGAGGTAAAACTGCAAAAGCAAGAAAAAATATGCTCAATTTTCCATAACATACACTAGAGACAACTCAGAGCAAGAATACAGGGCCAAATTTGTAAAAGCAAGAATGAAAATCAACCATATGTCAATTGTGAAATTCAAGATAAATTAACACACCAAAAAAATAACTGGGGCGAAGAATTAGAAGCAGATAAAACTATTGTGAGAAACACATGATCAAGAGTTCAGAAGATTGTTCTCTTCTTTATATAAACAAGACACAAAATGGGCGTGTGTGCTTGCCAACAGTCATCAATGTCGCATGCCATAAGCTATGACTGCTTTGAGAAGCTTAAAGAATCCACCGTGAAGCTTCTAAATAGCCACAGTGAGGGTTTAAAGTCTCTTCAATAGTGCATAAACTTGACCTATGTTACTCCGACTCATCAGCTTTTCCTTGGCATCCATGTCTGACACCAGTTTATTACGCATGCTCAGATATGTATTAGAGTATGATCCTGTTCGGACCCTACAAATACATGAAAATCTCAGAAAAAATTTAATAAACCATATTGGCACATACTCGTGTCTAATCCTTACAGAAACCAAACCCGAGAACTATAGTTTGCGACAATCTTTCTATAAAGTAGTAATCATTCTGTAACATATGTGACTGTTTTATCTTATTCTGTCAGCATAATAAAACATGATGGCACAGCCTTGCTCTCAGTTTGGATTTTCACTAGCTTCTGGATTCCTAAAAAGTCACTTAAAAGAAAAGGACTGTTAAAATCAAATATTTGTAATTTGCTAAAAAATTAGAAAAATGACTAAAACATACCATTATTTATAACATAATTTAGTTTGTTTATATAAAATTAAAATTAACAATGTTGTTATTCAAAATAAATTACATTATAACTTTTATCCAGATGCAATCTTCACTAATCGCTTCTGAAAGCGCAAAAAGCAAGTATCAAAATAGAAATTCGAATAAATCCTTTGTATTCTCGTATTAAATATTTTAATTTATTTTTTTCCTACTTTTAACAACATTAGCTGTTCCAATAAATCATTATTTTAAGCTAATAAAGATGAAATAACTTCTGATAAGCATCAAACAGCATTCCAAAGCTTCAATTTAAAATCCCAACGACAATTACACGGCAGGGAAATTAAATAATTTTTCAACAATGGTACTGAAATTAACATAAATTTTCAACTTCTCTAAGGGGAAGACATAAATTACCAGAAAGAAACAAATCTGACACCTTTTCACCAAATTACAACAAAATTTTCATAAACAATTCGGCGATCAAATACTAACCTGATTTAATTCTTCCAAAACTAAATCATATTTATTATGAATTCTCCGTTGTTCTAAAAGTAATCATGTTTCAAAATCCAAACACAAGAACAACTAAATCATACTTAATAAAGAGATAAAGTCATATAGAGATATAAGATAAGGGGAGGGGGAGGGGGGGGGGGAGAGAGAGAGAGAGAAAGATAATAGGAATAAAACAAAGAGGTAGAAGCAAACCAAGGCGTGACGTTCACCGGCCTGGAAAGAGAGACGCTGGTGGTTCATGGCCTGTGAATAAAGCTGCGAAAGCGAGTTAGCAGCGGCGCAGAAGGTGGTGTACATGCTCCGATCCACCTCGTCCAGGCGCGTAGCATCGGATTTCCTCTTCTTCGACATAGATTTATTTTTTATTTACGGTTTTTTTTTTGGGGGGGGGGGGGAGGAGGATACCAAAAGAAAATTAAACCCTAACAATGAGAAAGAATCAGAGGAAAATTAGAGAGGATCTGAATTGCAGGCTAAATAAAAAAGAAAAAAGTGACGAGAATTTGAGAAAACAATGAATAAAGAGAGTATATGCAAAATGGTGAGAGCTGGGCAGCGGAAGAGGCTTCAGTCTTTGGATTTTTGCCACGTGGATTACACGTGTCTGGCCTTTTTGGATTACTGGATCCCACCTTCGTCTGCCCTACCCCTCGCTCACAACTTCTTTTCCTTTTCCTTTTTCTTTTTCTTTTCCTTTTCCTTTTTCCAATTTTCACTCTTAAGTCTATCAATCTTAATATTGATGATTAAGTTTGCATGACATAATTAATCAATAAACTTACTTAAAAGTTTTATAAAGTTACTAGAAATCTTATCATATGTGTATAAATGAAAATTATAATTTTAAAATGCAGATGTATATTTAATAATTAAATACAATAAATAATAAAAATAAAGTTTAAAACTAATATTAATAACAATACATATGCAATATCTACAAAATTAAAATAAAAAATAATTTAACTTGTGAGTAAAAGAAAATTGAAATAAATCAATAATTCATATTAAAAATATTAAATGCAAAGAGATTAAGTCTATGAAAAGAAATTTCAATATTAAAATTATATATTTTAAAAATTGAATATCAAGTTAATTTTAAAAAATTAAAATTAAAACACAAATAACCAATGCAACTTGAACTTGGGTTACACCTGAGACAATAAACATCATTAACTATCAAGCCATTAAATGAGGTTCTAGTAAATAATTTGTTTATAACTCTATTAAACATAGGTTTAATCTTTAGATATATTAATTTTTAGTTCTTTTATTTAAAAACTATATAAAAATATGAAAAGATAAAAAGACCGTCAAAATAATAATAGTAGTAGTAATTTAATAAAAGAGTATAATAGTAATTTCCTAATCAATTGACACCCGATTAACCCGTGATATTAACTCAATAATTTTTTTTATTAATCACATAAATAGTAACCATTATATAAATCTAAATATATTCAAATATTTTACATTAGAAATTATTTATTTCTCAAAAATCTTTCTAAAATACTTATTTATTGATGGAGCAAGTTAAGATAATGATTATTACTAGACATACAAGAAAATAATTATTTAAAAATATATAAAATCAACAATAAAATACTCAGATTTAAAATTTATTTAAATTTACATAAAAATTTATATAATTAATCTGATTTTAAATTAAAAAATTGTTCAAATTTAAGTTAATATAGAATGAACGGGTAACTCAAAATTTAGGGGGACTTTATTATCATTCATGAAGTATTTTTTAAGAATTTTTTATGTTTTATAAAATTTTAAAAATAATTTTAAAATATTTGTTTGTTTTGTAATTTTCATTTTTTTTGTATTTATTTATTGAAATCATATAAAAAATAAATTTTAAATTTTTTTATTGTTTAAATACTATTAAAGAGTATGGACTAAATTTAAAAAAAAAAAGCAAATATTGCAGGCAAAAATATTTATTTTACTTTTTTTTATAACAATCACATCATCAATTCTAATGAATTTTGAATTTTGTTGACCAGCTCGAGATTTTTAAATAAAAAAATATATAAAATTTTAATATCTTAAAATTAAAATTTAAAATTTAAAGAGTAGAGCCACTATAGCATATTTAAACCAAAAAAAATTTATTCCCATGCCTAATTTGGCCTAACATCTTAGTCTACTTTTATTATTCATAATTATTTTTTAATTAATATTTACGTTATTATAATTACATTTAAATAACTTTTATTATTTAATCATAATTTGTTCGGTGGAGTTGACTCAAAGTAAAATGCAGTTAAGATAAGACATTCATCATTTTAAAATATAATTTTTCACTTTTCAAATTTTAAAATTTAAATACAACTATTAACATAGTTAAATTTATTATTATAATATTTTCAAATAATAAAAAAAACCTTAGTAATCATGTATTAAAAATAATATTTTAATAAACATAATTTAATAAAATATTTAACAATTAAATCTAAATTTTAAAATTTTAAAATTTTAAAATTAAATTGATTAAATTCTTAAAAATAAAAAACATAAAAACTTATAACAACTAAAAAAAATCTTATACCATATAAAAGGGATTGTGTATCAAAGAAAGCCTCTAGAAGGTCGGTCCAAATGAACTGAACCAGTTCATATGGTCCGGTTGAATCCAAAAAAACAGAGGAAGAAGTAACAGCCCAAGGCTTCAGCCCAGACCACAGCTTAAAAGGAATAACGAGTCCAGCAACTTCAGATTTGGGGTTTGAGCCTCTTAAAAATTAGGTCTGAGGATCCATTGCGTATGTTTTTTTTCTATGCAATGTTTGGTAAAAATATTATTTTTTCACATATTTTAATATACATGTATTAATAATGAATTAATTTTAGTCGGTAAGTTTTAGTATTCACATAATTTTTTTTGAAGAACATGAGGAAAAAATTATTTATTTTAAAGATATCTTATTTTTTGTAAAGAAATTTACTTAACATTCTATTTTCAAATTTAAATTTTTACTAATTATATGTCTAGTTATTTTAAAATATATGTATTAAATAAGTCTTTTTTCATATTATTACTTAATTTGATGTGGCATTTATGTATGTGTTTTAATTTTTTGATTTATGGTAAAATGTCAAAGCATTATTAAATTTTTAAAAAAGGGTAATCTAAACTAAGATGAAAGAAAATTAAATTGATTAATTTCTAAAAACCAGAAATTTGACATGATATATTTCTAATTATTCGAGGTGCTGAGTAGTTTTTGAATATATAAGTTAAACTTATTTGAAATTGTGAAATTGACATGATATTTTTTTTTTTAATATCTAAAGAAGTGTAATAAATAAATGTGTGTTTTTTTAAATATATGTAGGATGCGAGATCCATTAAAATTTTAAATTAAGTCGGGTTTTAGACAGCTGAATTTAGAATGTGATAACGTCGTTTTGGTGGAGACTCTCCTAGCTAGAGGTGCAGTCAGTAGCAATTTGTAGGAACTACGCCTAATTCATCAGTTCCTATGTCGTAATTGGAAGGTGTGGATCCGTTATATCTCTCAGTTCCAAAATAAAGTTGCCAATCATATAGCAAAGATTGCAAATGACTATAACAATAATGTGCAAATATTTGAGGATTCTCCAAGTTCGGTTTTGTACCGTGGGACCTTTGAATGGTCAAATTCATTTAGATGTTAAAGTTCAAAAACAATATAATTCCTAAAAGATTAATTAAATATTTAATTTTATAGATCTTAATTATTGAAACTCTAATTATATGAATAAAAAATATTTAATCTCTTAAATATACTTTTAAATAATATAAAATTTTATACAATTAGTGATTGAAGAGACTTTTAAAGTCTTTAATTCAAAAAGCCGAAATTGAATTTATCTAAAAATTTATGTTTGTGCAGTCTTATTAAAACAATCATAGCTTAAATTCTCAAATCTGAATTAACGCGTTTCAATATGCATTGGAAATTAATAAACAACTCTTCAATTCATATGAGACAATTAAACCAAAGAAAAAAAAGTCTAGATCCCATATAAAATGCATTGATAGTTGAATGATGTTCCAAAAATCAATTAAGCCTTCAACATTAATATTTTTCCATATCTAATACATTGTCAGGCGTTACGTCATCATTTTTTTTTTTTTCTGTGTCAACCACCATATCAACTATCACATAGTCACTTAATCGTCTATCCAGAGTTTTTATGAAAAACTATATTTTAATAGCTCTATTGATTATTAACTTTCAATTAAGAACTCAATTTATTGTAGTTTTCAATTAGGGATGTAATTAATTTTTTATTTATCTGAAGAAGTTTTTTATTTTCATCTAAAACTTTTTTTTCTCAAGGTGAAGAAAGTTTATCATTGTTTAAGGAGTTGTTTAGTTATCTGCTTATTTTGAAGTTGTGGCATTCCAACTATTAGCCCCAGTAGTCGACTTTGTTATGAATGGTTTTCCTAAAGGGTTAGTAGGAAATTGTCCGATAATTCTCGTTGCTAATTACTTCGTTAATTAGAGGGGTCATTTAACTTCGAGTACAAGAAGAAAACCCAAATTCAACCTTTCAACCAAAATAAATTTGCTTCCAATCCAATTAATTCAAACTTCAGGTTTTAAGTCACTTATTATTTTGACAAATTTTGAGATTAGTGTTTAGAGCTAGAAAGAACTTAAATAACTATATATATAATATTATTACGATACATGAGTTTAATTTTAATCGAATTTGATCAAACTTATTAATACCTCTGTTAACCGAACAGAATCCGTTTCATATTTTTTTAACAAATTATATTTAATCAATAATAAATCTAAAAAAAGTCCCCTCAAATGAAAAAACTGCATTTAGAGCTTTTAAAAATTATAAAATTATAAATTAAAACATTAATAAAATTACACTTTTCAAATTTCCATCCTAAATTAATTTTCTAGCTTCCTCATGTATTTAACAAAAATATATTATAGAACACAAAATGTTTAAATGCCATTAATATGTATTTGATTTATATTAAAATTTTATAAATTTAATAATATATGCCATATTTATATTTACACTCCTAAAAAAAATAAAATTTAAGAGATATAATTTAATATAAATCCCAGGTTTTTAAAATAAAAAAAAATCATCCAAATCCACAATTAAAGAGCGAAGTTGAGATCCAAGTCCTTTTAAAATAATCAATCGTTAGAATGAGATGGAATCGATTAAATGAAAAATTAGAGGTTTAATCGAATTTCTTTTACTGAGTTTAACTCTAAACTGAATTATTGGTGTGAGCTTAACCTTGAGATCAAATTCTGATTTTTTTTTCAACAATAATTTTAAAATTTTTAATTAAACTCACGAAAATTACAATGCTCAAATATAGTTCGGTTTTAATTTAATTCAACAATAAGTTAAATCTTAACTTAAATATAATATAATTTTATTAATTTTTTTCTAAAACTAAAATAATTTGTAAGCACACATGTTTCACTTTCGAATGCTTCTGACTTTAGCTATGGAACCTTTTATTCTTTTAAACGTGCAAAAGAAAAAGAATTATTCGTGAGCTTGAAAGGCACTGACTCTTGACGAATTTATCGGACTTCATTTGCACTCTGTCCGAATCCATTTGCCACATTTGGACAGAAACGTAAATGTGCATGTGATGAGTTTGATCCAAGCTTGCCTTTTCATTTTCTTTCTTAAAATATGAAGTTAAATATATTTATATTTTAGAAATTTGAATTATAAAATTTTTAAAGCCAAAAAATTTTTTTTATCATTATATTTGTACCTTAAAAGTAATTTTGTCTCCTTAGGTGGTGGAGAGGCCTGAGCCCTTGCATTCACCCATTATTTTAATAAAGAAAAATCTCAATGTGCGATGAATTTTTTATTAATAATTAATAGAAGGAAATGAGATCATTTAAAATCAAATCTGAGCTTTCATGTTTACAATATAATGTTGTTTCTCTTATTCTTGCCACTAGATCAAAGAGAGAATGCCATAAACTATCTTAATATAAATAAACATGCATACATGTATACAAATTATTATCATGTGATATATTGGCGAAGTTTAAAATATATCACTTGTCTTTAATTTATTTTTAATTTTTATAAAAAAATTATTTAAGTTCGTAAAATTAAAATTTTCAATATACATTTATTTTATAATAACCTTATATAATATATACACACGTTGTCACAATGTTAGAACATTAGTCTTGTAAATCGTACGGCCTTAAACAGAAACTTAACTTTAAATTTGTTTAAGTCAACCTAACTCTCGAAAGTGTGAATTTATAGAGGAAATTCTCTAAAGCATCAAAATAAAGCGGAAGCAAACTCTTAAGTGAATAAGTAAAAATCGAACAAAAAATCACAAGAAAAGTAAACACACCAAGTGTTTGAGTTAATGATCTAAAAGTGTTTTTTATTACTTTGAAGAATTATAATAGAATGAATACAAATAAGAGGGAAAACCTCTATTTATAGTTGATCTCCCCCAAATTCAACAGTTCAATTTAAATTACATCGACAGTTGAAATTAAAGCCTATCTTCTTAAGAGATTTAAACTTTATACAATTTTATCACTTAGGATTTACAATATTCATCATGGTAACTTCAGTTTTACTAGAGTGTTCTACTAGGCCACACAGTCTTTAAATAGATGAACTTCTCTGCATGTTCTACAAATCGAATCAATTCAAATCGATTAAATGTGTTTCATTTAATTAGTTAACATGCATGAGATGTTCTGTATACATTCGTCACGAGCTTCAATTCGTGACATATACACATGCATATGAATGGAAACTAAAGCTTTAGCTTCACAATAAAAAGTTCCATATAAAAGCTTTACAATCTAGAATATTTTTAAAGAAAATAAATAAATATTGTGAGCGACACAAGTTTTGTATGTAGTAGCAAGTCACATTGCACTTTTAATGAGAAAAATTATGTTCAAACCCTGAAGATGACAACAGAAAGGATTAATCTTTACTAACTACAAAGTACATATGAAAAATATATTGATCATTAAAAAAAATTGAGGATTTTTTCTTTATTGTGTATATGAAAAATATAGGCATAAGACAAATTTAGCTCCCAACGTTTACCTATTCTATCACTTTAGCTTTTTTTTTTTTTTTAAGATCACTTTAGTCCTGAAATTTCAAAATTGAGTAAATTTGTCTTCTTCTTTTTTTTAAATGAAAAAATAATTGATTCATTAAAAGTTTAATGTAATTGGCATGGTAGTTCGTGTGACAGTCTAGTATACTTTATTGCTAACATAGATAAATTTCTATAAACTTTTATAATCTTTTTTTTTAAATTTGTTGAATTTTTAATTTTTATTTCTTTATGAATTATATGTCGATTGCCACACAAATTGGCCACATTAATTCTATTAAAATTTTAACAGTATAGTCAAATTTACCATCCAAAATAAGTAAATTGACTAAAATCTAAAAGTTAAGGACCAAAATGACAAGGAAAAGGAATAAAAATCAGAAAAAAAAAAGAATGAGTAAACATTAAGGACTAAATTTATCATTATACCAAAAATATATTAGTTGACATTTTATGTAGCATTGTGTTATTGGCAAGTAAAGTGTGGAGTATCTTTTGGCAAAAGCTAAGCCAAGATTGAAGGCCTAAAAAGAGTTGAATAATCTTTTCCCTATCTTCCAGCGATGGAAATAATTTTCACAGCAAACTCTTTATCGTCATTCTCGATGAAGAAACAACAATTTTCAACGTCACATGATCAAAAAAGGGATAAAATAAAATAAAAACTTGTCAATTTTATACGCATTAGGATATAAGCAAAATTATCACAAGTTTTGGCTAAAATGGATCCGAGAGGTGGGTAAAATAGTTTTATGGAACATGTTTCTTTCTTGTTTTTATGATTTTATCAGAATCCATGACTTAAATGCTTTTTAATGAAAATTTTCATTAGAGAAATCAAATAATTATTGAAAATAAAAACAAGTCACATTTGACAATAATAAAAAACAAGAAATAATGAAACGACAATGAAACAAACACTTTCATGCGGAGCTTCTATAAGATATTAAATAATGGACTGAAGAAAATGACATTTACGAAGAACGGCCTTATTAATAATTTTTTTTCCAAATTCCCCATTATTAATCCTATCATAATTTAATAACTTCCTTTCATTTTAAATAATATATTAAATTGATTTATAAATAATTTATTACAAATATAATATGTTCACTTTCATGGAGAAGTTCTTTCATGAATTGTGTAAAAATCATTTAATAAATTGTTCCAAGATAATTTATTTTTTTATTGCAATATAATACTTAGTAATATTGAATTTTTTATTATTTTATATCTTACACTAATATATATTGCTTATTTAAATTGATTTAGTTATTGCCGGTTAATAAGTTTTATAAACGAGCTAAATTACACTTACTTTTTATTTTTTTTTTGTCTTAAGGCCTCTTTGGATAGACGTTTATTTGTAGTTAATGTAAAAACTAAAAGAAAGCTACATACATCAAATTGGAGGTAAATGTCCATCTAAAGATGCGCTTAGTTTCTCTCTAACCATACTTAAATTTAAAGGGATAAAACTTTATATATAATTTTAAAAGGCTAAACTATAAAAATCGTCTTTTTTGTTTACTTTAGATTACATTTTAGTTACTTATGTTTGAAATGTTATGTTTTAGTCACTTACGTTATCATTTAGTTACGAAGTGGTCACTCAACTGTTAAACTCCGTTACCTCCCTAATGGCAAACTTTGATTTCTAGTTACTGGATGAAAATATGTTTTTAATTAAATAAATTTAATTTGGATTGCACATAAGACATCCAAGTTGGCATTTAAAACGATAACGTAAGTGATTAAAACGTAACATTTCAAATATAAGTGACTAAAATGTAATCTGAGATAAATAAAAGTGACTATTTTTACAATTTACCCATTTAAAAATATTTAACGAAATTAAACTAAATACAAACAAATTATAAGAAAAAAACGTTAAACTTAAATTAAAAATAGCTTAATTAACCCAAATTAAATACAAACAACCGAGAAAAGTAAACATATGTAAACAATCAAAGCAATATTTGACCCAATAAAAAAACAAAGCAATGCAAACAGATTTTCCATTTTACGAAGTTCGTTTTGTAATTTGCCGAAATAAAAAAAATAAAAAACTAAAAAAGGAACCTTCGCTTTGGTAACTACATAACCATACCTTAAGTACTTATTTAATTGTCTAGTACTAAGATAAATTAAGACAAACTTTTTATTTTTCTTTCTCTTGAGTCTACGACTCTCTCGCTCGCTCTCTCTATTTCTTTAATGGCGAGAGAAGAATCAAAACTCATTTGAAATCAAGGTATAGCAATAGCAGCAGAATAGCTTTGCCTATTTACGGCGCGAATCTCGAGAGGACTTCATTGGACTCTCTTATTATTTTCTCAGGTTCGTTCAATTTTTATTTTTTATTTTTTTGCTTCCGTTCATTTCGTCAGATTTTTCTTTCCCTTTTCTAATTACGTTTCGTTTCCATTTTGTTTTCTTTTTTGTATATTACGAATTTGCTTTGTTGTTTTGATTCCTTTAACGAAATATTTATTTATTTTGATTTTGCTTTGATGTGTTTTTTCCTGTACTTTTCATTTATTTGTTATATTTGGATTGAAATTGCTTCCTCTTTTTTAAATTATGTTTTAGAAATTAAACTTAATTAGGTAAAGCTTTAAAGAGCGATGGATCTACTTATAAATAGTAAAATATTTCTCAAATTTTTCGAAAATAATATGAGTATCATATATTTTCTAGTAAATGCGTAAAATATTCATTCCTTGAACTGAAAAAAAAATTAGTATTTATTTTATTATATACTTAGATCTTAGCAAACAGGTCAAATACATGTAGCTGGAATGGTTTCAATTCCTTTCATATTTTTATATTAAATGAAAATGCGCCAAATCCGGGCCCAAATAAGAAAAAAAAAATTGTTTGATGGAGGACTCATTGTTAGTTGTTTAGGTTTTAATGGAATAAGCAGTTAACAGATGTTATAAAGACGGCTTTAGATAAGAAAAAGAATTTGTTAATTGTTATGTTTCTTTGTTTCATCATTTCTTTTATATGGTTATTGTTATTAAAGCTGCTCGAGTGCCGAAATCTGGCTGCTCTGCCGTTTACTATAAAGTGCAGACATTTCTTTGGTTCATTTCGGGAACTTAATTTGAATTTGGATATCAAAATTTTCTGACCTACTTAAAATTCTTGAATCTGAAATATTTAACCTGAGAAGTTTGATACATGCCGAGAATAAGGTATGGGACATGGATCCCACATTGGAAAGTATAAGATCTTTTTTGGGGGGAGTTTATACGTACCGAGGCTCTTTCACCCTAACAACCAGTTTCTGGATGTTGTTCTCCGTAAGTTCATGTAAAAAAATCGCAGGTACTGTTCAAGTTTTAAGTGGATCGGTTTGAGAATCACCAATCTTAGGAAATAATTTTTGAAATCTTAAATTTGGACCTTTAAAAAATTTGGAGTTGATTCAGCCCAAACCCAGATCCAGCTTCTTTAAATCATTCTCAAAGTATAAATTTGAATTTCTAGATTTGGCGGCTCAGAAGAGCTGGGGAGATATCATTTTACCTGTTTTTTTTCTTTCAAATTGATAGCCTCCTATGATTGTTCTGAAAAATGTATTTAATGTTTATAGTATTTTTTCTGCTTTTTATTTGCTCTTTTGTCATTTCTGAAATGAAAGTTCTTTATGCTAGTTAATTGTTATTTCTGAAAAAAGAAACTTTCTCCATTGTCTTTATTGCAAGAGGATGCAAGAATGCAAGTTTGTGCTTTCTTTAACTTTTCATTGTGAATAAATTATAAACTATATTTGTTAAGCAATTCAACTCATTTGTATAGCTGCAGATTTTTTGACAACGGAACATAATTTTTGCTTGCATGAAAATTTGAGAAACAAGGACTCTGCTTGACAACTTGGAGACTAAGTTAAAAATGTCATCTGTAAGCAAGGCTGAACGGAAAACAGCTCTGGATGTGGCCTCATGGTCTTTCAATATTGTCACATCTGTGGGTATAATCATGGTCAATAAAGCCTTGATGGCTACGTACGGCTTCAGTTTTGGTACGTTTTGAACGAACATCTCACCTGGTAACTTTGATAAACTTTGTCTGCATTACATATTTAATAGATCTATCACTTTATGTTCATTGTGTTTCCATTTGACTTGTTACTCTATGGGTCCAACTCTGTATGGTCAACCTAAGAGGAAGAAACAAAGTCCCAAAAGTATTAGTTCATGAAGGTACATAAATGATTTGGTTTTCCTGATTTGTTTAGGTTGTTTTTGTGATTACAAACGGAAAATGAAAGAGAAATCCATAAAATTTTGAAAATTTGAATTCACCATTAAAGTGGGAATTTTAAAAGATTACTTGACAAACTTTTCAAACAATCCATGTTAAAAGATTTCCACTTTAAACCTGTCCTCTTCCAAATTTTTGGCTTCAATCTTGGATGGAGGATAAATAAATTGGAAAATATTTTTATTTATTTTTGGCTCCAAATTTTAGAAAATATTTTTAGTTTTTATTTTCCATTTTCATTTTGCCTTTATACTTGAAAGAGGATAAATAAATTGGAGAGCTTTTTTTTTTTTTTTTTTTTTTTTCAATTTTCCAAACGATAAGATCTTTTCATTTTTAATGTTAATTATATTCAGAGTATAAGTGGAGATGACAAATGGAAATAGTTTCTAAATGCAGACAGGCCTAAATTTTTGAAAGGCTAAGTAACTCTTACAAACATGAAAAATCAAGTGACCTGCATAAGTAAATATATGACAAATCATTATGTATAGGACATAACATATTTTGTATTAGATATGGTGTTCATGTGGAAAATTATATGTTTTATATATTTTCTAGACTTATCTTGGTGGTCAAAGTTATTCCGTGATGTATTCCTGTTTTGTCTGTGCAATTCTGTTACGGGGCATGTTTTATCTCTTATTGAATTTAATCATGTTTAGACGAATATTATTATTATACAATTATAATGGGTACATGTTTAAGAAATTGATTGGAAGATTTTAAACTGAACTTTTGCACTTCTAATATGCAGAGTTTAATGCCTTTCTAATGAGAGAGCTTAACGAATAAATGAGGGTTAAGAAGTGAAGAAACTTTTTAGAGTTTGCTTGACTAAGAAGTCTTTCATTACAAATGTTTTCTTATTCAGCTTTTGTTTGAAACTTCAGCAAGTGGACAGTCATGCAGTTAGAAATCGGGTCTCCATCTTGGATATCTTGGTTCAAATCCCATTGATTGGCCCAGATTCCTTAAATATCAAAACATATCTTACATATAAAAAATATTACTTGTTTTGACTGTTAATTATGATGAAGAAAGTCAAATTGTAACAACATTTACCCCTGCATATCCAGAAACTAATGTTGTGTCCCATTTATTTCTGTGCTGCAGCTACAACATTAACAGGTTTGCATTTTGCCACTACAACCCTGTTAACTGTTCTTCTTAGATGGCTGGGTTATATTCAGAACTCTCATATACCATTACCCGATCTTCTCAAGTTTGTTTTGTTTGCAAACTTCTCTATCGTTGGAATGAATGTGAGTTTGATGTGGAATTCTGTGGGCTTCTACCAGGTCAGTTTTCGTTACTTGGATTATTATCTCTTCTATGCTTGATCTTTTGGAAGTTTTGTCATATTCCTTTTACAAATTATTCTCAGATAGCAAAGCTGAGCATGATTCCAGTATCTTGCTTTCTGGAAGTTGTTTTTGACAAGGTTCGCTACTCAAGGGATACAAAACTTAGCATTCTACTAGTTCTCCTTGGAGTTGCTGTCTGCACTGTTACTGATGTGAGTGTCAACGTCAAGGGTTTTTTAGCTGCTGTAATTGCAGTCTGGAGCACAGCCCTGCAACAATATGTAAGTAAATCTGCATGACATCGTGCTTTTACCTAAGGTGCAATATATTGGAAGGTTTTGATAGTAATGTTCTATATTTTTATGACTGAACAAGTTTTTGAATGGGTTTGTCATGTTTGACCCATTCCATAAATGAGACACCTGCCATGCCTAAATCTTGTTCATGGATTGATATTTTGGGTCTTTCTTCTTTTCTCTTATATATTTATTTCTTTTGCAGTATGTGCATTTTCTTCAACGTAAGCATTCTTTAGGATCTTTTGACTTATTGGGACATACTGCTCCGGTACAAGCTGCAAGCCTTCTGTTAGCTGGTCCTTTTGTGGACTATTGGTTAACAGAGAAAAAGGTCTATGCCTATAACTACACTACGGTATCAATGGTAAGGTTCTTATCCTAGTTGACGAGGATCTATTTGGTAATAGTAATCCTCCATTTCACTGGCATGCCTTCTGGTAAAAGTCATTGCAGCTGATTCAATTCCTTTGGGCATGTTTGTGCTTTTAAATTATGTTGGTATATTTAGGGATGCATTTCCATCTGGTTTGAGCATTCACTCTTATTATCTGCTGCCTTTGAGTGTTACAAAATGCAAAATGTCCTTCATTGTCATTGCAAAATTGCAATAGCTGACAGTCCCAAATTTGGTTGCTATCATCTGCACCAGCGCATTTAATAAGGAATTAAGTAATCTGAACATACTTTGTGATTTTGTATCCTATAACGGTTTATTTACTTGATTATGCCACATTAATTAGACCAAATAGGAGGTCAATAGGATCTTCCTGACAGACCCAGAAAGAGTCCTGTGCTTGCTGGCAAGAAATTGAGAGAATCTATTTCTCAGCAGAGTTCATACTGAGGTTATTTACGTTCTTGCATCTGGTTATTACAAGGATTCGCAAATAAGAATATGGAAGTTTCAACTGTTACTTATTTTGAATTTTCAAGTGCACATTCTTCTGTCTTATCCCCTTCGCCAAGCCAACTTTCTAACATGTATTGAGTGAGATCATGATGCTTCTAACATGTAAAAACTCTGCTTCCTGGTGCATGTGCGAGTTCAGTAATGAATATTAATAGATTTTGCTTTCAGACAATCATGACTACAGTAAACAATTTCTCTTTGCTTGCAGTTCTTCATAATCCTATCATGCACCATTGCTGTTGGTACAAACCTCAGCCAGTTCATCTGCATCGGCCGGTTTACTGCCGTATCATTCCAAGTGCTTGGCCATATGAAGACTATTCTTGTCCTGATTTTAGGATTCCTTTTCTTCGGCAAAGAAGGTCTTAATCTACATGTAATCCTGGGTATGGTCATTGCAGTTGCAGGAATGATCTGGTATGGTAATGCCTCCTCCAAGCCCGGAGGAAAGGAGCGTTGGACTTATTCAGCTCCAAGCGACAAATCACAAAAACCAGACAATTTATTGGGTTCTACTGAGACAGACGAGAAGGTTTAAAGATTCGATTACAGGTTTAACAGTTAAAAAGGGTAAAGATAAAAGAGACGAAAACTGAGCCATTTGCACAGAGGATCGGAATTATTTCAAACTTTTCGTTCCTTTTTTATTTCTTTCTTTTGTTGCACTCATAATGGTTAATCATTTTCATGTTCCTTTAATTTATAATCCAAGATGAAAATCATGCTGTTGATAGAGGAAGCAAATTCCCTGTAAATCCAGCATCGTTTTCCTCTAATAATATTGCTTATAGTAATTTATTTATATTGCATTTTCAATTTATTTTCTCATCTTGGTAATTAGAGCTAGGTTCAGTATCCTTTTGTCCATTTCTCCAACAATTCTGGTAACTGAGGTGAACCCCAAATCGACTGAAATTCCAAGGTTCGGTCTTAAATGAGCTTTAGCTAAATTTAAAGTTTTGTAATGTACGGAGAATTATTTAATTAATAAAAGGTTTATATTGTACAATAATAAGAGTTTAATTGAAATGTTAAGGTGAGGATTTAAGTTGTTTGAAGATTTAAGTCTTAACACAACCATTTGTGATTTATTTTAAGTTTAATTTGAGTTTAAATTCATATACGACATCAGGTTGTTCAATGTGATGTAAATTTCTGCTCCAATTGTGATGGCATGTTTTGAGTCAGATGAATTTTTTTTAAATTGGGCAAACACGTAGATACACTTTTTTTGCAACTCGAATTGCTATTTATTAATAAAAATATTTTTATTTCAAGTTAATTATAAAAATATATTAATATTAATATTTTCAGACAACAAAAATAAGTATTTTTTAAAAAATAATTATTTCAACTCAATTAAGTAATTTGAGATTCCCACATTCAAAGCTTAAGGATAAGAATAGTACTGTGATGGCATCACAGCACTTGAGTGCTGATATTTGTTAGGGCCAGGGGTGCACAATAAGGGAAAGAGGATAGGGGAGTTGAATTCCCTGATCAAATAGAGCCCTTTTCAGGAGTAGAAGAGTATTCTTGTATGCACATTAATAGTGGCCCCATTCCTTAATTTTCGCTCATTAAATTCTTCAAACATCTTTGAAAAAATTGGCAGATCCCGTCGTATTCATAAGCCCCTCCCATTATAGGTTGATCACCAAATGAGATTTCATTTTGATTTTGTGGGTTTACTATTGCTATTAACTGGTATACCATCCCATTCTCTCCACTGGAAAAAGAAAAATCAATCAACCTCTCGCTTCTCACTTTTAACCTCCTTCAATTTATGGATTTTATGGTTTCAGTATACTCACAATCAAACCAAAGTACTGAACATAATATATAGTGGTTCAAATAGAACTTCATTAAAAAAAATACAATTCTTAAATTTTCATCATAATTAAGAAACAAATATATTGTAGATACATTGAATTTATTCTAGAAACAATAATATTTAAAATATAGTTATAAAACAAAGAAATAATAGGAAGCCCGTATCTATATAGAAATAAAATGGTCAAATAATGGCGTAATGCCGGCAAGTTAGTTCAAAAACTGTTGCATTTGGGTCCCAAAAAGTCGAGCATCAGCCTAACATTTTTGGCAATTTCATGGCTGGGAACAGCTGCTGCAACAAATTATTTAGCTGTTTAAATATAATTATATATATAGTATTAAATATTATATATATGTTCAATTTTATCTATCAAAAAGTAATAAAAAAATTTAAAAAAATTAATCAGTAGCTTGTTCAAGCGAGATTAAAATATTAGAATTCATCGTATATCGAGAATTCAAAATGTGGTCACTGATTAAATGGTCAAGTATATGAATAGAGGTCCCTCGATTTTATCGTTTTTTGAGGAAATCCTATCTCTAGTACAAGGGGTTTTGCTTTCTAATAGTGACGTCTTTACAGGAGTTTGATTAAATATTTGATGTAATTACTTAATGATATTTTTTCTACTAAAAAAAACTCGTAATAATTATGCCGTCTTTTAAATATAGTTATATCAATCTTAAACACGAAATTTAATTTTTTTAAATAGTATTTAACAAATTTAAAATTTATTTTCTTATACTATATCATCGTCCCTTATTATATAGTAAAAATTTGATGGTAGCCAATATAAATTACATAAATAATAATTTAAATTAAAAATTGTCAAGTTAATGAGGCATATATATTAAAAAATTGTAATAATATCTTAGATTTAATTATTAGCTTTAAAATTAAAGAAAAAAGGTCATTAAGTTGAAAAATATAGTCATTATGACTTTATTTTTATGCATTCATTCATTCTCTTTCACAATCAAATTGACAACAAAATAATAAAGGGGAAGGGGGGCTCTCCTTTCATGTCTTCATCTCTCCTTTTTCTTTTATCTTTTCTTACCGCTTTCTTTTGTGAGCGTGCGAGTCTCGCCTGAAAAAGCCTTTTATTTATGTCCAAATCTTTTAAATTCACCAATTTTCTTTTTGTTTAACAATAATAAATTAATTAAGGGTAAACTACCAAAACAGTCATTTTTATTTCCCTCAAGTTACATTTTAGTTATTTATATTTGAAATGTTACAGTTTGGTCCCTTATGTTAACTTATTGTAACATTTTAGACATTGAGCCATTAATTGCTATTAACAATATAATGGTAAGCTCACGTGATACATTAAATCAGCATTTTAAATAGAAATTTTAGGTTAAATTATACAATTAGTCTCCAAATTTTTTCGTTTTGAGTAATTTATTTATTCTTTTAACTTTTTTTTCCCTTTGTTTTCTATTCTCTTCTGCTTTTCCCTCTATTTTCCTCCATTCTCTATCTCTTTTAACGTAAAAGAAACAAAATTAAATTACTTAAAACGAAAAAATATATATGGACCAATTGTATATTTTAACCTAAAATTTTCATTTGAAATGATGATTTAACGTATCACGTGAGCTTACCATTACACCGTTAACGGTAATTAAGGCTTAGTGACTAAAATGTTACAACATAATAGCGTATGTGACTAAACATAATATTTCAAACATAAGTGAATAAAATGTAACCTAAGAGAAATAAAAAAAAGTGGCTATTTTGATAATTTACCCATTAGTTAATATGATTTTTATACTAACGTTTATAAAATTATAAATTTCCTCTTAATAAAAACGTTTTTTATTATTTATTTTTCATTTGTGCCGACCCGAATTTAATAATCTTTTATTATGGCTCCATTCATGTATAAATCTACTTCATTCTTGGATGTCATAGTTATATATATAATATAAACAATAAAAATAAACACATTCATACAACACAATAATGTATCAATAAATGAATCCACACATTCATACAACACAATAATGTATCAATAAACGAATCCAATGTGATGGCTTAATAGTTAAGAGTGTTCATTGTCCTAGGTGTGGCTTGAGTTCAAATTGCGTTAGTTGCGTTTATTGTTTGGGCTTCGCCTTCTTTACCACATTACATGATTCTCTTATTTTTAGTCACACCTCGTCTTAAAATTATTTTCTTTATGCCTCATCTGGTTATTAGGTATAAAATAAAGAATAGTTAGTACAAATTTAAATTTGAAATTCAAAAGGCGAGTAATAATTCTTATAAAAATTATGATCTATTCAAAATAAGCAAATAAAAAATTCCTTCTCTATTTTAAAAAGCAATTCACGAGAATAACTAAATAATACTAATTAAATTAATTTGTTATGAATCGACACGTATAAAAATAATACTCTTACAAAACGTAGCATTAATGTTTTTAATATTTTACTTTTCACAAATTTAATTCTTTTTCCTGAATATTCCTCCTATAAAAAATGGATATTCCAATTTCTACTTTGGTTTAACCTTTTTAAAGAATCCCACACAGATGGGAATGGTCAAGATTCACGGTTTGGTTGAATTGATATACAATAACCAAAGATGGAATATGTTTTCGATTCTTGAATCAACTTATTCGATTAATTTATTTTTTAATCTATTTTTAAAAAAAATTAATTTATGTTATTAACTTTTTTTAAGTAGGTTCCCTATATTAATATATATATTTTTATTAAAATTTTATTTATAGTGAGATTTGAACTCACAATAATACATAAAACCTTAAATTTATAATTAAACAAAAAGTTTTATTTTGATTTTTACATATATTTTGATTTTATTATGAATTAATATGTTTAAATTTCATATTACTTACAATTTAATCTATATTATTATTTTAATATCATACATATTTCATGCGTTGTTATGAATTAGTTTTAAATCATACATTTTATTGTTTATTATATATTATTTTGAAACATAAATCTACATTCTAATTACGTGATTTTCACATGTATACACATAAAATATAGTTTATAATTATTTATTAACTCTTTTAAGTCTTACCTCACTGTAGACCTAATCATGGGCGGTCAGAAGGTTCGCCAGAAAAGTGAGAGGATTTGGGCAAAAAAAAAAAGCCCAACCCTAGCTTGCCCGAATTTGCAAAAAAAAAATAAAAATTGATGTTGTTTTTCCATTGATTTGCTATCGTTTTAATTTATATTACCACTATTTTATTATTATTGTTTGTATATTATATAATTATTATTTTATTATTAATTTTACTACTTTTTTTGAAACATTTATTTGTTAAGTTACACCTATCTTAGTGTTATTTAAGTATAATGACATTTTAAATTTTATTTTCAATTCGTTAAAAAACATTATTGAAAAACATTTATATTAATGTTTTTAGTGTATTTGATGTATTGTATTTTTTAAATTTATTTTTATATAAAAAAATTAATACAAATTAGATCGAATTCGATTTTTAACTTTTTTATTGAGCCTAAACCAATAAAACGAATCTAAAAATTTATTACGATCCAGCTCAAACTCGACCCGATCTAGGATAACCTCTAAGTTACCTCCTTCGGTGATTAATCATTATATATAACTCAAAAGGGTAAAATGGGCAGAGGGATATAAAATGAAGTCTTAGATTTCAATTCTCATTTCTTCTTCTCTTTATATTGCCATCGAAATATAGTAAAAACCTAACAAACCCAAAAAATAATGGGCCCCACTTATTGCGTGTGCTTGTTGGTGCACGTGTGCTGTTCCTTTCTTTCCTTTCGCTTTGTCCTCTCTAACTTAAATTTAGCTTAAATAAATACAAGTTTTATACCTTAAGGTATACTATACGAGTAAAATAAATAAAATAATATAGAGATATTTAAATAATAATTATTAATAAAGTAATAAAAAATATAAGATTATAGTTAAAATGACAATTTAATTAATAATTATTATTTAAATATCTCTACATTAGTTTATTTATAAAAATAAATCATTGCAACACATATACATTCTTAATAGACAATTCTAATTGTTTAATTTCAACAGCGAAATTATAAAAAAAATTTAGTGGTTGAAATTAAAATTTAATTTTTACGATATTAAAAATATAATTTTATCATTTTAATAATTTATATCTTTATAATTTTTAAAAAATTAAATTAAATTTTTATATTTTTAGAGAAGATAAAAATATAATATAATTTTTATTAATTTAAAAATTTTAAAAGACCTAAATAGAAAATTTTTTAATTTTAACACCCTACGGCCCCTTGTTCCATGTGAATATGGAGTGAACGTCATTAGGCAACAGATCAAATACTGGGATCCAATATAAAAATATGGTTAAAGTGTGACACTTATAACAAAAATGAGAATAGTATTTAATTTAATAATTGTAATTATTAATTTTCATAGTAATTATTAATATAAATATAATCTGTAATTTTATAAGGCGAGGGGTTCATTTATATTGGTGTAAAAATTAAATGGTTTTATATTATTCCATAATTTTTTATATGATTAATATTTTAATAATTCAATCGTTGAATTTATCAATTTATTAATATATTTGTACTTGTTATGCATGTAAACTTTTGAATTGATATGATATCTCTATCATATTAATCTAAATTATTGTATATATTAATGCATGTAAAATCACTTAAATTTTACACCGATTTAAGTAGATCATTCTCATTTTATAATGTGTAATAATTTTGTCAACTGCTAGTGAAGTAGAAAAGCTCCATAAGCGGGTCTAAGATGATACCAAATGTCTTTTTTTAAGGGTTAATATTTGATACACTGACAGTATATCCTTTTTATTCCACAAGTAATTTTAAAAATTTGCCATATCTCTTTTTTTTTAATATTTTATTATACCCTTATAGGATATTTGTCAATCCCCTAACCCTTCTTGTAGAGTTTAAAAACTCCTCAAGTAATGCACCAAATATTTTTTCCTTTTTAAATTATTTAATTATTATAAAAAAATATTTTTATACACTGTTAGTGGAGTTTTTAACCTCCACAAGTAGGGTTAAAGTATTGACAAGTGCCTCGTAAGAGTATAGTAAAATATTAAATAAATATTTAAAGAAAAACGATACAAAATAATTTTTTAAGATTGCTTGTGAAATAAAAAATGTACATTACTCATATACCAAATATTTATTTTTATTATATTTTAAAAATAAATGAAATCAATTCAAATTCGCGTAAGATAATAATCCTAATTAGTTTTATAAAAATAAATAAATTATTATAATGATTAAATTAAAAAAAATTCTTATTTTAAAACTACAATTTATCTTTCATTCACAGCATGCTAATATAAACGTCCACGTTCCATAAACTCATCCAATCATTGTCCTTAAAAGGTTGTAGGAAAATCCTTGAATGACGTGGCAATAAACAAGGGAGAGTACTCGAAGTTTTTACAGACAACAGAGAATTTACGGTAAATTTGGTGATGTGGTAAAGAAAAAAAAAATCTAAAAGTTAACTGTAAAAAAGTAAAAATGGATTTCACCTTATCTATGTCTCTGTTATTATTGGCCGAGTTTCGTGTTTTTCACAAAAATATGTTATATTATTATAAATATTTATATAAAACGAATAAAAAACCCACACAATACAAATTCAACTTCGCGTCATAATATTAAATGTTGATTTGATTTTTTATAGACATTTAATAAATATATGTTTTGTGGTCTTTTTTTTCACCAATATCCCCTCTGTCATAACTAATATTAATGTAAGCGTCCTCTGTATTTCCTGTATTGGAGTAATAAATTTTTTCACTTCTGTTTTTGCTATTTCCAGATTCGACACAATGCCGAGTAAACGGGGAAGTAATTAATGATATTCACAGTTAAAATTGAATTAATCAATTAAATTAATTTAATTCGATTAACTGGTTGATGATTAAATTTAGTTTAGCTAAAAGTTAATTAATAATTTTTTAAAATTTTGATTATCAGTTAATTCGATTCGAAATTAGGTAATTAATTGAAATATTTTTTATTTTCAAAATTTATGTTGTGCTTGTTAACTTTCGAGACTGATGTAGTGTTTCTAATATCTTATTTCTTATTTTTATCTCTATTTAATTTTTTTACTATTAAATAAAAGAAAATAAACATTAGCAATGTATTTTTTTATATGTTTTATACTTATTTTAACAAAAATATAAAAATATATATATTTCGATTAATTTAGTTAATTGACCGAATTAACCGAAATAATTCGGTTTGATTAATATATTTCAAAAAAATCGATTTAATTAACGGTTAAAGAATTTTACATTACAGATAATTCAATTAATAGTAATTCAGTTCGAATATTAACTGAACCGATTGTTTGAACACCCCTAAAAATAATAACTAAAAATTTGCATTAATTTTTTACTTCAAACAAACTTCCTAATCTCTCCATAAAATTAAAATATTTATATATATATATATGTGTATTTTTGAGGCTCACTAAAATTAATTAAATATTTTTAATATTCATATTAAATTTATTTAACTAAAGTTTCATCTTGTGTTAACCGTATTTCTATTTCCTTTTAACACGTATTATATGAAAATGATGGTTAACGTAATTATGTTTTATTTTCTTTAAGCATATGTTTATTTGATTTATAAACTTAAATAATATTATTAATTTTTTTTTCAAGTTATTAAAAGTAGATTGGATTTAATTATTAAAAAGATATAAAATTTAAGATATTGTCGTCTTGTGTCTGCGTTACGTTTAAAAAGAAGTGGGGGTGGAGGAGGAAAGTGCATGGCAAAGAGCGTGGTTTATGTTGAAGGAAAAGAGAAAAGGGGAAAATCACAAAATTCAAAGTGGGAAAAGGAGAGCTATTACTTATAAAAATAGTAAATAAAAGGAAAAAGGAGAGTAGGATTAACCCTCGTGACCGCCCCATTAAATTATAAGACATTGGGAATCTCTAATTAATTGAGATTTGAGAGTGATGGATCAATCTTTCATCACACGTATGCTTCAAAAGCTAGAGAGACAAACACTCTATTTTTTCCATTTCTATATTCCCATTTTATTATATTATACCATATAAGTTATAACAATATAAATTATGTTTTCTCTATTTATACTATCTCTGTATTTAAATTACACAACTATATTTTAAATTTTTTTATTTTTTAATTACAAAACAAATTTATGATGAATAAAATTTTAAGGATAATTATAAGGTGGATATTAAATCTTAAATATTTATGTATTTATTTTTAAAAATAATTATTTTAATACGAATATCTAAATCAATTATTCATTTCATTGAAAGTTTTATTATTATATTTATGGATTAGTATTTGGGACACTAGCAATATGCTTTTTATCCTATAATCAATTTTAAAAAATTATCGTGTGCCTATTTTTTAATATTTTATTATATTCGTATACAACATTTGTCAATGCTGATATTGCTTATAGAATCTAAAAATTCTACCGTAGTATACCAAAAATTATTTTTATATTTATAAATACAATATATATATCTAAGTAACTATAATATAAAATTGAGGCATTGTTTAAAAACCCATTGAAAATAAAATCACTGAAATTATTTTGAGCATATATAATAATTCAAACTAAAAGATAAATAATAGAGTTTTCCCTGAAAAAAGTTAAAAATAATTAGATAAAGAAATTTAAATTTTTTAAATTTATTATTTATCAAACTATTTAATTAAATTCTATACTTAATTTTAAGTAATATACCAAATATTTTTTATAACTTAAATTGTGTACTTAATTTTTTAATACTTAATTTTTCAATACTTAATTTTTAATGGTTAATTTTTCTCTGTCAATCAACACTTAAATCAATAAGAAAAAAAAATCAAATTCTAATATCACAAAAAAATATATAAATATCCGACCCTCACCATTTTTAATTATAGATTAAAGATAAAAGATTGATCCCATCCCCCTAATCTCATGCACTTGGTCACCTATCTAGAGAGACAAACATATTATTTTTTAATCATTATTTTAATTTATAATAAATAACTTTTTTTATTAGATTAAGTGAAGATTTTTTATTGATTAAATAATTACTTAATTTATTAAAGAAATCAGCTTGTTGAAGAAAGAGAGTGGAGTATCACATGGCATGTGAGCAACAGCAAATACCCTTCTTAACCATGCTTTGACTCTCGCTGTCTATTTCTTTCTTTCAATGACCCAATGCCAAAAACTGAAAAACAAAAAAAAAAGAAAAAAAGAAAAAAAGAAAAAAGAAGAAATCCATAATTTAGTTTCTCTCTCTAAAAACCAGAGCTCAAAGCTCCATCCTTTTTCTTTCTTCTCTCTAATGGAGGTGCTCAAACCCTAAACACCTTCTTCCTTTGTCCCCTCTTAATCTCTTCCTTATATGAGAACGAAAAAAATCAAATTTTTCCACAAAAAATGAGACCTTTCTTTGCCTTAGGGACTTACTTTTGCCCCCTTACTCTTAGCTTCATCGCCACCTTTCTCGTCTATGTCGAAGCTGTTGGTGTTTCTTCTTCTTATTATAACAGTAAAGATTCTCAGTTATTGCTCAACTTTAAAGCTAGTTTGGCTGACCCATCTCTTCTTCAAAACTGGGTTCCTAACCGAGACCCTTGTAGTTTCGATGGTATCAAATGCCAAGACTCCAAAGTTTCATCGATTCAACTCAGTTATATCCCTTTAAGCACTGATTTTCACTTCGTTGCTGCTTTCCTTTTAGCCCTTGAGAATTTGGAATCCATTTCTTTGTTCAAAGCCAACATCTCCGGCAACATTTCTTTCCCTTCTGGATCCAAGTGTAGCTCCTCGTTGAACACCTTGGATCTATCTCAAAACACCTTGTCTGGTCCCCTTTCGACTGTTTCCAGCTTGGCTTCTTGCTCGAACTTGAAGGTTCTGAATTTATCAAGCAATAGTCTCGAGCTTGCAGGTGATGAATCCAGGGGTTTGCAGCTAAGTTTGCAAGTCCTCGATATGTCTTTCAACAAGATTTCCGGTGGGAACGTGGTTCCTTGGGTTCTCTACGGTGGTTGCAGCGAGTTAAAGGTCTTGGCTTTGAAAGGAAACAAGATTACCGGCGAAATCGATGTCTCGAATTGCAAGGAATTGGAGTTTTTGGATCTTTCATCCAACAATTTCTCGACGGGGATTCCTTCATTCGGAGACTGCTCGGCTTTGGAACATCTTGATATCTCCGGCAACAAGTTTTCAGGCGATATAGGCCGTGCGATTTCTTCATGTGTCAACATTAATTTCTTGAACCTGTCGAGCAACCAGTTTTCGGGTCAGTTTCCTACTTTGCCAGCTTCCAATTTGCAGCGTCTTTATTTAGCTGAAAATGACTTCCAAGGAGAGATTCCTCAGTATCTCACTCAAGCTTGTTCTTATCTCGTTGAGCTGGATCTTTCTTTTAATAATCTATCTGGTCTGATTCCCAGTGGCTTTGCTTCTTGCACTTTTTTGGAATCATTCGATGTATCAAGCAACAATTTCACTGGTAATCTCCCTATTGGGATATTCCAAAATATGAGTTCCTTGAAGGAGCTTGGTCTAGCTTTCAATCGTTTCTCTGGTCCATTGCCTGAATCTCTATCAACTCTTTCAAACCTGGAGGTTTTGGATCTCAGTTCAAACAACTTTTCAGGGCAAATTCCGGATTCTTTATGCGAAAATCCCACAAGCAGGTTACAAGTTCTGTATTTACAGGACAATATCTTATCTGGGTCGATTCCAGCTAGTCTCAGCAACTGTTCTCAGCTTGTTTCACTCCATTTGAGTGTCAATTATCTCACTGGAACCATTCCTTCAAGCTTGGGTTCTCTATCAAAGCTTAAGGATTTGAAGCTTTGGTTGAATCAGCTTCATGGAGGGATCCCTCAAGAGTTGAGTAAAATCCAGACACTCGAGACTTTGATTCTTGACTTCAACGAACTGACTGGGACTATACCTTCTGGTTTAAGCAACTGTACCAAGTTGAATTGGGTCTCGTTGTCTAACAACCGATTGACGGGCGAGATTCCGGCTTGGTTCGGCAAGTTTTCGAGTCTTGCGATTCTCAAGCTCAGCAATAACTCTTTCTATGGGAAAATCCCACCAGAACTCGGAGATTGTAAAAGTTTGATATGGTTGGACCTTAATACCAATAACTTGAATGGGACTATCCCTAATGTGCTTTTCAAACAATCTGGTAAGATTGCTGTTAATTTCATTGCTGGGAAGAGGTATATGTATATCAAGAATGATGGAAGCAGAGAGTGCCATGGGTCTGGAAATTTACTTGAATTTGCCGGAATTCGATCGGAAGATTTGGATCGAATTTCGGATAGGAACCCCTGCAACTTTACAAGAGTTTATGGCGGTCACACACAGCCTACCTTTAACAACAATGGCTCCATGATTTTCCTTGATCTTTCGTACAATTTGTTGTCTGGGACTATTCCAAAGGAGGTTGGCTCGATGTCTAATCTGTTTATTTTGAATTTAGGCCACAACAATTTATCTGGAGCCATCCCTCAAGAGATTGGCAACTTAAAGGGTCTTGGCATTCTTGATCTTTCGTACAACCGGCTCGAAGGGTTGATTCCACAATCGATGACTGGCATTTCGATGCTTAGTGAGATTAATCTGTCAAATAACCTTTTATCTGGTATGATTCCTGATGAAGGTCAGCTGGAAACATTTCCGGCTAATAATTTCTTAAACAATTCGGGTCTCTGTGGTGTACCTCTTCAACCCTGCGAAAAAGATCCGGCAGCTAGTTCGAATGCCGAGCATCGAAAGTCAAACCGCAGGCAAGCTTCTCTTGCAGGGAGTGTTGCAATGGGATTGTTGTTCTCTCTGTTCTGCATCTTCTGTTTGATTGTAGCCATTGTGGAAACGAAGAAAAGAAGCAAGAAAGATTCTGATCTCGATGTTTACATTGATGGTCTTACTCATTCTGGAACTGCAAATACCAGTTGGAAGCTAACCAGTGCACGAGAAGCATTGAGCATAAACCTTGCTGCATTCGAGAAGCCCCTACGGAGGCTCACGTTTGCCGATCTTCTTGAAGCCACTAATGGCTTCCATAACGACAGCCTTGTCGGTTCTGGTGGTTTCGGTGATGTATACAAGGCACAACTGAAAGACGGGAGTGTTGTTGCGATCAAGAAACTAATACATATCAGTGGCCAAGGTGACCGAGAATTCACAGCGGAGATGGAAACCATCGGGAAAATCAAGCACCGGAACCTTGTTCCGCTCTTGGGGTACTGTAAAGTTGGCGAAGAACGTCTTCTGGTTTACGAGTACATGAGGTACGGAAGCTTAGAAGACGTTTTACATAATCAAAAGAGAACCGGGATCAAACTGCAATGGGCTGCAAGGAGAAAGATCGCCATTGGAGCTGCAAGAGGACTTGCGTTTCTTCACCATAACTGCATTCCTCATATAATTCATAGAGATATGAAATCGAGCAATGTCCTGCTCGACGAGAACTTGGAGGCTAGGGTCTCGGATTTTGGGATGGCAAGGCTTATGAGTGCAATGGATACGCATTTAAGTGTCAGTACATTAGCCGGTACCCCTGGCTACGTTCCCCCTGAATACTACCATAGTTTTCGATGTTCCACCAAAGGCGATGTTTACAGTTACGGTGTAGTTTTGCTCGAGTTGCTAACAGGGAAAAGGCCTACGGGTTCCACCGACTTCGGGGATAACAATCTTGTTGGGTGGGTGAAACAGCATGCTAAACTTCGAGAAACTGCCATCTTTGATCCCGAGCTCATCAACGAGGACCCAAGCCTTGAGATGGAGCTTTCACAACACTTAAAAATAGCCTCAGCTTGCTTGGATGATCGACCATCGAAACGACCAACGATGATTCGAGTAATGGCAATGTTCAAGGAAATACAAGCAGGGACCGGACTCGACTCACAATCAACCATCGGCACCGACGATGGCTGTTTTAATGCCGTCGAAATGGTAGACATGACCATTAAAGAAGTCCCTGAAGGTATGTATTAGGCAGTAGATAAATCAAGTTGAACCAAATTTTCACATGAGATTCTTTTAAGATATGAAGAATGAAGCTCCCGAAAAAAAAAACCGGCTATAAAATTGCCCCCCATGTATCTTTACCATTTGATGTATGTATGCAAAAGAAAAAAAACAGGCTGTTTTAGCTTGTTATAAATGTGTAAATATACAGTTCCCAGTTGTTATGCTGTTTTATTCCCCATTTTTTTTTTCTTATAGAAAAACTTTGTTTCATTAATTAGTTTTAAGTGGATGATTTAAAATTTTGCTCTCAGTCTCATGCATCGACATTATTGCCAGTGTAGGAGGACGTGAGTTTACATGTGTTGAAATGCATTATCTTCCTATTTAAGCGTTGAAGGAGGAAATATGAGTAATTTTAAGCTTTATATAAAAAAAACAAATATGATAAAAAAACCTATAATAAGATTAATTTTAAAAAAAATTGCTCTCTTATTTTTCCGGTTTTGGAATTTAAAATTATAAAAGAATAATTGTCTATTTATATATTTATGTTGTGCTCCATTAATTTTGCACTTGGCTATTGAAAGTACATAAAATTTTTACTTTTAACTAATAAAAGAATTAATCACACCTTTTTAATTAGGAAAAAGGCCATTTACTCATTTTGCTTGATTCTTTTAAAGTGGAAATTGGCCGCCTATTTTAACTTGATTGTTTTGTTCTAAAATACCCATTTTCACATAGAACATGTGGGATAAATTCCAGTAGAATTCAAGGTTTTACCAAATTCCAAGGTTCTTCCTCGTTTTCCAGATATAAATTTGAGTATTATTTGTCAATTTTCCCCCTTTTCATGCACTGCACGTGCTCTTGCATTTGGGTGTTCTTTTAGTTATTATATTGATGAAGGTAGATTTTAGAACTAGTATAATTAATAATTGTAAAACTTGTTATATAAAATTAATAATTAAGTGTAATTAATAAGATAAATTTTAGTGGGTTAAACACTAAATTTAATATTGAATAAATATAAAGTAAAAATTAATATAAAATTAAAAGATTAAAAGTTTTCACTTTCTATTAATCAAAATCCTAAAGGGAATAATTTTTATGTATTGTAAAATCAACATCGAGGTCACTTTAATCATAAAAAAAAGAAGAAGTTAAAAGCCTAAATTTCAATAATTACAAATGAAATTTATATATTTTTACCTTGACTAAATTAGCATTCCGATTGCAGAATCTATTTTTTTACACAAAAATATTTAGAATTATCCATAATCCCCCTCCAACTCATAAATAGGAGAATAATGCGCTCCAGCACAATCGAATTCACATCCTATTACATTGATAACAATATCCATACCAATCGAGTTAATAAGATTTAATCGGCACAAAAAATATTTTTTTTTATAATAAAACATATCATTATGATATTTTTTTTGTCTTTTTTTATATTTTATATATAAACCTTAAATATTATCATAGGATCAAATTTTAGTTTGTTGTTTGTTTTTTAAACATATCAATTCAATAAATGATAGAACAATTTACAATAAATAAAGGAAGGTTCAAAAAAGACCTGAACATGATGCAATTTTTTTAATCAACAGATAAAACTGAAAAGAGGCATTGAATCCTTAATAGTTCAAATCAAAGAGAATAAATTGGTTGGGCAGATATTGTGCATGAACTTTGGAGTTTTGATCATCTGAATGAATTTTTTTATTTTTATTTTTTGTATTTATGAAACTGACTTGTATATATATAGATATATATATAAAGGTGGTCACACTTTTTGCTGAAAATAGGCTTAAAAGTGCTCATAAATCTGTTAATCCTGCTTTTTTTTTTTAATAAAAAATAGAAAATAGAAAAGTTAAGTGAAGGAATGTAGGAAAAGATGCCAGCGACGTAGGAAGAATTGGAGCAATTTGATGAATCTACTAATAATAAATCATAATAATATATTTTTAAGGTACTGTCTTGAATGCAACCTTGTTAGAATACTTCTTTTTTATGTGATATTTGTATTTACAAATATTTAATGTGGTATTTTTATTATTACTTCCTATGTCAATTAACCCATCACCCAAGCTTAATTATGGTTATCAAAGATGGAGTATCAACATTGCTTTATAAAAAAAAATATTATGGTATTAAATTCAAATTTTATTATGTCTTAATCTTTTCATCTTATAATTTTATATAAATATATATTAAAAATTCCTATTGATAACATATTTTATTTTATAAAAACTATAGTTTTAATCATTTACCGGTTGAATTAGAGTGATATCAATTCAATTATGCATTTAAAAAAATAGTATAGGTTATATTCGGTTATTGCTTGCTACCTACTTCAATTAAAAAATATAATTTCATCATTTTAATAGTTTATATTTTTAACAATTTTTAAAAAATTAAATTATTTTTTTATCATTTTAGGAGTTGAAATATAATTTGACTATTATTAATTTAAAATTTTATAATTTATAAATGGGGAGTGGGGACCTACTAATTCCCCTAAGTCCGCGAATGCGTCAAATAATGTTGGGAGTGTTTTTTGATGTGTGATAAATTTTCATAAAATGATAATGATAGCTGTATATGATATAGTTTTTATAAAATATATATTTCTTATTAAAATAGTAATTGAAATGATATAGACTTTAAATTATAAAAATTGCCCTGAATAAAGCTTGATTTGAACTGACCAAACCGAACGGATGGTAATTAGGACTTGCATGGTTCTAAATTAATCAAAAGGAGGAGCCTTGAAGGTCGAATTTTATAAAATATATAAGTTTGGTTTAACGAGTTGTTAAGCGTAGTTTAACATGTCAATTTAATGTAATAATTGATTAAACTTCTACTCAACTCCTTAAAAAATACCACTAAACTAGACATAAACAAATTATTAGTTAGCATTATTAATTAAATCAAAAGTAAGCGGATAAGTTAGGGGCAGGAGACAAGGGTAGGGCAATGTAAGGGGGCAAGTGGGGCAGAAATAAATAAATGAAAATAGCTGAGCCAACTCTTTTCTCTCTCAGCCAAGCAAAAAGCAAAGTCAGTGGGGGGGTGGATCTGATGTGCCCACGTGCGCTTACAGGAGGTGGTCCCCCACTCGACCCCGTGCCGTGCCCAGTCGGACAGCGACGATGACGCCACTTTCTTAACCAAAGCGACGGCGCTGATTTCATCTTTTTGTCCAATCTCTATTTTCCCAAACAACCCCGTTTCCCTTCCCACGCCATTTTTCTTTTTCCTTTTTTTGACTCGCTCGATTTACCCGCCAATATCAGATTTTTAGTTAATTTACTTCATCTAGTTTAGTCTTTTTTTTCTCCAAAAATAAGGATTTTTTTTTTTTGTTTTGTTTTTTTATGATGCCACTTGAAATTGTTTGCTTTCATAGTATTTGTGAAGTTTTTACATTTTAAATTTTGAAATAATTTTTTAATAAAGGAAGTAATAACTTGGGATAAGGAAAGGGTGAATTGATTTTTGTATGGGGAGTGTATAAAGTTGTACACGGACTTTTTTTATTTATTTATATAATTTAAGTCATTAAAAAATTATATAATTAATAAAGTTAATAAATATTGGTTATTTTATTTTAACATCTGTAGGTATACCATTATTTCTTTTAAAAATAATTATTCTTTGGAAGAAAAGGTAATAATAAGCAATTATTTATTAAAAAATAAATGTACTTTTTTTATTTTTTATTAACTCCAAAAATATCGAATAATTAAACTTGTTACATAAAAAATTTATGTATTCCGAAGTCCCATTTTTTTTATTATAAACTCACAATACTATTTCTACATTCAAACATAAGAACATATATTTCATGATTATTTTAATTTCACCATAATAATAATTAATCTTTAAGTTATCTTTAATCTCACAAAATGTACAGGAAACAGCTATAGGAAAATATTAAAAGAAAGAGCACAGTGATGATATAAGCCTTCATCTTCCTTGTTCCCACGAGTTTGTTGTAACTTGTAAGTTGTTAGAATATAATAACATGGCATAAAAAAGAAATAAATACTCATAGAACTTGGGCAAAAATCCTTGAAATTTGGATTTGAACGTGCGCATCACGTGGTAAGGAGTTAAGATAGCGAGATAGGACGCATCTTTTCATAATTTTATCTTAATTTACTAATAACCACACTTGTTTTTTTAAAAATAATTAATTAATGTCTATATTCTTTCTTCTTCTTTTTTTTGCAAAAATAAAATAATTCCATCGTATTCTTTTAACTTCTGTAACGGTACCCACAAAAGAAAAGCAACTTATAACAATGTCACTTAATGGCAAGGAAAAATATAAATCTTTTTATTGATAAATTTGTCCGAGCTAATAAAAAATATCCACATAATTTTGCCATCATAAAAAGCTAATTATTATGGATGCGGTTTATCTACCTCAAAGACGGATCGATGTTTGTTTTCATTCAACCAACCAAATCATAACAATGAGGAGCCGAAATTTCATCCCAAAAACTGGAGAATAATAAACACAAACAAAAACAACAATTTAAGTTGTTCAGATCTGACGGTTGTGCACTTTCAAATCACCGGTTTCACTTTTTCATTATTATTAATTATCATATTATTGTAGCAAAATGAAAAAGAAAGGTTTTAAGCAATTGTTGAACAGTTATACTTGTTCACCCTCAAACTGGAACCACCAAAGGCGAATTTCGAGTTTCAAATGAAGTTCCGGATGTCCAATGACTTCACATCAGGCATTGCCTCATCCTTGAATTCCTCCCTGACAAAAGATGAAATAAAAAATTGCATCAATTTCTATCGCAACAAAGATCAAAAAAGGGTTAAATCTCTATTTGGGGTCTAAATTTTTTTATCCAAGTTAATCCTAAACTTGACAATTGTTCTCACATTGAGACTTGGACTTGGCACGTTCTCAATATTGGGGCTTGAACTTTTTTTATTCAAGTTAGACCTTGAACTTGACAATTATTCCCACATTAAGGCCCGAAATTTAAGGTTTTCAAGGACTATTTTGAATAAAAAAAAGTTAAGAGTCTCAATGTGAGAACAGCTGTCAAGTTCAAAGTCTAGCTTAGACAAAAAAAAAAAAAAAAGAGTTCAGGCCTCAATGTGGGAAAAGTTGCCAAGTTCAAATCTCAAAATGTGATATAACCCATTTCAGAACATTTCATATATAAATGTCCTGAATACAAACTATATTACCCAGACACTTACAGTTTTCCTAAAACCCTCATGTTTGACAATTATGTCAAGACATTTCGACATATATTTGACGTTATGATCTTCTAAATATGTACAGAGAGCTTAAAAGGCAAAAGAAAAATGAATATGCAAGTTTCAAACATATAGTAATATCTGACACACTGAGCCCGAGTAACATGCATACCAATAGAACGTTCATCCAACATTTTACTGCAAATTCCAGGCAGATAATGATTTGGTTGTATAAACAGTGTAGATGTATGACTTGATAAATATCATCTCTCTTGGTTATACAAACTATAATAGTACAATGTTTCTCCCTAACTAACAGTTTAAAAGTTTCACCCAATAGTATGACTAAAGAAGGCCATTTTTATGATCTATGCTCCAAGCAACTAAACCGATTTCATCCAACTGAAATGTCCCAGCAGCCACGCCCAAGAACTAGAGGTGTCAATGAAACACTTGATATCGCAAGCTATTTGAGTTTGACTCGAAAAAATTCAACTTAGATTCAGTTGTTAAAAAGCCAAGCTTGAGCAGCTCAAGCTATTGAGTGAGCCAAATTCAAGTATCTTAATACTATGTTCGATAATCAAACTTTCCTTTTTTACAACACATATTTTAAGATATTGATATTAAAATGCTATCTTACCCTAAATATATGAACTAACTTAAAACCTAAACCCGAACCTTTTCCCACCTCTCTCAATGGTTTCAAATTGGTATTTTGCTTTTTCTCTATGTATTGTGTGTGTGTGTGTGTGTGTTTTAGTATGCTTGGATCATTTTTCTGGCTGATTCTTAGGTACACAAGAACTTTTAACATACCGCTTCTTTTGTGTTTCCATTGCTTCAAGAGCATCCTTCTTCAGCTCTTCCAATTGCGCCTTGGCAATTTTTAGCTCCAATTGTTCTTCATACTTGGGCAGGTCTTCCTTCCGGATCCCAAGCCTAGTAAACAGTTGCAAAAGAAGACACAAACATAACTCTCCACTTCAATTTAGGAACAGAAGCAAAGCCTAAATTTAAAACTCCAAAACTCATAAGCAAATAGTAACACGCAGCTCTCCGCTTTAATTTAGGGATAGAAGCAAATTTGGAGCTCAACAACTCAAAATCACATATTACAGCTGCCATTATGTAAAAGCGGGCAGAATGTGAAACATGCTTTGCAAAAATGGCTAAAAAAATTCATTATTTTCTGCAATGAGGCCATTTGCTGGAATTGCATAAAGAATCTAGCTCATTCCGAGTCCAATAATATAATTTGCATGCTTTTCTATTTTCAGAAATGCCTAGTCAATGGTCAAAGGAACATATCTGGCTATCGAAAAGAATGCTTACTTCTTATTGATCTTATCAAACTCAGCAGTAAGAAGAGCCATTGATTTCTTGTCATCCCTCATAAGAGGCTTCTTGATTTCTTTTTCAACTTTATCCAACGCACCCATCATCATAGCCTCAGCACCAAGTTCATCAGTGAGTCCTCTCCTTCAGAAGGTTGAAAAAAGATATGAATAAAATAAAAAGATTAATCATAAAAAGATAATATGGAAATAGTCAGAAGCAGATATTACAATCAAAACACAAGTTCAACTCAACTCTAATAGGAATTTTCCATGCAAAACAGGACTCCAATATTTTCATTCAGTGAAAGCTATATACTTCCCGGAAAGAGGAAAATCTGAAACAAACAGGGACAGCAAAGGCATGCTACCATGGCAGAAGGAGGCAAATTTAAGGCTTCGTTTTGTTTCACAGAAATTGCTTCCTATAAACAATTTCTGGAAAAGCTGCTATTGCCTGTTGTTTAAATGATGTGGTATAAAACATATTCCATTATATGGTTTCTTTTTTTCTGGAAAATCAGCATCACTATAAGAACTATTAAAATAATGTCATTACTATTGTCCAAAATAATAATAATGATAAATAATAATTTTGCAACATTTAAATATACACGCATAAATATCATAAATATAAAAGAATGCAAAACAGTTAGAAAGTGATAATTTACTAATTTTATTTATTTTTTGGCAAAAAGGACGGGCATTTGAATTCCCTTGCTGAGATAGTTTTGGCATTTGAAATTTTGAATTCCCATGACATTTTGCTTTGGAAAAATTGGTCAATGTTTCCATTGACTCTGAGTATATTTTCTGTGAAACAAATGAGCCCTAAACTACCAAATATGGTATTCTACAATATAAAGGATTTATAAACGATATGCAACTAACTGAGAAATAGGGATTAACATACTTGGATCTTATTTCCTTCAGTGTCAATAAATATGTTCGGACATCTGGAATGCCCTGAGTTCGTGTTTCGATGGTGTATTTAATCCGTTGAGATTCTGAAAACAAGCCAGCCCTACAGGATAGACAGATATTAGACAAACAAATTATAAAGCAGTGAAATGCATGCCATATTTAAAGCACTATTTCATCTTGTTTAGGGTGACAGGATAGCATAAGGTGAGAAATGGAATAATACAACAAGAGTAATAAAAGACAGTTTACGACCTCAGATTTAAATAAGATCTCTTATAGTTACTGTTTAAAATGAAGTGATATTGAGCAAATTTGTTATAACAACTTCAAGAAATTGGTCCTTATAAACAACTAAACAAATTTTAACTACAAATTAACCAAGCTGAGAATCAGCTACTTTAATGAAAACGAAGCTAAACCCCTTGCACGTACTGGTTTAAGCACGTACTGGTTTAAGAACACCAAAATCTGAGTCCAATAAGATTGGCTCAATAAGGCTTCTCAAATCAGTTTTTATAGCAATTAACTAAATATGGTCTCATTCTATTGTCTTCTGGTTAGCTTCAATTAAAAGAGAAGAAACAATGGGGAAGGCATGACTCAACAATTGTAAATAATAGAAAAGGAGAGCAGTTACAATTTATAAAGTCCTCCTTCCCATAAAACATTATCCACCAGATCTCAAGCAGACATGTAAGAGCTGCGTAATTACAGAGTTTGAGAAATGTTAAATTTTGATTTTATTTCTAAAACTATTTTTTACAATCAAACATGACAACAGCATTCAGTTTAATCTCTAAAATGTTGACTTAAATAATTTATTCTCATATTTTCCTCATTACCAGCACTTTTATGAGAGAAATACAGTTTTGGCCTTTGGCTTGGACCTGGGTTGGCTGATTGGGAGAGGGGGCATTGGCAAATATTAAGCACTCCTTGTACAGAAGTGATGAAATGCCCTTTTTACACAATGCGGTGAAGTGCTATTGTATCGTAAAGGTTCAGGGATGGGAGCAAAGAAGCACTCTCAATCCCCGTTTCTACTTTCTAGTTTCTACCTTGTTGCTTCCCAATGTTCTAGCGATTAGCAAATACAATCTAATCTAAACTAAATAAAAACAGTTGTGCAAATGCTCAAAGGAAAAGAGTGGTAGAACAAGTCAACCACGAAAGAGAGAAAAAACTTACTTTTCTCTAACAGTCTTCATAACATTTGCATACTGAGAGACAGCAGCTGGGTCATCTGGGTCAATGGTGATTTTCTCCTTCCTAAATATTCCCAATGCTGTCTCGAATTTGTTCTTAACCTCCACAAAGATATTTTTCAATATCTCTTTTTTATCGAAGCAAAAACAAATTCATCAGTAAACCACACACAAGAACAAGAATTAGTAACAGATAACATGAGCTCAACATGAAAAAGACACTTCATCCTGCTACATTCACATATGCATCAAAGCATCAAACCTCTAGAGTATAGAAAATGACACCACATCGACAATGCACCAAGGCCCAAGCATAAAACAGGTAGTCCACAGAAACATAATGGTTAGGTTCCGGGAGAAAACAGCAGAAAATCAATAAAATTAAGTCTCAAAACGAGTAACATAAAAGTTAGAATTCTTGGAAATCATGGGGTTAGATAAACCTCTAGTTTCTAATTCTATTGATTAAAAAAAGGGGATAAATCTCCTAATTACACAAGAGCTTTAATCCAATGTGTAATATAACAAGTTAACTTTGATTTGGTGCAATTATGCATGTCAAACTTTAATTTTGATTTAATCTTATGCATGGAACTTTGGTTTTGATATTATTATACATTAAAAAATAATAATTCCAATTAATTCATGTAGGGTAAATTTAATTATAAGTGTATGCAATAAATAAACATAAAACAGTTTCATGTTGGAAATAGTGAGTGATCTGTGAAATTAAAATTTAATTTAAATTTACATTTCTATGTATTCAATTGAACAAAATCAAAGTTCACCTATCACGTTGCACAATATTCAGGTATAGATTTGAGATTTATCCTTAAAAATAATAATAAAGTAGTTGTAAATCTATTTCACAACTTATTTATGCTAAGTTACAAATAAAGCTTTAATCCTATATTCCTATTCCCAGATTAAAACTTTAACGATAACTTATAATCCTAACCATCCATCCATATCTCCAACAATCAATAAATAAGACTGAAACAATAAAATATCATAGTAGCAGCTCCTGCATTACACAAGCATATATATAATACAAGCTGGGAGAAGCATGTAGTGGGGATCCAAATTAAGGTCAAAAGCAAAGCAAGCATCTTGATATACACTTACCATCTCCTTTTAAACCAGGGGGAGAAGCCTCTTTAGAGTAAAACCGGACAGGAATGGCAACCTCCCGCCGCAGAACAGCTTGACTACCATAAAGCTGTACAAATTACCCAAAGATTAATTTCTAAAAGATGCAATATCTCAGCCAAACATCAAAGACAAAAAAACATATTATACCGTGGATTAGTAAAATTAATAACATAAAATCAAAAAATAAAAATAATGTATGCTAGATTCTGTAATAATTTTTCTTTTAGCTGCTGTGGGCTTGTGGCTAAAATCGTGCTTAATATTTATCATTTTTTTTTCGAAAAAAAATATAGGAACTTTTATTCCAACATTTTCTCATAAAATATTAGATGAAATCCCATAATATAAAACGGTGATTTAACACAAATGACTTCCAATTTTTAGCTAAATCTGTAAGTATAATCTAAAGATCAAATTTCCAGTTCGCATAACAAATCCACAAATGAAATAAACGAAACCCGAATAACCTGAAAAACCAGAAACGAACCTTTTGAATCATAAAGATTGAAATGAAAAAAAAAAGTAAAATAAAGGTTCGAATTTAAAGCGGAAATTTTAAAGAAATCATAAATGGAGATCTGGAGTGAAGACGAAAGACCTGGCGAGATTTGTAGAGGAGACGGGTAGAAAACGCCATGAGAGAGCTCAATCAAACTTCTATTTGGGAGTAGGGTTTCTAGTATTTGTTTTGGGAATCCGCTTGCAGTCTGATATGCTGATGGAGTCGCGAGCTGCTTTGTGTTCGATTTTCACCGTTGGATTTACTTTCACCTCTTGCTTGGTATCAGATAATAATTTTGGCGGATTTTATTAAATAGGTTTTTTTTTTTTTTCTTTCATTTTTACATGGTTTGTATTTTTTAAAATACATTTGCTACAAATAGTAAATTATGCGATAAGGAGTCATAATTTTTAAATTTTTATTGAATATAGTTATAATAAGTATCAACAATAAAATAATTACAAAAAAAAAATTATTAGAATAAAAGAAATAAGTAAAAAAGTTCCTCAATGGTCATACAAATTAATCGATGATTTAGACCATAGAAGAGAGAAAACGAGGAAAATGTTACAGCAGAGCATGAAATTTGTTCAAGAATATCTAAGCGTTTAGTGATTTTTACTAATAACCAGGCAAACGTCGATATTTATACTAATAAGTATTTACCATTCGTCATTTTCATTCCTTCGTTGTAATTGTTCTTATTTACAATTTATGTGAAGTTGTGTTGAGCTAATGGAGGGATCAATCGGATATATAATTAGGTTTTAAATCATTTGTATTTAAGTTTCGATTTTTCATCTATTAATCACCAATTATTTAGGCATGGAGTCAATCCACTAAAAGTATCATGATTGATCTTCCCCGTTATATATCATTACGAAAGTAATATAAATTTATATTTTTGTCTATTAACCTTATCATTTTTGTGTTACCCTTACAACATATCATTGACCTTATAACATGTCATTGATCCATTTAGGTTAAGATATGTTCACCTATTTCGATGTTATTTAAGCTTATGGTCACCATTGCATTTTCCACAATAAAAAACATTACTGTTAAAAAATAGTAATAAGAATCATTCATCCCAAACAAATAACACATGTCCACATTCTTTTTTCATAATTCACGCAACACCAGTGAAAGGGTATCATTTATTCTTTAACCGAGTTATAATTTTGCTTACTGTAAGTGAAAGTGAAATCATGCTATATATAAGTGATATACCTAACATATCAGCTTTCGGCTCCAACACCAATGGAACTCAACCTTTCAATATATCAAAGCATATAAATTAAGTACACATGGTTAGCCACTTATTTTGGGTTAAGGTAAATCACACTATGAACGTCACAAGTGAATAAATCTATAAATGAGTCTGGTATAAATTATACTTAGGTCTTATATGATGTAGTGTCAATCTAGACAATCATGCTTGTGTTCCTTTTTTTTCAGAGTCAACTACTCTGGTACTTAAGACAATGTATCTTCCCATTTGGACTTAATAAACACAAGAATAGTCTCATCAATCAACTGCTCATTTTGATTATTTGTGTAACGACTCGAAAGCCAGTGATGTTGAAAACGGTTGTTTCAGAACCCTATTTTTTGATGATCAAGTCCGTAAATGTTATTAATTAATATTTACGAGACAATTATAATACTATATTGAATTTTAGTCTGACGAATTTGTTAATTGGATAGTTAGCTATGGTACAAGTGTATTAACCCTAAACTCAGTGGTTTTAGAAAATGAGGTATCAGGATCTTGTTTTCGTAAACTAAGCCAGTAAATATTTTTATTAAATAATTACAGAGTTATTATATAGGTGAATTGAATTTTGGATAGATAATTATACCGAACTAGTGACTAATTAAAGTATAAAGACTAAATTGTAAAAATGTTAACAAATAATAGTTATGGATTTATTAAGTGGAGGACCAATTAAGTAATTGTACTTTTTATTTGTGAAATTTAGATTAAATTTTAAATAAATAATTAAATTTAAGTTTAATTAATTAATTAATCTTAATTAATTTAATTGTAAGTATATAAGTAAATTTTAAAAGTTATCATCCATTATTTTCTTTCCTTCTTTAACCTAGCAACAATTTTTTTTAGTTTCAAGCTTTTGGTAATTGGTAAGTTATTGTAATTAAGTTATTTTTCTTGTAATTTTTATATTTTTGGGATCGTGGGAGCTTGATTTAGCTAATTCATGTATCAATTTGCAAAATTGTTAAAAATTTTAAAAGTAACCATTGATGATTTCTTGATGAATTTGGTGTTAATTTGTTATATTTTGAGCTTAGATATAAAAAACAACTAACTTGTAGAGTTTAATTGCTAGTATTTGAGCATATGGACTAAAGTGCATAAATTTCAAAATTTGTGTAATAATTTTGTAATTATTGACAATAGAGGGTTGTAAAGGGATGAAATTGAGATTGATTACCAATTCAAAGCTCAAATTTGAAAGATGTAATTTAGGTTTTAGAGACTAAATTGAATAAAAAGTAAAACTTTACGAGACGTTTGAATAATAAAAATGAACCGACATAGGCTTGTAATATGATGATATAAGATATTTAGAATTGATAAATTGAATTGAATTATTGAATAGATTGAAAATTAGACCAAATCGAAGATAATCAAGGAAATGACAAAATTTGTTGATTAGTCCAGGTAATTTCATATGGTATGATTGTATATAAATTATTATATATATTTAAATGATGAATTCGTGTATGTTTAATAGTAATTTGAATTGTTTGTAATTTGGTACAAAATGTGAGATATAGACTAAATTGTAAAGAGTATGATAAATTAACTGATAAATTGAATACGATGAATTGCAATGTGAAATATTAATGAATTAATAGTTGATGATGACTGATCAAATCACAATGGTGAGAATTTGATTGATTATCGAGATAGATGATTAAATTTAATAGAATTAAAATTGTGTAATTCAATTAAATTAAGGAATTGACCTTAAATTGGTTTGAATTAGGATATGCTATGTGACAAACTGATGATTTGATATATGAATTAAATTGTTTAAATGCTAATTGAACAACATGACGATTGAATAAAAGGCTACCCTATTAACTGTTTAGGTAGAGTCGAATATAATTGGCATGCCATAAGATAGTTCGAGTACAAGTTACTTCGACTATGAGTCGATGAGTGCTGGACACATTTATACTTCAGTTATACCGATGAGGCACTGGGTGCCAAACACAATGATGAGTGCTGGGCACAAACTATTTTAGCATAGTCCGATGAGGCACTAGTGCCAAACTGGTATGATTGGTTAGATCCATGTATCTGTTCGAATCCAAGTTAGGTTAATAGGGGTACAAAATGAAAATTGGATAAATGATATTTGAATTGGGTTGATATTATGATATTATGATTTGTATACATATTGTGATATACGAATATCGATGGTATATGAAAAATCATACGAACCAGTTATACAAGCCTAAATGGCCAATATGAAAATGTGATGAATCAATGAATTCAATTCAGAATTAGAATAATTAAATGAAACAGTGATTGACATTAAATTGAAATTGAATTTATAGTTGATAAATAGATGGAATGATATGATATTATGAGAATGATGTTCATATAGTTAAATGTTGAATTGGTTTTGAGAATTGTATTGAAATATGATTCTAAGTGATTTGGCATGTTTCATATTTGAATTGTTATATGATGAGGTTAAATGTTAACTAACTTTTTTTATATTTGATTTGTCATGTTAGACAAACTTTACCAAGCTAAGTAACATGTAGTGTTTAATTATACAATGAGGTAAGTTACTTAGTTTAATGCCTATAGACTTACTAAGCATTCAATATGTGTATCCCATTGTTTCCATTTCCATGTAGATCGACAACTTGTGGAACATGTCTAGTGGGTTGTCAAGGAGCTCACACTATCCTATTATTGATTCGATACTATTTTTATCGTTAAAGCTTGCTTTTGTGGCATGTGCATAGGTGTTATGTAATAGTAAAGTTGAATCGATTGTTGGTTAACCTAGTATGTATGGAATTATGGAACTTAATGCTCATATGCATAGATGTATGAATTGGAAACTTGCATGATATTGTGTATGACATTTAATTAGCACAATTAAACTTGATTTGGTACGGTTAAACTTGGTTTGGATAGTTTACAAGGATGAAATGTAAAGTTAATGTTTAATCGGGATGAATTGGTATGACATGGTGCCAATTTGAGGCAATATTGGTTTGGAAATGGATAGATTAATGTATTGGTATGTAATTTGATTGGTATGGTGTAGGAAATTAAGGTGCAATTATGCACCAAATGGGTTAATGGTATAGTTGTCTTGAAATAGGTACCAAATGGCTTGATTTTTGCCAAAAATAAAGTTCTCATCCTGATGACTACATTTTCTCATTGCAATGTCAGCTGGACAGTAGGTGACATTGTGATGTCGAGTGGCTTGACGTCGTGATGTGACAAACTGTTTGGTGACATCATGATGTGGAGGAAGTGATATTGTAACGTCGGCCTTGGATTTTCAAAACTTTATAACTTAGTCTTATTTCACGCTTGTGTCAATAAAAGAGAGCTTTCGTAAACTCGATTAAGACTCATATTTAATTGTGTATCATAATATATAGGTGTTTATGGTATGATTGAATATTTGAATTGTTTATTTATAAAATATTTATATGAAATTTTAAAAGTGTTGCAAAAAGGTATTTATTTGATATCGGGTTGACTCTAAAGCATTCGTATGCTCGTATAATACCTGAAAAAAAATGTCCATGTTATTCTATGTTGTATTATTGATCGATTGCATGATTGTTGAAGTGAAATGATGTTTTTGCTGTGAAATTGTTAGTACTCGCTCTGGTAACAAATGTAGCACTCTATTGCTCGGAATCGGCGATCAGGTTGAGTAAGGAGTGTTACACTTTGGACCACAGACACCTACTAATATAAGTTGTGCTCACACATCATAATCATTTTCATATGATGCAACTTAATATTAGTTAAACTTTAGGTAATCAATGAACTAATGTTTTCTGATTCATGCAAAAATTGTCAATGACAAACATACAAAGATATAATAAATTAATTATGAAATTTTATTTAATCAATTAGTTCAAAATGACGAAACCACTACACTAAGGGCACAAAAAAACTAACATAGTATTGGGAACATCTTTGAGCTCCACTGCAAAATTGTCACTTTCTTGATGTTCAAATACTATCGTTTCAACATCTTCATCATCATTGAGATCAATTCAATAATACTTACATCCTATTCTATTAGATCTTAGAAATCTATACTTCAAATTGAGTATTCATCTCGAATTTTACAAAAAAAAAAAAAAACTCATTTTCATGTTCTCCAATGAAACATCAAAATTCAAAATATCAAGCTTTCGATTGAAGATAACAATCAAAATAATGTATCTATTCAAATGGATTTAGACTATAAATTGATTCAACATACTATCGATTATCAAATATTAATTTTTTACCATAACAAACGATGTTAATAGTTTAAACAATTCTTAATAATAAAAAATCCAATAAAATTAACAACTCATACAATATTCGAGAAGGATCTCATCATCCAATGATGTAATCATAACATCGTCATTTTATTACCATCAACTAATTGGACAATAGATTTTACCGTAACTCTTATAAATAATAAAAAAAAGTTTAATATTTATAAGTGTCAAAGTACTACTAAATAAATATTTCGAAAATTTAGTTTGCTCATTATTTCAATGAAAACCCAATTTTTGTTTATAAAAGTGAAATTTTATTTATTTTTAAATTATCTTAATATACGGTAAAACAATAATTTGATGGAAAAGTTTTACTTTTTAAAGTAATTTAATCTCAAGCTCATGAACTGGTTTTGGGTTGGGTTTAGATAAATATCCTTTATTTATTTTTTCTTTCCTTTTTATGGACATTCATTCAAAATATAATTTTTTTACTTAAGCTTAGCTCGAATAGAATTAAAAAATTTCAAGCCGAACTTATCCATATTTAATTTAGTAAATATATAAAAAATAATCTGCAATATAAAATGCTTAGGTATAATTTTAACTTGCAGTTCTGTGAGAAAATTTTGCTAGCAGACTTATATGATGCAATTTCAAAATCTGGGTTTCTTTAAAATGAAGTTGATGGTTCTTTAATAATTTTACATTCTATCTCAGCTTTGTATAGGTACTTCTTAAGAAAGAAACATACATTTTTGGAGCTACAAAGTTAATCTTTTCGTAAACTTGAGCTGTAACTAGAAAAAAAAAAAAAAGTAAAAGGAGTTTAAAGTATTATCGATCTTTTTGTATTAAAAGTCGGATTGTATTTCTTTATTTATAATAAAAATGATAATTTAATCATTATATGATAAGAAAAAAATGTAAATTAGTCATTATATTAAAATTTTCATCTATCTTGTTGTTAAGGTGATGATTTGACTTTTTAAATTTTTTGATGTGGTGAAGTGGAATTAAAAAGGAGTAGGATTAAGTAAAAATATCATGGAGGGCCCTATATTAGGAGTCGAGTTGTATTTTGTCCTATTCACTAAAAAAAATAGATAAATTAATCTTTATATATTAAATCAAAAAGTAGAATGATCATTCTGTGACGATGTTGATAGAGTCAAACTTAACACAAATAGGAATATGAATATAAGCACCATTGTGGCGTGAGTATGAGGAATTTTAAGAGGTTACTGGGGCAGATGTGTATAGCGATGCAATAGGAGTGCTCGTATATGCATAACGATACAAGCGGAGCCTTGAGGCACTTTCGGTGGTTTAAATTTTGGCTTGGAATTGCTGGCAGGGGTGTTTAAACTCTGATTAAAACTAAATTAACCGATTTAATTAGGTTGGAAGTCGATTAATGATTTTTTTAAAATTTCGGTTAATAGTTAATTTGATTTGAAATAAGATAATTAACTAAATTAATCTAACTTAATAAATAATATTATATATTATATGTATTATGTTTTTTTGGAATTTAGTTTTTTTTTTTTAAATAGAGCTAACCGATATTTATTAACAATCTTATTAAAAAAAACTAAATAGAAGAATCAATAAAATTCATAATAATTAAACAAATTTTAATACGAGAAAAAAAGAAAAAGAAAAAGAGAAATCGACATATCTCGTAAATATGAAGCGCATTCTAGCGCGTGAATGGAACGTTCCTGCTTCAAGTTTCTCTGTTTAATCGATCCTTATCAAACACATGAAATAGAAGTTAAAATCAGTCCCTCCGAAAATCAATTCTGGATCCCTACTTTAGCTAATTTCTTTTGTTTTATCTTTCTAATCATCCTATAAACCCCACTAAAAACAACGATTTATATATATTTTTTAGAAAATATAGTTTTAAACCCAAGTTTAATCAACTGAGATTTGGAAGCTCTAAACTGAAATTTAAAGAGAAATCCACTTATTGTCTCTCGATTTAAAATATACCCATTCAAAGAAGGTCTATTTTGTTAGATCCAATTTGATTCAGAATGATGAGTTTCGTGATCCTGGATTCGGGTGTAGATCTTGGGTGGATTTTGGTCTGAGATGGATGTTAGTTCGAAATATTGGGTACCCATTTCAAGAAATTGTTCCTCTCCTTTGAATTTGTGCCTTCTTTTGTGGGATTTTATTAGTGTTGCCATCGTTTGTAGAGTTGAGTTGGGCTAGGTTTTTTCTTTTTCGGTTGTGACAAAAAAAAAAAAAAACAGAAAAAAAATGTTTCGGAGGGAACGTGAAAGGGAATTCAAAGAGTTTAATGGAGGACCTCCTTGTGGGCAAGTCAGAGTTCTTGTTGTTGGTGATTCAGGTATCGAATTTTACTTCTTTTTATTAATCAGTGAATTTTTGTTTTCATATACTGTGTTTACCTTTGCAAAATTTTCTGCTTGTCTGCTGAGTTTGTATGCTATAAAATTATTATAATTGAAGTAACAAATGCTTTTGTTTGCACATCAAGACCTCTACCCATACATTATCCCACCCTCAATATTTGACCTAAGATTACACATTGAGTGGCCTTATTTGATGTTCTTCACTAGTTTGTTGATGGCTGTTTTATTGCTTTCTGTACTAGGAGAGCAAACCTTTAAAATGATTCACTGCTTTCATGTTCCTATGCTATTTCCTTTGGATGTTATATTAGTTTGTTTTTGACTGCCCGAGAGTTTCCGACACCGTGTTGTGCCATTATTGAGAAGTATGCAGACTCTTGATCTAATGTTCTAATTCGTTTATTATTCATGCTTAAATGTATAATATGTTTTTCTTTTCGATGTTCTATTAGATGCCGATTTTTTGCTTGAAACCTTAAGTCTTTTTTGTCAGGTGTGGGGAAAACTTCTCTTGTTCATCTGATTGTCAAAGGTTTTTCCACTGCTTGTCCTCCTCAAACTATTGGGTGTACAGTTGGTGTGAAGGTAAGATTTAGTACTCCTTTGTTGCCTCAAATAAAATTGTTGTTTGAGTTCATTTACCAATTAGTCACTACAATCTCTACACAGCATACCAAATATGGTAGTCCTGGTAGCTCATCAAGTAGCTTGAAAGGGGATGCTGAGAGAGATTTCTTCATTGAACTTTGGGACGTGTCAGGACACGAGCGATACAAAGATTGCCGATCTCTTTTCTATTCACAAATTAATGGTGAGTTCTTAAGTCTCTTTTCTTGAGCAAATACCTTAAGTTCATGATAATTGTTGGTACGGGAATTTTCTAAACCTTAGTTTGTAGGTCTTGTAATGCTTCAGCTTCCCATTATAGCCTTTTGTAATTACTGCAAACTCTGTGACCTGTAATTTTCTCTCACGGTTCCACCATTAATTTTTTGTGTAGGTGTTATTTTTGTACACGATCTTTCCCAAAGGAGAACAAAAACAAGCTTGCAGCAGTGGGCATCTGAGATTGCAACAACTGGGACATTTTCGGCTCCTCTAAGCTCTGGAGGCCCCGGGGGGCTTCCTGTCCCATATATTGTTATTGGTAACAAAGCTGATATTGCTGCTAAAGAGGGTACAAGAGGTAGCAGTGGCAATCTGGTTGATGTAGCTCGTCAGTGGGTTGAGAAGCAGGGTTTGCTTCCATCTAGTGAGGAACTTCCATTGACCGAGAGTTTTCCTGGTAGTGGCAGCCTTATTGCAGTAAGCATTTTAACTTTCGCATTGACTTGCTTATATGCCGGTTAGAGTAATAATTTCATATTTTATTCTCTTTTATATATTTGCAGATATTTGTGGGGGAAACTTGGTGTTTCGTTGAATTGATCTATTTTAATGTAGAGTTGTACTTGCAATAAGATTAGAATTAGAACTCTGTTGACAACATATTGGTTTTAAATTTAAAATACGGGAAATGGTACACTTCAGTTCAATAAGATTAGAACCTGATGGACAACATTTTGGTTTGAAGTAAGGGAAATGATACATTAAATTATCTTTTGTGCTTTTTTGTTAATTTTCTTTTTCATTTTCTTTTTGTTTTCTTTGTATAAGAAACACAAATAAAATTTTGTTCTCGAGCCCAAATTCTTTTCATGGAAATTCTACTTTTACGGAAGATATTTTACTTCACGAAGTTGTTTTTTGCAAGCTGAAAAGATATAAGATGGCACCTTTGCTAGTTAACCTTTAAATCAATCACAATTCACTGTCTAAAACATTAGTGAAACATTGGGGTTGGTAAAGGTCTGATATTCTTGACTAGCCTGTCAAACCTGATTTAACGATGTTAGTTTTGGCTTTCGGTAACACTTTGCTCAATTTCTACAGGCTGCCAAAGAAGCAAGATATGACAAGGAAGGTTTAATGAAATTTTTTCGTATGGTATTATCGTCCTCTTTTCTTATTTGTGTCGCGTTCTAGCTCTCATTTTCTTGGGGGTTTGCTGTTGTTAAACTTATACGGTACTTGTTTCAGTTGATCAAGAGACGGTATTTTTCAGATGATTTATCGACCCCGAATACATGGTCCATATCTCCTGCTCCGAGGACTTCTCAATGTCTGGATGAATATTCCGATGATGATCATCAGTTGTACAGGCGTACAAGGTAAGTCTGGCTGTCACCATCATTCTTCTCTCCGTCCTTCCCCTAGTTTGCAGATGAAAATTCTGTTGTTTGCTCCGGTTGTTTGCAGTTTGAGCGGTGACCCTTACAAGTACAACATGCTTCCTCCCTTACCTGCACAACGCAACCTTACTCCGCCTCCCACGCTTTACCCTCAACAGCCGGTTTCAGTGACTGAGAATTACAGCATCCCACGATTCTCCTTTACCGGTTCCCAAGAAATCAACAGCAGCACCAGATCGAAGCGGGCAGATATTAATGTCTGATGTAATATTGTTTCCGGTGTTTGCTACAAGACAATCACTATTGCTGGGAGGTTAAAATATTGTGTGTTGGCCATATTATGCTTTCCTCCATAATTTTTTTTACCTTTATGCTTGTATAACTGGCATGCCGATTCTTTTATATCCCCAGGCCTCCCCCAAAAGATCATTTTTTGTTTCACACGCCCTCCGTTTTTGGGTTTTTTTTTTTTTTTTTTAAAACAGTTTTACTGGTTGTATAATTAATTAATTGTTTACCCCAAAGCCAAAATATAGGTGATGCATTTCAATCAAACCTTTTTTTCTCTTTATTTTCCGCCTTGTTTCATTTTGGGTTGGAGATAAATAGTTAAATATGTAAAATTCGAACTTTAGTTCAATTAATTTAAATTTTGAAAAAATGATCATAATAATAGACACTCATAATAAGTCCATAATTGAGCAGAGAAAGGAACGCCTGCATAATCTTCAATCCTTCTCGCTTAATAATCAGTACGAATTTTAATCATTGTGTTAGTACTATAACACTATATATATATATATATATATATATTATGACACTAAAAAATAGCTTAAAGATAGGTAAAAGAAAAATAAAACTTGGTTAAAAAAACTGGAATTAGATCAAATAAAAAACTTAAATTTTTTCCTAAAAAATTAATTAAAGCTTACATGTATAACTTTGAAAAATATTGCACTGTTAAAAAAATATTCTTTGCGTTTGTTTTCACAATTTGTACTCCTTTTGTAAAAAAATTAAAATTAAGCTTACATTGTGATATGCTATAATCTATTAATTATTATAAATTTTTTTATTAAATTAATGTAATGAGTCAATTTGCACTGTTAAATTGTTCAAATTTTTTCACTTAATAGTTAACTTAATAAGAATCCGCATTTTTAAACTTAAATACTCTAAAATTTTAAAATTTTAAAATATTATTTATTTCTAAGAAAAAATTAAAACAATTCACTTGTTCGTTTGAACATTTGAGTAATAACAGTAACAGCAATAATGATAAATGGATGAAAGAATGAATAAATAAATATTAAGAAAACACTAAAAACAAGCATTTCCGAAGTGGAAAGCGAAAGCATAGCTCCAAAGGTCAGCCCCAAATCTAAAACCCTAACATTAAAATAAAAGTTTTACTTTCCCCTCTTTTTTACTTTCTTTTTATAGAAATTAAACCTGTAGAACTAACAGCATCATTTTGTCTATGTTATTTGTGATTTGATCTGTAACTCGGAATAAGTATTCCTCTTTTCTGTTTTTCTTCCTCATTCAATTTCCGATTTTTAACTTAAAAATGATCGAATTTCATCAATTTTTGAAATATATATTAACTTATCCGTCACCAGATTTTCTGGTGTTTTATCTATTAAACCGATTTCTTCATGGTTTAGGGTTTAGGCTTACATCAAACTGCTGGCCGTAATAAGTAATTGTCATTTATTTATCTTTAAATGTCCTTTTTTGTAGGTTGTTTCTTGCTAGTTGTTATGTTGCTTTGATTTTTTCTTATTGAAATATTTGTGATATAATCTCGAATTTTCTTCAAAATAAATTGGAGAACAATTTTAAAAAATTCTAACATATAATACTTATACAAGAAGTCGAGCAACATAAATTTCTAGTTATAATTCATAGATTTGATTACTTTGGCCACTTGAATGTTTAATTATGCGTTAACAGTGAAGTTGAATTTAGCTAAATTTAGTATATCTGCTAGATGTGGAGTTAAGGAGTGAATAAAGTTTGTTCATGTATTTAGTTTTCCTATTTTTTTAGAGTGCAGAAAACTAAGTAGGGAAACAGAAATCCGGCTTGCGTAATTTGGGATGGCGGATGTGTGGTGGACCCTTCTCGGGGCTGCTATCCCGGCAGTTATCGCAGGGCAAGTTTTTAGATTGAGGAAAAAGCATGCCGAAGAACAGAGAATTAAGAGTGCCAGGGGAAGGGAGAAAAGCTCAGATGACATTTTCATTTGCGAGAGAGTCTGCACGTCGAAGAGAATGTTGAAAAAGGTTGGGGCATTTTCAAAGGATCCGATCCCTGACACTTGCGTAACTGTTTGTGGTGTGTCCGAGCTCGATGCTTGCTCCGATGCTTGCGCTCGTACCGTTTGTGTCAACCAACATCAGGTACCTAACTGGAATGATATTTGCCTTAGAAGGTGTCAAAGTGAATGCCTTAGGTTATCTGCATCTCATTCTCCTTAGTGCAGTTTCGATTACCTTATTTTTAGGACACTACATTCTACTTTTCTCTCATAATCTATGTTGCTTCGACTTTATCTGATGCTCGTGTTTGACACATATCCGAATATCGGGTTTTGCCTCGTCATGCATAATGTTGTCAATGACTCTTAAATGCTTATTTGCGATTGGAAATGAAATTATGCTCAGCTCATTGATAGGGGGTGAGCAAAACATCGATTAGCAAACAAACAGGTCGAACAGATCGAAATTGATCAATTTGGTTGGTTTTGATTTTGTTCAAATAGATAGTTCAGTTTTAATGTGTTTATTTGGTTGATTGTGAGTTCTTTTTTCAAAACAAATCAATAGAATAAAACAACATTTAATTTAAAAAAAATGAGTAAATTATATTCTTTTTTATATTTAAACGTATCCATATTCAATTAAAGTTTTCAAACCCAACCTAACGTCACCGAGAAAAATAAAATACCTAAGAAAACATACCAAGTTTGGTTCAGTTAATTCGGTTTTTCATGGATATTTCGGTCAATTCGATTAGTTTTGAAGAACTTATACTTGAGATTGTCCTACATTCTTCAGTAGCTTGATGTGATAATAAACTATTGGGCAAATTTCACTCGATTTTTTAGAGCTTATGGTTGGGTTAAGTGATCAAATCGTAACTTTTGTTGTGAGGGTTTTGAGTTCGGGTTAGAGTGATGAGTTCGATTTAGGAGCATATTTGAACGGAGTTGAGTTGGACTATAAAACTGAATCAAATCAAGATGAAAAAATCACGAATCTTGATCTTGAATTCGATATTTTATAAGATGACAAAAGGATTGACAAGGGAATCAAGAATGCATGTTTCATCAAAGATAGAGAAAGTGTTTATTATTAAGAAATTCACTTAACAAAAATTATAATTTACTTAAAAACGATAAACTCACCTAAATTACTTTACCATACGGTAGGGAAGATAAATTGAAATTTTAACAAAAAAAGTTTTAAATAATAAAAGTAAAAACTATTTTCTCTAAAGTTCTTGTTTGAGTTTAAATTTCTAAAATGAATTTTAATTAAAAGTATGTTTTGGAGTCGAAAAAACAAAAATTTTAGTTTTTTCCTTTTTTGGGGTTTTTTTTTTACCTGTAAAAAGCTTTTTACTAACAGTGAAAATGCGTGTAAAAATCTAAAGCTCATCATGAGATTGAGAGACTGTTTTCTTTTTCTTCTTGACCTTATCAGCAGTCTTTTGAACAACTTTTGCAGCTGATTTGGCAGTTCCTTTAAGTGCTGCCTCTCCTGTTCTAATGCTCTTCTTCACGGCTTCTTTCATATTTTCTCGCACACTCTCTGATTCCTTTCCTTCTATTGTGTCCCTCCTTCTAAAACTGCCCATCACAATCGATAAAATAATCATTTAAAAACACACAATATCATAAAAAAAAACAATTAAAAAGATGGCTATGTTAAATGGTGAATGTAAAGTTGAATCCAAATCTGGTAATATTTTTTTGGTTTCGTGTTTGATCAACATTTATTAAAATTTAAATATATTTAAAGTAAATTCTAATATTAAGTAACATTAAAATTAAATATATTTTTTATATATAAAAAAAACTAATATTGAACTAAGAGATAAAATGTTAAGAAAGACTATTCGATGCATTATTATTAATGGAATAAATAGTGCTCAAATTGTGACAAAAAAATGTAATAAAAATATTAAATATTAAAAATAAAATTTACATGTTTTGATTCTCAATTTAACTCATAGATTCAATCCAAATTTTGTACTAATCATGTTAAATAATGTAAATTCAGAAAATAAATGAATTTAAATGTTATAATATTTATATGCAACAAATTTAAAATAAATATAACTTTAAATTTAGATATCTATTATTTGAATTCACTTACAAATCAATTTTATTTGTGGATATTGAATTTGAACATTTAGCATATTCAAATATTCAATAAATAATATTATTTAATTCAAATTCTGATAGTAACAATAGATTCTAATAATATGATTTGGATCTAAAAATATTTATGTAAATTCAAACTCGCCGTGAGAATAAAAATAAAACATTAAAGAGAAGGAAATCTTACTCAAGATTTGGAGGGGCGAAGTGCAACTGGAATTGATAGATAACGGATTTGAAGTTTTGCCAAAAAGATAGATGAGATCTCTTGAACAAATCAATGGAGGTTGATAATAATTGAAAGAAAGATAGTTTCTGATCTTCATTGTTGAACTGCTGCTGCACTCTTTCGCAAACTACCGATAATATTTGGTGCCAAAAAACGATGATCCAGAGAAGAACCAAAGTAGAGCTTCTTCTGCAGCGTGATTTGTTCATCATTCTTCAATTTCTAAACAACTTACTTTTTAAAAAAATGAAAAAAAAAAGGAAAGGAAAAATGGTTTTGGTTTCAAGTATGTTCACGTTCTTCACTAAAAATAAAATGTTTCGTGGAGTTACTAACTAGCTTGTAGGTAATTGCGCTTTCCCTTTCTGAGTATTTCAAACCCGTTCCGAATGAGTACGAGTAACTTTTTTTTTTTTTTACATATTTTACTAATTGAATTAAAGAAACGCATTGAGGATTTTTATAATTGTGTGTAGTTTATACATGACAATTTTAATCTTAAATAAGTAATAAATATTAATAATTAATAAGAATATGAAAAATGTTAAGAGCTAAAATTTATATATTACTTTTATTAGTGGTCCAAAAAAGAAAACATAATTTTACTTATATAAAGTGAAAAAAAAAACTCATTTTTATTTAAAATAGTTTATAACCTTGTGCTAAATATCTTATTTCAATTTATTTTTCAAATAAATTTAAATGATTAAAATCTAATCGGGCAATCTTTTCGTAGCTGAGTTGATTTGGAGTGAACCTGTCACCTCAGCTATTCGTGCATATTCGTCCATTTTTCCACTGAAGAGATATCATAAAAATTCAGTTGAAGTTTTGATTTTTATTTTCTATTAAGAACCATCATATCAAAGTTGAATGAGAAGATTAAAAAATTACATTAGAAAATAGAAGAACGGCCTAATGTAGTAAATCCCGATAAATTTAACCTTAACTAGACTAAAATGCGAAAGATTAAAAAAAGAAAAAGGAAAAAGAAGCAAAGTGAAAATGGATAAACAGGAATAATTTCTGTACGAGGTGTCACTAACCTGTCCAATAATTGAATTATCTATTGGATTTGAATCCAACAAGATCTACAGACAGATGTACTTAGGGGATGAAATGAAATGAAATGAAATTATTATAGTGACTAATGCCATTTCTCTCATAACTTAGAAAAGATGAAAACTTCCGACTAGTTCTATAGTATTTTAGTAATGGATCGCAACAAAGCAAAAGGAGAACGAGATAATCAGACCAAAAGAGCTTGACAACAAAATGGCTTTTAATTACACATTCAAGCTGTCACGTTTTTCACCTAATTTCCAGCTCCACAACCTAAATGGCAGCAGCTTACAATGTTGAGCAATGATGATTCATGGGATTCCTAAAACATGAAGGCATAAATTCCAATATCCTCAAATCACACTTTCTTGATAATCTGAACAACATCTTCATCCTCAAGTTCATGATCCTGGGACAATATTCAACAAAAATAGCCCACATGAATATGGATTGCCAAGTCTAAGAAATGAGGAGCAAGGTGGTGGGGGATGTTATAGCTCTGTTTAAATAAGAGAAATCAGAACAAACCTTGCCAACTCTTTGAGGCTTGTGTTTTACGCTTGATCCCCATACAAGTGCACTGTAAACATTTGGCCAGATTAACAACTTAATCACTGGAATTTTGAAAATTGGATTCTAAATATGGTAAAAAAAAGTAAATAATTGCTAAATTTTAGGGCAGATTTCTAAAACACATTGCCGCTACAAAGTATGCAAGTAAAAGAAAATGCTATGACTTGACGCCATACTGCATTAAAGTTTTGGAAAGGATACTTACTACTTAAATTGTTTAAGCATGTCTTTATGAATTCGAGTGCAGAAGTCCTCAACTGTCCTTCTCTTCGATGACAGGATAACAGGATCTTCATAGTCTGGGTTCATCCCTTTTGGTTTTGTGTATATGCGAGTTAAATCAAGATACTCCCATATCTTATCCAGGAGACCATCCAGGTTCCACTCCAGGTGAGCACTTCACAGTAGTTGGAAAAAAGAAATTATAAAAAATTATCAATGAACAGGAAAACATAGTTGCCGCAAATCAATCCTAACAAGGAATCCAATAAGACTAAAGGTGACACGAGTTTGGAGAACAATCAGAAACCAATCATAGGCTAGTAGTATTAGCTCAAACGTCAGGAACTACAGCCCTATAATCAGTGTTAGATGCCACCCAACTCCACCTCATCTTATCCCAAAAAGCTACCCCAGGCATTGCAATCATCTTTTGAAGGTTTTCAACTGAAAGCCAATTTGATGGTTTTGTTTAATCAAAACAAGGTTTGTTCCCATCTCCTAAGTGCTTGTTATAAAACACTTTAGCGCCTCTCTGGAATAACTATTATTTGAAGTCAATCACAAAGATAATTGCATCTTAGAACCAAAATACTTCGATGTAGTTGATCCCAATACTAACATGACTTTGAACAAAATGTGTTAGCAAAAGGACAGTCGGACAATTTCCCAAAGGATTAGGGGGAAAGTACCTGATTGGGCAGTAATGAGGAAGTTTATCCAATATTTCCAGCTCTTCAAGTGTAATCTGATCAATCTTGTTCACCACATAGATGCAAGGCATATATATCCTACTGCCTTCAATGACATCTATTAGATCATCAGCAGTTGCATCATACCTTAGAGTGATATCAGCATTGTGAATTCGGTATTCACTACATATTGCCTTTACAGTGTCAAGGTCCAGGTGAGTATTAGTAACAGTGGAGGTGAAATTAATACCACCCTTGTCCTTCTTTCTGAATGTCAAATTAGGTGGTTCCTTGTTCAACCTGCCCCCAACAAAACAAAAATAGTTAGACAGCAGAACAAGCTGAGATACTTTTAAAGCAAGAATGAAGCTAGAAAATGGTACAGAGTTTCAGAAAGAAAGTACCGCTACAAATGGGATTTTAAAACCACCATATACATGCAGCCGAAGAACAGAAGCAACAAGGAAATATGGATGCTCCAAGACATATACTACTACATTTCAATTATTAGCAAGAACTGACCCATGTTATACTAAATTCCAAATGAGTCACAAATCTGATCTGGCCCTATTTTGACATCAACATTATTTATTGAACTAGAAGTCCTTCAAGATAAATTTTAAAATCATCTGTGATCTCCAGATAAAATTTCTATAGGCATGTACGCTTTTTTAAAGTGCCATTGTTATAATTTCCTATTCCTCAATGATCTCCACATTGAAGGACATATATAGGCATTAAGTGGCTAATAAACCAAACTTGCTTAGGAAGAAAAAATATATAAAAAATGAGAAAAAAAAAGAGACAAAGAATACCCTTAGATACACATTGATAGCACTTTGGTGACAAGCAATATGTTATGAATGGCTAAAGAATACATAAAAGCGAGCAAATGCAAAATAGGCCCGAAAAATTATCAAGGTGAAACCACCAGGAGGCAAAAGAAAGGTATGAATGTTACCTTATACCAAAGCCTTCAAGCTCTTTCTCGATAAGACGCTTGTGAGTTATTGGTTTTATTGCATCAAGAACAATTAATATACAATTACATGTCCTGGCAGTGCTGATAACCTGGATAAAATAGCATTTCTTTAAAATACTTGCAACAATGGATAAGCATGAAATAGAAGATCAGAAATCAGCAGCATCTAAACTGAAAAGCAATAATGCTATGGGCCACAACAATTTTCAGAAAATATTTGACATATAATCATACTATTCTCTGACATTCATGACAACTGTATAAATTAGCTCGATGAGATCCCCTCTGCTCAAGTGCATAATCTTTAATGACACTGGCATAGCATTAACATGACAAAAGAACCATTCTAAGTTGCAAAACCAAAATAAATTAATAGCTAGTCATACAAGCAATAGAAACACTAATAATAATAAGAAAAGAGAATAAAACTAAAATAAATAAACATTAAACTATAGAAATGCAAAATTACCATTCTAAGTTGTAAATCAAAAGTAATTTTAACGCTAAGCATATAAGCAATGATAGCATAAAATCATCTATCTCAGACAAAACTAATTGTGTTCACCTGTCTCCCTCTACCCTTGCCATCTTTAGCACCCTCGATAATACCCGGAAGATCCAACAACTGCAAATCATAATAACAGAGGGATTAATGAGTTTTTCATATTCAAGAAAAAGGTTATCTAACAAATAATCAAGCATCATGATGTCGTAAGAGGGAAAATATATGAGACTTATTACAGTGCCGCATTATGATTTACCACAAATTCAATGCAAATAGCATAGCTCTCATGATAGTTAAGGCATCAGATGACAGCAAATACTTGAAAACTAAAGCATAACGAGACACTGATTTAAAAACATTAACTTAAAACTAAAAGGTATTTCAGAATATGAACCTTAAACCTAAGCAAATCCTGACAAATTCAACTTTATGGAATATCTAAACAGAACTAAGAACTGTGTCTTGCTTTGTGTCATTTTGTACATCACTCTCAAGGGTAAAATAGCATGCAAGAGAAAAGGGAAACATCAATTATTCAAATACCATGACTAAAATTTAATCAACCAGGAAAACCGCAAAAAATACATCAATCTTTGTTAAATAAAGAAGTACCTGGATTTTAGCCCCTCTATACATGATCACGCCTGGGATACAAGTCAATGTAGTAAATTCATAGGAAGCAACCTATAAACCACAAAAACACAAGTTCATCAGTCTTCAGAACTGCACTATATTCAAGCAAAGGCTTCCAAAGAGAACATGTTATACTCGGCCCTCCTGTCCTCTGATTCCCAACAATAAAAAAGAATTGAGAAAAAAATTTACGCTAAACATTCTTCTCGGTCAATTAAAACAGCATGAAGAAATACCAACAAGAGCAAACAGACAAAGGAATTTACTAGCAATGTCAACTAAGGAATGGTATGCTATTCAGAATCAGAGAGGTGAGTGTTGGACATAGATATGCGCTTGACATGGGTATATTTAGTTATTTATAGGTCTTCCATATGTTTTAAGTATTGGACCTCCACAAATAAATCCACCTAACATGTTATGGGCATTGGTAACTCAAGCTCAAGGTACATGAAGATTCAGAGAACATCGTACTTCACAATTTCAACCATACATAATTTCTCTGTCTTTTATACTAACCCTATTCCCCCTCCAGAAAATTCCATTCTTTAATGTCTTCCCAACGTAGTTTTGGTAGAGAAGAATAGCACCAAATTTCATAAGTTTTGCAAGGCAATAAAAACAGGTTTTCAATACAAAATCAAACTACAGAACTTCTGCTAACAGAAGACATAAGCATATGTGGGCATAGCCCCATCATGACATTAAAAAAAGTCATTCATACCTCTGAAAATGTTCCTGTCAACTTGTTAAGAAGCGTAGATTTCCCCACAGAAGGGAAACCTACTAGACCAACTCTTGCATCTCCACTTTTGGTAACATCAAAACCTTCACCTGCACCACCTCCTCCTTTTGATGAAGGTGTAAGGAGTTCTCTTCGTAACTTTGCAAGTTTGGCCTAACCCAAATGACCAATAAACACATAAATAATTTCAACTGATGAAAATGAAGACCAAAAAAAAAAAGAAAATGTAAATCACGGAGCTTTAATGCAATGGCATATTCCACAACTGAACCAAAACAAAACTGAACAAAAATTAAAAGCAAATTTTCACCTTGAGCAAGCCCAGATGATGAGCTGTTGCTTTGTTCTTTTGAGTCCTTGCCATCTGAAAAAAAAAATCATAAAACAAAGGACATATTTGGTTACACTGAAATGCATCGAACTTTAGCAGTTTATCATGTTTCAAGGACACATTTGGCTTTCAGGAAATAAAGGTTTGAAACTTTTAGAAAACGAAAACACTAAATCTTTCTCATTCAGCAATTCATTCCCATTAAAAAATCTTTAAGATGAATATACATGTAAAAAATAAATATCCGAAGCACAACAAAAAGGATTCAGTTTTGTTTACCATCTTATTAACCCGAAAAACATATAACTAAATTACAAAATCTGACCCTAAAATATTATCTTCAAGGCATAAAATTTCAAATAAATAAATAAAATAAGAAAATGGAAGCATTCTTAATATTTCCCCGGACACTAAATAGTACGGAAGTTTACCTTGAATTACTCGAAAATATATTCAGATATTCAACAACTACTAGGCTAATAGAAACAAAAGTACACAAATAGCATATTAAAAAAGATGCATTTGGTATTATCGGTAATTAAGACCAGCATAATGGAATCGAGAGATTATCCTATGAACTAAAATCAAAATAATGAGAAAAAAATTAAGAAGCAAAGGAAGAAAGAAAACCTCATCTTCGATGTCTTTGATCTTTTGCATGACAGTGGCCATTGTTACAAATTAATAATAGTAATTAAGATGACAATAATCGGACGGCGGCGGTTTGGGGATTGGTTTCGGATACTTTGGGGAGGTGAAGGAGAAGAAGATGAAGAAGAAGCGACTAGAGAAAACGAAATTAATCGGACAATAGGGCTTTAGATTCGGAGCTACATAGGTGAGCGGCTATTGTTTTGGGTTGGGCTATTTACAGGTATTCCTTGCTGAGTAAATTGGGCTCTCAGCCACCTACTCTAATTCCCTTTAAACATTTTTTTTCTCAAGCTTATTATTCGTATATTTACATCGTATCTTTTTTCTTTTTAGGATATTTACATCGCATTTATATTATTGATTTTTTTAAAATAATTTTGTAAAATTTACTCCATTTTAAATTTATTTAAAATAATTTTGTGAAAATAGTGGGTATATTTACTCTAATTGTTCAATGTAGTATATTTACTCTAATTAACAATTAGACAATATCATCCAATGTAGTTTTGATAAGGATTGAGTTCACGTCCCTGAACATATATTTATATTGATACTTGCAATTTGTATTCTATTTTGTACTTGTAACTATACTATAACTTAAAAAAAGAAACAATTGAATTCCATGTGTTGGCCTAAGGACTAGGGTGCTCATCGCGCTAAGTGTGGCTTAGACTCCGAATTGCGCTAAATGCGTTCCTGGGTTTTACCCTTCTCTTCTAATTCACCAAGAGAAAAAAACAATTAGATAAGTAATAAATATTCTCTCTTTACTGATCGAGTGAATTAATTAGATGAATTGAATCACCACCAATCGGTCAACCTCTAAAAACACACTCTAGAAACCCAGGACAAGATAATCTCTCTCCAAAAACATGTTGACAAATAAGTTCCAACTTCAATAAATTCAACAATAAACAAACGTTTACAACTTAAAATTTCTAACATTATATCCAAATCATAATTTGGGAAAGAACATATGATGACAATGATATCACCACTTACATTACATGTGCTACAGGCACTCTCACACGGTGGACGGTACTGAAGTTAATAAAACTCCTTTATTTTCAACGGCCACATAAATACATTGATTATAACTGTTATTTCCGAAATGTAAATAAGCTTTTCCAAGCAAAGTAAACTTAGAAGAGAATGTGAACCACCTCGACCATGAGATTGCAATGCCATTTCCATGGAGTTTAACAGCACATCGCATTAGTGGGATGGCTCAATCCAAAGCTTTGCTGCTTCTGGCATGGCACATTCCTCCTGGTAAAGATGATAGCATCAATATAAAGCATCAACAAAAGAACTAAGAAAGTTGCAACCATGAAAAATATTAACGAGGACATAAGAAAATAGCTTCAAGTTTTTATAAGTTAAATGTTACGTCCAGATAAAAGAGCTAGATAATATACAAGCAAAGTTCGATACACCCACATAAAGATTCTATAAACAGGTCTGCTTAACAGTTTCATGCTTTAGTGATAGAAATGAAAAGTTTGTTTCCTGATTTATTTATCAGATCCTGATTCCATAAGAATAAGCAAGGAGATTAAGTAGCAGTAAACACCTATAGTATTCCAACTCTTCATTTTTATTGAGGGATCTATGTAGACACTCGTGCTTCACACGTACTTCCTCTGAATACATGAAAAATTGAGCATACTCATGTAGGACACATACCTATTTATCGAGTCTGAGTAACAAGATAAACACTACTCCATGAGACCTTTACCACCTTCTCCATGGAAGTTAGACAATGATTGAGAAAAAGAGAGGTAAAATATCAAACCTGCAGTTGTAAAATAGCCTAAGGCCCTTAAGCTATGTTGCTCCGACACTTAATTTTCTTTAACTACCACATGTATGTCAATCGTATGCCAATAATATATCGTACAGAATCAGCTAAAAATGACCAACGTAAGACAATTTTTTATATGATAGTTAAGAGAATTTTTTATATGATAGCATCATCATCAAGAATTGAAGGAGGTTCTTGATGTCCCAATTTGTATCTAACATGGGAGTCTATTAGTAAAGATCATTGTTTTTCACATAAAGATGAAAATTCAAGATGTTAACAATAGAGTTGAAATTAGAAGGATTCAAAGCAAAAGACTTTACCAGCCAAGCGTTTCCATTGAGTTTCACAAAGCAACTGCCAAGCAATGAACAATGGAAGCTTCTCTGGGAACCAAAAGAACAACATCAGACCACTCAATGTTCCCCCATAACTCCCCGGCTTCATTTGTCTTCACCTGAATCTCAGCGCATCGAATTTCCATTTCTTTCCCACCTCCATTCTTTGATTCCCAGACCACCATCAACTTCCCTCCCAAATTCGCCATTGTAGCACCGCATAGAAACTTCGGCAACCCTTTTTCCAACCCTTTCAATTCCTTCCAAGTCCCTTCCTTCACATCATACCCCCTTATATTCCCCAAATAATCATAGCAAAACAAAACCCCATCGATCACGCAAGCTCTCCCTCGCCACCCATTATCCAAATCACTGTCCACCGTTTCCCAATTCCCGCTTTTAACTTCGTAGCAAACCCCGTTTCTATCAGCCATAGCGTAAACTTTTCCATCAATAACAGCGCTCGCATGCATCCATTTGTCCCGGATTTGGATCGGACTTGGAACGGAGTTCCATTTCCCCGTTTTGGGGTCATAAACTTCAGCCCAGTTCTTCGATCTAGCCCAATTATCAACCACGCAACCGCCGATGACATAAATTTTATCGTCAACGGCTCCGGCAGCGGCGAACTCGCGGGAAACATGCATGTTCGGAGCTGGTTCCCATTTGTGGGTCCGGCAGTCAAGGGACCACACTTGTGGAGAAGGGATGTCTTTAATGGAGCCGCCGAGGACGTAGATTTTGTGGTTGATGGCGGCGAAGGCGGAGCCGACTAAGGAAGGGGAAGGGATAAGAGGGAGGGGGATGAGGGAGTATTTGGGATTTAATGGGTTATTGGGGTTTTGGTAGAGTGTGTAGAAGCGCATGAAGTGGCTGGTGTGAAGGCGGAGCGAGATGTAGAGGAAGTGCTCGGCGCAGCTGAGGAGGGAACGGGCGGCGTAAAGGAGAGGCGAAGAGATAAGGGATTTCATTGATTTTGAGACTAATGAAAGGGTTGGGTGGTGGCGTCTTGGGACTCGGGCTATGATGTTTAAAGCCACGTCATCTGGGAGAGATGGTATTAGCCGTGGTGGCTGTGTTGGTTCCGGTGGAGTTGATGGTTTGACGGCGGCGTTGTTGGTGTTGGTGGAGGTGGACATGGTTGATGGATGGGTAGTTGGGGATTTGCTGGGAGAGGAAGAGTTAGTTAAACAGTGGTGAGTCATTTTAACTGTCACTTATAGATTGGGCCTCGGCCTTTTTTATGTATACTCTGCTCACTTCATGAACCATTATTTTTGTTTTTACGTTATAAATAAGGCTTAGTATGTCTTGTTTTTTCTTTTTTTCTTTTTTGGTGAAAAAGGCTTAGTATGTTTTTTTGACACTTTTTAATATAGCAATTTAGTAGGTTGGGTTAAAATTTTAGTATTAATTGTGAATTTGTTTAAATATGATGGTAATAATTTTTTTGAATTTTATGATTGATTTAATAAAAGTTAATTATTAACATTATTAGTTAATTATGAACTTCAATCAAATCAACTCTAAAATAAACTTTTGTCAAGTATAGGTACCATGATAAAAATATATATAACATGTTAGAAAAATATGTCAAACTCGGACACCAAATAATAATCTATAAATAATTTGTGTTATATGAGTCTAATTGTTTTTTTTATTTATTAACATATTATATTTTAGTAAAACTTTTTATTAATAATATATAATTATATTGTACTTAAAATTATTTTTTATTACAAAAACATTTAATAGAAAAATAAAATTTTAATGGATTTTGCTTTTCGATCAAAACCAAGGTGTTCACTGCCAATAACATTGATAAATCCTCTCATCACAAATAATCTCTAAAAAGATAAACAACTACTCATGAAATATACTCTATTGCCATAAATACAAATTGAACACTCAACTTTATAATTAATAAATGAGATAAACAATCACTACATCACAGCTCATAATTTTTAATGCATTTTTTAATTAAATTTAATTGAAATTTAGCTTTGAAGTTTAAAAACTGAATATTAGTATGAAATGATTGTTGTATGCTCTAAAAAAAATGGCCATATGCATAATTCATGATTAACTTATTTTATCTATATTTAAATAAAAAAATTAAATTTGTATTTATAAATAGCAAGTTTGATCAAGTTAACCCGAATCAGTAAAACACCAAACCCAAAAACCAAGACACTTTTGAGTGAATTGGATATATTGGATTCCAGGAGTAGATTAATCCTTGAACGATTTGGATATATTGGATTTCAGGAGTAGATTGGATGAACGAAAGATCCCCTGCCCCAGCCATCCCATATGCTAATGGTGCACTTTTCCTTGCCCAAAGGTTTGGGAGCTTACCCTTCAAAGAGATTTAATACAGAAACAAGCATTGGGCTAGTTTTTTTTCCCTTTGATTTTGCTCAAAGAATTGAATCGCCACATAAATGTTACTCTACTATTAGTTACATAAAGTGGGAATAAAAGAGAGCTGAGAAGGATAAGGCTAAATCTGAAAAGGGATGCTTAATGCTGTTGGAAAGGGGATTTTAGCACCTTAAAGCTTGAAGGAATCCTTCAAAAAATTTTAAAAGGCCACAAGGTCTAGGATTTAGAGTTTTTCATCTGAAATTACCCGAGTTTGATGGAGGCATCAGTGCCATGATCACTAAACGTCCGGGTAAAAGCAGACTAATGCTCGGTAAGCCGAAGCAGGCTTTAGAGTAACCCTCAACTGGAACCAGATCCTGGACAAAAAGCTCCATTAGAGAATCTCATGAGCCTTCCCATAGTACCTGTTTATAAATGGAGCCTGCAAGGCAGAACCACCCAAAATAATAAATAAATGAAAAGTATAATTCAGAAAAATAACCAATCCTACCATTATTCTAATTTTCTAAATGATTACTAATAGGGAAAGTGTCTAAAGATAAATTATTCTGCTTTTTCATTGATGACATTTAAATCAAGAAATTTACCATTTTTACTTAAAATCCATGTATTTGGACAATGCTCGGAAGATTGCATCTCAAGAAATGACATGAAAGTAATTAAATGCTTTAATTCATCATGCAACAAGCTCTGGTAATAACTATAAAAGAGACCTTCAAAAAAGGGGAAAAAAACAACTATAAAGAAAACCTGCTTATAACTAATACAAATGTATGAAAAACAATTAGTGCTGATGAGACATGATGTTAAAACTATGTGTAAGGCAGTATTTCATAGAACCTTACTTTAACATTTGATACATCAGGAGTTTCCGGAGTTTGAACTGGGTAGAACTTGTAAAATCTCATGTTCTCGAATGCTGCTTTAGTTTCCTGGCTCATTTCTTCGAGTGCTTTTTTGCGAGCTTCTCTTGCCTAACAATGGAATTGGGCAAATTAGTTAGCCTAAATCCAAATTCATCGTCCCTAACCAAAATATATTTTCACCAGTCAAGAAGCAATGTTGCCAACAATTACCTGCCGATTAGCTTTCTTCGCCTCTCGAACTTTCTCCTTGACAAACTCCTACAAGATCAAAAGCTTGTCGGGTTGAACTAGTAGTTGGAAATACATAAGACCCGCAATTTATTGGCTGATCTTCAGATGAAACTCACCTTAAAAGCATTTTTTTGATCTTTATCTAATTCATCTGCCTCGATCAGCTTATCAGTAAACTCCTGCAAATTGGTAGAAATGACAAGAACGAATGAACAGCCAAAGCTAAAATGATTGATCGAGTTTTAATAAATAAATAACCAAATATGGAAACAATACCAAGCTACCAGTTCACATTATTCAAATATCACAAAACATCATGCTAATTGGACGATAACATGATGATGAAAGAGTTAAGTCTTACTTCAAGCTCATCCAACTCCCAATCAAATTCACAAAAAACCTGCAAGACCGTAACGGATGTATCAATTTACGAAATATTTGGCAGATTGGCTGCCTCAGTTATCCCAATAAAAATAGATACACGCAGTATAGTCAAGCACTGCCTGGACAATAAGGCACAACACAATCTAGCCAAAACCTCTCCAATCAAAATAATTCTTTAAGATGCAAGGACACATCAAACAAGCCGGTTTTTCTTTTTATGAGATATTTTCATTTGAAGGACGGTTTACAGTTCAAAAATAAGAACTAGATTATGACCATAAACTAACGATGCTTAGTTCTTGATCTCTTGTCAACTTTTTTAAACATCTATTATATAGCTCAAGTTTGTAAGTATAAGGATGCATTGTTACATTTCAGAAACCCACCCTCTGCAATGTTTGAACTTCAAGCCTCCAAGTTTTGACTGTTAGGAGTATCATAGATACATGCATAAATACATATGCATGTGTCTATGGCTTGTTTTTTAACTCTTTGCTTCATTCATGCAAACACCTTTTTTCAGCCATGAGCCTTAAAACAGTGACTCAAACAACCCTGAATGCAACAGTTCAATTACCAAAGCATGATAACCTCAACCTCTAAAACCAACTCAATCCATCCAATAATGTCAACAAAGTCTAGTGTCGATCATAGTTAGTTTTCTCAGAAAATATGAAAACCTTACCGGCTTTGGTTCTGCTGGAAAAATTATCTGAACCTCAGTGCTTTGTTCAAGTTCGTCTTCCTTCAAAGGCTGATAGAAATCTGTCGATAGAGGCATTCCAAACAACAGAGCAATAAATAAGGGTTCTTTTCCTTCGAATTTTCCTCTTTGACAAGTCATCGGGATAAGCAGCAGATAAGCGAAGTTATATATAATCCACAATTTAACATTCGGAGATATTTAGAGAACTCACAAGGCAGACAGTACTCATATTTCTTGAGTCGGTCTATTTTCATTTGTTTCAAAGCAACCCTGCAGAAGGAATTTCAAATACAAAAAGTTAACCCAATATACACGCATGCATTGAAAACACACAAACACGGTTTAACACACCCACATTCAGGGGAAATATGATAGAGAAAGACATTTGAAGTTAGTAAGCTTGCCCTGAAATAACTGTTTACCGTCCTAGTAAGCTTGCCCTGAAATAACTGTTTACCGTCCATGCAAGACATAAATTAATGTTTGTTCAAAGTACATTATCAAATGGCCAACATTGCTCATGCACGAACATTACATAGTGTTCTACAGACATGGACATTTGAATAGGAAATCATAAGGTCCAAATATTATCAATGCAAATTGATAGGAAAGTGCTCAAGCCTTTGTGGATGACCACAAGGTTCAGTGATATTGTTATTTTCAATAAGCAGGACAGAAGTCTCTCAGTCTCAGCACTTCGTTTGGTGTACTGTTCAAGCATGGACACAACAGCAAAGCTTATCAGAGTGCACTGACAACTCAAAGGAAACAAACCGGATTCCAGCACTTAAACCCTCCGGAGCATGTACACATCATACAAGTCTACCTTTAATATGGCAAAATTCTTTTAGGGAGGACCAAAAGAAGCAATGTGACCCAAGTTGACAATTTCAAACAAATAACATTAAAGAGGATTGTAAGTGGTAGGGTGCATAATTATACCTTCTTTGCGTGCAACTTAAGATGAATATTTGAAATATCAGTCTATCTACTTGGCTGTCTCTGTAGAGGAATAAAAACACGCAATCGAGTGAAAAATTGATTCAAAATCAAATTGAAGCAGTAGGCAATCATAATTTTGTTGTCCATTACGAGTAGAAAAGTGACAAGGTTTACCTAAAAATTAACAGTTTTTTTTCTCATTTACAATGTAAAGCTTTTGTATGTAACTCTCATTCATAGGAATATCAGTTTGCGGCATTAGTGTTTTTGGATTTAGCAAAAAAAGATTTCAAATCAAAATTAATAAAAACGAAAATAGATAATATTTCATTTATCAACTTGGCCAACTATATGGATTAACAAAATTAAATAACTCCCCTAAACAACTTTAAATCTGATCAGAAGAAAAAGATCAAAACTGGGAACCTTTTCTCAAGTGGAATATATGGAACCCAATCCATTTTCATTTGTTTCATTGAAACAATCTCTTCAGCTTCTCTCTGCACCGAGTTAATACCAATCTTATCTGAAGGTGGGAAAGGAGACACAACCTGGAAAGAAGAACCAAAAGTCCAAGATTAGTTGATAAGAAAATACAACTAGATCATGGGGTAAAGAAGATAAATCAATCTCCTGAACCATTATGTAGTTGCAGTGACAACTAAACAAAAAAACAAAGATGCAAAGTTATAAATCATTAAAGAAACAAAACTGAAGTGAGAAGATTTTAACTCTCCAACATTCAAGAATGTTCCTAATTTTGTCCATATTAAAAGTGACAGCACACTAACTCTTTCTATCAAAAGAAAAATACAAGACATTCAGATGGAAGCCCCAAGTTCAGAGATTCTAAGCTGACAACCACAACTCAAATGTTAAAATGAGATCAGCAATGGAATATATAACTTCGAAACCACACAGAGGTACAGCTGAATAAGATTTTATTACAACTCCACCCACTCATCACAAGTTGAAGAAGAAAGAAACGTGCTTTGAATCAGTTTAGCATGACAAGCATTAAAATCACTTCACAACAATGTTAGAACTTACAGCCACAACCACAGGTATACAGATGACTTTATTTTCTCCCTTGTAAGGAACCAGTTGAGCTACACAAACAAAAAATAACTAAAATTAACAAAGCGTAAAAAGGGACAGATCAGAGTAAATTGAAACTACATGATGCAAGAAAGAAACTTACGGGAACGTGGTTCAAATCAAGAACTAACACACAAGGTCTCTTTCTTACCTTTTAACATGATAATAAATAATTAACAATAAAAGAGGTATTGCAGATGATGGCATAAAACTCCATTTTCTCCCTCACGAAACCGCAATTTGTCTATATTAATGTGCAAAAAGAAAAAAAGGGCCAGGGCTGTGAGCTACTTACGCTCCGTACAACCAAAGAGATAAACTTTCTTCCCGTATAGCTTTCCTCCCTCTTCAAATGCATCCTGACCAGAAAAATGAACAGTAAAAAAGTATAGTCAGCTCTAAACCAAATTTCGGATATACTTGGGAGAAAACAAAAGCAGCAAACTAGCAACTAAAAATGAGAAAAGACCAAGCCAAAAAAACTCCTGCAACTCACTTCTAGATTCGAAAAGTTCCAGTTGAATTGGTAAACTGAGTCCAATTGATCCCACTTCCACACAACAAAAGAAAAACGAAATGTAAGCAATAGAACTCAAATTCATTAAAAAGACAAAAAAAAAATTATATTCAACGCACGAAATTCAAAATTCCAACCTCAGTTCCAACAGGAAATGCAGCTTTCCATAAGTCTTCCTGCAGAAAATAAATTGATAGTTTTCATCAAAATTTAATTTTTTTTAAAAACCAAAAATAAACCAAGACTTCACTTCCCTACCCCCAAAAAAAAAAAAAAAAAAGAAATTTAACTATCTAAATAAATAGAATTTAAGCTCCATATTTGCATCCATTAAGCACTAATCTTCACATAAGAATGCGGAAAGCTCATATACTAAAATTTAAACTTCACCGCGGCGTTCTCCACGGTTAAAATCTCAAATATTAAGTTCAAAAAATCAACAGCAGTAAGAAAAATAGCGCATAACCTAAATCTTTTAACCTTGTAACTATCCAGATATTCAGTAAACACGAAACTCATGATATGTATATGAAGAAAATTAAAATCCAAAACAACAAACTTAAAACATGGAAGAAAATAAAATGAAACGAAGAAATTATATTACCAAGTTACGCTTATCTTCGAAGAACTCAGGCTGGGACTGAGGCTTGGAGGTCTTAGCACGCTTAGCTTTGGGAAGAGGTTTAAGGTTTTCCTTTTGACTCTCTTGTGAAGCTTTTACTTCATTTTCTTCTTGTTTCTGAGAGGCTGCTTTTCTATTAGCTCCCTTCTTCATTTTGAATTTTTTATTATTAAAAATGAAAAAGAAAACAAAGGCAAAGCAGGTAAGTCAATGAGAGAGACCGAGTGTTATTTAGGGAGATTGGCGATGGATCCGTATTCAAATTCTATAGCGGCAACTGAACGATACCTTTTTTTTCTTTTTTTTTTCTTTCTGAAAGATGCAAGTAAACGATAGACAAAACTCAACTATTGTGGCGCTTCTGTTTTTGAAATTTTGGTGGCCGGCTCAACCGGCTGGTCCAAAAAAATTATATTTCAATTTGAATTTAATTGAATGGAGGGGAATTTTATTTTATTTTAAATAATAAAAATATTAAAAATAGTTTTCACATCACTTTATATTACAGTTGGATTTAAAAAATCTTTTTCGTCATGACTTTTTTTTCTTTTAGCAATTGCTCTGACTTGATATGTACAATTTTTTAAAAAATAATAAATCTGATATTTAACATTTAATTTACATTTTTCTTCAATGAAATTTGAACTTGATATGTAATTTAAAGACATTAAACAAATTTTTGACAAGTAGATTTTGATTGTTTCCTATCTTACAGGAATAAGTATTATCAATGTCGAAATCTATCACCCGCGGATCCGTGGCGCAAGGGTAGCGCGTCTGACTCCAGATCAGAAGGTTGCGTGTTCGATTCACGTCGGGTTCAAACTCCCGATTTAGGCGGCTCCTTTTTTTAATTTTTAAACTTTTGCTGATACTATCGATATTCATAAAAATGCCCCTAAAATTTCCCCCTTTTTTTAAATAAGTCCCTATCTCCTTCAAACAGAAAACTCTCCACCTTCTCTTCCCCATTTACCTAAAAATCCCTACAACTTTACACGCCTACCCGGAGCCAAGCACCTCGTCTTTCAACCCGACATCAGTTTGTGCAATTTGTTTCATTTAACTTAAATGTAAGAATCTTAAGCAGTTTTTTTTCCTTCGAAGAATCTTCTGCAGATTTAAATTTTGTTTTATGGAGTGGATTCATTTATTGCTGTAATTTCAGACAAAAATATTTGTGGTTTTCAGATTCTTTATTTTTCTATTATTCTTGAACTACACTGGTATTTTTATACACATACTCGGATATTGTAATTAAGATACAATGGAAAAACTTTTCAAAAAAATAAACTATACTTAGTACCTGCATCAAAGCTATTGACATGACAATTAATACGGCAAAGTAACTAAATTAAGCTTAGTTAATCAGTAAAAGAACAAGTTTAATAATTATATTTGATTTAAAGCTTGATTATTCATATTTGAATTCAAGTTTGAATTAGAAAACATATATATTCAATACTAACCAGAAAAAATAAAATTATATATATTAAATATTAAAAGCTTGATTAAGCTAATGAGTGTCCTCGAGTTAAGCATCAATATACTAGAATTTGACTCGACCAACTGAGTCAAATTCGGGAAGTAACAACACAGATCCTAATTATAATTCAGAAGCAGGGCCATCTTCAAGATCTCACAGTGTATTACACTAATAACCAGTAGTAGGATGATTCCAGGGCATACAGAAATTTCTGGCCATTGTGGCATCGATTTAAAGTCAATCACCCCTCCTCAGACTCTGCAATCAGAATTTTCAGAAATGAGAAGTATGTGCAATTCAAGAACATCTTGCACATAAATGAAAACGCATCGACCGTTATGTTCAAATAAGCAAAACAAAATTGATTTGATTGTAGAACCATCAATGTCAGAAGCCAGGGTCGGACTGGCCTGCCAGCTTGATTTGTGCCGAGCTAGGCCAGCTCAAATTTATAATACCTTGTCCAAGGCCAGCCATGTAAAGATAGTCCAGTCCTTGGATAGGTTTAGTTGAGAGGTTTCAAATCAGTTCTATTTAATCACCAGAAAACAAAATCAAGTTCCTGCAGAATATTGAATTTTATTTATTTGAAATGAGATAACCCCTCAAACTTAGAGCAGGTGCCAGAATTTTAAATCCTGGTCCTGCAGGATCAAACCCCACAAGGGGGACATGAGGCACCGGGCCAAAACCTGCATTGACCTTGAAAATTAGAAAGAAAATGGGAAAACATGACTAAAATGATACCATGTATGGCTTCCATATTTTCCTCTTTGTAGACACCAAGGGGTGATCCATGGACTGAAAGAAGAATCTCCCCAGGCTTAGGCAACCTCTTTGTTTTGGGTGTCATTCCAACTGATAACCTTTGGCTGGTCACCTGAAATAATAGCAATATAAGATAAATCATTCAATTGAAGGTTTTTGTGGACAAAAAGATTATGCTATTCATTCTCAGGTGTGATTGCTGGATACAAATGTTTTTGACACAGATACTTTCAAATTTTTTGAAGTTAGTTTTCCAAACAATTTGAGGATCATATTTTTATACCAATGTCTAGATATGTAGTAACATTTTAGTTTTGTTAATACAATAGTAAAATTGCACTTTGACACCCAAAAATTTATAATTCAACTTTGACACCCCTAATATAAATTTCTGGTTTCACCCTATTGATCATTGACTGAATTTTGCAATGATAGTATCTAATGATTGAACATTTCATAAGAAGAAGCTTTTGCCTTCCCCCATTTTCTTTTCAGTCCAATGACTAAGTTATATAAACAAGGGGGCCACTTCATCCTCAATTGTTGGAACAAGCACAAAAGGACTTAAACAGCAAAACTAGCATATACAACTAGGAACAAGCTTTCACAATTTAAATTTTCCCTACCAATTACAAATGGTCTTCTTCATCATAATGAACCATTTTCCTTTTTCCAGCTATCATTTTGATATTAAGTAAAACTTAAAATCATCATAAGAAACTTCAGCCCTTCCGAATCATGCAAAATGTTAACAACAATCATTTCAGGGAAGCTTCAACAGTTTGAAAATGGAGAAAGGTGATGAAAACCAAGTTATCATTACCGATGCAACCCCCCCCCCCCGGGGGCCCCAACACACAAATAAAATGATAAATTGGAATCCTGGTTTACAAACAAAAGAGGTTGAAATAGTATGGAAAACGAAAGTACAAACCCCAGGAGTTTGAAGACCATCATGCATTCCAAACATCTGACTCTCAGATGTTCCCTCCAAAACCTGCAAAACAGAAACTTTTAAGTTGAAACTTTATAATGAACTCTTTGGTCTATAACATAACATCAATGAATAGATGACAGGTCAAACATGCTTTAATGCACTGATTGCCTACATCTTGCAGCAATACACAAAAAAGGGTATGTGTTAAACCCCAAAGAAACCCAATTTTTTTTTGTCTATAATTAGATCATGAGCAGTAAGAGGATTGAAATTTGTGTCTCGGACAAAAAGAGATGCAAAATGACATTGAAGATAATAATACGCTAGAATAAAGGCAGCCTCCATTCTTCAAGTTAATAACACATGCAGCAACATCCAATCACCCCTTAAATGTTGTATAGCTACTCAGTCTTTAAAGAACAAACTAAGCTATTTTCTACTATTTTCCGAGTTTTTGATGTAGGGTAAAGAGAGCATACAAAGTCCTTGATTTGTTGACTGTCAACCCGTAGAAGGCTCTTTCTGGCTGCCATCAATAAAGCAACTCATTTCAGACAAAATCAATATGAAATATCAAAATTGATGTTAGCACCATAAATTGCGTAAGTTTTGAAGCTACCTGCTTCAGTTGACAACTCAAAGCCACTGAATGATGGAATGGAAGGGCGGTTTGCATAAACTAAGGACATACGATGTAAAAGAGAAGCGTGTACATCTCTTCCATCAGCACCGTGAATGGAGATGTTGCCATCCTCGTGTTTCCATTGCACTTCGAACTGTCCATTTTCTGTATTTCTTACAATTGATAGATTTGGGAGATTTTCATTAAAAAATTGCAATGCAGGTGTTTGAAGCTGCTCTTCGCTGCAGTATGAGCGTAATAACCGCAGAGCAGTCAGCATATGCTCAATCTCTACATCACGAACAGCCCTAATTGCAGCACATTGCCGCTCAACTGTTACAGAAAAAGCAAAACAATTGAATGACATAAACATGTGAGCAATTTCAAAGCAGTTTCCATAGTTTATTCGCTTAAAACTTATATCCCCGAAAGGTGCTCTAAAACAAAATCAATGATAAAATGCACAAATACCCAACCTATAATACCAATTCAAAACAGTTTCCACGGTTTAATTACTTACTTATATCGCCGAAAGGTGGTCTACAACAAAATGAATGGCAAAATGCACAAATACCCAAAATATAATATAAATTCAAACATATTTCTGCTATATAAAAACGTGATTCAAGAGCAAATTATACCTTCCTGATCGATTAATCCGGATATATTCTCCTCATTTTGGCCCTCCTTTTTGTCATTTCTTCCTACTTCGCATTCAGCTGATGCTGGAACTTCTTTAACAGTTTTTTTGGCTCTACGTTTCGCCATTTGCACGGATTTTTCTTGGGTTTATCGGCCTAAAGTAGATTAAGCACATAAACATTCAAGATTTGAAATTTTGAAGAGAAAAAAAACCCGATTCGGCACCGAGATTTCTTCATCCACGGAAAGCGCCGCTACAATTGAACTAAAAATGAAATTCCTCGACTCATCTAGGAATCACTAAAGAAATATTAAATAAAAGGAAAAAAGGCAGACCTGAAATTAAAATTTTAGAGAAGAATTTCGTCGGAGATGTGGAAGTGGGTCGAGTAGTCAATTTTTTTCAGAAGAAAAGAAAGTCCCGCCTTCTTCTTTTGAATTTCCTGTAATTTCGAAGGATTTTTAAATATAAACTCTTTTTTGAGGGAAAATTTAAATGGTAAAATAATACTAGTCACCTAGTTTGTTTTTTTTTTTTTTCATCTAGTTATAAAAACTTACAAAATGAAAAATTATAAAATAATTATTTAACTATTTAATATTGTTTTTTTTGTCACTAGTCTCTAACGATGATAAGTTTTAAATTTTACATAATAGTATCTTTAACTTTCAATATTTATAAAATATGTTAATTTAATCTTGATTATTAAAAAGTTTAATCCTCAACATTTACACATTGTACAATTTAGTTTTGTTTTTTGTAATTTTTCTTTTCTTTAGGTGAATTTTATCAAAGGTGAAGCCAATATTTTTTTAGGGTGGGGATGAAATCAAAATTTTATCACTTGAGAGCTAAAATGTAATTTTACCATTATTAATTTTAAAATTTTATAATTTATAAAATGACCTAAATGAATATTTTTTTATTTTAAGGGGCCGGGACCCTGCCAACCCTCTGACTCCACAACCGGATCTTATTCTCTTTGTTCTAAAAGCCATGGCGTTCCCTAAGTAGTTTGTCAAGTAGATTGTTGCTTGTATCACTACTTTTAGGTTTTTCATGTCCTTTAACGGAAGATTTACTAATTTATTTAGAGAGGAAAGAGGAATAAGGTAGGGAGATATTCTTTCTCCTTACCTTTTTTTTATTGTTGCAATAAATATATCGTTCAGGATTTTAAAAGAGAGATGGCTCAATATGTATTATAGAGTTTTCAAATATCATCCTAAATGCTTTAGAGATAAGTTTTCTCATGCAAACGATCTTCTCATACTTGCAAAGAATTTTGCTGATTCTCTGGCGGGTATTCAATGTATACTAGACTTAGTCAAAGACTAAGCCACCCGCTCAGGCCTGAAAGCACATCCAAAAAGTGAGAAGATTTGGACAAAAAATAAAGTCTGGAAAATAGGCTTGAGTAAAATCTAATGTCCATTCTCTATATGGATTGGGTCTTGGGCAATATTTTTTTGCTTGAGTTTGATCCAACCCGACCCAAATATATTATGTTATAAAAAGAATACATTAATATTATATGTTGAATAATAATTATAAATTTATATTAAATCACTAACCTAATAACAATTAAATTTATTACCAAAAAAAAAAACTTATCCAACTAAATAACCCAACCCAATATATAAAATTTTAAAAATAATATTTAATACAATAATATATTGATTATATTTAATTGTATTTTTTAATATAAATAATTTTTAATATATTTTTAATGTGTTAAAAACTTTTAATTTAGCATTTTTTAGTACATTTAGCGTATTATATTTTTTAAATAATTGTTTTTAAATAAAAACTAATCTAAATAATCAAATATGGGTGGGCTAAGTAGAGCTCGGGATCACTTTTCTTAAATTAAGTTGGGGTTGGGCAAAAAAGTAAACTCGTTTTTTGGGTCGTTCTAGATCTGAACTTAAAAAATTGATCTAAATATCCTAGATGAACCCAACCTGTCCCTTAAACACGTATACACCAAAGGAGTTTTATAGGTTTTCTAATTTGTAGGTTAATGCTTTAAAAAGTGAGCTCTTTATTGCTAGTGTCTCTGAAGAGGAGGTGGAACTTATGAGAAGCATTATTGGTTTCAAGATTGGTCAACTTCCTGTTAGATATTTGGTGTGCCCCTTGTATCTAGGAAACTGACGTTTTCAACCTATAGAGCTTTGATTTATAAGATGTTAGTTAAGGTCACTGGCTGGTCTACAAGGCATCTGAGTTATGCTGGAAGGCTTCAACTTATAAAGTTGTATTCAGTATGTAGACTTATTGGTGCAGGCACGGTTTCTTCTTTTAAAAGCTATCCTTAGAAAATTTCTCAAATTTGTGCTTGGTTCTTTTGGAAAGGTCAAAATTGGGTTGCACATGGTGCTAGGGTAAGCTGGTATCTAATATGTTCTCCCAAATCAGAAGGTGTGCTGGGGTTGAGGAATCTTGAAGTATGGAATAAGGCTTGCATTTTGCATTACGTTCGAAGCATCCTTGCAGAGGAAGGTTCTCTTTGGATTGTTTGTATTAAGAAGTATGTTATGAAGGGAAGAAGCTTTTGGGATGTTGCTCCTAATTCTACAAGTAGCTGGAATTGGAGAGGAATGCTTAAGTTGAAGGAGTTAGCTGCCGATAATAATGTGCACAGAATTTTGGCTATAAGATAGCTTATTCAAGACTGTGGGAGGATACTAGAGGAAAGGGAAGGAAAGTGTGCTGACATAGATTGTTGTGGTTCTCTTTGCATGTTTCTAAGCATTCTATTGTTGCTTGGATGCTAATTTTGAGTAGGTTGCCTACTAGGGGTTGATTTGTGTCTATACTTACTGCTTGCTTTGTTCTAGGGTTGCTGAAATTAGAAATCATATTTTTTTTAATATGACTTTTCGAATGTCTCGAAAATGGTACGGCAGCTTTGCAACACTAACAGAGCTATAGGAGCTTGGGAACAGGAGTTGGCTTGGGCTTTCTCTAAATTCAAAGGCAAGTTCCTTATGTCGTGCTTAAATTAGCATGGAGTGCATATATTCATTCTATATGGGGTGAGAGGAACGTGAGATATTTTGGCAAGTCTCATTCAGCTGAAGGTGCAATCTTGATGAACGTTAAGCAAATTGTACAAACAAGGTTGATGGGTAAGCAAATCAACTGAGTGGATGATGTTAAATATTCACATTTGTTCAAATTGGGGTCTGATTGAAATGTAAAGAATTTTGTTTTGGTTTTTGTATGTTTGTAAGGTTTTAATTGTAGCAGTTAACTGATTCAAGGTAATGAAATGCAATTATCTAAAAAAAAAAAATACAAGAATTAATTAAAATACAGAGACCAAAGGCAGAAATTGATCCAAAAAAAGAAGGGAAGTCCCCAATGTCAATGAATAAAATGATTCAACGCTCCATCTTGAAAATGACAGTATGCGCGCATGGATCAAATTTTACTCTTTAAATATTTTTATAATGTTTATATATTATATTAATTGTAATTTTGTTTATTTTAGATTATTCAAAATATTTAAATCACTTTTTAATATTATAAAATTAACAAATATAATTTCCTCGTATCGATCATTATATTTTCGGTCGTGTTTGTGTAATTGAGATGCCTTTTAGTTCGTGCATTCCGGAATAATGATGAATCCGAAAAAGCTAGAGTTTCTTTTGGGACTTTTAAGTAATTTGCCTAAATGATGAGCAATGGAGATGGGCCCCTGGAGCTTAAATTTCAAGGCATGATCTAATAGAAAAAGTAAGTTCAAAGTTTTGTTTCAAATGTCTTTAATTGTTTTAAGGATTAAGCATTGAGTTATTTATTTATTAAATGATTTTCAATTTTTTTATAACTTATATGTGAGTCTTTTTTTAAAATTTTTTTTTGGTTTGTGTATTTTTTTTCTTTGTGATGTTTTATTCTATTTATAAATAAATTGAATATAACTTTAAAAAAATATATCATACCAACTCAAAGTTATTAAACTATTTAAAAGTTTTCATTTAAGTCACTGAAATGTTAAAATCATTGTTGTATGATCTTCCCTGTTTATATTATTTGCACCAATTGAAAGCTCTCACTTTTCTTCTCTTCATCAGTCCAATTTTTTTCATGAAATAGCTTTCTTCTTCAATCTCTAACATTAATCGTCAGATCAACTTGGATCTAATGTATGTTCTTCCACTCATCGATGTGTATTTATCTATCGTACTAATTATCGAATTATTACTTAGAATTAACTAGCTGAACTTGAAAAAAAAAATTTATCAATCTAATGATTTAAATAAAAATATTTGAATAATTTAATAATTATTTTATAACTTTTTAAAATTAAACGATTTAAAAGATAATCTTATTAATAATTTAGAAAACTTTCACTTAATTAAAAAAAAAAAATGAAACGTGCGGACCGGTTCACATTTAGGTAATCAACATTTTCAGCATTGGGCTAACTTTTTATTGTTTCTATTTCACCCTTTTGTTTTTGTCGTTTTGCAAAGTCAGCAATTTTTCCAATATTTGAGCTGTCTTTTTGTTGAAATGTTTTGTCATTTCAAATACTGTAATGCAAATTCTCTTACTAATGCCACAGTTTTCAGACTACTTTGAGAATTAATTGATATTTTTCGAACATGTTTGACTATATCCCATTTCCACTACTTTGTATTAACACCATTCATTAAATTTAAGCCTCGATTGAATTTTAACTTGACTAATATGAGTATTATTGTCAATATTAAAATATATAAATTCGAATGCGTTGAAGTATATTATGTTATTATCCTCTTATTTATGAATTGAGAGGAATTATGAATAGTTCTAAATATATTATCAAAAAGAGTAGATATGATAAAAAAAATATCGTACTTTATATTTTTATTAATTATTAATACATATAATAATATAATTTTACAAGAAGAAAAAAATTAAGACCCAACCAGTTGTTTTTTATTCATTAATTGTAATTAAATTTTCCATTTCCCAATCTTCAAATATCTGTTTCTTTTTTGAAAATAATCAAATATTTGTTTCTTATGTATATTTCATATGATTTTGAAGTCTCATAGGAGCATATATTAATTTAATTTTGTATAAATTAAAAGGATAATATTTTGATATTTATTTCTAAAATATAAAAAAATATTAATTTTATTTTGTTGATTTTTTGTGTTTATTTTATCATTTATAAAGACAATTCATTTCAAGATTTATAGTTGGATTTGAATTTTTTTAAAATTAAAATACTAAAAATTAGGAGAAAAAATTTGATTTGTCATACAATCCCCCAACATAAAAAAAATGTTGTTGGCGTGATTAGGGAACTGCACCAATACTTGATAGCTTTTACAGAAAATTTTCAAATTTACTCACACATGATGCAGTTGCCAAAGGGATTTTGCTTGGATTATAATTTTAGTAACTAAGCGACTCAAACTATTTTTTTAAATGTTTGATTTCATACACACACAGACACACACACACATATATATAAATATATTACGCAGAGGAACAGTTAGACTGTGAAGGAACTTGTTTTTTAAGCTCCAATTTCAGAAACTTAATTCGTCTTTGAACGAAATAGGACAAAACAGAGAAGAAACATGTCATGTGAGTAATTCTTGTCTTCCTTTTTGTTTCCTTTCACACAATAATGTTTCTTTTTGTGTGTGTTGTTTTAATTCAACACTCTTTTTATTCAATTCTTTTTGTTGCAGTTCTGAGATTGTTATGCACCTCCATTGCATTTCTATTTGTTCTGTTGTCGCCTGCTGCCTCAAATATAAGTGGTTCTACCAAACGGAGACGAGAGGAAGTCGTTGCGCATCGAGGTGCTGTTGCTACTGACGATGGCCGATGTTCGAAAATTGGGGTTGATGTTCTTCGGGTCGGAGGTCATGCAGTTGATGCGGCGGTGGCTGCTTCGCTTTGCTTGGGCGTTGTAAGCCCTGCATCGAGTGGCATAGGTGGAGGAGCCTTTATGCTACTAAGGGAAGCTAATGGGAAAGCACAAGCATTTGATATGAGAGAAACGGCGCCATTGAAAGCTTCCATGGTGCATATACTAATTGATACACGAAATTTACTTCAATTTTCTTCATTGTTAATTTCATTTCCTTCCATTTTTTCAGAACATGTATGCTGGAAATGCTGCTTTAAAGGCAACGGGAGCTCTCTCTGTAGCAGTGCCAGGGGAACTTGCAGGCCTTCACAAAGCTTGGAAACAACATGGGAGGCTTCCATGGGAAAGGCTCGTGAAACCGGCCGAGATTCTTGCTCGAAAAGGGTTCAAGATTTCGCCATATCTCCGAACTCAGATGGAAAGTTCGAAATCAGCAATCTTGGCAGATAAAGGGCTCCGACAGGTCTTCACATCAAATGGGGAGCTTCTGCAAGTAGGTGACATATGTTACAACAAGAAACTAGCAGAAACTCTTCGAAAGATTTCAATATACGGTACCAAGCCATTTTATAATGGATCCATTGGATTGAATCTGGTAAGAGATATTCTAAGAGCTGGAGGGATAATGACATTAAATGACTTGAAGAGGTACGAAGTTAAAATGAGGGAACCAATCTCAGCTAATATTCTAGGCCTTAAAGTTCTTAGTATGCCACCTCCTTCCTCTGGGGGTGTTTCAATGGTGCTTGTAAGTGTAACCTGGTTGTAATTTATCAAAACAGTGAAAGAAAAGGGAAATTTTAGAACTTGACTGTTTTTATTCTTGTTTTAACAGGCATTGAACATTCTTACACAGTATGCAGTCCCTTCCGGTCTTTCGGGGTCGCTCGGAATCCATAGATTAATCGAATCCTTGAAGCATGCATTTGCTGTGAGGATGAATTTAGGTGATCCAGAATTCGTCGATGTTTTGAAATTCGTAACTGATATGATCTCTCTTGAGTTTGCGAAGAAGTTGAAGAGCACAATCTATGACAACATGACTTTTGGTGCCAATCACTACGGTGGAAGGTAAAATCATTTTTACATTTTTATATCCTCATGATTTGCTTTCTTCCATGTGATCAACTTTTGTTGGCAGGTGGAGCCAAGTTCATGATCATGGAACTAGTCATATATCCATCGCTGATAGCGATCGAAACGCAGTTTCTATGACTACTACAGTGAATGCATACTTTGGATCAAAAATACTGTCGCCAAGTACTGGAATAGTCCTCAATAATGAAATGGATGACTTCTCCATGCCTATAAACAGTTCCGGAAATACGCCTCCACCAGCACCACCCAACTTCATCCGCCCTGGGAAAAAGCCTTTATCGTCTATGACACCCACTATTGTGTTGAAGGTTTGTTACTTCAATGACTTCAAAAGCATAATCTAATCCCATTTTGGAAACTGGTTCTCAGTGAGGTGTTTTATAGGATGAGAAGTTGAAAGGAGTGGTTGGTGCAAGTGGGGGATCCAATATCATTGCAGCGACTACTGAGGTTTTCTTGAACCATTTCGCTCGAGGGATGGATCCTTTCTCGTCTGTAATGGCTCCCAGGATCTACCATCAGGTTTTCTTTCTGAAGAAAAATACTAATAATTTGGCATTGAGTTTTTTGTTCCATTAAGCTTAGAACGTCTGTTTGATGCAGCTGATACCCAATGTGGTGATGTACGAGAATTGGACGACTGTGACTGGAGATCACTTCGAAGTTTCAAGTAGCATCAGGAGTGACCTTCAAAAAAAGGGTCATATTTTACAAGGCCTAGCCGGTGGGGCGATTAGCCAATTTATAGTTCATAAATTGGAAGGTCGTAAGGGCAAGGGAAGCAGTGGAGAACTTGTGGCAGTCAGTGACCCTAGAAAAGGAGGGATCCCTGCTGGTTTCTGATCCGACGTTTTCGTGCTCACTTCTATAAGTCTTATTATTCTCTTTTGCTTGTAGAATCAAACCCAGTTTTGCTAAAATTAACCTAGTTAATTTCAGTCCAGTAATTATCTACCAAAAATACTATGAATGCTTGTCATTCTCTTCCAACAGTATGTTTGTGAACCCCGTATCACTTTAGCGTCTTATAGTGAACAACCTCATTATTTTCACTAGGAAACTAGGCCATTTCTTATGCTCACTTATTGTTCGATGAAAGAGTGTTCTCTCATTAACACTGGTGCCTGGCCCTGCCCGGATATATTTTTAATACAAATTCCTTACCCAAATCAAATCAGGCAATTCAGATCAAACTTAGGCCAGTCCTAAAAATTCATTTTCAGTATTTTAAGAATGATAAAATACATTTTTTACATTAAACAATCATATATTTTTAAAACTAAATTGGAAAAAAAATCTTTATTATTAAAATAATTACTCGACCAAATCAAACCAATAAAAAACAGAAAATGAGGATCCAGTTACCAATATGAAAATAAAGGATATAATAACTCTGTGTATTTGCAAATGAAAAGTTTAAAAACTAATTGGAGAAACTCTAGGTAAACAAGCAACTCAGAATATTCATTAACCAAAACAAAATCTTGACTCAAGCTACAAATTTTAGCAAGAACATCCACAACTTGACATTAAGAAAAATACCAAATATTCTTAAACAAAAGGGGTTGAGGGCAAAGGGAAATAATATCGTGAGGAAGTAAAGAAACATCATCATTCTGCTGTGATAGAGAACCAGACCTTCATTGACTTAGTGGTCACCTGGTAGAGACTTGATGATGTCAGAATCACCTGCAGGGCAGAGAAAGAAACAGTTGGTAAACATCAATGATCGAGTTGTAGAGGCAATTATTATCGGAATTTAGATATGGTGTTTACCGGGGTCGACGATACTCAAGCAGGATACACGGAAGTATTTCCCACAAGCAGTTCCTAGATCATTATTGTCTGGATAATTAAAGAGAGATTAGATTTCAAGACAAATGAAAGAAAAGCAACAAAGGAATCCCAAGATCGATCAACCATGTTTGTTTGGAAAATTGCCTCTTCCGATTGGGCTATCCAAAAAATGATCATTGACACATGTGGAGAAGAAAAGTATTGGCAATACAACACGGGAAGCATTCAACTCAAGCCAAGATACGTGTTGTTGTATCATAAAATCAAATGTTCTTCCATAGGAAAGATGCCTCAAAAACTGACTAAATCAGTTCTAAATGAAATAACAATATTGCAAGAAATAGGTAATTCAAAAAAATCTAGTCTATCCAAAGTTATTATCAAAGAAAACCCAAATCAAGTAAGCGAAGAAGAGTTTAAGTTCATCTAAATCAAATTCAAAGCAATAAGTTGAGGGCAGGGGTACATAACCAACTATCTTTACCTATTGCACATAAAGCCAACATCGAATATTTTAGTCTCTATTATCCCTAATGCATCAATCCAGGTAAAGTTGAACAAGGGAAACAATCGCAAAAAATAATTAAAGAGGTCAATTTAGCAAAAAATAGAAGACATTACAAAAAAAAAATGTTCCTATCCAACCATAAATCCGCATTACAAACATCAGAATTTTTATTTTTTTTAAAAAGGCCTTTGCAAAGCAGCCGGGGAAAAAAACTTACTTCCATTGTAATGGTGAACTCCAACTTTACAGAGCATTGCATAGTATTCAATCTCAGATTTCCTCAGCGGTGGACAATTGTTCGAAATGATAATCAGTTTCCCTATTAGAGATCGACAAACCCCAAATTTTCTTAATTAAAAAATTTGTATCTTAAAAATCTACGAACAACCAGAATGATTAAAAGGCAAAAGAAAGAAAACGAAATTAAACCCAGATTTTAAAAATATTAATAATAAAGAGAAGAGAGTAAAGAACCTTTGGAGCTCCTGAGGGACTTAAGCACTGTTTTATAACCAAGAGTGTATTTCCCACTCTTCATAACGAGAGCCAACCTGTTGTTGATGCTCTCATGGGTCTTCTTCTGTTAAATCCGAAAATTGAAAAGCATATATATGATTATTTCAGTTTCATTTTTTGACATTATGAAAACAAATCAACAAATGAAAGAGAGTAGAACGAAGGGTATTCACCGTTTTCTTGCTGGCCACCATTTTTATTGGTGAGTTTAGTTGGTCTTTTGTGGGGGTCGGCTGCTCAGGGTTCTTCTAACAACGATGTTGAAGCCGACTCTAGGGTTTATGGTACCCTTTACCTTTTAGCTTTTATGGGTTAAACTTAACAAACAATAACAAGAGACAAAATGAAATGTCGGCTGGATCCAACCCAAAATCACTTTTACATGGCCCGATTTACTCTTTGGGCCGACCTAAAATATGGTGAACAAGAGTCCACTAATTATAATCCAAATTTATTATGTGTAATTTTTTTAACAATTTCATTGTAAGTTCTGATTATATATATATATTTTTTACATGATGTTTAGAAATATTATAGCCCCTCTCAACTCATAAATAGGAGTATAATTCGCTTTAAAGCACTCAAATTTACATCCTTCTGCATTGACAATAATATTCATACTAATCAAGTTAAAATTCAATCAACTATTATCTATAATTTTAACGAATTGATAGATCGTGGAAAGTTGATCCATACTCTTATTGGATTGACATTTTTATAGTGCCAAAGATGATTTGTAAAGTCTAATTTTGAATAGTCAAATTAGTGTCGAGTAATACAGGTCGTTATATAATAAAACAAGGTGAAAATTGCTTCATTTATCATTAACATAATTTTCTTGTATAGAAGTTGGTTACATTTATAGTTACAATTGATTTTAGAGATTGTGAAAGTATGTTGTTTGAAAGGTTTAAATTTTAACAAAAATTAACAAAACATCTAAATTTATTTTGAGGTTTTTTCATAAATATTTTTAAAAAACAATTAATTTTTAAGAATTTTTATAAAAATTTATTTTAAATAAAAAATTATATCTGCAAAATTTTTAAATTAATCATATTAAATAAAAAAATTAATTCAATTTCAAATAATTATTTTCATAAACAATCTAAATATAAAAAAAACCATAGTTGTATATTTTACCATGTTTATTAATGTATAAATATTCAAAAAAAATGATGGACTACCTAAAAAATAAAGAACGTAACTCCCCCCTCCCTAACCCCCAAAAAGGGCGAAAGCTTCAGGAAAATAACTTGCCTCACTCATTCTCACCTCACAGTCGTCGTCACAATGGACGAACCATCACCTTCCGCCGACCCTCCGACGAACCAATTCGGTTCTCTGAACGATCTAGCCCACGAGCTCGCCTCGCTCGAAGACCTCGCTAGTCGTGGCTCATGGCGCTCCATTCTCGACAAAGTTTCTCGAGCCCGTTCCCTCAACCTCCTAAGTAACCCCCACGACCACCTTATCTACCTCACCTACAACGTTCTCGCCCTCTCGAAACTACGACGTTTCGCAGACGCTTCGACCGACCTCGACACTCTCGACGACTTCAACAGCCACTATTATAAGTACGAAACTTACCCTCAACTTTACCCGAACCGGTCTGGTTCGATGCTCCCTTTCTCTCTTCGGTTCATCCATGCTCAACTTCCGATCAAGCTCGGGAATCGCCAAGAAGGGTTAGATCGGTTTTATCGTTTGCTTAATTTTATTCGTCAGAAAATAAAAGAAAAAGAAAGCAATAACCTACATGATTCTGTCAAAATTTGGAAAAGAAGGGAAAATTTTGTTTTGAATTGTTTAATTGGGCATCATTTGGGAGATAAGGAATTCATTTTGTGTTTAGATTTGATCAAGGATATGATTAATCGTGATTATTTAGATCCACTCTTAGTTTCAAAATTAGGGTATATTCAGATGCAGATTGGTGATATTGAAGGGGCAAAAGGGTCATTTAACCATGTAGAGACGATGTTAAATGAAGGGAAGAATGATTGGTATTCGTTCTTGAGTGAAGTCCAATTTAGGAACCTTGTGAATAGAAACAAGGCCTTGGTTTATGTGGTGGGCAAAGATTATGTTTCTGCAGTGAGGGAATATGAGGAGTGTATCGAAAGGGATCATACGGATGTTGTTGCGATTAATAATAAGGCACTTTGTTTGATGTATTTGAGAGATTTGTCTGATTCCATTAAGTTATTGGAGAATGCACTCGAAAGGGTTCCTACCAGGGCATTGAATGAGACTCTGGTGGTCAATTTGTGTAGTATGTATGAGTTGGCATATGTCAATCACTCAGAGATTAAGAGGACTTTGAATAATTGGATTGTACATGTTGCTCCCGATGATTTTGATGCATCTTGTATCAGGGTTTGAGGTATTCTTCTATTCAATTGTTTGTCATTAGTATTCTGTTGCAATGTATGAATTTTATATGGTTAAAATTGAGTTCCTACAGAATATCTAAATGATTATATTACTTTAGATATATTATGTTTATAATGGATGCAATTTTGTTTGCTTTAGTATTCATGGACGAGGTGGCTTATTTAGTGGCATTTATTCACATAGGATTTTGACTCAATGCTATGCTTTGTCCCATGTTGCTTTTGATGGTTGAATTGCATCATTCTGATTTGAGACTATGCACTTAAGTTCTTGCTCGTGTAGAAGGTTGAATATTGCTATGGGTAGTGCTTATACCTGTATCTGAGTTATTTTAGCCTAACAAAGAACTGACAACCTATTGAGTAGGTGATTCTTAGAAACAGTATTTATTTTATTTTTATTGTATTTTTCCCCTTATCCACTCCAGTGGTCTACGGGTTTTCTTGACTCCTATGTGTATGACTAAAACTTTTCATATAGGATTTCCAGTTATTTTGTACTACTAGATTAAATAATAGGTTAACATTGCCAGTCTATTTTTCTTCAAAATAATACTGGTTCCTGCAAAAGAGTGATCTCTACTGCTATTAATTATATGCCTATTTATCTGAGTATTGTGTTATTTTGGTTCATAACAATGGACAACAGCCTAGTTACTTAGACACCACCATTTGAGAGACAATTTCCTCTGACATCCTGGTAAGATGATCAAGTGTTCACCATTTGGATATGGTCATTGGTTCGAACCCTGGAAACAACCTCTGTGTAAAATAAGGGGAAAGCTACATATACCAGGACCTTCTCCAGATCCTGCACTTCTTATAGTGGGAGCACTCACGTGTTTTTAATTTGATCACTGGTTAGAACCCTGGAGATAACCTCTGTGTAAAATAAGGGGAAGACTGCATATATCAGTACCTTTCCCACACCCTGCTTATGGTGGGAGCCTTGTGCACTGGATGAAACCTTTTCATTCATTCATTCTTTTTTTGTACAACCACCAAATTATGATGGTACATTAAAGTGTTGTAATTGGGATACTGCATACCAATGTGGCTGTTATAAGATTTCTAATGAGCCATTTATCCTTGATTTGGTAATCTATTTTAAAAGATCAGAAGTGGTGACTTGGTATGAAGTAGGAAGTAGAAAAGCAGACACTAAGAAGTAGGAACCTGCATAAAATCTTCTTAGAGCTTCAAAGGGGGGGGGGGGGGCTTCTCATTGCCAAATGACTCCCAAGTTCTGTATATACTTAGTATTACTGTGATTGCACTTAATGCGGTCAACGGGAAAGTCTTGGTGATTGGATGTTGCTATAAGTTTGTGATAGAAGATGGTAGTATTGCCTTTATGAATATGATACATGAGATGCACATATTTACTCCAAAGAAAGGTTTAGGAAACTGTTCTTAATCAGCTTCTTAGTCAAGCCTTCTAACGAAGCTTCCTTTTATCGAATAGACATGAAGTGTTCTAGTACTTGTCTCGATGTTGTACATGTTTTCTGCAACATAAGTAGATGGTAACTGCAAAGCATGCTTAAGAACATATTTAATTTGGTAAAATTACAGTTTACATTGTTTTAGTCCTTTTGTTGCCTATTTTAACAATTGGCGCCATTTTGGGTCTGATTAATAGCTGAACTTGGGCAGGTATTAATTCGTAAAGACGGGAGAGGTTTGGGTCGCAGCATTAGCCCTTGGTGCGTGCTCTTCACTTTGTTCCTAGTTGATTCAGTTACACGGGGGCACCAATGCTTGTAGAATTAATACTCATATTGACTACCACTTTTGTGGTTTCCTTTCTTTTATATATATAAAAAAACAGAATACAGGGTGAGTTCTTCAACTCAACCAGGTAACTCATGTTTTAAAATTTTAAGATTTTTTAACTTCACATGGAACTTGAACCTTGGAGATTTTCAAAGAAGCGGCTGCGTTTGTCTAATCGTTGCCGATCTTAACATACTTGTGCTCGCTAGGTTTGATTTGTTCTTTTTTTCCCTCGTTTTAACACTCAAATTTGGTTCATTATTATGGAGGGAGCTGAATTTAAAAGTGTTGGGATGACAACTGACTGCGAATTTAGATATAGTAAATTCGAATATTTTAATTATTATTCACAATAGATTTGGATATTAATTTTTCTGGTATATTATTATTATTTGAATTTGATCGAATCTCTCGCAATTGTAAATTAACTTTTAACCCTATAAATTATTATTTTGTTTGCACTAATATACAATGTTGACGAAATTGCCGTGCTTTGTAATGTAGTGGTTAAATTGTAATTTTGATTATAGTACTTGATAAGTTTTAACCCATAAAAGAAATTTAGAAATTTTAAACGAATAAAAAAGACTTGAGATTAATAAATTGCGATAATTAATAATTACATAAAACGATTTACAAAAATGATAAATATATACATCATTAATTTCTACCTGTACCTATTTTTCATCCGCTGCATACTACTCTGAGATCGTTTTTTAACATCCCTCTGAAAGTTCGGTCTCCTTTCGTCCTTCATATAATTCCCAAATCCAAACCCCATTGGATTAACCAACTCCATTTCATAATCATACGTTTGACGAGAAATCGGATCCGGATTGACCAAGCCCAATTCATAATCATACGTTTGACGAGAAATCGGATCCGACAGAGTTTCGTAAGCCATTTGAAGCTCGAGAAATCGCTGGGTCGATTCTTCCCTTGCTGAAGGAGGGCAAACGTCGGGATGATATTGAAGAACCATTTTTCTATAAGCCTTCTTTATTTCAGCTAGACCGACGTTCTCGGAATCAAGAGAAAGAACTTTATAAAAATTGGTTTTCCCCCTTTCAGTGGCGGCGAAATTATCAACCCTACATGACATGACTTGACTCTTTCGTCGGAACCCTAATTTTGTTGGTGTTGAAACCAATTTGTTGGTACTGAGACTAATTTCCATGGAAAATCCTGTTCTTGAATATAACGGATTGTTGTAAGCTTCAGTTACGAACCTTCTGGAGGTCTAATTATGGCGGATCCCGGCTCGATTTCCGTAAAAATTCGCAGATTAACACGAACTTCGAAATGATTGTTTGAGAAAAATTATAAAAAAATTAAAGGAATTTGTGAATAATTAACTGATAGCTCTTAACAAAGAAGTTGGAGCTGAAGCTCTTCAAAGACGGATGGTTTAGTTATATACCAGAAATAAACACGTTTTTCTTGTGTGCAATCATAACGCAGTTTTGGCTTGTAGCGGGCGATGGCTTTGTTTGGTCAACGTGTGGTGTCTGGCCTTTGCTTGGAAATTGCCATCTTTGCTTCAAAGTTGCTACCCTGCTACCTATAATTAGTATATTTACTATTCTTAAGTATTAACTGCATTGATGTTACTTACGAATTACTAATTAGTTCAACGTTAATTTTAAAAAATTTAAAAACAGTTCTTAAAGAAAGTAACATGAGAAATTTTTATTTTTATATAAAATAAAATAAAATAAAATAAACAATTTAAATTCAAAATAAAAGAAATATAAAACAATAACCGTTGGAAACTGTCTAAATTTCTTTTGCCATTGTGATCCAACGACAGCTTAATTACTTTTAAGAATTTCTTGCAGGGCACACTTTTGTCAAAAAAAAAAAAATGTTTGAAACAATGATACTATTTTTTTCAATAATTTTATGTCACATTAAATTATTAAAAATAGATAATATAATTGTTTCATACAATCTTTCTTTTGACTTGCATTAAAAAATTCACTTATTTTCCTAATTATTATTTTTTAATTTTCATTTATCTAAACACTTCACCAATAATTTTGAGTTTCAATTGAGGGCGATGGGTTTGAAGTTTAAATTTTTAAATTTTATATATAATTAATTATTATTTAATTAACACCTTTATTAAAATTTAAAATGGACACTTGCGTGAAATGAATGAATCACTCCAAACTTTTCACCTATAAGTACTCTCGTGTTCTAAGTGAACAAACATATAAAATAAAATCCACGCACTACTCAAACATTTTCACACCTTAGGTAAAACATCCTATCTAATGGCTATTCGCATAGCATATAATGCGAATTACTATTACTGTCCATCCCAATAACCCAAGCACAACTTAATTGTTGGATTAAGTTATTTCCTTAAGAGTTAGTATGTGGTACATTGATAGTATTTTTTTTTTATTTTACATGTAGCATTAAAAAATTATTATGTGTCTTATTTAATATTTTACTATATATCTTACATGACATTTGTCAATCCCTTACTCTTGTTAAGTAAAAAAACTCTATTAATAGCATACTAAATATTTTCTTATTTTTTAATTACTTTTATGAAGGAAATATTTTTTATTATGCCGAATTTGTTCCTCTGATATTTTCCATCACAATGCATTGACAAGTTGCTTTTGGTTGTTGGACAAAGCATGGATTCACATGTCTTGACCACACCTACCCATGCCATATCACTGCCCGATATTTAAAAGAAAAAGGTAAAATTTATCATTAGTCACTAAACTATCGGTAAATTTTTGTTCTAGTCACTTAACTAAAAAAAAGTTTTAATTTGAGCACTAAAGTTTTCGGAATTGTTTTTGTCACCCTACTGTTAATGGAACTTTTTTAGTTGGTTCAATTGCAATTTCAGTCCTTAAAGTTTATATTTTTTTGTCAATTTGACCTTAATTACATATAAAATAATGAAAATTGAAATTCTTTTAAAATTTTAGAAAGTTCTAAAAATTAGAATTAAAATAAAAGTATATAAGATTTTCAAAATTAGATAGTGAGAAAATGAAGTAATTTTTTTAGACCCCAAATTTCCAATACACATTCTTTAAAAAATATTAAGCAAAATTATTAGTTCTCTCTCTTTTTTTTTTAACTCTTCTGTTTACTGACATGATTTTTGTTATAAGAAAAAAAAATAAATGAAATTGAAATTTTAATTGAGTACAAAAAGGGATTTTTTTTTTTTTTTTGGCTATAAAGATGGCATCATAGTCAATTTTATAAGCTTCTATAATATTAAATTTAGATCTTCTTTAGGGACATGGAATTTTACTAGAAGATATTACCAATTTGGTTTTGAGGAAGCATGTAATGGGGATAATGGTCTTTTTTTTTTTTAATTTGTTATTGGATTCTATTGAATGATAATTTTATTTATTTCTCATGTGTATTAGTTCTTCAACAGCATTTTTGAGATTTTATATTTTTCTAAATTTATTTTTTAAATTTTTCCATTTTTAAATAATTTTGAGGTTTTTTTATACTTTTTTTATATAGAATTAGGGTCAAACTAAACATAAAATATAAATATTGAGGACTAAAATTATTATTATACCAACTATAAAAGTATCACTTAACAGTCTAGTGACAAAAATACAAATTTAAAATTTTTAGTGACTAAATTATAACTTTTTTTTAGTAAAATGACTAAAACAAAAACTTACCCTTAATTTAGTGACTATTTATCTAATTTACCTTTTCTAAAATTATGTTCACTTGAAACCTTATCTAATCAAATTGCTTTATTATTTAAACAATTATAAAATGGGTTAGTATTTGGTATATTATTAGAGTATTTTTTTTTTCCATAAGCAGTTTTTAAAATTTATTGTATCTTTTTTTAATATTTTACTATATATTTATAAGACAATTGTCAACTTCCTGATTTGATAATAAAAAACAAGTTATATTAATATTTATATATTTTGTAATTACAATTTAAGATTATTATTTAGTATGTTGATGATAATCTATTTTAATTTCACAAATAACCTAACCTACCCTCAACACGTATATATATATTAAAAAACCTGCCTATCAAATTAAAGATCTCTACTCCTAATATTTAAGATAATAATCCTAACTTTAAAAAATATTTATTATTTAATTTAAAATGGCCAAATCTAAGTCAAAATCTCTCTTGTTCAAGCCCATGCCAATGGAATATAAGTAGTCTCAACTAGAGGCGTGTATGGGCCGGGCCGGGTTCGGGTCAGGCCCAGATAAAATTCTAGGCCAGTTTTTAGACCCAGACCCGGCCCGAAATAAAATTATTAAGCCCGAGCCCCGCCCAGTCTGGCCCGGTCCATATTAAATTTTTTAACTTACTTCATTAAATAAAAAATTTTAAAATATAATAAATCATCAAATACATTTAAAACAAACATTAAAATAAGAAACAAATAAAAAATGATATTAAAACAATTCTTAAAACAATACACAAATTGGAAATATAATAAAAAGTGATTATATTAAAATTAAAAATAAAATGTAAATATGATTAAAAATAAATAAATATATTTAGTATATAATTCGGGCCGGGCCGGGCGGAGCTCGGGTAGAAAAAGTTTTACTCGAGCCTGGCCCGTTTTCTAAACGGGCCTCGTTTTTTGTCCAAACCCATATTTTGGGCCTATATCTTTACCCGAACCTCCTATTTTTCGGGCGGGCCTTCGGGCCGGGCCGGGTAGCCTGGCCCATGCACACCTCTAGTCTGAACCGTTATCCACTTTTTTATTCTTTTTGGATTGTTTCTAGCTCCCTTCACTTAATACCGATGAATCAATATGAATTAAATATTTTAATATTATTTTTTCTTGGCTAGGCTTCTTCAATCAACATATCTCTCTGGATTTTTTTGATGGGCAGTATGTTTATATGCGATTAGTAAAAAATTAGTAATAACAGTGAAATTAAATATTATAACGATATGATAACGTGAAGTAAAAAGAAAACCAGATGCATTACACTATGAGTAAATACTCATGCAAAAGGACTATTATTTAAAAAATAAAAAACCTCAACATATTATGCTCAAATAACTTAAGAAATATAATTTTTCTTAAAAAATATAATTAATAGATACAAAATTTAAGAATACAATTTTAAAATAAAATAACTCGCATATTTAAGTTGATTGAAATAACTTTGATCAAGGCTTCATTTGGATTGTATTAGAAAATTTTTTAACATTAATTTTATTATAGGTTATTATTATATTTTGTTCTTTTTGATATTAAAATTATTCATTACTTGAATCTCATGTATGGCGTGATGGTTAGGGTATTCACCGCTCCAAATGTGGCTTGAGTTTAGATCTTGCTAATTGTATTTATTATTTAAACTTTGTCATATAATAAGCAACCAACACGATGAGAGTCAAAGTATTCGCATCCGAGGGTTATTTCGCTGGAGGGTAAAGCTTCAATGAGCAAATTGCTCTCTCACTGGAGAGCACTTTTACTGTTTTGACCTTTTCTTTTTTTTTTCCTAACTATTGGTGCTTTTAATATTTAATGTTTAATGTTTTTCTCTTAGTTACCATCAAAGTTTACATTACGGTTGAGGAAGGATATTTTAGCGTAGGACTCAAATCCTACACATTGAGATGTCGATGATTTTAATTTTATAAAACTAATAATTTTATTATATAATAATTTAATAAAAATATAATTTATCATTGAAGAACACGTTTAATTAAAATTAAGCAATCACATAAATGATAAATAATACAAAATAATATTTTTTTCATTGATGTATTTTTCTTTTATTAATTTACAATTTAATATAAAGACTTCTTAATTATATATTATGTAAATTTTAATATAAATATTAATGTGATAAAATTCATTTTGTATTATAATTTTACCGTCAAAGTTGTGATTGCGAAAATTTATTAATTCATTTCATGAATAGATTATATAATTCAGGTAAAAGGAAAAAAACAACAACAAATAACTGTCGTCGACAAAAGATGATAAGTTCCATTAACACAACAAAAGTTTTAGCCACAACATCAATAAAACACTATGCCACAATGACAATTGTTTTGTTACAACTTAACCACAGCATATTTAAAATAATTGCAAGCAACTATCGTGATAAGAAAATCAGTTCCAGATGGTCCAAAGTGGTGGGCAAATATCAGCAAAAAAATAGGGCGTTCACCAAACTGAAGAAGACAATAACAAAACCATTTATAAAATCAATTGCAAAAGAAAGACTACATGCATAAGCAAGATTAAAAAACATACTAAAAGAATTAACAAAAACTAGTAAAAGTGAAGACTTATTAAACAATAGAAAACAATTAAGATAACACAAGTTCAAATCAACTCGTGAAATTATTTATTATTTTAAAATACTCACAAAATAGAAAAAATTAAGAAGCCAACGAAGAATTCCCACTTTTCAAAAGAAATTGTTGGTGGTTGGTAGAGTTTTAATAACGATAAATACCATCATTTGTCTATCGTAACTTGAGAAAACAACAAAAATACTGTAAAATAGACTTGCAACTTGAATAAAGGGAAGGCACATAAAGTAAGGAGAAAAAATAAAGAGAAGGTTGGTGGGAGAGAAAAAAAAGAAAGAAAGAAAGAGCGATTGCCAATATGAAGGTTGACACCACTATTAGGTAAAACAAAAATCAATTGATTTTATTGTTATAATAATTAATCTCATCGATTTTATTATTTTGATTATGAGATACAAGGATAATTTGGATCAAATTGTAGATAAAAATTCATTGTGGAGCTATCAAGTAAAAAATTGTTTTCCGTATGATAGTGTGGGCAGTACATTATGTAAAATATTTGGATTTGACAGACTATTGACCTTATTTCTAATAAAAAACACATTTACATTTTTTTAAGAAAAAGGAGTTAGAAAAAAAAAGTGAGTCTAGATTGAACAAAGGATCCAACATTCAAGCTTAAATTTCAAGATTTGACCCATAAACCCGCGCCACTTTTTCCTTCAATAGAATTAAACCCAAAATCATTTCAAAATCCCGGGTCATATCCGAAATCGCTTATGCTTCCCGCCCTCGCATCACATAAACACATACAAATATTCTGTTTCCCTTTAAAACCCTTCTCTTTTTCTTATGAACTTTTTCCTCACATTTTCGTATTCATTTGATCATTTCCTCTTCGATTCTCAACAGGTTAGTTCTCAACATCTCTAAAATCGCATTTTGTTTTTCGAATTTTCATTACTTTTTTATTCATCCTTAATAAAATTTCTTTTTGTTTTTAGCAGATTTAAGCTGAATTCGGGTTTTTTCCCCCATAATATTTCAGAATGAGCGGAGATAATTTTACGGACGGAATACCCAAATTCCGTTCAATTTTGGGTGACATTACAAATCTATCAGTTAAAAGGGGGTTTTCGTCGATTTCGGATAATGTAGGGTTTAATTCAAAAGAAGAAGCAAGTTACCGATTTACAAAACAAGTTTGTTTAGGAGAAGAAAATTCGATCCAAGAGAATCCTAAAACCCCCCAATTCGAACCAAACCCTAATACTTCTTCTACTTGTAGTGGGGAAACTGACACATCCAAAGAGGGTTTGGTGCCGGTTAATGAGAAAGTTAGCGAGGTTATAGAACGGTTTGATTTGTCTGATAGTGAAGATAGATTAGATCAAGGTGAAGGCATTACACAAGCAAGGGGTACATTGGATGATAGTTGTAGGAATGATAGTAAGGATCTTGGCGTTGGTAGACTAGCGTCGAGTGAAGGTGGCTGTGTCGAGTGGTTAAGGTTGCCTAAGTCTTCGTCGCAAGGTTTTCGATCATTTGAGCTGGAGAGGTGCGTGGGACTCAAGAATGATGGTTCTAATTTGAATGCTGGTGCCGATATGCTCAAAGCTTGCTCGTGTTCTTTTTGCTTGAAAGGTAACCTCCTTTAGCTTATTACCTTGTTTTTTTTTTTCTACGGTTCAGAGTCATCGTTCCTATTTAAACCTACTATGAGATTTATTCAATAAAATGAATTGGTTCAACACATTCTTATGTACCCATAAGGAATATATCTGATTTGAATCAGATTTCAAATTGATCTATCCTGATTGATTGCATCCATTAAGCTGTTGTTAGCAAGAGTTTTTTGTGGTGGGTGGGATGTAGGACCTTTCTTGTAATGTATATGCTGGTGGTTTATGCTTGTTTTGCACTGATAACCAGCTGCTTATATTTGGTCGGACCTTCATTATCAAGATACCAAGGGTCGAATAGCTGGTAAGTTGAATAGCTAGCCTTTGCTCTACTTTCTTAAGTATTTGTTGGTTCTACAACAAAACATACTCTTTTATTTATTAATATTTTCACCATTTTCTCAGTTTTAAAGAGAAGTCAGAAAGAAGCAAGCATTTTGGTTCAGAAAAGTTGCAGTGGGAAAGAAACTGACATTCAAAACCTGGGAAATCCCAATAAATCTTCAAAATTAGAATCTGATCTCACAAGTCAGTGGAGATCACTCTTTCTTAACATGGAGGATATATTTGTTCATGAAAGCAACCAGCTTGTAAGTATCATCTGTTCTTTGGCCTAGATTTTTATTTTCCATGCCTTAGTACTACCTGTCTATTTGTTGAATCACTTATTGATCCACTAATTGTGCTGTTTTTTCTTGTTCAAAACTAGCTCGAATGATTTAATAAGAAGATTGAGTCCTCTGGTTCAAGAAAGGCTTTGGTTAAAAATCCACATTTGAAGTGTTTTTTTTATCCTTGGACCTTGATCCCTGATTTTTCTTGTTTTTTGCATTCATTTCTAAGTGTTATCTATAATCAATGCTTTGTTGCTGGAGCTCATGGCTGCTTTATTTCATGACTGGCAATGTATTCATTCTCTAGGCTGCATTGCTCTGCGTCATGTCCAATTTTCATTGGACTCTTATTGATCCCTTGGGGCTTTGTGGCTCAAAGTTGCACCACTTAGTATTGAGGGAAAAGTACTCCTATATGTAGGTGGTCCCATGTTCTATCCTGGCTAGGAGATGCACTTTCAAGTAACAAAGCTTTGAGGGATTGTTGTGTGTCTAAAAAAGATAATACTGGGTAGTCCAAAGATGTGGTGCAACGTGGCCCAGGGAATGAAAGTACTTTACTGGTTGGCCGGTTATGATACGTACCATCTGGCTAACTTAGATTGCTAATTTTCAATATCATGAGAGGGCTTGTAATATTTTATATGACAACGTACAAATTGAATTTGTGTTGCAGCAAGCCAGTTACATTCAACTAAAGGATTTGAGGGACAATTGCAAGATGGATCTGGAGCGGATAACAGGGATGCCTTCAGAGAGATAGGAGTGTGCTTGCAATGTTTCTTATGAATGTAAGATCTCCCTGCTACTCTAATTTCCAGCAACTTGTATTTGTATGTTTGCACATGCATTTGCCTATAACAACATTATATAGCTTCTTTCGTTATCCTTAATGTGTTGTCAAAAACTGTAAAATGTATGATCTCAGTTTATGATTCCTTTGGTTTTCTAATATGCTGTCAAAATTTTTTTCACTTTGGTTGACCCCCGATTAGACCATTTAAATAATAAAACTAACATTTTATTTTAAAAAATAATAAAATGATTTATTTGAATTCTCTTCCATTTTTTTAGGTTGCAACTTTTATTGACTTACGAACATCATTCTACCTTGGATATGATAAACTTGAAATTTTCCTTTTCTAGGAATAGGTTTCCTCTTCCTTCTTTGGTGCCTTTTAATAAATAACTTTTTTCTAAATAAGGGATAATTTTAAATATTGTGTTAAAAAATTGAAAAAGGAGTATAGATGAAATCTGTTCGGAAAATGTATAAATTTGACTGTAAATCTAAAACTAATATAGCTTCAAATATGACACAAAATAAGTGCTTTAAGAATGTATGTATGTATACTTGAATAAAAAAAGGAATAGATGCATACATATACACACATACAATACCGTATATGGTTCTTAAAGTATCAAAATTTTACTTTCAGATTCCGCACAATGACAAAGAAGCCCTTCTTTTTTCATCTTCCCCGATCCTAAATAATGTTTTAAGCTCCTATTAATTCCTTGGCTGCCGATTTAACTTTTTTTGTTGTTGCCCTCCGAGCTTCTTTTTATTTTTTATACTTTTTCATTTTAGTATTGTGTTTGATTTGTGTTCATCAATATACTTCCATCGTATTCTTCTCCTGCCCTAGCCCGTCTTCTTGTTCTTGAGTTGCCTTTGAGCTTTGGACAAACCTTGTTTCACCTCCTCGTCATTCGGAGTTTCTTTTTTCAAGATCTCGTAGTCTTCTATTGAAGCTTCCCATCTCTCCAACTATTTATGTATAAATCCAATACAACATTATTAATTAGGTTATTGTACATGTTCAATAGCCAATACAATTATTTTAAGCATAAGTTTTCATTACGTGCATGCTGTTGATAGACTCGGTAGTACTAGAGATTATACAAATTTATTATTACTTAAAAACATAACAAAAACAATCTATTGAACTATTGGTGGAGTAGTAAAGAATTTGTGTTCAAGGTTTTAGTTAACAATTGTCCCAAATTTGATGTTTGGACAGTTTTTATCCTTATATATATAAAAAAAAAACACATGATACGGTTGATCAGATCACATCGTGCTTGTATTACTGAATTTTGGGTACCCCACATAATAGGAGTCCATTTTATAACACTAATATTTATGTCGAATTGTGTTAATTCTCATATTTTATCATGCTTTGTGTGGTGTTGTGTAATTGTGTATCATCAAATTCTAACCAGTAAACATGGAAAACTAGGTAGCCAGTTAATATAATAAGTCTGACCTTGGAATTGCAATGGGCTCTTTTGAGTCTAGCTTTGGTGTAACCAGGGCGGACACTAAGGGCACGGGTGCAGTCCTCGATTGCGAGTTCATCCTGGCCAAGTTTGGAATAACAGATTGCTCGGTTAAGCAACAAGACAGAGTTGCGGGGGTCGTGCGCCAGCCCCTCGCCATATGAGATACATGCATCATAGAAATTTGATGTCTTGAAATGCTCATTTCCAATGGTTTCGAACGTTGCCAATGCTCTAGCTTTGCTCATTGCACTGTTTGCTTCTTTGCTGTTCGAGTCAAGCCTAACTGCTCTCTCCATGGCAGCCAAGGCATCGTCAAATCTTCAATATAATCATAAAAAATAATAATAACATTATCAGTTGGCTTCAAAATTTTTATTTTTTTATTAAAAAAAAAAAACTAACCTGCCGAGGGCCATATCCACCTTTGCTTGAACAACTAGCAAATTGGCGTTACCGATAGGGCCGAAATGTTTAATGCAATCCTCGTCATTGTATTTCGGACCTTGTAACAATGTTTCATTCGCCTCTTGGTGTCTATGGAGCTTCAGCAAAGCTTCCGCTTTAAATGCATACAACTTGACAGAAAAAAAAAAAAACCCAAGCTATTTATTATAATCCCACATATCAAAACACTAAAATTTGATGGAATTTGACCCTTTTTTTGGGGGGATTGTTTAGTGTTTACTCACAAATGGAGATGAATCTGCACCAGCTTTAATGGCGGAATCTGTCTCTTTTACCAATACATTCCAAGTTCGTAGCCTTTTTGCTTCAGTACATTTGTTTATACGTTCTTGAAGAGTTTTAGCTTTAGCAATGTGATCGCTATCAGCCTCAGGGCCTGCACGTTTGAGGTGATACATCGCCTTTTCCACTTCCCCCAATCTGCATAAAATTCATCAGCAACAAATACAAATGCCCGGTTGTTTAAATGTAGAAGAATTGAACAAATTTCGTTCTTTTGATTACCTGATATATAGATTTCCTAAACGATGGTGAGCTCGGTGATAACGAGGTTCAATTCGAATGGCTTCTCTGCACTCAGAAACTGCTTCAAGAATCCTGCCCGAAGCTTCTAAAGCTGCACTTCTATAGTTTCGATACGAAGCTTTGAAAGGATCAATGGCGATGGCTGCTTCGTACAGACTCAAAGCTTCCCCAAAATTCCCTTTGTTATAATCTATATTCCCGAGGTTTTTCAACTTTTCGGAGTCCCTTCTCGTCGCCAAAGCTTTGCATTGAGGAGACGGTGGTTCAGGCTTTTCTTCAACCTTATTATCTTCCTTTTTGTTCTCTTCCTCCACGGGTTGCCTCAAGTTGCCTAAATGGCCGTAAAGCATGAAATTCCCCGACGATGCTCGAACCAGGTTGCTATTGTTTCCTTTTATTTTTTGATAATCCATGATCATGCTTTCCAGCTCGCCGGAGATACTAACGGCTTCTTTAGGCACCTTCCTTTGGTTTGTTGTTGTTCTTCTGGTTGATTCAACCGGCGGTTTACAAACCTGGTTTTGTTGATGTACGACGACCAGCATCGAATGATTTGGAGGCGATTTCACATAGGAACCGCCGTCGAGACCCTGATCGACATCGCTCCGCCTCCACCGTGTATTCCAGTTTGATGTTTTAACATTATTGTTGTTTTGGTTTGGAATTGAACCCGTTGAAATAGACATTCTCCTCGGCCAACACTTACACCTCCCGAAAACTGTACTCCAAAACCCGCTCCTCGATTTCTTCTCCAAAGAATTTGCCCCCATATTTTCCAGCGAGTATCTTTGTTCAGAATGCAGTTTTATTCGTTGGTGGATTTCCCACGCAAACAAGCAGATAAAACATGGGTTTTCTTTGAAATTGCGAGAAGAATACAAAAAAAAAGAAAGAAGAAGCTAGAAATGAGGAATCATTGATTTGTTAATGGTGAAGAAAATGAAAGGGTTTGAAATGAGAAAGAAATGGAGGGGAAGGGATAAATAAGACACAGGCTTATTTTTAGGAGATGAAATGCATTGGCTTGGCCCGGACAATGGCTGCCAAGAGACAAAATTATGGTGTTTTTTGGGAGACAAAAAAAAAAAAAAAGGATTTTTTTTCCAGGGAAAAAAAAAATCAATGATTTACGGTTTTTTTTTTCTTTATAAAAAAAATGCAAAGTTGGAATTTCATCGTTGACAAAAATTTCCACCTTTATTTTTCCTTTTTTTCTTTGGGTTCTTTTTTATCTTATTTAATGCAAATAGCCAAATCTAGAGAAATGGTTTAAATGAGAATCTCTACAATTAGAAATTTAGAAAAAAAAAATGCTTTTCCTGTTATCACCTTTTCTTATCTGTATTTCGAGTAAATATAGAATACCAATACTATATTTTATGTATTTTGAATTTAAATTTAAATTTAAATTTAAATTTTAATTTTAATATAGCTATTTAATAAATAAAAGCTCAATCCAATCATAACCTAACACGTATCCGTTTTACATATCTTTAATGGGGTCTAATTTTTCATTATTATCTTTTTCCCAATTCATTGCATATTGTTACAATGCACACCCTATTTTATCTTAAACAAGAAAATCGGACGTGCTCTCTTATCCTTTCTAATAGGGGCCAAGCTAGGGTTGGTAGGAGCCCGTTCCCCTAAAATACTTTAGGTCTTCTAACCTTTAAAAAATATAAAAAAATTTAAATCTTCTTACTTGATTTGTAAAACGATATGGGCTGATTGAATCAAACTAAAAATTAATTAAATCAAATTTTATAATTTTTATAAAAAAATTAATAATTTATTTAATTTAAATTATGCGTAACAATCAAACAGAAACATATACCGGATCGATTCAATCATCAATCTAATTTCAAAAACATTACTTCTATGTCACCAATCCATCAGTCATCATTGGTTTCTTCCAAAAGTTCCTTCTAACTTTTGATGTGAACTATTCTAAAAGGACCAAAACTATAATTTACTTCATTATAATTTACAAGAAATCATATTAATTGTTCATGTTGTTGTTTTTTTTGTAATGTTTACATTAATGATACAATCAAAATACAAATATAATTATAAACCTTGATTCGGTAGAATTCGAATTATTATAGCACAATTAAATATAAAAATGTCAAAACATATAAAATCAAATTATTCATACATTCTCGTTGTTAGTAATTTGTTGAACATTTATGGATTCTAAGAATCATAACACAAATTTTAGTGTTGAGTGGGAAAAAATCTGATACAAGTGTTCAAAAATTTTAAATAATTTTCACATATGTTTTCTATGTTTTTAATCTAAGAATATTTAAAACTTAACCTTCGAGATTCTTACTAAAACCGGATTTAATGATGTATTTTATTATTTAAAAATAATAGAATAATGAATTTATTTTTATATCAAAAATTAGGATAAATTTTAAAATTATATATAAACTTTAATTTAATGTGTAATTATATTTATAAACTGTAATTTAGTGTAACTTATTGAATTCATCGCTTGGACTCATAATAAATTAAAAGTTGCTCTTGCTACTCAACCTAGAGCCTTGAGCATTGTACAATGACGTGCTGTAGGGGAATCCATTACCTTCTAGGTGGAATTGTCACAACATGGACATTTTTAGCAAGAATTATTGCAGTAAGATAATAGCTAGGAGGATTTGAAAGGCATTATGGCATTAAAATTTCTAAGGTTTAGCCAAGAATTAACTTAGGATCTCACTACTCGTCGTATTTAGTTTGATATTGCTACCGTGCATACGTGAAACTCTAATTGTGGTTTAAATGTATACTTAAAATTTTAATTTTGATTTAATCACGCGCATTTAATATATAATTGTGTTAATAATTTACAAAAAAATAAATTAAATTAAAATTTTATATATAAAATCATATAAAATATAAATTTTTTTTATATAATTATCCAAATAAATAACTGGACTCTCGAACATGTCTATCTACAGACAGCGACTGAAAACCTCGTCGAAAAGACTTGGGGACGTTAGGACATTTATTCTGATGTCCTAATCATAAGACAAACGAGATTCCATCCAATCAAATGATTATCCCAAACTTCTTGCAGCAGTCCTTTTATTCTGTCACAAAAAGCAAAACTAAGGAAAACGATTCAGATCCACCCAACCAGAAGATACCACGTGTCAAACCATTATCCTGATCTCAAGAGTGTCTCCATCGGTTATTTAAACCCTTTCCACTCGTTCATATGCTGTGATCCACTTTAACACTTCCCGAAAAAGTCAACGATCAAAATCCTTCCTCCAACAAGAGACCCCAAAAAAGGGGAAAAAGAAACACAAATTACTTACTCAGTACTGTGTTTTCTGTTCATCTATTTTATCCTTTTCCCATTATTCCCGAAAGGGAAAACCCTTCTTCAACAATGAAATCCGAGACTTTAACTTTGGTTTTAGTGAACCTAGCTGGGATAATGGAACGAGCCGATGAGTCATTATTGCCTGGGGTTTTCAAAGAAGTTGGCGCCGCTTTGCATACGGATCCGACGGGGTTAGGCTCCCTCACACTGTATCGATCCATAGTTCAATCTTCTTGTTATCCTTTAGCTGCTTACCTTGCTATGCATCACAACCGTGCTCATGTCATTGCTCTTGGCGCTTTTCTTTGGGCTGCTGCCACATTTCTCGTCGCCATTTCCACCACATTCCTCCAGGTTATTTATATACCTTTCATTTTTTATGCATCCTTTTCTTTTTAGTTGAAATGGTGGTTTCTTTTCTGGGTTTTGTTTGTTTGATGTAATCTATGAATGATTAATTATTTTTAATGGATGTGCATATACAGATCTAGTGGTTTTGGAAAGGGGGTTGAACTTAAGTCAAAATTGGAGACTATTATGCCTGATATGAAGGGTATTAATGTTATACACACTAATTCATACTTGTTTATAAATCTAATAATATTTATAAATGGTTAACCAATCATATTAAACATAAACTGAGTGGAATTCTGACAAAACTTAGCTTATTATTATAAATGGTTAACCAAGCCTATTAAACGTTAATCTAGCAACAATTCTCTCCTTTGGCTAATTAGGTTGCACTTTCAAGAGGTTTGAATGGGATTGGCCTTGCCATTGTCATACCAGCCATTCAGTCCCTTGTTGCTGATTCAACCGATGATAGTAACCGTGGTATGGCTTTCGGATGGCTTCAATTGACTGGAAACATCGGTTCGATCCTAGGCGGTCTTTGCTCAGTCCTTATTGCCTCAAAAACGATCATTGGCATGCCTGGCTGGCGATTTGCATTCCATCTGGTTGGGATAATTAGTGTCGTAGTTGGTATTTCGGTCTGTTTTTTCACTAATGATCCACGATATTCCGATCGCGACAATGTAGCCAAAGACCATGCTGCATGTAAGTCATTTTCATTGCGGGTGAAGGACATCATAAATGAAGCAAAGTTAGTTATGAGAATCCCAACTTTCCAAGTCATTGTTGCTCAAGGTGTTTCAGGATCATTTGCAGGATCAGCTTTGGCATTTGCTCCAATGTGGCTCGAACTAATCGGCTTCTCCCACGAAACAACGGCACTGATCATGACACTTTTTGTGATCTCGGGTTCAATTGGAGGTCTCTTTGGAGGATGGATGGGAGATATTCTTGCGAAACGCTTCCCGAATGCAGGAAGAATTATTCTGTCACAGATAAGCTCGGGTTCTGCAATCCCGATAGCTGCGGTTTTGATGCTGGCATTACCTGATAATCCCTCCACTGCAGTTGCCCATGGTCTGGTCTTTTCCATCTTGGGACTATGGATGTCATGGAATGCTCCAGCAACCAACAAGTATGTATTCTTTGTCCATTCAAACAACATACTTAGCTCGGTTTAATAATGTTCAGACAGTGGAAAGTGTTTTTAATCTCTGGTATATGCAGTCCGATATTTGCGGAGATCGTCCCTGAGAAATCCAGAACAAGTATCTATGCGTTGGATAATTCTTTCGAGTCTATATTGGCATCTTTTGCTCCTCCTATTGTTGGGATTTTGGCTCAGCTTGTTTTTGGTTATAAACCGATACCGGAAGGATCATCGGACTCAATCGAGATCGAGACAGATAGAGAGAACGCTGCATCACTTGCTAAGGCATTGTACACCGCAATTGGGATTCCGATGGCAATTTGTTGCTTCATTTACTCATTCCTCTATTTTACGTATCCGAGGGACCGGGAGACAGCACGAATGCAAGCACTGATAGACTCGGAATTGCAAGACACAAAGGAAAATCACTCTCTTTCAAGTTGCGGAAAACCCGGATTTCATGTCGTAAACTCTAAAAAGCTTGATGACGAGGAAAGGAGTGAAAGTTACATAGAGTTTGGAGGGGAGAAGAGGCTCGATTTCGACAATAATGACGACAAGAAGTCCCTTCTGCATCATGATCAATCATCATCACCGGCTTGATTCTCATACTAAGAAGGCTTCAACAACTTGTTTCATACAAAAACACTTTTCATGTCAACTGAATATTTAAGGATCAAAATGATTTATCTTAGCTCATTAATTTAATGATTCACAGGTGATCATATCGAATCTTTTATGTTGTTATTAATCGTTTGCAACTCAGATAAATATTTTTAGATATAAATTTCTATATATATAAATAACATTCACAAATTCTCCCTCTGATTTATTTTGAATTTAAATTTAATTATTTATGAATACTTTAATTATATTTTATACTAATATGAATTTAATTTTGATTTTAGTTATCTAAACATCTATTATTTATATTTATATTTATAAACTCTCTTTAACATACATTATCGTTTTTTTAATTCAATAAAAATAATATTTTAAATGTAAAAAGTCTTAAAATAATAATTAAAGAATCTTTTAACTACTATAAGTATTGTATGTGCCCACATGATGGATTGAGTAGCAACTTGAACTTTTTCAAGTGTTTTATCCAAGATCAGTCTGGGTCCAACTCTTTAATATTTCTCTATCTCAAAGATAAATATTTTATTAGAATATATTTTTATAATTAAATTTAAAAATATATATTTTTTATAATTAATTTTACTTTAGTATCTATATTATTTTTGTTTATTTTAATACTTGAATTTTTTAATCATTCTCATTTTGGTCCTTGAATTTAAATTTGATAAAATTGAGATGATTATAAAATATAATTTTTATATTTTATGTGATAACAGTTAAATAATATCACATTTTTTTCGGAATCTAAAATTAAACAATAAAATAAACCTAGTTGCCGGAAATTAAGCATTTAGTTTGATGTCCAAACCTAAGACAGATGAGATCGCGTCGTATCCCAAACTTCTTGCAGCAACCTTTTATTCCGTCACCAAACCACGGAAAACTCCGCAGCGTCAGATCTGCCCAATCAGCACATAACACGTGTCAAGCCAAGTCATTCATATGCTGTAAGACACCATAACATTTCCCAAACCAAGTCAACTTTCAAAATCTTTCCTCCAAGGGAACAAGGCAAACAATAAAACAGAGTCTCTTAGAACAAGACAAAGGAACAGGAAAACAGAGCAGGTACTTGCTCTGTTTTCTGATTATCTACTTTTTTTTCCCCAATATTCGAATAGCTTTTACAATGAAATCGGAGGCTCTAACGTTAGTTTTAGTGAATCTGGCGGGAATAATGGAGCGAGCCGACGAATCATTACTGCCTGGTGTTTACAAAGAAGTTGGCGCCGCTTTGCATACGGATCCAACAGGGCTTGGCTCACTCACTCTGTATCGGTCCATAGTTCAAACTTGTTGTTATCCTTTAGCTGCTTACCTTGCTATGTATCACAACCGTGCTCATGTTATTGCTCTCGGTGCTTTCCTCTGGGCTGCTGCAACATTTCTTGTCGCCATTTCCACTACTTACCTCCAGGTTTTTATATAGCTTTTCTTGTTTGATGCATTCTCTTTTCCTTTCTTTCTTTTTGCTTCTGTTTTAGTTGAAATGGTGTTTTCTTTTTCTGGGTTTTCTGTTTTTTAAATGAGTATTTGTCTTTAATGATCGTATAGACAGATCTATTGGTTTTTATGAGACTCTAGTGATTTTAGAATTGGGGAAAACTTGGGTTAAGTCAATGGTGAAAAAAATTATATAAAAAATAAATGAAGAACGAGGGACTTAAATATTATTTAAATATATAAATTACATGATATAACAGTATGTTTATTTTTTTAACTAGAGATTTTTTTGTCCAAGCTTTTATTTTTGAAGTTAATTAGAACTGTGAAGATTAAGTATAAACTCATTATGATCGTACAACATTTAAGCTGATTTTCTTTTTTGGTTTTTAATTGCATAAATAGTTGTTCTTGTACCAAGAAAGAACTCATTCCATGGCATGCTCAGGTGCATAATCTAGAAATAATGCTTTTCTTTACCTAATTAGGTAGCAATTTCAAGAGGTTTGAATGGGATTGGCCTTGCCATTGTCGTACCAGCCATTCAGTCCCTCGTTGCCGATTCAACTGATGATTGTAACCGCGGTGTGGCTTTCGGATGGCTTCAACTTACTGGAAACATTGGCTCGATCCTAGGCGGCCTCTGTTCGGTCCTGATTGCCTCAAAAACTATCATGGGGATACCCGGCTGGCGCTTTGCGTTCCATTTGGTTTGGATAATTAGTGTTGTTGTCGGTATTGCGGTCCGTCTTTTTGCTAACGATCCAAGATTTTCAGGTCATGACAACGCCGCCAAAGAACATGTTGGACACAAGTCTTTTTCATCACTGGTGAAAGACATCATAAATGAAGCAAAATCAGTTATAAGAATCCCAACTTTCCAAATCATTGTTGCTCAAGGAGTTTCGGGATCATTTCCATGGTCCGCCTTGTCATTTGCTCCGATGTGGCTTGAACTAATCGGCTTCTCCCACGAAACAACAGCATTGATCATTACACTTTTCGTGATTTCCGGTTCAATCGGTGCTCTTTTTGGAGGAAAGATGGGTGATGTTCTCGCAAAACGCTTCCCAAATGGCGGGAGGATCATTTTGTCGCAGATAAGCGCGGGTTCTATGATCCCCATAGCCGCAGTTTTGCTGCTGGGATTACCTGATGATCCCTCCACTGCATTTATGCATGCTCTAGTTTACGTCATCATGGGATTTTGCACATCTTGGAATGCTCCTGCAACCAACAAGTATGTATTCGTAGTACATCTTAATATTTCCTCACTGTGTTTGAACTATTGCATGTGAGCATTGTTTGGTATATGAATCGTATGCACAGTCCGATATTTGCAGAGATCGTACCTGAGAAATCCCGAACAAGCATCTACGCTTTGGATCGATCTTTTGAGTCTGTACTGGCTTCTTTTGCTCCTCCTATAGTAGGGATTTTGGCTCAGCATGTTTATGGTTTTAAACCGATACCTAAGGGATCATCGGACTCGATAGAGGTCGAGACGGATCGGAAGAATGCTGCATCACTTGCTAAGGCACTTTACACTGCAATTGCGATTCCAATGGCTCTCTGTTCCTCTATCTATTCGTTCCTTTATTGCACGTATCCAAGAGACAGGGAAAGAGCAAGAATGCAGGCATTGATTGAATCAGAAATGCAACAACTAGAGGACGATCATTATGCTCCATCAAATGCCAAACAATCCGAATTCCGTGTGGCGGACTCGAAGGACAAAGAAAGGAGTGAAATGTGTAGCATTGATTTGGATGATAACGATGAGAAATCTCTTCTGAATCACCAGATTGGCTTCTCAAACTTAGAACACTGATAAACATGTCGTTTTGCAGAATCATTTGAAACTAAAGTCATAAAGGCTTCATTAATTTCATGTCAACACAATTTTTTTTTATTCAATTAGGCTCGTTAATTGTCAATTTCCATTGTTTTTCATTTGAAACTAACACATTGGCTACATTGAAAAACCCTTAAACCATGATAAACAATCAATTAAAAACTTGTTATAAGTAAGCCAAGAACTAAAATTAAACTGGTTTATCTTCAAAACAAACTACAGAAATCTATATATATTTGCTAACTGCTATCACCGTCTCTTTCTCCTCGATATATATAATGCTCTTTGTCTAATCGGTCGGCATTGCAAAGCGGCAAACAGGACAATAATGGCTAACCTCCAACCACTTTTCGATACAATTACAATGAAAAGCATGCGAACAAGGCATCTGAGAAGCGTCGATCCCAATCTCGAGCTCCTCCATACAAATCAAGCAATCTTCATCTCGACTTTTTACTCTTACTTTCTTTAGCATCTTCTTAACAGAAGACTCTTTAGCAGCAACCATGCCGTAGTTACTCCTCTCGAACTCCAATTCTGATTCCGCCATAGCTCTTCCAATCGAAACCTCCTCCTCTTCGTTTTCGTTTTCCACAAAGACGACCCGCATCTCTAAACACAAAGGCAAGACTTCGCAATTATTTTCCGTCGTCGAATCCGCAATTCTAAGCCCACATTCGACAATTTCATGAATGATCATAGCGTAAGCTGTAGAGACTACGTCGATTCCGTATCTTATAAAATTGGGAGCAAGAGCAAGACGAAGCTGGTCGTGGCTTTGCAAAAGGCCGAGATCGAAACGAAGTGTTTCGAGGGATAAATGCTCGAAGTTGATCAGGTGGCCAACAATGCGACGACGAGGAATTAAAAGGGAAGTTACGTTGAGGATCAACTCAATTTGCATGGGGCGGGGAGGTGTGTGATGGGTTTGTTGGAATCTGGAATGGGGTTGGAAAACACGGTAAACAATGTCATGACACTCGTAAGAAATTGAAGCCATTAGCGAAGGAACTTGAGGAGAAAGCTTTGTGTCAAAAGTTTGAATCGCGATGGTATTTTATAAGGAGGGGAGGCAATGGCGATGGCAATGTCGGCTACGTGAAATCATGAAATTCTAGTGGAGGTTTAATTTTCACTATATGTGTTGACTTGTTCGTCTTGTATTTTCTCGTCCCTAATTTTATTTATGGCTAATTTAAGTCCCTATTGAGTTCTTTTATCATGATTTTAATTAAAATATTATAAATATTTTTTAATAATTTGAGTATGATAAATTTCTTTGACAAGTTAAAATAATTTTGATTACAGAGACTTCATTTTCCAAGCTAAAAAGCTGTTGTGTTAGTTGAAATCATAAAAATTTTATAATATCATTTTAATTAGATGATGATGCAAATTGATTAAAAAATGTTTTTTTAATTAATCTTATTATAGGTTTTTATCATATATGCTATTTTTAATATAATGCTTACAGGGGCGAAGCTAGCAAATTTTTGTGGGAGCCGAATTAAATTTTAATTTTTAATAGTTTATATTTTTATAATTTTTAAAGAATTAAATCAATTTTTTATAATTTTAGGGGGCAAAATGTAATTTTATCTTTACCAATTTAAAATTTTAAAAAATTTCAAAAGGTCTAAATAACAAATTTCTATTTTAGGGGGGTTGGGGCCCTTGTCAGGCTCCTAGATTCGCCCATGAATGTTTAGAATTACCCATAGTCCCTTCTATAATACCTCCCTAGCCCTTAAATAAGAGGATAATATGTTTCAGCACACTTGAACACACGTTCTCTTGTAGTAACAACATTATCAATATCAATCAAGTTAAGACTCTTCAATTATATGAATCTAATGTTTTTTTTAAAGTATATTTACCTTAAATTTTCTCCTCCTAAGGGTAAAATGCAACATAGGGCATAGGTGCATGTATTTTCGAATAGAAAAATATTTATATATTGCTATGGTAACAAATATTTTATTTCATAACATGCATAGGTTATCTTCAAGTAATTGAAGAGTTGGATATGAATATTTTACCGCTGGTTGAATTGTGAATAATTTATGTAATATATATATTTAGTATAATAATGATTCAAATTCAAATTATATTTTATTAGTTTATTGAAATCGTTGTTATAGGATCCTTTTATATCATTTACACTAAATGAGAATTCTCGTTTCTCTTTTTTTTTTATAGTTTATTTTTTTATTAAATAACTTTAAATATCATGAATTTGTAATTAATATTTAAACTGTTTTTTCTACTATCTTAGACATTGGCTATCAGATTAACTTGGATATAAAATATGTTCTTCTACTCATTAATGGGTTTTAACTCATTGTACCGATTATTAAATTATCGCTTGAATTTCGCTAGTCGAACTTTAAAAATAAAATAGTTGTCCAATGACTTAAATAATATTTTTTGAATAATTTAATAACTTTAACGTAAACTTTCAAATAATACAATAATTATTTTGTAAATTTTTTAAATTAAATTGTAAAAATTAAATTTATTAATAGTTTAATGATTTTTGGAATGATTTAACGGTAACCTTAATTTACCGCCGAAGAAAAAGGATTTTGTGGGGCGTCCGTCCCTTGAGGAATTGTTTACTTTATAAAGCGAATTTACAACAACGGGCTCATTGTAATTATCTGGGTTATATAATGTTGAATTGCTTTAAGTCTAAAGAAGCCCGGCAGTTAGCAGGTATGTCTCTTTCAAGTGCACCTATTTCAGATTTTATTTGCAATTTGCAATTGTTTATGTTTGCAGAACGGATACCTTTTTTGACAAATAAAAGTGTTAATAAGGTAGTCTATTTATTACCAAGGTAGCCTTGTTATGTAAATCTTTGTTAACGAAGTGTTTTCTTTTCACATGACTTTTATTTTTAGTGCATTTGATATTTTTATTTTAAATTATCGTTTTTGAAAATAGAATTAATTCATACATCAATTAAAATCATGATATAGAATCGATTATTTCGTAAATTGAAATAAATTATGATTGTATCAAGAATAATCTATCAAATGAATCGATTTTTTTATATTTGGATCAAATTATTTTAACCCTAATTTTAAAAAATACCTTTGAATCGATTATGTTTTTTTTAAAGAGTCTCAAATCTTATATAGGTCAAAATAATAAAAAAAATGAAAAAGAAATTCAAATTTATTTAAAGAAAAAAAACTCAAGTACCCTAACTTTCTAAGAAAGTTTTTGGGGTTTTCTCTCTCTTTGTTTTTGCTGTCGATTTCAAGTTCTAATCTCTCAGTTGCTCTTACATCAAAATGTTACATCAAAATGGCAAAGGTTGAAGCTTTAGCCTTCAAAACACTTCTTGATCAGAATGGAAAAGTTCAAGCTTATATGGATAGATAGTTTTAAGCTTATATAGGATTTTGTTTAAATAAGATTTTAAATTTTTTTATAGAATTATCACATTTTATTTTATATATTAGATAATTTGATTACTTTTGTTAGTATAATTTTTATCACTGGCTCAAAATTCAAATGGGTTTTGAGCTGGATCCTATTGAGCTCACAAATCGAGCTTGCTATCATGCGAAATTACACGTGTACGAGATCATATAAATACGTGTTAAGTCTAGAATAAGATACGTATCTATATGAATAAAACTTACTTAATATATCATATCAATGAATAATACTATATTATATAAATATATAAACACCACCATCTTAGATAGATAGGGAAAAATATTCAACAAATTTTATTATATATAATAGAAAAGAAATAAAATTATTTATAATGTTTTTCATAGGATGCTTAAAGTAGCCTTGTATGATGGGTTTGTGGGGGTGTGATATAGGGTTGGTAAACACGGTAAGCAAAGTCAATATACTGGTGAGAAATTGGAGCCATTGACGAGAAAGCTTGCAACCCTCGATCGTCGAGGTATTCATATATATGGAGGGCAATGGCGGTCGTGTAAAATCCTATATCAACAAGGAGTATGATATTCTAATTGTCGTTTTCTGATTATTATTATTATTATTATTATTATTATTATTATTATTTTATCTTAAATTGTGTTTTATTTTTTTTTTTGTTCTAAACACTATTCTTTTGGACTACAATCAATTTTTCTTTTATTAGTATTAATCACAATAGTTTTAAATATTTATATAAAGAATAATAGCTTTAAATATTATGAAAATAAATTAAAATTTAATATTTTATTAATTTATTTTGATAAATAATAGTTGTTAACATTTTTTAAAACGAGGAAAAGAATCTTCATGACTGATACTTCCAACTTAAACTTAAATTTTAAAATTAAAAAAAATAAAAGTATATTAATTAAATTTGAAAATTATCTAGACAAATTACTTATTTTAACATATTTACAATAATTTAAAAAATAAGATAAAAATCTAATTTAAAATTAAGAAAATCAATTCGAGTTCTGACACGTTTCAGTTTCTAGGGGCGAGTTTTGAGATCCGCCAAAACCCCGCGAGTACGTCTCATAAAATTTTCTTTTAAATTTTTTCTCGTCATTTTCAAACCGGAAAAGAAAAAAAGGGTATCTCGAAAGACTGAAAGCCTGAAACTATTTTCACCTTTCAGCTTAGCATACCAAAGAAAAGAAAAGAAAAATGGAGAGGAGCACACCCGTGCGAAAGCCCCACACCTCAACCGCCGACCTGCTGACGTGGACGGAGGGTTCACAATCTGCCTCCTCCAACTCGGCCGCTTCCTCCGCCTCCGCCCAGCGTTCCTCTGGTCGTTACAACCAGGTCTATTTCGATTATATATAAATGTATATTCTCTGCATATTTATGATTACGCATGCAGCATGCTTACCTTCCGTACACATTTTTTTCTTTATTTGACGAGTACTGCATTGAATATCAGCCATCGGATAGAATCAGTAAAGTGCTATTTGGAGGTCAGGTAACTGATGCCGAAGCTCAATCTCTCTTGAACAAGTAAGAACCCTTTCTATTTTCAGTTTACCTTTATTTTGGAGAACAAAAAGCTTCTTCTTTTTTTGCGAAACTTTGCATTTTTTAATTTGATTTTTAAATTTAAAAAAAATCTTGTATTTCGTCCTTTTCCTTTTAGATTTATAATTTAGAACCAGATCTATCTATTGTTACATCTTGTTTTGGGGGTTGTGTTTGATTTGTATTAAGATATTGATCTTCTACTATTTTATTAGCTGAGGAAATTTTGATAATATAATTAGAAATATCTATGTATCTTTTGCAGGAACGAGATTATCTTCTTCTTTTTTTCTTGTTCAAATTACCTAATTTATATTAAATTTATGTATTTAAAATAATTAGTTCGGGTGGTTTAAGTTTTAATCTCGCTGTAGTTCCTTCTTTTGCCTTTTTGAATTTATTTATTCCTTAATGAACTCTCAATAGACATGAAACTTTAAATCTTTTCATATGAAAGCTTATCTTTTAACTAACCGGAGCACTCACATTCCATGTTATTCAGACTCGGGTGTCACTATCAAATATGGGTATGTGTCCTACATCGGTATCTTCAGTTTTTTAAAAGTTTTACCATATATTTGGAAGGTTTTTGAGGGTCATATCTCCATATCTCAATACTGATATCCAAATATTTGTTTGATGTCGGCTATGAGTATTTCAAGAAAAATGAAGAGTCGAATCAACATAACTTACATTTCCAACTTATGACTCATTCATGTCCTTTTTTTCTTTATATTAGGTTTGATAGCTGAGCTGCTTTTTATGTCCATTTGAAATTAATGTTTTAACCTGGAAATCTCTCTAATTGGACATTGTAAAATAGATTGCTGTGTAGACCATTGCAAACATAAAGTTAGGGTATTCACATGTTTAGGCCTTTATCATAAATCTCAACTGTCAAGTACAGTTGGCTAAAGAGCAGGCATTAAACTAGACTGCACTCTTGTAGTTTCCTCATTTATACATCTTTATTTCTGGATCCAGTTCCTGTATGTTAGTCATTGATTTTTCGGGTCATGCTCTCCAACTTGGCTCATACAGTTAAGACTAACACTGCTTAAAAAGTTAGATCTGGAACTGATGTGGGGATTCCTTGGGGGTTTAAGATAACAAATTTAATTTCTTGGTTTTTGATTGCTTGCGATGTCATTTCCCGTAGAAAGACTCCAGCCAAACTAATATTGGGACTTCCAGTTGTCTGGTATCTCTTATATTTTGCTCATTGAATTCTGGATTAACTATGCACTTATGGGTGTGCACCCTTTAATTGGACTCTATTCTAAGAATTTCACAACTTTGTCCAAGTCCGTTGCATGAACCAGTTCCCTTTTGCTCATTTTTGTAATATGGTACATTCATCAAGGGCCAATTTAGATGAGTTGCTATCATTCGTCTGATTCTGTCTGGAATTGTTCACTATTGCTCTTTCAGGAAGCCATGCTCGGGTTACAAAATGAAAGAGATGACTGGTAGTGGAATTTTTGCTGCTGATGGTGCCAATGGGGCATCTGAAACTTCTGCTATGAATTCCACTAACAAAACAGGATTGCGGATGTATCAGGTATCTGTTTGATCTCCCTCGTTCACCAGTTGTTGATGTAAATTTACCATTTTAAACTTTGGTGTGATTTTCAGCAAGCAATGAATGGAATTAGCCAAATATCATTTACTGCTGATGCAAGTGTTTCTCCCAAGAAGCCTACCTCTATCCCTGAGGTAGCAAAGCAGCGAGAGTTAAGTGGCTCATTGCAAAGAGAATCAGATGCAAAGAATAAAAAGCAAATATCAAATGCAAAGTATAAGGAGATCAGTGGACATGACATCTTTGCCCCTCCTGAAAATAAGCCACGTTCGTTGGCTGCTGTCACCTCTGAATCAAGAGGAAGCAAAGACATGGGAGAACCTGCACCACGAAATGTCCGCACATCTGTCAAAGTTTCAAATGTGAGTTCTATCTTTTTTGTGTCTAATAATCCTTTCTCACCATTGTACCACTCGTAGAAAGTAAGAACATAGAATAGTCGACTCAGTGTAGTGCCTTCTTAGTACTCTTGGGCTACATTATTCCAACTCTTCATTTTTCTTGAGGTACTTGTGTCCAATATACATATCACTATAGTAATCCTTCATAAAACTGATCGTCTGCTTTTAATTCTTGTTAGATTGGGAATACACACATGCTTTATATAAATTTAGGATAGAACCATAACTTTTACGTCAAGCAAATAAAATTTTTTCTCTCCAATTTGCACGATTTCCTTGAGGCCAGTTCTATTATAGGCGTATCCTACCTGCAAACATCATTCCATTGGTTCTAGGGTTTTGTTTTCGTATCTTGATTTTGAAGTTTCACCAGTCATGTAACTGTTATTTCGTATTTGTTATAGCCTGCAGGAGGTCAGACAAGTATCCTATTCACGGACGAACCAGTTGTCAAGGTGACAAAGAAGATACATAACCAAAAGTTTCAAGAGCTGACTGGTAATGGTATCTTCAAGGGAGATGTCCCACCAGGTTCTGTGGAAAAACCACTTAGCCGAGCTAAACTGCGAGAAATGAGCGGCAATGACATCTTTTCTGATGGGAAGGCAGAATCTCGTGACTCTTTGGGTGGTGTACGTAAGCCTCCCGGTGGTGAGAGCAGCATTGCCTTGGTTTAACTTGATATTAAGCTGCCTGTATAACTATAGTGTCATTTGCTGTACATCCCAGTTTGGGGTGCTATGTTTTGACTATGAAGTGTTCTCGATGTTGGATGACAATCGAATATAGGTATTCGAGTGGTGTATGTTAGTTGTGGCTTATGATGATGCTGTTATAGTGTAACATTTAGATCGAGACTCTAGGCAATTAGGATCGGCTAGTTGAGTGATTTCAACAATTTCCAGTGTTAGTGTTTGTTCTGGTCTCCAGACCAACTTTCTTTGTTTCTGTGGAATAAACAAGGCCCTTGGTGAGAGCATGCACCAAAGTGTTAAATGCCAAAAATTAGCCTTCTTATGGATAAAGAGTATCTGCGGCCTGCGCAGTCCCATGGAGCAATTAAATCCTGTATTTTTAAAATCAGAGTAAATTGGTACTATTCTCAGCAGTTTTTAAAGTCGAGTAAATTGATAAAATCATTAACAAAAATCGAAGTAAACGGGTAAAATCGTTAACAATTTCTAAAATGGACGTAAATGGGTACCGAATAAATTTTATTAATCCTTGTACCTTTGAGAATGCCGCTCGAAAAGACCAAAAATGCACATGCAGGAGGCAGGGGCTGGAAGGCACATAATTATGAACCCCATTTTCCAACCAAAGAAAGGGTAAAGCTTGCGCAAATGCACTGCCTGCATGTGCTGTTGACCATTCATGTCCTCAAATGCTTTGTTACCTCAAACGGGACCTCCCCATGATTATATTTTAGATCTATGCTCCGATGTGTCAAATAAGGGTCTTTTATGTTAATAATACAAATAAATAATTACAAAATTACGGCGGAAAACATATTATTTACGAGAATGACGGTTTTTTATCTATATGATATTAAAAAAAAAACTTACATAACACAACCTAAAATTTAAATACGAAAATGGTATGTCACCACCCTGGTATCTGACACAAAACAATTAAAAAAAACAAAAACAATATAAAGCTGAAAAAAATAACTGAAACGTAAACAAAAAAAGGATGCAGACTGGTGGTAGGCCTGCTACAGGCGGCACCGATGGTGCCAGTGCCAGTGGCGGCACCGCTGGTGCCACTGCCACCGGCGGCACCGTGATGTGACTTTTCGGTCACGGGGGTTTTGGGGTTTTGGCTTCTTCTCTGTTTGAGACCATATATTATGGTCCCCTACCTCATTTGGGGAAGAAAGGAGAGAAAAGAAAGGAGAGAAAAGAAAGAAGAGAAGAAGAAGAAGGAGCAACCAGACGTGGGGGAAGGGAAGAAAAAAGAAAAAGAGAAGGAGAAGAAGAGGGAGAGAAGGAAAAAGAAGGAAAAAAAGGGTAATTTTTTTAAGCAAGTATTTTAGACACTACACTATTATTATTGTTTATTTGAATTTGATTTAATTTAGATTTAATTTATAAATTTATTTTTTTGTAAGGTGTTATTTGATTAAAAAGAGATATTAAGGTATGTTTGTATTTATTTTATATTTTCATTCATTCATTCCTAATTTATTTTTAATTTTTATTTAAGTAAAAAAGTTTATATAAGTTATGTAAAGAACGTTTTATTATTATTATTTTATGTAATTTATTTGTTAAGTGTGTTTCAGATTGATTAAATATATTTTTTATAAAATTTCTTTGGCATGTTATATTCTGATTATATTAATTTTTTTATTTTTATGTGATTTGGTTTTTATACTATTTTACAAAAATAATATATAAAAAGAAAATATGAAAAAAATATCTTAATGAAAAAATAAAATACGAAAAGAAATAGAATATGAAAAAATACAATAAAATACGAAAATAGTATAAAAATAATATAAAAATAAAATATGAAAAAAGTATATTTTAAAAAATAAAATTCAAAAATTTTAAAAATACAAACAAAGAGACAAAATTAGGGTTATTTAAAAGACACTAAAATAATATATTTGAAACATTATGTACTAAAATAAGATAAAAATAAAATACGAAAATAATATATTTTAAAAAATAAAATCCAAATATTTTAGAAATACAAACAAAGGGACAAAATCAAGGTTATTTTAAAAACACTAAAATAATACATTTGGAACATTATGTACTAAAATAAGATAAAAAATAAAATACGAAAATAGTATATTTTAAAAAATAAAATCCGAAAATTTTAAAAATACAAACAAAGGGACAAAATCAGGATTATTTTAAAAACACTAAAATAATACATTTGAAACATTATGTACTAAATTAAAATAAAAAATAAAATACGAAAATAATATATTTTAAAAAATAAAATCTGAATATTTTAGAAATACAAACAAAGGGACAAAATTAGGGTTATTTTAAAAACACTAAAATAATACATTTGAAACATTATATTCTAAAATAAGATAATAAATAAAATACGAAAATAGTATATTTTAAAAAATAGAATCCGAAAATTTTAAAAATTTTAAAAATACGAAAATTTTTTATTTCCCAATGAATTTAATTAAAATATTTTACTTATTAAATTAAAATATTATACGAAAATTTTTTATTTCCCAATAAATTAAATTAAAATATATTGAACTACATGTCGGGTGTATTAAATATATTATATTTTAAACCAAAATATTTTACTTATTTTATATATTTTAAATTATAATAAAAATATTTGTATTTGAGTTGGATATATTTATTTTTTTAATGTAGTATAGCAAAAAAATATGTTGTTGAAAAAACTGTTTGCTATTTTTTTGTAATTAAAAGCAATATATAAAATTTAGTTATTCTAATAAATATTTAAAATCTATCTGTAACATCCCGATTTTGGGCTTAGTTGGAACAGTGGTTTTGGGATTACAAATCCGATGAAAAAAATTTCATTTTTATTATATTTTTATGGTCTACGATTTCACGGAATGATTTCGTGAAAATTTTGTTCGAAAATTTCGACTTTTGGGCACTTAATTTAGTAAAAAGGACTAAATTGTAAAAAGTATAAAATTTGAATTTTACATGTTAGAGGTGTCTAATTGTCAAGAAATTTTAAATGGGAGGTCCTTAAATGATAATTAAACCATTGTATAACTTTTTGGACAAAAATGGCCTTGGTTGGGTAAAATTTGAAAGAATAGTAAAAAGGGCATTTTAGTCATTTAGTGGTAAAATAAATTAAAAGACAAATTTTAAACCCCAAATGTGTCCCTTTCTTCTTGCTACAGCAGAATGTACCAAGAGCAGCCATGGTTAGGGTTTGGCCAAGCTTCCAAGCTTAATAGTAAGTGATTCCGAACTCTGTTTTTAATGTTTTATGTATTTTTGAAAACTCGGTAACATGATCTGCTCATTTCTACCATTATTTTGAGCTAGGATTTATGTTTAAAAATTTACCCATGAATGATATGCATGTATTTTGATGTTTAATGGTAGAATATGAAGCTTGAAATTGTGTTAAACAACTTTTGCTAAGTGATTTTATGTGAAAACGAGTAAAACGACATAATCGGTAAAAATTCCTAATGTTCATAAGTACATGTTAGAGTGAGAATTTGATGTTGATATAGAAGGAAAAAATGATCAACATGTCATAAAACATAAGAAAATAGGAAGAAGTTTAATCTCCGAACCTTGGGGCAAAAGTGCAAATATGCAAAAGTTTAGAGGTCAAAATATAAATTTGTAAAAATATGATTTTTAGACCCATATGAATATTGTGACTAATTAGTAGGCTAAATGTGATATTATAGATAAATAAAATCGAGATTTGGGCTTAAATCGAAAAAATACAAGGTTATGGACTAGAATGGTAAATTGCCATTTCTAGATCCGAGGTAAGTTCGTACGATTAAATTATTAAATTTCAATATTATTTTATGAATGGTGATTAATATTTATGTATCTTAATTGTTGAAAATAAGTAAATTATGTATAAAAGTTACGAAATCGAATTGAGTATTTCGGAGGCGGAACGCAGAAAATGAGTACGATCGTTCAGTGAAAAAGATGAATTGACGGTAAATTGCCCAAGTAAATCGAGATTCAGCATTTGTTGCGAATTCTCGTGTTTGCTTTCCGTTTAGCTCTTATGGGCTTCCGTTAACTCATATGAGTTTCAGTTAACCCTTTTGGGGTTTGATTCACCGATAAGATAAGCTTGATTAGCCTTTGAAGCTTCCGTTTAGCACTTGTGTGCTTCAGTTAGCCTTCGGGCTTCCGTTTAACACTTGTTTGCTTTAGTTAGCCTTCAGCTTCCGTATACTTTGTGTATACCATATGAAAAGGAAAGGTATACTTAGTGTGTACCACTCGGAAAGAAACGTACACCTCGAGTGTACAATTGGAAAAGAAAAGGTCCACCAGAAATTCAATAATTCAGCGTAATGACATACATAGTGATATAAAGAAAAATGGTATGATAAACTCATCTATACTTAGTTGATACTAATATGATGCATATGATTGTCCTGTTTGCATGAGTGGTTGTGCTAAGAGATAGCACAGGTAAGTACTCGAAACTCATGAGTACATGTTTGACATGTGAAATGAAATGGATTTGTGAAGAGAGTGAAAATGAGTGATATTTACGAGAATAATTTCTATGACAAGCTTGTGATAATGATCATTATATTGTACCAAAACAGATTTGGACAGCAGCATTGGTTCGACTATGAAAGTCCACTAAAAATAGTGGAAATTGAGTTAGAAGCTTAATAAAATATGAAATTAAAGCTTAATGAGTCTAGTTTCACATAAAGGAAACAGTGAAAGCAAAAAAATTCTGTATCATGAGATATTTGAATTCTTGTGAGATAGAGTCGGAGTGATTCCAAACTCCTCTGTATCAAATTTGGAAAATCACTAGAAATTGTACAAAAATAATTATGAGTTAAAATTCATATGACTGAAATCCTTAATGAGTATAATTTTAGGAAAAGAGACAAGAACATTATCGAGTCTCGTACTATGAGATAATTAAATTTTAGTGAAGAAAGGTCGAAGCTGTCAAACAGCAAAATAGGGGAGACTTTAAATAATAAACTGTACTTATTGGCTGGACCAAAAATTCTGAAAATTTTATAATGAAAAGATATATGAGTCTAGTTTCTGGAAAAATTTACGGATCTTAATTTGAAGTTCTGTATCTCTATATATAAATGATTTAGTGACTGTGACTCAAGAAAACAGCTTAACTAGAACATGTGTAAATGTACAATTGGGATAGTTTTACTATGGAAAGCATGTTAGTAAATTGCTTATTATTTTCACGCGAGCTTACTAAGCGTAAAGCTTACCCCTCCTTTCTATTTCTTTTAGTGTTGTTAGGTTAGCTCGGGGTTGGAGATCGTCGGAGGTAGCATCATACTATCAAACCAACACCTTGAGAGTTAAACACATATGCTAGAATTATCAAGTGAGTGACATGTATAGGGACCTAATTTTATAACATGTGTTATTATAAATTGGCCAAATATATTGGTCTTTAGTGAGCTAATGATTTTGACTTATAAATCTAACTATTCATGTTATGTTTGATGTTGGTGATGTGCATATGCTTGTTTGCCATGCATGGTTGGTAATATGTTATGTGGTATTGTGAGAATGTCATGCTTATATCTTGATTGTAGATATATAATTACTCAAATATGCCATGTTAATGGCTATGAAAATGTATAAGTGTATGTAGGTAATTAAGGGTAACAATTGGCTTGGAAAATAGCCTTGAAATTGTCCACACGGATAGATACATGGGCGTATGTCTAGGTCATGTGTGACACACGGCTTAAGCACACGGGCGTCTGCCTTGGCCATATAACCCTAACTTGTTCATGACCAAATAGACAGAGAGCTCCATGGGCATAGGACACGGGAGTGTCTCAAGCCATACGGACGTGTGTGACCACACAGCCCACTCCACACGGGCGTGTGACTCTCCAAAGCAAGAAAATTAGTTAAGTTGTCCAAAAATTTTCAAAGTTCTTGGTTTAGTCCCGAACCAACCCAATGTATGTTATAGATTTCGAAGACCTATATAAGGGACAATATGCATGTGTTCGAGATGTTTTAATTTTTGGTGAAAATTTTGTGGCCCAGTTTTGTATGTTGTGAATGTTTAAGTCCGGTAACGCCTCGAACCCTATCCCGGCGTTGGATATGGGTAAGGGGTGTTACACCATCAAACATTAAAATTAATAATCGAAATTTATTTTGAAATTGCAGGCATCGCAATGGCTTCATTGATCAAGAAGGATGTTCCTCACATATGTGACACAGTTAATAATATGGTAAAATATTGTTATTTGTTAATCACGGGTTCCATTAAAAAAAGATCTACGTAATTTAAGGAAATAAATTATGTTATTATAACTATTTTCTGTACTTTAACACTGTCAGGACTCGTACCGCATATTAAGGGGCCGGGTGAATGGTTTAGGATATTCCCTAAATGCACTATTGATGCACTATTTAGAGCTAGTTGGATTCGGGTCAGCAGCATTGACCCGGACGTTTGATTTGCGGTATGATTTAATATCTGCATTGTTCGAGCGTTGGCGAGCGGAGACCCACACTTTTCATTTGTCGTGTGGGGAGTGCACTGTCATTCTGGAGGATGTTGCATTGCACTTTGGGCTCCCAATCGATGGGGATGCAGTCACGGGCGTAAGTGCGATAGCTAAGTCGGCTGCACTTTGTTATAGCCTACTAGGAGCCTCGCTCGGCGATGCTGATTCTACTTGTTCGGAGTTGAAATTTACATCGCTAAAAGCCAATTTTCAACATTTATCAGCTAATGCCACTGAAGAAGAGTTGGTGCGCGTAGCTCGAGCGTACATTATGCATATCATAGGGGGTGTACTGATGCCCAATTCGAACAACAACAAGGTTCATCTCCAGTATTTACCTCTGTTAGCTGATTTGCGTAATGTCCGCTCGTATAATCGGGGTTCCACAGTTCTGGCTATATTGTATCGTGAGCTTTGTCGGACGACAAAGCCTGATACCGTAGACATAAGTGGATGCCTTGTATTGCTGCAATCATGGGCTCTTTATCGGATGCCATTCTTGGCATCAGTTAGTCACCAACCATACGTATTTCCGCTAGTTAACAGGTGATAAAATTTAACTTGTTAGCAATAGACAGTTTCTTTATAATGATACTATTCTAACGATATTATATTTACTTGAAAATTATTTTCGTAGATAGAGTATTTATCCGGGTATCGGGAGGTCGTACACTGTCCCTATATATCGTCTTATGATTGAACAATATACCGAGGAAGGGGTAAGCTATTCAAATATTCGTAACATGTAATTGCTTTGTATATCTTACTCGAACCGTGTTAAATTTTAACCATGGTATTAATCATTCAGTTTATATGGATGCCATATCATAGACCAAAAATTACGGCTATTATACCCTCGTCTGCCTACGTTGATTCTCAATTGTGGTGTACTAACGCACCAATTATCAGTTTCAATGTAGTCGAGTGGTACCACGGGGATCGAGTACTACGATAGTTTGGTTGCATCTAGTATATCCTAAATTCGCCAATGCAGGTGGGGGAGATTCACGGCATCAACAAGAGAGGGAAACATGGACAGCATTGGAGGGTTACGCACTGGAGATTGGTTGCGGTGTGGGAGAATCAGATGGCTTGAAGGCCTCAGATGGATATTTCTTCCGATTTGCGACCATCGTTAGAGTACAAACAATAGTACTCTAATATGGGGAAGCCATATTTACTTGGTGGGCAGTCGACTATAATCCCCCGGCATGTGCAGCGATCTGGGGTATACGAGCCAGTGGCCGATATAGAGCCCGATCCATAGCCAGATCCTGAGCTTGACCCAAAGCCGAAGGCCGAGTCTGAGCGATCGTATTCACATTCGGCTAATACTTCTTATCATCTAGATTTTCAGAGCAATGACTATTTACAGGGCTCGTCATCGCATTCACATTCGGCCAGTACTTCTTATCATCCGGATTTGCCGGACAATTACTATTTTTCGGGTTCGTCAGAGGGCAGACACCATTACGGGTTTGATATCTTTGGGTTGTACCCACCGTAGCACAGCACTTCTCTTAGCCCATATTCGCGCGTAGTGGGTACGACCCAAAGATATTAAACTCGTAATGGTATCGCCCCTTAACGAGCCTGTGAAATAGTCATTACCTGGCAACTCTGGATGATAAGAAGTATCGGCCGAATGTGAATGCGATGACGAGCCCGGTAAATAGTCATTACTCTGGAAATCCAGATGATAAGAAGTATTAGTCGAATGTGAATACGATCGCCTCGACGACCTCGACTCAGGTTAAGCTCGGGGATCCGCCGTGGATAAGGCTCTATATCTCGCCATCGCTCGTATGCCCTGCATCCCGCAGACACTGCGGGGATTATAGTCGACTGCCCACCAAGTAAATATGGCTTCCCCATACTAGAGTACCATTGTATGTACTCTAACGATGGTCGCAAATCGAAAGAAATATCCATCTAAGGTCTTCGAGCCATCCGATTCTCCTACACCGTAAAAAATTTTCGGTGCTTAACCCTCAATGCTGTCCATGTTTTCCTTTCTTGTTGATGCTGTGAACCTCCCCCACCTGTATTGGTGGATCCAGTATATGCTGGATGGAACCAAACTGTCGTAGTACTTGATCCCCTTGGTACCACTCGACTACATTGAAACTGATAATTGGTGCATTAGTACACCACAATTGAGAATCAACGTAGGCAGACGAGGGTATAATAGCCGCAATTTTTGGTCTATGATATGGCGTCCATATAAACTGCATGATTAATACTGTGGTTAAAATTTAACACGGTTTGAGTAAGATATACAAAGCAATTACATGTCACAAATATTTGAATAGCTTACCCCTTCCTCAGCATGTTGTTCAATCATAAGACGATATATCGGGACAGTGTACGACCTCCTGATACCCGGATAAATACTCCATCTACGAAAATAATTTTCAAGTAAATATAGTATCGTTAGAATAATATCATTATAAAGAAATTGTCAATTGTTAACAAGTTAAATTTTATCACCTGTTAACTAGCGGAAATACGTATGGTTGGTGACTAACCGATGCCAAGAATGGCATCTGATAAAGAGCCCATGATTGCAACAATACAAGGCATCCACCCATGTCTACGGCATCAGGTTTTTTCGTCCGACAAAGCTCACGATACAACATAGCCAGAACTGCGAAACCTCAACTATACAAGCGAACATTACGCAAATAAGCTAACAGCGGTAAATACTGGAGATGAACCTTGTTGCTGTTCGAATTGGGCATCAGCACAACCCCTATAATATGCATAATGTACACTCGGGCTGCGCACACCAACTCTTCTTCAGTGGCATTAACTGATAAATGCTGAAAATTGGCTTTTAGCCATGTAAATTTCAACTCCGAAAAAGTAGAATCAGCATCGTCGGGCGAGGCTCCTAGTAGGCTATAACAAAGTGTAGTCGGCTCAGCTATCGCATTTGAGCCCGTGATGGCATCCCCGTCGATTGGGAGCCCAAAGTGCAATGCAACATCCTCTAGAGTGACAGTTCACTCCCCACACGGTAAATGAAAAGTGTGGGTCTCTGGTTGCCAGCGCTCGACCAATGCGGGTATTAAATCATACTGCAAATCGAACATCCGGGCAAATACTGCTGACTCGAATCCAGCTAGCTCCAAGTAGGGCATCAGTCGTGCATCTGGGGAATATCCTAAACCATTCACCCGACCCCTTAATACGCGGTACGGGTTCTAACAGTGTTAAATTACAAAAAATAGTTACAATAACATAATTTATTTCCTTAAATTACGTAGATCTTTTTTTAATAGAACCCGTGATTAACAAATAACAACATTTTACCATATTATTAACTGTGTCACATATGTGAGGAACATCCTTCTTGATCAATGAAGCCATTGTGATGCCTGCAATTTCAAAATAAATTTCGATTATTAATTTTAATGTTTGATGGATTTTAAATATTTATTAGAATAACTAAATTTTATATATTACTTTTAATTACAAAAAAATAGCAAACAGTTTTTTCAACAACATATTTTTTTACTATATTACATTAAAAAAATAAATATATCCAACTCAAATACAAATATTTTTATTATAACTTAAAATATATAAAATAAGTAAAACATTTGGTTTAAAATATAATATATTTAATACACCTAACATGTAGTTCAATATATTTTAATTTAATTTATTGGGAAATAAAAAAATTTCGTATTTGTAAAATTTTTAAAATTTTCGGATTCTATTTTTTAAAATATACTATTTTCGTATTTTATTTTTTATCTTATTTTAGTACATAATGTTTCAAATGTATTATTTTAGTGTTTTTAAAATAACCCTGATTTTGTCCCTTTGTTTGTATTTCTAAAATATTCAGATTTTATTTTTTAAAATATATTATTTTCGTATTTTATTTTTTATCTTATTTTAGTACATAATGTTTCAAATTTATTATTTTAGTGTTTTTTAAATAACCCTAATTTTGTCCCTTTGTTTGTATTTTTAAAATTTTTGAATTTTATTTTTTAAAATATACTATTTTTATATTTTATATTTATATTATTTTTATACTATTTTCGTATTTTATTGTATCTTTTCATATTCTATTTCTTTTCGTATTTTATTTTTTCATTAAGATATTTTTTATATTTTCTTTTTTTATATTATTTTTGTAAAATAGTATAAAAACCACATCACATGAAAAATAAAAAATTTAAAATTATCAGAATATAACATGCCAAAGAAATTTTATAAAAAAAAAATAATAATAATAATATGTTCTTTACACATAACATATATAAGCTTTTTTACTTAAATAAAAATTAAAAATAAATTAGGAATGAATGAATGAAAATATAAAATAAATACAAACATATCTTAATATCTCTTTTTAATCAAATAAAACCTTGCAAAAAAAAATTTATAAATTAAATCTAAATTAAATCAAATTCAAATCAACAATAATAATAGTGTAGTGTCTAAAATACTTGCTTAAAAAAAATTACCCTTTTTTCCTTCTCTCCCTCTTCTTCTCCTTCTCTTTTTCTTTTTCTTTTTTCTTCCCTTCCCTCACGACTGGTTGCTCCTTCTTCTTCTTCTCTCCTTTCTTTTCTCTCATTTCTTCCCCAAATGAGGTAGGAGACCATAATATATGGTCTCAAATAGAGAAGAAGTCAAAACCCCAAAACTCCTGTGACTGAAAAGTCACATCACGGTGCCGTCGGTGACAGTGGTGTGACCACCCTGGTCATTCTATTTTCGTATTTAAATTTTAGGTTGTATTATTTAAGTTTTTTTTAATACCATATAGGTAAAAAAACCCATGTGTTATATAACACCTATAAAAATAACATTTTAATAAAATTAATTTCAAAAATAATATTTTAATTCAAAAAAGGGTGACGCCAAAATGTCAAGCCTCACCCTTTTTTCACATTTATTTTTTTAATTTTATATATTTTAGTTTTATGACTTTATATTTTATAGTTTTCATAATTTAGTTTTTATTTCATAAAAAAATGGTTGAGTTGTGTTGTTTTTATAATTTTAATATTTTATAAATATAAATTTTTGAATATTTAAAATATGACCAAGTAGATAATTTTTTGGTAAAATTGACATAAAAACATGAAGGTAATCTACCTAAATAGTCATTCAAGTTTTTTACCGAGTTCCTGTTTTTGGTTACCAATTTTTTTTTTTGTTAATTTCGTCAATCCTGTTAAGTAAATTTTCAATTCTAGCCACTTCACTATTAAAATATATTTGGTTACCAAACAGAATATTGGTATAACATTTTTTATTAGTATAATAAGAAATTTAGCCTTTAATATTTTATATATTCTATCAAGTTGATTCCATTTCTAAAAAATTCAATACATTTCACTTTCAAAATTTACATATTATCAACTCGGTCGTTATTATAAATATTAAAGAATTTATAATTATAAAATATTTTTAAAAATTAAATTTATAAAATTAAAACAGCTCTACCGTTTTTTATGAAATAAAAATTAAATTATTAAGACAATAAAATATAAAATTATGAAATAGAAATATATATAATTAAAAGGAAAGTAAAGATGGGTGAAAAGGGGTGCCATTCACATTTTGGCGTACCGCTTTTAAACTAAAATGTATTTTTTATTATTTTATTTAATTTTATTAAAATATTATTTTTTATAAGCGGTGTCATTTCATTGGCGACATCATCTTTTACTATTCAAAATAATTTATCCTCGTAAATAATTTACTTTCCACTCTATTTTAATAATTATTTTTTTATTAGTGTAAAAAAACCCGTCAAATAACATTCGTAATCACATGATGTGTGCATGTGTAGAGTAAGCTTGTTTCTATCACGTGTTGGGGGTACTAACTTTCTAATTTTCTAGTATTAAAAAACATTCATATAAACTTTGGGTATATTTATTTTTTTAAAGTTTTTTGGTATAATAAAAATAGGGTTTTTTTACCCCAATATTATATAAAAAAAATTATACACGAAAATAGGTTATCAGCCAGATTAATTACGAAAATAGTATAAAATTTGGGGTCGCGCCTACCTGACAGGCGCAACACAAGTTTTTAATATTATTTTTTTTGTTTAAAAAAATTATTATATTATTGTTATTTGTTTAAATATTTAAAGTAATATATGGGTAAAAATATGAGTTTGATACTGGTGAGAAATATCTGAAATGGGTTGAGCCTGTCAGGCAAGAGCGACTAGTCGCGCTTGACAGGTAGGCGCAACTGCCACGTCAGCTCCCCCGCTCTCTTTTTTTCTTCTTTCCTGAATTGCCTTTGCGTTGAATATTTTTGTAAAATATTTGTTCTTTTTTATCAAGATTTCCAATACCCCGTATAATATGTCATGCACATTTTATTTTTATTAAAAATATTTAAATTTATATTTAAATCTTCGCTAAAACTGTAAAAATTTATATTTAAAGTTTCTTACAAGATCAGGTAAGAGGAGTTTTTTTAAATAAAATTTTTAAATAAAAAAATTATATATTGAAATAGGTTGTCAGTTAAATTACAAAAAATTTAGGCACATCGACATATTATACGGGGTATTAGAAATCCTGCTAAAAAAGAACAAATATTTTACGAAAATGTGCAACACAAGGGCAATTCAGGAAAGAAGAAAAAAGAGAGCAGGGGAAGCTGACGTGGCAGTTGAGCCTACCTGACAGGCTCGACCCATTTTCGGGTATTTCCCACCCGTATAAAACCCGTATTTTTACCCATATATTATTTTAAATATTAAAAAAATAATAATATAATAATTTTTTTAAAGGAAAAAAATTTAATATTAAAAAATTGTATTGCACCTGTCAAGTAGGCGCAACCCCAAATTCTATACCATTTTCCTATTTAATCTAACTGACAACCCATTTTCGTCTATAATTTTTTTTTATAATATTGGGGTAAAAAACCCAATAAAAATATCATCACGATATATACGTTAGAAACAATTTATTAACTCCAAAGGCTAAAAAATAGGGGGAAAAGTACATTTTGAAAAATAAAAATTTCAAATTCTCTCTTTCTTGAAATAACAAAAAAATGTTAGAATAATAAAAATTTTAAGAAATATTTTTATAGGGTTTTACCGAGTATCACTAACAATGGAGCTTCAAATCATGGGCAAACAATGATTGAATCCGAAATTGAACTCAAACAAATCGAAAAATACCTGTAAACGAACTCAATCATTTTATTTTGAATGTTCTATCATGGAAGCAAGCAATGCTTTAGATAATGAAAACGATGAAAATCCAAGCATACGTTATTAAGTCATAGCGGATAAGGCAAACTAGACATTCATACAGAGGAACTGAATACCGAAGACGGTTCATGCATCTCCGGCTCCGATCAAGGCAAGAAGAAACTTCTCATAGTCACCCGAAGTATCTTTAGCAATTGCTTGTTCTAGAGGGATGCTGTTTCTTCGTTGATATGCCTCCTTAATACGTACCATGTCGACCTCTGCACGAGTTGTGACGACTCGGGTAAGAGCCCATTCATCGGATCCCAACTTATTGATGGCTTGACGTAGAACCTTCTCGAAATATTGCTCTGGGGTGGTCAAGCACTTGATCACAGCTCTTAGTAATTTGAGGAATTCATCACTGGGATCAGCCTTCAAATCCTGCAAACCCGTATTTCATCATTAGTTTGATTCGAACATACTAAAAGGATTTACATATTTCGTCGAGAAAAATGACCATCGTTTATTGTTTATCATCTACCTTGTTGATAGCATTGCCGAATGAGGTATTGTAATGGTTGAGAGTTGCATTGAGCTGTGCCTTACTCCTTGTTGATACAATCCTAATCACCTCATCATCGGTATAATGCTTGTCCGAGATTTTATCATGAAGTATCTTAGCCTCAGATTTTGCCAATGTCATGTTCACCTCCTCTCCCTCATATCGGAATGCGCTAACAAGAGGGACCAAAAGCTGCACCAAGCAAGTGAAATAAGCAAACACTTTATAAATCTTATGTAGGCATTCAACTCAAGAACGACAAAAGCATGGCAAAGAAAGTCAAGCCGGAACCTTGCGGTACTCTCCGGTAGTGTGGTGAGCGACATCTTCTTCAAGGGATTTCTTATAACGAGCATGATACGCCTTTTTCACATTGAGTAGTTCATGCGAAGACCTACTGCAACCTATCTCCATGAGAATCCAATTGCTTGATGTGAACTTCTTTGTAGCTTCATTAGCCAGATGAGCATCTCGCTCTGCAGGGTCCAACGTAAAAAGCAGCACAGCCCGCTGTAGAATGTCAAAGCAGAACAAAAATCTCATAAGTTAAAGAAAACGCAATATTCGGAACTATTGCAAAAAAAAAAAAAAAAATCCAATGCCAGACATCAAAATGTATGTCGAAATTGGACCTCGAAATCACTCGTAAGTTCCTTCTCCAAACACTTGAGAAGATCTTCCCCATAAGCTTCACCATAAACTTTCCGAATTGAATTGCGCTGTGCTGCATTCCTGTGAGCCAATATGTCGATAATCAATTGCTCGTTCGTACCCCAGCCTGCCAAAGAATATCGGAAACAGTTCATCGTCATAGCCTGTTCTTTCAGCAATTAAAACAAACAGTAACAGGGAGTATCTGTTGATTGTATAATACAATATCTATTACCCGTCCAAAATAGCACAAATTAAAATACCATTTCATTACCCCATCAAATGCAGATCGAGAAAAGATGACGGTCCTTCAATATAAGCAATTAAGCATACAAATAGCAGATAACATTCACTTGATCTACAAATTATAAGGGCAAACTCTGATGTCCAGAGACATATAACCAAAGTTCTAAATACCCATTTAATCTTGATCTTCCATTTAAAAAATGCAGATCAGATGGGGATCCAACACTGACAGATCAGATCTGGAATCCATTTCCAGATGAACAACTTCAAGAAAGCCTTTATGAATGATTTTCAAAGATCGTAGCGAAGGAGATGATGACAAGATATGAAACCACCCAAGAAAAAAAAGCAGATCAATCGAAGTACATAAAAAAAAAAAAACCCATAATTAAATACAATGCTATACCATCAAACATCAACTCAAACAAGTCAAGAACAAAACATGGAAAGATAGATGAATGATTCAACTTAGCAAGTATAGAACAAAAGAATAAAAGGACCTTCAAAAGCTTTCCGAAGTTGCTCAGCATCCTCAGAAGGAGAAGGAACGTGAACTGGAACTTTGAGGGTTGCCATTGAAACCTTCTTTGGTTTGTTTTCAGTGATTGTGGAAAATGTCTACAGCCTTAAAACGCTTTATAGTACATTAAAAGCAATCAAATTCCTTCCTCTCTTTTTTGTATTTTTTAAATTTTGTTATTAACTTTCCTTTTCTTCCGCACGTTGAAAGTAATACTATTATTATTTTTTAATCATATCAATTTTTTTAAAGATAATATCTAAAATTAATTATAATTCTTTCTCTTATGCGTATTTAAATTTATCTTTTTTTTTACATTAACAACAATAATTATATTAATCGAGTTGAGATTTAATTAGTAAAAGTAATACTATTATTATAATTATATGATAATTAAGCATTCACATGAGAATTTCCGCCCACATTTTCACATAATTATTGAATAAGGACAGAACAGTGAATCTTATCTTTGTTGATAATGTAATATAAGTCGGGATTTTAATACTGTTTCACATTTCAAATATTTGATTTTGGTATAGCGAAGTACATTCACTTAAAATTTGAATTAAATTAAGTTTAAATTTCAATAATATTATATTCAACAGAGTAGTTATAAATTTTTAATAATTAATTTTTGTAAACAATAAAATGGATAGGTGTACGTATATTTCATGAATTGAATTTTTTTACTAACTTTTAATTATTTAAAATATAAAAACATAGTTCGCTTTAAATTAATAGAAATAATTATAAAATATTATATGAAAATATTTTTAAATTGTTTTTTTTTTTATAAAACTAATGAGCTAAACCGATAAGAACAGTGGAAAAACATGACCACCTTTCACATTTATTCATAATCTATTTGTGTATTTATATTATTTATATTAGTATTAAGAGTTTCACTGAATTGATATTATTAATTAATTGTAGATATAATAATTTTTTTAAAAAATTATTTTATTATTTTATTTAATTTTTTGTCTCTTTAAATTCTTAAACTTACATTTTTTGTCAAATCAGCTCGTAATGGATGAAAAAGTTAATATTTGTTAACATTACTAATGTGGCATACATATGGATTATCACGTACATGACATGTCAAAGTTTAATTAATTTTTTAAAACTATAAAAATATTTTTATAATTTTAATGATTTTAAATTTTAAAATAGTTTTTATATATTTTTAAAATTTAAAATATTAATTAAATACAAATGTGTTATTTAGGTGACAATTCACACACATGAAATATTGTTAAAAAATGTTAACTTTATTGATTGGACAATGAAATTTTGATAATATTTGTAAAAGTTGAAATTTTAATAATTAGATTCGGTTCAAACATTACATTATATAAAGCATATATGAAATATTTATAGATTAATTTTTATTTAAGTCTCTATGGTCCTCCTCAAAGCTATTTTAATTTGACTCCAAATATGTTGCAATCATTAACCTCATTGCTTCTTAATTATAATCATAGCTAATTCGGATACATATTATTTGTTTTATACATATTTTTTAATATTAATTAATATGGGAAAAAACAATTCAAATTTAACATAAACTTCAACATAAATGATGAAATTATTATTATTGAGTAAAATGATAGCAATTATTAGATAAACAAATTTAATGAAATGGAATTAAACCTTTTTATGGCCTGGTCATTCGGTTCGGCCCGAAGACCGGCTTGAAAAGTAAGAGGGTTTGGATAAAAATATAAATTTGAAAAATAGAATTGGGTAAAAAATAAGGCCCATTAGAAAACTGATCAAGTCTTCGGTAAGACTTTTTTGGCCCGAGCACGGCCTAACCTGAATATGCAAAAAAAAATTATTTTTTTACTTTTTTTAAACATTTTATTGTTATTTTCTTGTTGTTATTGCTTGGATATTGTATAACTCTTATTTTGTAACTTATGTGTTATTTAAGTATAAATTTTTTAAAATTTATTTTTAATTTATTGGGAAATATTTATTTTTATTTTAATAATTTTATTAATTTTGATGTATTATATATTTTTTAAAAATAATATAATATGAGTAAGTCAAGCCTAAAATTTTGATTTGTCCGGGCCATCTACACCTCAAATGGAATGCGGTGGTCAATCTTCAAATTTGAAATTGAGCCCGTATAACTTGAGCTTGGCTCCACTTGATTAGCCGGGTTAAACCGAAGAAGCCGAAAGGAAACAATTTAGTTTACTTCAGTGAAGGGCCGAAGATTCGCAAGAGTTACCGCTACTTTTTCTTTTTCCTGACGGGGAAAAAGTAGAATCATTCTCTGATCTCATCTCAGTCAACCGCCAACAAAACCATCAGACAAGCAAGGATCGACGTTGAACAAGAAATCTCCCATCTAGCTTATTCGTGAAGGTCGCCAATAATGGTGGCGACAAAGCCCAACGCTTCTACTCCTATTACAGGCAAAATGAGTCCGCGCGTTTGGTTTTACTCCATTTTGCTCACTCTTCAATACGGAGCGCAGCCTCTTATCTCCAAGCGCTTCACCAGGTAACCATTTTTCCTTCAAAAAATTTTAATTTATTTAATTATTTGCTTTTTAATTCGGATTGTAATTGATCACCTGCTGGATTTTATATAAAATAATTTTTGAGTTTTTCCTGGTTTTTGTTTTATTTTGTTCTTTTTAAGATTGGCAACTTAGTTAGAGATATTGACATTTGAATTGGTCTCTAGAGAGCTTATTCCTTCCTTGAACTTTGAAGCATCATCTTGGGTTGCCCGTACATTTGATGCGATTAGTAGCGGGAAATCTTCATTGGCATCAACTGCTTAAATGTACCCTTGTTGGCTCATATCTTAATGCTATCTTTTAAAGTATTCAATGCTAGGATGTAAATTCAGTTTAATAATGATGGTGAATATCCCAGCGCTTGCACAGTGCACACATGTATGCTTTGACTTTTCATTTTTCGTTAGTACCCATATCCGTCAACAATCTAGATGATATAGAGATATGATTCTCTAAGAACCCTTCAAATACATAGAAATTTTGAAAAAAGTTGAACTTATCCGTGTTGAGCTCATACCTGTGTCTGATTTTTATACTTGAATCCAGGTAGCAGAGCATGTATATGGATCATAAACAACATGTGACTTCTTTGTTTGCATACTTGCCAGAGTCTATTCGAACAAATTTTCTTTTCCAAGTTTTTAACTCATTTTTTTAATTATTATTATACAGACGGGAAGTAATTGTAACGTCGTCAGTCTTGATATGTGAAATAGCAAAGGTAATCTTACATGTAATTTGTACTTTTGGTTCTTTTAGCTTTTAAGCATTTGAGTTATGAGATCATTTACTTTTGAATATGTTTACTAGGTTGTATGTGCTATAATTCTCATGGCGAAAGATGGTAGCATAAAGAGACTGGCGAAGGAATGGACTTTGATGGGTTCACTTACTGCATCGGGTCTTCCTGCTGCAATTTATGCACTTCAAAATAGCTTGTTGCAAATATCTTACAGGAACCTGGATTCGCTTACTTTCTCAATGCTGAACCAGACAAAAATAATTTTCACTGCCTTATTTACATATATCATACTGAGGTATCTTCTCCAAGGGGTCCTTTATCTATCATTTATCTTCTTTAGTACTGATCAACTGGTTCCGATTAAAGCTAGAGACTAGGTTGATGTTTGTGTATATTACTCATTACTGCTCACCAATATGCTAGTCTCCTTTTGAGTTTTCAAATGACTTTTTCTTGCAGTATGTTTTACGAATGTGGTTGTTTTTTCTTTGCAAAATGGTATTATGTCAATCAAAAGCATTATAGTTTTTTTTTTTTTTTTTTTTTTTCAGTTTTTTGGCTTAATTTGTTGTGTGTCTATGCAGGCAAAGGCAGTCAATTCAACAAATTGGGGCTCTTTTTTTGTTGATCATGGCAGCTGTTCTTCTAAGTATCGGTGAAGGTTCTAGCAAAGCTTCTAGCACTGATGATCCTGAGCAAATTCTATTTTACGGAATTGTCCCTGTTTTAGTTGCTTCTGTACTTTCTGGTCTGGCTTCTGCATTATGTCAATGGGCTTCTCAGGTGAGAAACGGCCTATTTTCCTTTTTTCCTATTTTTAATAAACAAATTATCTATGCTTCCCTATTTCTTAACTTTCATTAAAAATTTCCCTTTTACAGGTCAAGAAGCACTCATCATACTTGATGACTGTAGAAATGTCTATTGTTGGAAGTTTGTGCTTACTGGCTAGTACCTCTAAGTCTCCAGACGGAGAAGCTATCAGACGCCATGGATTCTTTTATGGTTGGACTCCACTAACTTTGGTAATAATCGTTCTTTTTCTGAAAAATTCTCTGGAGAACATAGGGGATGCTCTTGGGTTTACATAAGCAGGGAAACTATAGTATAAGACTGGGTAGGGAGCCTGTAGAGAGCTTTGCAAGCTAAGGCTACCTAACTTCTCTCTAAAGGATGTGCATTAAGTTTATTTCTGCAATACTTTTTTTGTTTAAACTGCTATGGTACATGCATACTAAAGTTTTAACACATCTATCTTTCTTCCTTTTTCAGATTCCGGTTGTAGCCAATGCTGTCGGCGGGATTCTTGTTGGCCTTGTCACCAGCCTTGCAGGTGGCGTGAGAAAGGTAGGCCTAACTACATAGAACTAATACGGTGACTACTTAGGACGGAGCATTGAAGAGTGGAGTGGTGATTAAATGGGTGCTTGTCGACATGGGGGCTATTGAATTGCATGTGTTAATCAAGTAAACAAAATATCAAATCTAAAGTCATCAGACCTGCAGATTTCGAAATATTATTTTTGAGGGATCATTAAAGAGAAGAGTGATGTTTGCTTTATTGTTTGAATTTATTTTCTATACCGCATTTTGTTTTCTCAAGGATACTTACGCCAGCAAAATTTTCTCAAATGCGATCAGGGGTTTGTCATTGTTTCGGCACTTCTTGTAACAGCGATGCTGCAGTTCCTGTTTGAAGGAAAACCTCCATCAGTATATTGTCTCGTGGCTCTTCCACTTGTCATTAGTAGCATTTCAATATACCAGAAATATCCGTACAAAGTCAAAAAGAAGGAAGCCTAATAACACCTGCAGGCAGGTAAGGGAATTTCTCATAGTGAACCCAATTATTATAGTTTACATTTGTTTTTCCCAAGTTCTACAGGTAGGGTTTACAGGAATTTTAAATGTATGCAAATGAAGAAGGCATTTTATACCTGCTTGAATTTGGGAAGTTAAAGAAAACCCAAGGCTTTGATGCAATTCTTACCTTTTGGAGCAGTATAAAGTTGTATGAATTATGAATTGAATAATCATGCATGTGATTGTGAAGTAATTGAGAAGATCTATAGAATTATTTTTAATGAGAAGAAAATACATATTTATGGATGGTGGTGGCTTCACTTAACTAAGCATTTCTTCGCATCTAGTTAGATTCTAAAAAAAAATATCATGATCCTCTCTCTTTTTTGTCACTATAGAGGTAATGAAGGCCTTAATTGATGACATTGAATATATTGACTGCCATTAAGAATTATGACATATGGATCTACATCTTCTCCAATTGGGGTTTCAAGTTTCTTTTTACTGTTGGAATGCCTCAAGTTCCTAACTATTGAAACCACCAAGTGGGGTCAAATTCCCCTTTATTATTTTCCTATCTGTTACTATTATTTAATCACCATTCCTAACTTATACACTTTGAGTATATTTTAAGCACACAAGTAAATATGAATAAATAATTAATGTATTGAAAAAATCGACAAAAAGATATTGAATCTGATCTCTTCGACTTGGGAGTCACGAAAACTTAAAAAAGTGATAGAATCCGGGGTTTATAAATGTTCTTTTAACTTGGAAAACTGTAACTTTTACCAACAATATAAAGGTTTTATTGGCATTGTTAATAAGATTTTAAATTTTATATGCAAAATAATAATTTAATATAAATATGTAACAAATTTTAATTATACTTTTGGAATTAAAAAAAAATTGAACTCAAATCAAAACGAATAGATACTAATTAGGACAAATTGAAAATGTGGGAATAATTCAAGGATAAAATTCTATTCTCGATCCCCCAATACTCTGATGAGTTTATCCCGTCTCCTTATAAAGTGAGGGATAAAATTGGAAAGAAAAAAAGCTGTTCAAAGGTTTTGACTCTCGATAATTGGCGGTTTCTCGTACTCACTATATAAAGGATTAAAGTCAAAGCTTTCCTTCATTTTCTTCTCTCTTCTCAAAATTAAAAAGTTTCATTTCCATTTCCATAATAATAGTGATTTTATTTTATTTTCCTTCCCGGTTCAGATCTGAAACTCTCGTTTATACAATCGAAGAGAGAGAGAAGAAATTGAAAAATGGCGACGGTGTCCCCTCTGGCGAAATACAAGCTTGTATTCCTAGGCGATCAATCTGTCGGCAAAACCAGCATTATCACCCGCTTCATGTACGATAAATTCGACACCACTTATCAGGTTAATTTTTCATTCATTTTTTTAAACTATTCGACGTGGTTTTTCTGATTAAGATTTTACCGTTTCTTAAATTCCTCTGTCGCTCGTAATTTAGTCCCGTATTTGGTTTATTATTTCTCTCCGTTAGATAATGATCGGGAGTATTAGTCACGGATTTAAATGTCGTCGTTTCTTCTGTTGTTGATCTCGACCGAAATGATCTTAGTTTAAAAAATGCTTGATTTTTAGGGTACAGGAAATTATGACCAATTTTGTATAATAGCTTAACCAGATCTTGATTTTATTTTATTTTTTAAAATTTTGATTAATTTAGATTTTGAATAGGCAGTTGTTATGTATATTTTGCTTGAAGAAAAAGAAATGGCTCCTGATTCATTGATATAAATCAATTGCAGGCCACTATAGGAATTGATTTTTTGTCAAAAACAATGTATCTTGAAGATCGAACGGTTCGATTGCAGCTTTGGTACTATGCTTTCTTCCTCTACGCCCCTCCTTTCTGAAGAATGTAGAATCTTGGATAACTCTGATCAGCGATTCATTTCGATAAATGCTGAATGAATACAAAGCATATTTCTTGCAAATTTGTTTTGGACTTCTTCTAAATTTAGATTTTAGTCAACAAACTAGTGCCAAATAGAGCTTATATTTGTTGTCACTTGTCAAAAATTATTTCATTTTGTTGTGTACTTTTATCATCTTAAAAAATACTATCCTCATCAATTCCAAGGACTGACTATTTACCCGGTCCAATAGACCAAGTTTGGATGAATTTTTTCTTGATAACCAGTTTGATCCGAATCACTATTTGTAAATAAACATTATTTGAATTTAATTATAAACATAAATTTTAAATATTTAAAACCAGTAAACTGAACTCTCGGGTCAGTCTCGCCTGATCAATGTTGGGTAAAAATTTCAACAAAATTCTGGCCATAGTTATGGATATATCCATTTCATGTCAAAACAGATCTATTTTTATTTGTTTATCGCTTTTTTTAGCCCAGCTCGACCTATTATCTCTTCTCTGTTTGAGTTTTATCTTATAATTTCACAGGGATACTGCAGGGCAGGAGAGATTTAGGAGTCTTATTCCAAGTTATATCAGAGATTCTTCTGTTGCAGTAATTGCCTATGATGTAGCTAGTGAGTAGCTAGCCAAATACTTTATATCATACATGTACATGCATAGTTATTATGTTTTATTAATTGAACACTCTTTGATAACCATTATCATTTGTTTGGCGTACGCATTGACCTGAATTATTCGCATCCCTCACTTGGATTATCACTTTGCAGATAGACAATCATTTTTGAACACTTCAAAGTGGATTGAAGAAGTACGCACAGAACGAGGCACCGATGTCATTATTGTCCTTGTTGGGAACAAAACCGATCTGGTTGATAAAAGGTAAGTGATAAGTTGGAAAAATAATTGAACTTCTTGATTGGGTTTCCGTATTGCTGGATTTTAATTGCTTATTTGCTTGGGCTTATTCTAATTTAGGAAGTTTGTAATGTCATTTTTCTTTCGCACTTAAGAGGTGTAACACTTAGCTTACAAGCACACGAGCAACATAGAAGATGTTTTTGACTAATTTGGCATGGCCAAGGAAATAACATTTCTTGATTATACTTCTTAAATACTTCTTTTTCTATCTAAAAATTTTCTAACAGCAACATTAAACTAAAATTGTAGTGAATATCTTTTATTGTGTCGTTAATTTGCACAATTTGGTGACTAAACAGGCAGGTTTCTATAGAGGAAGGAGATAGCAAGGCTCGTGAACTTGGAGTCATGTTCATAGAAACCAGTGCAAAAGCAGGATTCAACATTAAGGTGGAAAATACAACAATTTGATAGTCATACAATGTTTTGTTAACTGAATTTTTATTTTACTATATACATTTACATGTTCAACATTTAGGTCCGAATATATGATTCTCTAGATATATTAAAGATTTAAAACTTACGCATATTCATATCCTACACTCATACTGCAATAGCAGTGACATTACATATATGTATTGTTGATCTCCTACTTTTATGCTGTACCTTGCACATCATTTTTTTTCTTGTTTAATGTAGATGCAGTGGTAGTGTTTACTTTTTGCTCCTTTTATTAACTTGCAGTTTGAAAATGAATAATGTGAAATTGCAGCCTCTATTCCGCAAGATAGCTGCTGCCTTACCAGGAATGGGATCTCTTTCTTCAACAAAACAGGACGATATGGTTGATGTAAACCTGAAATCCAGTGGAAATTCATATCAAAATCCAGATCAGCAAGGAGGTGGTTGTGCTTGTTAAAACAGATACTGTATTTACTACAAGCTTAGCTTAAGAGATAGGGAAAAAGAAAACTGAAGGCTAAAATAACAGAAAAGTTTCCGAACTTCCTTCACGTTACTTAGGTAAGTCTCATTCACCAAATTAAGTTCATTTGGCATGAAAATTTTATTATATATGTTGGGGTCGGATTTTGGATAGCAGTTTTGTTAATTCAAGTTTGGTCCGGTTTGATTTTAGGCCCTGGTTTTCTTAGCTGGGTTAATGATAAGTTAGATAACTTCGTCAGGTGGATGAAGGGGAGCAAGACCTGCAAGCAATGAATTAATAAGGTAAGGGGAATACCGGAAATAGATTTTTGAGACATTCTCTGATACGTAAGTCAACAAAAATTTAAGAAAGGAAAGAGGGGCCAAAGAGGCAGGGTGTGAAAGTATTATGGAGAATTCTTTCCTGAAGTCTTGCGTTATGTACTGGTATCCCAAGAATTTCGATCCTATTTGTGGCTCCCGACTTTCTTCTACCTTAATGTGCCCTGTGTGATCAACTTATCTATGAACATGTTATTACTCTTTCTTTTGGTAATTGTTAATGCTTTGTCTTTACAGTCTCACGGACTGAGTGGAAATAATCTAATGAAACGTTGTTTTATCCAAATTTTGTTTTGGCATTCAACAATATCAAAAAAGTTATTTTAGAATTTTATTTAATTTTGTCTTTTTTATCCTTTAAATTAAAATTATTTGTCAAATCATCCCAAAATAAATAGAAAAGTTAGTTTCGGTTAACTTTGTTAACATGACATTCACGCTTATATCATGTCAACAAAGTTAAACAGATATTAAAATTTCTATTTCTTTTGGAGTGATTTGACAATGTGTAAGTTTTAGTGTTAAAAGAGACAAAAATTTTCACCAAGAGAAAAAAGAGAAAATTTCCATTCCTTTTGCTCATGTTGGGTCTTTGATAAGATCGTTTGTAATTTTAGATCTAATTAATTATAGGTTATTTGCGTTTTAATTAATAAGTTAGTATTTGATACATTGAAAGTGTATCTTTTTATTTCACAGGCAGTTTTGAAAAATTGATGTGTTTTTTCTTTTTACATATTTATTTTTTTAATATTTTACTATACTCTTATATGATATTTGTCAATCTCTTAATCTTGTTTGTGAAATCTAAAAATTTCATGTATACCAAATAATTTCCCTTAATTAATAACTAAAAATGTGTTTGCTTGAGTGAGAAAGTAGGAAGATAGAAAGATGGCTGAAAATTTTGAAGGCACTTAATAATAAAGAACAGAAAGAGAAAATAAAATACAAAATATGATAATATATCATCTTAATGCATAAAAGCAAATCATTTTAAAATGGAGTGATAAAATAGAGAGAATAAAACATGTGAATTAGTTCTAAAATATGTATTATTTAAAAAGTTTTATTAATTTTCTTCTCACTTTTTATCTTTACAAAGTATTTGATATAATAAAATTATTTTTTTTTTCCAAATTTTCTGTATTCTCTATCAAGACCTAGAGAAAAAAAAATTGCTTTTCTAATTTTCTTTTTACTCTACCAAAAATATATATATTTAATTTTCTGTTCACCCTACCAAGTAAAACATAAAAGTTACTTCATATGGTACAATAGTTTTAGCTGTAAGCATGTCCAAATTAGCTCATTTGCTGGCAATTAACAGTTGGATATTCATAAATATGATTTTTACATATTGAGAAATGGTGAGTGAATTATGAATGAAGGATTATCGAAGCGTATGATTGACAGTAACTTTGCTAGGATTTAGACTTATATTATTATTGATATTGTTTGAATTATTAAATTAGAGAGTCTTTAATAATATAGAGATTAAGTGACTAAAGTATTAATTGCCAAAACATATATTCGAATATTCACAATTTAACTCATTCTTATAAACAATTTTAGCTTCAAAATCAACATAAGAGTCATGAATTCTTGCTTTGTTTTCAGCAATTTGGAGAATCTTCTGCTTAAGATTTTCAGCCAAATTGAGTAAATCTTGCATGGTTATTAACGAGCATGTCATCCTTCTATATCTTTCCTATAAAGAGATGTCGGTGGTCTTCAAAAGTTAACTGGCGGCGGGTACTGGCGTCGCCGACCAGGCCACTGAGGGGAGGCAATTGGATTTGGATGAAACTTTGAATCTGACGTTTAAAGTTTGAGCTTTTTTTCATAATTGATTTCGTGTTTTTGACTAAATGATCATCCCTGTATAAACACATCTACATCTATACTATTTATACTATTATATGTACCGCCCAACAAAAAAAAAAAAAAAAAAGAGGAAGTGGAAGTGTAAATTTAATTATAATTTTTTTATAAATTTAAATATAGATTTATTATATATTAATTTATAATGAAATTATTTTTAAAGGAATTAAATAGAGATTATTTCATTTTTATTAGTTTATAATTTCTTTATTTATAAGAAAACTGAACTGATTTTTTTTCATTTTAAAAAAGTCAAAGTACAATTTCGTTATATATTAATTTATATTTTTTTATTTATTAAAAAATTAAATTGAGATTTTTTTAATTTTTTAGGGACTAAGGCACTGTCTGCCCCTTCGAATTTGCCATTAACTATATGTATATATGTATATAATAGGACATTCTAAGGATTTTATTAATATGATAACTTTAGAGAGATAAGAATTTGTCATGTGTCCTTATATAATATTAAAATTAATATTAATATTTTTCACTCATTTAATCTTGTAACTAAAATATTAAAGAAAATTGTTATATTTTTTAAAATTTTTAAATACAACTTAAATATATATGACAAAATCTCAGTCACATTTGTGCATTTAAAAATTTTTACGACCTATTTACCAAATAATTAATAATTTTAGTTATGAGAAAATCATCTAAGTTGTAGTTTTGATTCAACTACAATACTCAGATATGATTTTTTTTTTTTAACAATGAGATTAATTAACTCAAATAATTTTTTTAACAATATCTAATACAATATTTTTTTATTTAATTTTATTTTTTAAAGAACATATGTTTTTTAATTAAAATTTAAAGTTTGACATTACAAAATAAAGACCTTAATTTGGATGATAAAACATGTCTCTAGGGAGTTTAATTTTGTCGCAGGCAAGATTGTCAATATGGCTCCTGCTAATGTGGAGCGTGTCAACGTGATGACAAATATCCCAATGAGTTTAAGTGAAGCCATTAATAAATATAAGGTTAGTGGTGCTTTTGATATTGTAAATCTGAATTAAACTTTTAAGAGTTTTTTCTTCACCAAAAAAAATAGAATTAATAAAAATAAATTTGGTCATTATAATCATTATAATATAATTAATTCAATTTTTAAAAGAAAATTAATATCATTTATAGGAATCATAAATAATTGGAATACATTAACATCACACACAGTACAAGCTACTGAAAAAAAACAATAAATTGTTAAACAAATGTCATTGTCTAGAAAAAAATCACATACAAGAGAAAAACAAACTAGCAATAACTACAACAAAAAATTTAAGAAACAAATTAGAGATGTATCATTTTGATCAATTTTCGAGAATTGCATCTTAGCTCGACATTATTAAACTTGTACTAATAAACCACTTGAAGAGCCCAAAAAACACATTGCATTAGATGCACAGATAGTTTAGTTTCAAATTACTTATTCTCTTTGCCATATCAAAATTCAATCTCAAGAATACCATTGAAATGCTCTATCATAATAAAATTATTTGAAAGCAATTTTATTGGTAATACAGATGAAAAGTAAATCGTAATTATAAATAAATATGGATACAAATCATGCATAAACCACATCAATAATTGAGTCAAAAATTTTAATTCCATAGATCGATTGCATAAAAATAGAATTATATTTTTGGTGTTTATTTTTTTCCTTTGAATAAACCCTAAAAAAAATATTTAAATCATTTTTAAAAATTTTAGATGAAGTTAGAGAGGTGATTGTATTCGGACGTGTCTATTAATCTTTTATATATTTAAAAATGAAAAAATTAAAAATTTTAAGATGATAAATTACCCCATATTTATATCATGTGTTATAAATTTTATATTTATATTATAATTTTAATCAAATCCATCCCAAACAAGTAAAGTGGGTATATGTTGAAGGACGCGGTATTGACTGTGATGAGTGGAAGTCTGCTGTGGTCTCCCACATTAAAGCAAAGCATGCCAATGCCAATGCCAATGCCAAACCCCAATTTCGATTCTTCCCCCACCACTTCGTTTATTTTAGGAAATTTCATCTGCAAATTATTCTATTATTGGATACTTTAGCCGAATAAGGAAAAACGAGGTTTTTTTTTTTTTTTTTTAAATATGATACTTTGTTATTTTTTATTCAATATATCCAATTTACAATATTAATCTTATATTAGATTTTAATGGACAATTTTAACATTATTATATTAAAATAATAGTGAATAAATTTATTAGGTCAAAATTATTTTTGTTTTTACTTTATTTTATCCATTATATCCGAATTAACATTTATAATGTTTTACGATATTTTTTTTAATTTCTAATTTACAAATTTAACATTATCTATATCTATATAATACATAAAATATATTTAGGAAGAATTATGAAAATATTTTATTTTAATATTTTACTTGTATTTATATTTTGAATTAATATTAAATTACTAAATAAAATGCAATTGTTTTTACTTAATATCGTTAATGCCTCCATAACTCTCCATAGCATGCATGTAATTGAATTTTGAGGTTAGAATGAAGTTAAATATTATTTTCATATCAATATTTTCTTAGAATAAATAGAGTTTTAGTTTATGGCCTTATTTTGATATCCACACGTGCGCACTGATGTTTTCATCATTTAAACATTTTTCCCTTACAGTTTTATTCTTTAAAGAGCTAGATTTTGTGATTTTTAATTAACATAGATGTTACTGGGGTTACATTAACATACGAAGTGATGTTTGTTTTTAAAATAATTTAATATTTTAAATAAACGACTCTTCTTATTTGTATTTTTTTTTTTTAAGGTTCTTAGAATCACCTCTACATTTTTTTGGGACTAAAGCATATCTTCTTTCTTTTCTTCTTAATATTTTCATTTATAGATTTTTATTCTAAAAAGAATGTAATTTTTTTAATGGTGTGACTAGAGTTTAAGGTTTAAAGTTTAGAGTCTAGAGTTTAGGGTTCAAGTTAAAAAATTACAAAAATAATGTGTCAATGATATAGAAAGAGTTACTGAAATGGCATTAAATAATTAGTAAGGGATATAAGATGATGTGACGTCTCTATTTTATGTAATATTTTTCTTAGATTGAGTGGTTTGCTAGAAATAAAGATTAGATGAAAATAAATTTTGATTTGGAGGAGAGAGAGAAGATAAATAAAAAATTAATTTAAGTTTAATATATAATATATTAATCTCATATGGATGGTGATGTGTACAAAAATGGCAGGTGGGATGCTTTGATCGGCTCCACATAGTTGATCAAAATATTTTAACAGTCTTAACTCAAATGAGCGGAACCGATGGATAGAAGTAGGGTTAAAATATCAATGTGAAAAATTATATATAGTTTAAAGATTAAATTGCGAATAAAAACTAAAATTTTCATTCAAGCAAACTTCAAAGCAAAAGTAAATAATGACCCAGTAGTTCCCATGGCCCAGAGCCGCCACACAATTATTAAACGGTCAAGATCTAATTCACACGTGTCAGTATCAGATACATTTAGAGTGTTTCAACTTGCTGTCTCTTAGCTTTTCCTCAAAAGTTCACAGTAAAAAACATAATATAAAATAGAATGACATGGCCCTTTCTCACTTGCTCTTTCGTAACCTTATCAAGATCTTACATTACCAAATTTAGAGAAAAAAACACACTTCACTTCCCCAGTCAAAAATGTCGATTCCCGCAGAACCTTTTCGTATATCGTCGGAATATCCCGGCAACGGAGGACCCTCTTGCCAGCAACTTGATCCGATAGTCTTGGCCGCCGATTTACGTGTCCCACTCCAAAACCTCTCGACGGTGAAACGTAGAATGGATTCACTACAAGATTTCTTATCTCTATCGGTTAACACCAACACTTTGATCTCCAAAGATCAAATGGACCTCGTTTCCTCCGAAATCGCCGACGCTGTACACCAAATCATCGCCAACAGTGCCGCTCTTCTCTCTTGTGCCCAAAAAACTCATTGCCGGAATTCGAATCCGACTCCGGAACTGAAACCGGAGTTCGAAGATTCCGATAAAGGAGAATCCGACGTAATCGAGGTTGACGCCGTCGAATTGCTTTCGGAACATTTACATTTCTGCGAAATTTGCGGGAAAAGTTTCAAACGTGACGCGAATCTACGCATGCATATGAGGGCTCACGGAGATCAGTACAAAACTCCGGAAGCGTTGGCAAAGAAATCCGAGAACAATTCGGACGTGAAGAATCCGGGTCGAAAAACCAGGTTTTCGTGCCCGTACGAGGGGTGTAATAGGAACAAGAAACACCACAAGTTTAGGTCACTGAAATCGGTCATTTGTGTAAGGAATCATTTCAAGAGAAGCCATTGCCCGAAAATGTATCGTTGCAATAGGTGTCATAAGAAGAGTTTCTCGATTTTGGTGGATTTGAAGGTTCATTTGAAGCATTGTGGTGGCGGGGAAGAGATTAAGAAGTGGAAGTGTAGTTGTGGGAATGGGTTTTCTAGGAAAGATAAGCTTTTCCGACATATATCATGTTTTGAAGGGCATATGCCGGCGATGGTGGCCGAGGAGGATCAGAAGCTAAAAGGAATAGTCGCAATGGAGGAAGATGAACAAAAGAAAGTTTGTTTGGAAGATGGGTTATTTGATGATTTGCTTAATGGGTTTGATTCTCTTGAGAATTATTGTTTGCAAGATGTGTTGGAATCATGGTAGTTGGTATTGATTGATAAAAGCGTTATTTGAAAGTATTGTTTCTTAAAATTATTTTTGAATTATAAAGTATTTTTGAATAAAAATTGAATTTTTCTACTTCTCTTTTGGGTCAAAAAAGTATTTTTGTAAAGAATTTTTTTTATTCAAAAATATTTTTAAGAAACAATGTTAAACTTAATATTAATTTATTTTGGTCCATTTCAACTAAAATAATCTTGTATTAATGTTTATCAATCCGTATCATTGCTATAAGATTTTAATATTTAAATTAATTTTTAATATTTTATTTTTTATAATTACATTTAAAAGTAAATACTATATATATACATACTAATTCAGTACTACCATAATTAGATTTTTTTTTTTTTATAGAACGTAAGTAGAATTATTAGATGATAGTTTGTAGCACAACTCACAGATTTAAATTATTTAGATTTAGTTGACACAATCAAACTATCAGTGTGTTATACTTAGTCGTAATATAAAAATATTCAAGCTCTTTTTATAAGAGTAATATTTTCCAAAACTATATTTTTACATAGAATGTAAATGTTGCAAGTAAAATTGATATCTCGAAATTTACAATAAATAATAACTAAAATATACCAATATAAATATTTAGTCGAATATACGAAAAAAACTGATAGTATAAAGTGAAGAATTCGAATAATATAGAAACCAATTATTCCAGATTAGCGAGCTAGAACTGGGAAGTTGATATAGTTCAGCATACAAAAATGGTTCAATGAAGAAGCGCGATTGAGGAAAAAAAAAAAAAGAGTTGCTCTAACAGCCATTCAAGCATAACGTTACATTAATCTTTGAACACTCAAAACAGGACGTGTTGAGATTAAGAGAAAAACAAGATCATGCCCTTTCTCCAGGTTTGTTCTTCGTCGATTCAATAAACCCTAAACTAGAAATCGTGGAATAAAACATGCCAAAAAGGAGAGTTACGATACGATACACAAAGCTATGCAATTTGGATCACTGACACCACCTCCTCGATGCTGTAGTTTTTTTTATTAAGGTTCCGCTCTACGATACCATTTCACATCCCCATGATTGATTTTTGGATTGCAACCTTTCATGAAGGTATTCTCCTACTCCTAGAGCTATTATTAATATTCTTGTAGCCCAATCTAAAACCGGGTTTCAGTTCTGCAGCAGTTGCATATATATAGGTTAAACTATAAAAATAGTCACTTTTGTTTGACTCATATTACATTTTAGTCACTTATGTTTGAAATGTTACGTTTTGGTCACTTACGTTATCGTTTTGTTACGAAGTGGTCACTCTACCATTAAAATCCATTACCTGCCTAACGGCAGTCTTACGTGGCAATCTAAATGGGTTTTAAATATCAACTTGGATGTCTAGTGAAGGGATGAAAATAGGTTTTTAATTAAATAAATTTAATTTGGACTGCCATGTAGGACATTCAAGTTGGCATTTAAAATCCATTTGGACTGCCAAACACGAATATCGAAGCATTGTATAAACTATTTAAAGTCTTCAAAAAGGAAACATGAATATGAGATATAATCTTTCAAATATATAAAAAAAAATATTTTTTTTTTTTACTATATTAAGTTTTTAGTATTTTATTGTTTAACCATCAATTCAACTGAAAATCAAAAGTTAAACTGATTCAATTTCCAATCCGATCTATAACATTGGCCCTCCACAGTCATGTCATCTTCACCTGCATGCCGTATCATTCTCCTTCTCAGGGACAATGCAAGCTTTAGTTCCTTCATTGGAAATAAAATTCATTGTGGCTACTGTGTCTCCATCTCAATAACACTAAATCTTGTAACATTATAGTACATTTATTGTATGAAAAGAAGAAGAAGAAAAGTATAGGTTTTGAGCGCCTCCATCGTTCAACTAGAGTGGCAATAAACTCTAGCATGTAAAGGAACTTGCTAATTCAAGTTATTGTATATAATTTGAGATGATTCAATGACCCGACACATAAATTTTCAAATTTCGGCAGCAATTAATCACTTCATTCATTTTTTTTATTACTAATTTTTAAAATAATTAATATTTAGTTATTTACAACCTAAACAATATTTAATACTAAGAAAATATAATAATAATTTTGAAAAAAAAAAACCTAATTCACTATGGTTATTTCAATGGAAGATATTGTTATTTTTGTAATCTCAGCAATATCATTTTGAAATTAAGCTTTTAAAGAGACTTTATGTTAAAGTAGAAGAGATTTAAATAATTTAGAATGAAAAATAGAGAAATAAGAGGTATCATAAGAGGCAGCCGTATACCCGGGGGTATAAAATGGGAAAATTTTCATTTACGCCTCTTTAAAATTTTAAAAATTTTAAATTAGTAAAGGTAAAATAGCACTTTGCTCCCCAAATGATAAAATTTTGATTTAATCCTTTAAATATTATAAAGTTATAAATTATTCAAATGGTGAAATTTTATTTTTTAGTATTACAAAAATATATAATTTAATTTCGATCCACCTAAAAAAATTTCTGCCTTCCTTCCTGATAAGAGAAGAGATGAAATGAGTCTAGAAGAACCGTGAATTCAATCGAACTATAGCAACCATAGTATCGAGGTACATTATGCAATCTCGTACATTGAAAAACTTGAAATTCATTCAACATTAAAGTAGAAACTAACTTCAACATTATTAAAGTTTTGATAAAAAATTTTAAATTGAAACTTATAGTTATACTTATATTTAAACATTTTATTGAGTTGGTATCATTCTTAATAGAGTCATCAACTCAGTTATGAAATTACAGAAACATTTTTCTTTTAAATTATAATTAATATTATTATAATGATTTTTTTATCTTTTCATAATTTTATAACATCTTTAAATAAATGGTAAACTACTAAAATAGTCACTTTTGTTTCCCTTAGGTTACATTTTAGTAACTTATATTTGAAATGTTACGTTTTAGTCACTTACATTAACTTGTTGTAACGTTTTAGTCACTGAGTCGTTAATTGACGTTAACGATGTAATGGTAAGATAACGTGGCACGTTAAATCATCATTTCATACAAAAATTTTAGGTTAAATTATACAATTGATCCCCATATTTTTTTCATTTTGAGCAAATTTTTTTTCTTTTATGTTCTTTTAACTTCTTTTTTTCCATTCTCTTCTGCTTCTCTATCTATTTTCCTCCCTTCTCAATCTCTTTTAACGTAAAAGAAAAAAAATTGCTCAAAACGAAAAAATATAGGGACCAATTGTATAATTTAACCTAACATTTTCGTTTGAAATAATGATTAACGTGCCACGTCAGCTTACTGTTACACCGTTAATGACAATTAATGCTCAATGACTAAAACGTTACAATACGATAACGTTAGCGGCTAAAACGTAACATTTCAAACATACGTGACTAAAATATAATCCGAAAGAAACAAAATTGATTATTTTAATAATTTACCCTTAAATAAAACAATTACAAATCTAAAATCTAAAATTTATTATCACTTCACTTATATTTATAACATAAAATTAAATAGCTCATTAAAATAAACACATGTTAATAACGATAAAATCAATTATTTTAGATACTAAATTGAATGAGTGACTAAAATAAACCTAAATCAAACATAGATGTGAGATTGAAACTTTGACTTCTCTCCTACTAAGCCAAGACTTTATTTGCCATAACTAATTTTTTAGGTTTAAAATTTTGGAAAAAAAAATGCAATAATTAAATGAAAAGATTCTAGAAATGGACCGAAGAAAAGTCCAAAAGAAAAATTAGTGACCCAATAGTTGCGAGCCACGCAGTTATTAAAAGGCCGAGATCTGCAATTCACACGTGTCGATCTCAGCGTACATTTCGAGTGTTTCCAACTTGGCTCTCTTGTCTTTTTCAAAATTCATAATATAAAATAAAAGACAAAAGCCTTTTCTAGTTAGCCTTCCGTAAGCTTATTAAAATTCAAAAAAGGAAAAAAAAAAAGAAAAGAAAAAGCTTCACTTCCCAAAAAAAATGTCGAATACCGGAGAACCCTTTCGTATATCGTCGGAATATCCCGGCACCGGAGGAGCCTCGGGACGGCAACAAGAGCCGGACGGCGATGCCGATCTAAGTGTTCCACTCCAAAATCTCTCGACGGTGAAAAGCAGGATGGACTCTCTACAAGATTTCCTCTCTCAATCGGTCAACACCAACACTTTGATCTCCAAAGATCAAATGGACCACGTTTCCTCCGAAATCGCCAACGCCGTCCACCAAACCATCATCAACGGTGCCGCTCTTCTCTCTTGTGCCCAAATCCATTACCGTAATCTGGCTCCGATTCTAAACCCGACTCCAGAAACAAAACCCGAGTTCGAAGATTACGATGGAGGAGAGTCCGAGGTAATCGAGTTAGACGCCGTCGAATTGCTTTTGGAACATTTACATTTCTGCGAAATTTGCGGGAAAGGTTTCAAACGTGATGCGAATCTACGGATGCATATGAGGGCTCACGGAGATCAGTACAAAACTCCAGAAGCGTTGGCGAAGAAACCGGAAATAAAGAATACGGTTCGGAAAACCCAGTTCTCGTGCCCGTATGAGGGGTGTAATAGGAACAAGAAACATGAAAAATTTAGGCCACTGAAATCGGTTATTTGTGTAAGAAACCATTTCAAGAGAAGCCATTGCCCAAAAATGTATTGTTGCAATAGGTGCCATAAGAAGAGTTTCTCGGTTTTGGCGGATTTGAAGTCTCATTTGAAGAATTGTGGCGTAGGTGAAGAGAGTAAGAAGTGGAAATGTAGTTGTGGGAATGGGTTTTCGAGGAAAGATAAGCTTTTTGGACATATATCATTGTTCGAAGGGCATATGCCGGCGGTGGCGGCCGAGGAGGATCAGAAGCTGAAAGGAGTGGTGGCAATGGAGGAAGTTGAAGACGAAGATGAAGATGAGTTGACGGAGAAAGAATCCTATTTGGATGATGGGTTTTTTAATGATCTCGATTTGCTTGATGGGTTTGGGTCTTTAGAGAATTACTCTTTGCACGATGTGTTGGGACCGTCTCGCGATGTGTTGTAGCACTTTCATCAAGGTAAGACTTGGATTTATATTTGGTGTAAAATTATACGTTGCAAATATGTTTTCCATCCTTTACTTCACTGTTCTATTTTTGTCTTGATTTTTAGTGTTGGTTTCAGATTTTCCAATAATCTTTGTTGTAACATATAATAATGTTAGCTTCTTGTAATAACAAAATGCTTTTTTTTTTTTTTTTTTTTGCAAGTGTTTTTAAGTGTAAACTGGAAAGTTTGCCAAGCTACAACTCAAAGTTTATGTATGGTTCAATCACGAAAAAGAGTGATTGAGAAAAATATGTTTTCTTTAAAACACACAAACACAAAGGCGCCATGTTAAGATTAAGAGAAAAATTAACTGAAAATCAAGAACATGCCCTTTCTTCAGGTTTGCTCTTCCATTCAATAAACACAAACAAGAAATCATCGAATACAACATGCTGAAAAGGAGAGTTACGACGAACAATGATTCGGATATTAAAACAGAAATAATATGATGGCTCTCTTTTTTTGGCTAAAGTGAAACATTTGATTTAGCTAACCAACTAACTAGGATATTATATGTTTACCTCATCTTCCGCCGGATAACTCGATCGCATCCTGATTATATAATGAATCTTCTCCCCATTCAAATCTCCTTTGAAGTCTTTCATACTCTTGCCTACGCGTAACTTCAACATGCTGCCACTCTTCCCATCTCTCAGCCAGCCCCTCACCTTCCAGCATCCTCACCACCTCTGACATTGCTGGACGTTCCTCGGGTGAAGCTTGTGTACAAAGCAATGCAACTTGGATCATTGCTTCCACCTCCTCGATGTTGTAGTTTTTATTAAGGTTCCGATCTACAATAGCATCCAGCTTTTTCTCCCTTTCCAGCTTCTTGACCTTCACAAACAAAAATTGACCAGTGAGCAAAAACAACAATACTATTAAGAACTGTTCATTTGCAAATGTGAAAGCCAACATAGTAATAGATTTTTAGTTATCTTACATGATCAAGCAGCAAAACATCATCTTCTTCTTCCAAGCGTGAAAAATCAATCGCGCGTTGACCTGTTACAAGCTCTAGAAGCATAATCCCGTAACCAAAGACATCTGTCCTTTCTGATGACTTCCCAGTGGACAAGTACTCGGGTGCTATGTGACCCATTGTCCCTCGAACTTGAGTCGTTACATTTGTCCGCCTGACATCCACCAACTTTGCAAGGCCAAAGTCACCAACAACTGCTTCAAAGTCTTCATCCAATAATACATTAGCTGCCTTCACATCCCGATGAATGATCTTCGGATTGCAATGCTCATGAAGGTATTCGAGTCCACGTGCTGCACCTAGGGCTATTCTTTTTCTTGTAGGCCAATCTAAAACAGGTTCACCAGGTTTGAGTTCTGCAATGGTTCCAATAATAGTCGCATATTATACGAAGCTCTGTAGAACTGAATGCTTTACAAAACAGAAAATTATATAAAAACAGTCCGATGATTGTAGAAATTTCAAAAAGACACATTTAACATCCTCAGCAGATTCACGGAATTGTAATAAAAATTCAACATAACTGACACTTTTCTGCACCTAAAGTAGCTCTAATGGCAATAGCACAATGTTCGTTTTTGATAGGAAGTTTGTTTCAAGAATGATAAAATATATGTAATATGGTAATGTTGAATTAAATTCTCAAATAACTAGTACCTCTAAGGCGATAGGCCACACTTAAATTCTCCATAAACGGATAAACCAAAAGGCGTTCAGTTGGTGTTGTGCAAAAGCCAATCAGCCTCAAGAGATTCCTGTGAACAGCTACGCTTATCATCTCGACTTCACGTTGAAAAGCCGCATCTCCTCCAGGACTTTCAAAATCGGTTAATCTCTTAACTGCAATTTTTGTGTTATCAGAAAGCACGCCTTTATAAACCTTTCCAAAACCTCCCTGTCCGAGGATATTCTTTTCACTGAAGCTATCAGTAGCCAACTGTAATTCCCTCCAAGCAAACCTTTTCAATTGACCAAAAGCAATTCTTCTGTCGACTTCACCTGACCATTCAAAATTATTCAGTTGGACCAGAAATTATTTTTTATATATTTAAAATCATTTTGATCAAATCAGCTGGTCCAATCAGCAGCCACTGGTTTTTACTCAGAAGAATGAAAGGTAGCACCAACCTGCAACATCTACAAATACTTCACCCTTGTAGCCTTTCCGTCGACCCTTGCACAAGAAAAACAGCAAGCTACTGAAAAGAAGAAGAATTATAAACCCGCCAATAATTCCAACTATAATTCCAACTTTCGGTTTCTGTGAAGAACCTGCAAATGAAGAGAAACCTCAGAGATAGCTGGTCAAATTATGGTACATATTTTTTAAATGGGGTATCTTTGAAACCATTGAAAGCTGTAAAAACAATGCAATTCACTCAAATTAGTAAATCCAATTACCCGACTCATTTCCTTTTGACGCACAACCGTGCGGAAAATTTCGACCACAATTTAGCCTGTTTCCTGTAAAACTGAAATAAATAAATGTGTTAGCTTAAGTTCACTGCTAATAAATATTTGTGATCGGTGTGAGAATTGAATCAATCATTTACAATATTTTTATTTCTTTGTCTTAAAATAGGAAATGAAATGAACTAATCAAAGATAGGCATACTTGTAAATCGGAATGCGGAACAAATGATCAGGAACTTGACCGCTAAGATCATTTCCATCGAGCAGACTGCAGAAATAGTACAACCATGCCATCGGTAACTTTAAAAAGAGTAAAGAGAAATAATCCTTGTTCGTTCGAGTTTGCAACTTTACAAACTGGGAACTTAAGGCTTAGTCAATTAAGTGCTGTTTTCCAAGACATTCAGATATCAATCTGGATGCAATACTTACAGACTAATCAACTTTGGAAGATCTGAGATTGACAAAGGGATAGTCCCAGTAAGATTGTTCATGCTCAGTGTCCTGCTTGAATGAAAGAAAGGATGCCTTAAAATAATTAAATACAAGACACTGCAAATAAATAAATAAGCCTAAATATAAAACAAAAAGCAGTACTTACAGGAATTGGAGATTTTTAAGATTACCGAGGGAAGAAGGTATATCTCCGGTTAAACGATTATTTTCCAAATCCAAGCTGGTCAAGCTCGACAAGTTCCCTAACTCTTTTGGTATCTCACCAGTTATACCATTTCCTTTCAATGTACTACAGGATGAACACACGGTGTACAGAGATATATGAACACATGAAGAACATAAACTATTGAAATATACTGTTTGATTGAATATGTTCGATACATACAGTGATGAAAGTGTCGTCAGAACTCCTATTTTAGGGGACAGCGTACCAGAAAAGTTCATGGATGCCAACATCCTGAAAGCAGAATTACGATATAAGGATAACTATTTATTTATATAATGAAGAAGAATGAACAAATAATAATAAATATTTCATAATCAATTGAATAATGTATGCATATATTTACAACTATGAATAATAGTCAAGGAGGAAAAATAAAAGGACAGCAAATTACTTACACGGATATGACATTATTATTAGGATCACACATAACATTTGACCAAGTGCAAGGATTAACTTGATCGGGATTCCAGTCTCTCAACTGATCGGGTGAAGCACGGAGTGAAGTCTTCAATGCAAATAAAGCATCTCCTGAAACAAATGATATGAATATTCATAATCAAATTACGCAAACAAATAACACCAGGCCAAACCAGGCCTAAAGAGTTGGTATATAAAATCAATAGAACAAAGAAACAAGATTATCTGAGGAATATCATCTCACCATACAACTCGCACATGCGCACATGTTTAGACATCCATATGTCTCTCCCTAGGCAAATATTACTTTTAGGCATATATCAGTTTCTCAACCCGCTAATATCTCAGTAGAGGAAATATAGTATTATATAGTTTGATTAAAAGCATATATGAAACCAAATCTAGAGCTCATTGAGCAAAATGAAACGCTTCTAGCATCTTATTGTGTTCCCATTTGAGCTTACTGGCTAAGTAACATATTTGGTTTACATCTAAATTCTTTAGCATGAATAAAGACCTAAAACTCTGATGTAACTAGTATTATGAGAAAAAAAATAGATGTCTATCATCAAATTTATCACACCAAGTGAAACCAGAGAACAATTGCCTCCACATGTGCAGCGTATGCATGTTTGACCAGGAAAAAGAAATTCAGACAAGGAATAACCACATACCTTGTAAATTAGCAGATACAAAAGAAAGCAAGCAAGCCAATATAATAAAACCACGAAAGGATTCCATTTTCAGCAAAGTTAGCCCCAATGATCAATGCCATGAAATATGAAATCTCATGAGCATAAAAGTGAATTCCATCTCTGCAAAAACATTCAAGCACAAAAAAGTAAGGCACAACACAATTAGCTAAAGAGCTATTCCTGCAGCTGCAGCCATTACCAGGTTCACAGACCTGGTGGGGATTCCCCAAGGACAATCACCTCTTTGCAAAATCACTATTATGAGAAAGTATAACATCTGCTTTTTCTTGAATGCTAAAATTCTTAAGATCCAGTTTTATTCAAAATGAATGAAAAGGAATTGCCAATATTAAGTTAATGGTGCAATGGAGAAATTTGAAAGAATAATAATAATAATGTCAATACAACTGTGAATTTAGTTACAATAGGAAGCTACTTATAAACTGTAATAAATATAAATTAGCAACTTTTCCATCAAAACCAAACAATATTCCGATATGCTCAAAAGGCTTCTTCCAGGTTGTAAAGCAGTAAATGCAGGTATTAACATTCAGTACTAGGGAAATAAATGAAGAACTAACCAAGGAATTCCATTTCAAACAACAACACGGAAAAGAACAGCTAAATGGTTCTCACATAATTGAAAGAAGTTCAACTCAATAACTACAAGGAGACACATTAAAAGTCTATAAACTTCCAAGCTAAAACTATAAAAACCCAACACAAACCCACACACACACACACACAAAAAAAAAAAACCCTGACCTTGACCAAAAAGCAAAGAGAAAACAATAAGATATCAGTCACTCAACAAAACCCAAATCTTAGAATCTAAAAAAAAATGGATTTAGAAGAAAGTAGCTTACCTTTGAGGAAGGAATCAAATTGGAGAAGAAACAAAAAAGGGGTTTTTTCATTTCAGATGTACCATGTAACTTCAAAAGTGAAAGAATCAATCTTTGATTCCCTTCTAATCTGTAAATTAGAAGTAATGAGCTGGCTTAGTGAAAGGGATGACAGTATATTTGTTTGAGTTTTTTTCTCTCATGGAAAAAGAAAAAGCAAAAATCAAATAAGAAGCTTCTGTCTTTTTGCTTTTTGCTACTCCTCCTCTCAGTCTCCTCTTTATTTATTGCCTTAATTTTCTAACTCTGCAATTATTACTACCCTCTTTCTTTTTCTTTTTTCTTTTTTCTTTTTTTCTTTTCAGATTAGAATCTGGTAATTCACATTTATCCTCTGCCTCTTGTTTTATTTTTTTATGGCATAAATTAGTTGTATTTATTACTTTTATATTTACGAAATAATAAATATATTTTATTGAAATCATATTTTTCACACAGCATAAAAAATTATAAAGTAAGTGTACAAATGTGCAACTCCATCCATATTCCATAGTTAGTAGTTCAGATATATTGTTATTTTGCCCATATAATACTGAAAATTAATTAAATATAATATAAATCGTATTTAAAATAGTTTATTTTTTTATTTATTATTTTTATATTGGGTTTGATATGACTTCAATTTTTGTAATTGTTCTTAATTATCTACTGTATTGATTTTTTTGGGGTCTTTGTTGTAAATTGTTTGTACGTTACCATGATTCTGTCTTATATGTTAAAACATAAACCAAACTTGACGTCATTATAAATAAGTGGCGTCAGTTTAAATTTTAATAATAAAATAAAAATTGATTTCTTTATAGAATTATAGCAAAAGTAAACTAAATATTTTTTTTTCTTTTTAAAAAATATTAAAATAATTACTAATGCTTTTTTTCCCCTTTAATTTGGCATTGTAAAAGTTTCAATTAAAAAATTAGAGAGAATAAAAAATAATGGACACAATAGTTAGAATTAAACCAAACGTGTAAGGGAGAGATTAATTATTAAGAATGTATATTTTTTAATATTTATAGAACTTGAAAGTATTTAAAAATATTTTTTCCATTTATAATCAATCAAAGCTAACAAAAATTTTACGTAAGCATCACAGTAAAATAATCTAATAAATTGAGTTTTATATATTGTTTTAATAAAAATTATGTCTAAAAAATTACTGCCCAAATTATACCATATGAAAAATGGAGAATGAGACGGAATTTTTGTTGTTTAAGAGATATAAATGTAATTTGAATGTTCCCTATTTATTGTTGGCCCACTTGTTTTTTCTTTCCGGTAATTGAGGAAAAGAGTAGGGTTAAGTTCTCGTATTTATAATATAATATTTTTGCGACTAAATTAAGAAGTTATTACTATTTATTATATTTTGTTTATAACAATCATGATTTGTAGTATGCTAGTTATTCGCCTTATCTTTTAACTTTATCGTGAGGTTAGGAGTTTGATAAAAAAATATCATTTATAATACAAATTTTGAGATTCATAAATGTTAATTAGATGATAATTTTTTTAAAAAAGATTTAAAACAATAAAATATATTTTTTATAATCAATAAATAAAAATAAAAAAGTTTTATGAGTAAAAAAAAATTAATTTTCAAAATTTACCCGATGAAGACGGTAAAGAAAGGCCAGCTTCTTATTGAAGCATAGATGGTGGACCAGTCAATCAAGTCAACAGACATAAAAGCCCCCCCTGCATTTAATTGATGCAGGCATGCCGCTCAATTTCATCTTCACGCTTTTTCAGTCTTACTAGATTTTGGAGATGCCAAAAATGTGCAAAACTCCGCACGAAAAAAAATTCTAATTTGAGAAAAAAATTATTATTATTCAAATGAAAGTCGAAAAAGTTCATTAAATATTTTTATAAATCTCAAATGTTATATACCAAGTTTTAAATTATATTTTTTAAGCGTAAATTTTAATTTTTACTAAAATGCATGAAAAATCTTTATTTAAATATTTTTATAAATATTACGCTCTTATTTGAGCATTTTAAAAGGTTTGGGTGAGCTACCCAAAAAGGTTAAATTATAATTTAAGCATTTAGTCCAAAAAAAAGACAATATAATTTTCTCCACTAAATTTGGCAATTAGGTCCATTTAGGTACCTAGATTTTTATCTACTTTGGTACTTGATATTGACAATTAAATTCGTTTTAATCTTAAACCTGAAAAATATAAAAATTTGATGATATGACATTCTAATATTGTGACACATCATTAAATGGAAATGTTCTAATAACTAGACCAGTTATTGTGTTAATTTTCGATTTTTGCTAATTTTGAGCAGTTTCTAATTCAATCGCTTCAACCCCTTTGTTTGGACCAGTATCCAATCATATTTTAAAAACGTTGATCACATCATCAAATCTTGATGGAATCCAAATTTAGAAACAAAATATATATTATTCCAGAAAAAATCTAACGAATCTAATAATATGAGTTTGTCAAAACTAACCAAAACTCGAATTTAATAAAAAAATTAATTTTCAATTAAATATTTTTATAAAAGTTTTAATTATTGATTTTAATTTAATATTTTTAATAAATTGATTATATATTTATATAAAATGAAATAATAAATTTTCAGGAAATGAGATTACTGATGTTATACATAAACACAAAAGTTCTTCAATATTAATACCTAATTTTGAATTATTTCTCTTGCCATAGCATTTTATTCTTATTATCTTAGTTTCTTATTTTCAAAACAAAAATTTGTATTTGGATGATTTAATTCAATGATTTTGATGAATTTCATATATATAAGAAAATTTATATATTATCATTCTATTTTCATGATGCAAAAATTAAATTAAATACAATGACCTACATACATGTAAAACAGGAATGTTAAAACATGCACTTTTATAGCAAATCAGTGGAAATAGAGAAAACAAAATGATAACTAATAAACATGATTGGAATGTGGTTGTTGGAAAGAGAAGTAAAAGATACATTAGCTTTTAATATATATATATATTAATAATCAAATAATAAAAAAATAATAAAATTTAATTAAAATAATAATAAACATTTATCATAAATTTTATTTGAAGATACAAAAGAGCGAAAACTTGAAAACTCTTTTTTTATAGTTGTAATTATTATACCAAAAGATCAAATTGGCACAATCATCTTTATATTTATCGTTATAGGCCTCTAGAATATTTTTGTATGAAATGTGATTTTCTTTCTTTTTAACAAGAGTCTCATTGTTAAGATCTATGGATCAATTGAAACTTTATATTCATACTGGAATCACAATGATTCAGTAAGACATTTAAATTAAGTTTAAAGATTATTTGAGTAAGAACCATTGGATCATCATTTATTCAATTAATAAAATAGATATAATAAATAAAAATACAAAAAAAAGAAAGGTTTATCCCTTGCAATTAATTTAATAAAAATTTAACATCAAATGTCACTAGTAAATTATTACTAAATCCATAATATTAAACTTTTATTAACAAATTAATCCCTACTCCAATTATTTTATTGGTATTTTTTTGTCATAAATTTACATAAACAATCATTTTATCATATTTTACCTAAAAAAAATATAGTATTTAATAAGAACATGCTGCGTGAATGTTAAAAAGTGTTTAAATAATAAAATATATATTAAAATATTAAAAAGTGTTTAAATAATTTAAAATAAAATAAAATGAAAATGAACCAAGCCGAGTGTTGCATTGGATTTGGGAGGATTTCCTGTAGTGTATCCAAATAAAATAAAAGGATTTTAGTGCGTACAAAATTCACTGTGGTGTATCCAAATGACCGGCAAATGGATGCCAATCTTGAGTGGGAGGATTTCCTTCCATTTTAAAGCTTAGGATCCCACTCCATTTTAAACAACAATGCTGAAACTCAAACCAACGCGGTTGTTGAAACAACACTTCGCCTCTCCTCACCATCAACTCTTGTTTTATTCAACTTCTAACTACCTTAACTGTCACTTAAACTCCTTCCTCTCCACCAGCGCTGCCTCTTCAACTGTCAAATCCCTTCTTCAATCCCATGCTCTCATTATCACCAGCGGCAACTCAAACAATAACATTTTCATTTCCTCAAAGCTCATCTCTTTGTACGCCTTTTTCAACAAACCCCATTGTTCCACCAAGGTTTTTGATTCACTTCCCGTTCCGAAAAAGGATGTTTTCCTTTGGAATTCGGTTATCAAATCTCATTTCTCCAATGGGAACTACTCTGAATCCTTTGCCTATTATCTTAAGATGAGGTTGTCTAATACCCTGCCTAATGATTTCACTGTTCCCATGGTTGTTTCCGCTTGTGCTGAGCTGAGGTGGGACGTTTGTGGGAGATATGTTCATGGGTTGGTCTTGAAATCTAGCCTTTTCGTGTTGAGTTCGGCCGTCGGGTCTTCCTTTGTTTTTATGTATGCCAAGTGTGGTTCAATGGGGGATGCTCATCTTGTGTTTGATGAAATGATTGTTAAAGATGTGGTTGCTTGGACGGCTCTTGTAATTGGGTGCGTGCAAAATGGGCAGAGTGAGAAGGGTTTGGAATGTCTTCGTGATATGCATAGAGTTGCCGAGGATGGTGATACAAGGCCAAATTTCAGGACTTTGGAAGGTGGCTTTCAGGCTTGCGCAAATCTGTGCGCTTTGGATGAGGGGAAGTGTTTACATGGTTTTGTGGTGAAAACTGGACTTGGATTTAATCCACTTGTACAATCTTCAATATTGTCTATGTATTCTAGGTGTGGGAGTGTTGGGGATTCATATGCTTCATTTTCTGAAGTTGTTGATAAAGATGTTATCTCATGGACTTCAATCATTAGCGTGAATGCTAGATTTGGACTTATGAAGGAATGCTTAGATATATTTTGGGAAATGCAAGTTGATGGTTTATGTGCAGATGGAATTTTGATTAGTTCTATGGTATTGGGTTTCGGAAATTTCATGAGTATATGTGAGGGAAAGGCTTTTCATGGACTAATCATAAGGAGGAATTTTTTGTTAGATCAGCTGGTTCATAATGCACTTTTATCGATGTACTGCAAGTTTAGAATCCTATCTATGGCAGAGAAGCTCTTCATAAGGATACCTAACCATAGCATAGAGTCATGGAATATAATGGTCCGTGGATATTGTAAGATGGGACAAGAAGCAAAAGCTATAGAATTGTTTAGGAAGATGCAACAACTTGGCATTGAGGTTGATTCAAACAGTCTGGTCTCTGTTATCATTTCATGTTCTCAGCTAGGAGCAATCTGTATTGGCCGCTCACTTCATTGCCAGATAGCTAAAAGTTACATGGCTGACAACACTTCAATTGCTAATTCTCTCATAGATATGTATGGAAAAGTGGGAAACTTAACTGTTGCATGGAGGATATTTAATAAAACACAAAGAGATGTTATCACATGGAACACAATGATGTCAGCGTATACTTGTTGTGGACATTTTTCTGAGGCTATTGCCTTATTTGATCAAATGCTTTTGGGAAACTTAATGCCCGACTTGGCAACATTGTTAACTGTTGTTTCAGCTTGTTCTCATCTAGCATCATGGGAGGAAGGGGAAAGGATTCATTGTTACATCAAGGAAGGAGGATATGAGCTCTGTCAATCTCTTGTTACTGCATTGATTGACATGTATGCAAAGTGTGGGCAAATAGAGAAATCGAGGGAGTTATTCATGTTAATTGAGGAGAAGGATGTAGTTTCTTGGAATGCAATGATTTCAGGTTATGCAATGCATGGAGATGCAAAATCAGCACTTCAGATTTTCCAGCAGATGGAAGAATCAAAGGCTAAACCAAACGATCTTACCTTTCTTTCTCTTCTCAATGCTTGTGCTCATGCAGGCCTTGTTGAAGAAGGGAAGTTTCTATTCAGTAGAATGGAACATTATTCTATAAAGCCGAATTTGAAGCATTATGCTTGCATGACGGACCTTCTTGGCAGATTAGGTAATCTTCAGGAAGCTGAAGCCCTGGTTATGTCAATGCCCATCTCTCCTGATGGGGGTGTTTGGGGAGCTCTGTTAAGTTCTTGTCTTGTTCACAATGAAACTGAGATGGGGATAAGGATAGCAAAGCGTGCTATTGATTCTGATCCTGAGAATGATGGGTACTATATTTTGATTTCCAACATGTATAGTTCTATGGGATGGTGGGAGGAGGCAGAGCGGGCCAGAGAAATGATGAAGGAAAGAGGTGTAGGAAAAAAAGCTGGTTGGAGTGCAATGTAATATAAAGAATATGAGATAGATTTTGGTTCAGAAATTTCTCGTGTCCCTTAAAAAATGTGGGCTTCCAGGATCCACCTATGTTTCGGCAGAGAACATATGGTTTTATTTCTTCAGGACTGATGCTTGCTTCACCTAAAGATGAGGCTGAAACTGCAGTATGCCTGGTATGCAAGTACTTTTTTCATCTTCCATTTTGGCTTACAGCTGCCTGTAGGTATTAGATTAATGTTGCACGTTTTGTTTTGTTTCCTAGCATTCTGATAAAAAATATACATGATCTTGTTTTTAGTTTTAAGGAATTGGTACGGTTTAGAAACGAGGGCTTCTCAGATCTGTGAATTATGCAGTGAGAAAACATACGGCTTGATGGGTTCAGGATCTCTGCTTTACCCGAAGAATGAGGCTGCACTACATAATGCTAGCATTGTTTTCAGGTACTTTCTCTTGCTTACAGCCATTTTCACCCTTTTTCAGCATTTAGTTACTACTTTTGTTAGCATGCTTATGAAAAACATATTTTATCTTGCAATGTATGCATATTCCCCCCAAAAAAAAAAAAAAAAATTTCAGGTGCAGGTAGGAGTTGTTCATGGTGATTGTTGACTATTGACTTGTTTCTCATCCTGCATGCTAAGCATCTGTATCAAAATACTTAAGGAGTTCCATCCTGTACCTTTCCCCTTTTCTTTAGAAAAATTTGAGACTGATGTTGAAATACAAAATCACGTTTTCAGTTCAATAAAGCCAATTCCTTTGTCTCAAGCAATTCAGCAAACCTGGCAAGCCATATCAAATTCAGAGGTTTATAGTTTGATTTCTTTGGATATGCTTCTACCAATTGGAAAGACATGCTGGTTTAATCGATCAATTTGGTTAATTCTTCTATAGCTTTTGGCCATATCAGTTGCAGCCACTTGCTGTTCAAACTAATTGTTCTACGTTAGGACTTGTCGTTATCTTGAGACAAATGGTTTCTTCCTCTAGGCTTTTTGTACAAGTTTGTATCCGAAAGAAATTCAGAAAATTATGGTGTGTAATATCTCCTCAAAATCACTTAAATGCGTGGATGTTTCTGCAGATGGAAGTCTATGTTCGTTGGGGATTTCATGTTTCATGGCATCAGGAGATGAAATTGTTTCATCGGTGTTCTGGTATCGGGTTCATTGCTTTCGTTCTTTATTGCCAGCTTCACAAGGCACAGAAATATTCTTGTTTGACATTTATGCACCTATCAAACATGAATACAATGCACCTGTTCATTTTGACATATGTTAAAGCTTCTTGGCCGGTTAAGAAATTTTATTTCCAAAGTTTAATTGATCCCAATAAGTTTGTTTTATCTTTGTCTCCTTTAATTAATCTCGATCACAGAATAAGCAACCGAAGCAAAATTGGGAAATCCCAAGATCAGGTTGCCATGGAAAATTTATGTTGTAATAAAAATTTTGGTGGAGAAAGAAATTTTCTGGCTGACTTTTTTAGTGATGGCAAACTTGATCGTCAATAAATATAATATAATCCACGTGTCACATATACAGGGGCAGACATATTTGGTACCACTCAAGAATACGATATTTGTGTATATATGTCTATCATTGATCATCATTGCGGCATCCTCATTGGAATCTGATTCTTTTATAAACTTGATATGATTTACACGTATAAAAATTCGGAAATTTGTAATATGATTTTGATCCACCCTTCTACATCACTTCACTTGGGTATTGACTCTACACGACAACTGCAAGAATCTGTGTTTCGGAAAATATTAAAAGGAGAATCTATCCCCCAAAAAAAAAAAAAAAAAAAACTAGAATAAGTTCCCCAGCTTGAAAGATAGAAAAGTCCTGAAGGAGCCATTTTTGACGTTTTTTACTTGCAACAAATGAATAAATGTTTTGTCACAAAAAAAAAAAAAAAAAAGGGAATAAATGTTTAATATTCATTGGCCTGCCTGCATTCGCTAAACAACCACCACCCAGTAACTCCTTTAATTCATTCCCTCCCATGATTCTCTCCGACAAACCCACATCGGGCTCTGGAGCAGACAAATAATTTTTGTAATATGGTTAAGTGTTTCAGTTTCACTGCAACGCGGGATTCGTGCTTTCGTTGCAGCTTCTCCAGCGCCGGTCTCCGGTCATCGACGACGGACCTCGGAGATGGCACCGTCATGCACGTTTGGATCCCCAAACTCCATGTCCAATCGAAGCCGACGTTAGTCCTCATCCACGGCTTTGGCGCCAACGCTATGTGGCAGTGGAACGACTTCATTTCACCTCTCATCTCCCGCTTCAACGTCTACGTCCCGGACCTCCTCTTCTTCGGGGAGTCCTACACGACCCGACCCGAACGATCGGAGCAATTCCAGGCGGAGTGTGTGGTCCGGGTCATGGAGGCCCATGGGGTGGTTAGTGGTATGAACGTGGTTGGTATCAGTTACGGGGGATTTGTGGGATATAGGATGGCGGCGCAGTTTAAGGAGAAGATAGAGAAGGTGGTGCTATGTTGCACTGGGGTGTGTCTGGAAGAGAAAGATATGGAAGAAGGAATGTTTAAAGTGAAGAGCGTGGATGAGGCTGTTAGTATTTTGTTACCCCAAACGCCAGATAAAATGAGGGAGTTGATGAAGCTTTCCTTCTATAAGCCTACTCAAAGAGTTCCTTCTTGCTTCCTAAACGATTTCATCCATGTGAGTCAAAACTACTTTATATTTCATTTCATCCCTATATATATATATATATCATTCCACCTTAAGTATATATTTGTTTTTTAAATTTTCACTACTTCAAAACTATTTCAGACACATAGGTAGGATCTTTCTAGTATAAAGAAATCAAATATATTTTGTATCAATATCAATATCCAACACTTTGCATTATTTGTGTTGGGAATTCAATTTTATTGGCAGGTGATGTGTACAGAATACCTTCAAGAGAGAAAGGATTTGATTTTAGCATTACATAAGGACAGAAAACTGTCTGATCTTCCAAAGATAACCCAGGTTTGTTATTACTACATTTTTTTATTTATTTTGAAACATACTCGATATTGGTATTGGTATGAAATGTCTTTCAAAAATCAACAATTAAAAAAAATGGAAAATATCCGAATCCATGTTTACTGTGCAGCCAACACTAATAATCTGGGGAGAGCATGACCAAATATTCCCTTTAGAATTGGGACACAGATTGAAAAGGTCAGTCACTGTCATATATATGCCCATAGTTAAAACTTTTGAGCTAAAAATCAACCTTGATATGGAGGGCTATGTTTTACTGTTGATGCAGGCATTTGGGAGACAATGCAGAACTGGTGATCATAAAGAATGCAGGGCATGCCATCAATGCAGAGAAACCTAAAGAGCTATTCAAGCACTTGAAATCTTTCCTTATCGATCCCCTCTCCCCGGCTAAACCCGGAAACTGAGCAATGGCTGTAGAACAGATTCAAAGGTATGCAAAAGAATGAAGATAATCCAGGAGTTTCTGGTTTCTCAAAATAAGCCTTCATTTACAGATTTTGGTGTTTTATTCGTTTAATCTCTAGATCCTCATCGTTTAATTTGTTATAAACAAATTTCTACTAAATAGTATTAATTAAATGGATTTGAATATTAAATATATTATGCGGATATGGATTGGAATACTACTCGATTTGTCTGGTTTTAACAGCTTTTCCAAGTCGAAGAAAAGTTCCTCGACTCTCATTAAACTCGCAACATTCAAAAGTAGACAAGAGGAAATTTGAAGGTGAATGCATCTGCAAAGGATAGACTTGAAGAATATTTCTCACATTTGCTTCTCTCACTTGATTGACTCACTTGTTCTAGCTTCAAAGCTTGTTTATTATTTGAAACATGAGATTTAATAATAACATTCATTTTAAAAATTGAAGAGGGTTATATGGGTGAGTTTAAACATAAAATTGTCCATATTTTGAGTCTAACTGAGTTAAAAACTTTCAATATATGTATGGATTTAGATATATCTGTTATGGACAGAATCGGTAAAGATCTCATCTATGAAGCACTGACGCATGCAACTCTTTTTCTCTCATGTTCTTGTCGAGGTTTCTGCACATATACACTTGGATACGAGACATGTTAGAACATACGAAATTAAGTTGAAGACAATCTTGACATAGCCGAGGCATGAGTATCCAGAAAAAAGCATAGACGGATATGGGAAAACTTTTTTCAACGAAAAGTAGAGGTAGAAAGAAGAGCTCTGTTTTAGGGAGAGTAAGAGGCTGGATGAAGCTTTGGAAAGAAAATGATAGATGAAGATGAGAAAATGAGTAGTTTTAGCAAATAAATAAGCAAAAGATTCTGGTATGATAAGACAATGTAGCTTAGGGTCCTTTTTCAATTTATTATAAAAATGTTAAGAGGGATTAGTTACCGCGTAGATACTTTGATTATGATAAAGAAAAATATAATAAGTTTCAGATGATTTAGAAAATGTTCAATATTTTGTTTGACTTCTTAATTTTTTCGAAAATATTTAGTTATTATTCAAACTTTTTCTTATCTAGTTAGTACTTAGGCTTGTGTTATGTTATTCAAATTGATACCTCTACATTAATACTATTTAATTTGTGTTGATGTGGCATTGATAACCAATATGATGATTACACTTTGTAGCCTCTCAACATGACATCTTACATAACTGTTTCAACATAAAGAATATATTTTTAATATCAAGAATACCATGATCATAAGTAGGTGATAATATTATGTGTGATAGTTTCACATAAAAAAAATATATTTTCCCAACAAGTGTCCCTTACATGGCATTTTCAAAATATAAAAAAAAAATTCTAAAAGTTCTTTATACAATGATATCAAAATAAAAAAAAAATATTTTTTTTCTAAAATATTTCTCTTATTCTTTCACACTCTTTAGAATTTTTACAAGATAAGTATTCAATCTTTCAATACTTTCAAGTAGGTTTCTTAATTTAGCAACAACTCTTATTTTTTTTAAAAGCTTTATTGATTAATCTCTAAAAAATTAGTATTGTAGCTTTTCTTGTGATATATTCGAATTTTTTATCTATTGAATGATTTTGGGACAATGATTATATATAAGATTCATAACATCGTGATTGGGTAATAATTTTTAGAGGGTGATTAATACAAATCATTGAAGAAATTAGATTTGATTGTATTCATAATCGTGAATCTATTGAATTTGTTTAGAAATTTAGCATTTTTATTTAGAAGTTGTTGTAAGTGTGATTATTGTAAATCTTGTGTTAGAAAATTGATATATTACATTCGCATGAGACCAAAAATACTTAACCGATTTTTATTTTTGTGAAAGAAAATTCCTAGTTCTGTGTTGGATTCAAGATTAGATTTATTTGTTCTAATGTCTCGTTTGGTTACAAGTGAATTAACATGGAGGAACTTATTTATTACAATAGTTAGACATATAATAAAGAATAGTTAGTATAAATTTAGACTTGGAATTAGAAATATGAGTAAAAATTCTGGTAAAAAATAAGACATTTTTAAAATAAGTGAATTTTTCCTTCTCTTTGTTAAAAAAAAAAGACATGGAAGTGACCAAATATTACTAACTAAATTAATTTATTGATAACTCATATATTAAAACATGTGTAAAAAATAATACTCCTACCAAACGTAACATAAATGTTTAATAAGAATAAAAAATTATTTTAAAGGAAAATCTACTACTGAAGTAAAGGAAAATTAACAACGAAATAAAACATTATACATTAAATTATATAATTTTTATAAACATTTTAATTTTTTAAAAATTTACCTCACAATCCAATCTTTTTTAATTTCACTGCTGTTGTGTGGTACATATTCTTAACATTGCTCATGCTAAAAAAATACCCAACAAAATGAGAAACTTTTTACTTCACAACATTAATAATATTTTGTACTTTTTGAAAGTACTTATAAATATTAGATACATAAACTTTTTTTAATGATATTTTGTACTTTTTAAAAATAGTTGATAATACTAAAGACAAACATTTATAAGTGTGACAAGATAAAATAATATAAAAGATCAATCTTTTATGAGGTATGTGTTTTTTTTTATTAGTGGATAAAGAGTACTACACCACTTATTGTTATTGTATAGCTCATACATTAAAATTGATGTAAAGTTTGTAACACATTCATATCTGATTCGACGTTCGGTGGAGATAGGCGATGTTGAATTAACTTTTTTTTTTTTTTTTTGTTTCTCAAATCTTTTTTAACAAAATCATCATCATTTAAATAATTTAAAATTCTTTAAAAAATCATTTCAAATCATCCTCTATATGTTTGGATATGAAAATTATATAAAATAGATTTTCTGCAACTCAAAATGTAATCAAAATACTTTAACAAATTTCAACACAACCCAAATGCCATCTAGGTGGCATTTTGGCAGAAACACATTTGTTAAGACAATTTATTCTCTATCATGATGACCTCGCAACTGCACGTCCAAATAACACCACCCAATGACACTTTATTTCTAAAGCATTATCAAAGCTCTTTTAAACTCAATTTCATCTAAAAAAAATATGGTCAAATCATATCAACACCACAACTTATCTTGATAATATTAAAAAGCGTCATGCACGTCGTGAAAACTTGACAGACTTATAATCTTAATATAAAATACATTTGGCTTATGTACATGCTATTTCAAACTCTTTAAATACAAGAAATATAAAACTAAATTCTTTATGCTCCTCAAACCTTGCATAAAGAATATGATCTTTGAAGACACAATCTCTAGCTTCTTGGAATAGATCTTCCATTTACGCGTTTTAAACCATTAACGCATTAAACTTAAAGAACTCATTTCTAATTTATATTAAATCTCTTATAATAATGATACATAATTTTCATTTGTGTCACTGACTTAAAAGAAACTTAATGCAATGCCATTTTTAAACATAAGCATATTTCACTTCAATTATTTAACTGTTAAATTAAATACTTTATAACTCACATTTACTCATTCAATTACCATCCACTTAAGTCATTCATCTCTTTAATTCCACCATACAAGTACATGCTCCTTTTCTTATATTACAATTACAATACCATTTTTATAGAAGTCTTTTCTCATTATACTTATGATGATTTAATGCCAAGTTCAATTTTCTATCTCTTGATATTAAACTAGTAAATTCACTATAAATAATTATTTATTTATTTCACATTTAGAACCAAAAACTTGATCTTATATTCACTTTACTTAAAAGTCATTCTTATAAACACATATTGACATAATAATTTAAAATACGTATCATTTAATAAACACTAATGTAATAAAATTCGAATATTTAAGATTTCAACAGATCACATCACACATATTGCATTAATTGTACATCCCACCTAACACACTAAGCACATAAAGGCTCACATAAATGCTATGCCAGAAAGCATCACATTGTCATTCCAAAACATAAAATAATTAAATATTATTTTAAATTATTTATTATTTAATTAATGTTACAGTTATAAATCAATCAAATTAATATTTATTATTATAAATAATATTTTTCATTTAAACATTTTTAAACAAATAACATCTAAATAATATCACTCAAAAAATAAATTTTTTAACATTGATAAGTTTGATTGTCTAAAAAAATAATGGAATATTAAAATATGAATTTTTCGAAAAGAAAATTTTCAAGTTACATTTTAATAACAATGTCAATCATAAAAATAAAACATCAATTTAATCCAACACGAGATAAATTAATGATAAATCTTAATTTTTGAAAAAAAAAAAAAAAGGGTTGTTTGATTAATTTACATTAAGTTTTTTAACAAAAAATATTTTTTTAATTGTTGTGTCATGCTATACTTTGAATCTAAACTTTTTAAAATATTATATTTATTTATATATACACATATATCGTAAAGGATGTCACAGCTTTGGGATAGGAAAATTGAAAAGACAACTCCCATTGGTAAGACTGATGCAGATTTCTTGGCTCTTCGGATTATCAAATGGGAGATGAGATATAGATTGATATCTTTTCTTAGGCGTTGAAAGCTGCAATTTTTTATTTACTAACCTCCAATGGTGGAGTTTACAAAGCACCAAGTACAACTCTTTTAAACAACAGAGACAAGCTTAAATGGCATATTCCATAGAGCTGTAAACATGGTGCTGATAAGGCTGAAGCATTTTTTTTGGCTGATTTTTTATTTTCTGTTAATATCTGGTTTTTGCTGGCTTTCAGGGTCGGACATTGTAGACTATGCACTTGTCTTGTAGTAAACTGAGCTTTCTCTCTCACTTTTGTCTAATTGAATATAGATTTTGTTTCCGGGAAAGTTAAAATTCTTGTTTGAATTGCTCAGCTCATTCGAATCCTAAGAAAAACTTTCTTTTTATTTGCAGAAGTTGTAGCTGGTTCACCTAATCTCCAACCAGGCAGCATTCACGGTTCAACAGCCTACAAACCCAGGTTCAAGTTTGACCTAGTTATTTATCCTTGTTCTATGTCAACTCTTCATTTGCAGGTATTGGAATATGATCTTGAATATACCCGCACTAGATACATACATGCACTTGAATCAGAATAACGTAATCCCTATCTTCTATATATATACAGCCTAAACTGGGACATGAATGCATTCTATAGCATGGGTTCAATTACCAAGCCTCATGCGGTATTTGTCCCATACCCTGCACAAGGGCATGTCAACCCATTAATGCAGTTAGCTAAGCTTTTACATTCAAGAGGCTTCTACGTAACCTTCGTTAACACTGAGTTTAACCATAGGCGGTTAGTGAGGTCCAAAGGTTCAGGATTTCTCACCAGTTTGTCCGACTTTCGGTTCGAGACCATATCTGATGGGTTGCCACCATCAGACCGTGATGCAACCCAGGACATTTGGGTCCTATCCGATTCGGTTCACAAAAATTGCTTGGGTCCATTTAAGGAGTTGCTGGCTAAGCTAAACGGTTCATCAGAATCTCCACCTGTAAGCTGTATTATATCAGATGGGTCCATGAGCTTCACCATTAAAGCAGCAAAGGAGTTCGGCATACCTGAAGCTCAATTTTGGACCACCTCGGCTTGTGGTTTCATGGCATATTTGCATTTCAGGGAACTCATCGAGGGAGGCATTGTTCCATTTAAAGGTACTTTTTTATCTTATTAATGAGCAGTCACTATGTTCTATGCTATCTATTCTATGTTACTTTTTTATTTTTCAATTATTTTGAATTATACCCTGCACATAAAAACGAGATATGACTAAAATTGTCAGCATCATATTGGTTAGTATACTGTTTTTGTTTTGGAACTAAAACATATCAATTTCGTTGTATTTCAATGTATCCAATCTAAAAGTATTTCTTAAATATTATTATATATATAGTTTAATTTTTACTTTTTTTTTAAAGAAAATATATACATATTATTTTTTCTTTAGTATTCTCCACTCAACCATATTCGTTTTAGATTTATAAAATGTTATCTTGATGTGTCTGCAGATGAAAACTTCACCAAGGATGGCACACTAGATACACCAGTCAATGGAGTCCCTGGTATGAGCAACATGAGGCTTAAGGATTTCCCAACATTGATAAGAACAACAAATCAAACCGACGTAATGTTGAATTTCATGAGTGAAGAAGCACAGAATTGCCTAAAATCTTCAGCAATCATTTTAAACACATTCGATGAGCTAGAACATGAAGTACTGCAAGCAATCGCTGCAAAGTCCACTAACCTTTACACCATAGGCCCACTTTCGTTGCTCGAAAAGCTCACCCCTCTTAGCCGAGGCCACTATTTTAGGTCTAGCTTATGGAAAGAGGACTCCAAATGCCTCGAATGGCTCGACAAGAGACAAGCTAACTCGGTCTTGTTCGTTAGCTATGGCAGCATAACTGTGATGACAGACCAACTGTTCGAAGAATTTGCATGGGGGCTTGCAAACAGCAACCACCCTTTTTTGTGGGTTGTAAGGCCTGATATGGTGATGGGGAACCCTGGAATCTTGCCGGGAGAGTATTATAAAGAGATCGAAGGTAGGGGGTTGATGGTGAATTGGTGCCCGCAAGATCAGGTACTTTCTCACCCTTCAGTTGGGGCATTTCTTACACATTGTGGTTGGAATTCAACACTGGAAAGTATCAGTGGAGGCAAGCCGGTGATTTGTTGGCCATTTTTCGATGAGCAACCCACAAATTGTTTGTATTTATGCAATCAATGGGGAATTGGGATGGAGATTAGTAATGATGTGAAGCGTGATGAAGTTACAACACTTGTGAAAATGATGATGGAAGGGGATACAGGGAAGGAAATGAAGCTAAAGGCTTTGGAATGGAAGAAGAAAGCTGAAGAGGCTACTAATGTTGGAGGATCTTCTTATAATAATCTTAACAAATTCATTAATGACATTCTATAACGAGATATAATGTTATTTCATATTTGTCCTTTGATTTTTAAATTGAAAGATAATTTACGAATAAACATATTCAAATGCATATCTTCTTAAATCAAATTCACCATTGAACTTTGCAACATTTTCTCGAGTACAATTCTTATATCCCTTCTCCATGATCGGGAGTTATGTAGCTAGGATTACTCTTCTTGTATCTCGACATGTAAACATGCATATGAGTTTAAAAATAAAATATTCAAAATACATATGAAAATTTAATAAAAGAAATTAGATATATTAGTGACTACATGTTTAAATCCGGTACTCAGGCCTAGGCCCGACGACCAACGGAGATGGAGCGAACTTCTTCAATGAATCTGTCGAAATTATTGTAAGAAGATCCGCCGACATCAGTGGCAACATGAGCTATTTCCCTCCATTCCAGGGCCTTTTTCTTCATCTTCTTTCCATTTTCACCTTCCATCATTTCCTTCACAAGCGCAGCAACGTCATCGCGGTATACATTAGGGCTAACTTCCACACCAATGCCCCATCTGCTGCATGCAAATCTACAATTCGTTTGTTGTTCGGCAAAGAACGGCCAGCAAATCACAGGCACCCCTCCCGAAATGGATTCCAATGTCGAATTCCACCCGCAATGCGTAAGAAAAACCCCGACAGACCCATGGGACAACACTCGATCTTGGGGACACCAGCTCGTAATAAATCCTCTATCCTTGACCTCCTCGAAGAACTCTTCGGGCAAAACAGCTGATTCCCCCATCACAACATCAGGTCTCACGATCCATAAAAACGGGTGCTTGCTGTTTGCAAGTCCCCATGCGAACTCTTTCAGATGATAATCGGACATCACCGTGACACTCCCGTAATTCACATAAACCACAGATTTGGGTTCCCTTTGATTCAACCATTCAATACAGTTGGTGTCTTCTTTCCATAAGCTCGACCTCAGTGAGCTGAAATGGCTTTTGGGGACATGTCTGCCGAGCAAATTCAAAGGACCCGAGGTATAAAAACGAGGGAATTTGGCAACAATGGCTTCCAACACCTCATGTTCTAACTCATCAAATGTATTGAAGATTATTGCTGAAGATTTTAAGCAGTTTTGAGCTTCGGATCCCATGAAATCAAACATAATATCGTTGGGATCTATTGTTCTTATAAAGCTCGGGATATCCTTGAGCCTCATGTTACTCATACCAGGGATCCAATCTATTGGTGTGTCCAGAGTGCCATCATTCACGAATTTTTCATCTGTAAAAAACGTATATGTAAATGATAGAAACTGAGGTAAAACAATTGCTAAACACTGCTAAATGAAATGAATAACTTCAAATCCGTAAAACAGTTTTCTCCATAATTCTTTCCTTATTCATTCTGTACATCAAGACCTACTTTTATAGCTGAGAACTTTAGTAACTGCTCTGTTTATAACAGCATAACAACCTCACTAACAAACCTAATCCACTGGAATACATATACTCTATCATGCATCTATCTTCTCAACCGGTAAAACCCGAAGAAAAGTTCGAAATCGAGTGAAACTTGTGGCAGAAAGAGGCTTGGTAAACACATCAGCCACCTGATCACAGGCAGGAACCTCGCCAACGACAAGAGTACCACTAGTGACCTTTTCCCGAACAAAAAATAAGTCAAGCTCGACATGTTTGAATTTCGAATGAAGCACTGGATTGGCTGCAACTGCAACTGCACTAGAACTGTCACACCAGATAGTAGGCACATCAGGTGATGGAACTGGCAACTCATGAAGAAGAGAAATCAACCAGGTGATATCACTAGTAGCCACAGCAAGACCGCGATACTCAGCTTCAGCCGTAGAACGAGACACCACCTGCTGCTTTTTAGAACACCAAGAAACTGGGTTATCACCAAAATATACACAGAAACCGGACGTGGAGCGACGGTCATCAAAATCAAGACCCCAATTAGCATCAGCATACCCTACAAGTGACAAACGCGAGGACGGTTGTAATACCCCGAAAATCTTTACAGTAATATATTATCCTTGATATAATAAAATAAGGAAATAAAGTGATAAAAAAGGGAAGTTTTGAGTTATGGCAACATTGGGAAGTAAATTATGATATCTTGATTCAGGAAAGGACTAAATTGTAAAAGTTAGAAAAGTTTTGTTGCCTAAGAGTAAATACTCAAGGCTTAAAGGGTTAAAGTGTAAATATGAAAAAGTTGAAGGACCAATAGTGTAAATATTTTAAGGGTAGAATGATCTAGAAACTAAGGAAAATGGATGAATTAGGACCAAATTGAATAAGTGAAGAACTATGAGGACTAAATTATAATTTTACCAAATTAAATGATGACTCAAGGATGGAATTCTAAAAGATCATGAAGGGCAAAATGGTCAATTAGTAAGAGAGAGAATTCTAGAATGTAATGATTATGTTAATGATATTTTAAATTAATTAATTAGATAAATATTATTTTATTAATATTTTATGAGATATTTAATATTATTTTATTATTATTTATTTAGTATATAAGGAAAGAAAGATGAAGAATTTTCATCATCTTTCCTTTCCATGCAAACTAACGTGAGAGAAAGAGAGGAAGAAAGAAAGTTTTACTTTCTTTACAATTTGGTCCTTTACCAAAAATTCACCATTTTCACCCAAATATCAAATGAATTTCCATAGCTACCAAGAGAGAAAAATGTTAAGGAGAGCATGGGGAGTTAGAATATCAAGTTGGACTCAAGAAATAGAAGCTGGAGGAGAGAGAAAATCAAGTTAAAGATTGGTATCAAGAGAATAAGGTAAGTACATCAAGATTTCAATATGTTTTTAAGTTTGTTATTGTTGATAAATCATGGAAATAATGTTATAGTAGAGTTTTCTTACATAAGGTCCTATGTTCTTGATATGTTAGTGAAGAGAAAATAAGAGAAAGTGATGAGAAATGGTGTAGAAAAAGAAAATAAGGGTGTTATAACATGGTAATTAATATCTTGCACTAAAACAGTTATGGACAGCAGCAGTAGTATAACTTTGAAAAATCACCATAAATTGTATAAATTTAATTAGAAGATGAACAAAATATGTAATTAAATCTTATTGAGTCTAGTTTCTCATAGAAGAAACAGTGTAAGCAATGGATTTGTAAATTTTGAGATATAATGAATTTTGTGAGACAATGTCAGAATGAATTCGGGTTCCCCTGTTCGGACTTTGAAAAATCATAAAAAAATGAAGAAAAATAATTAGAGGCTTAAATTTATATGTATAGAATCCTGAATGAGTCTAGTTTTAATAGAAACAAACTAGCACATCATTTGAATTCTTTACAAGGAGATAATAAATTTTTAGTGAAGAAGGGTCAGAACTGTCAGACAGCAGAACAGGGGTGACTTTAATGAATAAACTGTACTAATTGGCTAAACCAAAAATTCTGAAAATTTTATGGTAAGAAGAAATGTGAGTCTAGTTTCAGGAAAAATTAATGGATCTTAATTTCGAGTTCTGTAGCTTAAAATATAAATAATTTAGTGACTATGACGCAAATGGACAGTTTTGAATGTACATATAAGTAAATAGTGAAATTATTGATAATGTTACTTGTTGCATGTTATATAAATCGAGGATGTGGAATGGAGAGGAGGAGGAGGAAAATATGTATGAATATTCATCTAGCATGGCTAATTTGCATGTTTTAGGCTCAGAGACTAAATTGAATAAAAGTAAAACTTTATGGGCAATTTTGTAAAAATGTCAGAAATGACTAAATTGCATGAAATAGATTATTTTATTATTTAAATTACAAAATTTAACGAAATTATCAATTTAGTTCAAGATCGGGGGAAAACATGTTTTAGGGATTAAATTGAAAAGTGTTGAAATTATGGAAATTTTTGATATTTTATAGAATTCATGGACTGTTATCAATATATATGAGAATAATAGTTGGAAATAAGGATTAAATTGCAAGAATTTTATTTTCCTGACCCTAAGGATGAAATCGTCATTAATTAAAAGTTTAGGGGCAAAATGGTAATTTTGCTTAGAGCATTAATTAAATGTATTAGAATATGAAATGAATGAAAATGATGATCAAATTTATTTATAAAGATCCGGACGACACAAATACGAGACTTGATCATGGAAAAGAAAATATATCAGAATAATGAAATCATAAACACGAACAATCAATGAGGTAAGTTCATGTAACTTGAATTATATTTTTAAATACTTGAAATGTATGTTATTGATGTGAATATGATTTGAATGTTCATCATATGAAAATTGATGAAACATTGACATATTTGATAAAAAAAGGAAAGAAATCCCGATTGAATGAAAGGAAATTTCGATGGATCTCTGAAAAGGAATTGACGGTAAAAGGATCTAGCCTGGACGGGTGATCCTATCCTGATATAGCCCTCCCGAAGAATATGTGGAAAATGGATTTAGCCCGGAAGGGTAATCCGAATTAGGGTCCGAATTTATCTGGATGGTAATTGGATCAAGCTCATTAGAGTAATTGTCGTTGCAGGATTTAGCCTCGGGTGGTAATCCCGACAATACTCTATGAGTTTATATTATGAGGATTTAGCCTGGACTGGTAATCCCACTGTAAGGATGAGGTTCGCGGGAGTGTGCTCTCGATATGAAGCGTGTAATACCATGGTTGAAAGATACCATGGCAACTGATATGAAACGTGTAAGACCATGGTTGAAAGATACCATGGCAACTTTGATATGAAACGTGTAAGACCATGGTTGAAAGATACCATGGCAACCCGAGATGAAATGTGTAAGACCATGGTTGAAAGATACCATGGCAACGTGACATGAAATGTGTAAGACCATGGTTGAAAGATACCATGGCAACATGACGGGAAACGAATAAGACCATGGTTGAAAGATACCATGGCAACATGACAGAAAATGAGTAAGACCATAGTTGAAAGACACTATGGCATCATGTCGAAGATAAATAAGATCGTGGAAGAGAAACGCCAAGATATCTGTTGAACAACTAATATTAGTGTAATATAACAAATGGTTAAATGAAATGGTTATACAAAATGGTAATGTGAAATGTTTACAGAATTGATCATACGGAAATAAATGTACAAAATAGTTGTATGAAATAATTTATAAGATAGATAAATGAAATAAGTATAGGTATATGGAATTTAAATTATGTTAAGTTTAATACGAACTATTACCGAAATAAATATACCTAAGATATAAGGAAATGATGTGTTATTAAAGAAACGGTAAGAGAATGATATGTATCATGACATGTACATATGAGATTATCTTTTATATGTTAACATAAGGAAAATATGTAAGTTAAGACGAGTATTAAATTCAAATATGACATATTGAGAAAATAAGAATTTATATGAAATATGTATAAGTACACTAACAAGTGTTATTGTTGATGCTTAGGCAAGTGCCAAGCCATTGATTGAATGGTAATATATTTATTGATGCATTAAATTGATAAGTATTTAAGTGAATTTTTTTTTTTAGTGATCTGCAAATGGTAGAAATGCTCCGAAACCCTATTCTGGCAGCGTATACGGGTTAGGGGCGTTTCAACGGTCGAATAACAAGACCATAGTTCAGTGTCCCACAGAGATAGCGCAAGATACGTTTCAACGCAACCATATGTGTAGTGGTGGGAGTATGCATGAATTGACAGATACGATTCACAGCATAAGAGATATCAGGACGTGTAAGCACCACATATTGTAAAGCACCAGCCAAACTCCGGTACTCAGTAGGATCACACAATCGGTCACCATCATCCTTGGATAACTGAGAGGAACTAACCATAGGAGTATTAACAGGCTTCGCATGGAGGAGTGAGCTTCGAGTAAGCAGATCGCGAACATATTTCCGCTGACACAAATGAACACTCCCAGAAGAAGAACGTGTAACCTCAACCCCAAGAAAGTAATGTAAATCTCCCATGTCTTTGGGAGAGAACATAGCATGCAACTGTTGAATGAAACTATTGATAGTCGCCAGATTATCACCAGTGATGATTATATCATCTACATACACCAGAACATATACCGTAGTACCTGATGCAAGTCGAACGAATAAAGATGCATCAGATCGAGAACCAGTAAATCCAACAGAAATAAGAAACCGCTTTAATTTATCAAACCAAGCTCGAGGAGCCTGGCGAAGTCCATATAAAGCTTTCTGCAACCGACATACCAGTGGCCGTCCATCAGACCCAAACTGAACAAACCCCGGGGGCTGCTGCATGAAAACCTCAGTATCCAGGTCACCGTTTAAAAATGCATTATTTACATCAACTTGTCGAAGGGACCAGCCTCGCGATACTGCAATGGACAAAATGACTCGAATGGTAGACGGCTTAACTACTGGACTAAAAGTTTCTCTAAAATCACATCCAGGTACCTGAGCACAACCCTTAGCAACCAACCGAGCCTTTCGACGATCAACAGACCCATCAGGCTTTTTCTTAATTTTGAATAACCATTTGCACCCAATTGCTTTACGTCCAGGAGGAAGCGACACAAGCTCCCAGGTGTTATTGGCCAGAAGCGCATTAAACTCTGCTTGAACAGCTAGTTTCCACTGCGGATGAGCAAGCGCCTCGTCAACAGAACATGGTTCAAACTCAACAGTCTCTGCAGACAAAATTCTAGGCTTAAAAATACCAGCCTTTGATCGTGTAACCATTGCATGCGTATTCCCACACGAACCCGGTAACGAAGCGGCAGGCGTCGAGGAAGCAGAAGAGGACTCACGAGAACCAGACTGTGATGTATCAGAAACACCCGCCGGTGAACCATAAGTGACAGACGGGAGAGCAGACTCAGAATGAGGCACCGCACTGTGAGACGCCTCACTAGTAGTACCAGGCAACTGACACGAAGGCATGGGAGTAATCACCGGAGCGGAAGAATAGTCACGACCAACAACGAGAACATAAGTAACATTGGACGGAGAAGAACCAGTAGCAGACACTGGTGAATGGGAAAACAGGAACCGATGTTCATCAAACACGACATGCCGAGAAATTATCACCGAGCCATCAGGAGTAAGACAATAATAACCTTTGTGTTGAGAACTGTACCCCAAAAACGTACAGGGTTGAGACCGAAAATCCAGTTTATGATGCTGAAAAGGACGAAGATACGGAAAACAACAGCAGCCAAAGACTCGAAAATGATCATACTGCGGAGCACACCCATAAAGCTTCTGATACGGAGATTGACCTTGAAGAACTGGAGTAGGAAGTCGATTAATAAGATGAACTGCACTGCGAAAGGCATAACCCCAGTGCTGCATAGGCAAATTAGCCTGGGCTAATAGAGTAAGACCAGTCTCTACTATATGCCGATGCTTTCGTTCCACAACACCATTTTGTTCAGAAGTGTGAGGGCACGAGAGACGATGAAGGATGCCCTGATCAGCAAGTAATGAGGCAAAAGCCCGAAACTCTCCACCCCAATCACTTTGAAATTTCTTAATAGTTTTCCCGAACTGAGTGGCAACCATTTTTTGAAACTGAGAAAAACACTCAAGAGCTTGAGATTTACGTTTAACCAAATACACCCATGTAAACCGACTGTACATATCTACAAACGAAACATAGTATAAATGTCCTTCACAAGCAACCGACGCCGGGCCCCACAAATCAGAAACAACTAACTCAAATAATTCTATATACTCAGTAGTGGACAAAGAAAACGGGAGTTTATGAGATTTACCCTTCTGACAGGCAATACAAATATGAGAAAGAGACTTCTTATTAGTAACAATACCACAATTATTCAAAACAGTAGTAACAACTGAAGACGAAGGATGGCCAAGCCTATTATGCCATAAGGTAAATGGATCAGACCGGGACGGACTGTCTTCAACATCAACATTATGAACAGCAGAGACACAAGGCAATGAACGTGTAGGGTCAGCAGAAAACTGATATAGTCCATCACGAACTCGGCCCCGCAACAAAGTTTCCCCCGTCTGGATGTCCTTAACGACACAATAGGTGGGATGAAACTCAAAAAATACATCATTATCTCGAGCAAACTGAGACACAGATAACAGATTTTTTCGAATGCTCGGAACACACAGAACATTAGACAACCGTAATAATTTGGAACTAGCAGGAATAACCGTGTCCCCAACAGATAAAATATGAGTAGGAGCCCCATTACCCATTAAAAGTTCAGATGTACCTGAATAAGGAGTAGACGCACTTAAATCGGCAGCATTCTGACACACATGATTAGAGGCTCCAGAGTCTGGATACCACGAGACAGTCCCAGCTGGTGTAGGAATATGTGGATCAGCACTGCCATAGCTAGAACCATATCGAGATGTATCGAAAAAATCAGACGCACGAACATCTGAAACTCGAGGCAATCCAACCCCTTGAGAGTTGTCAACATCAAAGACCCGAGCACGAGGCTTTGTATACCAAGGAGCCCCAGGGGAAACATTCGGACCGGAGCCGTCGAAACCAACACAATTAGCAACTGGAGACCCAGGTGACTGCTGAGAGACATAGTGAGCCTTGGGAGCGTGATGCGGACCACTCGGCCCAGACGAATGAAACATCTGGCCTGCGAAACTAGGCCCATGTTGTTGGCCCAAATCCAAATGAGACCTTTTAGCAATAGGCGGCCGGTTAAAATAATCAGGCGCATGGGGCACATAAGGCCCAGAATCATAGGGACCAAGAAGCGGTCCAATAGAACCAGTAGCCCAATTGGGCTGGGCAAATGCAACAGTGGCAGGAGGATTCTGCTGCCAAACCCATTGTCCTCCTTCAGATTTGAGAACCGAGGGGCGTGCACGAAAAGCTTCATCACGACCAGTAACTATGGCCGCCGACGAACCACCATACTCCCTGTCAAAGCGGTAATAGCACCGTTGAGCAGGATGACCAAACCGATTGCAGATCTGACATTGGATTCGTGAGCGAAAAGCACGACCACCACGAAACCCCGAAGGCACCCGACCACCGCGAGCACTCGGAGCATTATACGCAGGTGTCGAATCAGAGGTCTGAACCACATGGGCCACCAACGGCACATCACGCGCGGCCCGTAACTGTCGATTCTCAAACGCCATAAGAATATCTACCAGTTTGGAGAACGACAAAGGCTCCGATGACGCCGAGACCACCATAAACACAGAATCAAACTCAGACGTGAGACCACCAAGAAGTACCTCAACCTTCTCCGCCTCTGGAACGTCCGAGCCCGACGCCGCAAGCAAGGCGCAGAGGGAATTGATTTTAGAAACATACTCCTTGATGGTAGATCCACCCTTCCTAACCGCATGTAGATCGTGGCGGATCTGAGAAATTCTTTCAACCGACGTGGCAGCGAAGAGATGACTTGCTGCACTCCAGATATCACAAGCCGATTTAGTGGATATGAAATAGGAAAGAAGAGAGGAACTCACCGTGGAAAGAAGCCACGAAGCAAGAAGCTTGTCTTGCTGCATGAACCAAACCGCGTCCGGATTCGGGGCAAGACCACCGTCACCCGTGGGCACTACCTTCGGCGGGTCAGGGACAGAGCCATCCAAGAACCCCTGAAGCCTGTACCCATCGACAACAAGCCGAACTTGATGTTACCACTGAACAAAATTGGATTCATCCAATTTGGGAATCTCATGTCGAGGAAAACTATAGACTAAGCGAGAATGAGACGCAGACAAAGGGACAGAAGCACCAGACTGCTGATCAACCATTGGATCCATGATCTCGGAGCGGAAGCACTACCAAGACCTTAGGCGACTGATACCATGATAGAAACTGAGGTAAAACAATTGCTAAACACTGCTAAATGAAATGAATAACTTCAAATCCGTAAAACAGTTTTCTCCATAATTCTTTCCTTATTCATTCTGTACATCAAGACCTACTTTTATAGCTGAGAACTTTAGTAACTGCTCTGTTTATAACAGCATAACAACCTCACTAACAAACCTAATCCACTGGAATACATATACTCTATCAGTAAAGATGCAAATCCCCGAAACGGAAGAAAAAATATGAAACAAAAGATGTTTACCTTTGAAAGGAACAATGCCCCTTTTGAATAGTTCATTATACTGCAAATAACACATGAAACCACAAGCCGAGTCAGTCCAAAACTGGAACTCGGGTATCCCAAGCAACCGGCCGGCTTCAATGCCAAAGCTCATCACACCATCAGAAACAATGCAGGTAACAGGCGGCACATCAGAAGAGTTCAGTTTAGTAATAAGCTCCAACAATGGAGCCAAGCAATTCTTCCTCGTCGAGTCGCATAACGCAGGGATATCCTGAGTTGCATCCTGGTCCGACTGCGGCAGCCCATCGGGTATCGTTTCGAACCTAAAATCCGGCAAACCCTTCATTGCTTCGGCACCTTTGGATCGAACCAGGCGTCTATGGTTGAACTCAGTGTTGACGAAGGTTATATGGAACCCTCTCGAGTGTAAAAGCTTAGCTAATTGCGTCATTGGGTTAACATGACCTTGTGAAGGATATGGAATACAAACAACATGGGGTTTTTGAGCTTCAATTGAACCCATTTTTGAAGAATTATTTGAGAATGAATCATAGCTAAAATGAAAGAGGATTTTATAAGTGTTGCTCAACATCAATGGAGGTTAAGACAAAATGCATGTTAAAGTCAAACAATATGAAAGATGCCTTAAATCAAGAATTCATTGGCTATTTATAGAATTATTGAATGACGTAAACAACTGGTGCATATAATGGTCAGTTGAAGATTATTTAATTATAATTTTATGAAATTTGTTAATAAATTTAAAAAATTAATACACTATTACCTCGCTGATTCAATCTGTTTTTGAAAAATAGTTAAATGGTTAAAAATCGAAACATGGCTTTTTAAATCTATTGGTCAACGCAGTTACGCTGTCATAAGAGGCACTAAAATGAATCTTAAGATCCATATAAATTGAGTCTATAATGGACTTTCCTCATTTACGACCCACATCCTCACCTGCAGTAGACCACTCATCTGCCCATTCCAGCCCACCATTGGAGATGGTGGAACCATGTTTTTATTTATTTATTTATTTGGTACATTTTTATTTATTATTGTATTAATATTTGTTTAGTATGATATTCTTATTTATGTTTTATATGTTAAAATAAATATTTGTGGAATTATTTTATATTAATAAAATTATTGAATATTTTATTGTAAAATATTCGTAGTTTGACAAAAAAAATTGTGAAAAATCATTTAATTACATTTTGATAATTTTTATTCTTAGCATTAAATTTGAGTTAAAATTTAAGTTCAAATTCAAATTAATAGAATATTGTGATTTTTTTCAAATCTTTATGAAAATATCTTAAATTGAAATAACCAAATGCAGTCCAATTCTTTTTTTAATTTTAAAATTGAGTTTTAATAAAATTCACTTTAATAAGATTTTAATTTAAACTTTAAAAAATTAAATGGAACTGATCAACTAAATTAATTATTTAATTAATCCATACATAAATTTTACAATATGCAACCTAAACTTGAATATTCAAAATCTCAAAATCTTAACCATTATCGGCACAGGTAATATCTCATAAAACTATCATAAAAGTTTTCGTGTCAAGAGTCAAATTAAATTTTACTTCTGTACAAAAAAAAAATGCAAAATTAATATTTTATGTTAGATGAAAAAGTAAATTAATTTTTTTGTTAAAATTTTTATCTATTTATACTACTAAAAATTTGTGTTATTGATAAATGATTAGACAATTATATGTAACGTGTCACGTGTACCTCTTATTGATGTACAAAAACTAACTTTTAACAATATAAATAAATAAAAATTTTAACAAACTAATCCAACTTACCCTTTAATTCAACTCCAACACTGGCAACACAAGCTCAGTAGTTTTACCGTAATATCTCAATGGCAAGTAGTAGTATTTTTATTTTGAGAAATTAAAAGGAAAAGCTGATAATTAATGGGCAACTACTGGTTTCTGCAGCTGCTGCAGAAGACTTGTCATATGGAGATTACGTATGAGAATCTGATGGTACAAACTGGTTCACGTGTATGTAATCACTTGATCATATTTTTTCGACGGTCTTGATTTCCCCAATGCCAATCCTCTTTCTTTCTTTCTTCTTTTTTTTTTTAATATTCTTTTTTGTCTGTGTGCCTGCTCATGGTCCCATTTTCTAAGTAAATGTAAGAATAATGTATTAAGTATAATATATCATAGAGGTGATCATGGGCCGGGTTCAGACTGGACCTATACAAAATTTTAGGCCCGTCTACTAGGTCCAGGCTCGGCCCGAAATAAAATTGCTAAGCTCGAGCTCGGTCCGGCCTGGCTCATGTTAATTTTTTTTACTTATTTCATTAAATAAAAATTTTAAAAATATAATAAATCAAATATATTTAAAAACATAAAAACAAATAAAAATGATACTAAAATAATTCTTAAAATAATACACAATTTTACAATATAATAAAAATAGTTATATTAAAAATTTAAAATGATTAAAAATAAAATAAAAAATATATTAATATATAATTCGGGCCGGGCAGGGCCCCGGCCAAAAAATTCTTACCCGAGGCCCTGCCTGTTTTCTAAACGGGCCTATTTTTTTGCCCAATCCCATTTTTCGGGCCTATATTTTTATCCAAACCCTCCCATTTTTCAGGCGGGCCTTCGGGCCGGGTCGAGCCGCCCAACCCATGATCAGCTCTAATATAACATAACCAACATTTGTGTTTAATTTTTTTTACATATTTAATAATATATACTATATTGATAATTTGTAAATAGAAATAAAAAAAAACACAACATCCATAAAATATTCATGCTAAGTTTTCTTATTTAAAAAATATCTAATTTTTATGATTTAATGAAAATATTATATCAATTATCAAATAAATCCTGGAATGTAAATTGTTATTACTTAGGCACTTAGGCAGGTACCAGCCGCTTGTATTAATAAGGCTGGTTTATTGTAATAAGTAAGAAGGATGACTAGGAATTTATTACCAGAAGGGTAAAAAAAATACAGTTTTTTCTATTAATTAAATGCTAAAAAATTTAAATTGAAAGTTTTAATTTTTGAAAGAAAAAAAAAAAACCATTTAGTCAAAGCCGTAGCTACACCTCTGATAATATGTAACGTGATATCAATTTTTCATCGAGAAAATATGCAAAAGTCTATTTTTTTGTTATTTTTATTAATTTAATAAATAATTATATAAAGATTTTACTAATTTAAAAAATAAAAAAGTAAAACATATTTTATATTAATATTAATATATTTTATAATTAAATTTAAATAAAATAATTCACTCTAATCAGAACTGATTTTTTTAACTAATACTTAAAACTATTAATAATTTCTCTCAACTCTATTAGATAAGAGAATAAATACATTTAAATTAATTTAATTTAAATTGAATTAATTGAGTGTATATTCATTAATAATTTAAAATAATAATAAAATTCGAATAATTATTAATAAATAAATGAAGTTAGAATGGGTGAGTAAATGACATGAGCTTTAAATACGTTTAACTCCAAATCAAATATAGGTAAACCTAACTAAGATTTTGCCAACGTGATTCACTCGTCCCATTGCAAAAATATTCTCATCTACGCATGACTAATCCATTCAAAATAATAATAATAATAATTAAGCTCAATTAAATCTTAACTCGATTGATATTAATATTATTATTGGTATAGAAATATGTGGATTCAAATGTATTAAAACCCATTATTTTTAGAGGTGTAAATGAATAGAATATTCGGTGAAATGTTTGTATAACATTCGTTTATATTTTTAATTAAGCTAAATAAACGAGAATTAATGCAATTTTTATGTTCATTTAATAAACGAACAAACATGAATAGAGATGTGTTTGGTTCGTTTATATTTACGAACAAGCTCATTTATTGGCTTGTTTATTGACTTATTTATTAATGACATTTTTTTATAAAAATTCAATTAGTATATATTAATAAAATTATCTTAAAACTCGTTTATTATTTTATTAATATATATTAATAAAATTATATTGATTTGTATTTTTCATTTATAATATAATTATTAATATTTATATTTAACTAATTTATATCTAAACAATATATGCGTGTGTATGTATTTGTTGTTTGTTTGTTTGTTTATTATTTGTTAACATTATTTGTGAACATGTTTGTTCATTTAATGTTCGTGAACATGTTCGATTATGTTAAATGAATATGTTCGTGAACATTAAATAAACGAACATAAACACACATAATTTTAAATAAACGAACACGAATAAAAATTTAAAATTATTAGTGAACACAAACTGAATATGAACATATTTAAAAGTAACAAACGAACATGATAATAAATTTGTTAATTTAAGCTCAATTCATTTACAGCTTCAATTATCCTCCTATAAGTACGGGAGAGGAGAGATTTATGTTAAAAACAAATAAATAAATAAATGCTGGGCCATCGTTTTAGGAAGTGTAGGCCTGGTGGCAATTCATCCTAACATCAATAAATTGCATCTTTCAACACATGGTTTCTAAAATTGCAGAAAATAGGCACAGCAAAATGGCTATCACATGCTCTGTGGAAACAAACCTGGGGCATTCACTTCCATGGATGCTATGTTAAAAAGGCACTTCCAAATTCAGCACCTGTTTCTAATACCTTCCTGGACAGTTTTAAATACCATACAATTAAAAAAATAAACATAATAATCTCAATTAAAACATTAAATTATTAATACGTATGAGTACATAAATTGATTTTAAGATGCACATAGGAGAATCAAACAATATTTTGATTTTTGATTTAATAATTTAATAAATTGATTGTACTATTAACTATATGCATTCTTGGAACATACAGTCAACTTAGAACCCAATTTTAAGTTGTTTGGATTTAAGATTGAGTGTGGGGTATTCATGTTTATGTGATTAAGATTGTATTCAACTTAATGGGAAAAAACTATTTAGATAGCCATAATTTATAAATCATACTTATAATCATAATAACATTAAAGGATGACATTTATTGTTTCAAAGTTAAGAAAAGGAGATAGTTTTTGTTGTTAATCAAATCTAATTTTTTTTGGAAATAAATAATAAAATTAATTAAAATAACAGAAGTAAAGGTAGTTTAGTCTAAATTTTTAAATTTTTTTTTTTTTTGTAATATAAGATAATTTAAGAAATAGTATTGAGATATTACCTTTTATATTACGACATTTTGATATTATTTGAAAATATAAAATTATAATATAATTGAAATGTTTCGAATCTAAATAAAATATTTTAACCCGAAATATATGCAATGTAATATAATCTCAACTAAAGATTTATATTTTAAATTCATAGATGACAAGCAATTCAAAGGAGATGAAAAATAAAAGTAATGCAAATCTCATTTATTAATTTATTTATTTCTATATAAAAAGATTTTTAAAAAATAAAAAATATTTGTAAAAATATAATTTTCTATAACAATTTATTTTTAATTATTTTCTAATTTAATTACTACTCGATTGATTACTGATTTTAACTAGATTTGAAATTTAAATGATAATATAGATATGCGTTGAAAGTTTACGAGTAAAATCAAAATGTAAATATAATTATATATTCGAGTAATCATAAAATATATAATCAAATTATTATAATACAGATAAATTAAAACCGAAACAATCTTAAATTATATCTAATTAATCAAACTAAAATTCATAGAAGGGGAGTTTATGAAGATGAAGGTACAAAAGAAAATATTCCAATAAATTTCCCAACCTCTTTTACAGGTTTAGATTTACTAAGTCTAATACATTGTCTTAGTAACAAGAGTTGTACAAATAAGTTAAATTCTTGAAAAATTTTCTCCTTAGATTTTGATATGCTAACAACCTAGCATGTACAACTGAGCTTATATTTTGTTACTATTTTTATTAGTAGTGTGTCTCTAAATAGATTGTTGAAATCTTAATAATGTAAATTTATTTATTTATACTCACAACCCTAAAAAAATAAAATGATGTAATAATGTATTTATAAAATATTATATAAAAGATTTCATTAGGATTATTATTTTGTTTTTAGATAAAAAATACAAAATATAATAAAAATATGATCAAAATAATATAATATATTTTATTATTATCGAATTGAATTCCTCGTGTCAACTCAAACGGAAGGGTTTAATATTCAATATAAATTATAAATTTTAGCATCACTAAAATAACAAAAAATTATTTGGAGAAAAGGTAAACAGCATAAAAGAAAATTCACCATTGTTTAAAAGAAGAAAGATTATCCGGGAAAGTGCAAAGGCAAAAGCATCATCGGCCATTGAATTTCCCAAAGACCCGCCATCCTACCAACATTGGAGTCATTTCGAATTACTGCTCATTTTTTTTTATTTGAATCAAATGGAATTGAGATTGCCAATTATATATAATCAAATCGAATTGATCTCTCAAAGTTGGAAGAGCAGCAGAGACTCAAAGAGGGGTTAAAATCTCATTCCCCACTGTTACAGTGATTACCCAAACCCGAAAAGACAAAACCCACATTTGTGTTCATTCAATTATTTACTTTTCCTTCACGTTTCCCTTTCTCTTTCTCTTTCCCATTGTTTTGTTTTTGGGGGGGTTTTGCTTCTTTTATTTTCGCTTTGTTCTTTCTGTAGTCTTCTACTGCCACTTAAAGCGCTCTCTCTCTCTCTCTCTCTCTACCTGTGCTTTCTTTCTGCTTTCTCTCTCTTTTTAACCTTTGTTTCTGGCGGATAAACCGGGGTCTTTGCAGATCCAGGGGAAAAAAATCCCAACTTCTGGTAAAAACTCTTATTCTTTCCTCCTTTTTTTTTTTTCCTTGTTTAACTGTAAAGCGTAAACTCATTGTGTGTGTATATATGTGTTCATTCTTTCTCTGTCAGTTTTTCTTTTTCATTCTTGTTAAAGATAATGTTTTTGTTTACATTTTGCAGTGCTACTCAGTTAGTAATGTTAATTAGGACAAAATGATGTGGATGTTCTTGGTTTTTCCTCTCTGATCTATATTTCTGAGCTTAAGACCTCCTTCGGGGTAAAATTTCTGCCTCTTTTGTTGCTTTTGTTTTTGTTTTTCTTGCATAATTGGTTTCTTTTAGCTTTTTTTTTTTTTTTTTTTTTTTTATCTGCGTATGTTTTGTTTTCAAAGGTTTTTTTATCAGTAGTATTGGAATAGAGTGTTTTTTATTTGGGTTTCTAAAGTATTTTTTTAATTATTATTATCAGGTCTTCATTTCCAATCATCTTTCTCTTTAAAGTTTGACTCTTTTAATTGGAAACTGGGATTTCATTGTTCAAAAATGTGTTTTTTTTACCCTTCATTGTTACTTTTGGCACTTCTAATTGCTAACTATTTAGGCCTCATCCTCATTGGTTTCTGCTTGTCATTTAGCTTCTATTCTCTTCTCTTCCATTTTGGTTATTTATTTGTAGAAGCATTTTAATGGCTTACTGCTTGCAGTTTCGTACTTAATTATGCTTTAGCTGGAAAGGAAGCAGGGATTAGATGGGGGAGAATGTTGATTTCAGACGCTGGGATGAATTGATACCGGATGCCTTAGGGCTGATTTTCAAGAATCTTCCGCTCCAGGAAATACTTACTGTTGTTCCGGGGGTCTGCAAGTCGTGGCGGAAAGCGGTTACTGGACCGTATTGCTGGCAGGACATTGACATTGAACAATGGAGCCAACAATGCCGGCCTGAAACCCTTGATCGAATGCTTCAAATGCTGATAACTAGAAGCTCGGGTTCACTCCGAAAGCTTTGTGTTACTGGTCTTGCTAATGACCAGAGCTTTTCACTCATTGCAGATAAGTAAGGACGTTACATATTGCTATCCATGCCTTTCAATTGCATTCTCTGTTTATTATATCCCCTTTGGCGTGAAAGTTATTACATCTGCAATTTGCAACTGGAAGGGCATAAAACCACTATAGGTTTCGATATGAGGCTTGTGCTTCGTTTATTATTTCATGAGCTAACGGGCTAAATGGAAAAAATGCTGACATTGGGTGTATGTCGCGGCTAAAGTCTTAGCTTAGGCAACTAATACTAAACTGAAAACTAATACCTAGCTGGATGAAGCTGCTCATAATTTTCATTTTCCTTCTATTTTAGTTTAAATTCTGTATCTTGAGTATCTTACTGATAGAATATGATGGATTCTAAGATCAGCGTTCACGTTCCTTTTTATTTTATGACTTCATTGTGGATATTGTAAATTCAATAATTGCTGCCCTCATTTTCACTCTTATTCTCCCCTGCTTCTAGTGCCAAATCCCTTCAGACTTTACGGCTGCCAAGAAGTGAAATAAGTGATTCGATAGTGGAACAGGTTGCTGGGAGGCTTTTTTCGGTGACTTTCTTGGATGTTAGTTACTGCAGGAACATCGGGGCTCCTGCCCTTGAAGCAATTGGTAAGAGCTGTAAGTTACTAATGGGGTTGAGGAGAACAATGCACCCATTAGAGGTAATCGACAAGCTGTCTCAAGACGATGAGGCCTTTGCCATTGCTTCAACAATGCCGAAGCTCAAGCAACTTGAGGTGGCATACCTACTTATTAGCACCGAAGCCGTGCTTAAGATACTCGAAAACTGCCCTGAGCTTGAATTATTGGATGTGCGAGGATGTTGGAACGTGAAGCTAGATGAAAATTGTATCAAGAAATTCACACGACTGAAAGTGGTCGGACCTCATGTTGTCGATTATTTTGGGATGAAAGGTTGCGATGACTGTTCAAATTATTCAGGTTCCTCTGGTTACTTGGCCTGGGATTTTGTTGCCGGAAATGTCGGTTCTGATTATGACGATGAAATATCTGATGGGGATTGGGAAGATGACCAAAGCATGGAAGATGTTGAAATGAGGTTCTACGATGGATTCGATTTAGACAATGCTGCCTTTGATTGGCCCCTCTCTCCCTAAGGATTTTTCCCATCTTATTTTCATAACTGGCTTTGACAATCTCTGTCGATGCTTTTCCACCATTATTGAGTACCTCTTAGCTGCCACTTTGTTATGTATAAACAAAGCTTTTCCGTGAGTGTTTGTAATAAAAAACCAGTAACATGTAGCCAAAAAAGAAGAAGCTTTCTTTTATATATATATTTTTATGGTCCGGTAGTGCCCTTGCAATAATTATAGAGTTTCGGTGTGGGATTGTAAGATACTTGAGATTGGTGTGTTTGGTTGGTGACTTTGATGGAATATCAAAGAAAAATGGATCAGATTCTGACAGAAAGGTCTCTTTTTTGTTCACTTTAATCTTTTGACTTCTGTTGGATGCTTTAGGTTCATAATCAAGAAAAGTAGTTGAAAAGGTCAATGTTTGAGGATTGGTTGTTAAGCTTTTTTTTTTTGCTCAATGCTTCATTATTAAGCCAAACCAGTGTGTGTCCAGTGCCCATCACCTAAAAGAAGAAAGTGTTTCCCTCTTTTACTCCTTATAATCCATCCTTTAATATGCCATGATTTAACAGGAAAAAACCCCCTCATTTTGAAGCATCTTTCATTTTTGGGGGGTTCATCATTTTGAAGCATCTGATTCAAAGACAGCTGCAATATTCTAAGTCTCTGTATTTATATTTGGAAATGTGCTCAACATGGACTTTATAACTTTAATGCTATGTTTGGTAGGAATACTTATTTTTCACATCTTGTAGTTATGAGTTAGCTACACTTACATTATTTGTTTTATGTTCAATTACAACTGATAATTTTTTTTTTCAATTTTTAGCCACAAAAAATTAAATATTTTCAAGATTTTAATGTATTAGAAGGATCTTTTGTATTAACCCAGGTTCATAATCAAGTTACTCATTGATGAAAAAGAAAACCAAGCTAAAATGAACTATTTTTCCAAGGTTTTTTTTTTTTTATGTCGATAATGTAGATGAGTACCTAATCAATTAAATTCCATAGCGTTGATGTGAGGTTTAGTTGGCGGCGACGTTGGTCAGTTCATCCTGTTTAGGACATGATAAAGAGTTGACAACATAGATGATCGGCGTATGGTGAGGAAGCTTGGCTTGGTGCTTCTCTAATTGATGGGCTCTCCTGTGAATGTGAGGAGGGAGATGAAAAAAATGGAGAGGAGAGAGAGACGACCCAAAAAGGGTCCTTAGAGTGTATATAAAAAGGCCTTGGATACATACATTTTTCGTGTAGAAGTGCAAGCCTTTTAAGTATGAAAGAAAACAAAGCCCAACAAATCCAGACACATACCATAGCCCACCAAACAACAAATTGAACAGCTGTCAATATCTTAGACCCACTATGAATTTTTTTTATTAGGTTCAGTTGTTATAAATAGAATGAACAATTGGACCACGTCCATAGAAAAAATCAATTGGACCGTCAGAACGATTAATAAAATAACATGGCGGGGGTATAAATCTCAACAGTAGGACTGTAGTAGTGATGGCGGTTGAAAATAATATTATATTCTATCCTAAATTCATGCCCTATCCTATTTAACTTTCTTTATTACCATCAATGCCTATCATTAGCTTTTATTTTACTCTTCCCATCTACCTCTCTTTTAAATTTTTTTTAATAATTTCTATACATTTATTTTTGTTTTTTAAAAATAATTAATTATTAACGTCACAATACGTCAATGTTGAAATGCTACACTAATAAGTTAAAGGAAAAACTTTTCCATCCAATTATGAATATTTTGATCAAACACAATAATTTGAGGATTAAAAAGATAAAAAATAAATAAATTTAAGGACTAAAATAAAACTTTTTTTATAGTTCGAGGTTGAAAACACTCATTGCGCCTAAACTCAAAAACTTTCCTAGTTGCACCCCCTTTTTCTCGCTCTCTTCGCTATATTTCAGGAGACGAAACATAATCAAGTGGACACATACAAAGCTACTGAAGAAAAAAAAAAAGAACAACTTCAAAAAGTTAGAATTAGAAGAGAAAAATGGCTAGTGGGGGAGGGTATGGTGATCCAAACCAGAAGATTGACTACGTTTTCAAGGTAGTTTTAATCGGTGATTCTGCGGTGGGTAAGTCTCAGGTTCTTGCTCGGTTTGCTAGAAATGAGTTCAGTTTAGATTCCAAGGCTACCATTGGAGTTGAGTTTCAGACTAGAACTCTTGTTATTGAACATAAGAGTGTCAAAGCTCAGATCTGGGATACTGCTGGTCAAGAACGGTACCTTTTCTTTTCCTACGCAAATATAATTGTTTTCTCTTCCTGTTTTTGGTGAAATATTTCTGGGTTTTTCATTTTATGTGCTTTTCCCCCTTCGTTCCCCTTCTTAGACCTGTAGTTTGTAGATAGAATTATAAGCTTGCATAAGAAGAAAACTGTTTGAAACTGAAAACCCAAGTCACTCTGGAATGGCAAGACATGGTTCAGTTTGGTAACATGATTGTGTTTAGCTGTTTAGATTATTGGGTGTTGAAAGGTTCGATCATAGGATTGGATGTTTGATGGATGAACTGGATATATAGTTCCTCTTGATCTTTATTGATTGCTTTTAACTTGATGAACTTGATAAAAATATACAAGCTGCTTAGATGAATATGAGCCAGGTCCTTTGTTGAATCTTGTGACGGTGTCATTTTTTCTATTTAAGATCGTACTCTATTAGATTCTTGATCTCATAGCATTATCATTGAATCTCAGCCTCCATGTCGAAAATTTGTGCTTGTGGTATTGTGCGTTTAAGTAAGCAATGCCATGTTGAAAACCTGGGCTGCGGTCTCTATCATCGCTATTAAATTTGAGCAGGCCATGTTCGTAAACCGGATATATATGCTCCATATGGAACTCGAGCTATTTTACCTTAATAAAATAAGTTGTCAAAGTTGATCTACTGCCTGAGTTTGGTTAGGGTTTTATCATGTAACCAGATGGTAATGGTTAAACCGTTGAATCTGCTTCTTGACAATAAGGTTTATAACTGATTTTCGTACAGTCTAACCTGCTGGTGCCCTATAGGGTTCTTGCTATTTGGTTATAGCGGTTCTTTTGACATGTCATTTTGTGTCTGGATATACAAATCTAGTGATCTAGCTCGGCTAATTCTTTATAAGCAGTTGGTAATTTTATTTCTTCTCTTCTGTTGTGTTGAATAGATACAGAGCTGTTACGAGTGCATACTATAGGGGAGCTGTTGGGGCAATGCTGGTTTATGATATATCGAAACGTCAGACCTTCGATCACATTCCACGTTGGCTAGAAGAGTTGCGTGGCCATGCTGACAAGAACATTGTTATCATTCTGATCGGGAACAAGAGTGACCTCGAAAACCAACGAGCAGTCTCAACGGAGGATGCAAAAGAATTTGCTCAAAAGGAAGGACTATTTTTCTTGGAAACCTCAGCTCTGGAAGCTACTAACGTGGAGGCTGCCTTCTTAACCGTGCTTAACGAGATCTTCAGCATTGTGAACAAGAAGAACCTAGTTGCCACTGAGAATCAAGGGAACGACAACCCTGCTACACTAGCGGGCAAGAAGATCGTTGTTCCGGGTCCAGCTCAAGAAATTCCGGCGAAGAACATGTGCTGTAGGTCATAATTTAATCGGATTTGTCCAGTAATATCCGTTCCTTTATTTTTTCACGTTAATGATAGCAATTTTTTTAAAAGTGTGGTAATCTATTTGTATAATTAGCATTGCATTAGTTTAGTTTGCAAGAGAAGGCAAATTAATTGCATGTTTTGAGTTGGGAAAATAGAGAAGCAAAATTTGAAGCAGAAGTGTAAATTGCTTCATTGTTGTTTCTTAAAATTATATATTGGATCCGTTTATCCTATTGAAGATCTTCACTTTTGTCTTTGAAGTATTGTATCGAAGAGAGAAAAAAGAAATTGTTTTCAGATATACAATCCATATCTATCCTGGGGTTGTTCTACACCCGACCTGCTCGGACTGATTTGGGTTGGTTCCACTGTGGTCAAAGGTAAAAATGGACTTCATTAAATGGGCTCAAAGAAGAATAAACCGAAAGGCGTCAACCCGTATTAAGGTTGATCCACGGCATGATGGGCATTAACAAACACCTGACAAGCATCAAACCTCTTGGCAGCAACTCCATCAAACTCTAGTGTATAATGGCCCATTTTTAGGTACTGAATTGAGGTAGGTAAACTCCGAAACCTATTCAAAATCTTCTCACTCCATATCCATAGACACATTGACATAAGTTACTAATTCTGCACCGGCTAGAAAATTTTTTAAGGGGAATGGAATTTTATTTTTGATAATTTATATCTTTATAATTTTTAAAGGATTAAATAAAATTTTTATAATTTTAAAGAGGGTCTGCAACTTTATTTTTACTAATTTTAAAATTTAAAAAAAATTTAAAAGTTATAAATAACAATTTTCTATTTTAGGGGGGCAAGGCCCCTACTGGCCTCTAAATTCGCCTCTGTCAGCATGGGTTCTTTTATTTGAATATAACCAGAGAAATCAATATGGGTTCTTTATATTACAAGTTTAAAACCCTTTTTCCCTACCTGTAATCAGTGGCGAATTTAGAGGGGGTTGGCATGGGCCCCAACCCCCCAAAATATAAAATTATTATTTAAACCATTAAATTTTTTAAAAATTTTAAATTAGTAAAGTTTAAATTGTACTTTGGCCCCCTTAAAATTATAAAAATTTGATTTAATCCTTTAAAAATTATAAAGATATAGACTATAAAAAATTAAAATTTCATTCGGCCCCCCAAAAAATTGTACTGGCTTCGCCCCTACCCGTAATAATATTTATTCTATTAATGAATATATATTTGCCGATTGAGTCTTAACTTGATTGGTATTGGTATTATTGTCAACATTAGAAAATGTAAATTCGAGAACGTTGAAACGCGTTTATTCTCATATGTAAGGGTCAGAAAAAGATTATAGGTAATTTTAAGCATTGTATTAATAACTAACTGTGTATAAAATAATTATCCACTAAACATGCATACTCTTTCCTTTTATTATTTTTTATTTTGTACCATTCATTTGTAGACAAATGCACTCTTGATTTGATAAAAAAAAAAAAAATCTAACACTAAGATATTCTCTTTCATTTGTACCAAAATTTATTTATAGTTTGATTAGGAAAAAAAATCAATCACTAATATGCCATGGGATATTCCTTTAATTTCCTTTAGAAATAATTTTTTACCCTTTTAATAAAATTTTAACAAAATTAAGTAGTAAAGTTTTAATTGTGATTCATTTTGAAGATAAGTGACATTATTAAGTGAAAATCCTCATCACACACTCTTAGGCTCTTAGCGCCCATTACACAAAATTATATTAAAAAATTTAACATTTTATAGGATAGAAAACAGATGAATAGTTGTGGAATCCATAGGATATAATATTAAAATGGAAATTTAAGTGGACAGACATATCAATCTTCCCTCATATTCCTTACCTATCAAATCTATACTACTAATATATATAAAAAAAAAAAGCACTGTAGTGGACAGATGTCATCTTTTATATATTGGCTAAATTTCAATTTTAATCCCTTCAGGTTATATAAGAATAGTTATATTTCAATTTTGATCTTCATATTTAGTTAAAATTTGAGATTTAGTCTCTAAACTTTAATTTTATAATGTCATTATTTTGTCTATATACTTTATTTCGATTCAAATACTAAGGTGATCTTTTAAGAATCGTTAACACCGTTAAAATTCTCCGTTAAATTTAGATCAATTATAATGCTATCTTTTTGTTATATGGATACCGAATGGGTATTTTTTTTTTATTTTTAAAATATCACACCAATAAATTTAATGAAAAGAAAGATGTTATCAAATAGACATAAATTTTAATTTCAAAAAGTAAATTAATTAAATTCATAAAAATAAATAAAAATTATTTTATAATTTATAATAAAAAAATAAATAATTAACCCAATATGTGCTCATATTTCATATTGATTTGAATTTAACCTTGAAATAACCTATATTTCCAATTGTTTAAATAATCATATATAAATATATTTTTAGTAGTTTCATTGTTTTAATTTGTTGGAAAAATAAAAAACAAAAAATGGTACTGTGATTGTGAGTGATAAAATGGGGGAAAAAGACATGGATCCTTTTTCCTCTCTGATTAAACTTTAAAAAAGGAGAAGAACAGGATGCCCTCTAACTTCTATAAGAAGTGGTCCATCTTTTTACTTTTACTTTGATTCAATGGTTGCACACTTTTACTATATGTATCCCTTCTATTTTCTCCATTATTTTCCTTTCATGGATGAGTTTTCTCTTTATTTATTGAAAGTGCATTTCAAAGGCAACCCCTTGCATTTCCATTTTCTTATTTTCATGTTTTACAAAAGTCAGCTTTTACGATACTAAATATTGTCAAATGGAGCATAAAAACAGTCGCTATTTATGTTTTTAAATAATTTTAAAAGAAGAGAGAAATGAAATATTAAAGATTTTTTAAGTATAAATTTTATTTTTAATGTAATTTTTTCTTCACCCACGTGGTGGAAAAATTTGTATGAAAAAGAGACGCCACATTATCCTATATTTTTTTACCAATTATTTAATATTATTTCAATTTTTTTTTCATGTTATTGACACATTTTGGTAATATTTTTACTTTAGAACCTGAATCCTAGACCCTAACCTTGGACCCATGAACTAGGTTTTAAGGTCAAGGGTTCAAGATTCAAGGTCCAATATCTAAGGTTCAAGGTCTGGAGTCCTGTCAAGTGGAAAAAGCTGAAAGTCAGGAAGAAAAATCTGAAAATCAGGAGGAAAAATTTTGTTTGTCATTCTTCTATTAGAAAGGTATAAGGATCACGTGGAATCATAGTTTTATACAATCCCTTCTCCTTGGGTTCAAGGTTCATACTTTAGGGTCGAAGGTCAAGGGTTAAGGTTAAAAAAATTATCAAGATGACGCGTCAATGATATTGAAAAAAATGTTAAAATGACATTAAATAATTGATAAGAGATATAGAATGATTTCATACCATCCTTTTCGGTTGTATGTTAGAGTAAAAAGTTATTACTAAAATTCAAAAAGTAAACTAATCCACTTATAGTTTCCCACTCAACTACTACATTGACATATTATCATATCCGCCCAAAAGTGTTTAGAGCTTTACAGCATTTAACAAATACAAATTGTATCACTTATCTTTGTCTCTATTCAACTATTTTACTCTTTTTTTTTCTAATGGCCATGACATTCATCATTCATCATACTTAATACAACCTTTTCTTTTTGGAATTTGGTCTATCAAAACACATTCTGCTCATTGAGAAGTTTAGGGTGTGATTAAAACTTTAGAAGCAGACATAACATTTAGTTTAATCTAATCCCCTTCATGCTAATGAAACATCATCCACCCACTGGAGAACAGTTTCCCATAAGCCATGAAAATACAATACACTGCCTTTTTCTGATTCGGAACATAATTTTCAAACTCAAATTCGTAATGCACATACAAAATCACCACTTGTTTCTAAATCATCGATGTCCGCATCACAATCAATGTCATCGTCATCAAGATCCATGCTTCCACCAAGTAATTGACTACCAACTTTTGGACCATCACCATCCTTCCTTGCTTCATCTATTATACACAATATTTCTTCAATACTCTCTGATTCTTCTTCATTTTCCATGTACCCATCTTCTCCTTCCATGAACTCTATTGGCAAGTTCTTTAGAAACCAGGGATGCTGCTTGATTTCTGGTATGTTTATTCTCTGCAATCGAACGACAGATATGTATCTAATACGGGTATCTCAAAAATTCCTTTACATGTCCGGATATGAGTCAAATACCTTTTCGGGATCCGCAACTAAAATCCTCGACAGCAGATGTTTACACTCCTTGGAAACTCGAACGTAATCAGGAATTGAATAGTGGACACTCAGAATCCGCTGTCATAATCCAATTATCATTTATTATTGTTGTTTTTTTTAATCCCAACATAATAAACTATCATATCTACAGTCTATATGGAGCCAAAAAGGGCTCATATCAACTAACCTGAATTGTTTTTCTGAAATTTTTCGGATCTTCAGGATCTTCAAAAGGATAAGCCCCAACCAACATGACATACAAAGTAACCCCACAAGACCAAACATCTGCAATCTAAATATTTCCAAAACGTCTCTAAGTTATTCATTCATATGAAGTTCTACTCAGCTCAACTCGGAATAGTATGTCTTATAGACCAAAAAGTACAGGGAATAAGAATTACCTTCCCATCATATTGTTTCCTAGACAAGACCTCTGGTGCAATGTAGGCTGGGGTTCCTACAGTAGATTTGGGTTGGGAATGAAACACACTTGACTGAAACATGCAGTACAAAGTTAATAATTTAATTTTTATAGCTATGTTGTTTGGACTCTTTGGTCGGTGTTTGACATCCATGCTGAACACATTTTCAGGCATAGATATGGGAATATGACAGCCCAAGTGTACGGAAAAAAGTAAAAACTAAATAAGCCCGCGTCAAATATTATAGCATATCAAACACATACACTCAAGTCCAAGTAACATAGCTTTTATAGCAAGTAATCAAGATTGATGCTGAATAATCAATAAAGGTTCATTGCCTTAGAGTAGCCAAAGTCGCATATTTTGAGTCTAGGCGCAGTGCTCCCATCTAACAGCGTGTTTTCCAGCTTAAGATCTCTATGACAAATTTGCTGTATAAAAGGGGTGAAAAATCTCGATTTAGATAAGATATGATAGGCAAAAAATGGAAAACTATTTTCAGAATTAGTATATATACCATTGCATGGCAATAACTGACTCCTGATATCAGTTGCTGAAAGAAAAACCTTGCCTGACGCGGTAAAGCAAATAACAGTTAATGAAAAATGGAAAAGAATGAAATTCAATATAAAAAACAATATATATACCTCATCCTCACTAAATCTACCAGCATTGCATATCCTTTCAAAAAGTTCTCCTCCAGCTGCATATTCCATTACTATGGCAAGATGGGTTGGTGTTAACAGCACCTGCAAAAAAAAAAAAAAACAGAACAAAAGATGAATCGTTTTTAAGCCTGTTAAGTTCAAAGCAACTCTGGTTTTCTCTGGATGTTCATTCATTCTATATTTAGAGTTATAGCAAGTAATTTAAAATGTGAAAGCAGTATATATATATATATATATATATAGATATATACCTCTTTGAATCTAATTATATTTGGATGCTTCAAAGACCTATGGTTCATAATCTCCCTCTGCACATGTTCATCTATCTGCATAGTCAAAGAAACCCTTGAAATCAATCCATTGAGTCTAAACAAGAAAAAAGGAGCCCAATTTCGCCTATGAATAAAAAGAAAATGCAAACAGATACAAGATCATGAACATTAACCGTAGAAATCAGAATAGCAAATATGAAATGAAAGGAAAAAGAAAAGAAAAGAAAATCCTAGTACGTACCTTGGGTCCTCTTTCAATATACTTGACAGCATAAAGGTCACCACTCCATTTTTCCCTAACCAGCTTTGCAACACCAAAGTTCCCAGACCCAATATCTTTCAGTATCTCATAACGATCCATTTTTCCAAAACCAAATCCCAGAAAAATCTATATATGACGTATAATATATTACGAATATATGTTCTATGTTGGGTTTTTCTTAAATTTGTTGATTTTGCTTATGTTTGATTTGGTTTGAAGGTTGATGAAACTCGATCTTAAGGATATATATTGGAGAGGAGACGCTTAGAATCGGAGCATCTCCATGATTTGGAAGGCTTTTGAATTTCTGGTTTGAGTTTGTGGTATAGCTGACAGCAAAGGCGAAAAGGCCAATACGAAGTGGAGACTGTCAAAATGGTGTCAACTGCAAACGGCAGAGAGACAAAAGAAACGCAGGAAGTACACGTGGCGTATAGTTAGAGGTTGGAATTTGAAGCAGAAATAGAACAAGTTGCACACAAGACAACGACGTCGTTGCCTGCGCCTTTGTTTCCTTTTTTATTTTATTTTTGGTTTTTGTTTGGTTACCCTCCCCTGTAGGTTTCCTCCACTTACTCGCCTTACTTCCCTTGCTAAATTACTCTCTTCTTGTTATTTAAACACTATAATTTTTATCATATCTGTTTTAATATAATGTCTAAAATTACTCATAGTATCTCTTCAACCTTTAAATAAGAAGATAATATACTTCAACATACTCGAACCCATGTCTTTCTGTACTGACAATAATATTGATACCAATCGAGTTAAAACTCAATCAACATTTAACACTATAATTAATGCGAATGATTTTATTTTGATAATTAAGAAAGGAGAATAGAATTACTTAAGATCGAACCCTAACTCTCGTACTTACAACATAATACTTTTACTATGAATCAAAAGATTGTTCGCAATGCGAATGAATGAAAATTTGATATTCTTTGCAAAAGTTAAAACTTTGTATTTAAGTGATAAGTTTTATTATGTTTAGGATTTCACCGAGGGAAGATGAAGTTATTAAATATGGAGAAAAAAGTAATAAAAAATCATTTATCTTTATTGAGAAAATTTTTGTTGAAAATTTTAACTTTACAAATTTCAAGTTATATTTTTAAAATTTAAAAATAAATAAATAAAATATATAGTAAAACCTCAACCTTTTGTTGACTTAAAAATTTTCATCACCTATGTGCCAAATAAATATCTTACTAATTTTTATAGGGACGGATCCACTTATACGGTGTAAAAACTAAAGTAGTTTTGCACACTTTTATAACTATTTATATGATTAATATTTTAACGATTCAACCATTATATTTTATGATCTGTTCATGTAAATCATGCACATCTAATTTGATGTAAACTTAAAAACTTCTAACCATTTGTTGTATGTAAAAAAATCAGTTGTTGAATATATATTAATATATAAAGTATTTTAGATCAATTTGATAAGATATTGGATCGGTTCGAAAATATGCATGCATGGCAAGTACAATTATATTGATAAATTTAATGATTGGATCATTAAAGTATTAATCATATAATAGTTAGGAAAGTGTATAAAACTATAGTTTTTACAATGTGTAAGTGAATCCTTCCTCGATTTTTATTGTTAAAGTTAAATATTTTTACTGTAGGATTGATATAATTATGTTTCATAAGTTTAATTTAACATTCAGTATCTAAAATGATACTTTTTCTAATTTGGTACTTAAGTTTTTTTTTTTAATTTGGTATCTAAACTTAACATTTTTTTCTTAATTTGATATCTAAACTTATTTAGTCTAATTTGGTACTTGAACTTGACAATTTTTCCTAATTTAGAACCTAAGATTTTTGTCTAATTATTATATCAATTACTCCAATATACTAGCAACTTTTTCTTTCTTTTTTTTTTTTTGTGACGTGACAAAAACAATCAATATAAGATCATAATAAATGACCTGAAATTTCTTTTTTGTATTTTAAATGTTGAATTAGTTTAATATGTTTATTTTATTTTTATTTTTAATCTCACCTAATAAAATTTTTTATTTCAAGTTTTAAAACTCTTATTGTCTTCTTTTTCACACTAATGATTTTTTTGTGAAATTGAGGATTTTGTGAAGACCAAATCATGCATTAAGCATGCAGTCTCTCTCGAATTATTCCTACCACTAACAATTAAGGTAATTGAACCCCTATGAAAAGTGAAAATTTGAGCATATTGTTTAGGAAAATAGAGGAAGTTCCAAATAAATGTAATCAATACTATCATCAAATCCCATACCATCTGCCATATGTCAAACGTACATTAGCTATTTATTTCCTTTAACAAAAAAAAAAAATTACCACCATTAGTGTTATAGAGTAATTTGTATAATATTTGACAAGTTTAGTATCAATTTGAAAAAAAAGAACTTAGGTATCAAAATAGGAAAAAGTTCCAAGTTCAATTATCAAATTAGACAAAAAAAACTTAGGTACTAGATTAGAAAAATGTGTCAAGTTCAAGTATCAAAATTAGAAAAAAAATTTAGGTACCAAATTAAAAAAAAAAGTGTCAAATTCAATTATCAAATGTTATATTAAACCTATTTTATACCATGGAGGCACATGTATTAGGAGTTAGATTGTATTTTGACCTCTCTAATCAAAAAATAGGTAAATTAGTCATTGTACATTAGATCAAAAAGTAAACTAGTCCTTTTGTTAAAATTTCCATCTAATTCTATTGTTTGAAATTAGTCCATACACGGTACACGTGGCATACCAAACATCACTATTTGATTATTTTATTAGTCATGTTAGTTTTTAACAGTCCAAAAAGGCTAAAATTTTTAATAGAAAGAATTGAGTTATTTCTTAATCTAACGTATAAGAACTAATTTAACTATTTTTTAAATAGAGAAAATAAAATACAAGTTGACTCATCATACAGAGGTTTTTACGGTACTTTTATTGGTTTAGAGTTTCTTTTAATAAAAACTAGTTAATTATGTTAGGGATTACTAGAGCGAGTACTAAAATATTAATACTCGCGGCGAGTAGGGCTGTTATTTAGAAACAGAAAAGGTACAAAAGAGAAAATTCTTTCAAAATACGAGGAGAAGAGGATAAGTCGACAGGAGGTAGAACAGAACAAAAGAATGACGTGGACGATGGAGGAGGGTTGTTTGATTCACTGTATTGGAATTGCGGTCCCTACCTTAATTGGCTTTTATATATTTAAATCTTATTATTTATATGAAAATTTTAATATTTAGGGTTTGAATTTCACAACTATTATAAATTTATTTAAATTTAGACAAAAAATGTCTAAACTTTAATGTGAGAATAGTTATCATCTAAAAAAATATTTAACTCAAAATTTAATTTATTAAATATTTTCATTTTTATAATATATTTTTTCTTAATTTTAAATATACTAAATATCTTATCTACATTTTAGATTTAAATCTTATTATTTGAATCGAAATGTTCTATTAATAATATTTAGAAGTGTTATTAGATTGAGATGCATTCCAGTTATTTTAAAATTTCATGTTTAAGATAGAGACATTGAATCTTTAAACATCTAAGCTTGATTCTCATAATGGGTAATTGCATTAAGTGGATTTCTAATGTCATTATTCGCGATCTCTAGTTTTATCATGTATAAATATCATGTATAAATTTTGTCTGATTTTTTTCTATTTATTACCTTTTATGATTTGTATTAATTTAATTTTAAATTATATTATTTTATCGAAATCAAATTACCTATTGCCGATAATAATAACTAATTCTCTTATCATGATTGTCTTTCAAAAAAGTAAAAGTACAAATTTTACATTATAATTACAGAAACAAATTATATGTGTACTTGTACTTATGTAAAACTATGTACTATATGTGTTTTTCTTTTCGAACTATGTACTACATTTGTAATATTAGTGAACCTTTTAAAAAAACATTATTCAAGAACGAATTCGATTGCACTTTAATTTTTTATCTTTATGCTTGTTTCCATATTCAAAATAAAATATTAATTTTATAAAAAAATATTTTTTATTGGGATAACTTATGTTTATCATAGAACTAAAACAAAAATTACTTTAATAAATTTTAGCATTCAAATTCAATTTAATTAAGATTGTTTGAATGATGGGATTCGTCAGTCGAATCTGTTAGATTAGGAACTGATTAAGATATCGATCTCAAAAAAATTATTGATCTAGTTGACTAGAGATTTATTATACTAGGGATTCATTATAGACCAATTGAATCGGATTTTTAATATTTTTTATTTTATAAATTTTTAATAATTTATTTAATCGAATTGAACGAACCAATCAAATCAACAAATCGATGATCTAATCAATTTAATCACTGATCTAATTCTAAAAATCTTAAATTTAATCTATAAAATATCAAAGAAAGAAGCTAAAGTTATATATTATATATATTCAATTGTGAATGAACAATTTTAATGGTAGGTCTTTTCTGGGATAAATCAAAAAAATGTGTAATGTGTTTCGAATAAAATTTTATTAGTTTAAATTTATGTGTATGTTTTTATTTAAATTTTATTATAAAATATATTTTAATTAATATATTGTGATATATCTTTTGTGTTTAAAATTATAATCATAATTGCAATTTAAAAAATACAAATTTCCCAACTTCATCGTCGGAAGTATATAAAAAATAAAATCACTGAAAGGTAATTTTTTTAATATTTAATTTAAAAAATCATCCAAGTGTTGGGTTTAGGAATCTCAAGTTTCATGAATTTAGGCAGGCTGAGGCCAAACTCACGTTTATTAATAAATATTAGTATGGCACTGGTTAATGAGTTTCAGCTTCCTTCCACGCCATGAAAATTCTTTACTCCTCTCAATGGCGACATTGTTCACCTTTATACTCATGTTGCTGTTGACTAATTAACTATGAAATCTAACTACTAATTAATTGTTAACTTGGATAAACTAATGTAAACAATACAAAAAAATATTTTATATGAATTACACACAGAAAATGATACATCAAAGTTAATCAATCTAGAGTGTTGCATACAAAAGATACCGTTTTATTGATCTAAAGGTGGTTGTTCTTTCTTGTAAAAATTTCTCATTCCTATAAGATCACTAAATCTTGAAAACAATGCTCTTTTCTTTTTTGGGAATTTATCAGCTTCTTCGTCGAAATGGCTTGAATCAAAGTGATGGAACTCCTCACCGCACATTGATTCATCATCAGCGACATAGAGTGAAGGCTTTTTCGAATGATGGTTTTGCACTGCTTCACTTTTGGGGGTTTCAGCTACGTCGAAAATTGAGCCCTTAAGCGGGTCAAAGTAATCAGAGTCTGAATCCTCATCACTGTCTTTTAATTGGACTTTGGGCTCTTCTTCCGGGTACTTGTGTTTGTATGGGAACTTTATAATCAAACAAGAGCTGTTGGTTCTAATATGCCTTGATTTCTTTGTATGTTCTTTATCATAATCTTTATTTTCCTTATGCTGTGTTGAATCGGTTGATTTTAGTTTCATAGCTTCCTCTTGATCCTCCATTTTCCTAATATCTTTGACACTATAAGGTGTTGTTGAACTTGAATCCATTGGATTTGGATTCATAAGCTCTCCCATATCCTCTAGTTCCAGAAGATCCTTCATTGTCATCCCCCTTGTTATTAACGGAGTTGTCGTTGCTGGTACTGGTGATGCTGGTGCTGGTGATGGCGACGGTGATCGTAATGGTGTCGTTGTAGTTGTTGATTGTGATGATGATTGTGTTGGTGCTGTTGGTGTTGCTACCGACGGTAACGATGATGATGCTGTCGTAGATGCTATTTGTGATGATGATTGTGCTGGCACTACTGTTGTTGCTGATTGTGTTGGTGCTGGTGGTGCTACCGATTGTGATGATGTCGTTGTAGCTGCTAATTGTGATGATGATTGTGATGGTGCTGGTGTTGCTACTGCAGATGATGATTTTGATGATGTCGTTGTGGCCGCTGATTGTGTTGGAGCTGGTGTTGCTGTTGTAGATGATGATTGTGATGATGTTGATGTTGTTGTTGCAGATAATGATGATGGTATGGTTGTAGGTGCTGATTGTGATGGTGGTTGTGTTGGTACTGGTGCAGATGATGATGGTAGTGGTGTCGTTGCAGCTGCTGATTGTGTTGGTGCTGCTGCAGATGACGACGACGACGATAATAGTGTCGTTGTAGCCGCCGGCTGTGCTGGTATTGGTGATGGGGCGGGCTCTTGGCTTTTCTTTGTATTCTCACAAACCGATGCTTCCTTGAACTTAAGCCTTTCGTTTTCTTGGGAAAGGAGTTTCAAAGCTGCTTCTTTTTGGGCAATGGTGTCTTTGAGTTGGGAAATTTCTTGTTTAGTTGCATTTGCTTCATTTAAAGCCTGTATCATTATGTCCTTTAGTTTCTGATTTTCTTCTTTGGATTTTTTACTGTCTTCTAGAGCAGCATTCCTGTCATATTCAGCCTTCTTAATACACTCAATGAACCCCATCTCTTTTTCATTCCATGCAATCAAGGTTTCTTCAGCTTCTAATCTTAATCTCCCCGAAACAATCTTACACCGATCCGTTTCTTTCTTGGCTTCATTATATTGTTCCTCAACCTTCTTCAACTTCACCTTCAGTTCTTCAACTTGCCCTTTCGTTGTCTCAAGTTCACTCGTCGTTGACATGAGCTTTTCTTTAGCTTGGTTAGCCTCGGTTATAACTTCTTTCAACGCCATAGCGAAATCATCCATGGCTTTCTTGTTGTTTTCCTCGGCTTCAATAGTGGTTTTCAGTTCACTTTGCAACTTCTTCACTTCCTCAGCTAGATTCTTGGCTTTCAACAAAGCAAACCTTTCGTTATCTTGGGCTCGCCCCAACTTTTCTCTAGTCGATTGCAGCTCAGATTCAAGGGCCTCCACCAATGAATTTTGTTCTTCATCACCTGTTGAACACTGCGAGGCAACATCGGACGAACTCTCTAATTTCTCTATATTTTGGATCAATGACTTGATTTCTTGCTTACATTCATCCAATGAAACCTTGGTTTTTTCCAACTCTTTGGTCTGAGCTAACAACGAATCGTGCAACCTTTTTTCCGACCCTTTCCTTCTCTCAACTTCTTCTTCCAGTTCTTGGATTCTTTTTTTACCTTCCGACAACAATTGCATCGCTTCCGACTCGAACGATTTCACCTTATTCAACTCTTCTTTCAACTTGCAAAATGATGCTTCTTTCTCCGCCAATTTATCCTCTAACTCTTTAGTCTTTGCAACCTCCTTTTTCAAGGATTCAATGCACCTTTCCTTGTTCTTCAACTCTTCAATGGCACCCGTTAACGAGTCTTTTACTGCTGCAACTTCTGTATGAATGTCTGTAACTTTCCCTAATACCATTGCGTTCGATCTCTTGTTGGACTCTTCATGTTGCCCCATTTCTTGTTTTGTCTCTGAAAAACTCATTTTCTATCACAAAATTTCAATTTAGCTTGTTAGACTAAAAGTTCAGACATTTTTCATTAACATGAGACTGCATGAATCAATTTAATTAAATTTTGATGCTTTCATAATGAAAAGTGGGATTCAAACCAGAATTGCATAAATCAAATGAATTAAGTTTTATTTTATGAATATATTAAATCTTTGATCACGAAAATTGGTATTCAAACTTTTAATTTTTTCTGAATTGAATTATAGCTTTGAAAAAGTGCAATTTTTCATCATCGAAATTGGGATTCAAATCCCAATCTTTTCATGATTCAATTCAACTAGTTTAAGCCCTGGTTGTCAGAAAAAAAAAAAAAAAACCACCTTTAGTCTTTGCCCACAACAACTAGGATTAAAACCTTAGATGCCACTTTTTAATGATAGTTACATGATTCAACTAATTTGATGAATCAAGTCTTAAACTTTCTAAAACCTCATGTTAAAGGTGAATGCATGATTCAATTTCTAGATATGTCGAATCTTTCATCATAAACATTAAAACATAAAAGGAAAAACATGTTGAAAGAAACATAAATGTTAGGGAAGACAATGTTTACCTTGATTGAATTGGAAATGTTTTCTTGAGGGTTTATTTGGAGATACTTGGGATTGATCTCTAATAATGTGAAGAGACTTCCCTACTCATTGCATTTGAAGAACACAAGTCTGTTTTTGGTCGACAAAACAATCAAATAACTTTTAAACATAAACAATTGCTAATAACAGGTGGGAATAAACAAATAAAATGATAAAAAAAAATAGAAGCTACAAGAATTACTAAAAATAAAGCTACGTCAACAATGGTATCTTGAGAAAGAAAATAAAAAATTCGAATTAAGTAAAAAAAGAGAGAAAAATCTAAAGGAGAGACAAATAAGGGGACAAAGGGCTGGTTTTGTTGGAATAACCGAAGTTGCCGGATTTTCCACTAAAAATTAGAGCTAAAATTCTAGGGAAAAAAAAGGATGGTTTGGTGCAACCGGTAAATATTTGTATTTGTAAATTATTTGGATTTTAGTAAATTAAATTTTAGTTTTCGTTCGGTTATTGTTGAGTTCATGTTCGAGTACTGAATTCTAATAATCAAATTAAGAATATTTTTAGATGAGTGATGTATTTATCTTTAACAAAATTAAAAATAATAATGACGATAAAATTAATTATTACAATTATAAATTAAAAGTCATCGTGGGTTCCTAAAACCTCTCAAAATTTAGTGTTGGTAATTAGTTGAATGTTTTTGCCGCTGATTTTTTTGCAACTTGTAGCCGCCTAACATTGTCTCCAAAGTCCAAATGAAAACAGTTTATATGACACTCTTTATCATCTATGATCCTTTATTTACATTGGATTTTCCAATTTTTTTAATAAATTTATTTAAAAATACATCTTAATAAATTATAATTTCTTAAATCTGTGTTAATTATAATTTTTTAAAAGGATATAATGTTAAATTTAATCTTCATACTTCTATTTTATTGTCAATTTAGCCTTTATTCGTTTTTTTCTCAAATTGACCATAAATCTTCTATAAAAAATTAAAATTTTTTAAATGGAAATGTTGACTAAAATATTAATTTTTTAATGATATTGGTGTGGTAAATTGCGTCACAATCCACTATACTCTATATTAATATGATATTATTTATCTTATATATCACATCAAATCAACTAATAATTTAATAATTATAAAAAAGTTTATAAAAATCTAAAAAATATAGCATGAATAACATGTGGATTGATATGTCTGACAAGTTTAAAAATTTAACGTTTTAATTAGTATTTTCAATAAAACACAATATTGCAACTTTTTCTAAAAAACTAATAGTCAAATTCAATTTTAACTAAAAAAATAAGTACCAAATTAAAAAAAATTGTAAATACCAGTAGCTACATTTAACATTATACCTTTCAAAAAAATGGAATAACGATTTAAAACCATCTCATTGGGAATAAAAAAAAAGAAAAAATATTACGTGACATTACAATCTGGATTTAAATCGGATCATAATGATGCGGATAGAAATGAGAATGATGAAAAGGAAATGGAGATCACGGGCTCTACGCCTTTATATTTATCCTTCATTTATTGAAATGTGATTCTTGACTTGAGGTCCCCCTACACTTATGTCACCAGGGAATTTTATTATTCTTTCACTTCAAAATTTTAAAAATAATACAATTATTTTAATTTTAATTTTAATTTTAAAATTGTTGTTATTTTTATAGTTTTTTTAAGGCCAAATACCTTTTAATTTTTAAAAAAATATTTTAGTTATCCATTTAATTTTTAATTTTTTTAACCTTTAAACTTAGTTTTTTTTGTCAAATCGTTTCAAAATGAATGGAAAAGATAATGTTTTTCCACTTTGCTGATGTGGTGGCAGACACGTGGATTGTCGGGTGAATGACACATCAGCATTTAAATAATTTTTACAATTTTCAAAAATTTTAAAAAAATATTTTTAAAAATGAAAAATTATTAAAGTTATTTAAAAGGTATAAAAAATATATAATTTTTTTTAATAATTCTAAATTTAAAAGTATTAATTAAATGCTGACATATTATCCACATGTGTCTCATATTAGCAAAATTTTTAATTATTTTTGGGTAACTTGACAAAAAATACAAATATAAAAACTAAAAATGACAAGAATTAAATAGAGAGCTAAAATGATTTCTCTTTAAAGTTTGAGGCCAAAAAAGTCATTATACTTTATTTTAATAAATATAATATATGAATATAGAATTTTTAATGTGATAATTTATTTAATTTTAATAGTTAATTCGTATAAAAGAAATAGTGATTTCATCAAGTTGGAATTATTATAAGACGAAGTGGACAAAACTGGAAAAATGAAAAGGTAGCAATCCGCACGACTTGAAAACTTTGGAAAACGAAGAGTAGGTGGGACAATGTTTTGAAGATTGTTTGGATGTTTTTCAACGAAATTGCCTGAAAACAAGTACCAATTTTTTATTTTATCGGTTATAAATATTTTTTAATATGATGTTTAAAATTATTTATAATTTCTTCTCAACTCATAGATAAAAAAATAATTCGCTTCAACGTACTTAAAATCACGTTATCTTACGTTAATAATTATGTTCACATTAATCAATTTAAGATTTAAGATTATGGCTGTTTTAACTTATATATATTAATTTAATTCTGTAGGATAGTGATGTATATATATTCAAAAGTCAACATTCATGCTGTGCATGAACTATAGAATTGCATCACCTTTAAAAAAAAAGATTGGAAGACTGAACCTAATTCAACATGACTTACTAAGTATTTTCTGAGATTGAATTTGAATATATATATTTTTATATTTTTACTATGACTTTTCTTTTATCTTTTTAGAAAATGGAATTTAGAATTTAGCCTAATTAGTTTTAAGTGATTTATTCACTAAATTTAGAGTTTGTGACCCTAAATTCACAAATTAAGGCAAAGCTTGTGCAATCATTTTTTTAATTATAATGAAACAAGTATTACAAATTTTATAACTGTTTAAGAAGAAGAGTTTTGACGAGTTCACCTCGTCTCAACAGACTTAAAACCTACATCAAATCTTTCATTTTGATCTCACAATTATGTAACAAAAAAGGAAAAGGAAAAGGGGAAAAAAACACAAATTATCGTCGAAATTGAACCCTAGGAAATCAATTCACTCTTCCAATCATTAATCTCATACTCATTGAATGCGAGAGAACATTCTTCTTCCCTTTGAAACTCAGCAACCTAGACCAAAACCCTTTCTTCTTATTCTTCCCATTCTTGAGTTCTTCATCATCCAAGTTCCTTGCTACACAAGCAATCGATCTACTCTTCTTCAAACCTTTGGTACTGCCAAACTTTAACATAAAAGACGAAGACGAAGACGACGACAGCGGCTTCATGATTGACGTCAGGCCAGAACCGTTCCGCTTACGATGTCGAGGGTCAGGGGAGGCCGAGGTCGAAGATGAAGGCGAAGAGTAGTCAGGCGCAGGAGAAAAGGAGAGTGAAGAAGAGCAAGAAAGGAAAAGCGTTGAATTAGTTTCTGTGTATGAAGCTGAACAAAGACGAGATAACCTTTCTCTTAAACATGAAGCGCAAACCCCTTGCTTTTGTTGATGATTTGGGTGATCCTTGCATCCATTGCCCATTTCAGGGAAACCCATCTCAGAAAATAAAAAACTCAAATAACATCAACTTTCAAACCGTTCAACCTTTTTGCTTTGCTCTCTCTCTCTCTCTCTATATATGTATATATAGATTCAAACTTGCGCTGTATATTTAGCTTCCAGGAAAGCGTAGAGAGTCGTATGTGGAAAATATGTATTACATGTTAGTGTGATATTGAACATCAAAGTAATGTTTATAACCGTTGGATCATTTAAAACATTATGGAAATGTTCAGAACAGAAAGTGACTTTAGCATTTTTCTCACCCTCACGTGCAGTGGACCCACCCTATCTCGGCTGATTACGTAAAAGGCCGGGACTTTTTTTTTTTTTTTCATGCGTTTCCTTTAAGAAATTAATTCCATATGAAAATTAAATAAGTTACTTTAAAAAAAAAAAAAAAACCGAGGTCAATTTTACAGAATTGTATTCTTGTGAATATAATTATGACAGAAGAATATTCATCCACCTAATTAATTTGTTACCCTTTAATTAAGCTCTACATATTTAAAATTTAATCCATCTAATTTTCGTTTAAATTTCTTTTAAATTTTATAAATATCGCATAATTAAATTTTACAATGTTATCATTACTGGATCACAATAGCAAGTGGATTAAATTCTTGTAATTAAAAATAGAGGACATGCTAATGATGCCTTGGCTCAATGATAAATATTGCTACATTAAAAACTTTAAAGTTATATATTTGAGTCTTACCTTTTGTAAACTCGTAAATTATCCATCAGATTTATTTTAATTAATTAACTTAATAAATTTGAATCGAGTTTAAGTTAGTTGTATATATACATGCCAAGCATTTTTCCCAACAAAAGTCAATTTATTGAGCATATTAAAATTTCCATTTTCTAAGTTGAGAATACAAACACAAACTAGAGATCATCCTAGAAGTCAAACATAAAAAAAAAAAAAAAAAAAAATAATGATACAAAAAGATAGGAAGACACGAGAAACATCACTAGCCCTTGTTAGAAGTCGACAATTGGGTATATGAAGCATTCACCAAATAAAAAGCCTCCATAGCACATAACATGACACCAAAAGCCCCAACTCTCAAATGCCACCGCAATAACAAATGATTTATGTTAAAGTTAAGTTTAAATCTAAATTAAAAGTATTTTTGGATACAATAATAGAATTAGGAGATAAGTAACATAGTTTGAATTTCGTGATAAATAAATATCTGACTTAAAAACAACCTAAATTTAAAGTTTGTAAACTCTTTAGATATAAGTTAAAATATTAAGGGTTATTAAACTACACATTAAAGAAATTATAATAATTAAAAATTTATAATCAAACATATAACAAAAATAAGAGTTTATTTAATCTAATTAAAAATTTAAATTTCATATGCAATTTAATTAATGAAACATTACAGCTTTATTATCATCACTGTTAGTTTTTTTAATAAAAAAAGAATACAGCTAGTTTGTTTTAAACCTATTCATGGCAGATCATGTTCATGGCTGGATGATTCGACCCGAAGATTGGTTTGAAAAGTAAGAGAAGTTAGGTAAAAATATAGGTCTAAAAAATAGACTTATACAAAAAAAAAATAATGCCCGTTTAAAAAATAGGCTGGGTCTCGAATAAGTTTTTTTGGCCTAACCCGAATTTCTTGTTGATTTTTTTCTGTTTTGCTGCTATTTTCTTTTTTTCTCACTATTTTGCGTTTCACTATTTTGTTGCTATTGTAATGGCGTAAATTTAAGGTTATCAGAATAGTGGTTTCGTAACCACAAATCCGATTTAAAGAGAAATTTATTTCAATATTTTTGCATGAAAATTGATGTGATAGGAAAGTCGTATGAAAATATTGATAGAAAAATTTTATCGATTTAGTGGTTAGTTAGAAAAAGAAATTATTGAAGAAATTGGGTAAAAATAAGGTATCGAGACCTCTATCTCGTAAAACCGAGTCAAAAATAATTTTATAAATATTTATGAAATGTTAGTAATGTGATATTAAAATTTCGTTAGAAAATTTTAATGTTTGGATAGTTAATTAAATGAAAAGGACTAAATTTAAAAAGATGTAAAAGTTACTAGAATGATTAAATAGCTTAAGTGTCTAATGAGAAAGGATTTAAAAGGAAATTAGACCCAAAATTTATTTGAGCTGGATGGCAAGGGCATGAAAACAGCAGAAAAATTGATGAATTAAGGGCAAAATTGGAATATTACAAAATTAACTAAATAAAGCTAGGACTAAATAGGAAATATCTAGATTTCTCTTCATTTCTCTTCAATTCCAGCAGCTAAAAACGCCATAGGAGGGTTCTCTAAGCTGGTATTCCATAATTTTTGCACCAAGTGAGTTAATCCTTGCCTTTCTCTTGTAATTTTTGTGTTTCTAAGACTTTTACAACTAGGTCCTACTATTAAATTCATTAGTTTTTGATTTCATGGATGAAATTGAAAGTCACCATGGTTGATTTCTGTAAGTCTATGATAAAATAGAATGAAATTTAAGCTTTAATTTGTTTATGATAAGATTTTATTAGGTAATTTCAATAGAAATTGATTTTTAGGACCTAATTGTGAAAATGTTTGGAATTAAAGTCTATTTATGAAATTCTGATCCCTAAAAGTTGTAAACTAGTTTAATTTGATAGCACAAAGTGTTAATTGAGAAAAATCAGCTCAATTGAGAGGCTAATTGAGTAAGGACGAAATTGTTGTTTATTAAAAGCTTAAGGGAAAAATGGTAATAAGCAGCTTGCACTAAAATAATTTTGGACAGCAGCAGTAGACTAACTTTGAAAAATCACCATAAATTTTATAAATCGAATTAGAATATGAACAAAATATGAAGTTAAATCTTATTGAGTCTAGTTTCTCATAGAGAAAACGGTGTAAGAAATGGATTTGTAAATCATGAGATATAATGAATTTTGTGAGACAAGGTCAGAATGAATTCGGATTCCCCTGTTCTAAATTTTAAAAATCATAAAAAATTGAAGAAAAATAATTAGGGACTTAAATTTATATGTTTAGAATACCTAAAGAGTCTATTTTTAATAGAAACAAACGAAAACATCATTTGAATCTTTTATGAAGATATAATTAATTTTTAGTGAAGAATGGCCAGAACTGTTAGACAGCAGAACAGGGGCGAATTTAAAGAATAAACTGTACTTATTGACTAAACCAAAAATTCTGAAAATTTTATGGTAAGAAGATATGTGAGTCTAGTTTCAGGGAAAATTATCAAAACCTAGTTTGGAGTTCTGTAGCTCGAGTTATAAATAATTTAGTGACTATGACTCAAATAGATAGCTTTGAATAAGCTATAAATAATAATAATGAAATTATAGAAATTGTTGCATATGAACATGAAATGTATTAAATTGATAATTAAATTTATTTATTTAGATCTAGAAGATTCAAATACGAAGCTAGATCGAGGAAAGGAAAAAGTTCGGGATTTGTAGATTTTTATATACAAACGAGTATTAAGGTAAGTTCGTGTAACTTGAATTATATTCTAAAATGCTTGAAATGTATGTTTTTGATATGAATATGATTTGAATGTTCATTATATGAAAATTGATGAAACATTGACATATTTGATAAAAGGGGAAGAAATCCTGGTTGAATGAAAGGAAAATTCGATGGATCTCTGAAAAGGAATTGACGGTAAAAAGGATCTAGCCCGGACGGGTGATCCTATCCTTATATAGCCCTCCCGAAGAATATGTGTAAAATGGATTTAGCCCGGACGGACTAGTAATTCAGATCCAAGCTCATTAGAGTAATTGTCGTTGCAGGGGATTTAGCCTGGACTGGTAATCCCGATAATACTCTATGAGCTTATATTGCAGGGGATTTAGCCTGGACTGGTAATCCAGCTGCAAGGTTGAGGTTCGCGGGAGTGTGCTCTCTAAAATGGAAATGTGCGCACATGAATATGAATTGACGGACTCGAAATTGTACACTAAAAGTGTACCTCTGAAAATCCATCGAAATTTCGAGTAATTTAACGGGATAAATATGGAAAAATAACAAGGGAATGAAAATCATGGTATTGATGAGCTCATCAATCATGATATATATTATTGATACATGGAAATTATTGTACTAACTTGAATGTTGAGTTTGTGCATGTTAGGGTAATAATGTATTGAATGGATATATGTAATGTTTATTGTATTGTACTGAAAATATTAGGTAAATATAATTCTTGTTACATGAGCTTACTAAGCACAAAGTGCTTACCCTGTTTCATTTTCCTCTGTTTTGTAGTGTTAAGAGCTCGGAGGTCAGATTTGGTCGGAGACACATCACACTATCAACCTCAGGATTTCGGTATATAAAGAAACTTTATTTTGGGAATCAATGGCATGTATAAGCTGATAAAGTAAATGATTTTGTGAAATGAATATAATGTTAGCCAATGGTATGGCTAACAAATCTTGGTTTTGGTATGTGATGAGGTTATCTTATAAATATGCATGAATCTATCTTGAAAATATATTGAATTTGATTGGTCTCGATTTATTATTGCAGGGAAGGTTGGATATCTGTAAAAAGGATTATATTGAGTTTTCTTTTAAAAAAATAAAAAACAAAAAAAATTCATAAACTCCGGTAATGCCTCGTACCCTATTCCGGCAATGAGTATGGGTAGGGGGTATTACAACTATTGTTTGGATATTATATAACTCTTGTTTTATTGTTAATGTTATTACTATTTTAAAGGCATTTGCTTGTTAAGTTGCATCTATTTTAATGTTATTTAAATATACATATCTTCTTAATTTATTTTCAATTTGTTAGGAAATATTTACTTTAATGTTGTTATTATTATTATTTATGTATTATATATATTTTAAATATTATACAAAAAAATTAATATAGGTGAGCTAAACTGAGACTGAATTTTAGTATTTTTATCTAGATCGGACTTACATAATATTTTAAATCTATCTTTCAGTCCGAATTTGATTAAGTTCGTCATATATCATGAACTAGTTTGTTTTCTATAGGAAGAAAATCATTCTTACTACGCCAAGCCTTCGTTAGCTTTTACAGAGTATGACTTGGATAATTAAAATTATTCGAATAAAAAAATCAGATTAAACTGATTAATTGGATTGAAAACTAAATGTAATTTTTATTTTAAAAAAAATTACTATTTAAATATTTTGACTCAAAATGTTTTTTATTTATTTAAGTTGTCCATTAATCCAACCAAATAAATGAGTGATTTAAAAGTCTGATTGCTCTAATCTGACCTTCTATCTAATTTTTTAAACATCAATTGGCACTTTTGTTTTGTTTTTTTTTTTTAAAAATTCTTCTATACTAGTTAGACCTAATTTCATTTTAATAATTATAAATTATTTATAATAATATAATTAAAGTCTTTTATTTTCAGGTTTATTTATTCAAACCCGTTCGTCTCCTTTTTTCTCTCTCTAATTTATAATGATTAAAAAAATCAAATTTTCAAACTAATTAATATATGAATTTTTTAAAAAAAATCTCCAAAATACAAACTTTAGGCCGATTTACTTAAGAAACATATGTCCGGGTTTTAATTAATTGGGTGGGTGAACTGACGAAATGAATTAATTGCAGTATGACAAGGATGGAACTGCTACTGCTCACCTTGCATCATGCATATGGCCATATACAACCATTTCTAAGCAAAATTCACTTGATACCAATCAGATCGCATGAATTTATTGCTCAACTTGATAACCCATTAATTGAGTTTTAGTTACTATTTATCGAGGCTTGATTTTTGAGTGAAAAATGTCGGCAAATTGTCCATCAATCAATTCACTAATCGTCTTTTTTATTTTTTTATCATTATTTAGAAAACTATTATAAATTTGTTTTTTTAAGTTAGATATAATGACAAGTTTAATCCTTGATATTTACATTTTTATCATCTTGGTCCTTATTCTTTTTTAATTTAAATATGATTCTTAATTTTTTAAAAAGAGTCAGAATTAGATCATTAACCTTTTTAAAAAAGTTGATTTGCTGTTTTTTATTTATTTATGAAAATACTGACTAAAATATTAATATTTTAAACATGTCAACCCACATGGCAATTCATGTGTAATTTTTTTTATAATTTTAAAATTATTTGTTACATGCCATATAAGATAAATGATGTCATATCAATATGATGTATATATATAATGCCATGCAAGTTGCCACATCAACATTATTAAAAATTAATGTTTTAACCAACATTAAATCTTTTTTTAACTAGCGATTTGATCATTTTTGAAAAATTAATGAAAAAAATTAATTCAAAAAAGTATAATGATCAAATTGACAAAAATATAAACGTTAAAAAGAGTAAATTCATTGCTATGCCTTTTTAAGTTATTACTAAATTTGTATAGAAACTGTTATGCTTCGAGCTACAAAATAGTATTTTTTTCTTATTTTAAAGTTCAACTATCATTTGTTTCGATAAAACTAATTAATATAGAATTAAATGTCACGGGCCAGAGTTCAAAGCCCGTGACCATCGAACCAAATGCATCCGATGGCGGTCTATTGCTTAGATGGGGATCATTTGGCCCACGAGAGCTGGCCCGATTCAAGGAACTGTTGGAGAAGCCTGTCAGATTGAAGCTTGGTTGGCCCGATAGCGAAGATATGGAAACTTAGGCAACTATGGTAACTAATCTTAAAGATAGAGGGAATCATATCTTGTAAGATTAGATAGGATTTGATATTGCAATATCTTGTAAAATCCCTTAAATCATGGGATATGATTAATCTCGTCCGTCGATGTAAATGTATATTGTCCGTCGGTTTTGGGGGAGCTCAAGTATAAATAGAGAGCCTCCCCCTCATTTGTACTCACTCCATTCATTGTTTCATTATTCTTTGTAAATAAGAGAATAGAGAGCATTTACTCAAACACTTTGCGAGCGTCCCTTTCTGTTGTTCTTATAAGCTTCTTTTGGCATAAGAAGTCTTCCGCTGTTCAATTGGTGCCTTAGAGGAGTTCTTAAGGAATCCTCATTCGAGTAAAGGCTGACTTAGGCGGGTTTGGACGAGCAAATCGGCTAAGACCGCACGGATTGTGAGACGAAAGGTCTAGCCCCGTGACAAGTGGTATCCGAGCTGTTGGTTCGAAGGCACTGTTGGGATGTCGAAAGAAGAGTTCGAACAAAGATGGGCAAGAAAAGGTTTGAGAGAGATGCTGTCGGCAGTAGAGGAACGTGTGGGTAAACTCGAGGGATCCATGGAGGATGTAAATGAGGCACTCGATGGGTTCGAGGGTCACATAGACAACTGGAAGGAACAGTCCAGAGACTATGTAAAGATGTCTCTTGATTCGGCCATGGACAAGGTAAACGAGTTGATTGATTTACATAAAGATAAACTGTCGGACAGGAATGATGCTATTGAGGCCATGTTGAGGGCTTTGAGGGAAGAAACAATGGCCACGACGCTGGCTTTAAGCACAAGAATAGAGGAGCTCGAGGGAGAGCTGGCCTTGTGTCGAGCAGCGGTGGAGGAAGGAGTGCCAAGTGCAGCACTCAGTAATGAGTATGTCCCGAAGCCAAAAGAGTTTGTGGGGACAAGGTCTGCATACGATGTGGACAATTTCTTGTGGAGGATGGAAAACTACTTCCGTGCCAAAGGCATCGTGGATGATGCAGGTAAGGTACAAACTGCTTCATTATTTCTTATTGATATTGCGCTTTTATGGTGGCAAGGTGAGATTGGAACATGGCAATAGTTCCAATGTGAGTTGAAGGGACAGTTTTACCCTGAGTTTGCCGAGGAAGAAGCTCTGGCAAAGTTGCAAGGGATAACGCAACGGGGCACAGTGGGGGAGTATGTTCGTGAGTTCAAGGAACTCATGCTCCAAGTTTCAGATGTGACCGAGAGAGAAGCAATGCTTGCTTTTCAAGAGGGATTGAAGCCGTGGGTTAGATAGGAGGTGGAACAAAAAGGTGTCCAAAAGCTGTCAGAAGCCATGACGGTAGCGGCATCCGTGGTTAAGCTTGGTCTAGAGAAAGACAAGCTTGGATCTTCCAAGTCCGAGGAAAGGGGCGAATGTGAAGGGAATCACAAGGAAGATACGGATGAGTATGGCAATGGCAACGGTGACAATTGTGGTAATGGGAAACCATGAGTTGGGAAGAAGAAACCCAAGAAGAAAATGGACAAGTTGAAATGCTTTCTCTGCGACGGTCCACACATGTTAAAGAAATGTCCGATGAAATCCGCGCTTAGGAAGAAGCCGGTGGATAAGGCCTTGGGACTTGGTTCGACTGCAAAGGATGTCGAAGCCAAGGAGGCCAAAAGCGAGAAGAAGCCAGTCGAGTGCTTCTTATGTCATGGTCCGCATAGGTTGCGGAGGTGTCCGAGGAAGTCTGTCATCCATGGGAAAGATGGAGCAGATACCGAGCCCAAGAAGCTTGGTTCGAGCAAGGGAAAAACCGAGGCCAAGAGGGCTAAGAGGAGCAAAAAGAAGTGAGTAAAGTGCTTCTTGTGCCGTGGTCCGCATGAGTTGCGGAACTGTCCAAAGCAAGCCGTAGTTAAAGGAAAGGCAATATCTGAGCATGGTGAGTCGTCGGAGGGGCTTCCACCCAAGGAAGATGTGAGTTTGTCATCGAACTTAGAGGAAGAAGTTGCGATGAAAACAGTGAAGCTGGGACCAATGAGGCTCAAGTCGAGTGAAGCGTCGGAGTTGGCTGAGTCATCGACAAGGCTTCCACCTATGGGAGAGGTGGGTGGTGCATCGAGCTTCAAGGAAAAAGAAGCGATGCATGTGGGACAGTTGACCAGAGTAAATGCAAAGGTGCATTCCGAACACTATGATAGTGTGTTGCATTCTAACTCGTTAACTTGGCGAGAACGTAGGGGCCCTTTCAAAGTTCTTGAGCAAGGAGGCCGAGAGACTGTGGGCAAAGCGAAGCCAAGTGTTGTGAATCACGAGGATTCTGTTCGAGGGGAGTTAGAATGTGGGCAAGGGAGTGACATAACTCCTTGTCGTCGAGATGTACAAACGAGTAGGACGGCTCGAGTTAAGAAGCGACGGAAGCCGAGGCAAAAGTTCTAAAGGAAGGGAAGAGCTAAGGCAACGAGTGGGATCTGAGGTGAATCAAGTCAGTGCCATTCGGGAGTCGCAACGAGGACGTTGCGAGAATGGGTGGGGGAGAATGTCACGGGCCAGAGTTCAAAGCCCGTGACCATCGAACCAAATGCATCCGATGGAGGTCTATTGCTTAGATGGGGATCATTTGGCCCACGAGAGCTGGCCCGATTTAAGGAACTGTTGGAGAAGCCTGTCAGATTGAAGTTTGGTTGGCCCGATAGCGAAGATATGGAAACTTAGGCAACTATGGTAACTAATCTTAAAGATAGAGGGAATCATATCTTGTAAGATTAGATAGGATTTGATATGGCAAAATCTTGTAAAATCCCTTAAATCATGGGATATGATTAATCTCTTCCGTCGATGTAAATGTATCTTGTCCGTCGGTTTTGGGGGAGCTCAAGTATAAATAGAGAGCCTTCCCCTCATTTGTACTCACTCCATTCATTGTTTCATTATTCATTGTGAATAAGAGAATAGACAACATTTACTCAAACACTTTGCGAGCGTCCCTTTCTGTTGTTCTTATAAGCTTCTTTTGGCATAAGAAGTCTTTCGCTGTTCAATTGGTGCCTTAGAGGAGTTCTTAAGGAATCCTCATTCGAGTAAAGGCTGACTTAGGCGGGTTTGGACGAGCAAATCGCCTAAGGCCGCACGGATTGTGAGACGAAAGGTCTAGCCCCGTGACATTCTAATAATTAAATGTTATGCTTTCTACTATTTTGAAAAATTAATTTTTTTTTCTTTATTTGTTCTGCTTTGTAGTAATTTTGAAATGTAAATTCTTTCTTTAAATCTATCTATTTAATTTGAATAAAAAATAATTAGGGTAAATTATAGTCATTAAATTATGGATAAATTTTTGTTGGTCACTTAATTTAAAAAGTTACAATTTGATCAATGAATTATTTAAAAGTTTTCATTTAAGTTACTATGCTATTAAAATCAATATTATATAGCTTTCTCTACTCGTATTGCATGTATCAATGGAAAACTTTCTTTCTCATTCTTTTTTTATAGTTTAGTTTTTTTCTTTATGAAATAACTTTGGACGTCATGAATCTATGAACTAAAATTCAAAAATTTTTTTTTCGATTTCCAACATTGACTGTTAGATTGACTTAAATTTCGAATCGTCACTTGAAGCTCACTAGCAGAACTTTAAAAAAAAAGCAACCCAATGACTTAAAATAAAATATTTTGAATAGTTCAGTGATCAATTTTAACTCTTTCTAGTGTTAAAGTGATTAAAACAAAAACTTACCCATAATTTAACGATTAATAGTGTAATTTACCTAAATAATTATAAAATATATTAGGCTATACCATGATTGGCTCTTAAAGTTTTTTTTTTTTAATCAAAAGTAATCCAAAAAGTTTACCTTCGTCAAACAAGTTGAGCCTTACGCTAAAAGACGTTAAAGAAAAATGGGGCACTTTCAGCCATTAACAAAGCGACACATGTTAAAATAGATACAAACCCCCTAAGGCTAAGTTCATAGAAATTGGTGAAGAAGATAAGAACGAGAGCAAGAGTCGAGTTGCACTTAGCTTTTAAAGATCTATGCTTTATATTATATTTATGTTAAGTTTATCAATAAAATGTAGTCTGCACTTAGCTTTAAAAGAAGAAGAGAATTGTGGCGGCCTGGCGGGAGAGGGAGAGGGAGAGGGAGAGAGAGGAGGAAGAAGAAAGAAAGAAAGAAAGAATATTAAGTTTAATTTATCTTTTTAGCACATGTCATTGGCCAAAATGCCACATAAATTTTCTTTTAATGTCTATTAACCGAAGCGCCAATTAGTGTGACAAAAGAAAACTTTAGGGATTACTTTTGACCAAAAAAAAACTTTAAAGACCAAATTGATAATTAGGGTATAGTTGAGGGCCAAATTACAAATTAAAGCCTAGTAATTATTCTTATATAAAAAATGAACCCCGCGAAATTGTGATAAGTAGATAACAGATATTTTCACAATAAAATTTCACTCTACCTTTCGTTTCTTCTTTGGCTTTGTTTTGTTGTTGAATGGGGCGGATAACGATTCTTAGGGACTTCATTGGGATCATCAAAGACAAAGCTTCTCAAAGCAAAGCAGCTTTGCTTTCCGATCCCAAAACCCTATCCCTCCACTTAGCCTTACTAAGAGCCACCACCCATGACCCCTTCAGTCCACCTGACCCAAGGCACTTGGCCACTTTATTTGCCTCCGGCCATACCTCACGCGCCACCGTTTCGACTGCCATCGAGATCCTCATGGACCGACTTCAGACCACCCGTGATGCCTCCGTTGCCATCAAGTGTCTCATCACTGTTCATCACATCATCAAGCGTGGCAACTTTATTCTTCAAGATCAGCTCTCTGTTTACCCTTCCAATGGCGGCCGAAACTACCTTAAACTATCCAATTTCAGAGATAACACGACGTTGTTAACTTGGGAACTTTCCTATTGGGTTAGATGGTATGTTTTATTTTATTTTTGAGTTTCTCCAACTTTCTAGAAAATACGTGATTTCACATTTCAGCATCAAATTTAAAGCAAATATATTCAAAACAAATTGCAGGTATGCTTTATACCTTGAAAATCTGTTGCAAACGTCAAGGGTTTTGGGATTCTTTCTAAGTTCAGCTTCAAGCAGTGTAGATAAAAATGAAGAAGAAGAGGAGAAAGTATCATCTCTTATAAATTGCCAATTGCTTAAAGAGATAAACTCTTTGGGGAATTTGATCGAACAGATTTCGGGAATGCCCAATTCTTTGCATACCAATGGCAACATATTGGTGGACGAGGTTCTAGGAATGGTGGGTGAGGATTATTTGGCATCAACCAACGAGGTTTCCATTCGAGTCAGTGAGTTTAAAGAGAGACTGAGTTGTTTGAGTGTTTTTGAGTCAGTTGAGTTGGGGTTTGCTTTGAAGAGACTGGAAGATTGTAAAGAGAGATTATCAGCACTTGGACAGATGAGGAATGTGTTGGTTGAGACTGTTTGGGGTTCAATAAGTGAAATGAAGGATCAAGTCGGGAACAATGAATCGTACGGAGGAGAAGGAAGGTTAATGACTATGGAGAGCAGCAAGAACAAGGTTAGCGAGTCATCTCGGTACGGAGATCGAGTTCTGAAGCTTGGTGACTCAGTTGACTTCTTTTCAGGAAGGTTTTCTAAGCTTCAATATTAATTTTTTTTTTACGGATTTAGCTTAGTTGGAATCTGAATAATTGCAATATCTATTTCAAAAAAAAAAAATCGTTAAGAATTTGTAAGTATAATTATCTATTTGAATCTTGGTCATTGGCATCAATAAATTACCTTTTGATTTTAAAATTATATAATAACATTATTTAAATATTGTTCCAATTATTTTGATTTTAAAGATTAATAAAAATAAAGATATTTAAGTATATTTTATAATGATTAATTTTGTTTGTAATGATTATAATATATTCAAATAATAAAAACTATAATCATAATTACTATGGTTAATTAATATATAATATATGAAAGTTTATTTCATTTAAGGTTTTTTATCAAAATAATATAAAAGTAATAATTAATTACAAAAAAGGTATGAAAAATAAATTAATTATAAAAATAGGTATTTATTACAGTGTGATTTGATATGTAAATTTTTCGTTTGGTTGACACATAAATTCTTTACTTTTCTTTTCTTATAACACCAAAAAAATTATTTATTTTCGAAAAATATTTTTCCCCACTATTCTGTTCTTCAAAACTCACTTTTTTTCATCTATTTTTTTTTTTTTACTTATAAGGTATAATATTTCATTTCTGAATTTAATTCAACATAAAGCAATTTTTTTAATTTATGTTTGCTTCTAATAGTTTATATTTGATTATATATATCTTAAAAAACCATTTCTGTATTTACCTCATTTGATCTCTCTCACCAATCCTACATTAACCCATTTTTTTTTTTATTTCAATGTTCCTTTTGTCCTGGTTTTTTTCCCAATCAAAAAGAAAATGACGAATATCGACATTGATGGGATTTTGAAGGAGCTTCCAAATTATGGCCGTATCATCAAAACCATTGCACTCTGGGTCCAGTATTGCGATCGATACCCATGATCGAGAAGCTATTGAGGGTCGGCATGAACGTTGCTCGCTTCAATTTCTCCCATGGCGTCCATGAAAATCACTAGAATACCTTGAACAATCTTGAAAATTTTGGTTATTTTATTTATTTTTGGTGTTAAAGGGGAATAAAAGAAAATAATAAATAAGGGGTTTATGAAATAATTTACCTATTTAAAGTTTGATGCCCGCCACACTATCAAGTCGCCAACCAAAACGGGAAATTTATATATTATATCCCTAAATATTTTAGGTCGTCACATTTCAGTCTAGTGTTACCAATTTGTCAAACGGCACCGTCAAAACACTGAAACAAAGGTCTATTTTCATAATTAATTTATTTTTCATTCCTTTTTCTAAATTAATTATTGTTTTTATATTATTTAGGCAAAAAAAAACCATTTATTTGGTAAAGAATCATGAGCTAATAAAATCAAACAAAAATACTCGATTGAATGATAAACATCATATTTGTTAAGAAAAGGAGGATAGTAAATTTTTTTTTATCATTCATAAATTCTAACCTTGAAGGTTTACATATTTATCAATTTGATGAATTCCGTCATTCTTCTAAAATTTAAAAAATATAATCATACAAAATTAAAAAAAATAATAAATATATAGAATTTTTTCAAAATATAAAAAAAATCATAAATAGTATAAAATATTCATAAAAAATTCTAAATATATATAACTAAACAAACAATGAAAATAAATTTTTACAAACTAATAACTAAAATCCATCAATACATGTATTCCAACAAAAATTGAGGGTAATCTTTGAACTAATTAATTACGTCTCAATCATGTCTCGACGTCTTACTTGTATTTGATGGACATGGTTATTACGTAAAACACGATTATATAATAAAATTCATACTAAATTAAAACAAGTTATTCATGTGTTGTATTTTCGTGCATATCATTACTGGTATTTAATTGGTCAGTTCAATTATTAATCGAATCAAATTATTATTAATTAAATTATTCAAAATATAAAAATTTTAACTACTAATTGAATTGAATTTTTTTAAATAAATTAATCGAATTAAAATATTTCGATTAATTCGGATGGTTAACACCGAATTAACCGAAATTTATATATTTTTGTCTTTTGGTTAAAATAAGTATAAAACATTACTAATGTTTATTTTTCTTTTTTTAATAGTTCAAAAATATATTATATATAATATATATTATTTATTTTGATTAATATAAAAAATAATAATTCAAAAAATACATTTCTAATATAAATATATTACATATAATATATATTATTTATTTCGATTAAATTCATTAATTTCTTAATTTTAAATCGAATTAACCAATAACTAATATTTTAAAAAATCAATAACTAACAACCAAACTCAACCACTGATTAATCAAATTGATTTAACTTTAGCCAAACTATTAACACCCCTGCCTATCATACCTTGTTTTATATCACATGTCTATTTGTAATAAGAATTAAAGCTGGTGTGAGAGCGTAGGTTGCATATTGTTACTATTAGCAATTTCGCTGCTTAAGTTATTCCTTCCTTTTTCCAGTTCTGGTCAGCTCAAGTTATTCTTTTCTTTAAAAAGAAAAATACAAAGATCAAATACCAGCCTCCGACTAAACTTCCAACGAACCCACGCCACTTCACGCGGAGCTATTTTTTCTGAACGTTCTACAAGAATGGAACAATGGACGACGGTAGCCGAGTCAAAGTCTAGCTCACCGGCCGAAGAACCGAACCGGAAAGAGTCGGATCCCGAAATGGACGCGGATGAATTTGTTATTGTGCCAACAACAGAATCGGAGAAAGAAGAAGAGAAAGAGGCTCAGAATCCGAAAGAGAATGAGATTCAAAGCGAGCGGTCACCGAATCAAACATCAACCGGGTCGAGGAAATCTGTTCGTTGGAGCGCCGAGTTAGTTAGTGAATCGCCTGCTGCGGATCACAGCGTCACCATGTCCGCTGCTAACGGATCCAATCCTTACATTGCTCAGTCTCCTGCTCCGGAATCATTTTCGACTTCCTTCAAAGGCAAGCAATTACAACACATTTATTTCCATTATTATCTTTCATTTTGAAAATTTTAATTCATCTTGAAATCGAACACAGAGAAAATGGACACTGTGAAGGATGTCTTGGGGAGATGGGGGAGAAAAGTGGGAGAAGCCACGAGAAAAGCCGAGGATCTTGCAGGGAACACGTGGCAGCATTGTATGTTTCCCCTGTTAATTTACTTTTTTATTTCTTTTATATTTTTAAGGAAAATATATATTATGAACTTCAAAGTTAAAATTGGTATTTAGTTTTATTTTATTTTCAATTATACTTGAATTGAACTTAAGATTTATTTATGTATTTAAATTTTTCTTTATTCAAGTATCTGGATTTGGTTTTTCTGTTTGAATTAACACATTAATTTAATTTCATAGTTCAAATAACCAAGTACCTAAGCTTGATTTCTTATACCATTTTGAACCAAGAAATTAAGTTTAGATACTTAATCGAATCAAAATAAATTTTAAGCTTCGAATTAAACATTAAATCCAAGTTTAAGTGTATAATATTGAAAAAAAAAACCTTAAATATCTATTTAAACAGTACAAACAAGCCCGAGTTTGGCAGAGGCAGCCATGGGAAGAATCGCACAAGGAACAAAGGTTTTAGCAGAAGGTGGGTATGAGAAGATATTCAGACACACTTTTGTAACGGATCCGGAAGAGCAACTTGGGAATTCATTTGTATGTTATTTGTCCACGTCAGCTGGACCTGTCATGGGAATTTTATATGTATCTACAGCAAAGCTTGCATATTGCAGTGACACTCCCCTTCCCTATAAAAATGGTACCCAAACTGAATGGAGCTACTATAAGGTAATAACCTTTAACAGTCTAATTGCTTCTATTCTTCATTTTTATTGAAATATTTGTGTTTGATGGGTATGGAAATATACATATGTGAGATTCATATGATTCTCGACATTCTTTCTCTGCTTAAAACAGGTAGTTATCCCATTACATCAACTTAAAGCTGTTAATCCTTCAACGAGCCGACTCAATTGTGCTGAAAAGTACATCCAAGTTATCACCGTTGATAGTCATGAATTTTGGTTCATGGGCTTCTTAAACTATGACGGTGCTGTTACATGCCTAAAGGAAGCTTTGCAACTCCATAGCTGACATCACAATTTCTGGAGATACTATACTCGGCTGCTCGGGATCGAGCATCTGATAATACATGCTCCCCTCCCTTGGAAGCTCTGATGGCTGTTAAGAAGGAAAGAATACAAAGAATATGTATGTTCTGTTTTTTTTTCTTTAACAAAACGATTCAGAAAACATTGTGTGTAACGATAAAAATGCTATTGTAAATCTCAATGATAAAATCTAACAATAAAATTCACAAGTATTATTTATATTTGACGATATATATTATTTTATGTGTCATAATTAGATTTAAGATATACAAGTTTTTTCTATTCTCAATCTTATCTTATAATTTACTTATTTTCCCCAAAGATCTGATTATATTATATGATTTTTGCATAAAAAAGAACATGTATATACACACGTGGAGCAACTATTTCTCAATGACATATACCAACTTGTCAGAGAATACCCTAAAACAACACGTCATAGAATTAAATTATAATTATTAAAGTAACATTTTTTCATATTATAAAGATTAATATATGAAATACTTTTAAAGAGAAGAGGATGTGGGAAATTTGATGGCAGTGAGTAAGGGCCAGTTCTTCATTGCTTTTCAAAAGACTTACGCTTCAAAAGACTTACGGAAGAAAAAGTCACATGCAGAAACAAGCTACTTTTATTGAAATTTTTAACTTTTCAGAAGTCTTTAAAAGCACTTCGAAAAAAGGAGAGTTTAAAATTTTTAGCTTTTCCTCTCCCAAAAGCACTTTTAGTGATTAATTACTTTTTCACCCTCCAATAACATAGTACTTTCTCCATTTTTTCTTGATACTTAATTACAAATATGTTAAAATCATTAATTAAAAATAAAAATATTTTTAAAAATACTAATTACAAATATTTAATAGTTATATTTAAATATTTAAAATATAGTTTATATATTCTAATTAAATTTTATAAATAATTAATATTTATTGCTTAAAATATTTAAAATTTATATTTTATATATTAAAATATTAACAAGAAGTTATAATAAATTTTTATATTCTTACTAAAATATAATAATATTAACTAATTTAAATATTATTTAAATGCATATTTATTACTTGATAATAACATGTCTAAAATGGACATTTTATTTCTCAAAAGACTTTTTTGACAAAGAATGCTAAACACTCAAATTTTAAACCAAACTTTTCAAAAGCACTTCTCAAAAGCACTTTTCCACAGCACTTCTCAAAAACACTTTTCAAAAGTAATGAAGAACTGGCCCTAAGTAGCCTGCGGATTCCCAAGGCTTCTGCCCTCACATTTATTTTTGTGTTTTCTGTTTTTATTTCAGAATTCAGAAACAGACAGAACTTAAAAACTGAACCAAACCTCAGATGTTGACCGGTCTTACTCTAAACCCAATACTCTACCTTTAATTTATTTATGTAAAAATAAGACAAAAAGTACACAAACCACCCACCATCAAGAAATAACAGCATTTTTCAATTATGATTAGAATGCCCATAATTACACTCTAATTGCTGCCTGAAAGAATATTACACTCTTTTGTTTATAATTTCTGACATGATATTTTTCCCCTCTCTCTGTAATTGAAATCTAATCTACAACAAATGGTAATAATAATAAAGCTGCATTATTTGTTTCCAAAAACACCACCACCATGGCAATGGCTGAGGCACCATCCACTTCTTCTTCCTGTGATATATATAGTTGTGGGTTCTTCAACTTTGAACCATATTTGTTTTTTTTATTTGTCGCCTTAAAATTTTATTCCGGGGAAAATTTCAGATGTGATCCGGTTGAGGTGATTTGTCTAGTTTCCTCCTCTTAAGATCTGGTGTAGGATGAGAACAATTTGCAAATAACCCATGTTTTATTTCATCACTTTTATAGCTCAAACATGCTGCACCATCTAATACCCCAATGGGGCTTTGGGGCACCGATGATGTAGCTGAAGTAGTAGCAGCTGAGCCATTAATGAATGTCAAATCTTTCATCACTTCAACACACTTCAACACTCTTTCCTGCAAAAATAAAAATAAAATATTGACATCTCTTCTCTTCTTGTGAGTTTTTTAAGTATTTACAGGCACCACCACTTTTGTATCTTCTTTATTTTTTTTTTACCTTTTGTACAAAGATGAATGATGAAACAGCTTTATCAATGGCACATCTTTGCATTTGTCCTGAAACAGAAATGGCCACTGCTGCTGCTATTTCAGAAGGTCTGAACTCCAACAAATTAATACCTGCATTCATTCATTTCCCCAATCAAACACCATTGATTCTCAATAATAATAACATAAACAAATAGATATAGTGAGAAATAAACCTCTGGTGGTGTTCAATATTATCTGCAATGATCTAGTGATTGAAGTTGATGATGGATATTGATGATCATTACGAAGTTTATTCAAGAAGTAATCAATGAAGGAACAAGGTGTTAAAACTTGCATTCTCCACTTCAATGTACTTAAAACCAATAGTTCCATTCTTTGTATTGTTCTAGCTTCAAACACAAACTTTGGTTCCCCCACCTGCAAACAACCCAATCATGAAACTCAAATTGGGAAAAAGACCAAGGGATTAACAATCATGAAAAATCAATCTATATATATTGTAATCACCTGTAAGTTTAGTGATGAAGGCACCTTTGTTTCCTCCATTTTAGCTGCAATAGATAAACATGCAACGGCCAACAGTTGGACAGTCCATGTTTTACCTCTCTGTGCCCCCAAGAAGATAGAAACAATCAGTGAATATATTATGGTTTAAGAACTTAAAGAACCAAATTTGAAGCTAATTTGAGAACTTACAGGTAAATCATACATTGATAGGAACCGATCCAAGTAGTTAATGGATAGGCAAAGACTCAAAGGTCCAAAATTGAAATAAGCTGAAGCCTGTTAATAAAAAATGAAAGATTAAATCATCATTCCTAGCACATTATCACTGAGGAATGATCAAACAAAGAGTCCAATTACAAGAATAATGAAAGAAAAGGGGGAAAACACATTTACTAAATATAAAAGAGTTCTACCAATAGCTAAGAAATAGATTGATCCAAACGAACTATGGAAATTCCATTAAATTGCACAATGCGATGAGTTTTACTGAGAAAAGTCTATATTGCTGTTGATAAACAAGAACCCAGTTACAAAAACCAGTGAAATGGATCAAACAAGTAAAATGTCAATATAAAACTGATCAGGAAAAAAAAAGAAGCAAAATAAACGGACCTTCCAAATCCATTCAATAGCCTCTCTCCTGGCGCTCAACTCCAAATCCCCACTTCTCAGTCTCTTAAGATAATCATCTCTAGGCAAATGCTCCATCTCTTTTTCAACCATTTCCTTAATTACATCATCACTTTGTAATGCAAAACCAGGACAACCCATCAAAGAAGTTGATCTGTTGTTTATAAGGAAAGGGTCATTTTGATTAAAGATTTGGTTTTTAAAGCGTTGATGACAAGCAGGGGAAGCCCCAAACTCGTTCATGGCATTAAAATCAAGATCACCATCAAAGCAAGAGCTTGTGTTCTCAGAACAGAGAAGATTTGAGGTTGAACAGTCAAGACTTTCAGTCATTTTTCAGGAGAAACCCCTAAAATGTGAGGTATACTAAAACCCCAGGGGAAAAAAGAAAAGCAAAAACTAATTAATTCATTATGAAGGTGAAAGCTTTGTGTTGAAAAGGGCTCATCAATGGCTTGTGGGGAAGAGCATATTTTTCATTATACAATAAAGCCAAAAAGAGAGAGTGAAAGGGAGTGGGGCTGAGGAGAGACTGTTGCAATAAAAGAAGCTTTTTGTAGGGAAAGACAAGTTGAGTTTTTAGGGTTAAATGAGAAATGAAATTGAGGGATCGAGCAGAAGGACAGCCACGCCATTGCAAAAAGAACCAAGAAAGGAAATATAATGAAAAATGTTATAATTAATGCAAAAATGGAAATGAAAATGTAATAAACTTCACGTGGAGCGTATTTTATGACCAGCTGTTTACTCTTTAAAAAGTATTTGCAATAAGGAGATTAATAATTCCTATCTGTTGTAAATACTTAATTTCAAAAACAAAAATTATTATTATACACATTTTCGTAAACCGCCATCAAGTCACCCTAACACATTTTATTGTCTAGTGCCTCTACAACGACATCATTCAAATGGAACTCATGCCAAAAGCTTTTATTTCATTATAAAAACTCTTCATCAGAAAAAAGAAAAAAACTTGTACGTCAAATCTTTCTAAAAAACTATTTAATCTCACGAGACCCTTGAAATCTCAAGTCTAGCGATTTTCCACACCCTTCATGATGTAAATCATCTTGTACTAGCATCTCTCTTCTTCCTTTATAGTGTGAATTGCCATAATAAACTATTGATGTGTAGGGATAAAATAAACTTAGTTACTAGCAAATAAGTCTTAAGGATACAATAAAATCTAATGACTGTTTACATTTTGCATTGACAAAAATGATCCACTAAGCATTAAGTGGAGTATAGCAACAATATCAAATTCTATTAAGAGAGAAACTTTTGTTTTTAAATTTTGGTATATCTTCGTATATATGCAAATGAAATTTCTCTCCTATTTATAAAAATTCTCATGTCTCTTCATAGAGATTTAACTATCTAAGAGATGTTTATCTAGATAGTCGTATCTATTAATAATGAACACAACTATTCATAAGATATTACTTGAATGATTGTAACTTTTTGTTCATAGTCAAGTTACATAACTTTTAGTAATAAGAAATATAATTTATCACTATGTTCCAACACAAACCACCCCAACTTTTGTGTTTGTAATAATTGACATTGTTTATTAGAATTGAGAAAAAAAAATGGAATGTATCTTCCCTAAATGAAAATCCATGGCTCAATCCCCTTAAGCTCTTTTGTCTTTCTCCATTTTTGAGTTTTTTCTGACACTTTTAGCATTACAGAGTCTCTTAATATTTGGGTTTTTGGGAGCTTCCAACCTTGGGGAGCAACAAAGACGTTTCCCTCAAATATGTAAAAAGAAAAAAAGTATTTATTGCACCAACAAAAGGATCAACAAGGAGCCCTCACTCCCACACCATGAATCCTTTCACCGCCATATCAAGGGGCCCTTTGCCACATCAAGATAGCCCTCACTAGCACACCAAAAGGCTCATCACCCACACACTAAGAAGCCCTCTGTCGCACCCAAATAGGGCTTATCAACGGTCCTTCGTTGGCACATTAAGGGACCCCTTGCCAACACATCAATAGGCCCCTTCACTAGCATTATGGGTCCCTCACTCGAACTACCAAGGAGCCTTTTGTTAACACAATTAAGAGGTCACCTAAGGACCTAAGGAGTACTTTACGAACACATTGAGGAGTCCCTCGCTTGCACCACTTGGGGCACTTCGCCACACCCCCAAAAGGCCATCTCACTCGCACTCTAGGTAGGTTTAAAAAATAGAAAAGATAGTTACTAGGTATGTGTTGTGTAGCTTGGTAAATATGCTCATATGAAGAACAATTGAAAGACAAGGTTTGGAGTCTCGTCCCTCTGCGTAAAATCAACCTAAGGGCAAGGTATGACATCTTGTCCCCCTTGAGGAATTGACTAAGGTGCAAGGTTTCGTCTTCCTTATGCCCTTAAAAAGTAAGGCGAGAGGTCTCTTCTGCCTTAGTAGAATCAACCAAAGGCTAAGGTGTAAGATCTCGTGCACTTTATGCCCTTAAGGACCAAGGCAAAAGGTCTTCTCCCTCTTGATAAAACCAATCAAAGATTAAAAAATAATAATAATAAGAGGCATCGCACCTTGTTGACAATGGTAGCAACAATGAACTAGGCATAATGTCTATATATAAAAATCTAACTTTTGTGTGTCATAAAATACATGATATGTAAAAATAACATAATATAATATATTACAAATTTAGAAAACGAGCTATGCTTTGAAAGCTTTAGTCTGAGCCCCACTCATATTTTAAACAATCCTTCTTCTTTTTTATGTGTAACCCTGTTTTTTTAGCATTATATTTTTATTTAAACCCTACCAAATTTTAAGCAGACTTTCGAACTTAAAGTAATGTAACCTCTTTCCCCTGAACAAATTTACTTCTAAAAGCCCAAATGTTATTTCTGACCAACCTCTTCAAGCCCCAACTTGCTAAAAAGCAACTACCAGCGAAGCCATGCGTATCTTGCTAAAGCTTCAACAAAGAAAGTAAGGAAGAAATACTTTTAAATCGTAATACTAAAATAAAATTGTTCGGGATCATATCAATAGGCAACAGTAAAACAAAGATAAGTGTAGAATGATAAAAGCCAACTTGGAAAAACAACGACATTTATCAATTAACAAAGCTACATAATTAAGTATAAGTAGAAGTAGAAAGATTATATCAATGACCTCCAAAGCTTACGTTTTAAGGATCGGTACACCAAGTTCACCTCCAAAACATCTTATTTACTTCTCTTGATCGACTTTGCCAAATTAATTTCTCATACCTATAAGGATCATTCACAAACCTTGCCATGAATCGACTCAAAACAACCCACTTTATAACTTACTTTTGGTGTACAAAACAATTATTATATTCATTTTTTGATCACATCATGACATGCTAATGAAGCATTCATGCCTCTATAGACACGCCTTATATGTAATAGGGCATAAATCTATTGGGAGGCTACGCTATTATATAAAATCCATAAATGATTAAAATATTCTGTTCAAAGTGTCATTTTTTAAATAAATTATGAGGGGTAAGGTATGTATGGAAGCCATCTTGTCAATATGAATTTGCCTCCGACATTTTGTTAAAGTACGGCAGAAATAATTCTTAACTTTACCTCCTTTGAAGCTTTTAATAATATATCAATTATGTACATATAGGAAATTTTGTTTATTCCATCATTAATGGCAACATTGAGTCATTCAAAAAAATTTTAAAATTTATTTTAGTTGGTTAATTATTTAATTAGATATTTAAATGATTTATTTCATTTAAAATGGATGATATAATGTCGATTGAATTTTAGTTTGATTGGTACGAATATTATTGTCAATGTATGAGGATGTGAGTTTTAGTGTGTTGAAGCGCATTATCTTCCTATTTTTGGGTTAGGGAGAAGCTATGGGTAGTTATAGTTATTGTATCAAAAAGAACAAATATTATCAAAGTCTATAATAAAAATATATTTTTAAAAATTATATAACAGGAGCGAAGCCAGAAAATTTTTTTAGGAGAGCTGAAATTAAATTTTAATTTTTACGATAATAAAAATATAATTTCACAATTTTAATAGCTTCTATTTTTATAATCTTTAAAGAATTAAATTAAAATTTTTATCATTTTTAAGAGGGTTAAAATAAAATTTTACCATTACTAATTTAAAATTTTAAAATTTTTAAAGGGCTTGAATAAAAAAATTTCTATTTTAAGGTTTCTCCCTATGATATAATAAAATATTTCTTAACCCTTCTAGACATCTTATAATGTCAAACAACAAATAATATGTATATTTTGAAATATAATTGGTGAATCTTATTTTATAATTTATCCATAAATAATAATTTTTTAATTGTTAAAATTATTGGAAAGCTATATTATTAAACAAATAAATACTTTTAAATTTTTTATAATATTTATTTCTTATTTAATATTTAAATATATTTAAATAATTGATCGGTTCTACTTATCGAATTCCTTACACTAATAGCAACCGTTATATTTTGTTTAGGCTTAATATAATATTTTAGTTTCTATACTTAATTTTTTTTAATTTAGTACTTAATAATTTACTAATTTGGTATTTAAGGTTTTCTAGGTTCAATTTGGTATCTAATTTCGTTAAATGATATACAAATTATCTCAAAATATTAATGGTGTTAAAAAATTTATACTATGTTACAAAAATATCGTAAGTATTAGAGGAAATTTGTGTTAAAAAAATTATGCATTTAGCTATACTTAACGGATTAATATTGAATAAGAAAATAAGAGTTCTAAAAACCCCAAATAAAATAAATTCATTAATTTAAATTAATAAAATGAAATAAATAAATAAAACTAAAAATAATTGAACATTTAAAATACAAAAAATAAATAGCATATCATTTTCCATATGTTTGTTATACATTGATTATTTTGCTACCTCATAAAAAAATAACATTGTTAATATATTGGAGTAATTTGTATAATCTTTGATAAGTTTAGGTACCAAATCAGAAAAGAAAAAAAAATTACGCATCAAATTAAAAAAAAAGAGAGTCAAGTTCAAGTACCAAATTAGACCCCAAAAAAATTAAGTATCAATTTAAGGGAAAAAATATCAAATCCAGATATCAAATTAGAAAAAAAGTGTAAATTTTAATACTAAATTAAAAGAAATAAATGTCAAATAAAGAAATAGTGTTAAGTACCAAATATTAAGCCTTGTGTTTAATAAAAGGGAAGCTATTCCATTTTTTTTTTAATATTTAATACAATAATCATTACTGTTTAAATGTATTGGAAAATTTTAATATTATTACATACCAATTAATGTCTAGTTTTCTTTGTCGATTGAGTCTTAACTTGATTGATATAGATATTATTGTTAATACAAGAGGACGTATGTTCAAGTGCGTTGAAGAGCACTATCCTTCTATTTATGGGTTGAGAGAAGCTATGAGTAGTTTAAACATTGTGTCAAAAAGGAACAAATATGATCAAAACATCTAATGAAATTATTCAAAAAAGAACGTTTAGGTTTCCTTTATTTACCTGATGCGGAGAATTTCATTACATACTGATTAATATGATACTCAATTTTTACGTTTTGCAATAGTTAACATGTAACGCCCCTAACCCGAATCCGTCACCGAAATAGAGTTATGGAGCATTACCGGAGTTACCGATTTATTTATCAGATATTTCATTTTATCTAACGTTCATATTTGGAACCAATTAAAATCAAACATATTGTCCCTTAACGTACTTATTTTTCTCGATATGTTTTACTTGAATTTATTACTCGTCTCAATTTAATTAATTTTCTTGCATCAACGTATCAAAAATAATCACCTATTTACATGTCATGATAAATATCATTCTCTTGCCATTTCTTCATAAACATAAAATCAGGGAATTCATTATATCGATATTTCATGCATTTAAAAATACAATTCAAGTTATACTAACTTACCTCGTTACTTGTACATGTTTATAATTTCATTAATCCGATATCTTTTCTTTTCCACGTTCAAGTCTCGTATTCGAGTTATCCGGATCTTTATGAAGAAATTTGATCGTCATTTTCATTTATTTCATGTTGCAATACATTCAACTAATACTCTAAACAAAATTACCATTTTACCCCTAAACTTTTAATTAATGACGATTTCATCCTTAGGTTAAAATAAAATAAAATTATTGCAATTTAATCCTTATTTCCAGCCGTTATTCTCAAACAAATTGATAACGACCCATGAATTCTATAAAATATCAGAATTTTCCATAATTTCAACACTTTTCAATTTAATCCTTAAAACATGTTTTTCCCCGATCTTGAGCTAAATTAATAATTTCATTCAATTTTATAATTTTAAATAATAAAATAATTCATTTCATGCAATTTGGTCATTTCTGACATTTTACAAAATTGCCCATAAATTTTTACTTTTATTCAATTTAGTCCATGAGCCTAAAACATGCAAATTAGCCATGCTAGCTGAATATTCATACATATTTTCCTCCTTCTCCTCTCCATTCCACATCCTTTATTTATATAACATGCAACAAGTAACATTATCAATAATTTCACTATTTACTTATATGTATATTCAAAACTGTCCATTTGCATCATAGTTACTCAATTATTTATATCTTAAGGTACAGAACTCAGAAATTAAGATCCGCTAATTTTCCTGAAACTAGACTTACATATCTTATTACCATAAAATTTTCACAATTTTTGGTTCAGCCAATAAGTACAGTTTATTCTTTAAAGTTACCCCTGTTCTGCTGTCTGACAGTTCCGACCCTTCTTCACTAAGAATTAATTATCTCATCGTACGAGATTTGGATGATATTCCCGATTATTTATATTGAAAATAGACTCATTAAGGATTCTAAACATATAAATTTAAGCCCCTAATTATTTTTATCCAATTTTTGATGATTTTCCAAATTCAGAACAGGGGAACCCGAAATCATTCTGACCTTGTCTCACAAAAGTTATTGTAGCTCATGATTTACAATTCCATTGCTTACATAGTTTCTTTTATAAGAAACTAGACTCAATAAGATTTAATTTCATATTTTATTCATCCTATAATTCGATTTCTACAATTTTTGGTGATTTTTCAAAGTTAGGCTACTGCTGCTGCCCAAAACAGTTTTAGTGAAAATATTGATTTCCATTTAGCCCCAAATTTCATAGTTCATACAATTCAATCCTTGTTCAATTAACTCCTCAATTGAGATAATTTTTCTCATTTAATACTTTATTCCATCATTTTAAACTACTTCAGTAACCCTTGAAAACCAGAACTTTAACACTAGACCTTAATTCCAAACTCTTTCACAATTAGGTCCTAAACAAATTTTCATCAATTTTACTTGATAAAATCACCATATGTCAAAATTAAAACTTAAATTCTATGTTTATTCATCATATTCTTCCAGTACTCACCCATAAAAACTTCAAAAAATTAGCCATGGAATCAAGAACTAATGAAATAGTAAGTTGGACCCAATTGTAAAAGTCCAAAAACATAAAAATTTCAAGGAGAAAGCAAGAATTAAACTTACATGAAGCTAGAGTATGAAAACCAGCTTGAACCCTCATCCATGACTGTTTTTCAGCTGATGAATATGAAGAGAAATGAAGAGAATTCTAGATATTCCAATTTAGTCCCATTTTTATTTAGTTAATTTTGGCAATTTTCCAATTTTGCCCTTATTTCACCCATTTTCTGATTTTTCTCAGCTATTGCCGCCCAAAATATCTCCTTTGGGCTTATTTTCACTTTAGGTCCTTCCTCATTTGACAATTAAGCTATTTAATCATTTTAGCAACTTTTACACCTTTTTCAATTTAGTCCTTTTTATTTAATTAGCTATCAGATTACTTTAAAATTTCTTGTGAAACTTTAATACTAACTTATTAACACTCCATAAATATTTATAAAAATATTTATGGCTCGATTTAAAATTTTTGAGGTCTCGATACCTCGTTTTCGATTCTAATTATTTTAATATATATATATATTTTTTTGTACACTATTCACTATTTCAAAATTTTTCCTAACTTAACATTTAACTTATACTCACTAAATTAATAATATTTCCTACTCATTTGTCGGATTTAGTGATCTCGAATCATTGTTCGACACCACCTTTGAAATTAGGTCATTACAACTCTCCCCTTTAGGGATTTTCGTCCCCGAAAATCTTACCAGAAGAAGTTACTTTCAACACTCATAAACACTTTTACTAACTTCTCAGAATCACAATTTGATTTAACCTCGAATATCTTTTCCTGTCACCTTTGAACTCTAGAACACAATGTTGGAACATCTTGTCAAAATTCTAAATTACCCTCTCGGGACACATATACTCATTTGATCTCATCAAAGGAAAACTCTGTACTTACTGAAATGATCATACAGATCTTTCTTTGTCAAATGAACAACCATAAACTAAATAACATTTTCCTTTCCAATGTTAATGACAATCCCAATTCGAAATCTATAGTCATTCTATCTCATAACACACTAGTATTATCATCGACATTGTAATAATCCTAAATGTTCTTAATGTTAAACTTAGTTGCTAACAAATAGACATCTGAATATGAACTCAAAAATATTATGTAACGCTCATACAATCACTAGTACATCTAACTCACAAAAAGATAATAAAGATCTTGATAATTTCTCAAAGAAAGCCAAAAGAAAAACATTGCTTACGACTCTGGACTTCCATCATACTTGAGAGATAATATATTCCCGCATGTATAAAACAAAATCATGATCAGTAGAAACATAAGAATAGTCTCACATAATTTTTTACCATTAACTTCATTTCCAACATATTAAAATAGAATTACAAAAAGATGAAGAAATGACGATCATAAACCGACCTGGACCAATAGAGCTTTTCGTCTAACATCATAATTAACTAGCATTCTCAAAACATCGAACTCACCAGAGTGAATAACCACACACATATCTCTCGAGGATAAAAGAATATATAGAATACCAGAAAAGATGATCATATTCGTTTCAATCGTAACTATCACGCACAATCATCTTTACTACTCAATTATCATTTTTCCGACTAATTACTGTCATCATGAACCCGCATTATTCCATTCACTACTTGAAAACCAATTCGGGAAAAATTTGAAGTAAACACATACTTCGGATATCATATCCGAATAAGTCGACTAGCCGAGGTTAACTTTTTCTTTAACCGTGTCATTACGTAATCTGAATGATCTTTAGAGTAATCGATATCTTTTTCAAAGCTGTATTTACTTGTCAAACTATTTTCAACTCCGACTACATTATTAATTATTCAATTCTTTGTACTCTTTAGTTTCCCATTTGTGAACTTATTCAACAATTTTTTTTTTTTTTTTTTTGTAAATTTTCGTTATAAAATACTACATTGGTAAGAGGGTGAGGTCGTAAGGCCTCTAATCGAGCTCTCATAAATACACACATATAACTTAGCATTTATCATCAACATCATATCATCACAATTACATAATTCACTTCAAACAAATTAACATACATAATTATGTTACACGAACTTTTCAGTTATCCATTTCAAACTAGTGTAATTAAACATACATTTCATGAATTTTGAGTAAATTTACTCATAGCATTTACTTAACCAAACAAGTCAGACACATAATATCATATGAATGCCATACAAACATAGATAAGCTTATCACAATTTAAACTTTCATTTCATTCACGTTTCATCATTTCTCAACTTTTGATTATCTCATTTCGTACATTATCACATACATATCATGAACTTCTATTCATACCTTTCTAAGTTCCTTCTCGTCATAAACACATTTCAATTATCTCAATATCACTAACTCATACTTCTCTTACCATATACATAATTTAAATTTAACATTTAATAATAAATAATTTGAATTATAGTAATACAACCATATGTTGAGTACGTTTATACTCAGTGGTATTGCCATAATTCAAATTATAAAAACTATAATAAATAATAAACATCAAACATGTAACAATATAAGTCATATGTGTTAATTATGCTTTAATTTCATATCTCGACAATAGTCTTTCATCAAATAGCATCATATATCATCTGTACTATCTTTAATCAATTCATGAACCTTTGGTTCAAGCTTTCAATCTCATATCTCATATCTCAATTTCAATTTTTAATTCCACTTTTTTTTTTTCATACTTTCAAAAGTTCAATCGATCAAATTCATTTGATTTTCTCATTTCATTTATTCAACTGATTTCAATGTCAATAATTCAATATTTTAGCAAATTCATGAACCTTTCCAAATCTCACATTTCATTTCAATTGAGAATTCAACTCATAATTTCTTTCTCATATATATATATTTTTAATAGTACGAGCAACCAAATTTATTTAATTTTCTCATTTGATTATTCACCCTATTAACAATCCGGACTTTGACGGATACACAGATTCCAACCCAAACACACCAAGACGGCACATAGTGCCTAATCGGTCGGGCCAAAGCGAAAGCGAATGATGGCGATGGCGACGGCACACGAGTACCTCATCGGAACAAATCCGGAACAATAACGATAAAGATGCGATAACAATATCCGACACACAAAGTGCCGAATCGTTAATCGTAACGAAGAACGAAACACATAAGTGCCTAATCGGTAAAGCCGATAAATCCCGCACTCTTCCAATCCTATGGCATGCCAATTATATCCGACTAGCCCGACAAGTTAATAGGGAATTTAATTCTTATTTCAATTTTACTTAATATTCATATTTACCCCTATTAACAAGACTCGGACTTTGGCGAATATGCGGATTTCACCCAAACACACCAGAATATCCAGCCCAAACACACCCGGAATATTATAAATCCTTCATAACACACCAGTATAATATAGCCTCCCAAACACACCAGTATATCATTTCCTCCCAAACACACCAGAATGTCCAACCCAAACACACCCGGAATATAATAAATCCTCCATAACACACCAGAAAGGCATTTAATGCCTCTTGGATAAACCGAAGTTATAATAATGAAACATCTTTCTCGGCCAAACTACAAATCTCCTCATCACATCATAAATCCAATGGCATGCCATTTGTATCCAATCTAGTCCGATACTGTTAATTGGGTATTTGATTCACTTTCTCAATTTAATAATTCCTTTATCAATATACCAATCTAATATTCATATATATTCACACATTTTCATAATTTCATACATTTTCATTTAATTCAACAAATATATTTCAATTATTCACATAAATTCATAATTCTATACAATTCAATTCACTTTTCAATAACAAATATTCAAATATCACAAATCTCATATTTAAAATTTTCAAACAATTTATATTTCAATTCAAATAATCAAATATACTCATAATTCAATTCAATTCAAATAATCAATATATATTCAATATATATATATACATATACACCAATTCAATCAATATAAATTCAATAAATTCATCACATACTATATCAATCCATTTCAATTGCAAAACACAATAATTCTTACTTACCATACATAACAATTAAAAATTCAGAAATCAATAATAATTAAAATTTGAATTATAGTAATACACACTTTAATTAATCATAATTTCATTCCATTCCATTCAATTCAATTTAAATTCACTTTTCCACTTTCTAATCAGTATACAATTCAATACCAATACATATTTCAGATATTCACATATAATCATACTTCACATGTACTACATTCGGTCCGAGAACCGACTAAATCTTAGCTCTGATACCACTAAATGTAACGCCCCTAACCCGAATCCGTCACCGAAATAGAGTTATGGAGCATTACCGGAGTTACCGATTTATTTATCAGATATTTCATTTTATCTAACGTTCATATTTGGAACCAATTAAAATCAAACATATTGTCCCTTAACGTACTTATTTTTCTCGATATGTTTTACTTGAATTTATTACTCGTCTCAATTTAATTAATTTTCTTGCATCAACGTATCAAAAATAATCACCTATTTACATGTCATGATAAATATCATTCTCTTGCCATTTCTTCATAAACATAAAATCAGGGAATTCATTATATCGATATTTCATGCATTTAAAAATACAATTCAAGTTATACTAACTTACCTCGTTACTTGTACATGTTTATAATTTCATTAATCCGATATCTTTTCTTTTCCACGTTCAAGTCTCGTATTCGAGTTATCCGGATCTTTATGAAGAAATTTGATCGTCATTTTCATTTATTTCATGTTGCAATACATTCAACTAATACTCTAAACAAAATTACCATTTTACCCCTAAACTTTTAATTAATGACGATTTCATCCTTAGGTTAAAATAAAATAAAATTATTGCAATTTAATCCTTATTTCCAGCCGTTATTCTCAAACAAATTGATAACGACCCATGAATTCTATAAAATATCAGAATTTTCCATAATTTCAACACTTTTCAATTTAATCCTTAAAACATGTTTTTCCCCGATCTTGAGCTAAATTAATAATTTCATTCAATTTTATAATTTTAAATAATAAAATAATTCATTTCATGCAATTTGGTCATTTCTGACATTTTTACAAAATTGCCCATAAATTTTTACTTTTATTCAATTTAGTCCATGAGCCTAAAACATGCAAATTAGCCATGCTAGCTGAATATTCATACATATTTTCCTCCTTCTCCTCTCCATTCCACATCCTTTATTTATATAACATGCAACAAGTAACATTATCAATAATTTCACTATTTACTTATATGTATATTCAAAACTGTCCATTTGCGTCATAGTTACTCAATTATTTATATCTTAAGGTACAGAACTCGAAATTAAGATCCGCTAATTTTCCCTGAAACTAGACTTACATATCTTATTACCATAAAATTTTCACAATTTTTGGTTCAGCCAATAAGTACAGTTTATTCTTTAAAGTTACCCCTGTTCTGCTGTCTGACAGTTCCGACCCTTCTTCACTAAGAATTAATTATCTCATCGTACGAGATTTGGATGATATTCCTGATTATTTATATTGAAAATAGACTCATTAAGGATTCTAAACATATAAATTTAAGCCCCTAATTATTTTTATCCAATTTTTGATGATTTTCCAAATTCAGAACAGGGGAACCCGAAATCATTCTGACCTTGTCTCACAAAAGTTATTGTAGCTCATGATTTACAATTCCATTGCTTACATAGTTTCTTTTATAAGAAACTAGACTCAATAAGATTTAATTTCATATTTTATTCATCCTATAATTCGATTTCTACAATTTTTGGTGATTTTTCAAAGTTAGGCTACTGCTGCTGCCCAAAACAGTTTTAGTGAAAAATATTGATTTCCATTTAGCCCCAAATTTCATAGTTCATACAATTCAATCCTTGTTCAATTAACTCCTCAATTGAGATAATTTTTCTCATTTAATACTTTATTCCATCATTTTAAACTACTTCGTAACCCTTGAAAACCAGAACTTTAACACTAGACCTTAATTCCAAACTCTTTCACAATTAGGTCCTAAACAAATTTTCATCAATTTTACTTGATAAAATCACCATATGTCAAAATTAAAACTTAAATTCTATGTTTATTCATCATATTCTTCCAGTACTCACCCATAAAAACTTCAAAAATTAGCCATGGAATCAAGAACTAATGAAATAGTAAGTTGGACCCAATTGTAAAAGTCCAAAAACATAAAAATTTCAAGGAGAAAGCAAGAATTAAACTTACATGAAGCTAGAGTATGAAAACCAGCTTGACCCTCATCCATGACTGTTTTTCAGCTGATGAATATGAAGAGAAATGAAGAGAATTCTAGATATTCCAATTTAGTCCCATTTTTATTTAGTTAATTTTGGCAATTTTCCAATTTTGCCCTTATTTCACCCATTTTCTGATTTTTCTCAGCTATTGCCGCCCAAAATATCTCCTTTGGGCTTATTTTCACTTTAGGTCCTTCCTCATTTGACAATTAAGCTATTTAATCATTTTAGCAACTTTTACACCTTTTTCAATTTAGTCCTTTTTATTTAATTAGCTATCAGTACTTTAAAATTTCTTGACGAAACTTTAATACTAACTTATTAACACTCCATAAATATTTATAAAAATATTTATGGCTCGATTTAAAATTTTTGAGGTCTCGATACCTCGTTTTCGATTCTAATTATTTTAATATATATATATATTTTTGTACACTATTCACTATTTCAAAATTTTTCCTAACTTAACATTTAACTTATACTCACTAAATTAATAATATTTCCTACTCATTTGTCGGATTTAGTGATCTCGAATCATTGTTCCGACACCACTGAAATTAGGCTGTTACATAACATTTTGGAATAAAGAAGGCCATAAATAATGAAATTATTTTTGAGTTAATTGCATTATACACCCCCAAACTATAATTTTTCATTTTAAATTGATTCATAAATTTTAACATTCTAATTACATCTTCAAACTATCAAAGTTGTGTTAATAGTCTTTCAATTACTAAAATCATTAAATTAATCGTTAAGTAAGATGTCAAATATTATGTGACATATTCTAAAATAAAAAACTTAAATAAAAATAAATGTTGTAAAGATCTCAATTTTGAGGTTTTTGAAGCTTTTATAAAAGCTTTATCATTCGTTCTCTATTTTTTCTATTTTACTTTATATTTAGTTTTAACTTTTAAAAGTTATACGGTATCGTTTTACTTTTTTTAATATTTTAAATTATGTCACATAAGATTAGACGCGTTATTTAACTGTCTTAATAATAAAAAATATGATTGATATAGAACCGATAATTTAAAGATATAATTAAAAAATTTTAAAATTAAAGAATAAATTTAAAATAAATATAATAGTTTAAATATATTTAGTGCAATTAACTCTTATTTTCTAAAAAGTAGATAAAAGATGTATAAAAAAGGGAAGGGGGGTGTCCTTTACTATTGAGTTTAAAACTTTTAAGATTCATGGGGTTGAAGTATATTTGATAATGCTTTTGAGAAATAAATTATTAAAAATATTAAGTGTGAGATTTTAAGGAATAAAATATATTTTGCTTAACAACAATAAAGATAAACCCAAATACAAACAAATCTTAAGCATGCCATTCTTAGATGAATTTCAGATTTTGCTATTACAATATTGATAGTTGGAGGTGGAGGTGGAGGTAGAGGTGGAGGTAACGATGATAATGCCTGTGAGGGAAGTGGCAGAAGAAAGTAAATTTTGAAGATCAAATTAAGATCACTAGTAAATTTTAAGGGTTAATTTTTTTTTTAAATTACGACTAAATTCATATAATAAGTAAAAGTTGAGGGCTAATTTTATTATTGTACTGATTTTTTTAATTGCCACGTCACCCTCTCGTCAGAGATTTAACAACACTTAATAGAAATGGCCAAAAAAAAAACTCGATTAATTGAGTGGCCAAATTAAAAAAAAATTGATAGTTGGGTGACCAATAAAAAAGACCAATAGTTGGGTGACCAAATTAAAAAATCAATAGTTGAGTGACCTATGGTGTAGTTTACCCATAAAAATATGTTTATATAATGTGCAACATTTAATATAAAAAACAATTTTTAATTATCATTTTTTATATCTTTCAAAATGGATATCAGCCAACTTAGCTTAACGAAGCTTCGAGCTTGTTTAGTAGTGCTTGCCAAAAGCACTTTTGAAAGAAAAATTGTGCTAAATAAACTATTTTTGGCTAAAATTTTTTGTTTTTCAAAAGCCCATTTGAAAAGCACTTCTATAAAAAAGAAGTTAAAAGTTTTAGTTTTTCCTCTCCCAAAAAAACTTTTGGTGCTTAATTATTTTTTCGCCTCTTCAATAACATACTATTTTTCCTTTTTTTTTCTTGGTGCTTAATTACAAATATGTTAAGATCATTAATTAAAAATAAAAAAATATTTTTTAAAATAATACAGATGTGTTAATATCTAATTACAAATATTTAATAGTTATATTTAAATATTTAAAATATAATTTATACATTTTAATTAAATTTTATAAATAATTAATATTTATTGCTTAAAAATATTTAAAATTTATATTTCATATATTCAAATATTAACAAGTTATAATAATTTTTTTATATTCTTACCAAAATATAATAATATTAATTAATTTAAATATTATTTAAATATATATTTGTTATTTGATAACAACATATCTAAAATAAATATTTTATTTTTTAAAAATATTTTTTAATAATAACACTAAACACTTAAATATTAAACTAAACTTTTTAAAATATTTTTTATACTTTTTAAATAAAATTTTTAAAAGTATTGATAAACTAGCTATTAAAACCTTTAACATATATATATTTAAAAAATGTTCGAATTACGAATCGGTTTGACTATCAACATAATAACGACGAAATAGTTTTAAAAGACTGGGCTACAAGACGTTGTTGCTTTGTCCAAATGTGAATGGACTTCCTATTTGAATACGGTTAATGGCGGCAACGACAGAGAAAAAACCTACCGTCACCACCGCCGGAAGCTCCAGCACCATAACTATTGAGGCGCATTTACCACAATCCAAGAGATTGTAACATTCGAGAAGGAAATAGAAAAGAGCAAATTCATAGTCATTGCTGGCCCCATCTCCGACTAACAATCTGCTCAGTCTTTCCTCAGTCAGGTCAAGGATCCCCGTGCCACTCACAATTGCTGGGCTTATAAAGTATCTAATACGCCGCCGCTTCCGTTATCTGATTCAATTTTAGTTCATAATCTGACGTTGTTAAAAGGATTAGAGGTTGGGGATCAGTACCGGTCGAGTGATGACGGTGAACCTTCTGGAACGGCGGGGAAGCCGTTTCATTCTTCGGTTGCTTTTTCCGGTTCGGATAAAGTCATGGTGGTCGTCATCAGGTAAATTGGGGGAATTAAATTGGGAACGGGAGGACTTGTTAGGGCTTACGGTGGAGTGACATCGGAATGCTTGAGAAATGCTCCGATTTGTCTTGTCAAATCTAAAGCAAGAAAACAATTGAAGATTTTACGATTTCAATACATTGAAATTCTAATATTTGATTGGAATTTCCGAAAGGTTCCAATGGGTGTGGAGGTTCCTTTCGATCTCTCGCGAGTTCTGTACCGTCAAGTGATCATTGTTTTGCATTAGAATTATGCCTCGTTTTCCAAGTAAATTAATATTTTAGGGTTAATCGTTAGCTTCTGTTAGTCGTATGCATAGTTATCTCAAGCAAAACAATTGTAGCAGAGGACATTAAACAGGATTATGATACTGGCGAAGATGGGATCGCCATGGTTTCATTCAAAGTTGATTTTGATCGTCCTGTGAAATTAGAAGAGACTATCAAAGCTGTAGCAGAGAACTTGTGTTTTATAAGCGGTGAAACCGACTTTGCTCTGCAATTTTTTCAGCTTTCCAGGAACAGGCAGGATTGGTACGTGATCTAAATCTAGGCTTGGCATGTACCTGTATTTTATCATATCATAACTATTGTGTTTAAAATTTAAGATGTCGACTTGTAAGTGTTTTGAAACATTCGAATTTGTCGTGCTTGTAGATCGTATTACAAAAATAAATAAATTAAATTTGAGAATTGAGGCGGTCGTGTTTCGAACTGTTGTTCTAGGTCATAGAACTACATCTATGAAATTGAATACACAAAGCACACTATTCACCATTATTTGTTCTTTAAATATACTCATAAAACCAACCTTTTCGATAGCCTTATAGCTGCTAGAAATTACTACCGTTTCACACACAATAGAATAATCAGATGTTGAAACGAGGCTTCCAATTCTTCTTAGGTATATCTATGACCATTTTCAATGCTCTCTTGAGCATCCCCATCCGTTCATTTCCACTAAACCCTTTAATCCACAACACACTTTTATTCCTTCCTCCTATAAACACCATCTCAGCCCTCACAACCGTCCCATTCACCTTCCTAATTTCTCGTGTGAGATCAGCTATCAGTTCTGGCCTGTCATCGCAGCTGAATGTAGCCTTTACCAAATTCCCATCCTTTTCAGAAAAACCAAAACTTAAGCTGTTCAACTCACCAGGGAGCACACATTCCAAGCTTCCGTTAGAAGCTCCTTTCATTTCTTTTACTCTGTTTTTCAGCTCCCTTAGCTGCCTCACTGTCTCACCCAACACAGATGCCTTGTCCATCTGTTGCACGAAATGAATAGATTGACTTGAGTACCCTTTCATTTTTATAAAGGAGACTGTTGCTTAGGGTTATGTTACTGAACTCTTCATTTTTCTTAAAGTAACTGTTTTTGAAATTTGCATCTGATACATGGAAGATTAGGGATATGATCCTCTAATATATTGAAAAAGTGAGGGAAACAAATTAAGCATACTAGTGTAGGATAAATATCTATAGCTGACACTCGCACCAAATCTGGGAACATAAGCCTAGAGAAATAGAAGGGTCTGCAGATGCTGAAATTCAAACCTATCACCTCTTAAAGATGGTTTCATGAACTAACAGGCCTAAACCCAAACCCAATACCCATGCATTATGTAAGCTGTTATTAATAAGTAAAATTCCACAAAATTTCTGCAAAAATTTAATATATCATATCTACAGTTCAATGTCATGGTAATTAAATTTATGTAATCTCTTTGTCACTTACTTTGATCAAGTTTGGTAGGATGGTTCGGAGGATGTCAAACTGTTGGCTGATCCGCTTTCTTCGATGCCTCTCAGCCATTTTATGTTTCAGGGCATTGGCTATGTTGGCCTCAGCCTTAGGTTTAGTCACCTTTTTCAAACTTTTGAAGCTGAAATCAATGGTGGAAATTGAATCACGGTAACGTCTGAGATGCTGTTGTATATCCTGTTCTAACTATAGGTACAAACCAGAAGATACAAACAGATGATTATAAGAAGATTGCTCGACTAAGGAATGAGAAAATGGGAAAAACAGTAAACCGTTACCTGTTTAAGACGAACCATGGGGGAGCTCAGATTTTCCTCCAGTAGAACTTGTTCAGTAGAAAGAAAGATTGTAGATCGGAAGAGAGATTTTGATCCAAGATTGAACAAGGTAATTCCCTTTTACTGCTTATTAGCGAGATGGCATATGCACGCAAAAGAGAATAAGAGATATCGAAGCTAATAAATGAGAGTTAATGTATCAAGCATGGGCCGATTTTATGAAATATTTGATATAATCTAAACATTTAACTCTTAAGATATTGGTATCTAGAGTTGTTGATTATGATCTTGAAGTTTGTTTCACAATTTTATCATTTCATTCTTCACAGAAACAAACTAAAAAATAATAATTTGGAATAGCCACAGTGTAGGATAATCCTTAGTAGTACATTCCAATGATTTGCCTGATAATCAGGCCAAAGTAAAGTGCAATATGTATATGTGTGTTTTTGCATGCGTGCCTATATAATAAGCTAAAAATATATAATTATGAAAATAAACTCTAAAGAACAGTTTATTTACAAAACATGTAAAAAGGAAAATTTCTTTTATTGGCCAATATGCATGATTCTGTTATGATTCCATGTCTGGATTTAAAAAAAAAATTGCCAACTCTCTCACAGCCATGACAACATAAGCAAGTTAAACTAAAATCAAAGTTAGCTTCAGAAAGAATATTCTGTTAATAGATAAATGCACAAGAAGAGCTTAACATGACAAAATGCTGGATTTCACCATCTAGGAATATCAAACTCTATAAGTGCAGTATCAGTATGAGTCAAAGAAGTACTGGAAATTCTATAGCTAACATTCTGAAATTTTTGTATGAATGAAGACCAAATTCAGTCTAGGACATCAATGACAGTGTCTAGGAGACCATTTCTAAGCATCCACAAATTCAGTCTATACACAGACAGACATTTTGAGTTTGTTGAATATAGGAATATGCCCAACATAAGTATTACATATATTGCAGGATGTACCTGTACCCATATCCGAATATGTGTCACACATGGATACTTTAGGAAAATAAATAATCCAAGTAACATAGATTTAATCCAAGGGTCAATCTTCATTTGAACAAAAGAAGCTAACACTGGGCTTGCAGAGCTTGAGAGAGATTATCAGGAAATTTCTGCTTGAATTATTCAAGCCAAACAGCTTCACAAGTAAATATAACTGTCCTCTAAATCCTACAAAAACAGTTAAGGAAAAAGTAGTTGACACTATCAATCAATCCCCTTCCAATATACAAATCATCAAAACAGAGAATAACAGTCCATTCAAGAACAAATAGTTAAAACATAACATCAAAACACATGCTCAAGAACAATAACACAGTTTCCATTAATTAATAGCGATGAAACAACGACAATTTGGTCAAGATTCAAGAACCATACCATAACTACTGCATTTTATTTTCAACAATGAGGCTAGTAAACAACAGTGTCAGCCAAACTAGCCTACATAAGCATACATTATGCTTTCATGTTAACCTGTCTACTGTTGGGAATCATACAAGCATATAGTGAGGGATCCCTTAATACCATTGATTTCCCATCAGCTAATATCTCTCAAACCAACAAATATATCATCAACGACCTCCACTTCATCTTCATTACAACCATCTGCAACTCCATTCTCAACTTTCTTGATCTTTATCCCTCTTCCTGCAATTTTCTTTGTATTCCTTGCCACAGATTTTAGTCTCCTCATTACAACACTACCTTCACTATTGTTGAAACCTTCTGCTTTCACTTTATTAGCCTCAATTTTCACTCCCAATTCCTTCTTCTCATCATCACTATCAGAAATCTCCACAACATCATGCCTTTTCCCTTTACCTCGCCGTCTGGTTTCCTTCTTGTCACCCATTGAACTATTACCAGAACTATATTTCGCCAGTAAACTTTCCGACGGCGGCGCCACCGCCACTGCATGAAATCCTTTTCTACAGTTCCGACAACGCAAGCTGCACTCTTCATACTTCTTCTCATACTCGAACTTGTAATAGCAGTAGGAACATGCAGTCCAAAATGTGCCCTTTACATTTCCCGTCTCTCCAGGACCTTTCTTCCGCTCATTTTTCCCATTTTTCCCTCGCTTTACACCTTTCTTTTGATCGAAACCCATGTTAAAAGGATGGGTTTCCCGTCTTTGGTCTTCTGCAGGCTTATTGTGGATGGTTTGGCCATTGTTTTGAGATGGGTTAGCAACTTTTTGACTAAAAGTGAATTTATCGGTCATTGGGGTTTAAGTCTTTTAAGAGAATGGAGGATTGGCGTTGGGATTACGGGTCGGCTTTGGCGATAGAACGTCGCCGGTAAGTAGAAATGGTCGGACGACGGGCCCAATATTGGGTAAACCCAAATGATTCGGATCGGATTCTTAGGAGGCGGCAAGAGAGAACAGCCTCGGAACAGGGAAGAACCGAAAAACTGAAGAAATATTTTGTGCGGTTAAATATAAGGGTTTATGTTTTTATGGATAGTGTTGCCACTTGCCAGTTATAGAATCTATACGCTACAATTTCATTTAATTCTTTTAGAAATAATTACTCCTCAAAATAAATATTTATGATTAAATAAATAAATTTAATTGTCATAATGTTATTTAAACGTAAAATTTGAAATACCACTGTTGGACTTGCGTGGTGAGCTAGGAAATGAGGGTGTTTTTGTCATTCCATGGTTAGAGCTTTCTTACATCAGGATCACGTTTCTCCTAGCTGGCATGCAGGACAGGTGTTGTGGTCATTCATGATCTAAAACATTAGAGAATTTAGAAAGGGGTAAATATCTAAGTTTATTAGTTAATTTTGATTTAATCTGTAATTTTATTTGGTGTAATTATACATATAAATTTGAATTGTGATTTATATGTATTTATAAAATTTTAATTTTGATTTAATTGTACATATTTAAAGAAATAATACATACATTTATTTTAATATCGAATCAATATAATTATTTGTGTATACAATTTATTAACATAAAATGGTACTAATTTGATAATATTGTTAGTAATTTGTGAAAATTAAATTATATCATATAAAACCGCAAAAAATCTATTTATTTTGTTTGAAATATTAATCTATACTAAGGACGGATATGAGTCTAAATACCTTCCAACTATATATAATATATGCCCATATCTGATGCATTAGATAATCGAACAAGGTAAATTACATTAGAAACATGCTATCTTGTTATTAAAAATGAAAAAATGAATCATAAGTGGTAAACTGTTAGTGGCAGATAATGCATGCACGAATTTATCCATATACAGAAGCCGAAAAGGAAAATGATATCAATAGTTGAGCTCTCTAAACGGTGATCTTTCTTCAACAAGAGAATCAGGTTTTCTAGCTGCTGGAGAAGAAATAAGACTCTTCTTGTTTTCCTTGAGAGTGTCATAAAGTTCATCATTACCTTTCATGTCTGAAATGCAATTGTCAAAAGACTGCACTATCCTCCCCAAAATCCCCATCAGCTTAGCGTCTTCACCGGAGAACTCGCTGATCCAATCACCTAGGCTCGTAACAAATCCAAGAAGGTTTTCACGGTCTGTTGACAACTTGGTGTTGTTTTCAAGCAAGTTTCTGTTTTCAGCCTTGAGCTCATTGACCAAAGCCTCCATTTCCATATGCTTTGCCTCCAATTCAGCTTCGTGTTCTCTTGTCTGTTGATGAACGCTGTCCTCTGCCGAATTGGCTGCTTCTTCTAGTTCTCTAGCTGTGTGCTCTTGCACTAGTGACACCATCTGCTGCTGGAGATTAACTATTCTCCCATCTTTTTCTTCGGTTATACGGACAAGGTCTTCTTTCTCTTTCTTGATACTTTCCTCCACATCCATTTGTGCAAGAAGAGAAGCTTCTAATTCTTTACGCAATGTCTGACTTTCTTCAAGCTCGGCTTTTAACCGCTCAGCGATTGATTCCCATATCCACAATTCATATTTGAGTTCATGTCCTTCACGAGTTTTCTCTGACAGTTCAGAATTTGCTTTCACCAAGGCATTGCAGACTTCTTTCAGTTCCCTTTCCGAGTCACTGTCAGTCCGAGAAATTTGCTCTTCTAATAGAAGTTGGCACCTGGATGACTCTAACAGTTCATTGTATCTGTCAAGTTCTTTCTGCTTCAGGGCCAACTGTTCTTCCAACTGATCTGACGATTCAATCCGCTTCATTAATGAAGCTGTTTTCTCACGTTTTTCAGCCAATTCAATGTTTGCAGTTTCTAAAGCATCAGAAACTTCTTTTAGTTTCTCCCCGAGTTCATTTTTCATATGCACAGATTGCTCTTCTAACTGACATTGACGCCTACATGCTTCCTGGAGCATTTCTTTATACCTCTTAAGCTCTGCCTGTGTCTGGAGCCACCGCTCTTCAATCTGATCTAAAAACTCGATCCTTATCATCAATGAAGCTGTTCTCTCTTGTTCTTCGGTTAATTCAGATTTCGTTGTTTCTAAAGCATCACAAACTTCTCTAAGTTTCTCTCTGGATTCATTTTCCATCTGCAAAGCTTGCTCTTTGAACTGTATTTGAGACTTAGCGGCTTCCTCGAGCATTTCCTTGCACTTCTCGAGCTCTTTCTGCAGCAGTAGCCGCTGTCCTTCGATAAGATCCAAGGACTCAACTCTCCTTAACAAAGATGCTACATTCTCCCGTTCTTCTGCCAGTTCAGAATTCACTGCATCTAAAGCATCATACACTTCTCGAATTTTTTCTTTTGAATCATTCTCCACCTGCAAAGCTTGTTCTTTCAACCAAAGTTGACACCTCAATGATTCCTCGAGCATTTCTTTACATCTATTGAGCTCTTTTTCCATTAGCTGATGCTTATCCTCAAGTTGATCTAAAGTATCAACCCTCCTGGATAAAATCGCTGTCCTCTCACGTTCATCCGCAATATCTTTCTGAGCATTGGCCAAAGCAGTATCTTTCATCTCCAGCTGCTGTTTCAGAATAGAAAGCTCCTCTACCCTCTCTTTCTCATGGAGGCCCAACTCAGCCTCAACATTAGCAAGTTTCAGTCGAGCCTCTGACATTCCCGACTTCAATACTAGCAACATCACGGAAATCTCCTCATTCTGCAATTTCAACTGTACAGCTGAGGATAGGCAACCTTCAAGTTCCATCTCGAGAACTTTAAGAGCGGCATCTTTACTCTGTAACAGAGAGCTGTAATCGTTTAATTTTCTAGTCATTTCCTCCCGGTGAGAGTTCCATTCGGCTTCTTTAGCTCTAAGATTTGTTGAACAGTCCTTGTGCATCTGCTCCACACTTCTGAGCTTGTTTTTCAGTTTTGAAAGAGACGAGGAACTTCCAGCTTCCTGAATTCTAGCTTCCCGGAGTTCTTTGAGGGATGTCAGCAACTCTTGGTTTTCTTGTTCCAGCTTTCTGGATCGATATTCCATTTCCTTATAAAACGATTCCTTCGTGCCCAATACATGTCTCAAAGTTGCAACTTCATTGCCCCTCTGAGAATTCAAGCAGTCCAGTTGTGATTTTGCATCCTGGCATTCCGAGAAAATGTTTTCATAGTGTGTTTTGAACTCCGAAACTTCAACTTCGAGGTACTTTCTTCGGGTTTCTTCATGAGATAAGGCTTGATTGCACACCTGTAACCGGTTTTGGAGGTCTCTCGTTACTCGGATCTCCGAATCTAACCTTGTCTGCAGTGAAGAAATCTCATCGAGCAATGCAGATTTTTCTTGCTCCCACTCTTTCTTACTTGCCTTGAACCGGTCCCGAAGCTTCTCGTGGGCTTCTTCTAAATGTTTGAACTGCTCCTTCTTCCATTTTAGCTGATCTTCAACCTTGCTCTTCTCTTCCTCTACTTTGATTAACAAATCTTCTCTTTCCCTTAGCGCCCTTGGATTTTTGGCTGCCTTCTCGGCTTCTAAACACTTCTTCTTTGAAACAGATAGGTCCATTTTGAGACCTTCAATCTCGGCTTTAAGCACATTAATCTTTTGTTCTTGATCTATATTCACCTCATTTGCTTCATCTAAAGCCAATACCAACCTTTGATTTTCCTGCTCCGATTTCCGATTCCTTTCATCACGCTCAGCTCTCAGCTTATCATTTACAACATTCAAATGCTTGACAGCAGATTCTTTTTCATTCAGGATGCATTTAAGTTCTTCATTTGATCGCTTTACTGTCGTGATTTCTTCTTCTTTTTCAAGAAGCTCTTGTGCCAACTTCTCGATTTTGGAACTCGCTTCTCGGATCTTCGTTACCTGCTCATTCTGCACTTTCTTCAAGTGCTCACATAATTCAGCTTTGCTTATGAAATCTTCCCTTAACTTTTCATTCTCAACTTTAACTTCTTCTAGCTCTTCATAAACTTTTTCCTTTGCCATTTTTTTTCCCTGAAAATATAGTTAAAAAATTACACCTGTTTGTAAGCAAAGCACAGATCTTGTAGGAGTGAAAATGACCATAATATATATGAGCATATAAAAAGTATAATCCATCAGAATTATTTAGGAATTTAAACCGATTTGTCATTTTCTTTTCTATAGATCTCTGGGGAAACAAACGGAGGGCAGAAATTAATACAAAATCTAATTATAAAAAAATGTAAATTGAAAAATATCAAAAAAAAAACAAAACCCTAAAGCTACATAACAACAAAATAAATATGTATATATTTCAAATTAAAACTTCACAATGCAAAAATAAAATAAAATTATTACCCACAGGCAGAAAATGATTATTTTCTTAAATTCAAGAGGACTAAGGCTAAAAGGACTTAGTTATCAGTTTTCTCCTACATTTGATCTTTGGCTCTTTTATTGTTATTTTAATATAAGGTTGAGTGGTTTCTCAAAGTCTTTCTGAAAAACTAAAAATAGCTGAGCAAAAAAAAAAAAAAAAAAAAAAAAACTAGAAGATAAGAAAAACCCAGAAATGTACCTGGTTTAGAGATAATAGATTCGTCATCTGATGGGGATTCCGCAAAGTCTAATTTTTTCTGGTAATTTTCTGTTTCTCAGAATTGAAAGATTACGGAGAGAAAATATGTACGAAAATGGAAGAAAAAAGAGAAAGGGAACGAAAGAAACAGATATATGATTCAAAAAGAGCCGTTAAGAGATGGATGCCGTGAATTTAAAATTAATTGGACGGAGACTTGACGTCGTTAGAATTTAAATGAGACTAGCCGTTAGGTAGTAAAGGTTGGATTGGGCTAAGTGGGCCACTATCTATGGGCTTTTTAACTCGCTGCTTTAACTTTCTCATGTCAAAAATTTTACTTTATTTTTATATTTTTAATCAATGTATTATTTGAATTTTGAAACCTCGATTTTGATTTAAATGGTAGTTTAAATTCATTCTGTTAAATCGTATTATTTTTAAAATAATACGAGAAAGATACTTTTACATATGTAGTGTCATATTAATTTTTCAAAAAATATTCATAAAAATTATATTATTTTAATTAATGAATTTAATGATTAGTTAGAACTCTATTTTTAAAAAATTTAAAGATTAAAATTATTAAATTAAAATATATGCTAAATGTACTGCTTAGTATACTATGAGATTAATGGAAAATTTTTACCAATGAAATTACAACTATCATTTGAATCTAGACAAAGTTCAAAATTCAAAAAATTATAATGATTAAAAAGTCATCAAACTAGAATATAATGATTAAATATATAACTTAATTCATAAAAATAGGAACTAATAATTTGATCTAAAAATAAACTAATGTTTCATAATTATATTCAAATATTTTATATTTTTATGAATTTTAATTTTTGCGGTAACATATATAAATTTTAATAATTTTATTATATGCAATTTAAATAATTCGTATTTTCATATTTGAATTTAATTTCACTTTATAATATTCAATACACATTTAATCAAGTAAAAATTATTATATTGGATATTAGTTATTTGAGACCATTATTTTGCAGCATCCTTTAGATACTAATATAAACAAATTAGTCTATTTGTTTCACTAAAAATAAAAATCTTATCTCTTTATCAGAGAAATTAAAGTACCTACTTAAATAATTAACCCTAGTTGCAAAAAGAATTTCTGTAAGGGTTCTTTGGAGTGAAAGCAACACCTTATAAATTTTAAACTAGAATTGTTGCGGCTCTCCAATATGAAGAGCCCTCCAGAAATTGGCGTATGCCGCTAATAGCAGCGAGCACACGGTATTCTTTAGTAAAAGGCGAAAGAATTGTTCGCTCTGTGCTCACTGCACGGCTCTGTGATTCAACTAAGCATTCGTCACTAGTTTATATGATTGCACTCGGGGTGTTGGTCTTTGTTTCGTACCATTGTGGGACGTGTGCTATTTTTATAGCTGCTTCTAAGTTTCCTATGCTCGTACTGTTAGTTTATCAGTACTGGTCCAAGGGCACCGCAAGTGATCCACGACGGTCCCCCAGCCATAGGCATAGAAAATAAGAGTTAAAAACAAAGAAACTAATTTTCTACAATTAAAAAAAACAAAGAAGAAAGATTTGAAAGGTTTGAAGATATAGGGATTGGATACAGAATTAGACCTAAAAAATAATAGCAGTGATGAGAAGCAAAAATGGGATTGCAGACAAACAAGCAATCAAACAGTTAGTTGATCCGCTGGCATTGTATAAACTACATTCTGTTGCTATCATTGAAAGACGAAGCAAGTTGCTGGTCAAGGATCTCTTTGTCATAGACGTGGCAGATCTTTGGAACATGTGATAGATATATGAGTGCAATTCTTGAAAGTGAATCTGTAAGAAATTTTGTGCAATGAAAAGCTTTCTCTATTTGGAGGAGAAGATGAAGCAGTTTGGAAGTACAACTTTTCAAGGTATTCAAGATACTAAATTGTTGCAGATACTGATGGTAATTCATTTGCATGATTTGAACACTGGAAGCAGTTGTGGAAACTCAAAAGGTACCATGCAAAAATGGTGCTGTTTATGTGGAAAATATGCAGGAATTGTCTTCCAACCAAACAGGAAATAAGAAAAGAGACTACAGGCAAATTCAATTGGTAGCTTCGCGTTGGATTTTACGATAGCCACGTAAGCTAATTTGGACGTTTGATGTTGATGTTGATGTTGGAGTTTGAAGTTTGAAGTTTGAAGTTTGATTTTTTTTTTTTGAAGATATATCTATAGAGCAGACTGTTCTGCTTGAGCTTAATTTACGAGCTTTTGGATCCAATTAATATCATCTCGAATTTTGGTCTTCTTGTTTTTAAGTTATCACACTCAGTGAACTATTTCCTAATTTAGTGGTTAACTGCAATTTTGACTTAAAGAAAGAACAGATTTGTGGAGCCTTAAGATTACTAAGAAAAATGGCAGTTTCTTTTCCTGGTTTTCCATGGCGGTTTAGCCGTGGTGGAAGTAAAGAGAAACAACCTGTTGTAAAAGGGGCTTCTCTGAATTCTGCGAATTCTTCTTCTGATGCTGAAACTGTTAAATTCCAAACAAAAATATCCGGAAATGGAAAGTGGCAAGGCAGTGAAGAGAGGAGGGTCATTGATAAAGAATTTGATGTTGTGATGGTTCCATCAGATGGTATACATTTGTCTGGATATCAATCAGATGGTCCATTGGGTGGGAAGAACCCCTCGGCCCTGGCTTTCATGGTGATGAAGATGATGGTGGATACGCTGTTCTCGTTCCTTGTTATAAATGTGGTTACAAGGAGCTTGTAAATGGCCCCCATAACCAGCTCTCGAGTGCAATCAAAGAACCTGCCAAATGGGTCTGTGCATGGTAACTGCTCAATCCCTTTTTGTTTATTTATTTATTGGTGATGGATCATTTCTAAGGCTAGTTGATTGGTTTTATGGTGTCTTTAAATGCTCCCCATTCTTTGAAAGAAAGGCCAGAATATGTTTAAATCTGTTTTTGCGAATAAGTTAGGATTGTTCTTCATGTCTTTTTGTGCTTGACTGTAAGCTAAGCTTTTACTGTCTGTACTTGGAAGCTATCGAGACAAGTAAACTTATCAAGAATTCTGGTTTGTTTTATCGAAACCGGGTTCGATAGAACTCATGTTACAATTGCAGCATCATGAAATTAGTGCTACATCCTATTGCATGTTTGCATAGTCACTGCACATAATCCTTGCAGCATACATCACTGGAATAGAAAGCCTTTATGGAACATGCATTTTAATGAACAAGATGAATCTATTAGGATACTATGAGGTTATCTACCATTTTGAGGTAATTGGTAGTTAACCATTGATGCAAACTTGTTCATTAACGGTTAGAGGGAAGTGTTAGGATATTATGAGGTAGGTATCTATGATTCTGAGAAAATGGATCGGCAATCGTTAATGCAAACTGTCCAAATGACTATTATTGCTGCCATTATGGCACCATTCTTCCTTCCAACCTTATTGTTTCACTCGGAGCAGTCCCTTGTAGTTTCTGGTAACAATTCATGTTCGACCTTAGTTCTAATTCAGAAGAAACCCGAATTCGGTCAATGCTATAGTTTTATTACTTTATGATTCTGCATCTATATGCTTTTGAAAATCTATCTTGACATTCTTGGTAGTATGCCTACAGACAATACTGCAAACATTGTCAATCACAACTCACAGTTAAATGTCTCTGCCAATAGCTTTCTATGGAATGGGATGAAACTTTGGACTTATAATTTTATCTCCTTAGCTCCGTTGAACTCCATAATGCAGTTCTTACTGACGACTTGCGAACCGGGTGTTTCCGAGCTTTAATTAGATGCTTATATATGTTGTTTTGACTGAAAATGCTGCATTGGCTATTTCTCGCCATATTGTTTTCATCTTTTCGATTTGTTTAAATTCGCAGAAGGAAGCAACTCTTTGCATCAGTGGTTTTCTTCTCGTCGGAACTATTGAAAGGAATCCAATAAGTCAGCTGATAGTAAATATTTCCGCCTTATCAAACAAGTTATCTATTAGAATCAGAGAACATGCATATTTCCAGGGCTAACATCCTATGATTGGAGATGACATGGAAGAATTTCCAGGATGTCACTCTGTTTCAGTATTCGAGCCTTGGATTTACATGTAGTTGAACCGATCTGCCGCATTACAAAGATATTGCGGACAATTCTTTTCAGATTTCTTTCTATAAAATAGTATTACTGTGAATATGCAAGAAATTCACTTATATTAAGCGTAAAATCAAGTTAGAGATGGTATAAACTAAATTTACACTAAAATAATAGATTTTCTTCTCCTATATATATAATCCAAATAATGGTTTAAATTGTCAAGATAATAATAATTTCAGTATTAAGTGAAAAAGTTAAAACATAATCATCTATTATTGATGCTTCTGATTCAAGGCGGTAGTGGTGTTGTAATTATCAACCCAAAGAGGTATATATTGCTCTTCTTCCATAGTGATTGATAATAAATTCATTATTTGTCGGCCAAATGGCCTTCCAAACAAAGTGGCTACGGGGTGAAATCATGAAAAATAAAAGTTGAGACTTCTTTTTGTTTCAAATGAAAGGGCTATTCAACAATAAAGTCCAAACTTTTGATAAATGCAACAAATAAAAACATTTAATAATTTTTATTTTTTAAATATTATTTTTTTCACGCCAATATAAATTGTATAAGGACGAACATAAAAGAATAAAAAAAATTAATTGGTTTATACAATTTTATAATTTTTTTAAACTACAATATGTTATAAATATGGATTACGTATAGCTCAAAACAATCTGATTTAAGCGTAAGCAATTGATATTTCGAGTCTAGCTTTCTTATCTAATTAATTTAATCGATTTGTTTTTAATAATAATCATCGGATATTAATTTTAACTAATTTAACTGAATTTTTAATTTATTCAACTAGAAATCGGAAAAATCAAATTCGTTAATTATGTTAATTAAATCAGTTTTTTTATATGTCAAAATTTTAAATTCGATGTTAAAGTTTGTCGCACGTGAAAATATTTATGTAATAAATTTATAAAAAATTGATATATAAATTTAATTAAAATAATAAAATTGAAAAAATTAAATTAAATACTATTTAAAATTTAAAATCTAATTAAAGAATCACACCTCTAATATACAGTATAGATACACCCAATATAACCTTATTAGTGGATAGCAGCAACTGCACGTCCATGTCAACGAAATCCACTATAAGGGGTTTTTTTAAAATTTTAAACAGCGACTTTTTGTGTACTTGAAAAAGTAGAGATTAAGCTAAAATGTGTAAATGAAGTGACGAATAAGAATTTAGAATGAAAAAAGAAAGAAGAGAGAGTTGGGACCCATAATCCGTTTTGTAATTGTCCATCTCTATTTGCTAATCAAAAAGCTATCCTTTACAAATCCTGAATTCTAAGTAATCTTCCTCTTCTTGCTTTTACACCATCTTTACGTTTATAATAATAACCTAATTTTATATTGGAAAAAATAAGGTATATATATGTGATTTTTAAAACAATTTTAGTAAGTTTATTTTTTTTTTTTTTAGTTTTGTAAAGTATTTTTAGCCAAAACAATGGAAATATTTTTTTTATTTTCTAAATTTTATATATATATATTTTTTCAAAAATCGTTTTTAAAATTTTCAATTAAACACATTTTCTAAAGAAATGAAAATTATTTTTGTTGGTTGAAATTTTGAAACATCTCTAATTTATTTTTTAAAAATCGAATTGAATCTTGTAGATAATTAAATTAATTTGAATTAAATTTTATAAGTTTAATCGTATTTTTTCGAAATCAATTTAAATTTATTCGATTTGTGTTTTTTTTAAATATCTCTTAGACCATAAAAGTTAATAATAAAAAAATAACATCTACTTTAAAATTCAAGTCCTTATAACTTTAGTAAAGCCTAGATTGCAGTTAAATTTTTCTAAATAAAAATTATATCAACCTTGAATCCGAGCTATTCAAATGATTTGTTTAAAAATGGGATAAATATTAAATTTATACATGAATTTCATATTAATGTGCAATTTTATATATGAACTTTAATTTGGTATAATTATATATATTAAACTTGAATTGGGGTTTATTTGTATATATAAAACTTTAATTTTGATTTAATTGTACACATTTAAATAAATAAATAGATATATTTATTTTCATATTGTATTAATATATTATTTGTGTATACAATATATCAACATAAAATAATGCTAATTTAATAACGATGTTAGTGATTTTTGAAAACTGAATCAAATCAAGATTTTATGTATATAATTGTACAAAATGAAAAATCAAAGTTTATGTATAATATTACACATTGAATCAGAGTTTATTTATAATCTCGATATTTATCCCTTCAAAAATTAGTAAAAAATTAAATTAAAAAAAGTCAAAACGATTTTGCTGATGTGGCAAGAGAGAGAAGCTGAAAACACCTTTTGCAAGAAGCATTTTCAGTTTGTCTCTCTAAAATCGATTTATTTTTTTAAATTTGAGAAAAATCGACGTAACTTATTAAATTCATTTCAAAAATGACATATGCCTAATTTTTCCTTTTATATTTCAATAATTAGTTGATAGAAATTTCATTTCATCACTTTAAAATTTGTTAATAAGTATTTTTCAAAGGAGAAAGGAAATAAAGTAGGAGAATAAGTCAATATCACAATAATAGAAAAATAAAATGTGATTCTGATGATGGTAACTTACATTTACAAATAGATTCAAATGATTCTATTGTTTATATGATGAATTATTATTTTAGTTTACACAAAACTGCTCCTTTTAGAGGTGAAAATATTTGTTAAGTCTTACATGAAATCAATTTATTTAGTTATTCTATTATTAAAAATAAAATAAATTAAATTAAATTGTAACCCAATTAAGCATAGGTGTTGTTTTACTAAAACATTTATTATATTACATGATACGGCTTGATTTAGATACCAAATTAAATATTGAAATCAATTCATAACCTATTTTAGAAAAAATAAAAAAAACATTATATTATATTAATGTAATCTCTAATCTCGGTTTACATTTATTAGTTTAGCACATGTTTTAATTTCCATCATATTTATAGTTAAAAAACTAAGAAATTTACAAAAATTTTATTTACAATGGATTGGAAGTGGATAGAGGTATGAAAAAAAATCCATTTATGCCGGATATTTGTTGAAGAAGAAATAAAAGGACAAGGAAAGGACTGGATTCAATTTTGCCGTTGCAGTGGCAACTTGGTAATTTTCAATAATAAACTTCATCTGATAGCAACTGGCCAGCGTCAATGAAGAAGAAAGCAGAACCAAAAAAAGTGAACAAGATAAAATAAACAAATTCCTTCACTTTTCACACTCACAGTTCCTACTTTCCAATTTCCTTAATTAATAATGCAAACAAAAACATACCAAATTATTTTCCTCTGAATTTCTCATCTTTCCCTGCACCGATCTGCCTTTACTTAGTTTCTACATTTCCTTCTCTCTTTTATTTTTTCTGGGTTTTTCTTGGTAGTTCACTGAGGTCCTTTTATTACTCATTCGTTTTTTTTTTTGTGTATGTGTGTGGGGAAAGAATTGGTACGCATTTGAGAAGAAGCTGAAATGGAAACTGGGTCGAACTCAGATTCACTAGACAAGGCAGAGACTTCAAATGGGAGAGGTAACAAGCTTGGTTCAATGTTACCAAAGATTGAACCTTTTGTGCCTAAAAGAGATCAAAACCATAACCCAAGAGAGTTAAGATCTTGGGCTAAAAGAACCGGTTTCGTCTCTCACTTATCTGGAGAAGCCGGCACTGCTAGTTCTACTGAAAGATTCCACAGTTCCACTGGGTTTAATGTGGGAAAAAGTGGCCGTGATCAAAGAGCAGGCGGGTCATCTCCGAAAATAGAGATTGATCCGGTTTTGGGCCGGACTAGACCCAATATGGGTGTTGAAATTGAAATGGATTCAGGTTCTGGGTCCGGATCCAGACAAGGAAGGAAGACAGTTGCAGATGGGAATGGTTTGGGAGAGAAAGTTGAGGAAAGGAAAGTTGGGTTAAACGGGAATGGGGTGGAAAATGGGAATGGGAATGGGAAAGGAAATGGGGTTGCAAGTGTTACACCACTAGTTGTTGAAGAGAAGGATGAGGAAGGAAAGAGTGGAAGGGATGTCGAAATTGGGATGTATCCAGAAGGTGAAGAGCAGGGTCATGAAGGGGGGAATGGTCATCATCCCGGGTTGAAGGTTGGGTTGAGAGATAATCCGGGTTTTGGTTAGTTTCCTTTTTTCCAACTTTTTTGTTTGTTTGTTTATGTTCATTGTTGATGATGAATTGATTACTGTTTTCTTCATAATGCTGGAACCGACTAATGTTAGCTAGTGCTGAAGTAGGCTGTTATTTACTTTAGATTTCCGAGCTATTTAGATATTATGTTACTAAATGAAGCTAGAAGCTGGAGTTGATATGGTGATAATGTCTACTGTAGCTTGGCTTGGTGTGTATTTTTAAAGAGCATAGAAAATGATACTGTAAGAGCTAGGAAAAATTGAAGAAGCTCATAGAAAAAAGAAAATTGAAAAAGTTCTACTTTTTTCAGCAAAATTCTCCACGCAGATGGAGCGTTTGGATTTTTCTAGACTTAATGTTCTAACTTGGATAGTTCTGCTATAGTTTTTTTTGTTTCGTTTACACTTGTGATTTGTGAAAGTATAAAAGGACTCATCAATGCTTGGTCAGCTTAGAAAATTGTCAAACATTTATATGAAATATCCAATTCAAACATGGTTCGTATTTATATCATGGGTATATTTGAGGCTTTAACCAAAGGGAAGGACATAATATTATTGATCTTTCAGTAGCTACCAACTACTGAAAAACCAAAATCGTGAATTGCTTTCCGCAGTTACAGGGTTCTTGAATCTTGTAGTTGCCGCTTAATCCTTAAAATGTCCTGGATAACTAGGAAGAAATCAGTACACACTACCGGTTCTCATCCGGTTATCTTTACCTACAGGAGCACTAATATATTATGGCCTGCAGCACTTTCTATCAGTCGCGGGTTCGCTTATATTCATTCCATCAGTTATGGTACCAGCCATGGGCGGAACAGATGTAAGCTTCCTTTCCTATTGAATTATTGATTGCTTGACTTGCAGCAGAATTGGAATATGAAATGCAGTGATATTTCTGATATGCATTGCAGAAAGATACTGCCACTGTGATTTCTACAATGCTGCTAGTTTCTGGCATTAGTACAATTCTGCACTCCTACTTTGGCACCCGGCTTCCACTAGTTCAAGGAAGTTCATTCATCTATCTGGCACCAGCGCTAGTTATCATCAATGCTCGGGATTATAGAAATCTCGCAGAACATGTAAGCAGAGGAAATTGAGTGCTTTACCTTCTGCTGTCAATTTCTTTTCTTTTTTATATAGTTTTAACTTCGCCATAAATGGCTTTGATCCTCTAAATTCTGGTCAAATTAATGAATGTGATCTCCTTATTTTCATAAAAAATTTCCTCTATCTGTAAGAAGATTGAGCGCATCTCTAGTTCATGTCTCGCAAGCTTAAACTAGTGTTTCTTGCAATACAATCTTTTTCTAGACTCTAGTTCCAATAATACATTTTTTTTTTCTTTTAATGCAGAAATTCAGGCACATAATGAGAGAGCTGCAAGGAGCTATTATTGTTGGTTCAATATTCCAAAGTATCTTAGGATTCAGTGGATTGATGTCTCTTTTACTGAGGTAATTCTATCAAAATTCTTGTTCATGGATATCATTAGAAATTGCCATGTCAACTATCTGCACACCATTTAGTTAATGATATAATTTGAAACCACCTATGGAGTTAACTGTTTCATTCTAATCTCACTTTGCAGATTGATTAACCCAGTTGTGGTTGCACCAACTGTTGCCGCTGTGGGTTTAGCATTCTTTAGTTATGGCTTTCCACAAGCTGGTAGTTGTATAGAAGTCAGTGTTCCCTTGTTATTGTTGGTTCTTATATGTACCCTGGTGAGTGATATTCCTGAGCAAAACAAATTGAATATGGGTAGCTATTGAGCATATGAACATATTTGATACTTTAATTTTGATTATTCCTTTTAATGATATCTTCCAAATAGTTACTCAATTTTACATTTTTTTTCTAGTATCTTCGAGGAATATCCATTTTTGGGCACCGATTGTTTCGAATATATGCAGTACGTACTCTCACCCTTCATCTTGTTTATACTTTCTAAACCCTGACCTCAATTTTGTTTTTAATATCTAGTGTTACTCACAAGCTACCCTTTCTTGAGTTCCTTCTTTGGGGTAATGAGCTACCAGCTAAAAGCTAACCGGCTATCTGCTGTAAAAGTTTCTCACTTCATTATGATGAAAGCCTAATAGTGGTGGATGACAAGATAATTTCTTGCTTCTTGTCATGTTTGTTTTGTTACCATTGTTTACCAATTGTTTATCACCTCATGTTATCAGTGAAGGTGTTTTTATCTAGTTTTTTTGTGGTGTGGTTAAAGGACCCCTCTGTCCTGAAAATGCCCCAAGCTCTATTTAATTCAGTTTACTTAAAAATTGAACTTATTTTACTGTCAAGCATTACATTCTTTGTACCATTGCATCGTCTAATTGAGTCAGAAATGGGATGTAATAAGGATTTGTCATATAGATCTAACTGAGTTGGAATGTCCTTCATAAGAATGATTAAGGTCACATTGCTCTCAATAGTTTAAAAAAAGAAGAAGATGAAAACTACCATGTGAATGATCTTTCTTCTTTCTTTCACTACTCCTATTCAAGGATTAATTTGTGTCTGTTCCATCAGCCATTACGGAAGCTGAATTTTTTTACCCATGAAAAGCTGATTAGCAGTGCTTCCCAAGGAAAGGTCTCTCTTACCCCTACCATAGTCAAAGTAGAATCACAATATTAAGTGTTTAAAAAGTTACCGCAGTTCTTTTTGTTGAACAACTTTGGTTTGTCCAGGTAAATGGTAGATTCTTTGTTTTTGGTAGGGATATTCTTTGTTGGACGTCATGTCATTGTTCGATCACTGCAGGTTCCTCTCAGTGTTACAATCACATGGATATATGCATTCTTTCTGACAGCCGGAGGAGCTTATGATTATAAAGGATGCAGTCCCAACATTCCCAGTTCAAACATTTTAGTTGATGAGTGTAGAAAACATGCATATACCATGAAGCATTGCAGAACTGATGCTTCAAATGCATGGAGAACTGCTGCGTGGGTCAGAATTCCGTACCCTTTACAGTGGGGTGTCCCTATCTTCCATTTCCGGACGTCTTTGATTATGATCATTGTGTCACTTGTTGCATCGGTAGATTCGGTTAGTATTTATTGTGTGCCAAAATATCATATCAAATGGACTGTGTGGTGGAAATACTTTATTTAACTTTTAATATCTGTAAATTTAAGACACTGAACAAGAAATAAGGATAATGGCCCTTACATTGCTGCTTGTGATACAATGACTAAGCAGGTCGGAACATATCACTCTGCCTCTTTGCTAGTCAGTTCGAAGCCTCCAACTCCTGGAGTAGTTAGCAGAGGCATTGCTTTGGAAGGTTTCTGTAGCCTGCTTGCTGGAATATGGGGTTCGGGTACTGGCTCAACAACTTTGACAGAGAATACACATACGATAAACATAACAAAGATGGCAAGCCGAAGAGCTTTGGTATTTGGGGCACTTTTCTTGATCCTCTTCTCGGTTGTAGGTAAAGTCAAAATTCAAGCTTGGATGTGCATTGCGGATAGATGATAGAATGTTCTTCAACTTCAATGGATTTAAATGATTTGGGTTCAATCTGATCTTACTGGTTGATACCTCTATGAAGTTTTGGAACAGTACCCATTGGATTGCATATGTATTCAATATGCCTTGCTCAATAATTTATCTTGTTTATCTTACATGTATGAAATCAATATATGTTGATTTATTGACTTGTGCGTGACAGGAAAAGTGGGTGCAATTCTTGCTTCAATACCACTGTCCTTGGCTGCTGCAATTTTGTGCTTCATATGGGCCCTTGTTGTGGCCATAGGCCTCTCAACCTTGCAATACACGCAAACAGCAAGTTTTAGGAACATAACCATAGTTGGGGTGTCCTTGTTTCTTGGTTTATCAATTCCTACTTATTTCCAACAGTACCAACCCGAGTCAATTTTGATGCTGCCAAGTTATTTTGTTCCATATGCAGCTGCATCAGATGGACCAGTCCACACCATTAATGAACAAGTAAGTTGAAGTTGTGCATATTTTTGAATCTTGATATAGATTACCGCCATTCTAGTTGCTAAGCTGATGATACATAGATTTGCAGACACTTATCCCAGGTTTCTTTGATTTTATGATTTATGATGTCTTTTTTGATTTCCTTAATTGTATGAAAAAAAAAGTTTTAACAAGTTTGATTTATGAACATGTCAGCTTGATTTTTCTATAAATGCACTCTTGTCTATGAGCATGGTGATTACACTCTTGGTAGCATTTGTACTCGACAACACAGTTCCAGGCAGCCGGGAAGAACGAGGGGTGTACATTTGGTCATCTGCTGAAGATGTCGCAACTGATCCATCCTTGCAATTGGATTACTCTCTGCCAGGAAAATTTTCCTCACTTTGTTGTTGTTCTAGCTGTTTGCGGGCATAATACTCAGCAGAAGGTAGCTTGTTCTTCAACTTGAAGTTTCTTTCCGAAAAGGTAAGTTTTGTTACGGAAGGGCACTTCCTCAATAGTACGCATAACCAAGCTCGAAGATGGTTTGGCTAAGTGAGAGAGATACAAGTACATGATAATTCTTTTGCAACAATAGAATTAGTAATAGCATCTTTGTAACTGCTTGTTTCTACTTGAAAAGAAGATAATATTCTTTTAATGAAATGTTTTCCTGTATCCATTTTCCAAGTTTGAAAGGTAGCATTTTTTTTTTTCTGTTTCTCTTTTCATTTACAGCAAGGAAATGAAATGGAACCAAAAATGGTGAAAACCTGAGATTATTGATCATGCTCCAAAGAGCTCTGCAATGAAAGAAACATATAAAACAGCTTTTACTTGGTAGTCGGAAAAGCTGGACTTTGGGTAAAAACCAAGGGTTGCAGTAGTTGGCCCCTTCCATCAGTGTATGTTGAACTCATGGTTAACAGACAGGAATTTTGTGGATCACCCTGCCAAACCGGAATGGCTTTCTAATCCAAAAGCCTGAACATGGGTCACCATTTTCGTTGTAATTATATCAGCCCTGATCCATAAAACCCCAAAATACAATCTCAGATCATAGTGATCATGGTGCCACTAAATCCCTTACAAGATTAACGTTGTTGAACAGGAATTTTTTGGTTTTATATATCAATAACTTAATATTGAGATCGAAGATCGTCTGGGGGTGTAGCTCATATGGTAGAGCGCTCGCTTCGCATGCGAGAGGCACGGGGTTCGATTCCCCGCACCTCCAAAGCCAGCTTTCGTGATTATTTTGGTCCTTTCGGCCATGTGTCTCCTTTTCTGGTGGTTGTTTAAACTTTTAATCTTGACCAAATGGTTACTAAAACTTACCATTTATTTATACTTTAATTTCATAAAGCTAGTGTTGTTAGGCTTTTTTGTTTCCTCGTTTATGGGATAACATATTTTCATACTTTATTTGATCGTTTACAACCCATTTGAATTTGTTTAATAAAAAATTGTAAAAAAAATGATTTTTGGGAATTTGAGTCTCATGTTGTAGCTGGGAAAGAAAGTAAGGTAGACTGTTACTGAGTTAAGTGAGGTTTTTGCAGTACTTAAAGCAAGCATATGCATGTTGATACTTGAGATATCTTGAGTCTAACATGACTATTGCCATGGTAGCTTAGAGCTAATCTGAATGCTCCAAAGTGGATGTTGGTGTAGCCATGTTTAGCCCACTATTGTGGAAATTCGAGGATTTTTATTGTCACAAAATGTTCTGATGTATTTGTCGGGATAATACATTGGTCAAACTTTGTAGGGGTTTGCATGAAGGAGTTGGATGTCTTATAAAGGCTTTTTTTTTTTTTGAACCAAAAAAAAAAAATAGAAGGTGAAGGTGATAGTATTCTATTTGGTTGGATTATGAGACATGGGTGATTTCACACAAGTAGCTTAGTTTATTTACGATAGTATTGTGGATTTGGTTTGATGTACAAAATTAGAAGGTAGGGGCGAAATTAGAACTTTTTTTTAAGAAGGGTCGAAATTAAATTGTAATTTTTACGATAATAAAAATATAATTTCACTATTTTAGTAATCTATGTTTATATAATTTTTAAAGGATTAAATCAAATTTTTATATTTTTATGGGGGGCTAAAATACAATTTCACCTTTACTAATTTAAACTATTAAAAAATTTGAAGATTTTAAATGGAAGAGGCCGGGACACTGCCAATTCTCTTAGTTTCGCCTGTGTTAGAAGGATGAGTAAAAAAAATATTAAAATTTGAACTTCGATTACTTTCCTATGCATAAGTAAACTTTTAGGCCAAATGAATTTTAGAAAAAAAGCTTACGAAGGGAGATGATGGAATGTAAACATGAAAATGGCAAGATATTTCCATAATTCTTTTTAGGCTTATCTTTCACATGATAAATTTCTTAGTCTTGGAGTCCAAGGCAGCTTGGGATTGACTCCTTCCTTCTACCTTGTCTATTATCATTATAGCCTTAACAGTTAGTCTTCTTGGGCTATTTGGGCCCTTTTATTATTAAGTTTATGGGCGTGGTCTAACAGTGTTAAGGTTGGAGGAGGGTTATCTACGGTTACGAAATTCTCTTGGTTATTTTGTCCATACAGTATCTTAACTAGCGTAATATGAGTACAACAAATATTTAAAATGTTAAAATCTTTTAACTTTTTTTTTTTTATGGTTTTTATGCACTTTTAATGAGTAATAATCAAGTTGAAAAAAATATTTTTTTAAAAAATATACAAAAAAACTCAATATTTCAAAATTAAAGTATTTAAAATATAAATTATGAAGGATTCGTTCTTATAGAATTTAATTAGAGTTTTATTCAAGTCTAGCTTCAGTCATTCTCTAAAACATTTTTAGGATCGGTGCAGGGTTTCTCTGATGTTTTTCCCTCATATAATTTTCTTTTCTTTTTCTTTATTTTTTTACCCTTTTCCTTTTCCTTTTATTTCTTTGTTTTTACCCATCTCCCTTTTACTTTTATTTCATTTTTATCACGGTCATTTTCTACACTTTGGTTCCGCACAAGCTACCTTCAAAATTTTCAACTTAACTTGAGATTCTAGTTTCCATTCATTTTCAACAAAAGGAAAAGATAAAAATGGTTAATATTTGATATACTAGAAACTTATAATTCAATACATTATCAAAGTCAGATGATGACATATTATCTTAAATGGATTTGATTGGATTATGTATCATTATTTGATTCACTAATATTACACGTTAATTGTTATTGAATCATTTTACATTCATGCAACATGATGTTTCTTTATTTGGATGACATAATCACGAGTTATTGATTAATAAATTTTATTATTAAATAGTAAAATGGGCAACAAGGTTAACTAGACAACATTCAAAATCACATTTATGTAAGAAATTATTTAAAAAAAAAGTTGATAGCAAAACGATACATAAATACCTCTAATCTTCATCTCTTTATCATCATTCTTAGTTTCACTTTCAAAATAAGCTTTTATAGTTGATACATATTAGTACAAGGTTCTATATCATATCTCATTGATATCAATATATATCAATATTATAACAAAAACGATACTTTCATCGATACACATTAATAAAAGGTTTTGTATCGTATATTATTGATATCAATACATATCAATATTATAACCAAAATGATATTCTCATTGATACTTTATTGAAATACTTTGATATTAAATTTGTTTTTTTCTTTTACGTTTTTATATAAAATCTATAAAAAATAATTTAAAACCCAAAATAAATAAATAAAAAAACACGTATATTGAATGAAACTTGAACATAATATATCTTTATCTTTAAATATTAAACTTACCATTTGAATTAAAATTTCGTTTACTTTTTGCATCATTTTTTTTTTACTTTTGTTTTTTCTTCTTTTACTTTTACTTTTACTTTTATTTTTTACTTTCACTTTTACTTTTACTTTTACTTTCACTTTTTTTTTTCTTATTTGTTTAACTCATGAACTATATTCGTATACGTTATAATTCACTATTAGTATGTAAATTTATATTTTATTTACTATCAATATATAATAAACTCATACACTAACAAATAAGATAGGATGAAAATACCCTTGACTTTCTCGAAGCAACAATTCTTGTTTGAAATAGTTGTTCGAGAATAATTATATTCAGAATAGGACTTTAGTTAAAATAACTGTCATCCAATATAATTGTTATTTGGGAACAACTCCTATTAAGAACAACTAAAGGTCGGGACAACTTTTGTTTAGAATAATGGTGTTTTAAAAATAGTTATGTTTAAAACAACCATTGTTTGGAACAATTTGTATTTAGAACAAATGCGTTTTTTTTTTTTTTTGAAAAAGCCATTATTTAGAATAAGTTTTACCCAAAAAAGTATCACCACATAACTCCTCTTATTCGAAGCAACCTCTACCTCTACACTAAGAATAACTATGTAAAAGCAACTCATATTTTGGAATAAATCAAAATAAATCATTATTTAGTAAAAACTCTCATCTAAGAACAACCACATCTTGCGTTTCAAGAGATATTCCGCGAAAGATGTTTCATATGCTATCGCTTTGCCAAAATAGAAGAAGTGGAAGTAACCCTAGAATATGACAGGATTCTTAGGTTATTTTTACTTTTGGGATGTTCCAGAGATTAGGCATGGAAGTAGTTAAGAATTATCCTCGAAATTTTTCTTCACCATTCACCATTATTCACAAAAGCTTTCACTATTTCTTTTTAATTTTTAATGCAATTATAACTTAAAATTAATTACATTATTCATATTAATTACTATATTTGTAAGTCCTATTCTTGAAATACAATAAATACGAGTCTTTCACAATTGATGAAAGAACTGATGAAACTTTTCACATTTTCCACATTTTGATATCTCAAAAGATTTTCTCTGAAATTCTCTCAACTTGCTTCTTTATTAAGTCTGATTGACAACTACCACCAGTCGTTACGCTCATTGTTAGTGGATTTACTCCAATCTTACTCTATGTTATTTTTCATTACATCTCACTCACTTGTTTGCAATACTTCTTCTCTTTACTAAACAACCATCTACTGATAAAAGCTTAGAGATTTCAAAATGCTAATTATGTATACTATAGAGAAGGTACAATCGGATTAAACGATCCAATCTATAGAATATGAGCTACTTAGAACTAACTTAAACGATGGGTATCAATATAATATACTCAACAAACACATTAATATTGTGCATGCTAGTGGATGAAAGTATTAGATTTGGGGCCCCACCAACCCATTCACCGTTAGACACGTGTCTTCATGTATGTGGTGGAGGAGTTTGAAATATTGGCGGCCAAAATTGTTATAAAAGGTGCTCTCCTCTTCCCGTTAGAAGCATTGCAAAACCCTCTACGTTCAAAAATCTATCACCCAATATACTTCCTATAGAAAATTTTCTTCAAGGAAAAATGAAGGCGTGGATTGTCCTACTGTTGGCGGTATTGGCATTCATGGTGGAACCACGATGCTGCATCGCTGCCAAAGAAAATGAACAGAAGCTCAAAATTTACACGGTGAAATTCACTACTAAGGGTGCCGACAGGACGTCGTATCAGATGTTTCTGAAAGATCTGCAAAATGCATTGACAGTCCGTGCAGATCGAAGTGGAGACATACCAGTGTTGCCTCCCCGATCTGCGGAACCTTCTGGTCCCCAACAATATCTTCTGGTCAAACTCTCAAATGGATACCAAACCGTCACATTAGCCTTGGATGTCAGTGACGTGTATATCTTGGGTTATCAACCAGGTGGAAGTGGAAACTCCTACTTCTTTAGTGATGTCCCCACTAACGTACGCAATATTTTGTTCCCAAACACTCAAAACCTGTCTCTTCCATTTACCGGCAACTATGGGGCACTTGAAACTGCTGCAGGAGCGTACAGAAGGGAAATCCCTTTGGGAATTGGTGAACTGAGCCAACATGTTGATAACATGAATCATATGCAACCTAGTTCTTATCGTCGCCCCATTGCAAGAGCCCTTATAGTTTGTATCCAGATGATCTCGGAAGCTGTGAGATTGAGGAACATCCAACAGGAACTGCTTACAATTGCAGAGCCTCGTCATGATGGAACTTACAATGTGTTTTTTCCAGATGGTTTAGTGATGGAGTATGAAACTAGCTGGGAAGACATATCCACCGCTATCCAATCTGCAACAGATGGAATCTTCAGAACAGCAGTCCGTTTGGTATATGATGGTCAAGAATTAGTTTTGAGCACCGTAAGGCAAGTGATTTTCACCATTGCAATAATGCCGTTACGATGCAGAAGAAACACAGGGGCTCATCTGCAGATTTTGCGCATGCCAACATCAACGTCGTCATCTGGGTTTTCCCCTGTGTTGCCTGTGGCTACGAGGTCCACTGGCCTGGAAGACAATGACCGCACCTGTGAAAAAGATCTAGCACCAACCTCGCATATTATTGGTCTAGATGGTTTTTGTGTTGATGTATACCAAGGAAGCTACCACCATGGAAACAAAATAGTTTTATCAGAATGTTTGAAGAATCAGGCTGGTCAATTGTGGACGCTGAAAACAGATGATAACACAATTCGATCCGGTGGAAAATGCCTAACCACCTACGGATACAGCCTAAAGGACTATGTGATGATCTATGATTGTGACTCAGCTGTCCCTGATGCTACCAAATGGGAAATCCGGAGAGATGGAAACATAAGAAATCCCAAATCGGGGCTAGTTTTAACGGCAAGTAGATATAGCTCAACCACGATTAATCTGGTTGTAGATCGCAATATTTATAGTTCTACACAAGCTTGGTTTGTCAGCAATAACACGAAACCAACAGTGACCACCATTGTTGGTTACAATGGTTTGTGCTTGCTGGCAAGTAGAAGTCGAGTGTGGTTAGAGAAGTGCGTGAAAAACGACGATGAACAACTTTGGGCTATATATCCAGATGGGACCATCAGGCCTAAAAAGAACCGAAACGCGTGTCTCAAGTGTGCATATCCAGGAGGGTACTCAGTCACCGTAGGAAATTGCGAAGGATGGGTAGAGGAACGATGGCAATTTCAAAGCGATGGCACCGTTCTGCATGTGGTGAATGAACAGGTGATGGACGTGAAAGATACTAGCGCCTCTCTTCCTGAGATTACGGTCAATGACTACAACTCGCAGCGCCTTAGCCAAATTTGGTTTCAAGTGCAACCATGATTATGAAAGTGAAGGTGAAAAGCACAGCAATAGGCATGCTTATACACACACACACACACACACACATATATGTATTGAAAAACATGTTGGCTCTTGTAACCCAACATCAGTATCTACCCCACTAGTTGTTGATTAAGGACCTATTTTATGTTATTTAAATCAGTCATATCGATTAACATAAGCATTTTATACAATGAGTACTATGCCGTAGCTGATTGTCATCTGTTGGTGTGGCACTTTGCTTTATAAGAAAATATTGTGATGATAAAAAAACAAACAATATTGATACAACTATAGTTGAGACTTCAAAATATATAAAAAGACAAAACTAGTTGAAAAAGAATTAAAGGCTCTCCAATTTTTTTTAAAAAAAATATTATTTTGACTCTACCTTTATTTGTTCATTTTTTTTAAATTTTTAAATTTAAGGTTTTTTTGTCAAATCATCCTTAATTAATATAAAAATATTTTTAAAAATCAATATAAAATATAAAAAATCCTTTTAATATTTTTAAATTTTAAAAATTAATTAAATACTGAAATCCTGGATGAAGCGGCAAAGTTAAACAAACTATTATGAAAGCATTATGCCAAAGTTAAATATACAACACAAAATACTTTTACAATATTTTAGGGGAAAATAATTAAAAGAAATAGAAGAACGAAAAGAATGACGAGTCGTGGAGTCAATGACTCATGACAAACTCACCCGTTCCAAACCCTGACGAGCGAGGGTAGAGGCAGGCTCCAGCTTAAGCGCCTCTACGAAAGCCTTCCTAGATTCTTCCCTCATCCCTTTTAACTCATAACAAACCCCCAACAAACAAAACGCCTTCGTTTTGATCTCACCCTCTTTATCACTCACCTTAACTGCCTCCTCCAAATCCGTAACGGCCGAGTCAACTCGCCTTCTCTTATTAACCGCCAACTTCAACTCTGCCCTCCTCACCAGCGCCTCCACACGTTCCTTCTCCGACAGAGACTTCACGCGGGGGAAAGCCAACGCCAAATCGAGCGATCTGAGAGCGGATCCCTTGTGGCCCAATAAGTCGAGAGCTAGGGATTTGAGAATGTAAGGAGTTGGGTCTTTTGGGAAAAGAGAAAGGGCTTTTTCGATTTCGGTTATGGCAGTTTTAGCTAGGGTTTGAGATTGGTCTTTCTGAGGGTTGGATTTGGCTCGACAAAGCAATTGGGTGGCTCGGCTGAGATGGCGTTGGGTTTGGGTCGTGGTTCGATGGTCGGTTCGTTGCTTGGTTAAGGTTTGTTTGGGAAGGTATTGAACTGCGAAGACAATAGCGAGTGTTAATAACAAAATTGCCGTCTGGATAATAATGTCCGTCGCCATTTCCCCTTCTCAAGCTTTTGCATAGAATTCTGTTATTTTACGGTTCATTTTATTTGGGCCTAAAAAGGCTGCCTTACTTTTTTCTTTTTAAAGAAAGGACTCAATCGTGATTATTTAAACTATTTTTTAACTAAATTAAGACTAGTTTTAAAGATGCTTTTCAAAAAGTGTTTATGGCTGTTTTTAAAAAAAAAATGTTTTTGAGTAAAAGTTAAAATTTATTATTTTTGTTTTTAGCTAAAATGGTGTTTTTTTAAATATTTTTTTGTCTCAAAAATATTTTTGAAAAACTCAAAAATATATTATTTAATAATATTTTTATCTCAAAAATATTTTTTTGTCCCAAAAAGTACTTCTAAAATGAAATACTAAACTGATCCTATTATAAACTTTTTAATTATTGCAAAGTGAATAATTTAACTAAAATGATAAATGATTTAATTAATATTTAAAAATAAAATAAATATATAAATGACACATAAATTTTATTTATAAAATTAAAAGCATTAAAAAACTCAAGGATATAAACAATTAAGTTTAATGTTAGAATATAAAAATCTAAATTTTTATTAGATAAATAATTTTAGTTTAGTTTTTTATTATGAATTGAGCCCTAAATTTAAATTCAAATTTAAAAGTCTTACCGATGAAACTGGACTCAATTTCTTCTAACTTTGGATTAAACATTGAGATGTCGAAATATTAAATTATCCGGTCGATTCGATTAAAAGAATGTTTATTTATTGGCTTTTGGTAAAATAAACAAAAGAATTATCTATAATTCAATGAAAGAATAGGAGGTTAAAAAGCTGAAGAAAAATAACCCAAATCACGTGGAATTTATCAACAAACGCCATGCAAGGCGGCTCTATTTGTTCCAAATCCAATCCTGCAACACCATGCCTCGCTCCGTATAGATACAGTGTCCGAATGTATTCGAACGTAAATATAGAGATATGGTTTTCCAATTACATGATTATGTTGGACGCATGGTATATAGATATTTTTTACAACTAGAATCTTTCAAATCATAGCCGTCAAAAATCACTGCTTTCCTTCCACAAGATATTTGGTGAAACTCAATTGGACCATCTTCGTTCTTAAGCATCTTTACAACCTGCAAAATGGGCAAAGAATTCGTGGTTTCTAGCATGAATTTTCCGGGAAAATGGGATGTTTTCTTGGGAAATTTTTTTGTGTTTTTCATACCTTTGTCATGGTTGGACGGTTGGTGGGTAAGTGACTTAAGCACATTGAAGCTGTTATCAATGTTCGTTGCACTTCGCTCGGATTATAATCATCTTTGAGCCGAGGATCGACCAATTCCTTTACTTGATTTGATTCCAGAAATGGTCTTGCCTGTAACAAAAATGCAGAAAATAAGTTCATATCTTTTTGCAGGATAAAAAATGGATGATTTTGGTGCATATTTGTGTAATATGAAAGGGATGATTTTGGTGCATATTTGTGTTACCCATATTACAAGACTTTGTTTGGACTTGTCAACTGCACGGCGACCTGTTACTATCTCCAGTAATAGAACTCCGAATGCGAAAACATCGGTCTTTTCATCAACGATCCCGTGCATAAAATACTCTGGAGCTAGATAACTGCGGGCAATTTTGTTTTACTTCATATAAAATGAATCAATTGTAATAACAAATCAACCGAATAAGCAGAAAGAGTCGCTTTTCTAACCCAAATGTTCCTTCAATGGGATGAACAATATGGTGAGCCCATTTGTCTGGAAGCCATTTTGCGAGACCGAAATCTGAAATCTGCAATGTTGGAGGAAATCAGAAACATGGTATCATTCAACAAAACATATACATTTTCAGTGCATGAAATCACAGTACCTGAGCTTCATAATCTTCAGTGAGCAATATGTTCGAAGCAGTGATGTCACGGTGTATAATCCGCCGATGGCAGTCATGATGGAGATATTTCAATCCTTCTGATATGCCAACAGCAACCTTAAACCTTGTTTTCCAATCTAAACACTGTTTTGAATCTGAAGGGAAGAACAGTTTCTAGTTACACTCGAGACTGAGTAACGTAGGAGATGAAAGTATGTTTACCGGACTAAACAAGACAAATTGAAACTATAAAGGAAATTGGGGTAGTACAAAAAAGCATGGAAGTAAGGCTGCCAAAAGGGGAAAACTCAAGGACTAAATGTAAGCCGCAATCAACACTGAATCCGATCAAGTGAGCTGCATTCGGGTGATTGATGTGAGCAATAATCCCAAGCTCCGTCAAGAAATTTCCAGCTAGATCCTCATCGTCACCATTACTCACCATCTTCTTCACCGCAACAATTTGACCATCAGATAAATGCCCTTTGTATACTAATGCATGGCCTCCCCTTCCGAGCAAATTCTCTACAAAAATGTTCTATGCATATTTAGAACCATACTTTATCAATATAACCAAAGATACAGTACCTTCAGAGAATGTTACCCCAAATCAAATCAAGTTTTAACATTTCCCAAATCAAATTCTAATAGCTCATTTACATGGATGTTATCCCTAAGTTGCTTTGAATTGTCAGTAAGTTTGAGCATCTTCAAGCTGTCATTCTATTTCTATCTAAAGATGTTGGAAGTGAAATTACTTATAGTTAAACCAAATACAACCCAATTTTAACATATTTGTATCAGAGAAATAGAAAAGAAAAAGACTTTGAAATGGGATATGATGGCATACCAGGACTGAAATTATCAGTAGCATCGGCAAGCTCTAAGTAAGAAAAGTTCTTCCATGAAGCTTTAAGCAATGGCATGCAATCAAGCTCTTCATCTCCGTAAGAGCCATGGCGTTTTGAAAGTTTTGTTAGCAAAGGAATCACAGATATACTTCTGGCTGATTTCCTCTTAATTGATCCGATTACACTCTTCCACTGAAAACTATCAGCCCATTTTTGCAAAACTGGGCCGCCACCCTTGCTGGTGGTCCTTGTGGGGGTGGCGCTGTTGTCGGAGTCTGATCCCAGTTCAGGATTCTCCAACACACCTCTTGGTGGTTGATTTGATTCAATTTCTGGGTTTTTTTCTTCTGTTTCATTTCCCTTGTCTGCATGAACAAAACCAAAACTTGTAAATTTGAAGAAACCATTTATGATTTTTAACCAATCCCAATAAAAAGAATCTCCAATAAACCTCCTGGTAGTTGGTGATTTGATTCAATTTCTGGGTTTTCTCCTTCTGTTCCTTTAACTGTCTCTGCATGAACAAAATCAGAACTTTTAAAGCAACCATTTATGATTAAAACAATCCCAAAAAAAGAAAAAAAACCAATTCATTAAAGGATGAAAAATGTCCAGAAACAATAAGACAAAAAAAAAAATGCCTGAAATACCTTCCACTTCCATAGCCATATTGTCCCAGGCTTTTCAAATTCCAAACAAAAAGAAAATTGAATAAAAAAGGATTTGTTTTTTCAATTCAAAATCCTCTCCAACATTTGAAATTGAAAAGTTCTTGGAAAATCAAGAATCTCCCAAAACTAAACTTACATGTTCGTGTTTTGGGAGAAAAGGAAAAGGGGGGGGGGGGTAGTTCTTCTTTCCAATCCCAATCTCTGGGAAGATTAGTTTGCATTCAAAGAATTTTAGATGCAAAATAGTTTATATTTGGAAGTTGGTTATCCATTGACACATTTTGGCAAAACTAAAAATCAATCCACCTTTTATCATATGATCTGGAATTTCTCTTATATTTATACAATTAATTCAACTCAGTCCATATCCTTTTCATTCATTTTTCTAATTAAAGTCACTAAAACATAAATATATATTATTTAAATTATATTTTATAGTTAATTTTGTTTAAAGTAATGTTATGTAAAATGGAAGCATATGGTTTTTTCTTGTGAGGTTTTTCTCTTCTTCTTTTTTTTTTTTCTGCTAAGATTTTCTTCGACCTTTGGTTTTGGCGCTCGACATATGTGCCAAAACTAACGCTTCCAAGAATGCAGGGAAAAGTTGGGTAAAATTCTGTTATTAATCCCTGTATTATATACAAGTTGTAAATTCAATCCCTATATTTTGTAACATTTAAAATTTCAATCTTGATCCAAATGTTTTCCATTAAATCTGTTTTGTTAAATTATTTTATTAGTATTATATTATGCATAATTTTATAGATTTAGTTCATACTTTTTAATTTGATCATGCTTAGTTCATGTACTTTTTCGAATTTTTAATTTTTAGTCTTGAAGAAAATAGCACCCGTTAAATTTATTAACTGATTTATTTTAAAATTTTAATATGTGTGAATAGAAAGCCAATATAACATTACATATTTGCTAATATTTTGACAAATATAATTTTTGAATTAAAAAATATTTAACTTAATAAACTCGTGATTTATTTATTGGGTGTTATTTTTAAAAAAATAATTTGAGTTTGAATAATCAATATAAAAAAAATTAGCTTAATGAATGCAACTATTATTGTTTAATGAGGACCTAAATTTTTTAAATTATAAAGAGTTTAATTAAAATTGACAAATAAACTATCAACTGTCGATTTTTTGTAAACTTTCGTAAGAGTTTTACTTTATTGCTATATGTTGAAGAGAAGAGAACATTATTTATTTATTTCAAATAATAATATATTTAATATTAGTGAAAAAAGTTGAATGTTGGAGAGTAGTTTCAATTTCTAAAATGGATATCAATTTCATGGTGAACTGAATAATAGGATTGATGAAAACAAGTTACCTGTAATAGGACTCGAAAAACCATAATCTAGTGTAGGAAGTATAATTAAGTAGATAATGAATGGGGTAATTAGGTAGCCGATATTAAACAAGCGCTCGTAGCTCAGTGGATAGAGCGTCTGTTTCCTAAGCAGAAGGCCGTAGGTTCGATCCCTACCTGGCGCGTATCTTTTATTTTTTCACAGAACAATGCCCAAAAATTGGCTCAACCAAACTCTTTTAGGCCTGGGGGCATTATGTTTGATTGAATGTCAATTATTGCAACCCAAAAACCTACATTATCTATATTGTACCCAAAGCTACCATAAAACCAAAGTATGATTATACAAGTATCATTAAAGCACAATGTAGAGGACTAAAAGGTAGGCTTCAAAGCTGCCGATTAGATTGCTAGGTTTGCTCCATCTGATTCTATCGGTGTTGTCTGGATGAGGTCTCCTCCCCTTGAATTGTATTGATTGCTTTGTTGAATATATATATATGTGTGTGTGTGGGGATTCAATTCATCGCCACCACATGTCTACTTCAACGAGGGATTAGCCCTAGGGTTAGTACTATTTGTTTTTTGGGGGGAGGGGCGTTGGGGGATTTAATTGTTTGGAGTTTTTATGAAAATGACTATTTTTTTTTGCGAATATATTTGAATTTTGATTTTTGGTATAGCATTTTTTATATTATATTTTAGATTGTATTTTGATTTTTCTATTGAAATGAGTCAATTGATTCATATACTTTAGATAAATAAGTAGAATAATATTTCGGTTAAAATTGAGATGTTAAATGCTTATTTTATCCTTTTATATATAAGACACAATAAAAAATAAATTAACCATTAATCTTTACACCGTTGTCAATAGAAAGTGTAAGGTGATTTTCAGTGTCTTCACTACAGTTGTCACTATACATTCGGTGCTTGCATAATTCATGGTTCTTTCCAAGTGATTAAATATTAGTAAAATTTTTAATTTATTTTTATTTAGTGTCTAAAGGCAAGTTTTACAACGCTCGTAAAAATCTGTTATTATTATTATCAATTTTGATTGATCTAAACAACTGTTCAAATCCAACCAATGATGAGGCCATATAGACAACCAACAATGTGCTCGTCATCTTGATCGAACATTACGCGTGTGAAGGTTCCATAGCTTTAGAATATGGTTTTAAAGGTTGTTAAACTATGTAGGAGTATGGCTTTCTCCCTCCTCCACAACCACGCGTGGGTTTCTCCCCCTCTGGCGTCGAGAAATATGCAATCGATCCCTTGGTCATATACTTTCCTTTCCATCTTTTGCTCAAAACCTGAGTTATGATGGGTCTCCCTTTATATATGACTTAATCATTTGTAACCTTATGGTTTGATTAAATGATTTTGATCTATTTCAACTAATTTATACAATCACCTTCAAAAAACAACATTAAAAAAGTTTAGTGCTCAAATCTTAATTTATATTTTTTCTTAAAGTTGTAATTTTATGTCAATGATTTTAATTTAAGTCAATCATTATAAATATTAAATTAAAGTATTAACTCAACTTTAGTTAACTAACTAACTAGAAAAAAATCCAGGGGAGAATACACGCATAAATAACGTACAGGAAAGCTCAGGTCAGGAAAGCTCATGTTTTTTATCCTATCTATTAAAAAAGTGATAAATTAGTCATTGTACATTAGATCAAAGAGTAAATTAGTCATTTCTATTAAAAAATTTATTCACTTCTACTGTTAAAAACTAACATAACTAACAGAATAACCAAACAGTGACATATGGTATGCCAAAAGTACTTCGTATTGACAAACAGAGACCAACTTTTAACAGTAAAAATGGATAAAATTTTTAATAGAATGGCCAATTTACTCTTTGATCTAACACATAAAGACTAATTTACCTATTTTAGTTTCAATTTCAAAAATGAAAAACCAAACGAAATGGTGCAATTTAATTTTTATCCAAAATTTGAAATCAACCGAATCGAATACCCACGCTTCATTTCTCCTTCAATAACTTTGTACATTTTTTTGTCGAACAGGCAATAGTTTAAGGATAAGAAATGAATGTGGATATGTGCTTTAAGCCCAACCCAAATTTATAAGATATTATTATTTGTGTAGAATAAAAATGAAAATATCTAAAATCGATAATCTTAATTCGGTTCGGTTTAGCGTTTTTATCAGATTTGGATTTTATAAAAAAAAATATCACCTTATTTTGGGTTTAAAATAATTTAATATTGCAATTCTTGCTTTTTTTCACAACCATCATAATACATTTTCTAAATTCATTTATATATTTATAAAGTGCATTAAATAATTAAATTAATATCATAATCATCAATAAAACTATTTAAAAAATTATTTAAGTTAATCTATTAAGGTGATAAATCATTCAAAGTTATTAAAAGGAAAGCTAATACATAAATCATCAGCATACCAAATTTTTTTCGATTCATTTTTTATATCAGTTATAACTAGGTGATTACAAAATGCCAGATAAGTGATTAAACTCGTAACTATCAAATATATATAATTGTGAAAAGTTGTTTCTTTTATAAATAAAATATTATAAAGTTTAATAAACTATTTTTCTAAAATTAAAATTATGTTTATAATTATAATTATAATATTTAATAGATGATTCGCTTACCCTAATATAAAACTACACTTTTATAATTTTTTTATGAAATATTATAATAATAATAATAATAATAATAATAATAATAATAATAGGGTTAAATGATTTAGTCCATATAGATATTAAAATGGTCAATTTATTATTCTATTAGGACTATTTCTTTAAGCATAATTTTTTTTCATTTGGTTCGATTTAGATAAAATGAGTTTCATGTGAAAAAATCAAACTCGAATCGAATTGTGCGGTTTGGGTGATAGCACCAACCCGAAATTGAATTGAATAATACAAAATCCGAGCTGAACCAAACTGAATACATCAATTTGAATTGATTTTTCGATTTTTTTACTTAGCCCTAGTCCTAATAATTAGATTTAAGTGTAATTGTTTGTAATTGCATATTTGTAATTTGAGTAACTATTATATAATTACCAAATTTCATTAAATTTTATATAATTAAATCATTTCAATTACAATCTCTAATTCTTGTAAATGGTTAGAATTTAAAAAATAATAATGATAATTAATCATAATATTTTTTATTTTTAAAAATATAATATGCTCTACGAAACGAACACTACACACTCTAAAAATCGAAATCATGTGAACTTGAAATCTGTAAAAGGCAGCAGATCTCTACCACTTTGAAAGATAGAAAAACGTTGCCAAAATCTTCATTTTTTCTCGGGTGGAGAAAATATTTGAGAGGTATGACGAAAGTTCACGTGCAAATCCTTTCATTTTATGGGTAAAATATAAGTTTACTCTTAAATTATATTTTGATAATTAAATTTTAAAAGATTACAATATAATTATTGATATTATCTCATCATTAAATAGCTATTAATGCCTAGCTAAAAAATTATAGTTAAATGCATAATTGGAAGTTACATAAAAAAAAAAAAAAAAAAAACTCTTCATACTTCACCATCTTCACTATTTAACCTATTACATTGCACATGAAGTTTTTTGGGTGCTAGGGTCGTGTCACCGTCCTAGCTTTAATCCCCACAATCGCTGACAAGAGGAACATTATATTGAAAAACCAAGGTGATCTAATGACAGTGATGGGGAAGATTGGATTCACACAAATTCAATTATGAGTTTTCATTCAAATGATTTTGAGCATGTGGGTGCCATCGTTGGTGAGAGGAGCCCGAGTGAAATGGCAGTGGTGCAAAGTGTGACTTTAGGATTGGGAGTTGTTATCAGAATTCAATGACAAATCAAATGAAATCATGATTTTTAAATTTTGGTGAGTAAAAACATAATGCAAATTTATATAGACATCCTTCCGCAACTTGGAGATGGTGGGATGAGTCAGAAAAGTGACATTTCCATTTGTTGGGATGCTTTATTAATTAATAGAAAACTGTTCGTTTTCGTAACTTTCTTTTCTCAATCATTTGTTGATGATTGACACCTGGCTAACCTCGGTTTTTCAAACATATTTTAAAATCTTTGGATTTTGGGATCTCCTTTATCTATGACTGCCTAACCCTAACCCTAAACACTAACCCTAGTTTCAGTTTATGCTTTTCTGGCACAGGTTTATGGAATCTTATTGGTCCAACAAATCCCATTCACATGCTCATTCACCAATCGCAGGTATGATTATCTGTTTGGGACCCCCACCCAAGCTTCTCATTTTCATTTTCATTTTCATAAATCTGTATTTAATTCACACAGGCTTTTACATAAATCACGCGCGTGGAGATTGTTTCCCATTGGCTAATGTGGATGAAAAAGCGTGTGGAGACAGCACTAGATTGGTGGATGATAATTTTAAGGTGTTTCACATGTATGTCACTGCTCAACTTGTATTTTCCAACAAAAATGTTGGAATAAAATGATTTAACTCAAAGTAACCTTGTTTTGGTTCCACGAAATCGGTCCATTTTCACTTTAAGTCTCCTAATATTTTTAGGCATGTTCAAAGTAACCTTCTTTTGCTTCCACTAAAATGTTGGACTCATCATCTATGATTTACTCAATCTTAATTGTTCTATCAACTGAGAAATAAAATTACAGATTTTTTTTTTTTATATACACACAACATCAAATTTTGAACACTGGTCTTAGGACTTAGGAGTGCGAACATTGGCTTTGACATCTAAATTTTAAACTTCAAGTGTTAAAAGACTATAGGAACTAAGAGAGGCAAAGACGACTCAATTTATTACCTGACAAGATATTTCTAACTTCAACTGGTGACTGCTCAAATTCTTGCAATCAATTTTTCACTAGTTAACGTACGTTTCATGAAATCTGTTGCATAATTGGATTCATGATATATACGGCAGTCTCTAACATCCTATTCTATATTCTAGATAAAGGCGAGCATTCGATCAAATCAAGTAAAAAGTTTTTGGGTTAATTGAGTTGACGAGTCCTATTTTATCATCCTAATTCGATTTGAAATTTTTTAAATCGAGTCGAGTGAAATGAAATTCTAATCGAGTGAAATTATTCGAGTTAAATTAAAAAATTAAACATGTCAAATTAAAATTTTATTACAGTATAGCTAATTCCATATTAAAGCGCATAAATTTGAAACCATATATATTTGAAAAAAAATGGATACTTTAGTATGATAAACTTGAACCATTAATTAACTTATTTAGGTACATATAAATATTTTAAATTTTTGAAAATTATATTAATATATAATTTTTGAAACCATATATATTTGAAACCATATATAATTTTTGAAAATTATATAAATATTAAAATTTTGAAACCATATATATTTTAGTATGATAAACTTGAACCATTAATTAACTTATTTAGGCCCATATAAATATTTTGAATTTTTGAAAATTATTTTGAAATTTTTGTTGAGAGAGTGACCAATTTGTCCATTTTCAAAATTGGCAGGGACCAAAAGGATATTTACACCAATTTGGTATTCAAATTATTCAAGTTATTCGATTTGTAAAATTTAACTCGACTCAAACTCGAAACTAGAATCACTTATTCAAGTTGACTCGAATAACTTGATTCGATTAACTTAAATTTTATTTTTTTTCAAATCAAATCAAATTTTACTCACCCCTAATTATAAATTATTGTAAATTTCTTTAAGCAGTTAAATTCTCTCATATATATATATATAATATATACATTTCTTTAAAGCAAAAGTTATCACTTTTTGAAGGTTTATCTCTCAAGATTTTCGCATTAACTTGATTGCAATGTACAAAAATAATAATAATTCATTATTTTGAAATATATATATTTTAAGCATTTTAGGAGCATCTATATTATATGAACTGAGCTCAGGAGAATAGTTTGCATGTGAGCCGAACAATTCCATCCTCTAAAACAAAGAAAACAAAATAATTAAAATTTTTAAAATCCTTAAACTTTGTCATGTTTAATTTTAGGAGCCTTTTTATTATTGTTAATAACTAAACAGTGTTGACTTGTGAATTGTGATGCTGTGCTACAATGTACTAAATATAAAGTATTTTTATTTGGAACTGAAATTTTAAAGAAATCCTTTTATAAAGAATTGTTCATAATTTAAGCTATTTAATTACTTATTTGCTTTATTATTAATTAAAATCAAATCAATTTAAATTTGTAGAATTTATTAAACAATCCTAATTTTCATATAAAAATATTCTTGGATGCACTTTTGTATACCTAAAAATAGTGTGTTGACATGATGATTAGGGTGTTCATCACTTCAAGTGTGGTCTGGATTTGAGTCATGTTGTTATTAGGACTTTGCTCTCCTCTTGTAATTCAAAAAAAAAAAAAAATTGATAGAACCAATAACATATAAGGGCTTCTACATTTGGATTGAAGAAATTTGTTTCTTACATTATCCATATTTGGAAGCTCTCCAACTCCAAAGCTATGTCTGGAAATTAACACCATTTTTATACTTAATGTTCAAACAACACCACCCACTTCACGGATCCTATCTTATTCAAAATCCCTATTCTTTATATATATATATATATATATATTTGTACCCTAAACATGAAAGTATAATCCCAGTTAAAATATATATTGCATTTATTCTCAAATCCAAATTGACTTAAACAACTGCCACTCCTTTTAGCTTTTGAATTAAAACTTTCCATATTAAAAAGGTGTATATATATATATATGATGAATCCTGTAAATTTATTTAATGTTATGTGTTTTTCATTTGCATTTTATTTATTTATTTACACTTTACAAATGGGTTAAATTCTTTATTAAAAATAATCATCTAATTTTTGTGATACAAGAAAAGGCATAAATTTTTTTATATTTATCAATTGGATTTCAATTCAATTGTAAAATTATTCCATATTTATTTTTACAAAGTAATAAATATTCTTTTAAATTATTTTTGTTTTTATATAAACTTTTTAAAAATTACATTCAAATTTAAATCTAAAATATTATTATTTTTATTATTATCAATATTAAATATATAAAGCAGTAATTAACATGCGACTGTTTTCCACAAAAAGGTAATTAAAAAAAGAAGGAATAGACTACTATTTATTCATATTCATTCCCACCCGTCAGTAACTTATTCGAGCAATGGCGCCATAAAATTACAGGAAATCTCTATACCTTGTAAAGTATTTGCCCTAAAGTATTTGCAGTGTTAGCAAAGTTCCAAGTACTCCAAACCAGCTCTATTAACCCACAAAAGCAAACCCACTTTTCATTTGATAAGCCCTTCCCCCTCTCTCTCTCCCTCTCTCATTCATCATTAATTTCCAAACGCTGTCCATTGGCTTGGCTTAACCCTGTAAGCTAATAGTTCCAACTTGAGAATCAATCTTTGCCTTGTTTTTTTTTTTTTTATTGACTAAGATTTGTGTTTAGGGTCTCTTTTTATTTAATCTTTCTCTGTCATGATCTGACTGTAGAAACCCTAGAAGAAACAAAGGATGGGGAGAGGGAAGATTGCGATTCGAAGGATCGATAATTCAGCAAGTAGGCAAGTGACCTTTTCAAAGAGAAGAAAGGGTTTGATTAAGAAGGCCAAAGAGCTGGCTATCCTATGTGATGCTGAAGTTGGCCTTGTCATCTTCTCCAGCAGTGGGAAGCTCTATGAATTTGCAAGCACCAGGTTTCAACTTTTAACTCAACTCATATCCTTCCTTTATATATGTGTGTGTGTGTGTGTATGTGTGTGTATGTATATATAATATGTTTTCCTTGACTTTTTAGTTTTTACAAATAGAGATAAGCATTAAACCAAACCTGAGTTATACATGCTACCATTAGTCCAATGTCCGTTTTCTTTATTACTCTTTTTTTTTTAGTTTATTTCTATCTTTGGCCTAATTTCCTGCTTGTTTAACCTATGAAAAACCAAAAAAATGTTCTTCATTTCAAGCTTAGGGATATATTCATCTCAATGTAGTAAAAGATAAACACAATAATCCCTTCATGTCTAGGGATGAACACCAAGAACTTGAGATTGAAATGGAGTACTTGTGATGATAAAAATAAAGAAAGGGGTTAATTACAAGATGGATCAGTTGGTGAGAGATATGAAGGATATGACGGAGTATCAGATGAATAATTTGATTTAGATTAGGTTCTGCAATAATAATGGAGAAGAAACAAATAAAATACAACTTCAAAGGGTAGCCAAAGTGACTTTTTATGATCATTAATCAAGGGGGAAAAGAAAAGATGAGTAAGTGCTTTTCTATAAGACTGCACTATTGGGAAGGATTATTGCTGGCGTGCTTCAAAGGCGGAGGGTCAGTCAATGAGCATAAAAAAGTCAAAATGGATCATTATTGTCAAATAAATTATATATATATATATATATATAGCTCTCACATGAGATAGAAGAATCTGAACTAGATAAACATCAATCTAAATTACTTGGATTCTTTTTCCAAGTATTCATATTTGATATATACTTATGTTGGCTTATGGATATATGAAAAAATTATAAAATCTAGCACTCACCTTCAAAGATGAATAAGTGTTGCATTCCTCCTTCCTTCTTATTGGAAAAACAAGCTAATTGCATCTTCTTTCTTCAAGCACTAACTAAAACATTTTCCTTTTCCTTTAACAAGAGGAATCAATTTTGCCTTCTTTAATATAAATATGTATGTTTTTTTTTTAATAATATATCCATATATATTTTCAACAACTTTGGTTTTCTCTTCCAATAGAAATTCCCATTCTCCGGTTCTTTTTATGGCCTTTGTTCCTAATCATTCTTATATTCGAACTTGTTAAAACCATATACTTTTTTGACTATAAATCTTTGCTTTTTCTCGTACGAAATCGTAACAGTAAAATTCTTTCCATGATTATTTATGTCTAAATCAATTCCCAGGCATTGAAGTCAAAATTATACAGCTAGCTTTAGCTGAAATATATAGATGGTATATACGAGTATAGTTCCCTCACTCAAGAATTTGGTGTTCATAGATGAAGCTAGACATTTTGAACCTAAAAAGATTTTGTTAATGACATTTTCAGTTCATTGCATAAATTCCTTGGTTTCCCCCTCAGCCAAATTTACAGAAAAAGAAAAAAATCTCATGGAGGCAACTGAACAAAACAATTGGCCTTTAAAACACAGTTGTAGCCAACTTTAAAACAATTTCTTAAAAAATACAAATAATTCTATAGTTTGATTCAACTTTCTAGGATTAGTGTTCCCCTTTTTAATATTCAAATCATAAAAAAGAAAACCCAAGTACTTATATCATTTCTCAATATTATATATCTATATATAATGATGTATTTCACTTTAGCATTTGTTGACGTAGATTTCCATATGAAGTAATCTATTAGATATCAGCCATTCATTCAGTTAACCTCAAATGTTCTGAAAAGGGAAGGTTCATATTGAAAAGAATCAAGCATTTGCAACCAATAAATCATGCACATAAACATTGTTTTATATTTCCCAAAGTTTTATTTTTTTGAGTATCTCTTCTCATGACGTTAGAAGAATCTTATGACACTAGGTAGGTCAAGAATTCATGAGCAATAACCTGTGAATTTTGCATTTCCCATATGCACGTGGTTTAAAACAAATGAAGTTATTTATGCCAACACTTTCATACACATTTACGAGTGGTTCTTAAAAATATAAATGATAATAATAAATATATTAAAAATGAATTCATGAAATCTAAAACTGACTGTTTCAATTTGTTTATAAATTTATTTCTATTTCGTATTGCCACCATGATTTCTCTAAATCATTTCAAACTATGCTATAAGTTGACACTTACAACAAATGATATCTATGTGAACAAATGTTAAAACGACAACTAAAAAATAGTTTTTACACTAAGACTGAGTATACCCTTGTATATATATATATCAGCATGAAATCAGTTATTGAAAGATACAACAACTTGAAAGAGGAACACCAACAGTTGTCGAATCCATCATCAGAAGTCAAGGTAACCTTCTCTACCACTTTTTTCCCATACACACACATAATATAACACAACATCTATATGCTTGAAGATTCTGAAAGAACATATACATGGAATCTTGTTCTAATGGCAGTCGAACCTTGACAATGCCAAATACTGCAGCAATTGTTCTAATGACTTGGAGGATTATACTTTTCTCTCGTGCCCAAATATATCCTAGATAATTCATAGGAGTCTGTTTGACAAATATTGATTGAATAACAAAAAATTGGATTAAATGATGTGAAGAGTCTATAAAAGCTAAATAAACGTTATGTTATGGTGAAAGCAATTTGCTTAATTCCCTGTAAGAATTAAGAAAAAAAGATGCTTTTATGTTCTAAATGAACTTAAGATTTTCTGTTTTACTTGACAGTTTTGGCAAAGAGAGGCTGCAATCTTGAAACAACAACTGCAGAATTTGCAGGACAACCATCGGTATGTCCTTCTCTCTGACCTTAAAATTCCCTAATATTTACAAAAAAAGCTGCATCAGTAGGCAACCGGAATTGTAGACCAATCTTATACATGCACAAATACAGACGCATGTATAGGAATACATGTATGTAGGATGTGAAATCATATATGAGAAGACATGGTGATTGACCAACACCTAAAATCTGATACGTCAGGCAACTCATGGGTGAACAGCTTTATGGTTTGAGAGTTGAAGACCTGCAGAATCTAGAGAACCAACTGGAGATGAGCTTGAAAGGTGTTCGCATGAAAAAGGTCTTAACACCACTATTTATGCAATTTTTAGGCATAATAATAATAATAATTAATGTATGGTAGTAAACTTGACATGCTTAATTTTTAACTTTTTTGCAGGAACGGATATTAACCAATGAAATAGAAGAATTAAACCGAAGGGTCATTCAAAAAGAACACACTAGCTGAGTTTTATTTACATTTGTTGTTCCAAATAGAAACACTTAATATAATGCTTTTTCACCTTTTTTCAGGGGAACCTTATTCACCAGGAGAATGTGGAACTCTTCAAGAAGGTAAATCTTATCCGCAAAGAAAACATTGAATTACACAAGAAGGTATTTCATTTTATTGATGGATAGAAACAACTCCATAATATGAAATTAGCATAACTCCAGTTGAGTTAATCGAATCAGGTTTATGGAACAAGGGATGAAAATGGAAATGCTGTGAGTTCATATGTATTTCACAGTGGAGAGGGTTCAAATGTCCCTATTCATCTTCAACTAAGCCAACCTGAGAGAGATAAGGATTGAAGGTAAAAAAGGGTTTCTATATCAATTTGATACCTTTGCTATATTGCTTTTAATATCCAAGTATATTCCATTCCATGAAACTGCAGGATAACAAGAAAGAATGCAGTGATGAGTTGAAGAGACATGTTACTTCAGTTCATCCCCAGCAAAACCCATGTCTGTGAAGATCTACATAAAAGATCGTCAGTAGAATGACGAATCTGAAATTGATTGTGGCATTATTTATAATAGAACCACTATAAGTTATTGGAGAACCAGGAAGCAAAATATTAATTACAATATGCTGTTTACACGAAAGTATCATTGTCAATGAGATGCACTTCACTCACAAGTAGTCAAGTAACATGAATGGCACTTGTCTTGAGATGTTGCCACTACATTGTATTTTCTATCTCTCTTCTACAAATTGCAAAACATTGAAATGCAATATCATTTAGGACAAGATGAACATTGAAGCTTTAAATATGGAGCAACAAGACTCACCATCAAATTTCTAATTTGCTAGAAATTTATACATGAAACACGATATCATGTTAAGCATTAGTGGAGGGGTCTAACTAACTTGAAATTATAGGTATTAGGGACAAAAATAAATTTTAAATACCAAATTGATTATAGTAAATTAGGAGAAAAATTTGAGTTCTTTTCAAAATAATATAAAATGAAAATTATTTACAAAAATAATATGAACTATAAATGGGAATCTCAAATAACCATGGTAGTTGACGATAAGAGGTGACTGCATGATAAATGAAAACCTTTTTTATTATTATTTCATTTTAAATTAATTTTAAATATTATAAAATATTAATAAATCGTAAAAATATTTATCCTTATCACAAAATGCCTTATATATATAAAATTATTAAAAATCAAATCTGGCAAGGCGAGGTCATATTCCTAGTAATATCGACCAAAAAAATTAAATCAGCTTCAACTCCTAAATAGTACAAATAATAATTTTTTAAAAATATAATTATATCTCATTTTAATCCATGTTAAGCTATTCATTATTTGGATTTGTATTTGATGCATCATTTTGTTGTGTGTAATTTATAAGTTTAAATATGCCAAAAGTCCTTATATATTTTTAAAATTTAAAATTTAGTTATTATATTTTTTTATTTAAAAATTTTGATCCTTTCATCCTTTTTTCTCGTTAAAGTTAATGATGTCAAAAGTAAAATAATTTTCTTAACCCTCAATATTTACAATTTTTTTAAATTTAATCTTCACCCTTTAAAAGTACATAAAATATTTTAAAAAAATTTTAAAAAATATTTTTTTCATATTTTAAATAAAAATATAAAACATAAAAATGATATTTTTAAATAACAAATCTTATTTTTTTAAAATAAAAATTATAAAAAAATTAAACACTTTAAAATCCAAAAAATAAAATTTATTTTTAAAATATAAAATTTTAACACAATCATTGCCTCATAGTCATCCCATATTGTTAACCGCTATGCCAATTTAGAGTTCCTATACACAGTGTAATTTAAATATTTTCCATATTATTCTAATAAATATTTCTTTTCATATTATTCTAAAAAAAAATCAAAAAATTAATACTAAATTAAGTATTGAAGCCAAACTCAAATGCCAGTGATCTACTTTCTTTCTCCATGTGAGTCATAAATTTTTTTCATGATTCAATTTCATGCTTTCAATGATGACGATGAACTTGCAGGGTGTGGGTTCCTTGGACGAGGGACGAAGCTAGAGGGACAAGCAGAGGTCCTGGCTCCAAAAAGAAATTGTTCCTTTGTAAAGGTTGAAGTTAATTAAATAGTAAAATTACATTTTAATCTCTCCTAAAATTTAAAATTAGATTATAACCTCTCCAAAAACAAAAAAATTATAATATAATCCCTTGAAAATATAAAATTTTATATAAATACAATAACAAAATTATTCTAACTCCCAAAATTTATAATTCAAAAGTCTACTTTAAAAAAAATTCTAAATTCGCCCTGGCTTCCCTTCAATTATTCCGTCACCATTATTAACTGATAAAGCTGTTTTTGGGGGAAAAAACAGAGCATACAAAATTGGTGCTGTTATAACACTGATCAATCATTTTGGTTAAGGAGTTATCCATCCCAGTTCATTAGTCTTTATCATGGAGTTCAAAAGAGTTGTTTTTCCAGATCCACTTCATATTAGTTATATTTTTCACAGTGAAAAAAGAAACTAAAACAACATATCTTGATCTATTTTTATATAAGATTACAATTACATCAAAATTGATAGCAAATCCAGAAAAAAGAAACATAAATAAGCACAAATTTATCATGATCTAACGTCTTGAAATATTGATTGTTGATGATGAAAACCTTCGTCGAAATTCTGGGAATAGCTAACAGCATCATAGTGAAAAGACAATGGCTTTGAGGATCCATAAATGCTACTCTTCCCATCTTTTACCAATCTCCTCAGCAGATTTCTCCATCTCTGCCTTCTCTTCTCACTGCCACTGCTGCTGCACTCATGGATGCGTGAGTACTCCATTTCTTCCTTCACCGGTAAGCATGAGGGAGACATCGTATAACAGCCGGAAAAATAAGATGATTGCCGCCGGCGACTCAGATCTCTCCCCATTTCCGACATTGCTTTCTTCTTTGATTTAGGTTTGAATTTGGCGATGCTAAGCTTCTCATGTATTTCTCAACATATATATAATATAACATATGATTGAGTATTGAGCAGAGGGTAGATCAGTGTGTATTTTATATTACTATAATTTTAAAATATTAAAAATTTATGTTGTGTAATATTTTATTAAATTGTAATCAAATGTAAGAATTGAATACTTTAAGCGTGTAAATCAGATAAAGAATCCTTTGTTTTTTCAGAAAATTCAGGGCGCCATTTAATAATTTAAGCCTGCAAAAGCTTGCAAGCCTGACTAAATGGAATTTAAAAAAAAAAAAAAAAAAGATTAGTAAGGACAATAATCATGTGATCCCTAACGATTAAGGGATTTAAATTTAATTAATTAAAATAATTAGGACTATTTTTTCACAGATTTCTGATGAACAACCCATTACTTCCCTCACTCGTCTCTGATGTGCTTTGGATTCTAACACGATATATTTGTTTATTTTAACTTAAATATTAAAGCCCCAGTGATTCTAATATATATATATATAATATTGTGAAATATAAATACATATTTATTAATGATTTTTAATAATTTTATATACTTAATTCAAAGGTTGTTAATTTACTATTTTTTTTTGTTTGTAATTACTATGCTAATTTACTAATTTTTTTAAATATAATATCTACACTAATCATTTTTAAAGTAAAAAATATTATACCTTAAAATTCAAACCACAACAATATACTAAGTTTGATTAAAGGGAAATTAGAAAACAAAGCTAAAGTTGTTAAAAGCTGAATTACACACAAACAACAGTACTTTCATATATTTCTATATTAAAACTTACTTTCTTAAATAATATATATTATGACATCCTTTGAAATATAGAAATAAATGAAAATTTTAAATCCCAAGTATGCAACCATTTTTAAAGTAGTATTAAATAAGTAGGAGATTGTTGTGTCGATATCTAGACCCTTGTCCCCTATCCACTGACATTCACACTTAGTTCTTGTTTTCCATTCCAAGAAGTTAAATATTTGAACAAGGCAGTACCTCCAGATTTGTTGTTGAACATGTAATTTAATAGCAGTTTTGTTTGGTGAGTTAGTTTCCCGTAAAGTTGCCAACCCAATAGTAGTCGCTTTGTTAGTTGAAAAGCATTGGTGTACATGGTTTAGCTGATGCTTTTTAAAGAGATAAACAGCTAATCATTTCATAAATAAGGATCAAACTTTCAATCTCATGGTTGAAGAATGAGGTGTAATACATAGACATTAATTTATATGTTGAAATATTCTGTTAAATAAAACTTAAATTAGAGTTTTTCATTGAAGTATTCACTCAATTCAATATCAACTGAGTGCATGAATTATTGTTTGTAGGACCCAATTTCATCACGGGTATTTCCATGCGTTCCCATGCATTGTACTTTTTGTCAAGCCCCAGGATCCTACTTAACACAAGTTCCATGGTTGAATCAAATCAAAGCAAATGAGCAGACAATACCACTTTCCAAAAGTTATTGGTGTTCGATACCTATATATTTCTAATATATTTCAACATGGATATAAACCATGGTTCTCCAAATATCAAATCCATAAACCAATACTCACTGAGACTTACATAGTTATAAATATATTAACCTAAAAGTTTACAACTTGAAATCAACCTCCTCCTTTTTATTACTTGAATAAGGAAATAAATTACTATGTTCCAATTTGCTAAACTACAAGGTTATTAAACAACATGATCAAGGGTCAGCACCTACATATGACACAATTAGCATTCTAGTTATAGCAGATTATCATACAAAAGCAAAATCAAAATGTTATAGCTTAACATCATCCTCGTCCTCATCATCATCGATGTCATCCAACTCCAAAGAGTTGTCAACACTAGTGGTCTGCAGTTGTTGCATATGGTTAATAACATATCTTGCATCAGAAACTAATGCATTTTTTGCTGCTTTAACCTTGTCTACTTGGATTTGAACATATCCTTTGTTCTCCTTTCCAAGTACTGCTTTTTCAACTTGTGTACGTTCAGCTTTTCTCTTAGCCTCCCGGCTATGTAGCTGGTCGATGTACTTCTCATGTAAAGCCTTATTTTTAATCTGCTTCAACACTGGGGGACTAACAAGGGCTCCAGTACCTGAGTTACCAAGTCCCGAATGGTGCTTCTTACGACCCGAAGAAGATCTCTCATGACACTTGTGGACAAATCCCTGTTTTTCCAATAATTTTTTCGGGGTACAAACCATAACTTTCGGTACACCATGCATGGTTGGACTTGTGTTGGGCTCAAGAATGGAGAACAGATCCGCTTCATCACATTCGTCCACAAGATGATGCTTTCGCAACAAATGTCTCACTGTTTTTTTCTGTACGAGAAAGCTTTTCTGTTTACCGCGACCTGAGCTTTTATTCCTTGGTGCAGAGGACTCTAGCAATTTGCTTGCGGAGAATGACAAATGTTCGATAGGCGACAAGTTTGTTACATTTGCCCTCGATCGAGGCTCAGGCTGAGTTGGAGTTAAATGGTTGGAATGGATTCTATCAAAGCAATCCTGGGCAGACTTTCCTGGCACCTGAGATAGAGTCGGAGTTAAATGATCAGAGCAAATGCAAGGCCATATTTGACACCGAAACAAATCAGCAGAAAGTCTTCACATAAGAGTAAATCATGAATAGTCATACACATCTAAACACAACTGATAGCGAAATGCACAGCATTCACATCTAACAAAACTGAATGCAGTATAACTCACTCGTCTAGTTTCACAAGGTTAATTGCTGTAAATCTATAATTAATCTTCCTTCGTTTGTTAAAAAATTGTTGTTTTCAATGATGACTAATCCCACAAACCCCCCTTGCTCAAAGCTCTAGTTGTAGAACTAGGCCGGTAGTGGTACTATAAGCTGAATTATGTGTGAGACATAGCAAAATCAGAAACATCCCAAGTTCCTAATAATATGCATTTTCATGAATGATTAAGTAATATTCAGGTTTTCAGCAACTAGAAAACACATAAAACATATAAGCAACTTGTATGTCCAAACTTCACCATATATCTAGGACAAACACGGCATAGATATCCATAGGCTTTAGCTTGGATTTGAATAACCACAAAATAAGCACATCAGATCTATACCATTATGATAAGAAAAAAAATCCACGAAATTTAAACCCAGATATCAAAGGAATGGAAAAGATACCAGCTTTGAAACTTTCTTCCAAAAATTAGGCGTTGGCTTGGCTGAAAAATAGGCTCTTTGCAGAGCCAATTCTTGCTCCCTTGTCCACCCCTGAATAACTGTATCCCCTCTATTGTCAGGCTTCCTCTTTCTCTTTCTCTTAACTCCAACAACTTCATTTCTTTCACGAACTTCACTTCTTTCACTTTCTTTCCTGTCCACTGTAGTCACTTTTAATCCAACAGAAGCTTCCCTTTCCTTTTTATCCAACGATCCCTCCTTTATACTCTCGTTCTTCTTAGATCCATCATTCTTTGTCTCCACAAATTTGCTACCCTCGGGCTTGTTAGACAAAGACCCACTGCTCAATCTTGGAGATTTTCGCAACCCAGGCGTTGAGTTTGCACAATTTCTTGATATCTCACTTGAAACAGTGCTCGTTCTTTGAGACCTTCGCAACTGAGGCGTTGACCTTACACGATTTGTGGAACCATGACTTGATTGTATGGGTTTCTTGGAAAGTTTAACTGTAGAGCTAGCAGTACTTTCCTTGGAATTGGCCTTTGACTTAATGGGAGTTTTTTGGTTGAGAAGCCTTGCAGATCTGCGCATGGCAGTGGGTTGTGGGGTTCTAGGAACGGAATTTTTAGTTAGCATTTCACGAACACTAGGTCGGCTTTCGTTTTTCCTGTCTAATCACCTCATGTTCGGGGGGTTTTGAGAGGGAAAGTGCTTTTCAAATTTTAGGTCGTCGATATGAATTGGCCTTTGCACGTGTCGTTATACACACACGTTAACTTAGCAGGCCCAATTAGAATGGGCTAGAAAAATAATCCCAGCAATTTTTTTTAAACATAGGTATAATAACAAATTTAGTCATTAGTATTTATATTTTTATCAATTTGATTCTTTTTTTTTATAGATAAATTTGACCCTCAGCCTCTTAATAAGAATCAATTTAACCATAAACCTTTTAAAAAGAGTCAAATTATTATTTTTAAATGAAAATACAAATTAAAATACTAAATTTTTAGACACGGCACCCTATGTGTACTTCATGTCAATTTTATTGAATTTTTTAAAATTTAAAATTTTATTTTTTGAATATTTATAAAACAATGTCATGTTATTATAAAGTACGCATGGACTATTATTTGACTCTTTTTGAACGATTAATGGTCAAAATTAGCTCAAAAAAAGAATAATGGCCAAATTGACAAAAAATATAAACATTAAAAGATAAATTTGACATCATGCCTAAAAAATACAATACAGGTACTGGTTCAATAGTAAGGTTGAAGTTTTAGAATTTTAAAATATTATATTCAAACTTCCTTTCTCAAATTAAAATATATTTTAGTTTTTGATAATATTTTATGAGGATTAATTATGCAAAATTATGTTTATAAATTAATTATAATATATTCCTCACAATAACAAAATAAAATATTTAATAAATCAAGAAAAAAACACAACTATAAATATGATAAAATGCATGAAGATGAATAAAATATCATCCTACATTGACATACATGCTAAAGAACATCAAAGAGACATCCCGATAAGACAACACAATCCACATGTTTGAGAGGGTGATTAGAATCTTTATCATCAAAATAAGACAATAAGTAGTAGAAACTAGAAAGAGCTAAAAATTAAATTGGGAATAATATCCTAAAATATGTTGAACTAAGCTTCCCACTAATAAGATTATTTTTCTCACAACTCCATGAATAATAAATAGGTTTGCTTAAACAGTAATTATTTCAAAGGTGAAGTTAAAAAAATTTGTTAAAGGAAACAGAATTAAATTATATATTTTGAAGATAGTAAAAGTAAAATTTCATCATTTTAAAGGATTAAATTAATTTTTTTTATTTTTTGAGAGGATTAAAGTATAATTTTACTATATATAAATTTAAAATTTTAAAAAGACTAAATGTGAAAATTTCTATTTTAAGGGGATTGAGCCTTGTCTGCCCCTTTGATTCTGTCTTGAACTATTCTATTTGTTCGTCAATATTTTGGCTCTTATTGAAAGGTGATCGTTGTATAATTATTATAATAACATATGAGATTTATATTGTATTTGGCAATTTTTTTTATAATTTTCAACTTTAAAAAAGTATAATATGTTAATATTATTATTAAATATAGAGATTTAAATTATATTTTTAATAAAATTTATTATATAATTTTGTTGATTAAATATTACCTTCATTAGTAAAATACAATTAGTAAATTTTCAATATAAAATTAAAATATTATAGTTGTACAAGCCCATTTTGCCCAGGCCCATTTTACAAATTAAACCAAAAAATAAAACTACCCAAACCCAAACCCAATAGCACAGCCCAGTACAAAAAAAAGAAGAAAAACAAAAGCAAAACCCTAGCCGTTCAGCACCTGCTCCCTGTCCCATCCACCACTTGCCTCCACCGCCCTTGTCAGCCACCTGCCTACTGTGCCACCGCCCAAGTTGCCTGCAAGCATTTAAAAAAAATAGACAGAAAGCAAAATGTAATGGCTATTTAAGAAGCCAAACAAAAACATTTGTGGATTCGGCCTTTTTGGTAATGAGAAATAGCATTAGATTTTAAAATACAAAAAAGGCTAAAACTCCAGCAAAAGAAAAACAGAAAAGATAGGAGCCAAGTTTGAAATCTAAGGTGATAGTTTTGCTATTTTCGCATTCTTGTTTTATTTTACTTTATTTTTTTTCTTTTCTTTTTCGATCTTTGACAAGTATTAGTATACATATACATATCTAATATATATAAAATATATATATAAAAAAATATACAAAAAAATATAAAAAATACCATTTTTGAAGCTCACACCACCACGAGAGGCCTTGACGGAGGGATCGGTAGAAGTCAGCCGAGCGCTGACTGCGCTCAAACCTGCAGAGAAAACAAAAAAAAGGCTTAGTTTTTTTGGAAACCAACAGTAAAAATGATTTCAAAGGCAAAATTTTGGCTTATATAGATGATATAAAACGGCGCCGTTTTGGGCATTAACCTTCAGCCTCAAAACAACGCCGTTTAGGCGCCGACCCGAGCACCCGACCTGTCTGCCCGAAGGATCCGCGTGTTTCTGCAAGCATGGCCTAATTGCTCGCGCGGTCCTTCCGCTTTTCACATGTTTTGCAATCAAGTTTTTAATTCTTTTAAATTAGCCCCGAAGTGTATCGCCTTTTGCGATTTGGTCCCCCATCCAGCGACGTCGTTTCAAGGGCTCAAGTAAATTGCCCTTTTGGACCCCGTATGATATTGGCGCCTTCAAATTAGTCCCTTTCTCTTTATTAGTTTTATAAATCGGCCCAAAACTTAATATTTGTTTCGAATTTAGTCCCTTTTTCATGTTTAATACGATTTTTATATCATTTTTTACTCTTTATTATTTTAATATTATTCACTATTCTATCTTACCATTCTTGTATAATTATTTTTAGCACATTTTGTTATTATTTAGACCTCTTTTAAATTAATATTACATGTATATATTCTTATAGTTGTATTATTATTATTCCTAACATATATTTTACGTATATATATTTAAATACTCTATTATATATGTTTGTTATATCTATTTTTACCTCTATATTTATTATTAATATTAATATATATATTCCATAATATATCTTTAACAAATACGCGTATACATATTATCATTATTATTAGTTTTTGATGTTATTGTTTTGTTAATATATTTGTGTCATATATATTTATATATTATACTTCATATTACGCCCATGTAAATTAATATTATGTCGTGTATATCATTTTATTATAGTTTTATATATTGTGAATATCACATTATGTTTTATCATGTATATGTTTTAATATATTTATTTTGTTTTGTATTATGTATATATTATGTATACGCTTTTAAATATTATATATCTATTATATATATTTTTTGTAATGTTTTTTATTATTACCATTATTACTATTAATATATATACACACTATGTAATTTTCATTATATTATGTATATATTTTTACACTACGTGTATGTATCTTTCAATGTCGCACTATTATTATCATATATATACATATACTTCTTTCATATAATTCTTATTACTTCTATTATTATGTATGTACCTTAACCCATATATGTATATACTTTTGTACCATTACTATCGTTATCATCGTCATTTTATTTTTCTATGTTTTATGTCTATTTATTTATTTATTTGCGTGTTTGATTATTTCATTTTCAACGCATGTGTTTACATTATATAATACCTAATCTCGTTATTGTTTCATTTTTTATAACCGTGCATGTTATTGTTTTGACACTATCATTATATTATTACATGTGTTTATACCGTAATTTACTCTTGCATATTACTATAAAATCCCATCATGTTCTTTTCTATACCTTAAAATAATTCTTTCATAAAAGCAATATCCGTTATTAGGTAATTCGAGATAATCGTGCCCTAACTAACTGAGTTTCGATTTTTCTCATTTAACCTAAACAACGGAATATTCTTTTTTAAATCACAATACGAGTCTTTAAAAATGCTTATTTTCGGGGATACGAAGTGTGATGCCCTAACTTACTGGGTATAACATTTTGACACTCCGAAATAGGATTTTTGCAAATAAAGGCAATATTTGGAGTTTGAAAACTTGAGGAAACGTGCCCTAACTTACTGGGTTTCGATTTCCTTCGTTCACTCTAACTAACCGAATATCCTTTTAAAAGAAATTAAAAATGCATTGATTTTAAATAAAAGGCTAATTGATCTCAAAATATGAGATGTCGTGCCCTAACTTACTGGGTATGGTATTTTATTACTTCGGGATAAGCAAGCCTTTAACATCCACTTTAATTTACTCAATCGTACAAAGAGGGTTTGTATTTTAAATTCTTTCAAACTTTTAAAATTTTCGACACTAAGACACTAATTAATCAATTAGGTACCAATTTTTGGGCGTATCGAGGGTGCTAATCCTTCCTCGTGCGTAACCGACTCCCGAACTCATTTTCTGATTTTCGTAGACAAAAAAATTATCGTTTTAGTAAATCTTAACTTTTATTAAAATGATTAATTTGAGGTGACCCGATCACACCTCATCAAAAAGGATTGGTGGCGACTCCTCTATTCGTTTTCATTTTCAAAATTTTAAGTCGATTCCCGTTTTTCAAAAAAATGGTTACGAAAATAGTGATATAATATCTTTAACTTAATTTTATTATTTTTATTTCATTTATAAATATAATTAGTTTCACTAAAATTTAAAATAAGAGGTAATTTATAATTTATAGTTGTTGTAAATAAATAAATAAAAGTCATAAAAGATCTAATTAAAAACTCATTATGAAAGTAAAATAAAATATAAATTTTAATACGTTGTTATAGAAGATACTTCTTATGTCGATTGAGTCTTAATTCAATTGATATTGATATTATTGTCAATACAAGAGAACTTGAATTCAATTACGTTAAAGCATATTATCTTTTTATTTATGAGTTAAAAAAAATTATATTTAAAAACAAATGAGGTCACTTTATATAAACATACCTAACTTTTTATGGGGAATTCCACTACCACTACTACAAACTTTTAATGCAAGTAGCTTTGGTTGATTGATTTCTTGTGCCCCACTAAAGCAACGTGAACTTCAAGATTTGCACCCAAAAACCTAACTTTTCTTTATTTGATTTGATTTATTGTCTTATCCCCAATAATGGTTTTCTTTTTCTTTTTTGTTCATTGAAATTTTATTTAGAAATAGAAAAAATCTACTTATTTACGTAAATATGAGCTTATCTCAAATGGTGTACTTATCTAAGGAGTTAGATTTCAAATTTCAAGGAATCCCACCCTTTATATGTTCTCATTCTTCAAATCTTTTTTAGATTGATGACCTCCTTTATATAACACTATAATAATTTATCTTCTTATCTCGCTTATTAGCCTCATTTATTAATCAAATTTTAATTTAGTTGTAAATATTATTTTAAGAAAAGTGATGTATTTTTTGTATTTTTAAAAAATCTAAAAATATATATACATATTATTAGAATCATGAGATTTAAACCCAAAACGTTATAGTTTTTATTAAATTAACTTTACCATGTCAATTCACATTATAAGTGTATCATCATTTAATATGAATTATTTGATTGATTTTTAAATTTTTATCCAAAAAAGTGGAATATATATATATAATAAAATTTAATATTGAGTCATAATATAGCAATGTAATTGTTATTTTGTATATTGATAGTGGAGCATTAAACTTAAGTAGGATCAAGAAATTAACGGGTCATTGAGTGACTCTCCGTTTGTTCATCAACATTTCAAATTTTCATGTCAATAGTCTTTGTCAATCCTTTTGGAATGAGGCTCTTCCATCAATGATTAAAGAATTTTTTTATAAAGACTATTATGTGATTTTGTGTCTTGTATTAGCGAGCTTTTGACTCGTGAGGTGAATATTTATCCTTTTTGTCTGAGATGTCATCAAGCTAATAAAGATTTCAATTACATTTTTATACATTGTCCTTTCACGTTTGTTGATGTCGATTAATAAGCTTTTTATAGGACTTTGGCTGATCAAAAAGATGACAGGAGGAGGCATGTTTCGGGGGTGTTATGGGAAATTTGGCACAACAGGAATATGACGATTCGGAAACAAAGGTTAAGATGACAGTCCAACTTGTGCAACATGTAGATGAATTTATGCAATGCTGGTTAGGAGCGAAGTTGGTTCACAACTCTCAAACTATCACATGTACGTCAGTAGAGGCGGGGAATGTTTGTTAGTGGAAGCTGGATGTGGGAAAGCTTAAATGCAATGTTGATGGCTTTGATAGTGGATATATGGGATGGGCAATAGTTGTGCGAAATGATACATGTGACTTTGTGCGGTGTATTTCTAGTTTTATGAAGAGCACCTTAATCCCTTTCAGTAAAAAGATTCTTACAGTACAGGAAACCCATTCCTGACTTAAGTCTTTGCATTTAGATAAATATTGTAATGGAGACTAATAGTTGAAAGCTTTGGCAAGCTTTTCATCTTGATGGAGTGGATGGGTCGAATTCAAGTTTGTTACTAAAAGGTTGTGTTTGTATTGGCTTGGGTTTTAGTCTTTTTTGTTATGTTGGATTCATAAGGACGATAATAAGGTTGGTTATGTCTTGACAATGAAAGTTTTATTAAGAGCGAACTATACCAATTATACTAAATGTCATCCCGTTATTACTAATATTGCCAATGCTGAGAAACCACCTACTTTGGATGATAATATAAAGAGCTAGGAATGTTTGTATTGAGTAAACCCGATGACTCGAGTTTAGGCACTCTATTTGTCTTATCCTTATTTGCTTTTTCCAACTTGATTTACTAATTAATATCGCTTTTTGTCAAAAAAAAATCATCATCATATATCATACATCAATTAAGAAATTCCTTATATATTTAATTTACTATTTTCATATAAACATGACAAAATTAATATGTGAGTGATAGAGAAACAAATCTACCAAGTTAAAAAAAAAAAAAAAAAACAATAATATAAAAAAGTGTTGGAAATAAAGGTGTTTTTAAGATAAAGCTATTAATGTCTTAAATTTAGTGATTAATTGAAGACTTGAAGCTATTTTTACTTTTTCTTAATCAAAAGTGCATTCAAGTCTGCTATAAAATGTTCATCTCTAGTTTTTTCATTCTCGATTGATACCTTGAGAATCATTATGTTGGCCAATCCAGTATTATTTTCAAACATCACAATCAATCAATAATAAATTTTCTTTATCTTTTGAAAAAAAAATCTTTTCTTTTACATTCACATTTTTTTGCATCTAATAAATCCTTAATTTACGTCTAAAATTTTGAAGTTAATAAAAAAAGAAAAATATTTTGGAAGAAAGAAAATGATGCACGCTTCCTTTGTTTGGATAACTAAAATAAGAAAAAAAAAAAACACTAAATTAATCTTTTTATTTAAAACATTTGTTTAATATTTAACTCTTTTATCATTAAATTTTGATTGACTCGCGGGAAATAAAATATAAAGAAGTAGCTAGAGAGCTCGCAGATACCCGATCCTTCTAAAATAAAAAAATATTTTTTAATTTTTTAAAAATTTAAATTAATAAAGATTAAATTACATTTTAATCTCTCTTAAAAATAATAAAATTTTAATTTAATCTTTTAAAAATTATAAAAATATAAAATATTCAAATAATAACATTATATTTTTAGTATAGTAAATTTAATCCCTACAACTGTATATTCATATGGTTATAAACTGAAGATCACATGTGTGGGATAAAGTAAAGATGATTGAAAACCCACTAAGAATTGTCCATAAAAAGGTGGATGGGTGTGTCCCCATCTGATTTTGGTCAAGAAATGGGTCCCTCTTGATGGAACGCTTATCATCCGTACGTTTAGAAGAGTCCCTACTTTTTCATCCTATTACTTTGAATATGATGGAGCAGATCAAACTGCTTTTTTGAGCACCCAACATCAAATCTATTATATTTACTATTATTCATAATTACAGATGACTGGATTGGCCGGAGTATATATATTTCATTTCATTAGCCACTCAGGTCTTTAAAATAAAAATTCGAATCACACAAAGGTTAAAAGAGCATGGCCCAGTTCCATCCCCACGACAAACAATTAGAAAAGGTTAAAGTACCGATTCAAGAAAAAGGCCAAACGTTACATTAATACAAATCAATCAACAAATAAAACATGGCCTGGCCATGATTTTCATTATCCAATATCAGCCAGCCAACATTAAATACAAATCAATCTAACAAATCATCATAGTTGGGTGAAGATTAATATTGATGGGTCTACAAGTATAATTGATAATTAATCGATAGCTGGAGAAGTTATACGAGACTCTTTGGGAAATTGGAAGGAAGGTTTCAGGAAACAATTGGGTAGATGTTTCATTTTCAACGCTAAATTATAGACTATTCTTTACGGATTTGAAGTTTTTAGGCTAAAAGATTATAGGAAAGTCATCGTGGAATGTCTTATGGATAGATCTGGGAATTGTAATTCGATGACATTGGTGCAAAAGATTACTGTAATTAAAAAGTACTTTCAAATGGTAAAATTCCCGTTCATTCGAAGAGAGAGAAATATAGTGTTCAAGAGGGGATTCTAAACTCACGATTATTGATTTTCTTATATTTCATGTTAAGAAGTTATTGTTAGAAGATAAATTTAATAATTCTTTTGTAAGATCTTTTTAAGTTAAAAGATATTTGATTGTCTTCTTTTATTATAAAAAAGAAAAAAAGAAACCCTCGGAAAGAAAAATGAAAATCAAAATGAAACTCGTAAATGATACATAATGCTGTAAATAGTGAAATTAGGTCATATGGAGAGAAAAACAGTGGCACCCGAAGTGGGCTAGAGTAAAAAAAATTCAAAAAATGGTTTTAATGTTTGTAGGGTTATTATATATTATTAGATATTGATACCATGAATCCCGAGGATATCCGATTCTTTTAACATTTCATTTCATAACATGATGTTTGATATTCCATGTTTTTATCATTTCTCCCAAACAAGTACAAGTAGACGCATAGACAGGTTGTTTCTTAATATTTTTGTGCTCTAGTTAAAACAATAAGATAAGTTTTAAGTTTTTAAAAGTTGAAGAATTTTTTTTTTTAAAATTCCTGAAAATTTGGTAAAAATTTGTTTTTGACCTTTAAAAGTAAAAAAAAAAAAAAGAATACTTTTTTTATCTCTTAAAAATTAAAAAATAATATTTTAAACTACCCATGAGTGGTCGCACATCCAGATAACACCAGGGCCGAGCCTACACAAAGACATATTCTAATCGATTCTTCCATTGTTATTTTCAGTTTTTAAAATTTTAAAACTGAATTAACTGAATGCTTACCCATATGATTTTAATGATTCCTTCCACTACATACGTTGGATGAGTGAAAATACCAAATTTTCCCAATTTGACATTAATTCCTATTTTGGATGGAAGCTTTTAAGATTAAAAATAAAAAGAAGGATAAACTAGTCTTCATCCAAATCTTCCCTTTTTTTCCTTTTGAAAAGCCAAGTCTGTATCAGACCAATCTCTTTAAACTGAGCTACTTATCCGATTCCATTTGGGTTCACATTAAATAAATATAATTACTATAGAAATAATAATGTAAAAGTAATTAAGTGGTTTATTTATTAACAAAATTTGAATTCAGTGTCTAAGACTAAATATGATTGTCTAGAAAACTGGGTATTACCAACCAAATTAAAAGACTCGATGCACTTAAAGCATGCCGGTTTTAGTTTGCTTGACTTGTAAGTTTTCTTACAATAAAAAACTGGGTCAGGTTTGCTTAATTATGGACTAAGACGTGCATGGATACTTCACTGACAAGTGTTAGTTAGAGACGTGGATCTCAATTTTCTGCTATTATTTTGTGTCTTTTTTTTCATGAAAACATTTACCATGTTTGTAATTTCGATAAACACGATGTAAGGATTGTAATTCAGAATAGACAATTCTGGACCTGATTAACCCCAGATGGCTAAATTTCCAGACATTTGTAGCCTGAAAACATACAGAGCTGGCTCTCTGTTAGTCAAGGAAAAAAAATGGCATAATAAATTTACAACTACCTACTTGCAAGAAAAACTGTAAACAGTGAACACTATACAAATTGAACAATCAATCTACAGTGGGATTCAATATTTACAACTATCAAATTTGCTAATACAAAGGAACTGGAAAACGAGGTGATTTGGGTGTCTTCTGCACTTCTATTACAACCTTAGCTTCTCGTGGAGGTTCGCATGGGCATGGCAATGCTATGAACTTTGGAATCTCATCTCCAGGCATTAAAACAGGCAAGCTTTCGCTCTGGTTTCTCTTTAAATCCTGACAAACAAGAAAACCCAAATCCATGTTTAATTTGTTGTTTAAAGTCAAAAACTATGAAAGACCCTTTTTTATCTAACAAGGTTAATTGAGTACTTGAAAATTTGTCACGTCGTTGAGGGAAAAGTTTTACCATGCAGTTAGGCTTAGGTTTGGAGGGGGATGCTTCGATATCGTCATCTGGAACGGCGGCTGCGTCGGTGAAAGATCGACGGAGGGATCTAAATTTGCCCCAGTGGTAGCAGCAAGAGAAGAAGCCACTCAAGCTGAAAATGATGATTAAGAGGAGAGCAGTGCCGAGAGGGAAACCGAGGGAGGGTCGAGATGCATCCATGTGTGATGGTGGGGAAAGATCCTGACTGTCCATTATCGCATAGCACTTATTGTCCTTCCTGCGGCGGCGGTTGCGGCTGATGCTGGTGGTTGTGGCGTTTGTTTGTCCCTACTCTCTCTCGTATGAATGGAAGGGCTGGAATTAGGTAAGCTGACAGCTGAGTATGGACAATGAATATTTTTGGGATTTGGGTTTTGGAGAGGATATATAATATTTATAAAATGAAAGGGTTAAGGTGTACGTGGAAAGGTACATGGAAAAATGTCCTAATTGTCCCGGTCATGGTACGGTATAGGATGGGGTCCAATTGTTGGAGTACAATCACAAACAATGAACCCATGGAAAAAATGCTACACCAGAAAAAAAGAGCAATTCACGGATGAAATTGATCATGTATGTTTGGTTTTTTCCTTTGGAGACATGCATGTATGTTGGAATGTTTAATTTAATGTTCAAGTACGTTTCAATAAAAATACTAGTTTTAAAAAATAATTTGAATAAAAATCAATAAACAAACTTTAATTTTAGTTCATTTTATATTTTATAGTTTGTATCGTTTTTATATTCGTGTACTTTATATTTTATACTAGCAAACATATATTCAGTATATTTTTTTTACAATCAATTCTTACGGTTATTCATAAGTCAGCCTTATGTTCAAATGTCCTAATCAATATTGTTGTTTCAAATCCCGTAACATTCAAATATAGTAAAATACATTTGTTCAACTGGTAGCTTGGAGCGTGGACACGTATTCTCAAAATGCAGTACTCACCTTGTCCATAACTAATTACCATATTAACTAAATATAAATGTAATGACTTAAAAATTTACAGGCATCGGGAAAGTGTATTGTCGAGTCCTTGTTTTAGTAAAATGGATTCGTAAATATTTATTAAAAATATTTATGAAGTTAGTTGTGAGTTTAATTAGGTTTTGGTTAGGTAAATTAGCTTAAAATAAGAGAAATTAGAAAAAAATGACTAAATTGAATAAAGTGTAAAAATTTAATTATAAATTTAAAAAAACTAAAGGGAATAAAGTTGCAATTATGTCATTTTTATAATTGAGGCGGTTTACATGCATAAATATCATGAGATTTTTTTTACTAAATTTCATTATATTATTATTATATTAAACTAATTGAATAAAAGAAACATAAGAAACAAAATAGCAAATTGGAAACGAAAAAGAGAGAAAAGAAAGAAAAGCTAATATTGTGCCGGAGACATTGGCCAAGAAAGGAAAGGAAAAGATTGACGAGGAGTAAATCGAGAAATTACGGTTTGTATTACTATAATTCGAATTTAGTTATTATTTATTTTTGAACTTTAATTAATGTGAGTGGTAAGTGGAATTGAGATAAGAAATGATATTGAATTGTGAATTATGTGAATATTTGAATGCATATTGATTGGAAATTGAAAGTGATTTGACTTGAATTAAATAAGTTATCATGATATTGAATTGAAAATATGAGAATTTGTGTTTGGTATGAATTTGATTGAAATTGAATTGAGAAAGTGAATTGAAAACCCTATTAACTAGTCGGGCTAAGTCGGATATAGTTGGCATGCCATAGGATTGGAAGTGTTTAGGGATACTTCGACCTCGAGTCGATGAAGCACTATATGTGTCGTAATATTGCTTCGAATAATTCCGATGAGGCACTATGTGTCGTACTATTGCTTTGGATTAAATCTGATGAGGTACTAGGTACTTGATTCACTTCGGCAAGGCCGATGAGACACAAGGTGCCGTACTAGTGTGTTTGGTTGGATCTATGTATCCGTCAAAATCCGAGTCAAGTTAATAGGGGTAAATGAACGAATTGGAAATTAGTTGAATGAATTGATAAACTGAATGATTATGTATATGAAATGGATTGAGATATCGGAATGAGAAGTGAGAATGAAATGAATTGAAATTAATGAGATAGTATATGAGTCTAATTGAATATAATTTATGAAATGGTTATTGAAAGATTAATTGTGTAAATTGAATATGCTTAATTTACTATATTATTTATAAATTTGAATTATAATAATACCATTGAATGTATATACTCAGCGTACGGTTTGTTTTCGTGCACAGGTTAGGTTAAAGTTTGAACATTAACAACATCCAGAGCTGATCCCGAACTCTTTGTAGTGAAATATATATATTTTTTAGTAAATGGCATGTACCTAGGATGTAGTATTTGTTATTTTTGGAAATATTTGTAAATGATGATATAATATGAAATGAGTTGAACATATGTTTCATGTTTAAAACAATTAAGCGATGTGTTTTGGTTGAAATAGGCAAAAACTAGGAAAATTTTTAAAATTTTGTGAAAATTTTTCTAAGTTTCCGATTGAGTCCAGATTTGATTCTAATATGTATTTTGGGCCTCGAGGACCCATAAAAGAGACTATATGATTAATTTATGTAATGTATGCTTATTGAACTGTGAAATGTTTGGTAATGCTTCGTAATCCTATTTCGGTGACGTTATTGGGTTAGGGGTGTTACATGACAATTAAAATATTAATGACATGTAAATTTATAAAATAATCATGAATAGCAAGTAGCAATTATTTTTACCAACACATTAATCATCATGGAAATGTGATTGATTAATCTAATCAACGAAGCTATTTCGATATATTTGCACAAACAAAATTGAAGAAACATATTATATTAAAACAATAACATTTTCACATAATAATATTCAGCACAACTAATTTTCGTAAATAAATTTATTTTTATTTTATTTAAATAAAATATCCACATAAAAATATTAATCACCAACTACACAAAAAAAATACTAAAATAAATTACCTTAACCCGAATGTTTGCAATTGAAATTTTCTATTCTACACAAATTAATAATTTATATATATATATATAAACATAAATAATCAATTAAAATATAAATTACAAACATTAAAAAAAAAAAACTTCAATCACACACACTAATTACCTCTCTGTTTCACAAGCTAACCTCTAAAGTACAAATACTATGAATTGGTTGCTTCAATCAGAAATCTTCCTTACGGTTCTATAATATTTTACGAGACTCTAGATCTATTGATGGAGAAGTTAATTACAGATTCTCAACATGCGATTTTTAATATTGTAGATAGTCCGTGGACCGTAGTTAATTTACTTTTTATCTAAAAAAAACTACAAACATTATAAATAAAAAACGAACATAATTAATTAATATATAAATTATAAACATAAAAAGGAAAAAAAAGTCAAAAACTATAAACATACACTATTAGAAACAGATTCACAAACTATCCCAAAACACTAATTAACAAAATATAAATATAAACATATAATATAGCCTCAAACCCTAAAATCTAAACATTAAAAATAGAATATAAACATATAATATACAAATTATTATAATTAAATTATTTTTTACCTTTGCTTCAGCTGAAGTATGTGTGGGAGGAGGGGAAGGGACCATTGTTTATATTGGTATGAAGAAAAGGAAAAAGAAAGGTCTAATATATCTAAATCTTCTCCTTTTTCAAACTTTAAATCTATCATGCTTGATACATTAGTAGAATTGATATGTATATTTATTCACTATATATATATATATTATTTTAACATTCATATTATCCGTATTTTTATAATATAATTTAAATCTCACTTGATAAGGTAACGACATCACTTAAAAAATAATTTTTTCATCTGAAATGATTAATTTATGATAATGATACTTTTAAAGTTGGTATCGCTTGATGCGTTAATAACACTTAAAAATACTAATTAAATATACCATTCTTGTAAATAATTTAAAACCCACCTATTTTCGTAAATATTTTTAACTATCATAAACATATATAAAATTGATATTGAAGCAAGTTTGTGTAAAGATGGGAAAGTGGGAAAAATAGAACCAAAAATTAGTAAGCGACAAGTTGAGTTGCCCCTTTATTGCTTTATTGCTTTTAAAGGGTGTAAGGAAAACAGCTTTATTCAGTTATAATACAATGGACGGCACCAAGTAATAATTTGTCTGTAAGCGCTGTGTTGTGATTTAAATATGGTGTCAAAGCTTAGTTTAGTTTATCCATTGTTTTGTACTTCTGAATCTGCTGCATTATTCAATCTTCTCAACTATATTTTGTCTTGTATTCATTTATGGAGGAAGGTATAGTTTAAGAATAGATTAGAGTTACAAGTGTTGAATTTTGTATAATATCATTGCTAAAATTTGGACTACTTTTTGTTGTTGTACTAGGCCATGCTTTCATCTTTACACATATCTATATAATTTTGAAAATATATAATGCTAAATTTAGTTTATCAATATTTATATCTTTTATTCATTTAGTTTTTTTTAATTAATTTTGACTTTCAATTTTTTTTAAAAGAGTCAAATTTGATCATCAACCATTCAAATAAAAAGTCAAAAATTTCTTTTAACAAAAATACTGATTAACACTGTTAAATTTTTTAACATGAAAATCAACATGTAATTCATGCTAAATTTTTATGAACTTTTTTGTATACATTTTGAATTTTTTTTATAATTTTTAAATTATTTGTTGACGTAGTATATAACACAATTAATGTCATAGCAGCATCAAGTATACGTGATCTTCTACACCAACATCGTTAAAAAATTAATTTTTTAATCAGCATTTTCATTAAAAAAACAAGTTTGATTGTTTTTAAAAAGGTCAATGGCCAAATTAAGTTCAAAAAAAGAATAAGGGTCAAATTAATAATAAATGTAAACATTGATAGCTAAATTTCACATTACATTGTTGGCAAATGAAAGTCATGTGAATCTATTTAGCACTTTAAATTAATTTCATAGTCATAACTTTTATTTATGTATCCAAATATATGTTAAAAGTAAAAATGTTAGATGCAAGGATTTTTTTACAATATCAAATTGTGTGGTTGGGGGTTTGAACCCTGCTCACGAAAAAGAAACACATTTTATGGCCAATTGTTTATCTCTTAGGAGAACACTTATGATGAGAGGACTAATTACTATTGCTAATGATGAATAGTTTGATTTTGACAATAAAAAAATATTAGATTATGCGGGTGAAAAATATTATATAAAAATGTAATTATTAAAGAATTATAAAATAATTAAACCTGATTTTGGTTCAAATGGTTATGTTAAAATTTTGGAATTTATAATGTTGTAGATTTAAATTCTATTATATTAATATTTTATATAAAAAATATAAATAAAAGAATACCATTGTAGTAACATTTGTTATTTTGTAAAAACAATAAAATTTTAATTATTTGAATTGATTTAGTATATGATTAAAATATTATAAATGGTTGGGTATAATTGTAAAGCATATTGTACTTTCAAAGGGAGAACATAAGTTCGAATTTTGAAGATAATATTATTAGAAGGGGTAATTACAAACTCCAATATAAGTTGCATAGAGGGAGGCAGGCATAGGCAAGTGGCTCTTGAAGTTGTTAAAGGGCAAAATTAGGAACCAAACAAGGAGAGGAAGCAATAAATAGACAGAAACTTGGAATTGAACGTTGTGTTGAAATAATAAAAAATTGAAGTAGGTAGGAAATATCCTGAGTCGATTCGCCCATCCTATGATAGCAACATGATTTTAGGGAAGAAGAAATGCCGTCTACAATTCAAGTTTGAAACGTTTTGTCTTCATGAGGGGACCTGCTTTAAGTTTTATTTATAATGGTTGAAACTGACTTGTTTCTAGTATAAAACAAAATCACTTCTCTTGCTACAGAAAATTTTGGAATGTTTAGTAGATAGAAATTAGAAAATTGTTTAACCTGAGGTTTGGTACAGATAGCAGATAAAAGCCCATTTTCCTTGAGTTGATAAGCGATGATGAATCAGCCCCCAGGATCATGCACAAACGTACAAAGATCCTTTCTATTCACACCAGCTTTTGCAAGCCTTGAAATGGCTTTGACACCCCAATTTTTCCTACCAGATATCAGCTTCACAATAGATTTGCAAATACAAGAATATTGCCATGGAACATCTGCCAATATGCGCATACAGCTCTGTCCGATGAAACCAAGCTCCTCCTTGGTTGGAATTCGACCTCGAATGAGTTGCCATACAAACACTTCCATTTTTGGAGGGGCAAGGTCGACCCATATATATTCACATATCTGACCTTAGGACATGATGGCAGTGCAATAAGATTTAGGGGAATCATTTCCACAGCTGCCAGCTTTCCATAATAATTGGTCCTTTTTTGAGGGCTTCCACGTTACCATCTTGAAGAGATTCACAAAATTCTCTCCACTGATCATTTTCCCAATCAAACAAACTCCTCCTTAACTCAATTTTCCATTTCCAATGGTCATTAGCAAACTGAATCGTTTCATTTATTTGAAAATAGAATTGTTTACCGCCGTATGTGTGGCATGGGTTGAGTCATGTTAATCACATTGTTGTTTAGCGTTTCACCTTTTTAGTGTAATTCACTAAAAAGAAATTATAAAACGTAAATGTATTGTAATTCTTTTATTAAAAAATTGATAAAATGTTCTTTGTACATTATATAAAGGAGTAAAATAATTTTATTAAAAAATTATTTCAGTGTTTTATATATGAGACATAACAATAAATTTAGAACTAAATCTTTACATCTTTATTCGATTTTACTCTTACTATTTTATTTTTATCAAATTAATGTTTAATCATTCACCGTCAAAGTGATACTATTTTATCTTATAATAGGTTAACGAATAATTAAAAAATATAAATAAAAACATAATTTTAAAACTTATGAGGAATCTCTTCAAAATTTAAAAAAAAAACAAACACCAAATTTTTTTGAAAACAATTTATTAGTTTTTCAATTTTTCAATAAAAGATTGTAAATTTTTTAAAGAAATGCAATTCTTTTTTCCTTTTAAATTCAAACAAGTTTAAAATAGATGAGATTGTTGGTGGGGTGCACTACAAATAAATATTTTAGGTGGCATAGATAAATGCCGAATACATACATTTATATAATTACTGACATAATTATTGAAAATACCATCAATATTTATGGGTTTTTAGGTTTGAGCCTTTAATATTTTTTGTTTTGGATTGACATCTTTGACATTATAATTTTTTTCAGAAATCAATCTAATTTTAACAAAAAACGTGAGTTAATCACTAATCAAACAACGTGTCAATAAAATAATCTATGTGCCGCATAAGCATGATGTCATAAATGACATCATCTATTTAACAAATTTTTTTTTTCATTTTGATTCCATCTTCTTTCTTTCTCTCTCTCTCTCTCTTTCCCTTATGCTATTGTTCCAATAAAATCAAAGAAAAACACAAGTCACAACTAGGGATGTTCAATCGGTTAACCGACCCGAAATAACATTAACCGAATTAACCGAACATTCAAAATTTTTAACCGTTAATGGAACTGAAATTTTTTTAAAAAAATTAACCGAACAGAAATTTTTTCGGTTAATTCGGTCGGTTAACAAAATTAACCGAAAATTATATTTTTTTAATTTTTGGTTAAAATAAGTATAAAATTAACTGAATTACCCGAATTAACCGAATTATTTGTATAAAATTATATGTTTTTTATTTTTATTTTTAGTTTTAGTTTTAGATTTTTATTTTTATTTATTAAATTATTTTTAATTTTTATGATTGGGTTGAATAATTGGGTTGGGTTGGGTTTGGGTACTTGGATTCATATATATTAGATTGGGTATTTGAGTTTATGTTGGATTGAGTTTGAGTGAATAGTGAGTTATTTATATATTATAATTTTATTTATTAATTTTTCTGGTTAACCGAAAAAATTCAGTTAACAGACCGGTTTCGAACCGAATTAACCGTTAACCGAAAACTCAAAAAATTATTAATCGACCCCGACCGAATTAATTTGATTAACCGACTGATTAATCAAATTAGGTTAGTTAACCAAATTTTTCAATTTTACCCGAATTTTGCACACCCCTAGTCATAACACATGTTTCTTTTAGTTTCAGTTTTTGTAGCCTTATGTTTCCAACCATGGTGGATTTACTGACAATGAAATGTCGTACATAAAGCAGCGAGGCTTTATTACAAATTCCTCAACCATGGGGTTAAGCTTAAATAAAATCTCAACCAAATCTCTCATCTTGTTCTTGAAAATCTCACCATTACTCCCATTTTCCAAATTGCTAAATCCATTAAGCCCTCCAGTCCTTTTCATCGTCTGTTGTTGGTTCTTTTCATTAAACCCATTCTGCGCCATTGGTGTTAGTGATTGCTACAGGATTTCCTTAATAAAAAATGTCTTCTTTAGTAGTCTTAGCACCATCTGATCCGAGCAAGTCCATAATAGAGATGAACTTAGTTTCCTTAAAAATTTAATTACGAGATCTAAATTAAAGCAACTAAAAATAAAATTTAACTTATTCGTTTAAGGCTTTATCACAAAAAAAAAAAATCGAGAAGAATAATTAAAGCTTCAAGAAGATGAATTTTAGAGTAATAATGAATTAGAAGAAACTAATTTTGTGCGTGGGCCTAAATTTTCAATCTATGATAATAAGCCCATGTGAAAAATGTTAACAAGCTTATGCAGTTCACTTCAAGAATCCCAATCGATCCCACAAGCCTAGACGTTTCATATTAGGTTTAGGTTTTGGGCTTAATTTTTTATTATATATGAGTTCAATATTGTATTTATCAGCTCTTATTATTTTGTTCCAAATTTTTTATAATTATTCAGTATTTTAAGTTATTTAGGACTTTTATGGTAACAAGAAAATTTAGTTTAAAATTACTTCTTGTTTAGATTAAATTAGAGTTCTAGTATACTTAAGAGTTTTATTTAGATTTATTTAACTAGCCTATATATGCCTTTGCATTGTACACAAATCACACAATTCATTGTTATTCAACTTCTCTTTTAAGTTAATAAATTCTCTTTAAGTTTTTCTTTCAAGAAAAATTCAAGTTTCTTTCTGAACGTCTAGAGCCCGAAGTCAAATCTACGACTTTGATAAACTTTACGATCCACTTTCGCATTCATCAGTCTCATTCTATATCACCATTTGTGGAATTAATCTTGATCTTTGATTTATTTGGATCGTTTACCAAATTGAAGTCAAATGGCTTTTGCCCAGACACTCTCAGCAACCGCCATGATCAAATCGAAACTCCCTCTGAAAAGAATTATTATTTTTTCTATATTCGTTTGTAAACAAACAACAAAAACTATGTAATGATCTGAAAAACCAATACCTAGAAAAAAGGAGGAGAAAAGAAATAAGTTGTATATATATAATTGTTATTGTTGTTGCTGTTCGGCAGAGCAACATACCTCCCTTATCTAAATGGTTTTCATGGATGAAAAGCGAAACCCACCTCAAAGATCATCGCCACCTGATGAATTGAGAATTAAAAAAGAAAAAATAAAAAGGGGACAGACCTTGCAAATTGATGGAGCAAATGGGTAAAACATAGGAAAATAAGTAATAATATTTTGTTCAGCTTTATATTAAAAGAAAGGAAGAAATAAGAGAAGACATCTTTGACTTGTCATCTACATGTGGTTAATTAACGATTAAGTGACATTTTCTGTTAAAAATGGGTTGATTTTTAGAAAAATTGTAAAGTTTAGGGTCTAAATTCCAAAAAAAAGGGTTAAAGGTTCAAATTAAACTTTTGAGGGTATTTTCAATAATTATGCCATAATTATTAAAGTGGTTTGTTGAGTTGGTGTTGCCTTCAATCGGGTCACCAAGGCAATTGTTAAAGTATAAAAATATTTTTATTAATTAAAATAAGTTTTATGAATCGATGGTACTTTAATCTTTTCCATTTAAAAAATATGCATATTGTGATATTTAAATTCAAACTAATTGCATTAATAAAATATTTAATTTATCACTCAATTAAAGCTTTATTTTTATATTTTTATACATTTTAATTTTAATTATGCATGCTTTATTATTTCTATGAATTTTATATATTCATACTTACTATTTATTAAGTGTTTTACTGAGGTGGTGCCACCCTCAACCGAGTCACCAATTCGGTTAAGAAATTACAGAAATGTCCTTCTGTAATTTAAATAAATGATACTATTTGAGGATATTCAGTCTTTTCATTTTAATAAAAACCAATTAATATAGGTATATGATAGGATTTTAACCCGTGCCAATTAGATTAATAAAACATTAAATTACCACTCAACCAAAGCTTAATTTTATATATTTTAAACATTTTTATTTTAACATGCATAAGTTATTATCTCCATTAATTGTTTGTTTTACTCACAGTTTAATCTATCTTTTAATTTTAATATTGTACATATTTTATGTGTTATTATGATTGATTAGTTTATAACTATACGTTTCATTATTTATTGTATGCTGCTTTTAAACACACATTTGTATTCTAAATTTATAGTTTCCACACGCATACACGTGTGATAGGGTTTCTAGTATGAAATCTAAAGATGGACTTTTACTTTACATATTCACTCCCAGTTGCACCTCAACTATAAAATTTTTCTCGTGTCTTACTTATATGTGGAATCAGAAAATCCTGAACACATGCCCCTAATGAAAGAATTCAAGTATGAATTTTGGAGATAATTTAGGTAGCCATAAACTTCGGATATGAATAGTACAAATGTAAATATTATTACATGTTAATTAGTTAAAATATGCTATTAATCCCCGTACTTTGACAAATTTTGAGATTTAACCTATACTTGAAATGTTAGAAATTAAGTTCTCCAACTATTTTGATTTAAAAATTCCAATACAATAATTAAAATCATAAGTATTTTTTGTCAAAATTTATTTATTTAGCATGTTCGTTAAGCTGCCCTCATATGACGTTTCATTCGATTGACAAAAAATAAAAATATTGGTTAAAAACTAAAAAAATAAAAAAAATAAACGATAATGATCGGACTGGAATTTTTAAATATAAAAGGTACGAAAATTAAATTTTAAAATTTTAAAATACAAAGACTCTCAAATTCTATAAAAGTAAACGGACTAATAGCATATTTAACCGTCAAGATTATAAGATTTTAAAATCTGAAAAATAAAATAAAAGAGAAGAAATATATAAGACAATGTGAAGTGTGATAATTGAAAACCTTATTTTAGAGTTGGCATAGTAAATAATTCCATCACCAAACTTGAAGCTGAAATGTTGATCTTTGATGACATAAAAAGAAAAGCTGAATAAATAAACTCAATTTCTTAGTGGGCTGGACACTTAACAAGATAGCAGTCGACCGACCCTTCATGGGTTTGCCCATTAGAAGTGTTGGCCAGCTCTGAATTTTCACGTCTCTTCAAATTTTCATTTTACTAATATTTACATCTTTTTTTTTTCTATGATGTTTGGATCATATGATTTTATTTAAAATTATTAAATTTACTATAAGATTTTTAATTTTTGGAAAATCAAAAAAAAAAAAACCACCAACTTTTTAATTATTCTAAGGAGTCACAGGTAACGTGGATTCCTGCATAATATTTTTACATTTGGATTCTAAAAATATATATTCTAACTTGTAAGTGAAAAATCACTAATCTCAATATCAACTCTTAAATTTTAGGGTAATCTTTGATAATTTTATTTTTCCTTTTTGATAATATTGGCCAACTTTACCCTTTAAATGATTGGAGTCAAAATCAATAAAAATAATTTTTTAGTAAAAATTATAAAATTTGTATGTAACAATGAGTAAAGTCGAATCTGTAATGGCCTAAATTCAAGGTTATCAGAATAGTGGTTTCGTAACCACAAATCCGACTTAAAGAGAAATTTATTTCAATATTTTTGCATGAAAATTGATATGCTAGGAAAGTCGTATGAAAATATTGATAGAAAATTTTTATCGATTTAGTGGTTAGTTAGAAAAAGAAATTATTAAAGAAATTGGGTAAAAATAAGGTATCGAGACCTCTATCCCGTAAAATCGAGTCAAAAATAATTTTATAAATATTTATGAAATGTTAGTAATGTGGTATTAAAATTTCGTTAGGAAATTTTAATGTTTGAATAGTTAATTAACTGAAAAAAACTAAATTGTAAAAGATGTAAAAGTTGTTAGAATGATTAAATAGCTTAAGTGTCTAATGAGAAAGGATTTAAAAGGAAATTAGACCCAAAATTTATTTGGGCTGGACGGCAAGGGCATGAAAACAGCAGAAAAATTGATGAATTAAGGGAAAAATTGGAATATTGCAAAATTAACTAAATAAGGCTAGGACTAAATAGGAAATATCTAGATTTCTCTTCATTTCTCTTCAATTCCAGCAGCTAAAAAAGCCATAGGAGGGTTCTCTAAGCTGGTATTCCATAATTTTTACACCAAGTGAGTTAATCCTTGCCTTTTTCTTGTAATTCTAGTGTTTCTAAGACTTTTACAACTAGGTCCTACTATTAAATTCATTAGTTTTTTATTTCATGGATGAAATTGAAAGTCACCATGGTTGAGTTCTATAAGTCTATGATAAAATAGAATGAAATTGAAGCTTTAATTTGTTTATTAGATGATTTTATTAGGTAATTTCAATAGAAATTGATTTTTAGGACCTAATTGTGAAAATGTTTGGAATTAAAGTCTATTTCTGAAATTCTAATTCCTAAAAGTTGTAAACTAGTTTAAGGTGATAGAATAAAGTGTTAATTGAGAAAAATCAGCTCAATTGAGAGGCTAATTGAGTAGGGACGAAATTGTTGTTTATTAAAAGCTTAAGGGAAAAATGGTAATAAGCAGCTTGCACTAACAATTTTGGACAGCAGCAGTAGACTAAATTTGAAAAATCACCATAAATTGTAGAAATCGAATTAGAAGATAAAAAAATATGAAATTAAAACTTATTGAGTCTAGTTTTTCATAGAAGAAAAGATGTAAGAAATGGGTCTGTAAATCATGAGATATAATGAATTTTGTGAGACAAGGTCAGAATGAATTCGGATTCCCCTGTTCTGACTTTGAAAAATCATAAAAAATTAAAGAAAAATAATTAGGGGCTTAAATTTATATGTATAGAATTCTGAATGAGTCTATTTTTACTAGAAAAACTAGAACATCATTTGAATATTGTATGAAGAGATAATTAATTTTTAGTGAAGAAGGGTCGAAGCATCGTCGTGACAGCAGAGAACAGGGTAACTTTAAAGAATAAACTGTACTTATTGGCTAAACCAAAAATTTTTAAAATTTTATGGTAAGAAGATATGTGAGTCTAGTTTCAGGAAAAATTATCGGATCCTAATTTGGAGTTCTTTAGCTCGAGTTATAAATAATTTAGTGACTATGACCCAAATAGACAACTCTGAATAAGCTATAAATAATAATAATGAAATTATAGAAATTATTGCATATGAACATGAAATGTATTAAATTGATAATTAAATTTATTTATTTAGATCCAGAAGATTCAAATACGAAGCTAGATCGAGGAAAGGAAAAAGTTCAGAATTAGTAGATTTTTATATACAAACGAGTATCAAAGTAAGTTCGTGTAACTTGAATTATATTTTTAAATGCTTGAAATATATGTTTTTTATATGAATATGATTTGAATGTTCATTATATGAAAATTGATGAAACATTGACATATTTGATAAAAGGGGAAGAAATCCCGGTTGAATGAAAGGAAAATTCGATGGATCTCTGAAAAGGAATTGACGGTAAAAAAGATCTAGCCCGGACGGGTGATCCTATCCTGATGTAGCCCTCCCGAAGAATATGTGTAAAATGGATTTAGCCCGGACGGTTAATCCAAATTAGGGTCTGAATTTAGCCTGGACTGGTAATTCAGATCCAAGCTCATTAGAGTAATTGTCGTGGCAGGGGATTTAGCCTGGACTGGTAATCTCGACAATACTCTATGAGTTTATATTGTAGGGGATTTAGCTGGACTGGTAATCCCGCTGCAAGGTTGAGGTTCGCGGGAGTGTGCTCTCTGAAATGAAAATGTGCGCACATGAATATGAATTGACGGACCCGAATTTGTACACTAAAAGTGTACCACTGAAAATCCATCGAAATTCCGAGTAATTCAACGAGATAAATATGGAAAAATAACAAGGGAATGAAAATCATGGTATTGATGAGCTCATCAATCATGATATATATTACTGATACATGGAAATTATTGTACTAACTTGAATGTTGAGTTTGTGCATGTTAAGATAATAATGCATTGAATGGATATATGTAATGTTTATTGTATTGTACTGAAAATATTAGGTAAGTATAATTCTTATTACATGAGCTTACTAAGCATAAAGTGCTTACCCTGTTTCCTTTTCCCCTGTTTTGTAGTGTTAAGAGCTTGGAGATCGGATTTGGTCGGAGACACATCACACTATCAACCTCAGGATTTCGGTATATAAAGAAATTTTATTTTGGGAATCAATGGCATGTATAAGCTGATAAAGTAAATGATTTTGTGAAATGAATATAAGGTTAGCCAATGGTATCGCTAACAAATCTTGGTTTTGGTACGTGATGAGGTTATCATATAAAAATGTATAAATCTATCTTGAAAATATGTTGAATTGGATTGGTTGATACGGATTGGTCTCGATTTAATATTGTAGGGAAGGTTAGATATCTGTAAAAGTGATTCTATTGAGTTTTATAAAAAAAAATAATAAAATCGTAAACTCCGATAATGCCTCGTACCTTATTCCGGCAATGAGTACGGGTAGGGGGTATTACAGAATCCACAAAATCTGATTAGTAAAAAATAAGTAAAATAAAAATAAAAGAGATTTTAAAATTGAAAAGTTAAATTAAAACTAAAACTATTGAAATAAATACCATATATAAAATTTTAAAAAATCAATAAAATAAGTAAAATAAAAGTAAAAGGGATTTGAAAATTAAAATTTTTAATTAAAACTAAAACTATTGATAGAAATATCGTAAATAAAAATCTAACAAATCAATAAGATAAAAAGTTACTGAAAAGTTAAATCTCAATTTTGATTCATAGATTTAATTAATAATACAAAGATATATGTTAACAATGTTGTGAAACAAAGAATAAAGAGAAAATAAATAACAAGAAAATAGGAAAGCAAAAGAGAATATGTATTTTTGTTAATCAATAGGGGTGTTTACGTATTTTTATTAATTAATAGGGGTGTTTACAATGCTTCTCCAATATCTATATTTATAGATATAAAAAGTATAAATGAAATAAAATTCACCTGACATTACCAAAACAAATTATCTTAATTACATAATCTGAAAAATGTACTATTAATTTAATTACTTGCGCAAATAATCTCACAAACGTTAGGTTGTGAGTTAATAATAAACACACATATGACCATCTTCTAGATACATATATCAAAATCATGAAATACTTAAATTGCCCACATGGTGGGTGAATAAGCCCACATATCTCCTTGTATGTGTTTCAAAAATGCGGGTGATTCTAACTCAATTTTAACCAATGATGGCCTAATAATTGATTTACCTAGAGAACAAGCAACACATGATAATTCATTAGATTGAGGATTCTTTTGGTTTTTCAATGGATGGCGTAATCGGTCTTGCCAAATAGTAAATGAACTTTTAGTTTATTATAATATGTGTTTTAATTGTATTAATAGTTGTATGGCACAAACCAGAAGACAAGACAAGTAATTTTTCCAAGATTTGTAGATACTCAATATTTTTCTCATTTGTAGTTTCAAAATAATATCTATTTCGACGAATATCTTTACAGTTTAATAAATTTCTTCAAAACTCAAACGAAAATAGTGTATCATCTATAATAAACTTTGTCCCTCGGGGTGATAATATTGTAGCTCTTTCGGAGCTTTCGATTAGATTAGCAATATCGGATATGATATTAACATTTGTGTCCCTTGAAATTAATTGAGAAACATATTTCTTATATTTAAGTGTTGTATTTTTGTAGAATCTGCGAGACATATTTTCGTTCTTGATCTTGGGACCAACCAAAGACTTGGGAAAATTACTTTTCTTCATTTAAAAAATACATAAGTGATGTTTGGGGAAAAACACTTTATTTAAAAGAAAATATTAACATTGAATAACATGAAAATATAACTTTTTTCCTAAAAACTCAAATATTGAAATAAAAAATAGTAATAAGATGTTCTTTTCATCCCCAACTTTTCCACGGTCACTTTCAAAAAAAAAAAAATATTTCACATCTAAGTTTGAAGTCATAAAGTCGATTTTGTTTCAACGTTCTTTCCCTTCTTTTTGAAGAAGGCTTGTTATAGCTTTGTAAGGTGTTCAAGTGTACGACAAGTACGCAACTAATATCCTTTCATATCACATTGATAGTACAAATTTTTTGTACTTTTCGAAAGATTGATTAGACCATCTTTCTCTTTCTTTTCAATGTTATTCTTCTTTTGTTAGTCAATATTACAACCATGATAACAGTAATTATGACATCCTTGACCATGTCCATAATTATGATCATAACCGTAATCACGACCATATTTTCTTTCACTTTTAGAATTACTGTGTACTGCCACATTCACTTTTGGGGATGGAGCAAAACTAGTGGGATGACTTTTGTGGTTTTTCATCAAGAGCTCGTTATTTTGCTCAACTACTAAAACGCATGAGATTAATTCAAAATATTTCTTGAAACTCTTTTCAAAATATTGCTACTGTAGGAGCACATTAGAAACACGAAAGGTTGAGAAAGTTTTCTCTAATAAGTTTGCATCTGTAATTATCTCTCCACACAATTTTAATTGAGAGTTTATTTTGAATAATGCAGAGTTATACTCACATTCTGATTTGAAATCTAGCAATTTGAGGTGCATCCAATCATAACAAGCTTTAAAAGTTATTATCGTTTTTTTATGGTTGTATCTTTCTTTCAAATTATTCCACAATTCAAGTTGATCTTTTAAGGTCAAATATTCTGCCTTTAACCCTTCGTGAAGATTATGAAGGAGGAAAATCATAGCTTTAGCTTTGCCTTGATTAGATTCTTGATTGGCTTGCACAATTATATTTCCTAGACTTTTGGCATGTAGATAAATTTCTAGCGTAAAATAGTCAGAATCTCTAAAGAAATATGAAATAAAACTCTACTTTTAATGACTACTAGAATCTTAAACTATATTAAACTTATCTTAATTTTGATGAACATTCACTTAATGTTAAGATATTTATAACAAATATTAATTAATAAAATAATTGTAATTATTCCTTAATGGTAAGATATTCATAATAAACATTAATTAATAAATTAATTATAATTATCGAGGAAAGAGATTTATGTGAGGTGATAAACATGGAGTGTTTAAGGAAGTAGTATTGGCGAAGAAAATATGCAACTGTTTGAAGTATTTAGATACCCCAACTAGGTATTACGTAAGTTAGATTGCTGCAAATTGGCTTACAATTTCATTGCATGATTATTTTATTAGTTAAGTAAATAAGATTGAAAACTGTTAAAATTATTCAAAGGCAGAATTGGTAGTATTTTAGCTCATATCTGACTTCTATTACATCAGTCTCCAGGAAAACGAGATTTTCAATTAGCTAAACTAATTTTGCTGCCATTTCCAATCATTCAAGTAGAATTCCTTTAATAAATATACAAGCAATACCATCAATCAAATACCGTATGTGTGTGAATGAATTTGTCATTTTTCATATTTAATCATTTTTGGTGGTCCTTATATTCATAGAGCTAATATAAAAACATTTGAGGAAAAAAAAAAGAGTTGCTGACGTAATGACAAAGATCTCTATCGTAATAATATTTTGGTGTCATTGAATTCGATTTCTAAACATTTTATACCCCTTTTTCTTATAAAAAAAATATGTACTGGATTAGTATCGGTGTTGCCAATGCATGAGTGTAGGAGATCGTGAGTTCGAGTATGCTGAAACTTATTTTTCTCTTATTCAAGAGTAAATGAGGGGGCTATTAGTAATTCTAAACATTATATCGAAAAAAAATAGAAAAATGAGTTATCATATTTGGTTATAGGTTTTATAATATCAATGTTTTAATCATTAGATCGGGTGTCGATCATATTATTGATTTTTAATTCGATCATTGGTTTAATAATAATTAATTAATTAATTAAAATTTCATAAAATTAAAAATTTTATTTTAAAAATTTATAAAACCTATTTAACCGGTTCAACCACTAACTTTTTTTGTCTTGGCTTTTGATTTTTCACCAATTTCAACTAATATTGACTAGTTTAGTTCAAATCACGCTACATGATATTATGTGCGCTTAAATAAAAAATTGGTATTCAAATTATACGCTTCTTTGAATTAGGTACCTAAACTGTACTTTTTTCCCAAATTGATATCTAAATTTTTTGATTAAAAGTGGTGCCAAAACTATATTTTCATTACCTAAATCACCTGAACTTGAATGTTACATCCGTTAAAAAAGATTCAATCTTAGAAAGTTTATCATATTTTCTCTTACTTGCTTAAGTATCCAAATAGATTATGACGCACTTATAGTGTGAGTGAAAATAAATTTATGTAATAAATATATTCATAAAAATTGATATAAAAAACAAATGAGGCTTTAGTTGAAATGATTAAGTAAAATTGTTGAAAACCATAATGTTATAAGTTCAAATTGTACTTTTATTTTTATTTTTATTTAAAAAGATAAAAATACTTTCAAAATAATATAATTATTTTATAAAATAATATTTAAATTACTATCCAATTAAATTAATATCTAATTAATCCGTGATACTAACTTAATTGAAGGATTAATAACATGTATACTTCCACCTCACCTTTGCTTGCATGTATGCCCCTACTATATTTTATTATATATTGTATCTAAGATTAGATTGAAAACTTTTACAAGATTTAGGGTAGATTAATAAATATAAAAAAATATCTTGTATTTATATTTGTTCTCTCGAAGAAAGTCTAATCACGTTTGTCATGTGATTGTCCGGTCTCTGTCTTCTTTGTTGTTAAGTGGCAATAAAAAATATAAAAATGTCGGATTTGAAGCTACTTGGAAACGACGACATCATGATGTAACGAATATTATATCAAATAGGCCCCAATAACATTAAACAAAACCAAGCTAAACCACCACATAAAATTAAATTTATTAAATTTTAGATAACATCCATCCATAATAATTAACATTTTATTATTTATTTAATGATATTTTGCTTACAATAATAACTTTAAATACGATATAATCACAATATGTTTAAACACTCATAAAATTAATATAATAAATACAAAAACAATACGTTTAATACATATATTTCTTGGTAACAAAAATATATATATTTTTTCATAGATGTTTACTGATTTTCATTGTGTTTGAAAATTTCTATAATGGTGAAGTAAGGAATTTTTCTTACAGAAAGCGGCGTAGTTAGGGGAGTCGGCAGGGATTCTGATCCTCTGTAAAATGAAAAATTATCTATTTAGGTCATTTAAAAAATTTTAAATTTAAAATTAGTGAAGGTAAAATTGTACTTTAGCCTTCCTTAAAAGAATTTATTGACTTCGCCCTTATTTAGAGGAGTCAAAACTAAAATATAAGTGTTTGAGAGGCCAAAATAAAGTTTTAACATTGTACTCTAAAGCAATTGTACCAATTTTGGGATGTCAAGGATGCTTCTAGCCCCTCCAGCTTCCCACTGTATATAATACCCATAAATAAATATTGAGTGAATAACAGAAAATAAGGATTAAATTAAAATAATAATCTAATTGTGAATTTTTTTTTTCTTTTTTTGTTGAAATTGATGGTTAAAAAGGACAAAACTTTTGTCGTGGTTGAAGTAGCATTAAAGAAATAATAAATGCCGAACTTCAAACATCCCAAAATTAATCATTTTTTTCTGTAAGAAAATGAAATTCAGCTGAAAGAGGTAAAGTGGGATACATGCAAAGTAAAAAGCTATCGTTTTCTCTAATGTGACGACTCACCTACAATATTTCTCTTTCTAATCTTACTAAGAATGATTTTTTCTCAGGAATATTTCCTTTTATATTGCTATCAGATATCAACTTGATAGTTTCAAATACAATAAAAACTACGATATCTAAAAAAAAGGTAAATAAATTATATATATATTTTTGGTGAAATAAATAAATTATATTGAATTAAAATTTGAACATATTTGATAATTAATTTATTTAGTATTTTTAAAATTAAAAATATAAACGATAGATATTCGAATAATTATCACCAACATTAATCATAAATGAATAAAATCCATAAATGATCCAACATGGATTATAATAAATAATAAAATCCATTAAACCAAGATTTTATGAGCGAGATTTCATGTTGAATTAGTATAAAAATATAAATCCATCGCTGTTCTAGCTAACACCTAACAGAATATAAATCTTTCATTGCCATTTTGACCATAATATATATACACACACTACAATCCAAACCCTAAAAACAAATTAGAAAGATGTTCTAAGTTTGGATAATCCAATAAACAAGTTTAGATTGTTTTAAAAGTAGATATTATTTGATAAAATAAGCTGAAATAAAACCATCTTATGTTTTTTAATTTCTTTTTATTATGATGTAATTAAAATTTTAAATTTCAGAAATGAATGCGGGGTGTGGAAGGTGGAACCAGTTTTGATCACCCCATATATTCTTGTCTTTTGATTTTAGGTCCCTATAATGTTGCATCTACTTTATGACCCAGACTTAACCTGTAGGGACATGTCTCTTCACTTGCTTACGCGTTCGTCAACTATACACAGAAATAGGCTTGTTCAAGTTTCAACATTTTTGTATTCCACATTAACTCAATTAATTCATATAAATCACTTCAAAAGAATATAAATCAAATATCAAATTACGATTATAAAAAGAACTTTTTTTGAGATGAGACATTAAATTCGAAAGACAAAGTCAAAAGATACGAATTTTCACACTTGCGAGAACGCCATATACTTGGAAGCGCGTACGTAACCTTTATATGTATATATATATATATATATATATTTATACACACCACATATCCAACACTTTTTTTTTTTTTTGATAAAAACATATCCAACACTTTCATTGTTTATGTTCAAGGTAATCTTTTATAGGCATATTTTCGGAAATTAAACTTCATATTCATCCATTTTATACTGGTTTACCCTGGGAATTCCTTTATTAATTACTGGGTTTTTTCTTCTTCTTTATAATATGTTGTGATTTTCTATCATATTTTCAGTCAAATCAAATATAATTATGGGGTGCCAAGCTTTTAATTAATTGTGGTGCCTTAATTTCTAAGAATTTAGTGTTTTCATGGCGCTCTTTGTAGGAGCTTCTTTGATGGAAATCACTGTTATGTATGTTTGATTTACAGGAAATGGAGGATCCCACTTTTTTCACACAATATGAAACGACCAACCCTATTGAGTATCCATTTGATGATTTCAATTTCCAATCTGAAAGCTATTCATCCTATCCAAAAATCAATGGTTCGTCCATTAATGAAGCTTCTCATCATCAGCTCGACGTCTTGGAAAGGCCGCCATTAAAGCAACTCAAGACCAACAACTGGAGTTCTTGCATCGCACCTCCAAAAGCTTCTTTTTCTTCTTCATCTTCCCATATAATCTCCTTCAACAACTCCAATTCATCTCTGCTATATTATGGTGTAGATTGTGATTTGAAACCCAAAAATGAGGTTGGCATGTATTTACACTAGCTCAATTATAAAGTGCCGGACAAGAGTATCTAGCTAGCCGACACAATTATGTAAAACTTTAGAAAATTATCTCAATACCAACGTTCATATATGAATCTAATACTAGTGTCGTTCCATTTTATTTTAATTTTCTAAGAAGCAAAATTATTGATGAATTAAATTTGGGGCAGGTCTCAAAGATGGTGGGTTCATTGACTAGGGCTCCATTACTGGCACAAGAACATGTAATTGCTGAAAGAAAACGTCGTGAAAAGATCGGCCAGAGCTTCTTATCTCTTGCAGCACTAATTCCTGGCCTGAAAAAGGTACAAGTTCAAAAACTTTTCCCATGTAATCTATAATCTATATATTCAAAGATTACTGTTTTAATCGTTGTAGAGAACAAGTACTGTCGGTAGTTGTAGCTTTGAAATTTTCTTCAGAAAAATTCTGTTTTGTTATAATTACCGTAACTAAAAATTCCATGATTTCACTGGAAGAATTGCCATAAAATGGCGCATCTTCGGAAAAAAGAGAGAGAGAGAGCTCTAAGAATAGGTTTTTCAAAGTAATTTTATGCGTTTGGAGGATTCTTAAAGAACTATTTCTGAAAAAGTAATGGACACGGATTTTAGATATGAGATACAAGCAAGAAAATTACCCTAAAAGTAGTTAATTTTATAGTTCATACAATATAAATATTTCATGCAATAACTTGCGGAATTCATGAAAAGCAAGGTATTGTTTCAAAAGAAAGAAAAGCATTTGGGCTTATGTTGAGAGCTTATATGTATATGTGTGTGTGTGCGCACGCGCATTGCAGAAAGACAAGAATTCAGTTCTTGGAGACGCTATCGAATACTTGAAGCAACTTCAAGAGCGAAAGGCAAGGCTGGAGGAACAAGTTGCTAAGAGAACAGTGGAATCAGTAAAATTTGTGAAGAAGACCACCCAATTTTACGCGCAAGATGATCAAACGTCTTCCTCTGATATTGAGAACTTCGATACCCAATCTAAAAACCCATTCCCCGACATCGAAGCAAGAGTTTCAAACAAAGATGTGCTGATTAGAATCCACTGCGAGGCCAACAAAGGGTGCATACCAAACGTCATAAACGAAGTCGAAAAGCTTCATCTCTCCGTGCTTAATAGCAATGCCTTGCCCTTTGGACAAGCTACTCTTTATATAACCATTGTTGCTCAGGTAATCTTACAGCACTGCCGGAGTTTATAACTCTTCAAATTTAGCTTATATAAACTAGTGTAAAAATATTATTTGCAAGCCCTTCACTTAAGGCCATAATGTTTTCATGGTTATTGCAGATGGAAGATGAGTTTTCGATGACATTGAGGGATCTTGTGAAAACCCTACGAGAGGGTTTGCTCAACTTCATGTGATAATTAACTTTGTAAAACCAAGTGATCTTAGGGAAAATAAACTCTATAGAGATTTTTTCCCCTCTTCCTTTCATTTTTATTTTTGCATCTCGTGATTTTCTGTAGCTAATAATGGAATCTGGGTTTTCGATTTGCTGCTAAAGTTTTTTATTTAATTTCAAGTTAAAAAAGAGAGAATTGTATGAAGCTTTCTTTTTTTCAATAATTTAGGATGAAAATATTGAAATGACATTAAATTATTAAAAATAGATAGAAATAACATGATATTTCAGTTTGATATAATCTTTTCTTTGATTAGTGATCGAACAAAGTAAAAGTGTAGAATCCAAAAAAAAATTACAAACTATATTCCTTTCTTAGGTTTAAATAAAATTGAAGGAGACAAATAAAACAATAAATTTCGTATTTAATATAATAATATTATAAATAATTAATACAAAATATAGTAATAAATACAATCTTACAGCCCTCGTAAAAACATAGATGGTAGGAACAATGCAAAAAGTAATTTTCTTTCCGTTGTTTAGTAGACTTAAAATATGAAAAGAAAAAAAAAACATTTGAAAATTGGATAAATTTAAATTAATATACACTCCAAAAAGAAATAATATATACCTTTCTCACATTTGAAAGAAATGATTTTTTTGCATCAGGATGAAAAATAATCATTCATCCTATTTTCTTTTCTCACTTTTATCTGTTATCTAACATACTCAAAATTTATTTTCTTTCCATTTTTTTCACTCATTCTCTCTATCTTTCACTTTTTCATCCAATTGAGCATACTCACCATTTCATTTACAAATAAATCTTGTCAAGCACACCCTTCGTTACAATTTGCATATAGAATTATCAACGGGTTTTAATTTAAGTCATAAAATTAATTTTACTATAAATGCAATTTTAAATGAACATATTAAAATAAAATATAAGTTTAACATGATTTTTGGTAAAAGAAATTAAATTATAATGTGAAGTTAAAACCTTTTTTGGGATAAGTAAGGTTTGTATTTATGCAAAAGAAACGGCTAACTGCTACAATGAGACAACCACTTCTTTTATGCAATAGAGCACAAAAGAAAAACAATGACATCTCAATACAAACCTACGAAAACATTCAACATTTAGCTTCTAATTTTCAAGCAATTGCACATTTATAGGGTGTAGTGTAATGTGTTTCTTTTTCCCAACTAACCTCAATCTGATGAACTCCTTAAGTAGTACCACTAATGAAGTATGCGACTAAGCAAAGCACCTGCCATTCCTCTTCCTTCACGTTAGCTAGATACTAGCACAACAATGGCAATAAGAGATTTCCCTATTAGTTTAGATGACGCCCATCGAATTTCACAAGTCCAACTGATTGTTGTCTTTGGAACATTCATAAGTGAAAGCATATGTTGCCATATAGCTTCACACAAGCTGCATTGTTAGAGGAGATGGTCCCTACTATCAATCCCAATAACATAGATCAATTACATTATATTTACGTTGACGAATTAGATTGATTTTAGTGAGCTAAAATCAACTTAATTTCACCCTTAGTAGCCTTTGTAATTTGCCTTAATCTATCACCCGTAGCTTGATCCTTTATTTCTACCCAAAAAATAAAAAAGCACGCATGCCAAAAAAAGTTATTGGGATTTATCTAGAATGGTTTACAATCGAATGACATCGTGACTTTATTTTGAAATAATTTTTTAGGCCGATACTTATTTTTTAAAAACAAAACATATAATCTTATATTTTATAATTATTTTTAAATAAAAACATTTTAAAATTATTAAAATCTAAATTTATTTATAATTTTATTTTACTAAATCAAAATAACTCAAAAATAAAAAAATTTATTTAAATCTAAATTAAATGTCTAAATTTATCATAGAATATTCAAGGTAAAGTATGGGCGGCTAACTTTATTTATCGAAAAGAAGTCCAAAGATTTTCATTTTTATGATTACCCACACTTTTAGAAGAATGAACATCAATCAATATCAATTCCACTAAGCCATTAAAGCACCAGAAATTGACTAAAATTCGGGACTTTTTGATGTATAGCAAGACTTTAATTATTTCCATACTGAATATTTAAGAAAAACATATATCAAACTCGAGTTAAATTTCACAAACAAACTAAGTAATAAAAAATGAGAAAGGAAAAAATATACTTAAAATATATTTATTTAATAATTGAATACATTAATTTGGGGTCAACCCTTAAACATTTTTTAAGTAGCGTTTATAGTTGTTTTATTTAAGTAATTTATATAAAAACAATAAAAGAAAAAAATCATTCTAATAATATTTATCAATTTTTCAAAAATTATTTTTTAATAAATTAATAACACCATGTCAAGTTGATTTGTGACATTAAATTTTATTATAATACAAAGATATATATATCATAATGGTATGTAAATAAAATTAAATGTAGGGGCCGAAAAAATCAATTGAGAAATGAAACATATGGCAAAATTTGAACATGCTATCTAAAATTAGTTGAAAAAATTGGAAAGAAATGATTTGTTAAAGAAAGTGAAGTTGACTTGAAAATGAAAAAAATGTTTTTTGTTAGAAAATCCGACAATAACTTTTATACGTAATTAAGATGTGATTACATTGCTGTTTCAACCAATCTCTTTCCAAGTTTTATGTAAATAAAATTGGAGACTAAGGTTGACCAAAGCAGAGACTTTCTTTAACATTTCCCCTTTCCATGTATGATTATAAAGCGACGAAAGTTTGATCGTTTTTAGAATAATTAATCTCACAAGTAATAACTTTTGAATCCATAAAAATACCTTTTTATTATTCATTATATTATTAAATATCTTTTTATTAGGATAAAAGTTAAATTATTCAAAAAAAACTGACTCTACTGCATAAAAATAGCACACAAGGAAAGTGAAAATATAATTCAGTCTTAATTTCTTTTGTTAGAAAATCCAACAACACTTTTTCTACATAATTAAGATGTGATCACGTTTCTAAGTTTGATGTCAATTAAGTTGGAGGCTAAAATCGAGATTAAGAAATTCTAAAGGACCAACTTTCTGTGATATTCCCCTTTCCATATATGATTATAAAGTGATGAAAGTCCAATTAAAAGAAATTACTTCCTCGTTTTTAGAGTAATTAATCTCATAACTAATTTATAATTTATAATCTATATAAAAACACCTGATGAAAATACTTTTTTATTTATTTATTATATCACTAAATTCACATTTCAAAATAAAATAAAATAAAAATTCTAATAATTATAATTTAATTTACAATCATTAGTTAGAAAAAGTTATGCTAATTTCAAAATAAAATTATTATTTGAATAGAACTCTAAACATAAAATATAGGGGGAAAAGTTGTGATAATTATAATTATTAGTTAACAAATTTTTTTATGCAAAAAAGTGTTGTGTTAATTTTATTTTAAAAAATTCTGCTAATTATCGTTCAATTAATCTACTAGAGTTAATTATGTTAATCGGTTATTGTTTTGAATAATGTTATTTTACATTAACTACATAAAGTAAAATTATATTGTATTGTACGTTGAATATGTTAAAAGTGCTTTAATTTTGATTTGAAAATTTTCTATTATAAAATTTGAATTGATAAGTTAATGTATTTTAATTGTATTCAATAATTTAAATAAAAAATATTTTACAGTAATTATTATAATTAAAAATATAATATTAAATTTTAATTAAATATAAAATGCGTAAAATCACATGCAACACATCTAACATTAAAAGGTAGGAAAAATTTTATAAATCGAGAAAATTACCTTTTATTATTCATTATACTACTAAGTGTTTAAATTTCTCCTAGTGTTTAGATGGTTGAAATAACTTAGAAAGTAATTTTTCCCAAACTCCATTGGATGAGAACGGTACAGAAGGAAAGCAAAAATATAATTCACCTATAATTAAAGACTGAGTAATTGGATAAATTAAAAATAACAAGACTCTTTTTTATAACTAAATATATTAATTAAATCAATATAATTTTTATCTATAAATCTGATTTTATTTTTAATTAAATCGCGTTAAAATCGAATTTTTTTTTTTATAATTCTTAGAAATTGAAAGTGTAAGATCATCATTATCATTATAAATAAGATAAATAAGTTTGTGAAAAGTGGATACATTGATTTTTGACCTTTCAAATGAAGAAGTTTCTTTGGAAAGGAATTTTTTAGAATTACATGAGTAAAAAGTGATTCGGAGGAAATGGGCAAAATGTTTCTGAATCAACCCTTAATGTTTACTTTGTAGTGGGCCAAATTTGCCCGGTCCGTTACAAACAATCCAAAAACACAAATAAATAAATAATATGAAGATCCAAATATCAATAGTCCATTATCTGTCCAGATTACAGCCCAATACCTAGGCCCAATGACTAAAACCCCATCAGCCCAAAACCAACAAGTAAACCCGACCCAGATTTACACCGGCCTGAATGGCCCAAAAATTCTAGGACAGACAGAACCCTAGGGTTCTCTTGCTCTCGCGCAGCATGCCTGAGCCTCGACGCCTTAGCCTCGCATACCCAAAGACGCAGTACACTCCTCCTGGCACCACGCCCACACCGTGTACGACCAGCACATAGCCCTCGTACGCCACGTCCTCCTCCGTACCTGCATGAAGACAAAAATAGCACAAAGAAAAAAGAAGAAGAAAGAAAAACAATAAAAAAGAAATTCTTTGTATTTTCCTTTTTATTTTCTGCTATATAAAAGCCCTATGTTCATTGTAATGGCACTCACGAACACACGCGCAATATACGCACAAAGAAACGCATATTGAATACAAAAGCAACCAACATTAGAAGGTGATTCCGATTCATAGTCTATCTTTTTTTATTTTGCTTTTAAGATTTTTCGTTGAAAACAAACAAAGAGGAGATTTAGGGGATACTTACCCGCGGTTTCGATCGTCGGAGACCATTTTCCGACTTGGATATCGAACCAAAGGAGGTGTCCTCTCATTTTGCCGTGACTCGGGTCAAGTACCATGGCGGGGGTGGAGGCGTTAACGCCGATGAAACCCAGGATCGGCAGTCCAAGGGCGCCTCTTGATTCGGCCGAATGAGAGCGGAAAGGAAGGGGCTTTAGGATCTGTTTTGTTTTCTTTTCAAATGGCTAAGAATCAATTCAGGGTTTCTTTAAGTTTTGGTTTTTATAAAACGAAGGAAATGACGTCGTTTTAGGCCAATTCCTATGGCTTCAAAACGGCGCCGTTTAAGAGCAGTGACCCAGTGACCCGACCCTGATGCGTCCAGATCCGCGCGTCTTGGGCCTGTGAGGGATATTTACACTCCAGGTCCTTTCCTTTCGCGTGCGCAGTCAATCGCGTCTAGTTTGCTTTGTTTCATTTTTTAATTTGGACTTGTAATGTGTGCTTTGTTGCAATCTGATCCGCGCTTAAACTTAGCGTTTTGGGATCTGTTATATTGCCAGTTTTGGTCCCTATACGTTTTCGCGCATTGAATATTAATCCTTCTTGTTATTATCGTTTTACTCTCAAATTATCCCTTTTATTTTAGTTTAATTCTAATTAAGTTTTTTTTATTTTATAGCCTTTTTATTCTTAATTACTTATTCGTACATTTTAAACTACCTAGGTAATTTTTTCTTTCTTATTGTAAACTTGTTTTTGTAATGTCATCGTCACATTTTGTATATTTCATGTAAATGTTTTTTTATACACCATTATATATATTTATACGTTGTATTAAAGTTAATTTTATTTCATACACATATATTATTAACCTTATATTATTTTATACATAAGATTTCTTAAATTTATTCTTGTATTTCATTATATAGTCCTATGTAATATATCTTCTAAGTAATTATTATATATGCATATATATATTTATACCTATATTTGCTCTATATATATTATTAAATTTATGTATTTTACACATATAGTTTTCTCTCTCTCTATATATAAGCATGTCCTTAAATCTATTATATAATTTATTATAAAATTAGCTTAATCTCGTATGTATTTCCATGTTTTTACAAATAATTATTTTAAAGTTATTGATGTATATATGTTTTGTAAATCTATTTTGTGTATTATATCTTATCATGTATTTTATTATTCTTTCATATTATATATATTATTTAAGTTATCATGTACATTGTCAAATTTTTTAATGAATTTATATTTAAAACATTTTACATGTAATTTGATTCATACTTTTATTCTATAATATCTATTTCAAAAATTATATATCCTTATTTTTATGCAAAATTGTCAACATTATATATTATGTGTTCATTTATTCGTCATTGTTTCAAGAAATGTCTTGTATCACCTTAACTTCAAATTGCTACTTTGTTCTATACATCTTGCATTGATAGTTTTATATTACGCCATGTATATTATCGTGGCATATTATTTATTCATTCTATTGCCATTATTTTCCATGCATAATTGAAATCGAGTCATATTTCCAAGTTAGTCATACTTAATTGTGATTGTTTGTTAGTTGATTAAATAAATTGTGTTATTTTCGCTCTTCCATTGTCGTATTTTTATGCGTATGTTACCCCATTCATCGTTTTCCACTTGATTTTTGAAACGTGGTTTTACAAAATCCTAATTTTATGATTAATTTCGTTTTATTTTAAATCGAATTGATGCGCTTTAAACTAGTTTCACAACTATTAAGAATTTTAAAACGAAGGCTACCTAGCGATATTCGATACTTGGTAATTCGTTATAAAAATGGAATCGTTGTCCTAACGTGTTCGGTTGCAATTTCTCATTTGCTCAAAGTAATCGAAGGTCTTTTTAGAATGTCGCCCATGTCTTTTAAAAATCCCTTAAGCGAAGGTGATGTATGATATTTGGCAATTCGGGAATCATGCCCTATCGTGCTGGGTTGTGATTTTCTCGTTTGCTCAAAACAATCGAATATTCCTTTAGGTTTTCACTCATGTTTATAAAAACCTTTCAAAACGCTATATTTTGTTATATTTTAGCTTATCATTCAAAAGCGATGTCCGATGTTTGGCGATTTGAGAATCGTGCTCTATCGTCCATGTATATATTTTCATGTTTATTCGACTTTTATTCACAATTGTCGCATTGGTTGCGCTTTTTCATTTGTTCAAAACAATCGAAGATTCCTTCGGAATTTTACTCACGTTTTCTAAAAACCCTTTAAAACAAAGGAAATACTCGATGTTTAGCAATTCGGAGGGGTAGTGCCCTCTCGTGCTGGGTTGCAATCTCCCGTTTGTACCAAATAATCGAATATCCCTTCGGAATTTCACTCGTTTTTTAGGTGAGGCAATGGTCAATGTTTGGAAATTCGAGGAATCGTGCCCTATTGTGCTGGGTTTCGGTTTTCCGTTGAGCTAAATAGTTGAGCATCCTTTTGTAATTTTTGATTTATAAATTTTTGGGATGTTGAAACAAGAAGATTTTTGGCAACCAACTCGGGTTATTCAAATGTTATAAAAAAGAACCACATTTCAAAAGCATTTTTAATTTTAGACATAAGGACAGTATTTAATCGATTTGGTACCAATTTTGGGCGTAGTGAGGGTGCTAATCCTTCTTCATACGTAACTGACTCCTGAGCCCGTTTTCTCATATTTTCGTAGACCAGAATCGTTGTTTTAGTAAGCCAAAAATGTTTTATTAAAATAACCAAATTCTTAGGTAATCCGATCACACCAAAACAAAAAGATCGGTGGCAACTCCACATTTTTTTATTTTTTAACGTCGATCCCCGTTTTTGCTTTTAAATTTAAAAAGGGTGGTTTCGACATACTTTTTTGTCACTTTGGTCTTTACTTATGTTTTTTATCCTCGATTTTTAAATTTTAGTTAAATTATTTTTTATTCGATAGAAATGTTGACTTAATTGTTCAAATTTTAACAACAGGTAGCTTACGACCTCACTTAACAGTCTACTAAAAAATACATCAAGAATGAATCTAGACAAAATGGACATGGACATCATTTTGTCCATATTCATTCTAGATGTTTGATAAATTTTATATATATATTTTTATCATGCTTGTCATGTGCCGTATTATTAACTAGATGGCATTGCCATGTCATCACATTCTAACATGTGTTATTGTACATGTACCAAAATGTGTGATGGATTCCAAGTTTATGTATCAATGGACCCAAAAAAAAGTTTAAATACCAATCAGATATAACCGACCAAATTAAAAGGCAAATTATATAATTCTTAGGTAAAAAGGCCTCTTCAGTCCCTTTCAATTTCGAAAGTGAGTAACTAAGGACAATTAATCACGGAGTTAATGTTTTTCATCAATTGTACATGATTTTGGTTGGCATAATAACAAATTTAGTCCTCAAAGTTTACACATTCTATCAATTCGGTCATAATTTAACAAATTTATCTTGTAACATTTGTGTCAATGTTGAGGTTAAATTTATTGATTTTTTTAGAATTAAGGCCAAAATGATAAAATTTGTAAACATTGAAGGCTAAATTTATTATTATATTAATAAAAATTGTATACAATTAACGGAAAACTTTAATTTCATGATTAATTATCTTTAATTCCTCACTTTCAAAATTGACAAAAATTAAAATACTGACAAATTTTTTTAGTTAATTCTTACTTTGAGGTAATCTCAATATAAAAAAAAGCACTATGCTATATATCTCTATATATAATTATTAGAGAAGTTGCGTCTCTATCTCTTTAGTGAGCTTAACTCCGACCACCCCTTAAGAATACAAGGCAATAATAGAATACAATAGGAGCCAATAATAGAGTGCACATCAGAGACTACTTTCCTTTTAATAATAAGGCAGGATTTCCCAAACCCCTTCCTTAAGATATAGAGCAATCCTCACTCGACAGCTCAAAGCTGACCAGTACAAAACCATGTGATCTGTCCTCATTTACATACCCTACTGGTTTCGCCCTACCCTCACTACTCCTTGTTCACTGGCTTATAATTTGTACCCAGCTACATGATGGAACTGCCTTCGGCCAATCGTTACTCGCTAGCTTTGTCGCTTAGAAAAAAAATGTTTGGCTGAACCCCATCTCTTGATTGATCTGATTAAACGCTTGATTTTTTTACGTGGTTGTTCTCTTAATATTATTTCTACAACTATAAATTTAGAGCTAAGTATCACTGTTAAACTGTGTCGAGTGGGAGACACAAGAAATATTCCCAAGTACTTCGTGTGTACTTCTAAATCTTCATTAATTATAAAGGCCCGTCATAAAGTGGATTTATCCAAATTTTTGTAGTATGAAACATATAAATTTGGTCTTATCGGTATAATGAGTAGATTCATAATTTCCTTTTTTTTTTTTTTTTTTGGCATGAAATACGGGACAAAATCTATTCAAATAAGTACAAGGAGTGAGTGTTTTGACTGTTCTACCCTCCTTGTCATCCTCTAAAACATTCAACAATGCTGCTGGAGGACTATAAAAACATCTGGAGCCCTCTTTCATGATCAGTTGTCAGTCGAGTGAAGATATCTGCTACCTGATTCCCTTTCCGATACACATGTTCCACCTTCACCTTCCACGGCCGATCCATCAAAGCACGAGTTGCTCTCCCAAGCCCAGTACATAATCTTTCAGCTTTCCCTCCTGTTAACGCTTTGACAGCAGGTAAGCAATCTGTTTCCAGAATAGCCTGGCGAACTCCTAATGACCCCCACATTTCAGCTTCCTCCACCGTCGTATATCCGATATTGCGAGAGCAGCCCGCCGACCAGTCCTCATGATAGTCACGAACCACAGCCCCAGCATAAGCATATCCATTTGTCATTTTGACAGCCCCGTCGGTGTTGATCTTCACCCAACCTTGTGGAGGTGGGAACCATTTGATCTCCCTAACTTCAACCCCTACCATTGAAGCATTCCCTGCTGCAGCCCTCAACTGAGCATTCCTCCATCCAATCATCCATCGTTGACTGGCTCCCCCTAGCTCTCCCATTTGTCCTTGGTTCGCAGCACTTTAGCCCACAATTGTTCTTTATGGAGTAGGAGGTTGAACGCAATTTTCATTAGGAATGCTCTATTCTGCTTCTTCAATTTCCTTTTTTATATAGAAAAGATTTGACATTTTAAGATAGATAAGAGTCGAATTCCGACATGGATAATAATTTTATAAATTTAAATTACATCGATTCGAATAATAAATTTTTTATTGAAATATTGATATGAAAGAACTTCTAATATTTTTTTGAACAATAATTCAAACCTATCACTGGACATAAATACAGCTAATAAAATCTTTGCACTTGAAGTGGTTCCAGCCTTTATAACCCTTTGTTGAAGAAAATGACAATGGGCCTGGAATCCTAGATTCATCTAAAAGGTAGAAACTAAGAAGAGGCCCAGTGTGAGCGGCGTACAATCAGTAATGGCTCATAACTGCAAAACTATGGGGTTGGAATCCTAGACTTTAAGATGCATAATACTCGTTCTTCTCCACTGAATTCATGGATTTTCTGTTATTTACCTTAACAACTTCGAGATAAAACGTAAAAGAAAAAAAAATGAAATTTTAATTAGAAACTATAAAGAAAAGGGCAAGTATAGAGGTAAACAAATCAAAGCGAAAGATGAAGCAACAAGTAGCGCTTGCAGCAGTGACCACGACGGCTGCAACAGTTATGGCGGTGGTAGCTCTTGTGAGACAATATTGGAAAGCTAAACAGGATCGACAATGGGGGAAATGTCAACGCATATTGCGTAAATTTGCCAGGGATTGCTCAACTCCCGTCCCCAAGTTATGGCAAGTTGCTAATGCCATGGTTTCCGATATGGGAGCCTCCCTTTCTTCGTCTGATGAAGCTACTAGTAGCCTCAACATGTTTGTTTCCTACGCCTCTCCTCTTCCCACCGGGTAAAATCTTACACCTCATTTGCTTCCTCTCTTCCCTTTTTTTTCTTAATGTATGTATGTTAATGTTGTTCGGGAGCTGTTGCAATGGTGGCAGGATTAATGAGAAGGGAATGTATTATGGGGTGAACCTGAGACAAACAAAGATTTTAATGGTGTGTGGGAGGCTGCAAGGCAAAAACCAGCCTATATCAGATTTATACGTGGACGAAGTTCCCATTCCTTCCAGTGTCATGATTGGCACTTCCCAGGTACACTTTTTATCTTACATTAATCCAACTAGGTAATAATCCCTTAAGAGGTCTCCTAATATATGAAAAATATAATCTGATTTGATATGCATGTGTTTTAGAAATTTTGGAATACATTGAAGATGACATTAAACATAGTTTTCGTAGTATTACGATCTCAACTTTATTGACTATCACTGATCTTCAGGAATTATACGACTACATAGCAGTGGAGCTAGTAAAATTTGTGTCGGCACATCCCGAGAAGGATGATGAAGCCTCAGCAAATGATAAGAAACTGGGGTTCACCGTCTCATCTGGAGATGATCAATCTACAGTCATATCAGGTTCCAACATTAAATTGAAGAATTTCGCTGCAGATACCACAGTTGAGTAGATCCCAACTCTCAACTTTGGATTCTGAACCTAACCTTTCATACCTGCCCTAATTTTTTAACACTGTGTCAATCAGGGGGTAAAAGATCTGATCATTGGAATGAATCGAGCTCTGGAGAAACATGGTCTGAAATTGCGAGTTCATGCGCTAGTAAGCATCTTCACTTGCTTGCATTACTCCATTAACATTGTTTATAAGAGACATTTTCGAGTTGATTCAGACTCAAGGATTGAGCAGGTCGATGATATCGTTGGAAATTTAGCTGGTGGCAGATACTATGATAAAGACTGCGTGGCTGCAATCACCTTAGGAATTGGTACCAATGCTGCTTATGTCGATACTACTCAATCGGCTCCTAGATGGCATGATTCTTTGCCAAAGAAAGGCGAGATAGTGAGTGACTTCCTACCTCTCTGTATATGCTTTGCTTTTTTGCTTGGTTTTTCCAACATAATATTTGTGGTTTGTTTCCTAGGTTGTTTGCATGGAATGGGGAAACTTCAATACATGCCATCTTCCAATAACTCAGTATGATACTTCTTTGGATGCTGCAAGTTCGAACCCCGGCCATCGGGTAACACAACCTTTATATTTAGAATAATAGTTTCTCAAATTGAAACCATAAGTCTTCTGTAATTGTTTCTAACCCTTTCTTTTGTTCTAGATTTTCGAAAAGATGATTTCTGGAATGTATTTGGGAGAAATTGTAAGAAGAGTTTTAGTTAGGATGGCCCAAGAAGCAGCCCTCTTTGGTCAAAACGTTCCTCCAAAACTTCTAATTCCTTATCTGCTAAGGTAAACAAGGATAAAAAGTTAATTGAACATGGCTATCACGAAAACTCCCCTAATAATCAATGTATGTGATGTAATTTTGGCTTCTTATTAGGTCACCTGATATGGCTGCAATGCATCAAGATACATCAGAAGATCGTGAAGTTGTGCATGAAAAACTCAAGGAAATATTTGGGGTAAACTTTCTTGCTTAAAATATACATACGTACGTACATACATATAGATAAAGATTTTAAAACAAGTTTGATTATCTCTGACAATTAATCAACCTCTCTCAGATCACGAATTTGACAACAACGACGAGAGAACTTGTTGCAGAGGTATGTGATATAGTAACGGAACGGGGAGCTCGTCTGGCAGGGGCAGGCACAGTGGCGATTGTAAAGAAGCTTGGGAGAATAGCCAACAGAAGAAGTGTGATTATAATGGAAGGTGGACTATATGAGCACTATAGGATCTTCAGGAATTATCTCCATAGTGGTGTTTGGGAAATGCTCGGCAACGAGCTTTCCGATAACATTGTTGTTGAACATTCTCACGGCGGCGCCGGCACCGGTCCTCTTTTTCTCGCCGCTTCTCCCACCCCTGACTCTTGATTCATTATTTTTTTTAATGTTTTGGTTGCGTTACTCTATAATTTTTTTAAGAAAAGATTGTTTTGGTCATTTGGTAGGGATTTAAGATACCATAAATTGCGTTTATGGTACGTAGTTATAGAGGTAGAAATGTTAAGCATGGGTTTCTAATGAGATAGATTAGCAGTGGCATGTCTGATTATGATTATTAGATTCAATTTGATTGTGATGATTTAAGCTTGATTTTAAAGCAATCAGATATAAAAATGGTCCTGGTCCCTTGAAAATGTGTTCACAGAGAAAGGTCAGAATCCATGAAATTAGGGCAGTCGTGTGCCTCAGCTTTTTACTATATTTTAATTTAGTTAAGTTTTCTGGGTTTCTGACTTGTCTGTCTTCAACTTCGCAACAAAACATTCTCTTTTAAGCTTTGGAGTTTGGAGTTTTCATATTTTTAGACTTGCAGAACATGGGGGTGATGGAGCCCCATCTTCCCCACGTGACTCTTGCCTTTTATGCATTTTCTTGATTGAAGTTGTAGGGATACTGGCAGTAATTTTTATAAAATTTGGATTTCTACCTTAATTTTCCAATTGGTTTATTATCTAAAAACTTATTGGAGTGAAAGTTAGAAATTTTGGAGTCAAAGATTAAAAAGATTTGTGTTAGAAATTTTAAATTAAATTATTAATATCTTATAAACTAAAAATGTAATTTTTGCACTTAATTAAAGTCAGTTAAATTTAATGTTTTAATTTATTGGAGGAGCTAAAAGATAACTCTTCCACTTAGCCATTGGATATTAAAGGGTAAAAATTTGTATTTAGTATTTTTTTAAATAAAAAATAAATTTAATATGTAGTTTATCTCTTAAATTTGTTTAAAAATAATAAATTAATACTTAAACTTATATTCGGTCATTCAGATTGATTCTTCTGCGTTCATACGTTATATTAATGTATAAAAATAAAATTAAATTTTTTTTAAAAATATATAAATTAATTAAAAAATTATAATTTTTTCACATAAAAAATCAACCTCAGAAAAAAATTATATATATTTATTTTTTAAAAAAAATAAATGTTGCAAAGATGAACTAGATAGGCTCCTGTAGAAAACAAAAAAGTTATGGAACAAACATGAATCATTAGATATGGTTATTTTCAATTTAATTGACACTAATCCTAAATTTGATCCTTGCACAAGTACTACTCTGTGGCACTCATGAAATGAAAGCATTGAGCAGAAAAATTTGTACCTGCAAACGTATGGAAGCAGGCCTTGTCAAGTCATGTCTAATCATAAAGGACGACGAGATAACATGCCAATGAAATATCCCATCAACTTTCATTTTCTTATTCATTTTAAAAACACATTTTTTAATTTAGGATTATTATACAATTCTTTTATTTCTATAAGCTAATAAATTAATACATATCTTTACTTAGCATTTTTCATTTAGAAAACACACATATATGGTTCAAATATAGACATATATTTTTAATTGAGCTTGTGTGCCATGAGAATTCATTGATTGAGGCTTGATTATTCAGAATCCAATGCGGCCATTGAACTTGCTATTGCATCAGTGTTCTTCAGACCAGTTACATATTTTGGCTTGTCGATAAGACCACTTTTGAGATTCCTGGGGAGCTGTTAAAGGTTATTGTTATATTATTTTCTTACACGCCAAGAAATATTCACTTCTTTATTATATATATATATTGGTTGGAATCAACAACGATTCTTGATGAGACGACAGACGTTATGGCGTATGGTGAAAACTGTTGGAAAGCCAAATCATTGTCTACTTTTTAAAGCATGCAAATATATATATATATATATATACTCGGACGACTTCATGACGATTTGCCCAAGAAATCTTATCAATAAAGGTATATACAAACCTTGTACTAATATACGGTCCAAGGAGCATCTAATATGTCAAATAACAGTGAAAAAAGATGAGACAAGAAAACTAACTGAACCGATGAAATATGTAATTCTCTTATGCAGATTTACAAGGTTGAAAGATGGATAATTTATATTCAGGGATTGAAGATGAAATTGCCACACTTGCATTTCCAACTTAAGGGTTTGTAATTAGAGCTATCATCTCTTCTTGCATAAGCAACATCAGAGACTGAAGTTGAAGAAGGCTTGTTTTGAATTCTGAGTTGGGGATTTGTAGGCACTTGAATGGCTTCACAGTGACCGCATGTACTGCATCTTCTCTCACATCTTGGCGGCCTTGAACCTATCTGACCTCTCAACACCATCGTCTTTTCTTCATTTACAACTCTCTATATTCAAATTAACAACACCAAGTCAGAACAAAACAAGTATATATAGTTTTGGTTTTGAAATTGTCTGCAAAGCTCACCTTATCAGATATGGGATTTGGTTTACCTGCAGTGAAAATAAGTGGGAATCAAAGGAAATTCACTTCAAAATCGTACCAAATATATGAAATGAAATAAACGAGTAATGAATTACCTTCAGCTTTGTATCTAGCTTGGGTCGTGGTTAATAAGATCAAGAGAAAACAAAGGAGAATATGGCAAGCTCTCTGGGGAACTATGAAACTGTGACTGCAAACCATTTTGTTTTGATGAGAACAATAGAAAGGCTCTAAACTACATAAAGTCAGTGAAAAACTTTACAGAAGAGACCATGAGAGGGTGCAAAATGAGATCAAAGAGATTGCAGTAAGTTGATATAATAAAGAAGTGGGTGGTTTGAGTAAATGAATGGAGAGCAGAATATAAACAAAAAGTTGGTGTCTGATAAAATGATGGAACATGGAAGGGCAAATAAGCTTTGCAGAATCAAAGAAAAAGAAAGAAAGGGAAAGAAGGCAGAATAGATTAGCCTCGTATGTTGAGCCAACTCCCCGACCACCTCAAAGCTACAAGACGAACAAAGTTTTCAAACAGTTGACAGTAAAAACAGAGAAAGGCTTTGAGAGAGGAAAGAAGAAGACAACTAGGAACCAAAACAACAAAGAGAGCTACCACCCAATTTACACAGAAGGATGTGAAATAACAGCTGTGGGAAATTGGAATTTCAATTCTTCAAATTTACATTTGTTTTGTGTGTTGGTGGTGAGTGCGGGCAGTTCCACCGTATCTTCTTTTTTTGTTCATTCACGGACAAAAGGACGGTCAACACTATTATCTAAATAATAATAGCAGTAAATATTGTAGTTTCTCACTTTCTCCTCTCTTATCTCTCTTACGTCTCTAATCATTACTATATAATTAGTAAATTATATTTATGTTTTTTTAATAATCAATATGATGGTTAAATGATTACTTTATAATTTTTTTTTTTTTACTTTTTCAATTTAAAAATCCTAGTCAATTACAATGAAAGTGAAAAAAAAAATAGAGTGGGGTGCATGAGTCAATGACAAAATCGGAGTGTGGTGCAATTAAAAGAACTTCAAATTCACTGGTGTTGTTTCCCAAACACCATTTCTGTCTAATGTAAGGCTAAGTGCCAACAACAGTTGAGTAGAGTTAACAAGGCAAAACCAAAAGCTTTGAAGAAACTAGGTAGACCGGAAACAACAAGAAGCCTGCATGCCAAGCCCGCATATCTAGTTAGTCATCTGCCGCGGATCCATAGAGGCATTGGTTAAAGTTAGCTAGTAGCAAATACGAGCATCCGACGAATCAAGCCCATAACCACCAAACTAGAACTAGTGTGTTGATTCCAAGTTTCCAACTAACAATGCCATGCTCACAAGTGAGCATCATGGTTTGTCAAAAATAGTGGTCTTCTTGTGGGGTCACCATGTCGTAAGAGAGAATGGAGAGGAAAAATATCAAAGAAAGACTGAAACTGGGACTCGAGACAAAAGTAAGTGTGAGGGGAGAAGGGAGAAATATGATGAGATGATTGAACTCATATAAAACGGAAGTCATTTATCCTCAATTAGCATTGTTGTTGTTTCAACATCTAGAAAGATGCGAGCTTAAATGTGCTTAAACACATGTTATCTTTCGATTGAAGAGATTAGATAAAATTTATTAATAATAATAGAAATTGTATAAAAAAATACAAGATGAAGATTTTCCTTATCCATTAATATGTTGTGTCCAAGGTTGAAATTAAAGGGGTAGGCAAGGGCTCTGCTTTCTTAAAATAAAAAATTGTTCCTTTAGTCCCTTGAATATTTATAAGGTTTTAAGTTAATTTAATAATAAAATTATATTTTGACTCTTCCTAAAATTTAAATTTAATTATGCTCTCTTCAAAAATTTAAAAAAAAATTATAATTTATTTTTTAAAAAATTATATTAATACACTGACAAATTATATTTTTAACTCTTTTAAAATTTTATAATTTAAATTTCAACCTCCAAAATAAACTCTTGATCATGAACATTTTTCATGTAAATATTTTAATTGGAGAATAAAATAAAGGAAGAGGGACGCAGAAGGTATGAGGATGAAAAGAAATTGGTGGTGGATATGTTGATAGAATTAAAAAATTATCATAGTGTAAACCTAATCTCATACAAGTTCAAGTGGTGGAGTGGGATGAATAATTGGATGTTTGTATTGAAGAATGTAAAGCAGACTTAACCCATGGACGTTGACATCATACCTTTCATCTAAATTGATCAAGTCAACAATATTTCGCAAAGTGGGCTTCCGCTCGTGCAATTGTTCTCAGCCTGGACCCTCGTCTATCCAATGGCATCCTTTATGAAAACTACAGTGAAACCACCATTTACTAATTAGCAACTTGTCCCTTGTCAATTTATATCCATGCAATTAGATTCTAGAGCAACTCTTATATATGGTATGACGGTTACTCTAACGTCTTTATGGACACCCACATCAAACTTATGGAATTTTGCCCTATTAGAAACAATAGTAATTTATTGAAGTTCTGGAAAAGATGTAAATTTTATGATTAATCTATACTTGTAATAATTTTAAAGTAATATCCAAATTTGAGCTGAATTTCTAATTATGTGTAATCATTTTGTCAGAAAGATTGAAATTAAAATAAGCGATAAGGAAAAGGGATAGATCATAGATGAGAAGCTTAATTAATAGCGCCTACTTGCCTCTAAGATAACCTCTTATTGTTGTTGCTTTGTCAAATCCAGCAGCTTCAATTACCGGCGAAATACACATATACATTAAACCTTATGTCGAGCCAAGCTTTTGTTGCCGAATAATTCAACCACTGTTCGCAAAATTATGTTATACATACTTGCACATGTTAGATGAGTTCCATTGCATTATTATTGGGAAGCTTTCAACTCGCAAATGTTACTTTCTTGAAAGAAAAAAATATAAAAATTAATAAGTGAATGTAATGACAATGTACATTATTTTTTAAGAAGAGAACTAAGAAATGATATTGTTGAGAGAAATGCTCACCAGCTCTGAATTTTTTTTCATTAATTGTAACATGGACACAAAAATACTTTTAATTATAAAAAAATTAAAATATAGAGAGTATGACATATTGCAATATCTCCCTTTATCCTAGGAGAAAGGATTCTATGAAACAGTGACGCCACGTCATCTGTATCCCTTTTCAATAGTTTTATGCCACATCGTCTTCTTATCACGAATTTGAGATTTATCCCAATTTCGGTATTTTAATTTAGATTTAATTTTTTCAGGATAAAATCTTGAAATTCAAATAAAATCTTGATGTGGCATAAAACTATTGGAAAGGGATACAGATGACGTGGCGTCACTGTTTCATACAATCCTTTCTCTTATCCTAGATTGCTATTACACTCGTTTATGGCTGGAGTATCCCATCAAGTCCAGCAACCCCGACAAATATATGGTTAAGGATTTTGTTGAGATAAAATCTGTCTAGAGTTGGCTAAGTTGCACTCGATAGGGCCGATTACAATATACCATTGAAGTTGTTAAATACTTGTCTTATTTGATTTGACAATTTAATGAGAAAATAGTTGGACCTGGTTATATGCTATTTAATTGAATTTTTTTTTTGTCCATCCAAGGAAACCAATTATTGGCTTTTGGAGATTGGATAGCATTCAAGTGAATCAAATCAACCCTTGAAATGTACAGGATCAATTAAGGTTATGTTGTTGTTTTGGAAGTCATGTCTTCGATTGATTGTTATTTGATTAGTGTGATTGTATTAGCTATTTTTAAAGAGTTATTTTGTATTCACTTAGATTTTATGTTACTAAGTTGAATGGAATATATTGGGAGAGACTTGTATAGGTTACATATGATAGCTTATTAAGTGCATTCAAATCTATTAATTAAGAAACGCTTTTTTGAGAGAGTGCAAATTGTATTGTAAACATTATTGAAAGTGCTTATTGCCCAAGTCTTAAGAGGAGGATTTTGAAGGTGAATATTTTAACCTTTAAGTATAAATGTAAGATCTATATATTTAGAAAGTGATAGATAATGTAAACAAACATTTATGTTATTTCTATTTACACGATTTTTGCTAGTGCCAAACTTCTGAAACTTGTATTTTAATTTTATATTTCAACAAATAAGGCATTCTCAGTTAGCCATAAATTCAAATTTATTAACCAAAAGATAAATTTTAATTATAAAAATATTTCTAATTTAATTTTAAAATAACAAAATCGAATTTCACGATCTCTCTGGCCCATGAGAAGCTTTTTAGGTAATTTAAAAAGGCAGATGTTTGTAGGGCAGCAAAACGCGGTATTTTGTTTCAATTGAAAAAAAAGGCTTTGTTAAAAAATTATTATTAGTTTTAATGAAGCAAAATATTAAGGATCCAAATTTATTAAAAAACAATAAATTGTTTTAACCATAAAACCGTGTGACAGGTGCGACTGATTAGCGAGCAGATGATTATTCATAAATAAATTCATGATTGTGATTGGGCACAGATGTTAGTGTTATTATAGCTTATTTAGGAGGCTTATAGTCCTATAGATTATGACACCATGCTCTTTGCTATTATTACTCTTTTGCCACCACGAACATCAAACATTATTTAATTATTGCAATTTATGTGGAGGAAGAAAAAAGCTAGAAAATGAAAAAAAGAAAAGAAAAGTGCAGACTATACCAACTATGCAAATATTCTCCAGCCTGCTGGAAAAAAATAATCTGAAATTTTCACTCACTAAAAATAATAGTATGTCGATTTTAAAAATCAAGTGAATAATAATAATTATTACATTAGTCATTTTAAAATAAATTTTACATTCTGCGTGTATGTATAAAATATAACTTGATATAGTGGTAAATAGATTTTTTTATAAAAAAAAATTAAAGCCATTTTGATTCATATAAGTACATAAAATTATACAACACTATTAAATTATTAATGTATCGAAACATTTACTTTTATTTAATTTTTTAAAAATTCATAAATTATTGACAAAATGAACCAATCTTATATTAACACGTGTTGGTACGGCATTGCTAATTAAGTTCCATTACCTTTCCAACATGTAAGTCAAGGCAGAGGTCCCCAACTATTTTACTAGCTCCGCTCATAGTTCCAAGTCCTGCCAAGGTTTGGTATTCTTGTAAGAATCACGACTTTGGCCTGTTGTTTTCGTCTTTCACTATCATGTCAATGCAATTTACGAAAACTATAGGTTTATCTTTTAAAATATATTTATTTATTTATCTTTTAAATGTATAATAGAGCTAGGGATGACAGTTTTTCCAAGGGAGAGTATCTTTTTCATTAGGGTAGGTTTTCTAGCAGTGGTTTAAGGTATTTTCTTTTAAGATTTTATAAAAGAAATATTTCTGCAATAATATTTTTTTTTATCTAAGTTCACTCGTAATATTAATTTACTCAAAATTTTATAATAATAATAATTATTATTAAATACACGGGTTGAACACATATAAGTTAATTAGGATGAAAATGTTGAATGAAAATTTAGATGGGTGAGTTAAAGATTTGGGTCAATCAGGGCCTAATGAGGGTTTGGCATTCGCTGGATGGAAAGCTAAGCAGGTTGATGGCACTTCCCATGCAGCAATCTACATAGAACCCACCTATACTATATATATACACACTCCACTACGGCTCTCATCTCATCTCTAAATCAAACATTATAATAATAACAATAATTCTCTTTCTGTTTCTCTGGTTTAGACATGGGTATGGGTTTAAGGAATGGACTTCTTTTGATTTTATCTTGTGTTGTTACACTTTCCCTCTCAGTTTGGGGGCGACCTGCCACTTTCCTTGAAGATTTTAGAATCACTTGGTCTGATTCTCATATTAGGCAAATCGATGGAGGGAGAGCCATCCAACTTGTTCTCGACCAAAATTCAGGTTTAACTTTGAATGCTTTTAATATAAGTCTTAAACATGAACAACTAATTACATTTTTTGTTTCCCGCAATGATATGGTTGTATTAGGCTGTGGATTTGCATCTAAAAGGCAGTATTTGTTCGGACGTGTCAGCATGAAAATCAAGCTCATCCCCGGCGACTCCGCCGGAACAGTCACCGCCTTTTATGTACGCTAACATATATAATCCTTCAATACTTTGCTTACTCTATTTTCAATATTCAAATTGGTTTTCACTTTTAATTTGGAACATTGCAGATGAATTCTGATACAGATGCTGTGCGAGATGAGCTAGACTTCGAGTTCTTGGGAAACCGTACCGGGCAGCCATATACGGTTCAAACCAATATCTATGCCCATGGCAAGGGTGACAGGGAACAAAGGGTTAACCTTTGGTTCGATCCTGCTGCAGATTTCCATACTTACTCAATCATGTGGAACCATCATCAGATTGTGTATGTTTAACAGCTATCAAATCATTAATCTACTTTTTGTACGACATTATTTAATCAATGGTGCCTGTTCTTGCAGGTTCTATGTTGATGAAGTGCCAATTAGGGTTTATAAGAACAATGAAGCTAGAAATATCCCATACCCAAAACTCCAGCCAATGGGAGTTTATTCAACGCTGTGGGAGGCTGATGATTGGGCAACAAGGGGAGGTTTAGAGAAAATTGATTGGACCAAATCTCCGTTCTTAGCTTATTACAAGGACTTCGACATTGAAGGATGTCCGGTTCCAGGGCCAGCAAACTGTGCCACAAACAGTAGGAACTGGTGGGAGGGCACTGCTTATCAAGCCCTTAATGCCATGGAAGCTAAAAGATATAGATGGGTTCGTATGAACCACGTGATATACGATTACTGCACCGACAAGTCCCGATACCCCGTTACCCCACCGGAGTGCATGTCCATCATCTGAAAATCCAAACCCAAGTGATGTTTCGTGTCCTATTTTACGTACATATGTACCTCCTTTTATACAAATAATAGAGCCATGCAAAAATTGGGTTTTAATTGTAAAGGGAAAAATAAGTGTGCATTGCATATAATTGTGAAGTAAAAAGTCACTTCCTATTTGTCTGTATTTGGTGCATTCTGTTTTGTGTCAATAAAAGCTTTCTTCAAAAGATGTAATTTATTAATTTTTAACTTTTAGTTCTCAAATTTCAGCCTTCATCATAACTCTTGCTGGCTTTTTGAAAAAAATGGTTGGTTTATGGGTCTTCATAAATCATAATGATGCAAACCAACAAAATAGATTTATTGGAAATGAAACGACAGGTGAAGCCTGCAAAATATTCAAGAGTGTTTGAAAATACATTTGCTTTGAATTCATTAGTGAATGGTCCCCTCTTCTTTGGCCGGTATATCAATTTCTCCGGTCCCCAATATTGCATCAAAACAGATCAATTTTATGTTATCCGGATTCGGGACTATGAACAAATTTTAGATATACTCGATTTGTTTATACTATTTAAAATTTTAAATAAAATTATAGCTATTTCATATAAATAAATCTATTAATTATAATTTATTAAATGAAATTATTTTAATTAAAATATTATCTCAATAAAATATTTAAATTTCACATGAAAAAAAATCTATTAATCATTTTTTTACTAAATGAAAATATTTTTGATGAGTGAAATTAAAGATATCAATTCAAAAAATTATTATTTTCCCTAATTAAATATGAATTGGAACATCATTATCTTATAAATTGATTACTTGAATTTAATCACTCATGGTAAATTAATTAATTTAATTTAATTTGATAACTCATACTTATTAATTGAACTTGTTAAATTTCTGAACTTTATAATTAATCATGTGAAAGAATATAAAATAAAAAATAGATAAAAGCAATAATACATGCACCTGTTGTAACACCCCGATATTTGACCCAATTGCTTGGTCCGAGTTACAGGATGCCACATTCGTTGTCGGAGCAATTACGATCAATTACATTCAATTTATATCATTAAACATTCATTTGCGAGTATTATGATTACATGATGTGATACACAATTATTTTTGGGTCTTATATGAGCTTATGAATATTCTAATGCTAACTCGAAGTCAAATTAGGACCAAATTATAAAGATTTCAAAGTATCGACTTGACGTCATGACTTCAGGGGTTCCTCGTCGCAACAAAACTCACTAATTAGGCTCGTTGCGACATTAAGTAGAAGTGGTCGCAATGTAACTCTCTGGTTGATCTCGTCGCGGCGTTGAAAGTACATTGTCTCAACATGTCTCATTGTTTCAAAAAAGGACTAACTTGGTACAAGTTTGGGATACCTCAAATAACACCTAAACATTGCAAATACAACCAATTCAATAACATACCAATTACATTCATGCCAAAATATGCCAAAATGACACTTCAAGATAACCCTAACAAACTAATTTCCAAAATCGACCATTTATGATACAAAATCAGCTTAAACCCTATGGAAATGCCATATATTAATTAAAAGAGAATTTTACAAACTTTGTTGGGACTACTTCTCATATTCTCGAGGATCACCTGTATTTGCGTACAGAGAAAACAAACTCTACGCTCAACGATAAGGCTTAGAGGTTTGATTAACACATACATTAATCCCATGAAACAGTAGCGAAGGAATAGCCACACGTCATTGTTGGTCACAAATCACCGTAAATGAAACAGTAGCGTACAACAACAAGTGGGCACAAACCTACGGACATCCACTACAGGAAAATAGGGCTTTAGCGGCGTTTTTAGCGGCGTTTTAGCATAAACCGCCGCAAAAATTGTAAAACACAGGGCAATAACGGCGTTTTAAGAAAAACGCCGCTAAAAACGGAGCAATAGCGGCGTTTTTTGTTAAAACGCCGCTAAAAACGGAGCATTAGCGGCGCTTTCGGTAAAACGCCGCTAAAGGTCGGAGCATTCGCGGCGCTTTCGGTAAAACGCCGCTAAAGGTCGGAGCATTCGCGGCGCTTTTGGTAAAACGCCGCTAAAGGTCGGAGCATTCGCGGCGCTTTCGGTAAAACGCCGCTAAAGGTCGGAGCATTAGCGGCGCTTTTCGTAAAACGCCGCTAAAGGTCGGAGCATTCGCGGCGCTTTCGGTAAAACGCCGCTAAAGGTCGGAGCATTAGCGGCGCTTTTCGTAAAGCGCCGCTAAAGGTCGGAGCATTCGCGCGCTTTTTTAGTAAAACGCCGCTAAAGGTCGAACGCATTCGCGCGCTTCGTAAAACGCCGCTAAAGGTCGGAACATTAGCGGCGCTTTTGGTAAAACGCGCTAAAAAGTAATTTAAGGTTATACAATATATTAAATATTTTCTTATATAATAGTATTGAATTTAAAATATTAAATTAATTATCATTATAATTTAAGGTTTATGAGTTAATTATGGTTTACGATTTAAGGTTTAAGAGTTAACTAGTATTTGAAGGGTTTAGGGGTTAGGGTTAGAGTTTAAGGTGTAAGGGTTTGGGGTTAAGGGTTTAGTGTTTAGTGTTTATGGGATAGGGGTTAAGAGGTTCAGAGTTTAGATAAGCAATAAAATTCCTTTTTAATTATCTTTGTCCCTTGTAATATATATATAGTTAGTCCCAGTAAAGCCCCTGGGATGGTGTATTTTTTTTGAAACGAGGCCTCGTAGTAACGTGACATAAGGACTCCTTATTAATTTGAATTTTATTGAAATTTCATAAACCGAAATTAAAACTGAACTAAATGAAGCGAAATCGACTGAAGGATTGTACTACAAATATGAATTGGATCAATATCCATACTTAATTTACTTTTTTGTATTGTATATAATGTATACAAAAAATCGAAATAAAAATATATATAATATATAAATATAAAAATATATAAAATATTTAGAATATATATATAAAATAGATATAATAATAAATAAATTGAATATAATATTAAATATATAAATAAATTAAACCAAAATCTTTTTTTTTCTTGATTTATTCTGCAAAGATCTAACTCCTCAAATTGATCCCTAATTGGAAGTTTCGACGAGATGTTGGTCTAAGATCTAGGGTTTATGATCTGGGGTTTAGGGTTTGAGGTGTGGGGTTTATGATTTAATTTTTAAGGTTTGGGGATAAATATGGTGAACAACATAACTTCTGTATCTTGGATTTTTTTATAATATAATAAATCTAAATAAGATAAATATAAATTATTATTTTAAAAAATAAATATATCAAGATATGTTAAATCCCAAAAGCATACATGAACAACGGTTTAGTGTGCAATTGTATACATGAACTTTAATTTGATCCAGTTATTGTAAATTATTAACACAATTATTGATATAACATCATTTTATATTTAGGGTTAAGGATTTAGGCTTTATAATTTAGAGCGCCTTAAAATTTAGTGTTTATGGGATAGGGGTTAAAGGTTTAGGGTATTATGATTAAGAAGTATGAATTAATTTATATATTAAACGATTTCTTATATAATTGTAAAAGAGATAATATTAATTTGAATATTATATTGAAATTATAATTACAGTTTAAATTATTTAAGAGATAATAGATAAACTAATTATAGCTATTTAATGAATTTAATTACAGTTTAGAAATAGCAAAACTTAATGAATTTAATAGTTAAATTAATTAAATCTTTTAAACTTTAATTCATAATATTAGGATTAAATTAGAACTAATTATCATCATATTAACATTTATCGTCATTAGTATTAATATTTAAAATCATTAATCTAAAGAATTAATTGAATGAAGAATTGAAATTAATTCCTCTACACTTAATTTATATAAGTGAAATTTAAACTTAAAATTTAATAGTTATCTTGCAAAATAGATATATTATTAAATATTGACTATCATAAGTTAATTATTTTGGCTACCAAATTATAACAAATAAAAATAAAATATAAAAATTAAGGGATTAGTGGCGTTTTCCAAAAAATGCCACAAAACATGATATATAGGGGATTAGTGGCGTTTATAAAAGCGCCACAAAAGAAATAAAGTTTATGGAAACGACGGCGTTTTAAGTTGAATATATATGGGATTAGCGGCGTTTTTGAAAAAACGCCGCAAAAACTTAGTGCTTAAAGAAAGCGGCGTCGTTTTTGTTATAGATTATGGCGTTTTCTTAGAAACGCGCAATAGATAGCTTAGCTTTGGCGCGTTTATAAAGCGCGCGCAAAGGTTAATTTTTCTACGAGATCTTTGTCGTTTTAGCCTTAGCCTTTTCCCCAAAACGCCAAATCGATTTTCCACCTTTTATCCCCTAAGACATACCCGAAAAGCTTAAGTGTTTTCCCTAAAATTTTCTCCTAACCCTAAATTCTCAGCAAATCCAAAGCCAACCCATCTCTCCATCGCTGGACTCCAACCACCTATTGCATCGCATCATCGACTCGCCATCATGCTGCGTCACCGTCGCACTCATCTCTGCTGCAACTAATTGGTAGCGAAACCTCGATCGACTATTGATTTTATTGAGTTAATTTAAGCGAATTGAGGCATTTAAAAACCTTGCCATTTGAAGAGATGGTATATGGTACCAATCGACATTTGAACAATGGATTGGGATTAAGATTGTATGTTACCTTACAAGAAGAGTTCTTTGCGCCCCGTAAAAAATTGGATTATCTTGAGATTCTGCGCGAAGTCAAGCAATTCTTTCTTCTCGCTTCTTTTGAGATCTAAATTTTCTTGCTTTGTCTTGATCGTGAAAGCATTTGTGTATAATTTATTATTTACATTAATGATTTTAGGGTTGAAAATACATATTTCACTGTTTTATTGACATCCTGCTAGCTCCTTGTTGAGGCAGAATAATAGATTTGGGCATTGCTTCTGGAAAGGTGGGGTTTAGAGGTAATGGTTGGAGCGTGTTGTACTTTTTCATGGTTTTAATCAGTTGTCATATGGAAAATTTTTACTCACGGAGTTGAATAGCATTGGTTCATTGATTACTTATTTGTTAATGGTTCTAACATTCAATTTTTAATTAAATTTAATTGATTAAAACAATCTTATTGATTGAAACGATGATTAAAGTGTCGTATACTCGTCTTCAAATATGATTATTATTTTTTTAAAAAAGCGTAACCATAAGGGTGATATTTTATGTTTAATGCTATTGTCTAAAATAAACCTACTTCATCATATGATATAAAGCAACTGCTTATAGTCTTGTATGTTAATACGTTAGATGGCTTCGTTAACGTGGGGTTTCAATCATTCTTTGGTTTAAAACAAACATGGTGACACATTTACTTGATATTTAAAGTGTATTTGTCGAGTTTGATCATTTGAGTAGTCAAAGTATGTACTAAAATTGTGTACATAAGATGTGATCTTAGTCTAAAATTATGGTACCAAACAATTTGGTGTAAAACATAGGATGTCGAGTTGGACTTGCATGTTCAATGTAATGATGAGTCTCCAAACCTATTTCATTGCAATACCGGATGTTTAGTGCTTCTTGATCTCATACCAATGAATGGTTTCTTGTTGCATCGAGTAACATATCAAAGGGTGCGATTTAATGAATCTTCTCATGGTTGTGGAGTTCGTGATTGCGAATTTGAGTGCTTGTGCACAGCGGCATGACTTTTATGTTGAATGTGGTATATCCTTCCTTTTTTTTTGTTCTTCTTTTACTGCAAATGAGAAGTGACATTTTCATAAGCGCCATAGGGAATTTGAATTGGATTTTACCTTCTAAAGCTTCATTTAAGCATCAATGGCTTTGAGTTTTGATTCCATACTCTTATTTTTGTACATCAGAAATTTCATTCTAGTAGTATATCTTTATTTGAGTTTCATATCTAAGGTCATTAAAGGTAGAAATTGTGAAAAAAGCGGGGCATTGGTTGGTATGGGAGATTCTTGATCTTAACCATTGTACATCACCATATGTAACCATGAAGCAAATTTCTTGGGCATTGTTGTAGTGAAAACCCCAAAATATGGCCTTTCCTTAAGCTCTAATATTAAACATTATAAAAATTGTAATAATTTGTGTAATTGGATAATTTGTCTTACACAACATTATAAGTGTGTCTAGCCATTATATAAGAAAGTGTAATTACTTAACACGAGCTTGTAGTTATAAGAAATTATAATTTCATAAATAGGTTTGTCTAATAATGCTTAATTTGGCCTTCGAACTATGCTTCTTATCCTATTTTGGTATGCTACATAAACTATTGGAGTAGTGATAAGAAAATTGGTTATGTGGTGCAAATAAGAATGTGTTTCTCATTAAATAGTGCAAATAATGTGTTTCTTATCTTCATTGTCAATTATGAAAGTATACATTAAAAGTTGTCAATTATGCAGAAAAAGGTAAACAAACAAAGTCCCCTCAAATTCTTTGATCACGATAATTTGGACACTCACCGTACATTCCAACTCATGTTATGGCAGATAACATTCATTTTTCAGCTTGATTCATTTCTCTTTATAATTAAATTAGCTTATTTGGGAAAATTAGAATCCATTATCTGGTTTTGATGCTTTTAGGAATTCAGATGAGGTTAACCCAAAATATCTATGGCATATATACAAAGGCAAATCATATTTTTCTTTTGATTGATGCTTTACTAAGCGTTTAGTGTGGACTTACATTGATTTAAGAGTTTAATCTTTGTCTTGTTGCTCATGTTTTATATAAAAATTGTTATATTTTGTTTAATGATTTAAGAGTTTTTATATTTGCTTAAAGCTGAAATATATTTGGTGCTACTCTTATAATCTTACATCATTCTAGGTACTATCGAGCACTGAATTAATATTTGGTGCAACTAAATACACCACTGACCATTGGCATTTGTTCTAGTAATGCGTCTGAGTTTGGTTGCTAAATTTTTTTCCTTATTTCTATGCATTTTCACTTTAAATTACTTTAACAAATATTACTTTTTGTCTCCGACCTCTGTTTCTTTGGTGAGAGTTGAGTAAACCAGTCACGTTTTATTAAGGTAGGCTTTATTTCAAAATTCTAATCAATAATAGTTTTATCATGATGATTTTGGAAAAATTAATATTTTGGGGTTGCGATATTGTAAAGATTTAATTCTTTGGTTCTGTTTGGAGTAGAACTATTTTGTTTCCAAATTAATTTTAAATATTTGGTTCAACTTAATTATTATTTGATTCAACTTAAGTATGAATAGGTATGAATTAATTTTATTCTTAGTGTAGCTTGCTTGTCCATTAAAATTACAACAATAGTGACCTTCTCTCCAAACTTATTTTAAATATTTTAAAGATTCAAAGTATATAATTTGGAAACACGTGGGTTGCCTTATATCAGTCGCAAGATATAATGGATCTTCCCTAGGTGTAACAAAGCCACGCACGATGAATCTTAAAAATTCAAAAGACTTGAAAAAGTTCTATCGAGCTCATTTACTATTGAATATTTATATAACCTTAATTTATTTCCAATTTACTTATAAAAATTAAACTACGATTCTTTTTTGATATTATTATATTCAAAATACTATTTTTTTATATTAATAATGTTTGATTTTAATGTTTAAATATTTTAAAGATTCAAAGTATATAATTTGGAAACTTTGTGGGTTGCCTTATATCAGTGCAAGATATAATGGATCTTCCCTAGGTGTAACAACGCCATGTACGATGAATCTTAAAAAATTCAAAAAGACTTGAAAAAAGTTCTATCGAGCTCATTTACTACTGAATATTTATATAACCTTAATTTATTTCCAATTTACTTATAAAAATTAAACTACGATTCTTTTTTCATATTATTATATAACATACATAACTTACATAACTTATATAACATACATAACTTATATAACATACATAACTTACATAACTTATATAACATACATAACCTATATAACTTATATAACTTAGATAAATATATAACTTACATAACTTACATAATACTTAAATATATATCATATCATACATAACTAGTTTACGAAATTTACTTAACTTACATAATACATAAATCTATAGTTGAAAATCCTGCAACTTGCCTGAATTAGTTTATACCCATTAGAGACTTGAGATTTAGTATAATGATATGATTTAAATCAATTGAGAACATTTAAGTAACTGTAATATGTTGTCAACTTTAGATTTCAAGAACTACAAAATGGATAGGAGTTGGATGAAATTGTCAAGGGTAAGCAATGCCTATCAAAATGGAGTACAAACTTTTCTAAATTTTGCATTTCAAAATGCAAGCCAAGAGAATATGATTCTTTGCGTGTAAGAAGTGTGGCAACATCTACTGGCATTTTCGTGAAGTTGTCTATGAACATCTAATTGTTGATGGCTTTATTCGGGGTATAAAAATGGATTTTCCATGGAGAGTGTACATCTAGTGGAACTTCTTCAACGATTAATCCGACTTATCACGATCATCGATTACCATCGGCATGTTAGACAAGATGACATGGAAGATATGTTGCGGGATGCATTTAATATGCGTAGTCATGGTGAGCAATCGTTTCTACACGACTTTATTATATCGAGGATTGTAATATTGGTGAAAATGTTTTTTGCGAAAGCGGGGAACAAGTGCACCTAATGAGGAGCCAAATGAAGAAGCGGCTAAGTTCTACAATTTACTTAATGAAATGAATGAAGAACTTTACGATGGATCAAAATATTGAAATTGTCTTACTGCATTCGTCTATTTCACTTAAAATGTTTGGGAGGGTGGACCGGAAACTCTTTTACAATCTTTGCTAGAGTTTCTAAGAGAGATGTTTCCGTTTGCAAAAATTCCCCAGTCTTGTCAAGATATGAAGAGACTAATAAAAGATTTGGGCCTTGGTTACGATAAAATTCATAGTTGCCCAAATGGCGCATGTTATCTTTGGGGTGATAAAAAAACCAACAATCTTGTCATGTTTGCGGGTAAGTCTCGTTGGATGAATAGTGTCTGAGAAGATGTGAATACGGATGAAGGTGGGGCACTGATTAAGAAAGAAGCAGTCAAGGTCTTGCGATATATTTTCCACGATACCAAGACTTCAAAGGCTTTTCATGTCCTCAAAGGCAGTAGAATCTATGAGGTGGCATAATGATCAACGGACCGATGATGGATTATTAAGACATCCTGCGGATTCTTTAGCTTGGAAGTCATTTGTGATAAATTTCCAAGCTTTGCAAGCGATCCTCTGAATGTGAGGCTTGGGCTAGCGGTGATGGCTTTAATCCATTTAAAATCATGAGTACTTCGTACAGTACTTGGCTTGTAGTGCTTGTTCCTTACAATTTGCCTCCATGGATTTGCATGAAGCAATCTTCATTTATTTTATCAATGATTATCCCTGGAGAGAAAGGTCCCGGAAATGATATTGACATCTATTTGCAGCCACTTATTGAAGAGTTAAAACAATTATGGTCGGGTGTTGAGACATATGATGTATTGAGAAAGGAGAACTTTAATTTACGTGCGACTTTATTGTGGACAATTAATGATTTCGGCTTATGCTAATTTATCGGGTTGGAGGCAATGACTTTTAGCGGCGCTTTTATTTCAAACGCCGCTAAAGGCAATGACTTTTAGCGGCGCGCTTTTTATTTCAAACGCCGCTAAAGGCAATGACTTTAGCATGGCGCTTTTTTTAATAAACGCCATCAATTTTTGCGGCGCGCCGCTTATAACGGCGTTTTTGCGGCGTTCAAAAAGCGCAAAAACTTTTAGTGGCGCTTATAAGCGCCGCTAAAGGCTAAAAAAAGCGCCGCTAAAAGTCTGTTTTGCTGTAGTGATCGGATGCTGTTATAGTCTCTGACTTCTTTTAAATGAATCAGCTTCGAGTCCTGTTCGGACGATGCCCTAAAAGAACACTGAATGACATGCAACTGACGCTTTCACGACTATAAATGAAGCGACCAAGTTGCCAATGACAGTAATTAAAAAAAGGTGAAACCCCATGGTAAACATGGTATGATATGAGATGAAAAAGAAGCCTGTCAACACCATTCAAGATCAGTTTCTGCTATTAATCATTTGTTCATAAACTAATAGCAGATTATAAGGCACATCAAAATGTAGAGAAAATTTTGAACGTTGCACAAAATCTGGGTTATGACTTATGAATCAAATCTAAATTGGCCCTTCAACTTATAGGCCCCATTCGATCAGAGTAGCGTTGCAGTACCGAAATTAAAAGTTAAAAGAGCAGTGGTCACGTACCAGTTTATTATAGCTACGAAATATCAGTGATGAAATTTTAGCGATGGGAAGAGCTCAAATCGAAAAGTAACGACCGATACACCTGTAGAACCGAAGAATATGAGGTGGGGACCGACCGGTGGATCCATAAGACATAAACAAGGATGAAAGTGACAAGCAGCTTGTGTGCAGGAAATTCCCCAAGCAATCAATTTTGAACTGATTACAACGCAAAGCGAAACAGTAAACAAGAGTTGCACATGCTTGTGGAAAGCCTTACTGCAACTGTGATTGACACAAGAGTAATCAGCGGGCCTTGGCGATTGGATCTCTCACGACAAGCCATTCTAGATTTTCTGTGAAACCTAGGGTGTATCCCTCATCCTACACAAATGATTATTTAATTAAGCAATTTAATAATATATCAATTACTTACTTGTAACTTTAAATAAATAAATTCCAAATAAGTCTTAAATGACCGAAAGAACGATGATAGCACTTTTCATTAGTAATACGCCAAGAAGAAGCCCATCGGAAATATGTGGCCTATTTTATCAAATATTATAGATTAGTGTGAATGAAAAAAATATGAAATAAATTTATAAAAGAATCAATATAAAACTAAATGCAGTTTTGGTTGAAATGATAAAGTTAAAATTGTAAAATTATAATGTTTTGGATTCAAATCCTGTAATGTCTATTTGTGTTTCTACTTTCTAGATTTATCAAAATATTAAAAAAAAAAAAGAGAGTAAATACACAAAAAATAATATATGTTTCTTTAAAAAAGAAATAAAACTTTTGTAATTTCACAAATGAATTAATAGATGACAGTTGATACCAACTCAATCAAACATATCATAATACCCAAAACTAATTTACTTTATTAAGATCAAATTAGAAGTTAAAATTCGTATTTAGAAATTTATTAATAATAAAGTAACAAATTAACATTACAATATGAATAAATTAATAAGATTCTATAATCAAGTAGAGATATTGCAAAAAGAAACATCAAAACAAAAGCAGACAAATCCATGAAGAATAAAATAATTACAATTAACCTACTTCAATTAGTTAATTAGCAAAAAGGTTATGGGTATGTTGTGTATAGCACGCGTGGGATTGATGAAATCATTAGCAGTTAAAAGTAGCGTAAAACTCAGGTTTGGCTGCATCATCGGCATGCAGCTTTATTAAGTAAATGATAATGCATGGCGACTAATGGGTGCCCATCATCCAAATCTAAATTTTGACTGGGAATCGAAAGGTCTACAATATCTCACTAACCCAGAAATATTTCAAGTTTTGTTCTGAAAATGCATTTTTGTTGTTAAAATATGAAATTTTTAGTTTCTTACGTAAAATCCATCTTATTTATATTAAAATGAAGTCCATCAATCATCATGGAGTTGGCAATTTATTTCCATTAAAGCGTTTGATCAAATTAAACAATTTCTATTGATTTTAGTATCACGCCAAATCACGTTTTAGTTTTAATAGTAAGGGTAAAAGAATATCATTTCTTAAATTATTATATTTAATTCTTTTTCTTTAAGCGATTTCTAACATTAGAAAATTTTTATTTCATGCAAATAAAAAATAAAAGAAAATGTGGAGTCTATTATTTTATACTTTTTTTAGGATAAAATTAATATTTAGTTCTTGAATTTGATTTCCTTTTTTTAATTTGGACACAATTTTTTTGGTTCACACTAGTTTCAGAACTTAGCAATTTTTTTCAATTTAATCTTTGAACTTGAATTTCATTAAGATGCCATGATATAGTATTTTAGGTGACGATGTCACCATACCTTAATGAAATCCAAGTTTAAGGATCAAATTGAGAGAATTTACTAAGTTCCAAAACTATTATGGACTAAAAAGATTAGGGACCAAATTAAAACAAATTACAAAATTTAGAGGCTATATGTTTACTTTATCCCATTTTAATTCAAAAGGAAAGATTTGCAATAGTTAAATGAATATAGGAAATCGACAAATGTTGTAAAAAGAAAAGAAAAAAATCAACAAATTCATTTGTAGGGACAAAATGATTGATGTACGACAAACAGTAATCGAATAGTAAAGACATGTTATGTGTATAATAAGCGTGTAACATCAAAACAAGAGACAACTCATGCAACCACATGTCAGATCACTTTTACACATCAATTAAGACGATATATATTTGATATTTCGAGAAAAATACAATTACCAAAATGTAAAATAAAAATAGTAATTAAATAATTCTAGACTAGTTTGATTTAATTTTAAAACAACAAAAAATTCATCATCGTCCCGGTTTTCATTTTCCATCTTCATTTCCACAAACCATCTACTTTGTAGGCAGAATCTATTCATATTTCAAAATGAAAAACATCAAGAAGAACTTGAAAAAGAAAAGAAAAGAAAAAAGTGAATCATTGAACATAAATTGTTCCTGTTTCTCTACCTGTTGTGCAAAGGATTTGATCCGGTTGGAATCCCTCTTTTGTCATCCAGAGTGTTATCACAAGAAGTTTTGCAGAAAGAAACAGTGTGATGAGAGGAAGTGAAAAGGCCACGAGCAATGGCAAATACTCCAAAATTTGCAAGAATCAAAAGAATCACTACAAATGTAATTGCACCCATACCCATTTACACCATTCAACAAGCTACTTGAGTGACCTCACTTCTCAGCCGATCGATGTATTGCCTGCAAATGATCTTCAGTAACCATATTACCAAGCTGTCCTAGGAGCAGCAGGATATATGTCTTGATGAACAGCAGCTTGAAAGTCCCTCAAGGTTCGGGGATATAAGAAGCTTGAAATTGGTTGATGAATGGATGTTGTGAATCTACTTATTCAGTGTCTGGTTCGATTTGTCGACAAGTTTTGTGGACAGTATTAGCTGGTGTACTTGGTTGCCATTTAACCTTGAATTGAAAGCCAATGGACAGATTCTAAATAAGGATATATCTTCTTAGCCTTCTGCGATGGCTTTGTTCTTTGTCTGCTAGGGCTCTAAGCTTGCACCGATCTCTAGACCACTTGCTCCCTTCAACTGAAACACACGCCTGAATAATTAAATTTATCAATCTTTAACCTTTTTATATTATATTAGATGTGCTCTTTCTTTTTCTTTTTCTCCTTTCATTTTTTATTGTATGTTACAATATGCCTTCCTTGATGGTTTCTCTCTTCTTCTTTTTTCCTCTTAGGAAATAGAGCTGCTAAACTATAACCTAAAATCCTATTTGCCAAATAATAAGAGAGCCTTAAATTGAAATATCCCAACTTTATCCAAGGGGGGCTACGGCCTCTACCTTCTCCCCATTGGATTTGTCCCTGGAATACAACTTTCTTTGCTCTTTTCTCTATGTTGTATTCGATTTTGGTTGAAGAATGAAGTTATTATTGAAAAAACTAAATTATAATTTGAAATTCTTTATTATACTATTTAAAATATAAAGATAGTTGACATGTTTTAATTATGTATTGTATTGAATAATGTTAAATGGTATTTAATAAATTTTAAAAAATAAATTCTATGTAATGCAGATGATTCCATAAAGAAAATAATTGAGCGATCAGTTTTTCGACAACAAAAACAAAAATAGATGGTTCAATCTTCCATTCAAAAGGAGACATTTTCTATGTCTAAGCTAGCCCTAGCTAAACAATGTCTAAAACAAGTCTTGATATTGTCTCCTAATCGCCTACGATCATCAAGAATCAAATCAATGTATTCTGACTCTCCTTGTTCTAGTGGTTTGATAATAGACCTTGCATCACCTTCGAAGTTGTAGGCAGATCTGATGGTTGAACGACAAGCATAAACCCCGATCATGGTTGGGTCCATAACAAAAGGGACTCAATTCGCTCCTACTGTTATAGTTTCCCCGAGATTCTTTCTTGCTATAAAGCCCACCACTCCAAAGCACTAATTACTGGCTAGAGGTCCACCAAAGTTCGTCGTTAAAAGTGGAGGTCTCGTAGAATTCAAGTCTTCCTTGTCAATTGAGGCAGCATCACTAGTAAAACTTGGGCTAAAGCAAATTTCCATTGATCAGAGGGGTACTGATCACCAATACAAATCTCTATCCCTCATGAAACTTTCGATTCCGATTATACTAGATACTCTATAAACAAGCAAGACCCAAACTAAGTTTAACCTTATTTGCCTTGCTAGGAGGTCAACCAAGCACCTTGTGTCCGGCGACTGTAGTGGTCAAAACATGAAACCCAGAGCACTCTAAACACCCAAAGCAATCCTTGCATGCATGTCAGTTTTTCTCCACCTCTAGTCTACATCGCCGATAATATGTTTGTTGATTATTAATTCGTTTTTTGTACAGATTTGCTAGCTGGGTAGTAGATCACAAGATTTTAATCGTCACTGGGACGTGGGCCTTCCGCAACTTCTAAAGTGTCCAAATCGTAAACTTAAATCCAAATTTTTTTTTAAATTATACTAACAATAGTAAAAAAGTGATTGTCCAAGTAGGATCGGCCCATGGAACCATATTGGATCCAAGTGACAACAGCCTGTTATCCTTCCACTGCCAAGAGGGGGAAGTTTTCGCTGCTCTGTGAAACCAGCCTCACGCAGTGCCTTCCACTCTAGGAACCACAAGACCCGAGCCTTCGCACAAGACACATGGCTCAACTCCTGGCTTGGAACGGGCAGGCCCGAGGAGAGCCACAATGAAACCGAAACCATGTGTCGAACCAATGTCCAATCACCTTAATGCCTCCGCTTGGATTACAAGCAGGCGCTACCCCACTCAGCGAGCAAGTGGTCTCTTAACTTATTATTTAAACAGCGGGCTCTTTATATATAACTTCGATGTGGGATATGTTCTTCTTTCAGGAAAATCAAGTCGAGTGATGACTTTGGGGTGCTATCCGACGTGTAAAATCACTGTTCTACTCAAAATTGATTATTGAAAAAGATAAAATAGATATATCTGAATGAGAAACCAACGAATTATGTAATAGAAAAGAAAGGAATTGATCTCGACAGAGCCCTCATTTAGCTATCATTATCATACAAAATTGAAATGCTTTTGTTCTTTTCTATTTTAACACTAGTTCCCTAGTTTGCTGGCTTTTGATCAGATACATTGACTTTAAATCTTAGTTAGAATCAATTTCCATTAACCATTATTTCCTTTAAAAGTGAACGGCTAATCAAAATTTAACAGTATAAGTATATTCCATAGCCCCATAGCCATCCTCCATAACTGATATTGTAGAATATGTGGTAATAAAAAAGCCTCAAGTTAGACCATCTGCTTTCAAGTTAGACCATCCCTTGGGAACATGACTAGGACTCTGATGAGAGTCGAATGTACTAAGAATGTGTCTGATCAAATTCTTATGTAATAATTTCACATATATTTGAAGGATTATACCCTCGTTCTAAAGTTAAAAGCTACTCAAAGTCCAATTATTCAAAGCTCAAATCATTTTGAACAAATATATCACATAGAGCTACTCAAAATGTTGTACATTTGTTTTCGAACATTTTAGCAGCAGTTTGTTGAACTGTTTTAGCCATGTCTCTCACCCTATATCTCCAACTGACACCACCATTGCACCACCGTTCATCAAATCCATACTCATCCTCCCAACTGAAGACTTGCTGCCGCACTCGATTCAAGTCATTCCCTTTAACCGAACCATTAAGCCATTGAAGAACAAGAAGATATGCTCATTCGCTGGCTGTGTCGACTTTGAATGGCAAAGCAAGATGGCCTTAGACTTTCGAGCGTTGATGACGTGAGGGAGACGAACCCTTTTGTCTGTGTATTGGTAAACAAATTCCTTGAGTTAATCATTTACCTTTTACATACTTTTAGCATGGTCTAGCTTAGTTGTTTGATATATTTGAGAAATTCCAATGCTTGGTTGCTGCATGGTTCATACTCTGCTCATGCAATTCATAGTGCTGTCATGTTATAATTTGTTATTTATGTAATATGTGAGAAATTACTTGGTTGCTACTTGCTACAGCTTTCATTTCATCATCTTTTTTATATATTTTGTGGCTACTTTATCACTTTTACCTTGGAGTTTAGTCTATACATATGCATGTTTGTACATAGCTATTAAACTCTAGTCTGATCTCACAATGTTGATTTAAAAGTGGTTCAGCATGTGTGCATTTAACCATGATTTCAAATTTTTACGAATCATGTTTAAATATTGAACTTAGTGTAATTTTTCCAATCTGAAAACAACACGTATTAGACAATATTATATCAATTTTTGAGAGTTGTGAGGTTGCTAATAATACCTTTTTCACATGTAGCCGACTCCCAAACTCAAACTCATTTTACTTTAATTTTTTAACGCAGATCCAAAATTTATCTTTTTAAAAGAACTTCAATTTTTTTAAAAGGCAATTTATTAGGTGGCTTATCGCACCTCGTCAAAAAGATCGATAACGACTCTTATTTTCTTAATAAAATTCAACATTGTAATAAATTTTTCTATTTTTTTCAAATGTGGTCAAAATTATTTTTCAGTTAAAAATGATTTCGACCTCGGTAATATACACATAATTTAACAAAAAATCGTGACACATAAATAATAAAGTTAATAAAGTGTAAGAATTGAATTAAAATTAAAATTTGATATACACAAATACATTAAATTTCAATTTGATGTATACAAAAATCGTGATTTGAAACCGTCTATAAAGGCTTATAAATGTGGTTATCAAAGATTTGCTTAAGTTTTCATTATTTTATTTCATCTTAATCATTTTTAAAAAAGTCATTATGTTTATATTAATCTTGTTTCATAGGTGGGGATTTAGGACTGATTCAAGGGTATATTAAATGGCCTTAGTTTCTGTATGTTCCGGTCATTGCAAGGCCAGTCTTGGGCCGTCCAAGTGTTATTCATATATGGTTTCATTTCTTATGCCATTGGCTTCTAACTCATCATATATTTGTATTTTTATTATATTTGAATAATTATTTTAAAATGTAAATTTATTTATTATTAACATCAAATTTATTAAATATCTTAATTTAAAATTTAAAATTAATAAATATTATCACTAAGATGGAATTTGATTTAAATTAATAAAATATCCAAATTTATTAAATACCTTAATTTAAAATTTTAAAATAAAATATCTTTAAAGTAACACAATTAATAATTCAAATATTGGAATTCAAATTCATAAGTCCTATTTGGTAATTGACTTATAACTGATTGCTGATTGTAATGGTTTGTTTGACCACTTGATTTTATTAACTGTTTATTTAAAAGTGTTTGATAAAACTTAGTTGATAGCTGAAAAACTAATATGCGTAAAATGATAAATAAAGACATGACACATTTTATTGTTAAGTATTTATTTGTTTATAATACTTTAGACCTTATTATGTGAAATTATTGAAATAAAATACTATTACCAAGGAATTAAAACATCCATTATGAAGATTAATTAGTGAATATTTTTAAAATTTTAAATAAACAAATTTCTTAAGCTCCTTATTTGTAAATATTAACCTTGTGAAAATTGATAAATATTAATGGTGTACCAATATAATTGTAAATTATATTCTTAGTAGTGATAATTATGTCATGTTCTTAGTATGTAAATTAGTGATAATTATGTTACACTTTAAATAAATTTGTCAAGTAACATATTTCAATAAATATAAAGTTGCATAAAAAATCATTTTATACAAATAAATTGAAAATAAATTAAGAGTACATAAATATTCAAGAAATATTAAGAGTACATAAAGTAGCATATCTCATTACGCTTAAGAGCATGTGAGAAAGGGAGAGCAATTTTTTATCAAGCATTATCATATATGTCAATCCACATATCTCATTTACAATCAATTGGGAAAAAGTTGTTTATCCCAACGGTTTTCTGTTTTGAAGGTTTTAGCTCAACAAACTCTTACAAACCTCCATTCACCAAACACTACAAAGGTTGATTATCCAATCATTTATTTATGCTCAAATTAACTAAAAAAAATTCAAAACTCTGTTGGAGTTGATATTCTCAATTATTCTGAATGCAGTACATATAATAACTAAAATATTATCTTATCTGCAAAATGAATAAACGGAACACAAATTAAATGTATACAAGTGTCCACTAATCGATATTTAAATATTACATGAAATGAAACATGAGAATGGCACAGTTTTGTTTTGAATAAACATGTTTGGCATTGACGATGGGTTTGGGTCATGGGTGTGAGCTGATTTACTTCTTTGACGGGTTTTGTGGAATATGGAAAATGAAACAGGGAAGCCAAGTTTGTAAGTCGTGTGGAAACCCCATCTTGTAAATTGGACTAAACATAAACCATTTTAATCTCTTAAAAACATATTAAACATCCTATTATTAAATCATTAAAACGTCACTACATATATATATCTGCCGACGAATTTACAAGATTTTAAAATGTTAGATGGAGGAATTGAAAAGCAATTGCTTTCATGTCTGAATGAAGGGCAACAAATCACATGTTATTGACATCATTGGGGTTGATTTCTGAATTTCAATATCTTAATTTTAAGTGTAGGACAGCAACATGGACCGTCTCTTAGCATCTTTTTTGACTTTATTGCTCAATAATATGGTCCATAACATAGGATTTTGACTAAGTTCGGCAATAAGTCATTTTTGTCATCCAATCATATATATATGCTTCTACCTTACTCCAAGTTTCTTAGGTCAGCTCTTTCCCTCTATTTGAATGAGCTGATCAAATCATATAATCACACCCAGGAGTCAAGGTCTATAGCTAGCTTAATCAATAATAATAATCCCCTACCCAAGTCCTAATCAAAATCTTGCCTAAATCAAAACCAACTACCATGTCGGTTTTCGGTTGATCTCTTTATATATATATATATATCTATTTTAGTGTGTATATGTTATGGCACATCTATGTAAGATTAATTTAGTTTTAGGGAAAAATACTATTTATGATGGAAAATACAATAACCCTAAGATTTATTTATTAAATCAACTTTAAATAAAATGACAACTTTATGTTTTGCTAGTTACTTATTTTTGTTATTTTCAAGCTTTATATTCAATATTTTTAATTAAAAATAATAAAATATTATTATGTTAAATTATAAATTACATTATATTTTAATATAATTACAAGCATATTTTCAATTAATAATAAAATATTTATGTTTTCTTTTTTTAAGTTACAAGCACAATCACGTTGTAATCACAAAGAACAAATACGAATAACTATAATAAGAATTGATCATTGTAAAGTATGATCAGACTGATAGCTAGAATATATTTGGGCCTAGATTAAAAAAAAAAACTATATAGGACCTAATATGGTATGACAAATCAAAATAAATATGGATTGAGAATCCACACATGATTTATATAAAATGAGACTCAAACCTAGGATCTAAGTTCTTAGGACCGTAACATTGCTATTAAGCAAAGGTCTTTTGGCTATAGATTTATTTTAAAAAATTTGTTACCAATGATAATTATATTTTGCATAGAATAAATCCACTTTTGTATCTATTTGTATGACTAATATTTTAACCATCCAACAGTTGAATTTATTGATATAGTTTTAATTGTCATACATGTGAATTTTCAAACCGATCTGATATCTCTATTATATCGATCTAAAATAATATATATGTTAATATTTATTGAACGGCTGAAAGTTTCTTACATAAAATAAATAGTTATAAAATTTTAATTTACACCAAATTTGAGATGCACGATCTATATGAATAAAACATGACGATTAGATTGTTAAAATATTAACCATGCAAAAAAAAAAATACAAAAGAGTGTAAAACTGCTTTAATTTTATATTGATATAAGTATATCCTCTCATTATATTTTTAATTGAGATAGGAAAAATCAAATCAACTAAATGCTCAAATACAATTTCTTTTAATAATTAGGTAAATTAAATAAATTCAAACTGAGATTCTATTCTATGTAGGGGTGAGCGTTCGATTGAATCGAATGAAAAAATTTCGAGTTGACAAATCATATTTTATCATCCTAACTCATTTGAATTTTTTTAAACCGAGTCAAGTGATATGAAATTTAAATCGAATGGAATCAAATATATTTGTTCAAATTAAATTTTAAAATATAACTTTGGTGTTGTTTATTTTTATATGTGTAATTTTTTTTGAAAATATTTTTCTTTAAAGTTATTAAAGATGACCATACAAAAAAAAATTGGAGTAAACAAGTGAACAAATAAAAACAACACAACATGAGTCCAAGTAAACAACAACAATAATACAACAAGATTATAATAAAAAAACATAAACAAATGTCATAAGTAACGAGATTTCAAAAACAAAATCTTCAAGTTTTCAATCTAACAATAATTAATTGAGAAATATAAGTGAACAACATTATTAATGCTATTATGAAAATAAGATACAAAAGGTGGGAAATTATTGGCACTATAAATACTAACCATGGATGAAAAATTGAATACTCTTTCATCTTCTTTGACTTATATTTATTAGAAACACATCAGAAAATGAAAATCTATAAAAGTGCATCTTTTTTACTAGCTTTTGTGGCAGGTAAAATTATGCATCAAATCATAGAGGAAATGACCAAAGGGGCTCATGCCAAATGCTAACTTTGCAATCTGATGTTAGCAGATAATAATTCCAGTGGTAACTAAACGTAGGAAGCAAGACCTACCATAGCTTTTTTAATCGCAGACAATGGCAACAATGTAAACACAAATTGCATACTCTTTTAACATGCAACAACTATGTAGCTTATCACGAGAGATTAAGACAAACAACTTAATCAAACAGCAAACAAACACATTAACACCCAAATCAATCTCCATCTCATTTCTCTCTTACAATGCCTTCTCATCATCATCATCACAAGTTTTAACTGTCACTAGGGAATGTGCCCCTCACAAAAGAACCTCGGTGGTTGTCACCAGCGATGACTTCTTTAAGACGATATATGGAACCGAGCACCCTACCAGTCTTCTGTCAAAACACAAGAGATAAAAAAAGCAACGTCAATGATATCCAAGGCATAGTCAAGTCAATATCATAGATGAGAAGGAGAAGAGGGATGAAACAAAGGGAAAGAAAATTAAGAAGGCAGAACACTCAATCTGCACAATACTATAACAGTTTAGCTCTAAGACAGTCGCCTGCAACAAACAACTTAGCTTGGTAGGCGTAGGAGCTGGGCGAAGCGGTAACGAAGCTTAGGTGGACAGTGGTGATGCAAAAGGGTGAGGGATGGCCAGATGGGAGGGTGGAACTAATGAAGAAGAAGATGGGGGTTTAAGGATATTTTTGGGGACTATTTTGCTTTGGGGTAAAGGGTGGGTGAGGCAGACGGGGGAGGGGGAAACGGAAAATGTTTGGGGTAAAATGTAAAATAACAAAACTAATTAATAATATAAATTTAAAGTTTAAAATATTATAGTTTAATATTTAGTTTATAAATAGAATAAATAATTGACAAATTATCAACCAAGTTAAATATAAATAATTTAATTTTTAATAGCTGATGAAAGGTTGATTAGTTAAAGGAAAAAATTGCAAGCAAGCTATCCATAAATGGAGGAGGGATGTCATTTAATACAAATCAGTTAAATATACATACACGTAGTTCGTATACAAAAACAAAAACAAATAATGCAAAGACCTGTTGGATGATGCCAAATCTAACTCTTGAGTTACTAAAATAAATGCTTCATGGACCGACAAATTAGCCAACACAAGACAAATGTCTTCTGATTTCTCCCTTTTAAAACTATAATTATGTTGCCAAAAACTTTAACCATGAGATAATTGATTAATCATTACTATTTGAATTGCAAAAAGAAAGCAATGCCTTTTTTATTTATTTAGAGGAGATATGTCAATTTCCCCACACCAAGACTTGCTCCTTCACCCACTTTTTTCTTTTTTTAATTTATATATTTAATAATCACTCTTGTTTGAAAGAGCCAAAAGGAGTGGAAATAACAAATAATGATAACAATCTTTAGCAAACGTCAAACGTATAATTATTTTCGTGTTTGAAAGTTCAATAGAGGGTTGAAGATTCTTGTGTAATGATGATGGCAAAGCTTTAAAAAATTTGGTGATGAAAGTGATGACGATGCTGATGAAGAGTATTTTCCAGGAAAGTCACCACTTTTCCGGGAAATTGCTCTCATAGTCTCATCATTTTATTGGTCCACGCCATAATTTCAGGCCATCAATGGAAAGAATAAATGTAGTATTATTTTATAATATTTTAGGGTAGATATGATAGATCAAATCTTATTAAAATTTGAGTCACTTTTTTTTTTAAATAAGCAATATACCAAATATATTTATACATTAAATTACTCTTAAAATAACAAAAAAATACTGTCTTTCAATTAACATCCGTTCTAGATTTGATCCACAATAATCCTTACCCTTTATGAAAAAATACTGAGTTAAGAAATTAATAATTCTAATCCTTTTGTTTCCTATTAAATATCAAATTCTAGAATTTATGCTAGTAACCATAAGATAATGATTTAATTAATTCAATTCATAAATAGGGCTTAAATGCCAAAAAAGTTCTTATAAAAATCATTTAAAAAATTAACTAAGATGAGTGTTGTGAAATTTGGGGATTGGATTTTGAGTTATAATCATTACTTAGGAGAGTGTTCAACGTTTGAAGCTGAGCTTTGGGACATTTTGGATGGGCTGACTATTTTAAACAAATGTAGATATGAGAGAATGTTGTTTCATACGGATAGCATGGAGGTGATTAAAGTCTTTGAAGACAAGCAATAAAAGGATGCAAATTCAGCCTTGGTTAAAAGAACCAAACAGTTATTAAAATACGGAAGATTGTGGTTTTTCAAATATGTTTCGAGAAGAAATAATCGAGCTGCTGATGGGATTGCCAATTTGACTTCTTATAATAAGAAAGATGTCTAGATTTTTTAAGAGATTTGTAAGAAAATTTTACAAGACTTATGTTTAAATAAATTAAATAGCTTTCTACTTCTAATAATTTGATATAAGCACTTTGAGTTTGTTATATTCATAAAAAAAACCTAAAATTTTAATTGAAAATTGCAATCAATTAAACCCTAATCAAAACATAGTAATCATTTCAACACTTGAAATATAATTTTTATTGAAGCAATTGATGGGCCATTAAGGGCCAGTTCTGCATTGTTTTCAAAAGTACTTCTGACTCCAAAAACACTTCTGAAAGAAAAGCTGTGCAGAACAAGCTGCTTTTTGCTGAAATTTTTAGCTTTTCAGAAGTGCTTTTCAAAAGCACTTCTGAAAAGGAGAAGTTAAAATTTTTAACTTTTCCTCTCCCAAAAGCACTTTTAGTGCTTAATTACTTTTTCACCCCTCCAATAACATAGTACTTCCCCTTTTTTTTCTTGGTACTTAATTATAAATGTGTTAAAATCGTTAATTAAAAATAAAAAAATATTTTTTAAAATACTGATTACAAATATTTAATAGTTATATTTAAATATTTAAAATATAGTTTATATATTCTAATTAAATTTTATAAATAATTAATATTTATTGCTTAAAAATATTTAAAATTTATATTTTATATATTAAAATATTAACAAGAAGTTATAATAATTTTTTTATATTCTTACTAAAATATAATAATATTAACTAATTTAAATATTATTTAAATGCATATTTGTTATTTGATAATAACATGTCTAAAATGGACACTTATTTCTCAAAAGTACTTTTTGACAGCAATGCTAAACACTTAAATTTTAAATTAAACTTTTCAAAAGCACTTTTTCACAGTACTTTTCAAAAGCACTTTTCAAAAGCATTGCCAAACTAGCCCTAAGTAACGATGAGATGGCTTTTGTGGAAAAAGTAATGTTATACCGACTAATGTGACATTTGATGTAAAAATATGGTAATGAGAATACCTTAATTGATTTTTTTAAATTAATTTTCAATGATTTAATAGATTTTTAGAAATTATACAAAATTATTAAAAAATAAAATATTATACAAATATATAAAAATGGTAAAAAAATTACAATATTTAACTTTTAAAAATTTTATAGAAAATTCAGTAGTTTTTAAATTCTTATAATATTTAATATAATTTATTTAATTTGTTCTATAATTTTCTCTTTTTATAATATTTTTACAATTTTAATAAAATTTACTACTTTTTGTTTTTCCTCTCCCGCTATCATACGTCCATCTTTATTAATTTCTCAATTAAAATAATTAATTATAGCTCACCTTCAACCACCAAGCACTAAACTCATTATCACTTAAACTCATCACTTGATATTTCACAAATTTGATTACCATCACACTTTAAACACTCATTTCCTAATTAGCAAAACCAAAGACACTAAAATTTCAAAATAACAAAAATATATATATATTTTTCTATTTTGTATAACTTTTTTTAATAAATTTATTTATAATAAGTTTTATAAACTTTTAATAAATTTTATGATTTTTTATGGTTTTAATAATTTCTAAGAGTTTTATAAAATTTACATATTTTTACCTAATATACTAATAATATTTAATTTATTATAATTTTTATAATGTATATATTTTCCTATGATTTCTAAATTTTCATATTTTTAATTAAATATTAATAATATTTAATAATAACTTCATAATTTTAATAATATTTTTTATAATTTTGAAGGATAAATAATTAATTAATTAAGCTATCATAAAATAATTAAAAATTAATTAAGTCTTTTATATAAGCATTTTTCGCATTAAACACAAAATCAAACGAGACATCAATTTTTTTCCTTATTAGCTATCATGTGAGTAATCACATTACATTTTAAAATTTTAATTTATTACTAATTTTTTATTAAAATTTAATTAATGCAATTTTGAATTAAAAATTTAATTAATTTTTTTTTATCACTTTATAAGAGTTCATCTTTAGAAAAAAAGGAAGGGACGAGCAATTGGGACATCAGGTGGGGTAAGACCTACTAGTTTCCTTAAAGAGGGAGCATCTCACGAGACTTATCAATTTTCCTTTTCATTTATTTATTATTTATTTTTTTAATTTTGCAAGCGTATTATCCCTTTCTTTCTTTCTTTTTCTTTTTCTTTTTTAAAAAAATTATCACGTCTAGTTATTTGTTTAATTGAAAATTTGGTCCACCAAGTTTTTAATTTTGATAAAAAAAAACTTTATAATTGGAACTAATTATATAAAATATTTAATAAACAATAATTTGAATTCACAAGTCAAATTAAATCATATCGAAACGAAAATGTATAAAACAAACTAGATTATATCACATCCATTATATGAATGTCCCGTTCATGATATGAGTAAAAAGAAAAAATATTAAAAAATAATCATTAATTATTTCACGTGTAAATTGATAAAATATTTATGTGCATATTCATCAACATGGGGTTTGATCTGGTTTATTTTTTATTTGGTTGTCTTTAAAAAATTTATACAAAAATATAAAAATTACTATTATAAAACTATTTACTACTTTAATATAATATTGTTTCTAATAAAGTTTCTAATTAAATTATTATTGAATTTACTCACGACATGCATGTGGAAACTAAGGATTTAAAACACTAATGTGTATTAAAAAATAACATATAACAAATAATAAAATGTATGGTTTTAAACTAATAAATTATAAACACATTAAATATATACAATATTAAAATAAAAAATGGATTAAATTGTGAGTAAAACGAAATTTAAACACATAAATACATTAAATAAATAATATTAAATGCATTACAATTATTTATCATGGTTTTGTCAAAAATTACAAGCTAATATCGAGTAAACTTGTAACACCAACTCAATTAACAACATTATTAATATATATATATATATATATAGATCCACTTATATAATGTAAAAACTAAAGTAGTTTTACACACTTCCTTAGTAATTTTTATGATTAATATTTTAATAATCCAACTGTTAAATTTATCAATATAATTATACTTGTCATATATGTAAATTTTCGAACTGATCCAATATCTCTATCATATCGATCTAAAATACTTTATAAATTAATATATATTCAACAGTTGATTTTTTTACATAAAACAAATAATTAGAAATTTTAAATTTACATCAATTTTGGCATGCGTGATCTACATGAATAGATCATGAAATCTAAGGTTGGATCGTTAAAATATCAATCATATAAATAATTATAGAAGTGTGTAAACCTACTTTACTTTAAATTTTACACAGTGTAAGTGGATATCTCCCATATATATATATATATATATATATATATATATATATATAATAGAGATAATAATTTGTGTATATTAAAATGAAAATGTATAAAATACATCAAAATGAAGGTTTGGTTGGGTGGTAGATTTAAGGTTTTATTAATCCAATTTGTGCATATTTAAACCATATCATATGCATATTTTAATTGTTTTTTTGTTAAGATAAAAAAACTAAAATACCCTCAAATAGTATAATTTATTTTAATTACGAAATGACATTTTCGTAATTTCCTAACTGAGTTGGTGACTCGATTAAAGGTGATACCAACTCAGTAAAACACTTAGATATATAGATATACAACTAATGGGGATAATAACTTGTGCAAATTAAAATAAAAATATATAAGATGCATTAAAATGAAGTTTTTGTTCAGTAATAAAATTAAGATTTTATCAAGTCATTTTGTTTGGGTTCAAATCCCCTCCATAAGAATATTTTAATTGGTTTTTGTCAAAATGAAAAGACTAAAATATCCTCAAATAGTATAACTTATTTTAATTGTGAAAGGACATGTTTATAATTTTGTAATTGAGTTAATGACCCAATTGAGAGTGACGCTAACTCAATACTAGATTGTTATACACCAATGATAATACAACCCGAAAAGGAGATAATGTAACACCCCTAACCCGTATCCGTCGTCGGACTAGGGTTAAAGGCGTTACCAGACAAATCAGAACATTTTACACACAATTCATATACATCATCTACAATTATAGTCAAACATTACCATAGAGTCCCTTATATAGGTCATCGATACCTTAAACATGTATTAGAAAAGGGTCAGGACTAAACCGAGCTCGTACAAAATTTTTTGAAACTTAAATATTTTTCAAAATTGTACAGGTCACGCGTCCGTGTGAACAGGCTGTGTGCCTCCACGGCTTTAGACACGCCTATGTGTCTAGGCCGTGGCAAAGCAGGGCATACATACTGACTTGACCACACGGCCACATGACACGCCCGTGTGCCAGGCAGTGGTCGAAACTGACTTGGGACACACAACTAGCCACACGCCATGTGCCTTGACCGTGCTCGAGACTGACTTTAAATTGTAGGACTACCTCAGGAGACACACGGCCGTGTAACATGACCATGTGTCGCACACGGTTGAGTCACGCCCGTGTGGACAAAAATAGGCCATTTGAAAAGTCAATTTGCCACCCATTTTGAGTCATACCTACAAGCATAAAACCAAACACATTTTATACGAAATTCTAGCCAATTCATACAACAAAACATACACTATTCATGCTATATCATAAACCATCAAATTCATGCTTATAACCATATCAAAATTATGCCAAAACATAAGTCAAAGTTATACCAAAACCTATGTTTCATAACCTCAATTTACTTCATGTATTCTCATACCAAATCCTCAATTAAGCACACACCAAAACTTACCAAATTGACTAGTTCACTTGGTCATTCATGAACACATCACATAGGCATAATTTGCATCACATATTATATACCAAAATCAAACTATAAATTCAACCATAATCCAGCCATATCACATGGCATGATATACACATTACAAAACATATTCTAATACTTCTAGCCTATACATGCCATACTCTAATATTTACACTTTCAAAATGTACCAAAATAGAGTTCGATAGTGTGGTGATGATCCTCGACGATCTCCGAGCTCCCAGTAGCTTTGATATCTATAAAACAGTAGAAAAACACACAGAGTAAGCTTTCAAAAGCTTAGTAAGCCATATACAAATAAATTTATCATTCAAAACATGAAAACATCATGAAATTACATATACTCCATGACTAAATACAATCTCAAACCACATAGTTCACAAACACTTCACATATTCCTAATCCATTTACACATATAGCATATTTTCTCATACTTATAACACATATCATCACTTGTACATTTACTTACCTTTTATTCTCCAACAAAGTATACATTTCAAACATACCTGAATCGAATACACATTTCATATAATCATTCATATCTCAGAATGCCCGTTGAACCGTTTGGAATCATAAGGATACGTGGATAGCTCGGAATGCTCGTATAATGCCAATGTCCCAGACGTGGTCTTACATATAATCAAATATCGATGTCACTATCCCAGATAGGGTCTTACACGAAATCAAATACGATGTCAATATCTCAGACATGGTCTTACACGTAAACCATAAGTCGATGCCAACGTCTCAGACGTGGTCTTACACGAAAACACATATCAGATCCTATGTCATGACATATGTATCCTAACTATTCTTATGGTTCATATGGGGCTTTTCGGACATCGGAACTTTGTCGATACTTTCTCAGATATCTCATATTCAAGGCATAAAGCCATTCATCATTGTTCAATAGTATATAAGCATAAATAAACCATTTCAAATACATTTATTTGTATATAGACTTACCTTGTACGGATTTGAACGAACGGAGTTGACTATTCAATAACTTTCGACCTTTCTCGGTCTAATTCTGTTTTCTTTGGTTCTTGATCTAAATCAATTCAAATTTAACTTATTCAAACTCATATTCATTCAAATCAATCCAAAAACACATATTTAGGGCATTTTACAAATTAGCCCTCACATTTACACATTTTAATACTTTAGTCCTTTATTCACAAAATCACAAAACACACATATATAATTTTCATATACCCATGTTAGGCCGAATTCTTATAGTATTCACATAAGTCCATATTTTCCATTTATTTCACATTTTAGTCCCTCAAAATCACCTTTTTACAATTTAGTCCATATTACTCAAATTCATCAAAAATTCAAAGACAAAACTTAGTAATCTAACACATATCTTCCATTTACTAACATCAAACTTCATAAATCTCACACTTTCATCAATGTCTCAACTCAAAATCATCAAAAAAATCAAAAATTGAGTCATGGGCTTGATAGAACACTAAGCAACGATCACAAAAACGTAAAAATTATAAAAAACGAAACAAAAACGAACCTTTAATTGAGCTTTAGTATAGCCTAACCCTAGCTAACTCTTTTTCTTTCTTTTCTTTAATATTTTCAACACTAAGATGAACAAAAATGACTAATTTTATGTATTTTGTTTTATTAATCATAAGTTTATTTCATCATTTACTATATTAACCTTGCTAATTCATTAACAAAAAACATATAAACCATGGATATAAATGTCCACTAACCTTTACAATGGTTAAATATCAACATAAGGACCCCTCAATTATAAAGACATAGCAAATAGGCATTTTAGCAAATAGAACACATCTTTTACATTTCACGCGATTAGGTCCTTTTATCAAATTAAGCACACAAACGATTAAATTTTCATACGAAACTTTCACACATGTCAATTCACATATAATAAGCACGAAAAATAATTTTAAAATATTTTTCTAACTCGAATTTGTGGTTCCGAAACTACTATTCCGACTAAGGTCTAAACCGGGCTGTTACAAATAAGATTCGGGTTGCCTACCCGCTCCTTGGCAAGCCCCACCAGATGGATATGCGCGAGGTGTACAACGAAGAGAGCTCGCGATATCAACTCGCACAAGCTGAGGGTAGTTCGCAGTCCCAGCTCGTATATATCCAAGGAATTCGCATGTAAGGGACCACAAGGCCTAATAGGCGACCTAGAATGATACACATGTTTAATATGCCCGCGGCCTACTCAAAATGTCAGTCCTATGAATAGTGGGGTCAAGTCCATGAGAATGGTACACATGTTTAATATGCCCGAAGCCTGCTCAGAATGTCAGTCCTATGAATAGTGGGGTCAAGTCCATGAGAATGATACACATGTTTAACATGCCCGATGCCTATTCAGAATGTGAGTCCTATGAATAGTAGGGTCATGTCCATGAACATTAAAGTCAAATTATGAACAGTGATAATATTTATAAATACCCAAATATTCCCTTTAATGAAATACACAAAAAACTAAACAATTAAAATAAATAAAAATCGGGTCACGATGACTACCCACGGTTTGAACAACTCCTTTTAATTTTCCCCACATCTACAAGTCATATGAGAAGACACATAAACGTGAGCTAACTTCATTCTTCCCCACACCCTTTACCCCTCTCACTTAATTACATCCCTCAACTGATTTAATTTTTATCATTTATCCCATTTTCAGACACCACCCACATGGTACATCATCAATCTGGGATGACCCATTTCTCTTTTATTTTTTTTAATATTAAAGATAAAAAATAAAATTCCAAAGTACTAAAAATCTACGACAATAAATATAGATATTTGATTATTTATTTATTAATATTTGGAATTGGTTATTTAAATAGTGTATTTTGTGACAGGTATGTAAGAAGAAGTTTCGAAGCAAGTGTATATATATGTAGACACATGGTTGATTTTCAACGAACATGTCCAACAACAAAGATTTCCAACTTTTTAGTGTTTGAAAAAAAGCTTCAAAGGAAAGTCAATGTAAATGCGTTTATTTTCTTCTTTATATAATATATTGTTAGAAAATACTTTAGGAGAATGAAATTAAATTATAATTGTATCTATTATTTTAATAATTTTATATTTTATAATTTTTAAAAGATTAAATTAATTTTTTATTATTTTTAAGGAGACTAAAATATAATTTTATTTTTATTAATTAAAAATTAAAAATTACTGGGACAAATAGACAATTAAAAATAACCAATGTTAATACATATTAATAAAAAAATCAAATTACATAACGAATTGACCAAAAGGATAGTAGCATGGAAAAATAATAAATACTAATAATAATCCTTCATAGATACTGTATCTTTCTAATGATCATTTACAGATATAAAATTAAAAAAGAGAGGAGATTGATCAGTAATTCTACTGTTCTTTTCTTGTCTAGAAATTAATTAATTAATTACAGTTACATTACCTTTTAATCCACTGCAAACCCTTTTTAACCCAAAAATAGAGAGGATGTGGGTTTTTTTTTCTGTTCTCTCCCATTATTTTGTTACTAAATTCTATATAAAACTTAATTGATTAACATGCTGCAGAAGGATTAGTAACGGGTTTATAGAAACGAGGCTTTGACGGCATCGAAAATGGATTCTTGGAATTCCCATCGCCGGCAACGCCGCCGATTCTTTCACAAGATGGGCACATGGTGAGAGTGGCCGTCGGCATGTTCATGCAAAAGGGTTGAGCCGCCGTTTTCAGTGATCTGAGTTCTTGTAACTCCTTTTGCAGTCTCCTGTTTTCGTTTGTGAGTGTCTCACAACACCTCTTCAAAAACTCACAATCCACCTCAGTTTGCTTAAGCTTGGTCCTGCAAGCTCAACAAAACACTTGGTTAGAAAAATCTAAAGTTAAAAACAAGCTGGGAAATTTTCCAGGTTATGGTTTTAGTTACCTGGCTCTCCTGTTTTGAAACCAGACTTCAACTTGCCTAGGTTTCAGGTTTAATTGCCTTGCTAAAGCTTGTTTTTGGTTCTGTTTTCATGATATGTACCAGAAAAAGATTTAATTAATCAAAGCTGATATAGTGAGAAATATAAAAGAATAATTGGAGAGAGGCTTACAGGATTGAGGGTGCTATGTTGTTTGAAGCTTTCCTCGAGAAGAGCCGATTGTTGTTTGGTGAGTCTAAGTTTCTTTCTTGCATTGACGCCATCTTCGTCTTCATCGCTAACTCTACACGAATTCTTCTCTACCTCTACTTCTTCGCAGCTATGGTCTCTCTCCCTCTTCACCCTACCACTAGAAAACGATGAAACAGCACTAGGGGGAGAACCTGGACGGTACAAATCACCGGCGGCAGCGGTGGGGGGAGAGTCTTCATGGCGATGATGAAGATAACCACCACCTTTGTTGTTGACATCAACCTTTTTGGCAACAGTAACTCCGTAGCTATCACCTGAAAGACCCAGCGTAAGGAATGGTTCAAAACTTGTGACCGGCGCCACCTTGGCTGTTGACTTCTTGGGCGTTTGGTTGTCGGCCTTGGATGGAGTTTCCGGCGTCGATGAGAAGCCTAACCCTAGAACAAGTCCCGTATTACATGCATCATCAAGACCCATTAAGCTAAGCTTTTTTAGGTTTATATCAATGGAGTTTGACAAATTTTTTTTTTTTTTAATGGTTGTGAGAGATGAAGGAAATGAAGAGAAAAAGAGAGGAAAATGGAAAGGAAGAATGGGTTCAGAAGATAAATGGCGTTTGTAAAAAGGACCTTAAGAGGGGAAAGAGAAATAGTAAGATTTTTGTCGAGTGGTGGAGTAATTGAGTGGATAGGTGGAATCGCTATGATTATCATTTATTAATAAAATAAATTAATATAGGACCTGAAATTTAATCAATTTTGGTCATTATTAGTGTATAAATTCATTACAAATTTATTTTTTTTTTAAAGTAATCTTATTTAAAACTAATTAAATTAATAATTTTAATGTGAAATTTTGGAAAATTATGAAAGTTATATATATATATATAATATAAGTTGACTATTTGAACCCACCAGAGACCAGAATTATCTCCATTATATTAGTAACCAAAAAACAAGGCAATTTCCTCTCTCTCTTTTAAAGCTATAGAAAAATAAAATCCCACAATTCACGTGGCAATACGAAACACATCAAGAGAATGATTCGTCACCACTTAACGTACCAATTTTTTAATTATTATTACTGCCACTTTTTCTTTTTCCTTTTTAATTAATTAATTACTTATTTTTTTGTACATTGTTTTATTTACTTTGCATTTTTCATAATTATTACTAAATCCCATATGCATTTGTTTAACTAATTAACTTTGATGATGCGTGGGATGAATAAGGAGGAGATACAAAAGAATGGTAGAGTTGATAAAGATTGATTCACCTTATTTGGACACAGAGCTAGAGATTATACAGAGTGGGGCTGCTAGTGATGGAGATAGGCTGAGAACAAAGTGGTAGTATGTAGGCTAGAATGTTTGAGAGTTGATCCCCTTCATCGTCTTGAGAGTTATTTATAGGTGAGGTCTCATGCGAATTAACGGATGGATTGATTATCAGGCCATCATTGTGGGATGCATGGGGAGGATGTTCGTAATGAGACTCACTGTCATTCCCTTTGAATTGTGGCATCCTTCTATGTGGGGAGTAGTTAAGCCAACATAGGGTTCGATGGCCTAAAGAATCACATTCTTAACAGGAGATCGAATACCTGGGTTAGCAAAAGATGGTATCCTTCCAGGAAGCAGGCGACTAGCTTCTTTGAGCAGCTACATCCTATCTCGTTGGACAATCAAATCGAAAGGCAAAGCTTATTGATAGCCTCCCAATCTACAGCAGGTGAAGTGCACTTCTCATATGGTCGTTGCCACGTGTCTTAAGTTGGTAGAAGTAGAATAAACATCAAACTAACTTTCATCCTGTTGACAAAAAAAAAATTCATATACATATATAATTATTCCCTCGATCATTTTTATTTAAAATTCAATTACAAAATGTATAATTATTAAGATAAATTTATTTAGAAAATTTCAGAAGTACTCCATGTCTAACCTTTAAGGTTTAAAGATCTGTTTTTTTTTCTTTCTAAATATATCTTCATTATTTCTTTTTGTTTTCAATCTTTCCTAAACAATATTAATTGCTACTAATTTATATAAAATAAACATGGCCAAAATTTTTGCACCCATTCAAAGATTGCTTATGCTATAAAATTTTCTTTTCAAAGAAGCAAAATTGATTATATGATTTATAATAATAGTAGTATTATTTGGTAATTATTAAAGCCTGCCTTAATTTGAAATTATGATATCAAAGGGGGGACATCATTGGATATTAACAAGTTCCCTTTATTACATACCACATGAACTGTCTCCCCCTCCATTCCTTGTTTAACTGTATAGACATGGGTATCATGTCAACATGCTTTACCAACTATTTTCCCTTGATCCATTATTTATTTATTTATATATATATATAAAGAGGCTGGTGGGTTTATATTCTTTCCCTTGCTCATTATGATTGTGGAGATTAGAACAGGATTGCCCACTATCTCTTATAATTTCAAATGATAATTTTACTTTTCAACCTTTAGCTTCAATCATCATGTGATTGTGGTAGCTAGTTTCTTTGTTTTCTTGTTTGTTTGCTAGGAAAATTAAAAAAAGGGGGGGGGGGGGAAGTAGGTAGAAAATTAACACCATGGGAGAGTTTCAAAGAGTTATAATTCATCATCAAGAATCCGGAACTTAGCTTAACTTGAAAGTTGATGTGGAGAGGTTTGGGGCCTACTGGTGTAATCTGCCCATTCCCCTGCCCCCTAGATATATATGTTGTGTATATATGCACTTCCCAATAATGCTTTTGTCGGCTATATATACTGATTAACAAGTTTGGTTAACTCATTAAAACATTATTAAAACCCTAAAATAATTCTGACAAAACACTTGCATATTGCATGAGATCATGCTTTTGTTTTAGGTTTGTTGATCCCACAATGATTCCTCGTTGATTAGTCTTTGATTAATTAGTTTTGTGGTTTACTTAAGTTGGAATTACTCTATTAGGTGTTTTTACATTTAAATTAATAAATAATGACCCAAAAATAGTAGATTTATTAATTAATTTTTAATTTTTTTATAAAATTACATGTTAATATAATGATGAATATATATTTTAACTATTGATAATTTACAATTCATCTTTAATTTTTTTAAAATAATTTTCTAACTTCATCCGTATCATATAAACTAAACCCCAAAAATGACTGAAAAAAACCAATGATTAAGACATAAAAATGATGGGGAATGTAAGTTTCATTCAGGGACTCTATGGTCCCTAGGACAGTTATTTATCAGAGAAAAGTGAGGTGCACCCTTGTTCCAGGAAACATAATGACTTCTTTTTCTCTATAGTTTAGTATTTCTTTTTATTTTCTTATAACTTAATTATCATTGGATCAAATTTGAAACTTCGCATAAAATTGTATTATTGTTGCAAATCAATTGAAATTTGGAAAGGATATTCAGTTTGATTAAGCTTTTCTGTTTGCTGATCTTCAAATTTGGCTCAATTTGGTGGGTTTACGGCGATAGCACATATTTTTAGAGGAGAGTTAGCCAACGCCATTGAATGGCAATAACAAATGCCAAACTTAAATGTGGCATCTTTCTTTTCCAATGAAAATAAAATTAAGGGTAAACTTCATTCAATTATTGGGTAAGTTTTTTTTTAACCACTTAACTACGAAAAGTTACAAAATAGTCATTTAATTATTCAATTTTTTGTCACCCGTCGTTAAATAGTAAAGGAAAGATGATGTGATGATAACTTTTAAAATTGACATGACAGCAACTTTAATCCTCAACTTTCGAACATTATGTTAATCTAATCTTGATTCTAAAAAAATTAACCCTCAATGTTTACATATTATTCAATTTGATTATTTGTCAATTTTGCTTTTCTTTATGACACTTTCACTTAAAAAGCTAAAAATCCAAATCTATCAACAAATTTGATTAGAAATGTACCAAAAATGGAAACATCAAAAAGTCCAATATAATAATTTTCATCTTTTCTCATTTTTTTTAAAGTTAACTCTCAACGTCACAAATAAAAGTAAAACTTAAAAAAGACCAAATTATACAATGTATAAATGTTGAGAGTTAAAATTTTTATTATGTCAATTTTAAAAATTACATTGTTAATAATTTAACGACTAATGACAAAAAAAAAAAAAAATTGGATCACTACAAGTGTAGTTCATCCTAAAAGTAATTAATAAACTAATACCATAATAATGAATATTTATTTGTCTTTAAATCTAAAAATTAAGCATTACCTTTAGTCAACAATCTCTTATAAACATGAGAGTTTAAATTTAATCCTAAGCAACACTATTCTCCTCCCATTTAAAACAAAAAAAATCACCTTTTATAAGACATAAATATGTTTGTTGGCAAGGTTAGGAAAAAGAATTTTCTCGAAGAAGAAAAAGGGATAAAAATTACCAAAGGGCAATTAATGTTGCTGTCGAATCTAACCAAATTGAATTTAAGTTATTTATTGTAGCAAAAGAAATATTAATGGGGTTTGTCACAGGGAATGATAGTGGCCGAAATTATTGCTGTATGCCATAATTTTAATATTATATAAATGTGTATTTTGCATCATAGCAAATAATGGGAATATAGAGTGAGTTCAATCTTGAGCCAAAAATGTCATTGTCTTCCGCATAAAGATGAACCATTGTGATTGCAAACGGTTTAAACTCTCCATTCCTTGAAAATACAACCGAGGCAAATGACCATTCCTAAGTAAGATGTGTGAAGCTTCCTTCATGTACCATAAGATCCCCCGTAGGGTTAAATACGTATTTGATTCGTGAATCACAATACTTGTATTACTATTCTAGTTGGTACGTAATGAATAATTAATTATCTTACCTAAATTTTCATTTCATCAAAGCTTTGTTTTCTTTCTTAATTTTTTGACCCTACACGATTAGCTACAATGATGATGTGCCGTCATTTTTTTTTAATTGATTTTATCCAAGTTAAAACAACAAGATCAAATCATGACATGACATGATTTTTTCTTTTGCATGTGTCATGATTACATAATATTTTGGTCAACTAATAATGTAAATGACAAAGAAAACAGTTCTTAATAAACATAGCTTTTGTAATTATGAAGTTTTAATGCGAGGAAATTATAAAATTTAATAGATGAAATGTGCATTTAATCCTTTCCGAAATTTGGTTGGTTATTGGATTTTACCTAAACTTGGTAAAGAAATAAAGAGATAGATCCAAGAAAAAATAATAATGTCAATTACATTAAAATTTAAGATTTGTCCAAGTACATTAATTAAGCACCAATTCGACTATTCTTATTCACACGATAATAATTCTACTTTAAATTCCAAATCCCGACAAAGTAATTATCATTTCAAATTTCGTTTACGGATGATTATGTAATAAGTAATGTTGTAATTTCTTAACATGTGTTGATTAATTCTACAAAGAATACTTTAACCATACGTAATTAATCGAGTTATAAGAAATTTGATTTGAATTTGATAACGTTTCAAGTTTTGAGTTACGTGTTTACACTGATTGAATTAAATTTGATTAAGTTTGTTTATAGAGTAAAATATGAGTTTAATTTTTATATTAGATTCTAAATTTTCTATTGAAGTTTGAATTGAATTACTTAGTGTTAACATAATTGAGAGCATGTAAATATTATATTTACACCAATCATAATCCATTTAATCTATCACCACCATAAGAATGTCACCAACAATCTTAAAGCATTTAAAGAAAGTTTAGAGTTTAATTATCAAGAGCTAATTGCGAATTGAGTCTTAACTTGATTAATATGGGTATTATTGCCAATGCAGGAGGACGTGAGTTTGAGTGCGCTGAAACACATTATTCTCCTCTTTATGAATTAGGGAAGGGTTATGATAGTTCTAGGCATTATGTTAAAAAGAGTAGATATAATTAGAACCTATAATGAGATTATTAAAAAAAATTATCAATAGTTAATTTTTTAATGCATTTGTAATAGGAATAATATTTTAATATGTTGAAAATAAAATTTTTAACTTCATAAGTGGAGTTAAAATGTCATCACATATTCTTAATTAATATTTAAAGGAATTAAAAAAAATCATTTTAACCCACTTGTGAAGTAGGGAACGTTCATATTACTCCAATAAAACCAAAGTACACAACTTAGAACTAACCAAGCAAGTTAAGTACAGTTTGGGGAAAGATAAACAAATCTATGTGTACCTAACATGACAAAGAAAACAAATCAACAACGTGGAGCTGGCAGTCCATCCGAATGTGTACTAAAGAAGAAGGTGGCTTCCTATTACAGCCAAATAGACACATCTTTTGGGTGGGCAGACAAGCAAGCCAGTAAATAGCCATATTAGCTTCTCTTGGAATCAAATTCAGTCTAACATTTAGAATTCTAAAAAGCAGAGCATCATTTAATTCGCCAAAGTTTTCTATCATGTCCCTTTTTGAACTCATTTGTGAGCCTAATAATTGGTGGTGGGCTGTGGGCTTTATAGGGAATTAGGTATAGGAGGCCATAAACTACTTGAGCCGGGCCTCAACGGGCAGATTCCCCTATTCAAAAAACTACCATGAGATGGGAGTAACGAAATTCAGCATGCTGGGGAAAGAAAAAACAAACTGTAATCACTAGTTTTTTGTTTATAGTGGTTGCCATAGGTGGGGTGGGGCAAACTGCAACCATGTGAAACATGACTCAATTCCATGGATGCCTTAAATTAACTAAAACATCTGCTTTTTCCCCTTATAAATTAGTTTAATTGATTGTGGGGGCAAGGAGTAAGGACAAATCCTTTGATTTGCTTGTTAAGCAAAGCAGCAGCAAAAGTTTAGGCCAAAAACCACAAGGATTCAGAGGCATATCTCCACCACTTTCTAGCTGCAAAAAAGGAAAGCTAAATGTTTGCAGAAAGGAATGCAAGTTTCCACTTTTCAAAACCTACCAGCAAATCCCTCGAAATAGGAATTATGTTACTTGTACATATAAAGTCATAATCTTTCAAATATACTCTTCCCTTAGAACACACATGTTTTCTTTTCCGTTGTTTTTGAAATCAGAACATAGTGAGGAAGAGGAATATACATATAGTAAGATATTCATGTTTGATTTGAAATGGCTAGAAATGGTGATGTTGGTTGAAATCGAGGCAAGATGTTGAGCCAACTTTTGAAAAATGGTTGGACAACCAAACATCAAAACATACTTTTTCCTGACATTATGTATATAATTAATTACACATCCTCTCTGTTTCTCCATGTGCAAACGCATGGGCTGAACAAAATTGTTGATTTCAAATCAAATTTGTTTTATCTTTAGCCTTTTCGCAAAACTAAAAATTAAAAATTATATATATATATATATATATATATATATCAATGTAAACACAAGGTTTTTTGTTATTATTCAACGCAAATTAAATTTGGATTATAATAATCAAATTTAGAATTGAGCTTAACAGCATTTTTTTTTTTTTACTTTAATTCAAAAATAGCAATTCAAACTCACGTTTGAAATCAGATATAAATAACCAGTTCGGAAATGAGTATAGGAAATCGAACTTAATTGAGCCTACTTCTTAATTATTTAATCAAATAAACATTCAATCCTTTTTCTTTTTCTTTTTTGTTGCTAAGTTTTAATTTGTAGTATTTTTATTAAATAAATTATTGTTTTTTATTATTAAAATATATAATATATGTAATAAGCTCTTTGAAACATTAAAAAATTGTTGAATAGGGAAATTCAATAAAAAAAATGAAATTTTAGTGTAATACTCAATGAATCTAACTAAAGAGAATAATAAATTACTAGAAATTCTATCACATGCGTATGCATGTGAAACTATGAAATTAGAACACAAATGTATGTTTAAAAATAATATATAATAAATAATGAAACATATAATTTGAGACTAATTAATTATAATAACACATGAAATATATACGATATTTAAATTAAAAAAATAGATTAAACTGTGAATAAAATGAAATTTTAATACATATAAATACATCATATTAACATTAAATGCCTATAATAGATATACTTATTAAAGTTTCATAAATAATGAAAAAAATATTTTAGTTCAAATAGTAAATGAAAAAGTTTTATATATATAATATCATTGGTTCAAATTTCATTATGGATAATTTTTTAGTGATTTATAAAAATATAAAAAGACAAAAACACACATAATCGTATAACTTACCTTGCAACTAAAACGATTTTTTGGCAATTCCCTAATTGAATTGAATTGGACCCGGTTGATGGGTAACACTAACTCAATAAAAGGATTCCTTAATTGAGTTAGGAATTTGGTTGACAGGGGACACCAACTCAATAAAAGGCTTAATAAATAAATTTAGGTACAAATAAGTTTACCAAACTATAATGATAAACTTACTATTTTAACCTTAAAATAATTGAAAAATAGCTTAAGTTCAAATAAAATTTAAAATGCATTATCTATACTAGTAATAAAGCCCCTGACTGAGTTTGTGTAACGAGTTAACTGAGCACCAAATCAGTTAGAAAAATTACGAAAATGTCTTTCTATAATCAAAATAAGTTACATTATTCGAGGGTATTTTAGTCTTTTTACTTCAAAAAACTAAAAATATGCATATTGTAAGATTTGAACCCACACCAATTATTGGATTGATAAAATCTTAAATTTACCAGTCAACCAAAGCTTCATTTTGATATATTGTATACATTCTTATTTTAACGTATACAATCTATTATCTCAACCAGTTGTATATATTAATAATGTTGCTAACTGATTTGGTGTCATAAGTCAGCTCGACACTAACTCTTGATTGATGTCAACACCATGATGAAAATAGTAGTGCATTTAGTAATGTCAAAACCATGTATTTATGAGTTTAATTTTTGTTTTACTTATAGCTTAATCTATATTTTTTTTATTTTAACCTCGTACATATTTCATGTAATATTATGTTTAATTAGTTTCAAACCATATGTTTCATTGTTTATTATTGTATATTATTTTTAAACACATATTTATATTCTAAATTTGTGATTTCTACACGCATATATGTAGGATAAGATTTCTAGTAATTTATATAAAAGCTAAACTATTATATAGTTTTTAAACTAGCTTATTTTTGTTGAATACTCCTTTATGCTTTTATTATACCTAAGTAAGCCGTTATCTTTTGATATATATACTTAAATTAGCCCTTCTTTTAAAAGAAATGTTAATGTCTCTTAAGAGTTTATTTAGGTGTAAATTAAATGTTAGGAGCTTATTTGGATACAAGGTAAAGGTTAAGGGCTTTTTTTGTTACCAAATAGAGTTTTGAGTGTATAAAAATTTAGGGGTTTGTTTAAATAAAATGACAAAATTCAAGGACCTATTTAGTATTTTATCTTTAGAAAACACTAAAATCGATTAATAGAGATTTACAATTTCACCATTATAATAGAGTCTTTAATTGAGTATGATGTTTAATAGTCAAGTTGTCAAAGAATTTAAATAAAAGCCAAACCCATTTATAATAATGAAAATAGATAATGGGCATTTAGGTCTTCCTAATCTTAAAAACGAATATCTCATTTAAAATATTTTGTTTTAATTTATTTTCTTATAAAATATATAATCTTTGAACAATCTCATAGGTTCTAAAACCCCATCCTTCTCTTTCCTTTTTATGTCCCCATGTCGCTACATGGGAGAGACCTGGGGGCGTAAAAGGGGATCCTATCAACTTGTTCCGACCTAGGATAATAAGTTCATTGGCTTGGTCTTACTTCACCATCAAGAAACGAAAGAAGGCTTCCATCTCCAAGTTTAATTCAGATTTAGCTCGCTTCTTTTTGGGTGTGAAGCTGTGTCAAACCAAAATACCGAACAAGCATTAGCTCTCCCTGAAAAGGAGGTGATCCAGCAGCACCTTCCAGTACGGCTATCTTGTTACGCCTTCACTCCAGCCACTAGCCCTGCCTTCGGCATCCCCCTCCTTACGGTTAAGATAACGACTTCGGGCATGGCCAGCTCCCATAGTGTGACGGGCAGTGTGTATACAAGGCCCGGGAACGAATTCACCGCCGTATGGCTGACCGTTTATATATGCTCTTTTCGACACAATGCTTAAAACTATCCATAGCCCCTCCTAACCCATAAATATGAGGATAATGTGTTTCAGTGCGCTTGAACTGATATCCTCTTATATTAACAATAATACACATGCCAATCGAGTTAAAACTCAATCAGCCATCAATTTTTTTTAAATAAATACATTTCATTTTTTTTAATACAATTTTTAAAATTACTTATAATTCTTTACCAACTCTTAAATAGAAAGATAAATATGTTTTAACTTATTCAAACTCTTGTTTTCTTATGTTAACTATACTACCGATAATAATTGAGGTATGTTTTTTTTTCAGTATTTGTGTTGGTGACGCGTTTTCATGAACAAAAGTTTTCCTGTAACAATTTCAAATAAGGACAAATACAATACGAAGAAAAATCTGTAATTGCTCAATGATTCAAAAAAAGAATGTAAATTTAAATTCCAAAATCATTAATACCAGTCTACATCTGGAGCTCCCATGGATGGGACCCAAATTCAAGATTCTATTTTTTGTTTTAAGAAAATGAAAACAAAACTTATTTCAGGGTATGGGAAGTGGGATAGGTTTGATGAGGCACGAAAGGGGATGGCAGTGAGCAGTCAGCCATGTTCAGCTGGGGCCTTCTTGTATTCATGAACCACAGCAGCCCCCAAAGGGGTGCATACCAGGTTGCTTCCTCCCTTCACTCTGCCTTCTTCTAAGATTTGAGGTTTAATTAATCATTCCTATATATATTTCTCCTATCATCATAATATTTAAAGTGTTTAAAATTATACAATTCATATAATTTTTTTGTTGAAATATATCATATATGATATTGCCAGACTTGATTTTTCTCATAATTTTGCATATTTTTCTTTCATTAATTATATGTATTATATTGTGGGATTGTGCAGTGCAGGTGGTTTCTATGTTCCCTTTGGGAATTTGCATGTGCTGGTTTGTCTTTGATCATGTGAAACCCACATGATTCCCATACCCAGCAATCAAATTTGGTCACGTCAACATATTGTGCAAAATAAATTGGAAACTTGAATGATGCTCGTGTTAAATTTTTTACAATATGTTACAATCATATTTCAAGTGTTATATTTATATAAATTATTTTTAACACGTTAAGAATTTTATGCCATTTAAGATTCTGATATATTTATATCTTCGTATGATATTATGTTGTATTAAATTGTATCATGAAATTACTCGTATTAACAAAATCTTTCGGCTCCTTTTTTTTTCTTTTCCTAGTTATTGTTACCTGCTGACTTAATTAATTAACATCTTTGGTTAAAATCACATTGTTTTTTTATTGAGGATATATATATATATCACATCATTTTTCTTCCATTAATTATTTCATGTCAATGTCTCTATAATCTTTGTTATGCATTAGTATATAGGGGGGCAGGAAATTAAGGTCTAATTTTTATGTTGGTGTTTAGAAATTGTTGAGACAAACCTTTTTCTTAATCAATGGTTTTCATGTCTATTTTTTCCATTCTTTATTTTTATTTTTTTAAATTTTGGTACCAAATATTCATAATATAAGACTTTGATTATCTTAAAGTCAAGTGGGGAAAAACCCAAATTAGTTCTAAGTTAACCTAATACTTAGAACTAACAATAATCCATCTCCACCCTTAAATAGTAGAATAAACACGTTTCAGCACGCTCAAACCTACGTACTCTTACATTGACAATAATACTGATACCAACTGAACTAAAACTCAACCGGCTTCATTCATAATATTTAAAACCAAAATTTTATTTAAAGAATATTGAAATTCTTACTATTTAATGCAATTCACGTAAATAATTATTTAGTTAAGTTACTAACTGTTCACTTTACTTTAGCTGCAAATTTGTTAACTCAGTGCATGGTAAAGAATTCATTTTATTGTGAATTAGAATTTAATGGCTTTAATTATTTAAAAAAAAAAACTAAATTCATCAGCGGAGATGATTTTATCAATTGCAAATGCATTTAATATTAAATAACAACATGATTTAATTGGCATAAGCGTTATTGTCAATGTAAAAAATTGTAAGTTTAAGTATACTGAAATACATTATTTTTTTATTTATTGGTATAATAAAATTGTTAAAAAATATATATATTAAACAAGTATTATATTATTTATACAAAAAAAAATAAAGAAAAAAAATTAAAAGCAAATTTTAGAGACCATATTATTCATCACGGTAAAGGATGTAGACAGTTGCGACCGGTATTGCAGCTATAATGGACAAGCAACCATGCATTTTTTAAAATAAAAAAGACTATGAATAAATTTATTGGTTTTTTGCTCAAAATTTAAAAAAGAAAGAATAAATATAACCGAAAAGATTTGCATAATGCAAATAATTATTTTGGTTTAATTTTGAGTTTAGGTTCTAGAGATTTAAGCTCCCACATGTCACGTGCTAAACATTTATTAATTTGATGTTTTTTCTACTTCATCATCTCATTTTTATCATTGTTATTATTATGATGCATTATTAATTGCCTGTAAGAAAAATACAACTTTTACTTATTTATTTTAAGTTCAGCCAAATTTTTAAATTCTATACTTGGAATTAGGATAAAAATATCATTAAAACTTGTAAATTCATCCTATTAAAAATCGTTTCGTTTAAGGTCGCATTGTATGTTGATTTTGCAATATTTCAAAGAAAAAATTTAAAAAAATAAATAGATAATTTGTTTTAATAAAAAAATAATTTACTTTTTAATTTAATATATAAAATTTAATTTATTGAAAAATAAATCAAACATTCCAGATTATAAAACCTCGTTAATGATGTTGAAACAAAGGAAAAACACCTCCACTTGTATAAAAAAGCGAACAATTAAATTAATAATATAAACAAGGATAAGCTAATCAATCATAGTGGGAAGCCATGACTAAACAAGCTTTTCTTAAAAATTAAACAAGCTAGATATCTAATAATCAAACCCTAACTAGTAGAAATAGCACCTAAATCAATAAATCATAAGCTTAACGCTCCCATATTCTTGAATTAATTTCCTATAATATGCAAAACAATAATTAGAGGACTTTTCTTTTCCATTTAGGGATGTACCTTATGAACATATTTATAAGTTTTAATAGTTAAATAATTAAATATAATATCACTTTAGAAATCTACATTCTAGTGTTAATTCGATACAATTCTGGTTGCTGAAAACTAAGCCATATTTGAGTAATTATTTATTTTTATAATCACTCTTTTAGTAATATATTAATGAATAACTCATGTTTTACATTTATATAATCGAATAAGAAACTACTACATCATCCGAAATGAAAGTTTAGATAATATGTCATCTTTTAAAATATTAATGTAAGCCTACTTTTTTATTCTTTTCTTTTCTTTTCCCTCAAGTCCTCGACAACATAATCACCCAACTATTCATCGACATGCTTTTGTCTGCTTTGTTAAAATTCCTGATGACTAAAAAGCATGAAAGCAGTCTTTAAGTTGACTGGAAAACCGTGTTTCATTCTCAAGCTTTTTAAGCACTAAAAAACCCTAGAAACTTGAAACCCTATTCCACCTTTTTAACATTTCTTGCAAGTAACTCTTCTTCCCATTCAGCTTGCGTAGTAGGTGAAGACTTTGAAACAAAACAAAAACTGTTGCAAGCTTTATGTGTATATCTATATAATCTTTGTTTTAGCTGAAGAGAATAGAAAGTTTAGAGTAACTATACGTAGGAATATTCCACGGATAAATTTGTTTCAACCTCTCATATATATATACACCAAAGAATGTATTTTGGGAAACCCCAACTCTCGTGCATTTGCTAAGGTCGGTTGAGCCACAATGAACGGAGGAGTGGCAAGCACAAACGCAGCTGATGATCAATACAATCACCCTTGAAAGGGTATTTTTGTAGAATCCTTATAAGGTGATACGAGTTGATTAATACAATAACTTTTATAGTGTTATCGGGTAGGTGAAATAAGGATTCTAGCATTTTTTGAAAAAGAATAAATATAAGTGATTAATAAATAAATTATACACGTGAAAGGTAATAAAAGGATTGATGGAGACAACGGTTTATATTGTAAATTCAAGAAGATTTTCATGCCAAGTGCTAACTTAAATTTTACAAAGTAATGAAACTAAACACACTTCAAAACCACATACGGATTGAGTGCAGTTTCTTCTTTGTCTACAATTAAAGAAATAATTACTTTGGACAATTTTATTCAAAGGAAGAAAAAAATCTCTGAAAAAGTTAAAAATATTTTTCAATATGAACAAATGTGTTCATACTGGTATAATTTTGGCCAGACTTATCGTTCATCTTGCTCCCGATCATGGAATGATTGAAACGATAGCCGGAAAACCCATTTCGTGCGGAACTTCTTCCTTGAGTTCTTCAACTCTTGGTGGCTTTGGTTGTTAATGGCGACGGAATCAACAAAGGATTTCAAGCGTTGCATGGCGACTTTAAGTGTATCTTCGGAGATATTAGCGAAGCAAACTCGGAACCACCCTGGTTCACTGCAATGACATGAAGAACCTGGAGAAATGTTCAGCTTAACATCGTAGACTATTCTCTTCCAAAGCTCCATTTCGGCTTCAAATGTGTTGGAGCTCAAAAGGTGTCTCATGTCGACCCAACAGAACAGCCCCGCATTGCTTTCTAAGCAACCGATGCCGGCTTTTTCTAGACCGGAAACTAGCTTGCTTTGTTGCTTTTGAAGCCGCTTGTGGTTTTTGGCCATATATTCTTTCGTGAACTTCTTGTCGGATAACATGGCAGAGAGAAGGTACTGTGTTTGAGAAGAAACTAGGCCGAAGCTGGACATTTTTGTGGCGGCGGCCACAACAATGGGATCGTTGGAGTAAATTGCACCAACTCGAAAACCAGGGAGACCTAGATCCTTCGAAAGACTGTAAACGATATGAACTCTTTCCCAGACAGGAGTTTGTTCGAGGCTTCGATCTTTTAAAACCTCCATAATACTAACGAAGCCTGGGGAGCTAAAAACAGTTCCAGAGTAAATTTCATCGCTGATTAAATGAATTTCTTTGTCCGTGATGAAGTTAATGAGAAGATCCAATTCGTCTCTTCTCATGGTTGTGCCCAATGGATTCGAGGGGTTGGTGACTAACACCCCTTTCACCCTCAGGTTCTTTCTTTGAGCTTGTTGATAAGCTTCTTCAAGGGCAGGTGCAGTGATTTGGAAGCGATTAGAACTGGTACATTGGATGGGTACAATTTCAACCCCAGTTCGCCATTTCAGGTCTCTATCGAATCTGTAAGAGAAAAGATGAACAAATTAATTATGTTTTAACATTTAGAGCAATACGTACGAAAGATGAACAGTTTTGAACATACCCTGGATAATACGGCGTCGGAAGGAGGAAAGCGTCGCCTTGTTCAGCGAGACAAAACATGAGAGTTTCATTAGCGGAAGTTGCACCGGCGGTAAGAACAATGTGATTTGGGTCAAAAGTTACTTTGTTCCCTCTGATTTCAGCCATGAAATCAACCAATGCCTGTGGAATAAAGTTATGAAAAGATTTAATATAAGTTAAGACATTGCAGAGTGGACCCATCGAGATTTATCTTCAAGGTCATAAAATAACCAAGTTTTTTTAGCTTACTTTTTTGAATGCAGGGAGGCCATGATAATCTTGGAAAAGAGCAAGCTCTTTGAATATGGATTGCCCATCTCTCTTAAAACCAGCTGCATCTGCGTTCTTAGCCAACCATGACTCAGGCAGATCAAACGATAGCTGAAAAAAAAAAAAAAAACACAAGTACATTTGAGACATTCCATTTCTACCATAGTACAACAATCTTTAATTATAGAAAACAATGTCCTCTGTATTTTTCTGGGGTTTTTTTTTTTAAATTTACCTGATTCTCTGCAAGACCCATTTGAATAATTCCTTGAGGATTGTTGACTTCATGGTATGGGTTTTTCTCGTATTCTTGCCATCCTAGGAAGTAAGAAGAATCTTGTCCATGAGAATTGCACGTGACTTTTCTCGACAACAGCCCCATAATCAATTTCCTTTTAAGCCTCTGATATAAGCAATGTGTACTTAGTAGCCTTTGCCTTTGGCCAAAAGTGTGAAAGCTATGCTTTGATCAAAACAAGCCAGGAAAAACAAAACATAAAACTAAAATGATAGTTTGCTGTTTGTTTGAACAAGTGTTGGGAAACAGAAAACTTTGATTGTTGTTGGTAATGGCTATGTCTTTCGGAATTGAGAGATATATATAAGGCAGGGAAAATTTTGAAAAAACAAAATAAAAGTATTAGCATAATACAGAACTTCAAACAATGCCTTTGACCATAGAGACATAGGGGTTTGAATTTTTGAAAATTAAAAATTAAAAAAAATTATTAGCATGATTGACAACTTCAATCCAATGCCTTTCACCATGGAGACAAAGGGGTTTGAATTTAGGGTTGGTTTATATATCCTTTTTCATATATATATATATATCATCTTTTTAATTAAGAGAGAAAATATTTTGTTTGGAAACACTTACCGTGTAGGAGACATATCCATCTTCTATACTCAAATTTTAGTAATCAACTGGGGTAATCATAGCATTCTATTTTTCATTTTTGTTCAAGATATTTTTTCTTTTCATTTTTGGTTTATAATGTTACGTTTAATGAAAACAAAGCACAATTGGAGACCTAAAAGCCATACCGACAGCAAATCTAATTACAAAACAGCACCAGTGACCCACGAAGTCCATGCTGAGAGTGTGCAAATATGGTCCATATGTTCACTCATCCAACCCTTGTCGGCCACTCTCTCCTTTAACCAGTTTAAATTCCCATGTTTCTTTGTTTTCCCCTGATTCTACAAAAATCAAAGCAGAATCTCCCCTTTTGAAGTTATATTCAAAACCCATAATAAGCATAGGATCTAATGAGACAAATTGAGAAAAAAAAAATTAAGTATGCATACATGCAAACATTTAGTGAATTTATAATTGTCTAATAACTTCAAGTGAAAGAGAGATAATGTTGGACATTTCAATTTTTGACATAGAATTTACAAAGGAATTTGGGTTAAACTTGCATTATAAATAAGTGCACGACTGTGATTAGATAAATAGTAAAAAGAAAGAGAAAGAAGATGATGGTGATGGTGAAATGAAAGAAAGAGTACACGACGTGTCTGTCCAATTACTAAAAACCTTTGATGCTGCTGGGTAATAAAGCAAACAAAATAAACTGAGGATGAGTGGGCAGTTGAAAGGCTCGAGATAGATAAATATTAACCCAAGCAATAATTACTTCACCAACGTTTAACTAATAGTTTCCGCCCTTTGTTTCAGTAGCTACCTGATTTCTTTGTAAATGTTTTTGTTTGTCATGATATCACATGGGGAAGGTGACCCCCCAAACAAAGCTGGTAATAACCTTTAATTTGAAGCCATTAAAAATGTGTTTGTTTAATTCTTTTTTTTTAATTTGGGACAAAATGGGTTTGGTGAAAAGAATTAACTGGTAAGAGTTTAGGTAGGTGAGATGGGTTGTCGTGATGTGGCGCTCCGCTCGCAGGTTTTTAGCTTTCGTTTCGGTCATCATCCAACTGTTCTCAACTTTATAAAATTTTAATTTAGACATTAAATTTTGTATTCCTTCTTATTTTGATCACATGGTGGCAAATTGATAAGTAAAAATAATTATATGACATTTTTTTAACTTGTATAATAATACATTTAGTTATTAATACTTATATGTTCAAATAAAAATAATGATACGATATTTTCCTAATTGGTATAATAATATATTTTTTTATCAATTTGATTCTAATTTTAAATATTTAATAAATTTAACCCTCCAAACACTTTACAAGGTTTCTTGAGAATTGCACTATACGGGGATTTTAGTTTCTAGGTCATTTAAATTTCTACTTTTTCTTGTATTTAATGGTTACCCAATTTAATCTATAGCTCAAAGATAGGTTGTTTGTTTTGGAAAAAAATAAAATTTTTAGTTTTTAATTGATTTTATTTTATCTGCTAAATCATCCATAAAGAAAAATTGCAACTTTGATGTTAATTATTCTGGATTTTATTGAATTAATTAGTACTTACTGCTAGATTTTATGTTTCTTAAGCTTAGTTCTTTGGAATTGAATATTCAGTGGTGATCTGATTGTTTGGTTTTTAAGTAATAATATATTTGCACGTGTTATTTGTTACATGTAATATTTCTACAACTAGAGAAGGTTTTTTTTTTTTGGGGGGGGGGGGTTACAAATTTATAGATGTAGAACGCATTTGTTTTAAAAGTTTAAAGTTTTGGTTAGAAAGTTTGAGAATCAAATTGATAGAACATGTAAATGTAAATGGTTAAATTGATTGAATTATTTTGAATTAAGATCAAATTGATAGAATATGCAAGTATCGATGATTGAATGTGTTATTATACCCGTTAGAAAAAAATCATGTCATTATTTTTATTATCAATTTAACGACGGGTGACCAAAACAGAAACAAGTAAAAAATTTACTTGAAAATTTTTAATATCAAGTGACCAAAATTAAAATATGAACATAGTTGAGTAACTATTTTTTTTATTAAATTAAATAACTTATATTTATATTTAATTTTTTATTTGTGTTTATAAAAATTATGTATTTGTATTTTTTATTTTTATAGATCGAAAAAAAAAAGAGTGAGGGACAGCTCACAATCACGTAGTCTTTTGAGTTTATTGGAGAAGGTGGTTGGTTTACTTGAAGAAACAGCTTTGAACGTAAACTCTTGGACTAAAACGGGGGACCATTTCATTCCGTGTAAAGCCCTTCTCTCTCTTTTTTCTTTTTTAAAAAAATATATATATATATACAGTTAACACAACATTAACCAAATAAGTGAAGTAAATAATATCATTTTATATTTATTATTTAAAACAATATCATTTGATTTATCGAACTCTATATGAATATTTATACATATTATTATAATATGTTATTAAAATTTACGTTAGAGATACCGATAAATTAAATTAGATCATAACTTGATTTTTAAAAAAATATTAGGATCGGACTCAAGTTTGACCCAGAACACTTGAATAATCTATTTTACTTTTTTAAAATAATATATTTATATTAATATTAATAATTATATGTTTTATAATTAAATTTAAATAAAAACAAAAAAATTATTTAATTTAAATTTTGGACCAGGCACACCTCTACAAGGGTGAGCCTAATATCAATAAGTGCTAAATGTTTTTTAAGGTAAAGAAGTGAATCAAATTACATTGAGTTATGATATTGTGCACTCAAGCTCGATGAATATTCGTTTGCAATCAATCACTAGATGTAATCACAAATTGACTATTTTAATTCAATAATTAAATAAATTCAAGTAATTAACAAGCTCACATGCAATGAGATTCAAATATGTGCATTCAAAATTTTAATTCCTTAATCTTATCAACATTGTCAAATAAGAGATTTAGAAGTAAATATATAGATATATAAATTATTATGAACGGCTTCATGCATACATAAGACTATTATTTTAATATTTTTTTGGTGGAAAAAACCTAGTTAAACTAAGAAATCAAAAAGAAGAAAAACTAATCTAACTATTGACTTAACCTAATACTTGTTTTAAACACTGTTCAGACTTCAGTCGCTCTATTTGGTCCTTTGAAAAGATCCCACGCGTGGGTAGCAATGAATTGTCTTGCCTAGCAAACTGATACTTTAACGGTTTCCATTATGCTCCATGATAAACCTTGGAAGATGAATAAGTTCCTATTCTTCCGTAAACGACATACTACCAAACCATAGAGGGTCGCGCAAGGAACCTTAACCCTTGCCGACCATCCATAATTTCGTAAATTCATTCCAACCCAGTCTAGGTTATTCTTTGAAAAGAATTGGGATTGCCAGCTTGTAGGTACCAAATTTACCCATACTTCTTTAGCTGTCGGGTAATCTCTGAGTTATTTTAATAATTTGCAATTTTATTGTTTCTTCATAAAAACAAAATAAAAGTTGATATTATTAGAATAATGAAAACCGAGGGAAGGTGGGTTGGGCAATGAAATCACTTTACATCAACAGTACTCCATAGAGTGGACTTTGTACTCAAATGGAGGGATTGTTGCTGTTGAAGTCGAAATCAGGGATCCGAAAGAAAGAAAAGAAATGGTTTAATTAGATATGCGACAGGAGTTGAGCCATTAATGTCGTATGCGTATCCGAGTAAACTATTAAACTTTAATTAAATTCCCTTTCACTGCTAATTAAATGTGAAACGAAATGTCAAAATCTTAAGGAAAGTGACCAGTTATGGCACCAAAATTGACTAAAGGAATTGATAAAGACAAATAGTTGTTTTCAAAAGAATATGGTAGACGCAGTGATAATTTCATAATTCCGATCCTGGTCCCGATGATTCAATGAAATTATGAGAATCGATTTTTTATTTTTTTTTGGAAATATGGAAAAAAACTGAATATAATAAGGTCCCTCGATCCTTCTTTGAGTGAAACAAATGGGACCTGCAGGAAATGGCTTAAGATTGATATGATTGATGGCCTTTCGTAAGCATTTGGATTGACGGATTATGCATGGCCATGGAACGACAAGCAAAGACATGATGAGAAATCCCTGAAATTATTAATGTAATGAAATTAATTATACATGTACTGTGGATTTATGTTTCTAAAAAATGGTGTTTGGAGGGTAATAAAATTATTGGTTTGCTATTGATTTATGTTTGGATTTTCATGACTTGAAATGAGCGTTTGGGTTAGAATTATCTAAGAGATTTCATGGGGAAAATAATTGAAGAAAGGCACGTGGTTTGTTGTACGAGAAGGGTTATTAGGGCATGTGAAACCCTACAACAAGTCAGGTCCAGCAGGGAGGCTAGATAGGGAGAAGCCAAAAAAAAAAAAATCAAATATATTTATAATTTTTAAATGATTAAATCAAATTTTTATCATTTTTAGGGGGTTAAAATATAAATTTATCATTATTAATTTAAAATTTTATAAACTATAAATAGACCTAAATGAAAAAAAATTTATTTTAGGAGGACTCCCCTAAATTCGTTCAGGAGACCAGGTCCGACGACACAATTCACATTAATACATCATGTATACCGTCAGTTTTGATCCATTTCACTTTATGATTTTTTCCATAAAATATTTTTTTTCTCTAAATCAACAACGATTTCCAAAACTTATATCTGAAAATCAACTCTAATAATAGCGGATGTAGCTAGGGATTCATGATTCTAACCAGTAACCATAACCCACGACCAGAACTCTTCTCTACATGAAGAATGTAGGGTTTCAGCAGGGGGACCATTTCGGCTCGACCCCATATAGCTAGCCCTTCCATTATTGACAAGTAACATGACCGAGGAGACAAAACCATGGACCAATCCTCCATTTTTGCTAACTTTTTATTTAATAACGTAGGCCCCTCTCCAACCTTGGATGAATGATCCCTTTGTCCCTCCTATGTGACATCGATGCTTGACGTAGGTAATATCCATCTCTATACTCTAAGGTGCAGATGTCAACCAAAATTGTCGATCCCCGCTTTAGATTCAAATCGCACCTTCAAAAATATTTCAAACCCGATCCTATTCATCTCTATTGCTAACCAAATAAATGTTTCATAATAAAAGATTTGATTCATAAATTAGTATTAAATTGAATCTGATATTGGTAGATCAATTTCTTCATTAAAATTATATATGATTAATGCATTAAATATAAACACTCTACTACATACCAAATTATACGTAAATTACAACATGCAATTGGATGGTTACTCACAAAATCACATGTTTTTGGTTTTCTTATTTTGAAAATATTTCTGAGGGAAAGTAATGGCATAGATCTAAAAGAAAACGAAGAATTAATGTCGTGGAAACTATACGTAAATTTCAAAGTTGGTTTCCTTATCTGTAACTAAAGGGGGATTTGTCAATTTTTCCTTGATTGATTCTGAATACGCATGTACGTGGAGGAATTCTTGGTCAATGATAAAAACTTCATTTTCCATGTAAATTAGATAAATTCAATTTTCATTTTATTGAACCATAAAAACGATATCATCCAAAGTCGCCTCATAAAATTTTTAGTGTTTAAGTGATGTGATGTTGATGTTGAATTTTATTATGTGTAATTATTTCAATTTTTAATTTATCGGTAAATTTTATTTTATAAATATTTTTTATATGGAAAATTCTTTCACCTCAGGAAATGGTGAAGATTGAAGATACTAAGCACCAAAAAAGAACCATCCAGAAATTGCTGAAATAAATCGAAGGAGGCAAAGACTAGTTGAAAAGGATAATCTTTAATTTGGAAAGTTAGCATGGAAATTTGTATGTGCCAAACTCTGACCAGTAACCAGTTAGGCATCCAAGAAGATTAAGTATGGAATAAATATTCTGATTAAAACTTGGACAACCAAACAAAGAAATTGACCTTGCGACAAAGATATTCTTCAACAATAACTAGGATGCAACATTTCTCTTGCATTCAAATTCAACATACTTCATTATTCACATAAATGGAATAAAAACCTAGCTAGCTAACATATAAAATACATTTTGGTATTAGCATGTATCAATTTTAATTTATGTTTACCTACAGTTTTGAATTTCTCGACATGCAAATATTATTTTCATATTTCGTAATAAAATGCGCTTCAATTACATAATACATATAAATACGTTAACACTAAGAAATGTCTATTGGTAAACACCGAATAAATATAGAAATATTTTTGAATATATAATCAAAATTATGTATCAACATGACCTGTCAACCGGTATTGGTTAGTACCAAAACCTGAGTAAATCGATGCTGATATCGTTTCATTTATCCTAAAATACAGTATCAACTGGTACGATACCCAATACTTTGTTTCATAAAATATTTTTTTCTCGGTGTATTTGCATGAGAAAATAAAGAGCATGGACCCATTAAAATCCAAGTCTCAATCATGGCGACTGTTCCTTTCAAGAGGCTTCAATTTTCGACTAGTTATAATATCCGAGTGGGCCGAGATGTTACTAGTATGATCGCATGTACTTTGGTATACCTAAAAGGCCAGGTCAGGGTTTGCCTCGATTACGCGGTCCGTGGAGGCTCGTCGCCAGCCTAGCTTGAACGTGATTGCTGCGCCTATATTATGCATGGCCTACGCTTCAATGTGCCATGCTTGATGGGCCTCACTTGGAGACCATAAATGTTGCTCTACTTCCATTTTTCATTTTTGGGTACAACAATCTATTTAAACCCAAATTAATCCCGAGAAAGATAAATACTTGACCAATCGGCCACAACTTGAGATTCATCAAACTCTATAATGCTTGCTTTCATAACCAAACAATGTTAATCAAGTGACGTGGCCCATCAATTGCATTTTCAATTTTTTATTTAATCACTTTAATTCAAAGAATTACAATATGTTATATAACAAAGTGGTTAGAGTTAGAGATTTATATATAATTAACTATATACATTTTGTATCGTTTCAATCAAAATGAGAAGATAATATATCAAGCTGGGGAGCTAAAATGTCACTATCTAGCTGGTTTTATTTTCTTGACCTACTTTGCTTGGGAAGATAATCTATCAAGGGAACAAAATGAGTGACAATGTGTGTTACGACACTTGAATTTAATGTTATATTAACTGTTCTCTTTTGCCTACGTTTGTAAACATATTACTAAATTTTTTAAACTTCACAGCCTAAGTTAGGTTTACTGTAATAATAGAAAAAATAAATAAAATATGTGATAATATTTTAAGTGAAAAAAAATCATAATCAAGTATAAAAACGATCATCACATCTTTTTTAAATATAATAATTAAGTATGTAAAACAAATTTATTTTCATAATAATATGAGTGGATCTATGATTAAAAACAGAATAAAAGTAATTAAGTTTGAGATGAAGATTTGGGAGTGAGAACTAAGAAATAGGAATATTAATAGGACGGATGAGAAGCAATTTCGAGTTTTAGTTTTTCCCCTTTTTTGGGTTGTAATGATATAATCTCAAATTTAACTTTTAAATTTACATGTTATTCTTTTTCTTTTAGTTAAATTTGACTTCAAGACCATCAACATTTTAAAAAAAGTTGAATTTTAACCATTAGGTGTAGCGTAATGATTGCTTATCTCATCCTTTAACCATGAGGTTGCGAGTTCATTCCCTCTTTCATCACATCCTGTAAAATTTCGTTGGACAAATGCAGATGTAATTGTGTTAACGCCTTTCGATCCTTACGCTTCTTCTCTTCATCTGTTAATCTCGAAGGCATCTTATCTATCCCTAGCAGGGCATCCTCCAGATCCATCTGTGCAAGAACTGCTTGCATCTTAATCTGCCACAATGCAAATCTGGTGTTGCGATCCAACAGCGAAATTTCATACTTCAAAGAAACCATTACTGTGATTGAGATGAACAACCCGGAAGCTCGGATACCAATTTGTGAAAAATAAAAAAATAAAAAATAAAATAAAGAACACACAAATTTTACGTGGAAACCCTTTCGGGAAAAAACCACGGGCAGAGGATAAGAAAATTCACTATGTCGAAAATTTGAATCAATACAAGAGGAATAAACTATGTCTATTTATAGGCTTGTAAATCCATATTCTAGTAGGATTGAAACACCTTATCCTAATAAATATAAAATAGATGGAGTTTAATAAGGTTTAAAAAACCTTATTCTAAAATAAAATAAAAGAAGTCTAGTTCTATATGGATTTTACTTTTATTTTATTTTCCATCGTATTTTATTTAAATAAGAATTCGGGTCACTTAATTCTAATAATATCATATTTAGATATTATACTTTTCATGTTAGTGTCTAATACTGTGTGGTCCCTTCTGCTTAAATGAGGTCGGGAGGACATGTAGATGTAGCCTTTTGCTTGTTCGGAATGAAATGAAGATGTAGCCCATGTGTAATGTGGTAGTGGGTGAAGCAAGTAGCATTAATTTCGTATGGAGCCAGTAAATCATGGTCCACGTCTTCCCAAACGATATTGCAGGCTCTAAATAACTCTTTTAGGGCTGTACAATTTTCCCCCTTGTCGTCATAGCTTAATGGGCTATTGCAGAAGCCGCCATCTATCTTAATTAAAGATGGTGAGGATGTTTGCACCTACACTTATTTAGTATTTTTTTATTTAATTTTAATCATAAAATATAGCAGCTACCACCACCACCACTGCTGCTAGTACTATAACACCCTTAACCCTTATCCATTGCTGGAACAGGATTACGGAGCATTACTGGACTTTTCGGGTCAAATATGAACATCACATATCATTTAGTATACTTATAATAAATTAATCATATTGTTCCTTTTTATGAGCCATCGTGGCCCAAAATATGAGTTAAGAACAAATCGGGATTAAACCGAGTACTTAGGAAAATTTTCCAAAAACATAAAAAAATTTCATAGAAATAAAGAACACACGCACGTGTGGCCAGGCCGTGTGACTCACACGGTCAAGAGACACACCTGTGTCTCTGGCTATGTGGGCATTCGAAATAGGGGCACATGGTTGTGTCGCAAGCTGTGTCCAAATTTAGGTGCATACTGACTTGAGTCACACGCCCGTGTACTAGGCCGTGTGAGCATACTGACTTGCAATATTCAGGTGCAGGGGTTACACGGCCAAGTCACACACCCGTGTGCTAGGCCGTGTGTCACACACGACTGAGACACACGCCTGTGTCTCTGCCTGTGTGAAAATACTTGAGCATTTTGTTTTAAATTTTAAAGTTGCAGGGGACACACAGCCAAACTACACGCCCATGTGTTAGCCGTGTGTAACACCCCTAACCCGAATCCGTCACCGGAATAAAGTTACAGAGCATTACCGGAGTTACCGATTTATTTATCAGATATTTCATTTTATCTAACATTCATATTTGGAACCAATTAAAAATCAAACATATTGTCCCTTAACGTACTTACTTTTCTCGATATGTTTTACTTGAATTTATTACTCGTCTCAATTTAATTAATTTTCTTATATCAACGTATCAAAAATAATCACCTATTTACATGTCATGATAAATATCATTCTCTTGCAATTTCTTCATAAACATAAATCAGGTAATTCATTATATCGATATTTCATGCATTTAAAAATACAATTCAAGTTACACTAACTTACCTCGTTGCTTGTACATGTTTATAATTTCATTAATCCGATATCTTTTCTTTTCCACGTTCAAGTCTAGTATTCAAGTTATTCAAATTTTTATAAAGAAATTTGATCGTCGTTTTCATTTATTTCATGTTATAATACATTCAACTAATGCTCTAAATAAAATTACCATTTTACCCCTAAACTTTCAATTAATGACAATTTCATCCTTAGGTTAAAATAAAATAAAATTATTGCAATTTAATCCTTATTTCCAGCTGTTATTCTCAAACAAATTGATAACAACCCATGAATTCTATAAAATATCAGAATTTTTCATAATTTCAATACTTTTTAATTTAATCCTTAAAACATGTTTTTCCCTGATTTTGAGCTAAATTAATAATTTCATTCAATTTTGTAATTTTAAATAATAAAATAATTCATTTCATGCAATTTGGTCATTTTTAACATTTTTACAAAATTTGCCCATAAATTTTTACTTTTATTCAATTTAGTCCATGAGCCTAAAACATGCAAATTAGCCATGCTAGCTGAATAATCATACATATTTTCCTCCTCCTCCTCTCCATTCCACATCCTTAATTTATATAGCATACAACAACTAACATTATCAATAATTTCACTATTTACTTATATGTATATTCAAAACTGTCCATTTGCGTCATAGTCACTAAATTATTTATATCTTAAGCTATAGAACTCAAAATTAAGATCCGCTAATTTTTCCTGAAACTATACTTACATATCTTATTACCATAAAATTTTCAGAATTTTTGGTTTAGCCAATAAGTACATTTTATTCTTTAAAGTTACCCCTGTTCTGCTGTCTAACAATTCCGACCCTTCTTCACTAAGAATTAATTATCTCATCGTACGAGATTCGGATGATATTCCTGCTTATTTATATTGAAAATAGACTCATTAAGGATTATAAACATATAAATTTAAGCCCCTAATTATTTTTATCCAATTTTTTATGATTTTCCAAATTCAGAACAGGGGAACCCGAAATCATTCTGACCTTGTCTCACAAAAGTTATTGTAGCTCATGATTTACAATTCCATTGCTTACATAATTTCTTTTATAAGAAACTAGACTCAATAAGCTTTAATTTCATATTTTATTCATCCTCTAACTCATTTTCTACAATTTTTGGTGATTTTTCAAAGTTAGACTACTGCTGCTGCCCAAAGCAGTTTTAGTGAAAAATATTGATTTCTATTTTGCCCCAAATTTCATAATTCATACAATTTAATCCTTGCTCAATTAACTCCTCAATTGAGATAATTTTTCTCATTTAATAATTTATTCTATAATTTTAAACTACTTCATAACCCTTGCAAACCAAAACTTTAACACTAGACCTTAATTCTAAACTCTTTCACAATTAAGTCCTAAACCAATTTTCATCAATTTTACTTGATAAAATCACCATATATCAAAATTAAAGCTTCAATTCTATGTTTATTAATCATATTCTTCCAGTACTCATCCATAAAAACTTCAAAAATTAGCCATGGAATCAAAACTAATAAAATAGTAAGTTGGACCCAATTGTAAAAGTCCAAAAACATAAAAATTTCAAGGAGAAAGCAAGAATTAAACTTACATGAAGCTAGAGTATAAAAACCAGATTGAACCCTCCTGCATGGCTGTTTTTCAGCTGATGAATATGAAGAGAAATGAAGAGAATTCTAGATATTCCAATTTAGTCCCATTTTTATTTAGTTAATTTTGACAATTTTCTAATTTTACCCTTATTTCACCCATTTTCTGATCTTTCTCAGCTATTGCCGCCCAAAATATCTCCTTTGGGCTTATTTGCACTTTAAGTCCTTCCTCATTTGACAATTGAGCTATTTAATCATTTTAGCAACTTTTACACCTTTTTCAATTTAGTCCTTTTTATTTAATTAGCTATCAGTACTTTAAAATTTCTTGACGAAACTTTAATACTAACTTATTAACACTCCATAAATATTTATAAAAATATTTATGGCTCGATTTAAAATTCTCGAGGTCTCGATACCTCGTTTTCGATTCTAATTATTTTATATATATATTATTTTTTTGTACACTATTCACTATTTCAAAATTTTTCCTAACTTCACATTTAACTCATACTCACTAAATTAATAATATTTCCTACTCATTTGTCGGATTTAGTGATATCGAATCACTGTTCCGACACCACTGAAATTAGGCTGTTACACCGTGTGTCTCACACGGTCCAGTCACACACCCGTGTGGACTCAAAATGAACCTTAAACATCAAGTTTACCAGACCCTGCAATCTTAGACACCAAGCAACTCAAAAACCATTCGTTTAACCAATTCAAAACACAATCAAATACCTTTAAAACATATTAAAACAATCAACTTAGATACCAAACTAATGTTCCCTCATAGATTCCACAACTATATTATCAAAACAGAATAATTTAGTCATTTTTCAAATTAATTTATAAACATACCAATTTCAATCCAAATTTACCTATACCATATTCATTTAAACACTAATCTAAATATGTCATATTATAGTCTTAACATAACTCATATAAATATAACCAACCAAAATTAACTTATAATCTTATCTACAATCAATCCATAAAATAGTTAACATTTAGACACCCTAGATACATGCCAACATAAAAGAGACATACTTCACAACATTTGATATTGGGATTGTTGATGGATGCTAAATCGGTGATCACACTTAAGTACTTAACCTGCGTACGGAAAACAAAACCGTACGCTGAGTATAAACTCAGTGGTATTTCTATAATCCGAATATTTTTTAAAAAATAACATAACATACTCATTTAATCATACAATAACAATAGCCCTTCAATTAATCAATTCATAAATGAATCATTCATACCATATTCAATTCTCATCATTTGCTATTTCAATAGTTTTTCACAATATGATGCACGGTCCATGTGTCTAATTTTCATTTCACATTCAATGTTTCCCAATACCAATCATAGTAACATTTTATTTAATTACCTCTATTAACACGACTCGGACTCGGACGGATACACGAATCCAATCAAAACACACCAGTTTGGTACCCAGTACCTCATTAGATAATTCGAAGTAATAAGTTTACACACAGTGTCTCATTGGCTAAACCAAAATAAATTGGCACCCAGTGTCTCATCGAATTAATCCGAAGTAATAGATTGACACCTAGTGTCTCATCGACTCGAGGTCGAAGAATCCCTGAACTCTTCCAATCCTATAGCATGCCATCTATACCCGATACAGTTAATAGGGTTTCAATTCATTTTTCAAGTGCAACAGACATCCAATATTCAATTTCCACATTAATCACATATTCATATAAATTTAATTCATTATCAAAATGCTAACACTCACCTTAATTACTTACCATAAACATTTAGATCAAAATACAATAAATTAATAATTAAATTCGAATTATAGAAATACAAACCAGAACTTCCGAGCTATTTCTTGTCGACTTTATCTTTTCCCTTATTAGTTAAAGTTTCCAGCACGATGTTAGCAATTGAGTTTTGAACCCTTGAAACCCTAATTCTCCTTTTTTCCTTTACTTTTTTTTCTTTCTTTCTTCTCTGTTTCGTTCTATCTTTCTATTATTTTTCTATTTCTTTATTTGTTTTGTTTTTAATTATTATTTCATTTACTTAATATTATTATAATAATATAATATAATAATATTTATATATATACTTAAATATTAAGTAATACATATTTTATTAATTTATACATATGTATATTATTTTTACACATGTATTTACTATTATCATATACTTGTTGGAATAAGAATTATTTTCTTCTTTAGGCCCTTTACTTTTCTTTAATTTATAACTCAACTTTCACTCTATATGCAATGTAGTCATTTTACCTAATTACTTTTAATTCAAGTAAATTTACCTAACCAAAACCTAATTAACCACACAATTAACTTCGTAAATATTTTTTAATAAATATTTACGAATCCGTTTTACGACAACGAAGACCCGAAAACACACTTTCTAATACTTGTGACTGTCAAGTCATTACAAGTGTACTAGCTTAGTTGATTTCACTTTTATAAGAGAAAATTGGGAAAATTGAATGAAGAAAATTGACATGGAAAATTTACAGAATTCAATGAAAAAAAAAGGTATAGAGGTCGCCATGATTGCATCTTTATACATGTATTCATCCGCCATGGCCATCATTCAGTGCCTAACAGCTTTCAAGTTTCGAAACCAAGAATGGTTTGGGGTTTACAGCAACCAACACACAATGATCACTCATAATTATTCTATAGTTAATATCTTAAAGCATAACTTCTTGGAAGTAAATACAACTTAAGATGGTCTTTTATCATGGCTTACTTTTAAATTTTAGGGTAAATTACATAATTAGTCATTTAATTATAGATAAATTTTCATTTTGATCACTTAATTAAAAAAATCTATAATTTGATCACTGATGTTTTTGAAATTGTTTTTTTTTAATTACCGACTGTTAAGGGGCTAATAATGGCTCTTTCTAGTTGATATAATAATGGTTTTAATCTTTAATTTTTATATTTTTTATCAATTTATCCCTAAACCTATACAACAATGCAAGTTATTGCTAAGTTATTGTAACAACTCATCTTGAGCATTTCTACAAAATCATGAAAACAGATAAAAAAAAATAGATCAATTTAAAACTCTTAACATAAAGTTCATATGATATAAAACTTAAATATGGTTAAAAATTAATGCTCATATAAGAAATCTCAAGATTCTATCGCTGTAAAGGTTAAGATTATTCAATATTAAGATATAAGAATGAAAATTAACATGTAATAGGATCTAATAACAAATTAAAAATAAAACAAAATCAAAATAGTAATATCTTCAAGTCAAATTCCACTCTATTGAAGAACTTCTTTCAAAACTAATATTAGTGAGACTTGTGAAATTGACTAAGATGTCATTTTTTAGCTAAATAAAATACAAAATATACCATAAAAATTTTCCTTTTTCAAACTCAAATCAAAATTTCAATTCATTTAAATTATTTTCAAAACCCAAATGGTAAAAAAAAAATTATATTGTAAATCTTTTTTTCTTTTTCTTTTCATATAATGATAACAATTTCCCATCATTCTCTCTCACTCAATTTATTTTTATCTAATTTTTTTTTTAATTTTCTATGTATTTTTAGAAAATTTTATGTAGAACTTTCTAGTTTTTTAAAGAGAGTTTTAATTTTTTTATCATTTTATATAAAATTATGATCAAATCGACAAAAAATAGTATAAAAGTTGATGATCAAAATTATTATCATACTAATTAAAAAAGTGCCACTTTATGAACTTAACAGTTGGACGATAAAAAATATGCAATTTTAAAAATATTAGTGTCAAACTAAAACTTACTTATAATTGAGTAACTAATGTTGGTTTAGCCTAAGTTTTATATCAGAAAGTAACATAGGTATGAAAGAAATTAGACGGTTCCAGGCTCTAAGGAAAGTTCCTAGGTGTAAGGAGATAAGATCAACATGGATATTTACTTTTTAGCAGTAAAATTTACGTGCTAGATTAAAAAGAGATTCGAACTAATAAAGTTGAAAAAAAGTCGATGAATGGATGGACTTTTGGGGTTCATATCATGTGGAAAGTAATTTTTCTACTACTCTTTCAAGCCATAGCTTTAATAATAAAAAGTGAAAGCAATTCCATGTACAGTTTTAAGCAATTAAATAATTGTAATAAATATAAGTTCTTGAAGGCAGGGATCAAACCAAAAAATAAATAAAATTTAGGAGGCTAAAATTAAATTTTAATTTTATATAGTGAAAATATAATTTTATCATTTTAATAATTTATATTTTTATAATTTTTAAAGGATTAAATTAAAATTTTATCGGAAAACAAAATGTAATTTTTAAAGAATTGGTTGCCAAAACTTCAAGTGATGATTTCATGCTTATTGTCTAGTTTGGTTATATTAGTATACAGGCCTGACAAATGTAGGGGTGGGCATCAATTTTATCACATTTCTTATTAAACCAACTTTTTAGAAAGTAAAATAGATAATAACCTTAGCATTGAAAACAAAGTTTTGGATCACAATAGTGGGGAGAAAAAAATAAGTACAGTCCACTTTTCTTTTCCTTTTTAATAAAAAATTTATCTTAATCATCCATTTAATTTTTGATCTATTTTATTTTACTGACATACTATACACGTGAATTGTAATATCAGCAATTAATTTTTTTAAATGTAAAAAAATATTGTAATTATTAATGTAAAAGTTGATCGTCGATAATGACAATGTATCTTAAAGAAAAAAAGAAAAGAAAAATAGAACACACAGAATTTCATGTAGAAACCCTTTCGAGAAAAAACCACGGACAGATGAGAAGAAAATTTACTTGTGCGACCCTAGTCCAGTATTTTGCTTATTGGGGATCTATAATGAGATGCGACTTTCGCCCTCATATATCCCCCTATCTTGTCACTTGTATTTTATTTTTAATAGAAATTTGAGTTACACAACTTTAACAATTAAATTTTTAATATTTTTTTAAATTTTAAAGAATAATTAATTGTTAATATGATATAAAATGATTAAAAGAAAAAAAGATAAAAACTATTATTTTATTTTATTTATAAAGTTGGACACCTTGATGAAGTCCTAGCTTTATTTAAAGTAGGGCATGCTTTTTTTCCCTTCAAGTCCAGTGATTCGATATAGATCTTCTAATATGTACCTAACCCAACATATATACATTAACAATTGGGGTATTTATAGTTTGAATTATATTTTATCACGTGTTTACAATATTTATTTGATCTTTGATCATATAATTGAGACATTTATGTATCCATATTTCATATCTTTCTTTTCATATAATGTAATGTAGACATATCAAGTGTTTCAATAACTCACTCAACCTCTAGTTTAGAAAGGATCCATGCTCCATGCTCCATGCTCCATGCTCCATGCTCCATCCGACCTTATCTTATTCGGATCCTTTTACTACTATTATCACTACAATATTTAAGGTTACAAGTTAGGTTCCACTCCAGGACACATTATTAAATCACTAAAATATATTATTTTATTTAATTTTGAAAATTTAAGCTTCAACATGCAAATAATATAATTTGTAATCAAGTTTATTTTCTAATTACAAAGAAACTTAGTTAAACGGTTTCAGATAATTTCTTTTTTTGATATAAATTTAAACATTTTAAAAATTAAACTTAAAATGTTGATGGAGTTTTAGCTTGATTGGTATCAGTTTTGTTGTCAATGTAGAAATACATGAGTTCGAATATGCTGAAGTGTATTATTCTCCTATTTATGAATTGGAGAAAGACGATAAATAATTTTAGACATTATTAAAAAAAATCAAACTAAAAATGAATTTTAAATTAATTTATCCAAAACTAGAGTCTCTTACATATGTCTATATTCTTCTATACCAACAAAATGTCTTAACCACGGTTAGCTTAAATGGTTAGCCATTCCATCTGCATTGAATATTAATAAATCTTATACTTAAAGAGGAGGGCCCCATATGATAAAGGGAGAATGACCAAAGCATCCTCTTTTGTTTTAAAAGATTGGATTACGTCCACGATCACAACTTGTGGCCCCCTTTTATATTATCACCAACATAATAAAAAACAAATTCATACTATGTGTATGTGATGAATTTAGTCCCTATACTTTAATCTATTTTTATATATTAATTTGATCAATTTTAATCTATGCATTTTACAAATTGGTCGGTTTTAGTTTCTATATTTTTTAAGTAATTAATTTCTAATTACACATGTATTGCATGTGATTTACATGTTTAATTTTTTTTTATAAATGAAAAATAAATAACATTATATATAACATATTTAATATAAGTAAGATAAAATAAATAATATTTTATAAATAAAAAAATTTAAAAATAATATAGAAATTTAGAACTATACTAGAAAGTAATTTATAATATTAAATTAAAATAATATTCATAATAAATACAAAAGATATTTACATTAAATTAAGAATCACTTTTAATAATAGTAATTAAAAATAAATATTGAAATCTTATATGATAATTTTTTTTAATTTTTTTAAAAAATCTCTCTCATCCGCTTACAACTTCATGTATAATAATAATAATAATAATAATAATAATAATAATAAGTATAAAAAAGTATTTGCTTAGCATGGAATAACCAACTTATAAAAAAAATTAATTAAAATGATCTTACATATCTATCTAGTGCTCTCTAGTGCCATTGTTGTTCAAATATTTCTTTTTGAACTATTTGTACTACTAACGGATGCTCTTATGACAGTACACATGCGAAAATTCAATAAGCCATCAACTTGTGTCGTTCAATGAGTTTGAAATATAGTTTAGTTAGATACAAATAAAATGATAAAAATTATTTGACTATTTTTTTTTATTTTAGCGTTTACAAGTCATTAATATAAATTACTATATATTAAAGCTTCAATTCTGTGTGGACTTAGTAAAAAAGGGTTGATAGCTTCGTTTTGTTTTGTACCTGAAAAGAAGATATTCTGTCTGTAATAGATTGGAGTTCTTCAGGTGGAGTACATATTTAAGTGAGTGGGGTTTAGAAAGGGTGAGTTAATGTTTTGTCTTAATATTATATTTTATTTAAGTTTAGTTGAATTCCAATTATATGCTTTGAATTTCATTTAAATTAATGAATTCAGTTTTAATTTCATTGCATCTGAGTGCTCTTAATGGCATAATATTCTCTCCTTTGAATGGGGTAATTTAAGAATTATATAAAAAAATTTATATAATATCAGTTTATTAATCGACTTATAATGTATATTTTATATATTAAAAATAAGATATATTATATTTATTGCATATTATAAATATTTAAATAATATATACAAGTTAATTAAATCGATTCAATTATGAATTTTAATAGCTAATAAAAGACGGATAAAATCATTTTAAACGAGTCCTTATTAAATCAAATTAACTGAATTAGTGTAAAATCAGTAAAATAACGGTGACAATAACTGGAAGGACTACTCTACCCTCCAATAATCTGTGATTATTACTTACCTCCTTGCATTGATTCCTCCTAGCTAGAGTGCATTTATTCAAGGCATGGCTGACGATGCTTAGTTGGCACAAGAAATTGTTAGTAGGAAGAAGTTATTCCCTCAAAATAGATCTCCAGTTATTAGCTAGATTTTGTACTAAATATTGCTGATGCTATGGGTCTACTAGAACAATTTGGGGAACTGGCTGCATTACGTTCTCTATCTCTTTGAATGGAGACTTGGTGGGGTTCTTTAGGGGAGCTAAGCCTAAGGGTCTTAGGCAAGAGGATCACCTGCCCGCCTACCTCTTTCTCATTTCAATGAATGTCTTGCAATTGAGCATATGGGATATTTATATTTTACCCAAAATGTCAAAAAATAAAGCCCACTCGTCTTTCATTTGCTGATAAACTTTTGATTTTCTCCACGGCCACTATGGATTCAGTGGTAGGGCATCTTGGACCAGTTTTCTAATATTTCTAAACTTCAATTACCATTACTAGCTGGATTGCGAAGCAACTCAGTTATGCAACTTATACCATCTGTGATTATATCCAAATTTGTTGTTCATTTTACCAAAAGCAGTACTTCAGAAATAATGTGTACGTGTTATATATTTTTGGAAAGGCAAGAATGATGCTGCCATAGGAGCCAGGGTTAGTTGGTTCCCTAAATATAAAGGATATTCTTGCGGCTGAGGGTTCATTGAGGATTGCCTGGTTGTAGGCACATATATATATATATATATATATGTGTGTGTGTGTGTGTGTGTGTGTGTGTCTTGAAAGACAAATCATTATGGCAGGTTTCAGCAAGTGGAGATAAAAGCTGATCAAGTATAGAAGAGCTGCAGCACATTCATCTACTTAATCATTGGGGGACGGCCATTTTTCTTTTTATATCTTTGAGACATTTTTAGATTTATATAAAGGTAAATGAGTTTCAATGATTTGCTTTACGCCACTAAGAATGGCCCAAAATGATATAGGCATAAAGTAAAACGTGAAGTGGGAAAGCTTATAACTTTGTCGACTTTTAAATACTAACAAGTAACAAGAAGAAAAAACCAACAAAAATCTCTTATATATATATACTAAAACCAAACACTGCACTAACTCTAGCATCTTACACTAAAATACTCTGGTTTCTCAAAACAAAACCATTTCTTTTTCCATCATCCCCTCAGTTTGCGAAAGTATTAATATATCCTAAAAGTAATTAAACCCACCATTATCATCAGATTATATATATTACGTATGTTTGAATGCATGTTTAAGTGATTAATGGTGGGGTTTGATCGGACATGACAGTAACGGCGTTATTGCATGGCCATGCAGATGAAAACTGCTGCAGTTGCTTCAATAGCAAAATTTGATGTATGTCCGATAATTTTCGTCGGAGAATACTATGTTCAGACCGGAGGCGGTCGTTGTCTGTTGCTACACGGTGACAGTGGCACAAAACGAACCTCAACTGGTTGGTCAGTTCTCTGTTCTCGAGTTTAAGCCGGTTCACCTGGTTCCTTAAGTTTTCTAAATGCTTCTGTTTACGCATCCGTGACCTCCTGGCTGATTCACGGTTCGATATCATGCGTCTCCTCTTTCGCTCGTCGATGACGGAGGAATCCGGTTGGTTTGGTTCATCCGAACCTGAGTTCGAATTTGTATGGCCCTGGAGTGGTTCATCTGAAACGGAACCCAATATTGCGGGTTCTATGGTTTGGGAAATGGAGAGAAGTTCCGAGCAATCCCACGGCGTGAAGCCGCTTTCCAAAGCCAGATATTGATCATTGTCGAACATCAAACCGGAGGAAAAAACGGTCGGAACAGTGGACAACATGACTTTACTAGTGCTAATAAAAATGAAAAAAAGTAAAAGGAAATAAATCAAAAGCTTGTAAAAGTATATGGGAAAGGAAGGAAGGAGGAGAAAAGGGAAGAAATGCAGCGTAGAAGGCTCATATTTATGGATGAATCCTGAGAACTGTTGTGAGCTCCATGTTACTTCATGAAAATTCAAATCAAGGGTATTTTTGTAAGTATGTCCCTTTACATACGTGTATAAACTGTATAGGTGTAAAAATAACTTCTATAAATCGAATTTACGTATTCCTTTTTTATATTTTTATGAGGAAAAAACCAAAGCGAAAAGTGATATGAGACAATGCTACTTTGGAAAGGTCGATTTTTTGCTTAGTCAGCAAGAAACAAAATAGTGTGGGATCCATTCTAGACACGTGGCGGATTGTGAGAGGAGGAGAGTGAAAAGAGCCAATAGTTTGGGAGGATGCTGACGTGGAGCCAAGCGTAGGTGGAAAAAAAAAACTGGGATGGCAAATATGAAATATTAGGTCGTCATCGGCACTAAACCGGTCTCTTACTAGTTCTATAAGAATTCGTACATTTACCAAACTGACGCGCAACCTTTTAGAGTTTGATAAAAATATAATATTAAATATTAAAAAAATATAACTATATCTTCTTTTTCGGTACATAAAATATAACTATATTTAAACCTTACTTCTTAAATTAGTTTTTTTTATTAACAATTAGATTATCAAACATCCACACTATGGCTAAAAAACTATAACGTATGTCTATAAAAATTTTATTAAAGAAATTTAAATTTAAATGTAATTTTAATTGAAATGATAATGTAAAGTTTTATATTCATAATTATTTATGTTTAAATTTTATTATGTATTTTTATTCTTTTAAATTTATTTAATATAAAAAGATAAGTAGACAACTCATAAAGCATATTTAAATTATTTATACTTTTGTAAATATTTTGTTATACAAAATTAAAAATATAGGTGTCTTTAAATTATATGTAAATGCATGATTAAGTTAATGTTACTTATCAATTCGATCTTAGCTCAGCTAACTAATTATAAAAAAACTTCTTTTATAATATAAGAAATATTTTACCAGGGCATCGGGAGGTGAGGCAGATAGGAGTGAAATTATATTTTAACTCTTATCAAATTTTATGACTTAAGATGTGCTTAGTTAGGTGGAAAAGTGAATGGATGAGAGGAAGGAAGGGAAAAGTGGAAAAAATAAATAAATTTTGAGTGTGTTTGGTTGGGAAGCAAAGTAAGAGAAACAAAAATAGGAGAAATGATCATTTTTGCATAAAAATCAAATTCCTAAATGGAGATGACGATGGGAGAGAAAATGATAGAAATGTGCATGTTAGTTCAAGATTATGTAATTTTGAAATATTTTATTTTCTTACCTATACCAAGTAATGGATGAAAAGAGAAAGTAACTTTCTTTACATTTTTCCGTCTCTCCTATCAAACACACCTATAAAATTAAAAAAATATGTTTTCTATCATCTTAGTTTTTCACACCTTCGTTCTTCCAATTTTCTTTCTACCTTACCAAGTAAAAATTTAATCCTAACCTCCTCCAAAACTTTTTTTAGCTTTGCCCATGCATTCTACGAGAATACTGTTGTCATTTTAAATTATATAAAAATTTAAAAATCACACTTAACAGGATTCAAGTCCAAAAGATCAAAATTTTAATGTCTTAACTTTAACATTTTAACTAAAATTTCATTTCATTTTAACATTTATTTTTTATAAATATATTTGTTGCCTAATTTTTTACATCCACATCATAATTGAGTGTGCCATGATCTAATTTATATTATATTATTTTATATGATGTAGAATCCTAAACCATGTTTATATTTTTCTTTCTTTAATATTCGTTTTTATATTAATATCAATTACAAATACTTTGCTTTTTATATTTGTATTTAGAATCAGATCGATGATTGAATTAATTAGGCCATGTTTGATCGGTCTAACTGATTTAATTAAAAATCATTAAAAAAAATTAATTTTTCTGGTTAAAAGAAAGTTTCAACAAAGCTAAGTCTACGTCACTCACAATTAATAATTTAAGATTAAAACAATAACAAAAAAGTTTCGACATTTGATTTTAACTTTTATAATATTTAAAAAAATCTAATATCTTTTCGAAATTAAATAAATGAATGTTTACGTTTAGGCAAATTAATATATATTATTGCTAAGCATATTATTGCGACATCTAAGAGGTAGATATAAGTCATTTTCGTTACGTAGACTATTATTGAAACTTTATTCAACATAAATTCAATTGAAAAATTAATAAATAATAATTTTTTATAAAAAGTAATATATTATGAGAACTATGTAAGTAATTTAATTTATTTTAAAAATGAAATAAAAATCATTTTTTTAAGATTTGAGTTTTAACACAAGATTTCTTAATATTATAATATTTTCAACTCATTTAAAATCGAATAGCGTAAACGAATCTTATTAACTCCCATTTTTTTTCTGCTTATTGCAATTCTTGCATAACTACTTACTCTCTCAATCATTTATGCTCATACTTTGTTTGTTACTTCATAATTGTTTCGAGTGAACAAATTTTTTTTACATTTTATATTACTTTCCTTATAATTATTATTTTTCAACAACATTATTATTTAAATATTTTTATATTATTTTTATTTCATTCACTATACAAATAATACTAACTATATATATATATATATATTAAAGTACACAATATACATTTGTTTTACATGTATCCAACCTGCAACTAAAAAAAATAAAGTGTAAAACAATAAATATGATTTAAATCACTCTTATATTAAAAGTAATTCAACCTTCTTTATTATTGTTAGGGTAAACTATATCATTAATTATTAAATTATAAGAATGTTTTTGTTTTGATCATTTATTTAAAATAAGTTACAATTTGATTACTGAATTATTCAAAAGTTTTCATTTAAGTCATTGAACCATTATATTCAAATGTTTTTATTTAAGTCATTCGACTATTAAGCTTTTCTTTTAAATTTCTACTAGCAAGCTCTAAGCAATGATTCGACAATTGGTACGGTGAAGCAATGTGCATCGACGAGTATAAGAACATACCTTAGATCCAAGTCGATCTAGCGATTAATGTCGGTGATCAGAGAAAAAAAGTTGTTTAAATTTTGGTTAACAGATTCATGACGTGTAAAATTGTTTCATTAAAAAAATTGAATTGTAGAAAAGAAGGGGAAAGAGAGCTTTTGATTGGCGTAGGCAGTGCAAACAGAAAAAGTCATATAGCATGTAGGTACATCATTGGATGAACTACATTGCTGATATTGACCCCAAAAAAGAAACAGTAGATGCAACTAGTTCATGAACAACTAAACATCCCATTGCATAAAAATTGGATAGGTTCGATCTATGGTCATTGGGTCCTCTTATAAAGATCTTATTAAATTCATCGAGTTGTTCCAAAGAATAAAATGGCTAGTTATTAATCGGCTCTCTGTAAAATACTCATTTGGATGCAAATCTTAAGAGCAATGCCAACTGTTTTGGGCCCGGTGATGAACAAAGCAAGAAAAATAATCAACACTCAATATGTTTATACAGTTCGATTTCTTCACATTTGTGGGCCTTGTCCGGAGAGATGATCCACTATTTTAGCAACTCGTGCAACAAATGATTACAACTTCTAAATGACTACAAAAGTAAACATTTCTGCACGCACTATAACAATTAGACAATTATCCTCGAAGTTTTCCCTCTAAAAACTTGGGACAAAAGCCAACACACTTGATTTTTTCCTCAATGTACTCACTAGAAACGTTCCTCAATGAACAAAAATAACTGTTGTAAGATCAATACATAACTTATACAAGTCTCCTTAATTTATAAGGAATCAATGGTTGCTAATATATTCTATCCAATTACAATCTTCTTCCCAATAAACTAGTAAGATAACTAGCTCTCAAAATATTTCAATAAGTCTAGTATAAGTCCAAGTTTACCCAATTCGATTCAATTTTCTTGATATGTTGTTTCCATTGATCCTATCCTACCTAATCTTCAAGATATGTTGCTATAAAAAATTTGAATACCATATATGAGTTTACACACGGCCATATTATAAGCAAAGATAAAGGCCTAATGGTTTTGTTAATAAATTTGCAACACAAAATATGACAAGTTTTTGAGTTGAGCAATACCAAACATTAATGGGCACTACTCCTTGGCACTGCTAAAAAAATCACCTGAACACATTTTAACTTTTTCTATTTTATATATTATTTTATTGTAAACCTACGATGTTCTTAAGTCATTAAATTTGAGATTAATCCTATTGGATCGAAAGTGTTTAAAGGTAAAATACTCCAAATAAGTGTGCTTCTTAGCATTCAAACTTGTGTTATCATCCTTATGAAGATTAAAAGCCGTTACCACCTCAATCAATGTTTTGATTTCTTTTTGTATTATTTTTCATATGAATGACTTTAGTTGATGACATAAAATTAATTGTTTCCTTTGTTGGTGCGTGGGGATAAAATAAACTTATAAGAAATTAACGAAGGTTTTAAGGCGTGTATTAATGTCATTTTTTTTAAGGTTCTATTCGCTCCCACCTATGTTATGTTGTGCAAAAGTTACTAGAAAATGAACTTCGAGTATACAATGAAGCCCAATGGATGTCTACATTTTGCACTGACGGAAACAATCTACCGAGCACTGAGCCGAGCATAACAAGGATATCAATTTCTATAAATAATTTCTATAATAATTCTTTATAAAACAATCTAGGAATATAAAAGATGGTGGGAGATAATTAAAAAAAAACTATTTTCTATATTTTTTTGGTGCAAATGAAACTTTAGTCCTATTTATAGGAGATCCCATGTCTCTTCATAGGGACATAACTACCCAAATGGATAATCATATCTTTAGCAATAGACATAATTATTCAATAGATATCTACTTGAATAATTATGACTATTTATTAATAACCAAGTGATATAACTTTTGATTACTTATAACTTTTCATTTACAACTATTAAAATATTATATATATTTTATTCCCACACATCAACATCCTTAATTAATAGTATTGGGAAATCTATAGCTAACTAGAAAATTCACCATTGAAGTTGAAAGAAACCGAACCAAAACTCCTTGTCCTTGATATAAAATATAATAGCAAGCATGAGGCCGACATTAAGAGCTTTTGATCTAATCACACAACATGGGCGAAAGGACATCAATGTTTTTGCCTTTCCTAAACTTAGCTAAAGACACCAACAATAACTTATTTTTAAACATTTTCCCCGTCTCTCCATCCATGTTATTGGAACCTTTCAAATAAATTTTCTAAGTTTTGCAAGAATATTCTTTCGGTTCCTAGAGTTTTCTTACACAGCTGCCAACTTAAGTAATTAGTTTCCATTGGACGAGGAAAATTAAAGCAGTTTTGGCTGAGATAAAGAGCTTTTTTGCATTTAAAGCACAGTTGTTGAAATCAAAATGGTTGTATGGTTGAGTTAGGTTAGAAATTGATTGGTATAAGGATTCGAAAAAAAGAAAAAATAAATTAATTCATCTTTAAATTAATATGAATTAAAATAAAAAAAATTAATTGAACTAATGATTGAATCGGTTGAACTAAATTTTATAATTTTATAACAACTTTTACTTTAATTTTTTTAAAATTCTTTTTTACGTAAAAGATAGATTAAGGATCTTGATTAAAAAATATATGTTAAGATGATGTATGAGCCTATTTCATGACAGAAAGATTCAATAATTGAGATATATTTAGAAAGAAAAGGATGAAAATGAAGAATAATGGATTCATATAGAAAAAGGGGCGAACTGCCGAAGGGTAACTTTTGCTTTAGCTTTTGCTTTTTTGATTATGGTCGATTTTAATGGCGGGGGCCGACGGAAGAAGACAGACATTGACCATATCCTTCACATGCGAAAATTATAAACATATATTACAGGGCCAATGAACCGGCGGAAACTTTATGAACTTACTTCTCATAAATATATTAATAAAAATCAAAGGTTAGATCAGTAGATTATTGGACCACTTTTTCACTGTGGAAAAAGCTTAGCGGTCAGGCATGGTGCACAGTTCTTGTAGCTCCGCCCGCCTCCTATCTCCCTGTTTCTAGACTTGTCCAATTCAAAGCCCTACTTTTTTATATATGCATTGCTCACAACAATTCTTACTATGTAAGTTTTATGTTTAAATCGGTTACCATGTTAGAATACGGCTTCTTTTGAATAAATTATTATGGTAGAATACTATTGCTCCCTCTTTTGAAATATTATTATATAGCACGTTTAATTTTAACTTACCCTCAAGATTAACATCCTAATTCCGCCACTGATTATAATGTCATTTTTTGTACATAGTTACAAAATGATTATTTTTTTAAAATTTCATATTAACAAATTTATCGAAAGTATTTTAATGGTATTAATAATTAAAATTTTAAATTAAAAAAATAAAGAAACTAATTTTTTTAAAAATAAGAATAGAAAGGTTGCAACATATTATTAAAAAAAAATATTAAACCGAAAAAACAAAATAAATAAATAAAGGAAACCCTTATTCAAGCACCATACTTTTGTCGTTTGAATGAATGGCTGTAAAGTGTTTTTCATAATTTGCTTAAACACGAAAAGGGTCGATCTATTAAAAAGAATGGACTTTCTTTTCTTTTGCTTTATTTTACTTTGTTTTTCATATTTTGCTTTATTTTAACTTCAATTCTTAGGATCTTATAAAAAAAAAATTTCTATTCTTAGGAGGTTGGTGCATGGTAGTTGTTACCGCACCACTACCAGTCATACCAGATGGAATATTAACAGATTGGTGCATGCTATTTTTTAACGATGGTCAAGAAGAATCAGCTTATACTGTAATCTTATTTACTTTGATAATAATTATGAAATATTAAGTTATTGACATATAAAAGAATTGCATCTCTAGTTTATTCAACCAAAAATAAAATGCATATCTTGTGCGAGTCATAACTCATAAACAACTCTAACTCGCAGTAACTAGTAACCAAGTGTCGGCAAACAATCTCTCAACCAACTTGGTTAATTGTCCCTCGAAAGCGTCTTATATATATTTTAAGTAAATTCTTTTTCCACTAATTGATCCATATATGTTATTAAAGAAAAGGAAGACAAATACAGACCAATCCATATGAAAGCAACATCCAGGATATCAAAATTACATCCCAAACCATCACGAAACCAAAAACAATTAGACCAGAAAGAAACATCACAGTCAAAACGGACAGAAAGAAAGCAGCACAGTTAATGCAAGAAACAAGACAACATCTCTGAACAAAACCAACCCCATTTCACCAACGATTCAGCCATCCCATTAGCTTCCTGAATGAGACCTCACCAATTACAGTTTTAAGTTTATTAATCTTAGCATATATGCTCCTGTGTGCACCTAGTAACGGCCACAATGGAGTCAGATTCTACAATCAACCTGCACTCCTTAATCCACCTTGGTTCAGAGAAGAAAGCAATAACGTCGCCGTTGTAATTCCTAAGTACCCCTCCATATTCTGCAGGTCCCGACTTACTCAATGCCCAACCCTCGACGCTATACTTCACCCACCCTTCAAGCAGAGGGTTCCAAACTTTAACTTTCTTAATACCAAAATTTTTGACTTATCATCTCTCAGTATCGTGGGCATTCACACTTGTAGGAAAATTCTTCCATACAATGGAGGTTTTAGACTTATCACTAAGTTAAGAGGATGACACATGGATGTAAGTAATAGTAAATAAAAATAGAAATCAAATATATAAACAAAATTAAGATATTTGTTTTAATGGATTATTATTTAATACATGTACAATGTATAGAATAATTATCCATTTTATAATGATACATTTTGTTTTTAAATTTCACTGACAGAATTTAAAAATATCATATTTCTATATTATTTATATAAAATAATAAATATTTTTATTCAAAATTTGTTTATATTAATTAGAAAAATAATTATGTTTGAAAATTTATAATAAGCAATTTTGAGATTGAAATTTTTAGAAGGCGACTTACATATGTACGAGTTAATATGAGCCTTTAATTGGGTTAAAAATAATAACTAATAGCATTAGAATTCTGTTTGTGGAATTAGTTCAATATGAATTATCCCATGTATCTGAAAATTAAAGTGAATATGTAATAAATTCGGTACTACAACAAAAGAAGGTGGTTTTAATCTTAGATACATTCTGTTCTAAGATGAAGCAAGAATGAGAAAGAGAAATAACTTCCAAATTGGCCTTTTTAACTATGTATATCGTCCAAGGAACAATGTTTTGGTCCAAGCTGGACTAAGTTCTAGGACTGAGAATAGGAAAAGAGCACCAATTATAATTATAAGAAGATGGTGACAAGCTGAATCCAAGTGAATTTGAGGTAATCATGGCATCATCAGAGAAATTTTCCTTCTGGGGTTTCGCATGATCTAATCCAGAAACGAGATGAAATGGCGCAGAATTGACTTCCGCTGCCCCACACATGAATGGCGGTGGTGCAACCTGAAGAGGCGGAGGTGGCGCCACTCTTTGAAGACGGTGATGTTGTTGAGGTTGAGAAATGCTGCAGGGAGGGACTGCACCGGTGAGCTTTTGAACCAAGTCCCGAAAGTTTATGGGGTCCACCTTGTAAACTTTGGGTGGGGTTGGTAGCAATGGTGAAGTTGGTTTCTTCCAAGGCTTTGTCAATGGCTTACGCACGGAATGAATTGACGCATGGAAAGACTGTGGAACCTTTAACCCTCTTGCTAAAGAAGAAGATGATGATGATGATGAATAATTAGCTTCCATAACTACAGCCTTCAGTAATAAAAATCTTTGGCTAGGTGCTAAGCTTTTCTCAATAAATCACCGAAGGGGATGAAATTATAGAATGGACGGAGAGAGATATATAAATATGTAAACGGCGCAAAGAAGAGGAATGGGGACAAGAAAATAATTCAGGAGGTGGAGGGTGGGATGAATCTGGTGATAAGTAAAAATTCAGACGTGTTCCTATCGTCAGCGCTTAGCAGCCCAGCCCGGTCAAAGTGCCTGAATTTTGACCCCCTTTTTTCTTTTTTTTTTGGTGGATGACCAATTTTTTTAGTCATTAAAAAATAACTTTCTGTTTCTTTCTTTCTGCTGGCCTCGTTGGTGCGTTCGAAGATGCTTCTTTAGAAGGGAAGGCAAGAGAAGGTTTGAGAAGCTGTTCAAAAAAAAACTATATTAATTAGATTGTATTAGTGATGCAATATAATTTATTTAATGTTAATGAACTAAATGATAGTCCTAACAAATAATAATAATTAGATGAGAATACATCATCTGAAATGGATGGAGGCAATTAAATTTATTTTTAATAATTTTAAATAATTTATTAACTTCTTGTTCTAAGAATAAAATTACACCTTATGAATAATCAAATATTATTCCAAAAGGGTAAAGTATTTAAACCTTGATATTTGATCATAAAAAAAATGTCATTTTCATCTCTATGATTAAAAAAAAAAACTTATTCCATTTAGTTTTGTTGATACAAGAACTGAGAGAAAAAAGTGAAGTGCTAAAAAGGGCTGGTTCACCTAAACAGCAAAGAGTCGGAGAAGTATAAAAGGGAAAGGAGGTTATTGAGTAAAAAATGCTGAGAATAAGAGAGTAAGCGCTCAAGGTAGCTTAATGGGGAGAATATTTGTTTTTCCTTCATCCTGGAAGGTATTTATAGGAGGTACCCTTTTCTAGTAATGATGACATGGTAGGTGGTTATCATCATGGAGTATGCGAGGGAAGTGCATCGTGGAATCCATTATGTTATGCCTTTTGAGGGAGCACGAGGTTGTTATACTCAAGTGGGCCTCAATGGTCCCTAAAGAGAGTGTTCACATTGAAAAGCAAGTGGCCAGACTATACCAGCCCAGTTTAAAGTGGTACCGAAAAATGTAGTTTCGAAACCCCATTTTTGTAAATTGGATTCATAAATATTAAATATGAATATTTATTGGATATTTATAAAATAATATTATATTTAAGTCCTCAAATTTTACTTATTAATTGTTTAATTTAAGTATAAGGATTAAATTGTAAAAGTTTATCACCATAGGTTTTTAATTGGCCAAAGACTTAGGGACTTAAATTGCAATTAACCAAAAGTCCAAAATAAAAATTAAATCATCTTGGAACATGTTTTAATGGCTGATGGTGTCTTAAGTTAATTAAAATATGATTAAGTTGATTAAACTTAGCTAATTCAGTTTAAATTAAGGTATAAATACCATAATAAGTGGATGGAAAGAGAAGAAAGCTTTCATCTTCTCCTTCCATGACCGAATGTCCAAAACAAAGGAAAGAGAAAATCATCCAAAGGTTTAAAGACTTTCGACCATCAATTTGTAGGTAATTCCAAGTCCTTTTCTTGTAATTTTTATGTTTTTGAGGTCATGGAAGCTTGATTTAGCTAGCCCATGTACCAATTTACAAAAATTTAAAGTTTTGAAAGTTGATATTGTTGATTTCTTGAAGAAATTGTTGTTAACTTGATAACTTTTAAGCTTAGATGTGAAAAAGGACTAGATTGTAATGTTTAATTGTTAGTTTTTATCATAAGGACTAAATTGAATAAATTATTAAATTGATGTGGAATTTTAGTAATAAAAGAAAGTGGAGAGTCCCTAAGGGATGTAATTGAAGTCGATTTTTAAACCGAAGCTTAAAATTGAAAGTTATAGCTATAACAATTTTAGGGACTAAATTGAATAATATAAAAACTTTAGGGGTGTCATAAAAGCAAAATTTTATAGGTTCATTCATATCATGGTATAACATGAAAATTTTTTGTTTAAAATAATTGTTTAGATTGAGAATTGGATCAAACTGGAGATAATTGAGGAAAAGTGAAAATTATTAATTAGTCTTTGAGGGTTCAATTCGTTTGTTGTCTTGACCAGGTAAGTTCATATGGAACTTATTACTTTGTTTTATGTTATGTTGATTGTGTTTTATTTTATTTATGTATTAGATTGAAATGAATTGGTGAATTTGGCACTAATGGTTCGAAATGGATTGAATTGTAAATTTATAAGAATATTGGTTATATGAAAATAGAACAAGATGTAAATGAGATTGTTGATTGAACATATGTTTCATATAAGAAATGAAATTGTGTACAGGAATTGAAAATGTCATTTATAAGAAATGAAAATGGCATGCCATTACGGTTATACACCGACCAATCAGGGATTTACATGATGTTACGAGATCTAGAATTTGTTGCAAATTCTCGGATTATACGTATCATTGGTTTGGCCTAAATGGGTAACCTCAATATGATGCCAGCTTGTATGAGTAATTCCGTTAAAATGTCAACTTGTATGAGCAACGTTGAAATATTGTCAGCTTGTGTGAGCATTACATTCTCGTGTATCAAAGTCCATTTTACTATAGCTCCATCGAGAGATGTTCAATTGATTGAAAATGGAATTTAAGTCATGAATTGAAATGAAATGGTATTGATGATATTTGACATATAGATGGTTATGTGATTATGTTTTAAATGTTGACAGTATTACGATTCGTGTACATAATTGACATATTTGATTTGTGATGGTGTTGCGTGTACAGATATGTATTCAAGTGCCAAGGAAAGCTAAGTCGGTAGCTAATAAAATAATTGTTTATGCTTAAATGGTCAAGGTATGCTTTAGTTTTCATATGAGCTTATTATGTAATACCCCGAAAACTTTTACAGTAAGATATTATCCTTGATATAGTAAAATAAGGAAATAAAGTGACAAAAACGGAAATTTTGAGTTATGTCAAAATTGAGAAGTATATTATGATATATTAATTCAAGAAAGGACTAAATTGTAAAAGTGAGATAAGTTTTGTTGCACAAGAGTAAATACTCAAAATTTGAGGGGGTTAAAATGTAAATATGAAAAATATTTGAAGGACCAATAGTGTAAATATTTTAAGAGTGGAATGATCTAGAAACTAAGAAAAATGGATGGATTAGGACCAAATTGAATAGGTGAAGAACTATGAGGGACTAAATTGCAATTTTACCAAATTAAATTATGACTCAAGGATGGAATTTTAAAAGATAATAAAGGGCAAAATGGTCAATTGGAAGAGAGAGAAATCTAGAAAGCAATGATGATGTTGGAGATATTTTAGATTAAATAAATAAATAATAGTTTATTAATATTTTAATTTATTTTTTTTAAATGATATTTTATTATTTTATTATTATTTTATTTAGTATATATATAGAAAGAAAGATGAAGAATCTTCATCTTTCCCATGCACCCAACGTATGAAGAGAATAGGAAAGAAAAAAAAACTTTCTTTTCTTTACAATTTGGTCCTTCTACCAAAAATTCACCATTTTCACCCAAAAATCAAATGAATTTCCATAGCTACCAAGAGAGAAAAATGTTAAGGAGAGCATGGGGAGTTAGAATATCAAGTTGGATTCAAGAAATAGAAGCTGGAGGAGAGAGAAAATCAAGTTAAAGATTGGTATCAAGAGAACAAGGTAAGTACATCAAGATTTCAATATGTTTTTAAGTTTGTTATTGTTGATAAAGCATGGAAATAATGTTATAGTAGAGTTTTATTACATAAGGTCCTATGTTTTTGATATGTTAGTGAAGAGAAAATAAGAGAAAGTGATGAGAAATGGTGTAGAAAAAGAAAATAAGGGTGTTATAACATGGTAATTAATATCTTGCACTAAAACAGTTATGGACAGCAGCAGTAGTCTAACTTTGAAAAATCACCATAAATTTTAGAAATCGAATTAAAAGATTAAAAAAATATGGAATTAAAGATTATTGAGTCTAGTTTCTCATAGAAGAAACAGTGTAAGCAATGGATTTGTAAATTTTGAGATATAATGAATTTTGTGAGACAAGGTCAGAATGAATTCGGGTTCCCCTGTTCAGACTTTGAAAAATCATAAAAAAATGAAGAAAAATAATTAGGGGCTTAAATTTATATGTATAGAATCCTGAATAAGTCTAGTTTTATTAGAAACAAATTAGAACATCATTTTAATTCTGTACAAGGAGATAATTAATTTTTAGTGAAGAAGGGTCGGAACTGTCAGACAGCAAAACAGGGGTGACTTTAATGAATAAACTGTACTAATTGGCTAAACCAAAAATCCTGAAAATTTTATGGTAAGAATATAGTGAGTCTAGTTTCAGATAAAATTTACAGATCTTAATTTGAAGTTCTGTAACTCAAGAAATAAATAATTTAGTGACTATGACTCAAATGGACAGCTTTGAATATACATATAAGTAAATAGTGAAATTATTGATAATGTTACTTATAAGCATATTATATAAATTTAAGGATGGGGAATGAAGAGGAGGAGGAGGAAAAATATATGAAAATTCAGCAAGCATGACTAATTTGCATGTTTTAAGCTTAAGGACTAAATTGAATAAAGGTAAAACTTTATGGGCAATTTTGTAAAAATGTCAGAAATGACTAAATTGCATGAAATAGATTATTTTATTATTTAAATTACAAAATTTAACAAAATTATCAATTTAGTTCAAGATCGGGGGAAAACATGTTTTAGGGATTAAATTGAAAAGTGTTGAAATTGTGAAAAATTTTGATATTTATAGAATTCATGGATTGTTATCGATATTTATGATAATAATAGTTGGAAATAAGGATTAAATTGCAATAATTTTATTTTCCTGACCCTAAGGATGAAATTGTCATTAATTAAAAGTTTAGGGGCAAAATTGGTAATTTTGCTTAGAGCATTAATTAAATGCATTAGAATATGAAATGAATGAAAATGATGATCAAATTTATTTATAAAGATCCGGACGACACAAATACGAGACTTGATCATGGAAAAGAAAATATATCAGAATAATATAATCATAAACACGAACAATCAATGAGGTAAGTTTATGTAACTTGAATTATATTCTTAAATACTTGAAATGTATGTTATTTGTGTGAATATGATTTGAATGTTCATTGTATGAAAATTGATGAAACATTGATATATTTGATATAAAAGGGAAGAAATCTCGGTTGAATGAAAGGAAAATTCGATAGATCTCGAAAAGGAATTGTGGTAAAAAGGATCTAGCCGGACGGGTGATCCTAACTCGACATAGCCCTCAGAAGAATATGTGGAAAATGGATTTAGCTTGGACGGGTAATCCGAATTAGGGTCTCAATTTAGCTCGGACTGTAATTCGGATCAAGCTAATTAGAGTAATTGTCGTTGCAAGGGATTTAGCTTTCGTGGTCGTAATCCCGACAATACTCTATGAGTTTATATTACTGAGGATTTAGCCTCGGGTGGTAATCCCCATTGTAAGGATGAGGTTCGCGGAGTGTGCTCTCTAATATGAAATGTGTAAGACCATGGTTGAAAGACACCATGGCAGCTTGATATGAAATGTGTAAGACCATGGTTGAAAGATACCATGGCAACTTCGATATGAAATGTGTAAGACCATGGTTGAAAGACACCATGGCAACTCGATATGAAATGTGTAAGACCATGGTTGAAAGATACCATGGCAACTGATATGAAATGTGTAAGACCATGGTTGAAAGACACCATGGCAACTCGATATTAAATGTTTAAGACCATGGTTGAAAGATACCATGGCAACATGACAGAAAATGAGTAAGACCATAGTTGAAAGACACTATGGCATCATGTCAAAGATAAATAAGACCATGGATGAGAGACGCTATGACATCTGTTGAACAATTGATATTCAGGTAATATGTATCAGATGACGAATGGTTATATGAAATAATTATGAAGATAGATAAACGAAATAAGTATAAGTACATGGAATATAATTTATGTTAAGTTTGATATAAGCTATTACCGGAATAAATATACATAAAATATATGGAAATGATGGAGTATGAAATATTGATATAATGAAATGAATGATATATGCTTATGAAGAAACGGTAAAAGAATGATATGTTTCATGGTATGTATATATATGATTATCTTTGATATGTTGATACAAGGAAATTATGAAGTAAAGACAATTATTAAACTCAAGTGTGACATGTCGAGAAAATAAGTATATAAATGTTGAATTTATATGAAATAAATGCAAGTATACTAACAATGATGTGGCTTGACACTTAGACAAAGGACAAGTTATTGATTGAATGGTAATATGTTTAATTACAAGAAACTTTGAAATGGGTAATTGAGATGAAAATAAAATTTAAGATTTTGCAAATTTTTTTATAATCTCGATTTAATTCCATTTGGTTTCTAGTGTATGTTGGGGCTTCGAGGGCCCAATAGAGAGACATTATGATTATTTTCAAAATGAATAATAAATGACTTAGAATTATCTCGAAAATGTTCAAGAAAACTCAGTAATGCCTCGCACCTATTTCGCAATGGATACGGGTAGGGGGTGTTACATATTAAGCATTCTATATGCTTACCCCATTTATTTCCCTTTTCCTTGTAGATCGTCACCTTGAGAAACACGTCAAGCCAGATTGACTTGAAGCTCACACTACCTATCACTGAATCGGTAGCTTTTTTTTCATTTTGAGTCTTAAATTGTGGCATCTATATATTTATGTATAAAAAGTGTCTTGATGTTACCTTATTGTATATAAGTGTTTTTGGTAACTTGTGATGACATGGTGTTTTGATTCACATATAGTAATGGATATATAGGTGGGCTTTTATGCAAAATGATGTGATGATTTATATCTATATGTTAGACTATGGAATGGTATGAACTGTGGAAGAAATGGTAGCTTGTTTGATGGTGAGTGAGATGGAATCGTAATTGAACATTATTAACTTGAAGTATGCTCGTAAATGTAACCTAAAGTTGATAGTTGATAGTTATGTTTAATGCCTATGAGTTATGAATATGTTTATGTGTTCTTAAATGGTCATAATGAAATTGAAATGGCATATTTTAAGATGGTTTGGCATAGGTAAGGTTTGATGATTTCATGACTTGATTGTTGTTTGTCATGACATTGAATTGTTTAGATTTAAATGGAGTATAAGTAGTGATAGACTTGTTAAGGACTTGAACATAAATGCTTGAACTATTTGGCATGTCTTTGGTATTGTTTTGATTCAAAGAAAATCCATATTTGGTGCAAATATTGTAATTTTTTATTGAACTTGAAATAGGTACCAAAAGGATTCATTTTAACAAAAATAGGGGTCACGTCACGACATCGAATTTTGGACATCGTAATATTGCCATTACAGTGAGTGACGTCGTGACGAGCTAGGGCTTGTTGTTGCGATGTGACATGTTGAGATGGCCACGTTGTGATGAGAACTAGAGAAAGTCGCGATGTCGATCCATACATTTTAAAAACTTTGCAAGTTGGTCTTATTTTGAGTTTGGGTTGACAAAAGAGCTTTCGTAAGCTCTAATAAGACTCGTAAATGATTTATTAATGTAATTTGATCATGTTTGATGTTTGACTGCACATGTGAATGATTATTTTACTATAAGTTTTGACTATAATTGCTCTGGTAATGAATGCAGCAACCTGTAACTCAGACCCGACAATCGGGTCAGGCAAGGGATGTTACACAAACCATAGAAATGGGAAGCCTGATGAATGGGGATGTTCTCTCTATTAATGGGTAGTCTTATAATTGTGTTTAGTTCGAGAAGTTGAGTAGTCGAGGGCAGTCCGACTAACAGGAAATTATCAATTAATTAATTTCTTTTGATTATATAATCTTGAATCTTCCATGCTAAGTTAAAAGTAAATAAAAATCATTACAGTTAATTAATTTTATCTTCCATTCTAAACAAAACTCATTTTTTCATCACTTATTTACCCAAACGAAGAACAAGCAGTTAATTTAATTAATTGCGAGTTTTTTTTTTCCTTTACTTTTAGCTTAGAATGGAAGATTGAAGATTATGTGATAAAAAAAATTCAAGTTTCGTAGACAATTATTAAATATGATTTATTTGAGTTGATTTGGTTAAGGATAATCAAGGAACATAAAATGATATTTTAAAGTTTAAAAGGAGATTAAATTAATTGATTTTAATATTTTATTGTAACAAATCTTTGACATTATCAATGGATAAAAAACTTTCAACAATTTATTCAATTTATTTTGATGTTTTGAAATTTAAATTTTTAATATTAAAAAAAAGAGAAATTTAAAATTTTGGCAATAGGATAACACGTTCAATTTGACAATTTTTGTGTATTATTTTAGATTCTATCACTTTTTTTTACTTTAATCCAATCAATACTTTTAAAAAATACATTTTGGGTGACCAAAATGAAAGCAACGTCAAAGTTGGATGACCAAAATGAAAACGTAAACATGATGTGGCATGTACAATTAACCACCGTTAGAGATATAATGCTTGGGTGACCAAAATGAAAACACCCTAAAAGTTCTATGATCAAATTGCAAAGATTTTCATTTTGGTTGACCAAAATGAAAGTGCCCTAAAAGTTGGGTGATCAACTAGGTAGTTTACCCCAAATTTAACTACTATCGTTTGGTCAATGCTAAAATATCAAAATTTGAAAAGTATAGAGACTAAAATTGATCAATTCAAAAAGTGCAATGACTAAGACTAGTCAAATTAAAGTACATGTACTAAATTTACAACTTACGGAAAGCAAAAGGTCTAATAGCAAAATTTGACATTTATTAAAATCGCTGCAATTTTCAACTTTCAAATTTTAATCGATTTATTATTTTTTGAACGAAAATAAACTGTTAAATTTTTTATGATGTTAGTATGATAACCCATGAGATAGTTTACGTGTGTTTTATAAAATAGATAAATAAATAAAAGTTTTCAAATTTTTAAAAAAAGTTCTTTTGAAGTAAAAAAAATTATCTAAATTAACAATAAAATAGGCATGAATTATCAAGTAAATTATCACATCAGTGCTATTCAAATTTTAATATTTTAGATAGTAATTTCATTAAAATTTGAAAATTAGGAGAAAAATAATTAAAAAAATAAAGTGACAAAATAGATAAATGATATGTAGAAAATGAAAGCAGCCATTATTTGAAGCAGAGTGGGATCCAAAACCAATTCATTATTTGCAGAAACCTAAAGGTCAACATTAAGCTACATGTAAGAGTTCCCATTCTCTTACTTACTTTACTCCTCTCAAGAGAATAACAAATCCAAGCATCTAAAATCTCTAACAAACAAGATGAATGAACCAATTACCATTTTAGAAAATCAAAAGTAAGATGAAACTTTTTTCTTATATTCAGATATGTGATGCTATCTTAAATTAAACCACTTATTGAGCGATATAAAAATTAACAGTTTGTACATAAAAAAAACTCAATGACTTTAAATATAATAATTAAAAAATAAATCTCAAAATTATATAAAAATTCTGATTTAGTGTGAGATTTGACATCTGAATAATTAAACTTTCTTTTCTTATTTTCTTTAATATTTTATCCTATTAAAAAATTAGAGATAACGCGTGAGGCTGATAGCCATTAGCCGGCCCACCAGACAAATATTAGAAGGCTTTTATCTCGTGGTGGTGGAGCAGCCGCCGCCGCCTCTTTGTTGGACTAATCTTTAATAACCAACCTCTCATAATATTATTTTAATACAACCGCCACTGTGACCCATTTATCTTAGAATTATTGACCCAAAAAGGCCAGAATAAATAAAATATAGTTTTATTGAATAAAGGCATTTTCTATTTGTCATGTTGATCTTATGTTTAAGGAAAGTAATATTTTCTGAAATTTGCGGTTCTTCTAATAATATCATAATGAAAAATAAATTAATTTGAATCATGCAATTAAATATTTATTTTAAGATATTTCGTATTTGTAATTCATATTGAATAAACTTTCATGTATTTATATATTTATATTATTTTAACATGTAATATTATATTTTAATTTTTATATCATAATATTAATAATTATACTTGTAAAATTCATGGCTAATTTACTTCCATTTTTCTTTTTTTTTTCAAACCAAGTAATCTTATCCTTAATGTGCCTCCATGGGACCGCATCTGCATCTATATATATATTTCTTAATCATTCTCTTCGTTGCATGCAAGTATGGAACCTTGTTTAGAAATCAGATGAGTAGACTGATTCAACCTCAACTACATCAACTTTGAAATATGATATTTTATTATTCTTTTTAGGAAGACATTTTAAATTTGGAACTTGAATTATTATTTACTCAAAAAACAATTTAATTTATAAAAAATATAGAATTTTTTAACATTTTAAAATGAAATTAACATTTTGGTTTCCATATTGAGATAATTACAACTAAGGTTTAAATCAAGGATAAAATACTATATATTCTTGGGTTTTAATTAAATAAAAGATTATGCTAAAAAGAGATCTCTACAATAAACGAATTATGAACCCAAAACATGAATCAGTTCAGATGTCATTCTGAAAAGCTCTTCATACAAGATAATATATTCCGGAGTAAGAAAGTTGAACAGGGTTTTCCAAGATAGTATAATAATGTTGAAACTGCACGTACCGTTCATGACTTTGAGATAACTGATTTATGAAGGATATACATAGCTACAAATGGATTATAACATATTCCAACCGCATTAAATGCATTTTACCTACTTGTGTCCAACTAGAAAGAAGAGTAATACTCCTTCGCCATCCATCCATTCCATTGTTTTGCCTAATATCGATTCTTTTAACAACCATTTAGATCTCGCCATTTGAGGTAAACCAGTCCGGCCTGATAATGAGTGATGGCACCGGCAACAACCAAGATGTGAAAAAGTTGGTGGCTGTGCCCAGCAATGTCGAATTTTCCAGGCATCCACCGCTCCGGAATCCTCAAGGCATACACCAAAGCTCCCATGCCATACAAAAGCCCCATCAGAATCTCGTACAAGGTTGTGTAAAGTGCCTCGGGCTGGTGCCAGAACAAGATAAGTTTGTGAATAATGGGCGCTACCCCGGACATGCCCATGCCAAAGAAGAGGGATGCTCGAGTGCTGCGAAACTCAGGCTTCTGAAATACTGGCAATAAGGAAAACAAGATTGTTGCAACTCCCAAGATGGTTATAGATCCCAAATAGAGATTGCAGAAGAACGGATCACACATGAAGGAGTAATACACAGGAGGATAAAAGGATGTTGCTATAAGAGCCGCAATCCCAGCATAGTCTAGCCTGAGCATGATATACGATAGGCGTTCAGAGTGGCATGATAAAAGGTGGCATGTGCTGCTAGCTAGCAAGCAAAACATTGCACCACCCAGGAAGGCAAAAAAAGGCCACCGTGTTATCGGCTCTTTAACACTTTCCTGCAATTTAGAATGAAAGGAAAAGTATTAGGTGCCTGAACCTCCCAAGATGAGTTAATCATCTATACTAAAATTTAAAATCCTTGAATGAGCTGGTGTCACAAGTTAACTGAAAAAATAACTAAAAAAACTATTATTTTTACAAAGAAACTATATAAAATCAATAAAAACCCACAAATCCATCAAGTGATTAGAAGGCAGAGAAAAGCTAGTGATTAGAAAGCAGCCAGCCATCGTTACTTCTGAAATTAGGCAAACTATTAAGATTTATGAGATAACTTATTAAGGATAGGAAGCATACCAGAACATGAGGATCAATATGATTTCCAGCAGAGGAAAGCTCAGGTAAACAACTATATAGATGTTCCATAACATGCCAACTTGAGAGCGAAGGAATCAAATCCATCAGAGGAATACTTGTCTTTAACTCCTCTCGCAGTTTGTGTAAATCAGGTATATTAGGTAAGGAAGGTAAACATGTCAGGATTTCTGCTTGCAATTTGTGTAAATCCGCCTTTCTCAATACATCGGTAATTTGCTGCAGAGCATGAAGATCGACAACCTTTGGAACCTTCATTGCGGTGTATATGGTAAGGGAAAGGAAAATGAAGAACCCAATCAAATGCCTGTAAAAGGTAATAGTCATACACAACATATCACAGTACAAGTGACAACATATTAATCCATGATCTTGTAAAGCCACAGTCACCTTAAAAACATGAAAATTCAAAGACTATCATACTAAAACAAAGAAAAGAGTATACTTCAATTGATAAAAGCAAGAAAATCACTTCACAAATCAACACATGTTTACATCTCTTCCCTAAATCTCTAATTCTTCTCTTTTCAATTCTAAACAAAAAGGTCAAAACACAATTAATCAGCCCATCACGATTTTCAAGAGCCACTCTCTAAGAAAGGCAAATGTAATTGTCTTGATACATTCTAACGTGTATTGGTGGCTTGTATTTTGTCAATTTCATCGATGATCGTGCATGGAAGATTTGGGTTTATACATTAAAGACAAAGGATCAAGTGCTACAAGTGTTCAAACAGTTTAAAGCTTTAGTTGAGCGAGATCTTTGTGTCACATGGAAGCCTGCCGGATCTTTTTCAGGGGGAGGCTCTAGATACAGTTCACGTAATGCTCACAATGCATTACTTTACAGTTTGATGTTCCATAGGAAACATGGCCAGACAAAGATGTTTCTATGTTCACTAGCTAGACTTTAGATGTAAGACATATGTGCACATTCCCAAAGATCAACGATCTAAAGTAGATGTGAAAACCCAACAATGATACAAGCTATCTTCATAACATTAACAAGTTTATCCATAGTTATATGATCCAATATTCAAAAGGAAATAATCATAAAAAAGGTGACTGGTGATGTGGTGATTGTGAGATATCAACCTACAGGCCATTGATAAGGTAGAGACTGAGCTAGATAGCATTTTGGCAGTAAAATTAGAAGAAGCAAAGAAAGATTACGTCCAAACATTCAATGTCTCATTGTGAATTCTGAAGATGCTAAGCAAAATCTGCTTCATTGGCCATTCTGACCTATAATGGCCCAAAATATACTCATTGTCCCTCAAAAATCCAGGCAATGAGTGGTACTCTACCAGCTGATACTTAACCTTTTCCCACAATCTCTTCCCTCTCCCGTCCATTGGAGGGCCCACTAGACATATCTCCACTGATTCAGCTGCCGTATCCATATCTTCATGAACTTCCATACTGCACATATTTCTGCTTTCAATCAAACAACAATTTTTAAACTTAAAAGCAACCCATAATTATTCAAAAGTAACCCTAAAGCCCAAAATATCTTCTTTAATTTAAAAAAAAAAAAGATCCAATAAAGAAAAGAAATGGAATATAAAGAGAAAAGGGTACCTGAAAACAAAATAGAAGATTGAAGAATCACCAGCTGAGAAACCCAGAAGGGATCCTTCAATAAATACAGAATTCTCAGGCGGAGGACTCTAAACAATAAAAAAAATTATATATAGAGAGAGAAAGGTTAAGACAAACAGACAAAACAAAGTTGAATTTTAATAATAAAGAAGATGAACAAAACAAAAAAAAAAAAAACTACCGTAAAATCTTAAGCAGGGAAATATCACGTCCCTAACCTAGCAAACAAAGTTTCAGGAAAAGATAAATGGGATAAAGAATGAAACCGTAATGAGAACCAAAAGGGAAAAAAGGAAAAGAACGAAACCGTATTTACTGCGAAATGCTAAGTTAAGGAAAAAGAATCAGTTTCGTTAAAGAGATGCGGAAATACCGAAGGTGGTGGTTTTGTTTGAACTAAAATAATAGGGATTAAAATGTCATAGTATGTATATAATAGGGATTAAAAGATGGGATTGGACATTATTAACTTTTGCAGTCGACCCTTTGGTACTTTTATGGATTTTGCAATCATATCCTAACAACTTCCGAAAACTATTTGATTGGGATGTAACTTTTTTTAAATTGAGATATATTTTCAATTTTTATTTTAAATTATGAATGTCACTTATTAATCAAGTGCTTTTTTTAAAAAAATAATTAAATTCGAATCTTATAGTATAAAAAATATTTATTTAGAGATGAAATTAGAATTTTGATCTATCATTTAAATAACACGTGTTTAAATCGATGAATGGCCTTGTCCTAGTTGATTAGTTTTTCTAGGCATTGTGGTCTTACGAGTTTCGTTAGTCATGAATGATCGCATTGTTTAATACCATGAATCTGTTGCTTGTGATTGCTCTATCTCTAAGTGTCGCTTGTTATTGTACAAGTGTTTGATTGTATGCTGTTTGTTTTACAGGTGGTGCTTGTATGCTATCTGTTATATTTGTTTTTTTTTTTTTTTTTGGAAAAAAAAAACATATTCTTTCCTTTCCAATGTTACATTAATATATAGAATTGGGATTTGGGATGTACTTTTTGTTGCTTGGATTTGATAAATCATCATGTTTTATCAAATTCTTGTCTATTGTATATTGGAGCATAGTTTTTCTAACTACATTAATAGTGATAATTATTAAATGGTTATCACTCAAATCATAAAAAATGGTTATCAACCATTTAATTTTATTTCTTTTATCATCAAATAATTAATTATGACAATTTTTGAAAATTGATATAATAACAATTTTCATCCTTAATATTTATAATTATGTTAATTTAATCTTGTTTTTTTTTAAATTAACCTAAATATTGTTTTTAAGAATTTTCAAACAAAACGTAAGCGAGAGGAAATGTTGGTGGATGCATGAAATTTAAGAGATTTGAGTAATGGATTTTTATTTGACTTTTCAATAATGGAGGCAACGTACATAACCCGGCATATCATATACGCATTTTACTCGACAAATTTGGCATAATTTGCAACCATGTTTACGTTATTGGGGGCATGCATGTAATAAACTCCCAAATAAATTGAGGATGATATGGAAAATTCACTCTTTCGTTGTACAATAATCAACAACATGATTTCACATTTTAAAGATAAAATCGTTATATTTATTATGTTTCCCTTTTTTTATTTTTAATAACTTTCACTAGTTGGAACTGCACCGAGCCGAGCCGAGCCGCAACCCAGTTCAAAAAAATATTCATACAGAGCCTAAATTGTGCCCAACCAGGCCCACCTATCCATTGTGCAGTTAAATGTTTTTATATTAACATTATTTTTTAAGAATTAAATTTGAATAAAACATTTTTGTATAAATTTAATTTGAAAACCTCTTGTAAATGGCCCAGCCCGCAAATATAAAAGATGTTATGGACATGGGGATATGAACTAAGAGTAAGTTTGCTGTTGCATAATAAGAGTAGGGGGGGAGGAGAAAGGAGGTAAATAAGGAAATGAAGGTTTCAACAAACATGGATTATATCTAAACCGTATCATAAATGAATGAAGGAGAAGGCAGACAAAATGGTCGCACCCATCTGGTCACTGTTGATCACATTTATTTTAATCCAAATTGTCACAAGATACAGCAGAAAATGTGCAACAAAGAAAACCTGAGCCCCAGTCTCGCAACTTGATTTATGGTTGAAAATCAAAAGCAACAGGATCTGCAATAGTATAGTATCACTTTTCAGATACAGCAGGTCCTTTCCACTTGAAGTTATCGGCATAGGACTTTGGCTGCAACCAGATAATATACAAGATAAGACATACTAGCAAGGAAACATATGTACTCTTCATTTTTCTTCAAGTACTAGTGTCTCAAACACCAACATGGAGATATGACCTCTAAGAATTCCTTAAATACATTAAAAAAACAAAAATCTAATACTTGTATCTGAAACTAACACTAAAGTCCGAGTAACATAGATCCTAACACAGGCGGATAATGAATACTATGGAAACTACATAGATTATAGTTTTTAACCATACATAGAATCATAAAAATGGAATTACAACTATCTAAATAACTGGGCTTATGGATGAAAATGCCCAGAGTTAATTACTAACTAATGGTGGAGAAATAGCTTGACTATTATACCAATGTTTGAATGCATTGCATTTATCGTTCGTAGTTCTGGAATTTGGACATTCTAGCAGCACATACAATTGCCAGTAACCCTGGCTAGGTGTCTGAACTCTGACAAAGTTAAAAGCTCGACCTTTCTGCTGCTATCAATGCTATAAATTTTCAATATCTCTCTCAGATAAGTAACTCGTGAAATGTTGACTTTTAGACTTAAAATCTTTTAGAAATTTTCAATGTGACAAGAGAAGAAATAAAGCCTCTAGCACAGGCCAAGACTTGAAGTCGGTCGAAATAGCATTTCAATATATAATAGAAGAAATTACTATGGACACTCTTTATCTCTCCCTATGTAAGAGTTCCCTTCCAGTTATAGGTTTTTTCTAAGTGTTTTCTTTAGACATCGCCTCATTTGATGGAGGATATTCATTGTCTTTCAAGATCTTTTGACTTTTTTTTTATCTGACGTAAATCTTGAGGCCTGCTGATGAAGCAACTCTATGGGTTGCAGTCAATTACTTCAAGAGGATGTGCCCGATGAATTGGGTTCAATCGAACATTTCCTTTTATGTGTGGTGTCATGTCACGAGATGGGTTAGCATGAACCCTCCTTGACATAGGTTCCTGTTGTTTCTCTTTTAAACTCTGTGGGATTACTATGATTCCAAAGAAAATGTCTAGTCAAGGATCAAGACCGCAGGGCCTGCCTGCAGTTATTCCCCTAAGCTCAAGAAGTTCAAAACAGATGACACTAGTTTGTTTAATCAGTTTCCAGAAATTCCGAGTTGATTTCAGTTATTCCGCCTAGTTGAAAGAGTTAACCTCATTTAATTTAACCATGATTTTCACTCCCAAACTTGCTGCTATGTAGGGCTCATGTAAAAGAATCAGAATTCATGACACAAATGCAAAAAGAGTTTAAAGGTTCAAACCTTCAGCACTGGTGTCTGGCGCTTTTTAACCTGTATACACAAGTTCAAGATGTACAACCAATTAGCGTCTCACCAAAGATAGATGATGGCTCATTAAAAGAAAAAAAAAAAAAAAACATTTTTGTGACAAAATAATCAAGTAAGCCATCCAACAAGAAGTGCAGAATCAAAACTCACTTTGTAGCAAAAGAGTGATGGAAAAAGAAATATATAGCATACCACATAATCCCACCCATGTCTCTCGGCAAAAGACTTTGCAGCTTCTTCACTATCAAAACCGAGTGCGGAATCACCAACATTAGCATAAGGGTCACCAGTTGATGTCCAACCCATCAATGGGTTCTCCCACCTTTACCATATTATTCAATGACAAGAAACTATTGATTATTAAAATCATGGTTACAAGAAAGAAATCTAAGATCTACTTACACACAACCAGATAAAAGGGAAGACATCATACCCTAAATTTGGCAATGTGCCTAAGAAGTCCAAGAAAATTAGTTTTCAAAAATGAAACTTATGCTACTTGGACTCAGGCGTAATTGTTGGATATAAGCACGTATTGGACACAATGGTAATGTAGGCTCAGAGCTACATAAAACGAAACTACAACCCAGAAAGAACCAAACGAACCTTGATGCAATTTACAAAAAAAAAAAAACTTCGAATATGGTTATTCTCAAAAAAATATGCATAATTGAAGATTAGCAATAGCTTCATTCATCATTTTGGATTTTCTACCATTTACAAGAAGAGATTACTTAGGATCACATTCAACTAGAAGAGTTACTAATATTCTAATAGGAAACTGGGAAATTAAGCTCAGAAAAAAGAAATCAATTTCTACAACTAAAAGCCATAGGAAAATTAAGGTTATAAGAGGGGAAATGAAGAAGGGACAATAACCTACTTTTGTGTCGACACGAAATTGATCTTCCACTTTCCAACTTTCCCAGATCCTTGTTGAGTAGCAGTTCTTGCAGGCGAGTAAATCACAACCTACGACGTAAATCAAGCGACTTAATAAAGCTATATTTCCATAATCTTTCATAAATTAAAAGGAAAAAACAAAGGACCGATCAAAGGTTTCCTAAAACAGGGTAAAAGTTAGAAATTTACCCTCCTACGAAGATGTTCTTCAGGGATTCCGGAAACCATTCCAACCTCGCCTGGTTTAACCTCAACCAATGCATCTGAAGAGAAGGTTCTCGAGAACGAACACAACGTGCTCCGAGCCACTCGAAGTTGGCTCGTTACTTTTTGCAGCGAGTTCGCGGCGGCCATCGTCTTCCTCAGAATCTATGCTCTCCAGAAATGAAAAATAACCTCTCCGTCTCCGATTATAAGATTGGGATTTTTTTTTAAGGGGAAAAATGTAAGTGAATAAAATATATATTTTGACTAATTACAAGTTTGATCTTATTATTTTATATATTTATGAAATTGGCCCGAATTGTTCTTGTAAGTTTTTTTTTTTTCTTTATAAGTAATATTTAGTGGCAAAACTTGGTAACTAGTTGCACCTTGCTCCTTAAACTTTTCTGTGTACTCATTAATCTGGTAACTTAACAATTTTTTTCAATTTGATCTCTGAATTTGGGTTCTATTATGGTATAGTTTTGTGACATTCTAAGATTGCATCAAGTCAACACCTTAACAAAACTCAAATTTAAGGATCAAATTAGAAAAAAAAGTTACCAAATTTTGAGACTAAGGATTATTTTTTTTCAAAATTTTTCTTTGTTAAATTACTCTATTGGATATAAATATATATATAAGGTTTAATTATACCTTCAATTCCTGTGTTTTTTGGATTTCAAAATTTAGTCCATTTTCTTTTAATTTCAAGGATTTAGTTCTTTACTTGATTTAAAATTTAAATTTCAAGAATATTGTTAAGTAATTTCTATTAAAGATTTAGTAATTATAGTTTAATTTTCAAATCAAAAGTTTAAATATTAAAATAATTTATATTTAAATTTGACAAAAACTAATTAATAGTGTTACTAATTAAACTTTAATTTTCAAGTAGAGAGTTTCTTGGACTAATTTCAAGTTTTTTTAAAAATTATATTATATCCAAAAAGATTTATAATTATAATGTGATATACTATAATATTTTTTTACTATACTTAAATTTGAAATCAAAATATATTTTCAAATTGGAAATAGAAAAATTAAAAAGAAAAACCCAAAGCCAACTTAGGCCTCAGGAACTCTTCTAGATTCAGAAGCCCAACAAATGCCGATCTAACCCTAATTTTACACCACTCCCACCATATATTTTTATCAAAACCCTAGTTCCCTCGCTGACTCCATTGGCCATCGCCAAGTCGAAGAGGAGCAAAATCCTATCCCCTTTCGCCCGCAGCAAAAATGAAGTACAACCCTCGTGTCTCATCCTCTCGCCGCAAGAGCCGTAAAGCCCATTTCACGGCGCCGTCGTCGGTCCGCCGCGTTTTGATGAGCGCACCACTTTCATCCGACCTCAGGTCCAAGTACAACGTCCGGTCCATGCCCGTCCGCAAGGACGACGAGGTCCAAGTCGTTCGTGGAACCTACAAGGGCCGGGAAGGGAAAGTGGTTCAAGTTTACCGCCGCAAATGGGTGATCCACATCGAGCGCATCACTCGCGAGAAAGTGAACGGGTCTACCGTGAACGTTGGAATCAACCCGTCGAAGGTTGTCATTACCAAGCTGAGGCTCGACAAGGATCGTAAGTCCTTGCTGGATCGCAAGGCCAAGGGACGTGCCGCTGCTGATAAGGACAAAGGCACCAAGTTTTCTGCTGAGGACATTATGCAGAGTGTCGATTAAGGTTGTCTCTTGTTTTCTTTATCTTTCTGATGTTGCAACTGTTAGACTTGATTGTTGTTCTTTTCCTATGTTATCAATTAGTCATATGATGAAGAATGTGGGATTTTGTAGACTTGATAATGCTATATGTTGCAATTTTTCTTATGGTGTTTCCTCTTTTTCATCAGATTTTTGCTGCATTTATTTTAATTTGAGCTCTTTAGAATTATTTTTGGAGTCGTTATTTCAATGGGTCAGGTTTGGATTGACTAATTTATTGGGAGGATGTTCTTGAGGGGATATTCAATAAATATTGGGCTAGTCTTTATATTTGCTAGAGCTTATCGGCTTTCAGTTTGCTCTTTTTTAGCTTGTTAGAAGTTAAGGTTATATGGAATCCCTCTTTTTCTTGAGAAAGATTTGTGTTGCTTTTCAGCTCAAAATCCAGTTTATCTTGTTTTGTTTGTATTCCATGTTCAACAAATATACCAACTAGAGTGATGGTTAATCTGAAAATACTGCATCACCAAGTGTAGGTTGTTTTCCTTATCAGTAGACCTAGTAATTTCGTTATGTGTTTTCTAGAGAATGTTTGTTTAACGGAGTAAAAATAACCCGTATTATTATTGGGTCTTATATTTCCCAAGAGTATATGCTGACCATTTAATCCCTCCATTCCTATGGTTATACCAACAATGGTTAGCTGCAGTGACAAAATTTTGAAAGAATTAATCTCTATCTACAATAATTTAGTCGAAAATGAAATTATGTTAAATGTGACTTATAGGGATGAGCGTTCGATTAAATTGAGTGAAAAAATTTTGAGTTAATCAAGTTGATAAGTTATATTTTCTCATCTAATTCTATTTGAAAATTTTTTTGAATCGTTATTACAGTATAACTAATTTTATGTTAGAGTACATAAATTTTAAAAATTATTTAGGTCCCAAAATTATTATTCTAGAAAATTATTAATTTTTTATATATTTTTTGGAATTTTGTTTGAAATTTTTATAAATATTTTGAATTTTAAAATTTATTTTGAATTTATGAAAATTATCTTGATTTATTTTGTAATTTTTATTGAGAGAGAGATTAATTTATATATTTTTAAACTTGCCAGGGATTAAAAGGATATTTACATTAATTTATTATACAGATTATTTGAATTGTAAAATTTAACTCAATTCGAACTCGAAACTTGAATTATTTATTTAAGTCAAATAATTTAAATAACTTGATTTAATTAACTTAAAATTTAAATTTTATTTTATTTTTTCAAATCAAATTGAATAAGTTGATGTAATCCTTTGGTCATCTATGGCTAAAAAGCCTTTTGGCATGTAACCGGAACAGCGAATCCTAATCATCAACGCAAAGATTATAATGAAATGTCAGACGACATCAAATTTTCATAATAACAAATTTACGAAAAATAGTGTTGGTAAAATGCTTTTTTTTAATTAAAACCTATTTACAGACTTATTCGAGGTCGACCAGGCGTAGTTGAATTTTGAGCTAGAACTAAAATTAAAATATATAATATTTTTGGCAATCAAATAAATTTATGTGTTGTGGGCATGAAATTTTTTTGAAATTATGTCGCGGTCCAATTTACCACAGATCTACTATGTACTATAAATTGCTTTTATATCGTAGACCGTCCAGCGGCGGACCGTCCGTTTAGCCAAACATGAAAGATGAAACAGTTTCTCCAAATCGTTTGTAACCGGAAAACCGTTATTTTCCCTTTTATTATTTCAATATATAAGAAAAATGTGAGATAAACGTGGAAGTTAGCACGCAAATTAATTTCATAGCACGTCATTTTGGGTGTTAGATTTTTGCTGCTGCCAGATCAAACGATTTGATCGGAACCGAGTGAATTAAGATTATTCATTTATATTAAACTTCTGATTTCTTGGCGTTGGTTATTTCTCTGTAACTTCCAGCATCCGAGCTGGTGGCGTTGCAGCTCGGTGTTGGGAGGAAAAGAATCTGACACGGTGGTTTGCTATAACCTTTTTTAAAAGTTATCATGATGGCTTTCGAGCGGAAAAGATAGTGATCCGCCGTTTCTGTTTTTCTTTCTTCTGCTGCTTTTTCTTCATTGAATAATTACGTTCAGAAGAGAAAGCAAAAGAAGAAGGAAATAGAAAAGGGTATGCTATTCATCTTTTTCTTTTTGGTGATTTCATTTGACAAATTTGGATGGTAACATATGAATCTATTTCCAAATTTCAAGCGAATTTTGATTAGATAATTAGATTTCATGTGGAGTTTTATCTGAATTTTACTCTTATGTTTCTATTTCATGAATTCTTAGGTAGTTAATCCAATTTTTGATTAATTTCATCTCTTTTTTTGGTAAAAAAATTGATCTTGTTTGATCATTGTATTTCAGTTTTTTATCTATGAAAATAACGAATTTCGAATTTAAGTTATTTATAAAGTTCTGCAATTTCAATTTTTTTTTTTAACAGATCTGAAAGAAATCATTGGTTTATAATCGGATTCAAATGGGAAAGATGGAAATGATTACGAATACATCTCCTCCTAAAGGTATCAACAATGTCCACCCAACGCCACCTCCATTACCAGCTAAAGCTCCAGAGTATGAGCGGAAAGGGATATTTATGAGCAAGCGATCAGCCTTAACAAGATACAACAATGCTTCATCAACGGCAAGGGATTTATGGGATAGTCTCTTTGATGGAGGATATAGAGCAGATGTTACCATCAAAACTGATTATGGTGGCATCATCTATGCACATGCTAATGTTCTTGTAAGCCCCCCGTTGTATTTCCATCTCCATTTTTTATTAATATAGATACTTGTTTCTTTTTTACTATTAATATAATATAATTTCTTAGAAATCAACAAAATCGTTGCTTTATGAAAAAAAATTACGTCCTTACATTTAAGAACAAATGCTTTAATATTCGTTTTCGTCATCTCTCGATAAACCCTGTTTCATTTCTTTTCAACATTTCCTCTGCTTATTAAAAATCCCGTGTACAATGATAGTAAAGGTTTGTCTTTTGTCGTTAATGAATGGATATACATTTTTGTGCAATTTGGGATCGAATAGCTAAGTGTTTAAATGTATAAGAAAATAGGTGGAACATGACTGTTTTAGCAATGTTGGACATGGTATCTTAAACAAATTGTTGACTCAATCCCTTCACCGTATATTTTTCCAACAGGGCATGGCTTCTCCGGTCTTAAGAGGCATGTTGAAACGAGCAAAAGGCTTCGGTAAAAAGAGATCAATTTCCATCCATGGTGTTCGCCAAGATGCAGTTCGGGTTTTCATCCGATTCTTGTACTCTTCCCGGTAACTGTTCTTTTTCCCATTGTAGATGCTAGAAATTGGATCCGATATATTAGTAAATTGTATGAATCATCAAAACTAAGCCTCGGGTTTTGGTTGTATGTGCTTCTTATTCTTCTTTTTTTTTTTTTGTAGATATGAATATGAAGAAATCAAGGAGTTTGTGGTGCCATTGTTGGTGCTGTCACACGCATATGCTGTGTCTTCATTGAAGCGAGTTTGTGAACAACAACTGGAGCATGGATTGCTTAATCTAGAAAACGTAGTTGATATTTTCCAGCTTTCATTACTCTGTAATGCACCTCGGCTTACACTGATTAGTCACCGAATGATCTTAAGTAATTTCAAGGCTGTCTCCGCAACTGAAGGATGGAAATCAATGAGGAACAGTCATCCAGGACTTGAAAAAGAGCTTCTGGAATCCGTGATTGAAGAAGAAAACGTAAGTGATTTTCTTCAAAAAAAAAAAAGGCTTTGTTTCGATTCCATTGTGATCCCATTGTTATTAGCACTTAGATTTTGAACGCTGAAAAGGAACTAAATGTATAAGTGTAATCCCCAGAATCAAAAGGAGAAAATCAGAAAATCAAAGGAACGAAAGATCTATCTTGAATTATTTGAAGCAATGGAGGCTCTTGTTCATATTTGCAGAGATGGTTGCAGAACTATTGGTCCACATGATAAGGATTTCAACCAGAACCAAACACCTTGCAAATATAGAGCCTGCAAAGGGCTTGAACTTCTGGTTCGTCACTTTGCTGGTTGCAAATTGAGAGTACCAGGCGGCTGCATTCATTGCAAGAGAATGTGGCAGCTTCTAGAGTTACACTCCCGCCTATGCGCTGATTCTACTTCCTGTAGAGTTCCTTTATGCAGGTACTTAAAAACTTCTGTTATTAGCGTCCAATACTTGTGTCATCCCATATCAAATTGTGGAATACTGTATGCCATCTTATATTCAAGTTGGTGTCTCTTCTCTCGATTTATTAATTGAGCTTTAGCTCAGTTGATACTGTTGTTATTGCAACAATTAGGAAGACGTTAAGGATTTGAGAGAGTTATGAGTAGTAGTAGTAATAATTAATAATAATAAATAAATAAAAAAACAAAGTTGGTGCCTCTTCATTTTACTGGCAACTAGTTTTAGATTAGATAACTTAATACGAAATCAAAATCTAGATTATGTTCTATTTGTTACTCTTGCCTAATAGCCTTTTCAAGTTTGCCGCATAGATTTTTTTTTTCTTTTTTTTGTCTGCCTCCGCCCGCACGCGATGGGGTGGGCTAAAATGGTGTGGTTGAGTTAGCTGAGTCTCTCTATCTACTGATAAGTAGTTTTAGATTAGATGCTTAAATATGATATCAAAAGTCCAGGTTTTGTTCTATTTCTTACTCTTCTTATTTTTTTGGTTTGTCACTAATAAACTCTTCTTTCTCCTACACGTAATAGAGGCCTGTTAAAGTGGTATCACCCTGTATCTGTTAGCACGTAATTATTGTTATAGTCAAGTTGAATTGCTTAACAATGACAATTAATGTCAATCTGATGAGTTAATAATTCAATTTAATTCTTGTGATAATTGAGGGTATTGAAACCCAGTCTTTCACATATTGCAGTAATTTCAAGGAAAAGGTCAAGAAACAAAGCAAGAAGGACGAGATCAAGTGGAAAATACTGGTGAAAAAGATTTTGAGAACAAAGAGAATTGGAGGAAGTGTATCATTCATTGCGTCCTCAAATTCCATGTCTTCATGACGGCCAAAAAGTTCAGTTGTGAACTTGCTAAACTGGCATTTATTTGAAAAAGAAAATGTAGCCATTGCATTGTTTGTTTTTAATTAGTAAAAACAAATGTACTAAAAAGGTACAAAAAGAAATTTATACGCAAAAAAAAGAAAAAAGATTCTGTAAATTAGTAATTAAAAATATTCTGTAACTATTGCTTATAAACTCGGTTCTTTTAAACCCGCGCCAAGGACGGTATAACATTTATTAATTTATTTCAGTCCGAATTTTATATTAACAAAAAGGGTTAATGAATCCAGGGTTCTGGGTTATCCTTCCTCTATATCCGCAGCAATATAGCAGAAAGATAGATCTGATTATATGGCAGGTTTTGTCCTTTTGTTTTTCTTTTAACTTATCTGATGATCTCGAAATCTGAGATATAATGGTCCACTGAGATAATGGAGCTCATTTATCGAACACAACATAATCAACAAGTTCCGAAGATGATCTGGTTCTAGCCGACAACACAGATTTTGAAGCACCTCTCTCTGCTCTATAAACATTTCCAACTCTTTTAACGTTGCTCGGTAGGGCGAATATTATCACGAATTTTATTTTATTATTTTAATTTAATTTAAATTTTTTCGAATTAAAGTAAATAGAATAAAATTTAAGTCTGAATCGAATCAAATAGAATAAGACTGTTTAATTTAAATTAAAAAATTAAATATGTAAAATTAAAATTTTATTACAATATAATTTATTTCATTTTAAAACACAACAATTTAAAACCAGAAGAAGATATTTTATTACAATAAACTTGAATAACTAATTAACTCAATTAGATTTTAAAATTATTATTTTAGAAAATTTTTAAATCTTCAACTTTCTTTATATATTATTTAATTTTTAAAAATGTAAATTTTTGAATTTTTGGAAATTATTGTGATTTTTTTTTTAATTTTTGTTTAGAAAGATTAATTTGTTTATTTTCAGAATTGATTGGGACGGTATTTACACCAATATGTCATTCAAATTATTTAAATTGTAAAATTTAACTCGACTTAATATTCGAATTTACTCGAATAACTTGAACTTTTAAATTTAAATTTTAAATTTTTATTTTATTTTTTCAAATTAAATCCAGTTTTGTTCACTCATATTGCTAAGTGCAAAGTTTGGTGTATATATATATATATATGTATATATATTTGTTGCAGATTTAGCAGCCAAATGGCAGCCATCAATCGAGGAAGGAGATTAACTCCCCTAAACATGTGCTTCGAACATTCTCAACATCACAATACTCCAACTCGTATTTGAATGTCATGTATAGAAAGACAGATATGTATCCAGATAAAAAAATATAAATATGTGTAGAACAATAAAATATCAAACTCATCAATCCAGATTGTTATTTTAGATTCTAAATAAATTTAATTTCAACAACAGTTCATCTACACTTCCTTCCCTCCCATCTGCAATCTTTTGCGTGTGTATATAAAAAGTAAACCATGCACTCATTAAGGAATGGTACGATACCCTGTACTTGGTGGAACTTGTATCTTAAGCTGCTTGATTCTTACCATAAAAGTAGCTAATCCATTAAACACAAGAAAATATTGTACAAAAAAAAAGAGGTGTGCACAGCAGACTGATTTATTTACTGAATTTTCATCATTTTAAAGACCCAATTTGCTGCCCTATAGAAATCAGAATCATCAATGATATCATTTCCTGCATTTTCGTCATGAATTAGAGCTTTTGTTTGTTCTTTCAGGGAAAAACAAGTCACTTTCTTCTGCTTTTTTTGAGTTTTATTTTGGTGGATGATGGTCCCTGCACTGCTGATCTAAAATTCATGATTTCATCCAAGGAGAGCGGTTTTATAAACAATCGTTTATTAAGCTTGATTTTTTTTATTTTTTATTTTGCTTTTTTATTTGAAAAAAATATTAAAAATAAAATATAGATGTTTTGCATTGTTTATCGTAAAAAGAAAAAAGATTTAACTTGAAAATTTAATTTAAAAATAATGTTAAATAAAGCATAAATTTACTATTTCAGCATCACGTGGATGGCCACGTGATTGTTCAGGTGGCAAACATTATGGGCATATCTGATTTTTTTTTTAATTCCATTAAATTTTTATCCATAATTGATGAAATTGGTAAATAAATTTACTTGTTAAAAATATTTTAGAAAAAAATTAAATATAGAAAATCAGAAATATATGGTGCGTTTAATTAAAAAAACATAAATCGTATTTATTTTCATTTTAATGAAAAAAATACTAAAAATATATGTTTGGTTGAAAACTAAAATTTAAATAATATTTTAAAAATGAAAATATACAAAAATTTAGTGAACAAAAAGTTGCCTTGATTTTAAATATTTTCACTTTCATCTAAAAAAACATTGTTTTTAGTTTTCAAAAATAAAAATAAAAACTTTCAAAATGTTGTTTATATATATTTATGAAAGAAATTGTTTATACAAGTATAAAATTAAAGTGATTTTATATTTATATCTTTTTTATAATTAATATTTTAATGATATATTTTTTAAATTTATCAATATAATTATATTTATTATTTATGTAAGTTTTCAAATCAATATGATATATATGCCATATTTATGTAATATAATATTTATTAAAAAGTTGAAAATTTTACATAAAAATGCTTAAAAATACATACTTTATATAAATAAAATATAAAATATTAATTTTATAAAAATATGTAAAATTACCTCCTCAAATATATTATGTTATGTCGATGAACCTAGTTTGATTGAGTTGATAACCTTATCTTCGATTATTCGCTTTGCTTTTAGGTCTGGCAAGTGGCAACTAATCAAATATAATTTATATATTATATAATTATGGCAATTTGGAAAGTACAGTAACTGTACTAAAGAGAAAATCATAATAATCAATAACCCTGTCATATATACCTATACTATTATTTAAAATTAAATTAAATTAATCATCAATTGAAGATTAATTTAATTAAGAAAAGTATTAAAATATATTTTTTATATTGGTTTAAATTACAAATGATATTGCTTAATTTAATTAAATGTTAATCCAAAAAGTTAAATCTCATAATTTGGATGCATGAGTTTCTTGTGATCACAACATGTCAAATGCATGAAGTTTTTATTAGTAATAATATTAATATTAGAAGCAATACCTAATTAATTACATGAATTAGTTGTGAATATGGAGTTTATAAGAATGCCAAAGCAATGGCATGATATATTGGTTATAATATAGATTCCATCGTGTTAAAAGCATGCCAAATTTCTACCCAGATTTTTGTTACAAGTGATAGTATAATAATTATATCGTGGTCGTGGATATTATAGAGTAAAAATGTAGAGTTATAAAATAAATAGATTTGAGTGTAAGTAAAAAAAATAGTTTTGGTATGATTGATAAATGCAAAGATTTTGGATTTTAAGTATTTAGGTTCAAGATTTATTATACATAATTATATATGTGGGTCTCCGAGTTTAGTTATGTACTATTGTCACGTGTGAGTTTTAGTTTATTTAGTCAATCTTAATATAATTTATTCCAATTCATAGTTAATTCTTAATTCGTCTATATTGTAGTAGTTCGATTATACACTTTGTGATTACTTGAATATATAATTGTATTTATACTTGTAAATTAATAATAATTTTGAACTAAAGTTTGAGTTCATATACTATAATTTTCGATACACTTTCATTTTATATATTAAAATAGGTTAAAGGGTCTTAAAAACCTCTAAATTTTTTCAAAAAAAAAAAAAAGAAGAAGAAACAAGTAAGCCCCTATACGTTTGCACTCAACTAAGCCCTTAAATGTTAAAATTACAATTAATTTGGCCGTTAAAGTTAACGATAAACTAATGACAAATTTTTTCTAGGTGTTTTCGCCGTGTGATAGCCAGGATTGTGTCACATGGTAAAAAATTGATATTTTATATTTAAAACATAAAAAAATATAGAAAATTGTAAAATATTAAAGTATAAAAATATATAAAATTATTATAAATGACAAAAATTATAAAAATTATAATAAAATTTCAAAAAATTAAAACTTATTATCATAATAAAAAATTTTAAAATTTTTAAAAATTACATGAATAGTTAGTGTGCAAATGAAAAAAAAAGTTAGTTTTTTTTATATTTCATTTATTCAGAATTTATTTTATAATTTTATGTTTTTATAATATTTTAAAACATTTTTTAAAATTTCAATACATTTTAATTTTTTTAATATTTTCTAAATTAAAAAAACCATTTTTTTATAATTTTCTATATTTTAATTTTTTTGCACTTTAATTTTTTTTATATTCTTATAATATTTAATAATTTTAAATATAAAATATCAATTTTTATTGCATGGCACAATCCTAATAAGTCACGTGACGAAAAGCCCTAAAAAATATTATTATTACTCTATAATGATTGGCCGTTAATTTTAATGGTCAAAACACCTATTTAATTGTAATTTTAACATTCAAAGAGTTATTTGCATAAAAAATATAAAAATATTTTTTTTAATTCAGTAGCTTTTAAAATTCATTAACCATTAAAATATCATAGACTTGTACCGAGAAAATCATCAATAGATTAAGAAAATTTTTACTATCTTTTTTAATTACACTCTTATGTCTCCTAATCTCTTGCAAAACCCTCAATGATTAGTCTCTAAAAATACTGTATTTTTTCCCACTAGCATTATAATATATAGATAAACCCCCCACAAGTTTAAGGATATTTTCGATTCATGTGCATGCCGTATCCCTCAATTATCAACTTTTTTTTTTTAATTTTTAAATACCCTTATTTAAGAGTATTTTAATTTATTTTTATAAAAGAATAACATTATAAAGAGAGGAAAATGAAAGGCCATAAATGGGATAATCAAATAAATAAAAGAAAAAGAAGAAAAGGAACCCAACGCTGGAACGACCACCATCCGCGGAAACACGGAGACGATTCCGCCTAAGTCTTTGGAATTCGCTTCCTACTCCGCACTAACAGTTTCCGATTAATAAAAAATCGGATCAAATCATAGGCCAAAATCGATTTCATTGATTAATAAATGTATATAAATCGTATATATGAAATTTTGACAGTATTAAATATATTAACTGATTCCTTGTTTTGAATCCCTCCCGTTTCGGGAATTAGCAAATGGGCAAAAATATATAGGATGAAAATTTGTTTTTCATTTAATAACATTATATAATACAGTCAGAGATGAAGGTTGAAAATTTTGTTTAGAGGGATTAAAATTAAAATTTATTTTTTATAGTAAAAATATAAATTTATCATTTGGATAGTGTATATTTTTATAATTTTTAAAGGATTATATTAAAATTTTTATTCTTTTAATGGGATTAAAATGTAATTTTACTTTTATTAATTTAAAAAGTCTAAATAAAAAAAATTCATTTTAAGGGACCGAGGCCTTACCAACCCCTGACTACACCCGTATATGTGTTTATCTTCTTTGAAAATAATCACTATTCAAAACATAATTATAAAAAAAGTTAAAATTTCAATTGCTTAATATAGTTTTCTCAATTTTCATACGAGTGTTTTTAGAAGGGATGCAGGTGCAATTATATGATTAACAATGATAATTATATAACTTATTCTGGATCAAAAATAATTTAAGATAGAATATAATGTAAAAATAAAAATATCTAAAAATTGAATATAATTGAGTGAATTTTAAAGCTTATTATTAAATGAACAACAAAATAAAGCAAATTAAATCGATGGCTTTCCTTTTATAAGAAATGAAGATGGTACTTGTGTTTGAGTCTACAATATGCCTAAGCAACCTCTACCTTACTCCTTAAAAAAAAAAAACAAGTTAATCATAATTTTGATTAAAAAATGAAACGCTAAACTGAACTATCAGCAACTAATTAATAAACGCACCCACTCACTACCAAACTAACCCAACCCCACGAACCCTTGGTTTCGATTTCAACCTTTTTTTTCTCCTTTAAAACCATTCTTTATCTCTCCCACTTTCAAATCCCTTCTCTAGCTATCCCTATTTCGCTTTCCCTGCTATTCCAAGCCACTTTTATCTTCTTTGTTGTTGCTTGAAACCCAAGTAACCGTTTCGTGAAGCAGCCAACCAGCACTGGAAAGCTTAGGGATTCATGAGTTGCAACGGGTGCCGAGTCTTACGAAAAGGATGCAGCGACTCTTGTATTTTACGTTCATGTCTGCAATGGATCGACAATCCTGAATCGCAAGGCTTTGCTACTCTTTTCGTTGCCAAGTTCTTCGGTCGTGCGGGTCTCATGTCTTTCATTTCCGCCGTTCCAGAACCTCAACGTCCTGGTATTACCGCTAAAACCTCAAGTTGTTCTTTTTTTTTTTTTCATTTGATTGTAAAATATGTATTCTGAAGTCTTTGTAATGAAACTATCGATCAGCTTTGTTTCAATCACTGTTGTTCGAAGCTTGTGGGAGAACAGTGAATCCCGTGAATGGAGCTGTCGGACTTTTATGGACCGGAAACTGGCATGTTTGCCAAGCGGCGGTTGAAACTGTTCTACGGGGAGGAACTCTACGGCCGATACCTGAACTTCCCGCTCCGACAGAATCTAATGAAGCATCCGAAGCTCCCGGTACGGCGGACATGTGGAAGTTGCAAGAAACAGCGACAAGTCTGAACTCCAACTGTCGTTTTTCCACTTCAAGATCTAAAGTTTCATCACATAAGCGTAGAACCATCGGTGAGTTGAAGAAACTACAACCGTCCGATCTAGATCTTTGTTTGACTCCAAGCTTTAAAGGAAACCAAGTGCTGGATAATAAACGGCCCGGGACTCCGTCTATGATCTCGGATGAATCTGTCACGACGGCGACGTGCTCTGAAAGTGGGTTTGTAGGTCAAGGGAAGTTACTAAACTTGTTTGTTTAATGAGGCAATAAAGAAAATAGCTTTTCTTTTTTGGTGAATCTAACGTTGAAATGATCTAGTGTTGCTGTAATGTTCTTTTTCTACCCCAATCATTTCTTTTTGTAAATGATTTTTGGAGGTTTTAGATTATTTTTGAGGCAAGTTTTCTCGGAAAATTCATTTTCCGACGAGTGTTTTTTTTTTTGGTAAATTATCAGCACATGTTTCTTTTTTTTTCAAGTACTGTATTAAAACTGTGAAAGAGAGAGAGAATGAATATGCCGATAATCCATAAAAATTATCCAATTTTGTTACTAAGCGATCTTTCCTTTCCTCGTTTTCGTGACATGAATAAAAAAAAAATGTTTTTCTTTCTTGATCACAATTATTTTTCAAAATATTACCTACAATTTTAGGTGAAGTACAGTTTGAAGCGAAATCAATTAACGGAGACCAATTTTCGGTCCTTACGTTCATTGCAGTTGTTATAATTGTAAAAGAGGTTATCAAGATCAACTGTAATAAATATTAATAATATTGGTTACGAAAATAATGTTAAATTTTTTATTGCCAATAAATATATATATAATAATGATAGTAACACTGCATGAACCAATTAAAGCTACAGAACAAAAATTGTACACATCCTAAGTCATTTTCCAACACCAAATTTCTTCAATGGTCACTGCGTCGTGTCCCCCACATTCCAGAAATAAGTTCAGACTTTTTTTCTCCCAATTACCCGGATTCGGACAAATAAACAAATGTATCTCGATTTTATAATTTATATTTTTATCCAATATAAATACTTAGAAAATAAATAAAAAAAATCACGTAACTTTCAAATTTCATTTCTAAATTCTAAAAAAGGCCAAGGGCGAAAACATGCACTCGTCTACTTTTATTTTTCTCGTAATTATCCATAATATTAAAAGAAGAAATTTGAGAATTTAATTGTTGGGAAGAAATGGGGACCTTTCGGCGCTTAACAGACAGCTCATTGGCAGGCGGCTTTTGCCTTTTGGAGAGTGCAAAGAGGCGTACGTGCAACTAATAGCTTCGTCAGCTGTAACTCCAAAAAGGAATACTCTTAAAAATATTCTCAAATTAAAAAGAATTATAATTCATTATAATTTGAAAGTAAACGCATCAAAATATGTAATCAAAATGAGTAAATGATTCGTACACATGTTAATGGAATTCATGCCAAGGCAACATTTTAATAAAATTAAACAGTGTGGATTGTTTTTTTCTTCTTAATTAATTAATTTTTTTAATTTCTTATATCCAGTCCACTTAAGAGTATTATCCATTCTATCCTTTCCTCATATCATGGGAAATGACGGGTTCCACATCATCACATCACCGCATAAATAGTAGAATATAATACAATAAGTATTCATCAAATTAATAAAAGATTTGTTTAATAAATACTTTTTTATTCTTATAAAATTTGGAGAGATGATGGATTTTGCAGGGTTGCACCCTAGCATATGGTGTTTATGTACAAAAAAGAAAAAAAGAAAAAAAAAGAAGGTTTATTGAATGAAAATACTTGAGGGATTATCATATTATAGAAATATAAAAGTATCATTATCAATATATATGTTACATTAGTTTATTTGTCTTATTTGATTGAAATATAATATTTTATTGTTGAGTTAATAATATATAATATTATTTAAAAATATATTTTATAAAATTGTTCTTTTTTTTTTTTTGTTTTTACACAGAGGATGAAGTATATAACATTTTTTATTAAATAAGTTATTTTAATTTTAATTTTTTAATAATATATCATCATTTAATTTATTGATAATGTATAAAAATCATACACTGTCAATATATCAAATATAAATATTATATATAATATAACTTAAACACATTTATAACATGAAGTAAATAAATACACTAATAAGACATTAAGAACCTAATAAACTCCATGTTTAGTACATGGTAACACAAAAAAATTAAAATGAAATTAATAATAAACATTTTTTATCAAAGGAATAAGAGAATGAATTTTAACCAATAAAAATAAAACAACACAATTATTTAGTAACATAATAAACATTTTGCTATTAAAAACCTTTTAATTCACATAAAATTGAAATGATATATATTTACTACCAATGGTAAAAATATAATAATCCCAATATGCAGACAAAGACGTAATAAGGATTGGAGGGGGAAGCAGCGAAAAGATGAGGGAGTGATAGGAACAATTAATTATTTAAGTAGTTATAAAGGACTAGCTTTAATGACTGCAAGTGGCCAAGTTGGGGCAGCACCCTGAAAGTATATGTGGGGCCGACGTTACTATCCTTCGTATTTTAGGTTAGATTTGGTACCAACACGATAAAGAATAATCTTTAAAAAATAACATATATACAATTTAAATATATATAAAAAAAGTTGAGCATTTATAAATAATTAATTAGTCATAATTTATATAAATATAAAATAACTTGAGTAAAATTATGACAAAAATACGCTAATAAAAAACACAAGCACTCTGCTTTTAAGCTTCATATTTACTTTTATAAAACACACAAGTACTTGGATTTTTAATACGGCTAATTATACTATGCTAAAGATGTTATCATATGTTTTCATAAAAATGATAAAAAATAATTTTTTATTTCACCGTATAGAATAACTGTCCTTTTACGTTTATGAAACATGATTAATCATGTTTATTAAAAATATCATACGTTTTGTGTAACAAAAAAAAAGTTATTAGATTAGATATAATGTAATGTTAGATAAGAAAAAGGAAAGAGATAAGGGGACAGAGAAATGTGTAAGACACGAGGAGTTCACGCGAGAAGAAAGCACCGGTCCGACGATAAAAAGGAAACTGAAGAAAGTTGTGAGGAGAAAAATGGGGATATTGGAATCAATATAGTTGTGGGTAGCCTCAGATAGTTGACTTAAAATAAAACAGAAACATGTTGTGTAGCCCCCAAAGCCCTGGGGGGATATGTTTAATATTTGAATTATTTGCTGACGCTGGGGAATGTTTTCTTGAACGTCAACGTCTGTCTCTCCTCCTTATCTCTTAAACAGTTAAAACCAAACGCATTCATTTATGAATTTAGCCCTACATTACCAATAATAAAAAAAGATATTTATGAACAATAAATAGAATTAATTCTAAATAAATTCAAAACAAACTACTTAAATTAAAGGTTTCGCGAGTATGTGCTAAAGTATGATAATGGAGATTGAATTATGGGATATAACAGATTTTTGGGTGAATGTTCCGTTTTAAATGCTAAATTGTGGAGTATTCTCAATGAGTTGTCTCTTATTCAAGATAAAAGTTTTGAGGTTGTCATGATTCAAGTAAATAGTTTGAAGGCGTTTAAGAATATTCAAGATTTATCATCTATTGATTCAAAATTTACCCTTATTAGAAGAATTCATCAACTTCTAGCGAATGTTGGGCATTGGTCATGAAACGCATTTTCAAGGAGTTAATGAAATTACAGACTGTATGGTTAAATTGGCTTTTGATGCAAGTTAAAACCTGACAGTTTTTAACGAAATCCCTAGAGAAGTGTTAACAATCTCTTATATTGTTAAAGCAAGTGTTAACCTTACTCAAAAGTTTACTATATAATTAATTTGTATTAAGGTTTTATTCCAACAAAAAAAAAGTTTCGCAAACGCATTAAACATAAATCTAGGTCTAATTGTTCGAATTTAACCTACCATTTCTATATTTATTTTTAAGTTTGATGAATCTAAGGCCTTTGGAATGATTATTATGAGCAATTTTGACTTGAAAATGGGATTCAACCAAGTAAGAGGGCCTTCAATTCAACGTAATAAGCCCAAATGAAGGGAAGATTGTCCGTCGCTATCTAGCTTTTATCCAAACATTAAACATTTCGGGGCTTATAGTATCATTGGGTTTTGGCCTATTAACATTTGGATTTTAGAGCCTATTCCAAGTCAGCATTTAGGCTTTTTAATTTGTAAGTAAAATTTTATTTATTCAATAAGCAAACTGTTGTTACAGGAAAAACTTGGAATCAGCTGGTTACTATAAATTATACAACTTTCACAGCTAGGCAACTGATAGAAACTATACAACTCTCTCGTTTACAGTTAATCCCCAATTATTACAAAGAAATTCAAAAGTTGTACTAACAAGCTTAGTATCAAAAAGTCCATCTCTTACTACACCCTCTAAATGATTGAACAAAATCTGACATGACCTTAGTGAACCATTATGCATCCTCTTGTTTCTTTCTTGTCATATCGAGTACAAAAAAGAATTCCAAGGCAATAAAACTATTAATTTTACTTTCTCAGCATCAATAAAACTAAATTGCTCAGATCGATACACCCGACTTTTAAATTATCAATTAAAAATCTACTTTATTTTACTTACCATCTCAATTTTCAAAAAAAATATCCACCTCAGTCAAAACTTATTGTATTCGGATTACTTTATATTATTTCTAATAACAAATCCCAATTAACCTAAAATTATTATAATGTACATTGTGAATAAAATAAAAAATTCCAGATGATATCTTGTATATTTAGGTTGTAATGAAATAATAATAAAATAATTAAAATTACACTTTATATGAATGAATCCATGATTTTATTTCAAGGGGCCAAACTTTTAAATCTAAACAACTTTTTTTTTTAACATAAAAAAATGCCAATGTTTCTCGAATTTTTTTCTTATCAAACAAATCAATTTAATGTTTTTTTTAAAAGCATGAACGATCCATAAAAAAATTAAAAAAAAAAATCACAAATCACATTATATAAATTTAAATATTTCTTTTCAATATGAAAAAAAAAAAGAATAACTAATACTATACTAAAAATTTCATAAATATCATTATAATTCTAAAAATTAAATTAAAAATTTTTAGTTTTAATCATATTTCTCAATACTAGGCATCCCATCATACATTAATTTTGAAATTTGACTTTAAAATCCATATGGGATCTCTAAGTTTAGTCTATCAAGGTCCATCATATATTAATATTTGATTATTATTAAAGTTATATAATTAAAAACTAAAAAATACTTTATTAATATAAAGTATAACCTTATGACTTAAGGGGACGGATTATATGAAATACAATTTAATCAAAATAGACGAATGTTATATAAAGTAAATATAAAATCTAAAACATATAATAATTTATAAATAAAATTCAAAAACCTAAAAATTTCAAACTTCACATTTACCTGTGAATATATTTTCTCTCCAGCAACTATACATGGAATAATTATTTTTAATCTACACTGGTTTACATCTTTCTTAAGCTTTAACCTTTAGTTCTAGTTTAGGTGGTAACATCTTTAACTAAGTTTCAAAATTATAGTTTTTAATTAAGTTACAATAATAATAATAATAATAATAATAATAATAATAAGAGATTTGAACCTTATGTTATCCTTTTAAAAATAATTTTGATTCAAATGATCATTATTGTACTAAAAAATTATATTAAAAAAATTGTGTTTCACCTCACTAATTTTACTTCTGAAATATAATAATTTCAGAACTGATGTATATATAATGTGTGATTAGTTAATTTAATATCCATTTAAGACAATAGAAAAATCCAAGCTTCTCTAAGCTATGATTGGGTGGATTATTTTAGCTAACACCGAACAAGTTCATTACTCAAAGTAGAAAAACTGTCCCTATACCCCCCCCCCCTGTTTTTCTTTCTTTCTTTTTTAATCTTAGTAGCTCAACATTCGAAGCTGGTGTTTGTATATCTTTGGCTTCCATATGTTTTGGGTAAGTTCCTCAATACATTTAGAAATTTTATATGAATACCATGCCAACTGGTCTTTCAATGATCATTAATTTACTACAAAACATATGTTTTTATCAGTTTGGGCACCTTTACATGTTTGTTATTTTGTTTTTAAAGCTTTCTTAACCGGAAGGTATTATTGCACAATACAAACACGATACGAAAAAAAAAAATTAGGATGAGATATTAAATATAATATAAATATATAGATGTTTCAAAATTTAAATAATATTAATGATTAATATATTAAAATTTATAAAAACACATTAAACGCGAATTATTTGACAATTCCAATTGGAAAGAATTCCAATAAAGAAACATGGTCTGAAAATTTCTATTTACCCCACATGTCTTTTAGTCTTTGTATCTCAAAGTTATGGAATCTTCTTCAGAATTCTCACAGTTTATATTTAAACCTTAATTCCTTAACTTATATGATTCTCCTTTTATGGTTTCCATAGATTCTTCTTATACTCTTCTTTAACTGCATGCATTTCGATAAATTGTAAGTGATTAAAAAATGGATTGATATAATAAATTATTTACGGGGAAAAATGGCAGCGAAAGGTTTGTCTTTCTTTGATTCTCTCCCAAATTGTAACTATCTTAATTTCATATACACAATTTTGAAAGCATATAAAAGGATTTAATTATGGAATAATATTTGATGAGTTTTTAAATTTTACAAATAATATAAAAATTATATGAATTTGGTCAATTTTATATTATAAAAATTATTAATAAGTTATTATATATAATATATTAAATACAATTACCATACAAGTACATAATTGAAAATTTGTCTTACTATAACTTGCAAACATTATGGCTGCTATAAATACTTCGAGTGACCCTTATCACATTCTGTCTTTCTCACACATCAAAATACCATAGGAATTACGGACATACAAAATAAGGCATGTCTTGATAATGATGTGATGGTATAAAAATTCTGAAATATAAAATAAAATACGAGTATGATAGGATACAAAAATAAAAAAGAAATTGAAGTAAAAACTTATCCTTAAAACACCCATTATTTGCTTATTGTTATTATATTACTGCTGGCCATATTCAATTGTGGGACAGCTTATCATAACTATGTTTTAACTGTATATGCTTTTGGATTACGAAAAAAAAAAAATAGAATGTAAGATTATTTAATTTATGATAATATTGTATATTATTTTATTTGATTCGTTAGATTTAAAGGTAAGATTTTGTTATTTTATTGGTGGGATGTAAAATTATTAAAAATATTTTTTTAAAAATATTTTTGTAGAATTTGTTTATATTATTTATTATTTATTATAAAATGGTTGAAGTTTATAATATTTATTCTACTGATAAATTAATTCATTTCTTTAGTAAATTAATTTCAATTTTTCAAAGAAATAAATTGAAACCGGGAAATAATTAATAACAATAAGTAATTAGACATTTTTTACCAAAAATAGGGTTAAACATTTTTTTTATCAAAATACATGTTATTTGTTTTGATTTAAGGGCAACCAAAATTATAAAAAAAATGATATGGTAAATTATTATAAATGTAAAATTTTAAGTAGAATGAAATAAACAAAATATTATTTTTTACCTAATAATAATCAATATATAATCTACATGTTACTTAAAAAATATCAAACACTCGAAGAATTAATTCCTTAGATTTTATTATTGTTTCATTTTTATTTAAATAAAATGAGTTAAAATTATTAAAAATAAGATAAAATTATAAAAAATCTCAGTGAGTATGGGAATTTAATATTAACTAAGCAAGAGTTGGTATTAAGACTATTTTTATATTTTAAAAAATTGATATTATTGGGAATATAAAGTTATTAGTTCAACGTAGGAAAACCTTATTTGAGAACATAACTTTACCTCGAAAATATCAAATCACTTAACTAAATGCACCCTAAAAATCAGTATCTTTTGTCAACATATACTTATTATTATGTTCTTACAATTGAATCCCACCTAGATGGAGAAATGAAACCGTACCATACATAAAGGTGTTTTGCTGTAGTTGATAAAAATCTTACACTTAGCAGAGAAAGCAAAAGGGAAAAATGAAGAAGAAAATAAAAAGAAGACAACATGAAAAGGGCAAGAGAAAAGAAATAACTTGTTCATGATAATGAGAAAGAAGTTAAATGTCATATGGCCCATGTGTGAGTGTAAGCGAAAGCTTAAAAAGCCATTCAATCCCCCACGCCTCATTACATGACAAAATCCCAACTCCCACATATAGACAAGCCCTTGGCCGGCTATCCGCACATGCCACCAAAATCCAACCCTAGTAGCCCACCTTTTCTCCTCATCCTTCTTTCTCCTTTATATTGCCTCCCACACTGTTCATCTATTTCTTTGATTGTAACAGGGTATGTTTTGAATCACTGTTTTGCTGTTGTTTCGTTGTATCCCCTATCTTTAGCATCTGAAAAGGCTAAGCCTTGTTTGCAAGAAGGGTCTCTTTGAAGTTTGAACAGTCCCTTTTTAAGTTTTTCTTTCTTGAAGAACATAAAATCATCACAAAAGCTGAACTATCAAATTTTTCTGTAATTCATTTGCAGATATTTCCGAACTGTACTATAATTTGGTGTGGGGGTTTTTTTGTCACTGACCAAAACTTTGTGGCTCGTTCCCCAATAACAAGGTAACCACTATTAGTCTGGTCTTTTTCTGTTTGTCCTCTCTTCTGATACTATCTGAAATTCTTGCTTATTGCTGCTTTGTTTTTGCCTTTGCTCTACTCTCGTTTTGATACTCGCTTTCTGTTATTCTCCATGATGCAATTCACTGGAACCCCATCACATTCCTTGCACCAAATCGCTCCATTTTCGATTCCAACCATGAATAAAAACCAGATTCACCAAGCTCGTCCATGGCCTGGATTCCCTACCTCAAAGGGTTTAGCTAGCTTCGGTGATGCCAATTGCATGGAACAGCTTTTGGTCCATTGTGCAAACGCAATAGAAAGCAATGACGCCACACTTGCGCAGCAAACCCTTTGGGTTCTAAACAACATTGCACCATCAGATGGTGATTCTAACCAGCGTCTGACATCTGCTTTTCTTCGAGCTCTCATTGTCCGAGCAGCCAAAAGTGGAAGCTGCAAAATGCTTGCAGCAATGGCGAACGCTCATCGCAACCTTTCTGTAGAAACCCACACTTTTTCTGTCATCGAGTTGGCTAACTTTGTGGACTTAACCCCATGGCATCGGTTCGGTTTCACCACAGCGAATGCGGCAATACTAGATGCCGTTGAAGGGTATTCCGTCATTCACATCGTTGATCTAAGCTCGACATATTGCATGCAGATCCCTACATTAATTGATGCCATAGCTAATAGGTTCGAAGGACCGCCACTGGTGAAACTTACAGTTCCTGGTGTTCCGAAAGATGTGCCCCCATTGCTTGATATTACATATGAAGAGTTAGGCTCCAAGTTGGTTAACTTCGCTAGGTCACGCAATGTAATGCTGGAATTTAGGGCCGTCCCTTCAACTCATGCCGATGGGTTCGCTTCTTTGATCGATCAACTTCGTCTTCAACATTTAGTATATGCAGAAGCTGGTGAGGCTTTAGTGATAAACTGTCACATGATGCTTCACTACATACCAGAAGAAACTTCATCTCCTTTACCCAATACAAACTCAAACCCTTACACTTTCCAACCAACTTCGAACCCATCACTTCGAACAATGTTTCTCAAGGCGCTTAGGGGATTAAACCCAACAATTGCTATCCTAGTAGACGAAGATGCGGATTTGACATCGAATAATTTGGTATGTAGATTAAGATCAGCATTCAGTTATCTGTGGATACCATACGATACAGTGGATACGTTCCTTCCAATAGGAAGCAAACAAAGGCAGTGGTATGAAGCTAATATTTGTTGGAAAGTAGAGAATGTTATAGCTCATGAAGGTTTGCAGAGGGTGGAAAGGGTTGAATCAAAGAGCCGATGGGTGCAGCGGATGCGAAACGCTGAGTTTAGAGGGGTTAGCTTTGGGGATGAAACGGTTTCGGAAGTAAAAACAATGCTTGATGAACATGCAGCTGGATGGGGATTAAAGAAAGAAGATGATGATCTTGTTCTTACTTGGAAAGGCCATAATGTTGTATTTGCCACTGCTTGGGTGCCTGGTTGAAGAGGTTTTTTTTTTCTTTAGAAATTTATAATATAATAAATGAATTTTCTCTTGTATTATTAATCTCTGATCATCTATAGAAAAGTTGAATAATGTTGTATTCCCAGTAAAGTATTATTTTGTTCAATATTTGCACATATATAACTTTCTTTCATATAGTAACCTTATATTTTAGGTCAGTTAATTCTCATTTGTTTAGAAAAACACGATTTTCGAAAAAAAACTGAATTTAAGAATCTGTGTTACACAATTGAGGTGAAAATTAAATTTTGAATATTTAAGTTTAAATTTCATGGCACGTAGTTATCACGCAATATTATTTCTATTTTTATATCTATTTAGTTCTATTTTATAATTACTAAAACATAAGTATTTATAATTACGTTGTATTTATATTTTGAAATTTTAAAAAGAAAAATCCTTACAACCATTTGAAAGGAAAGGTTTATTGGGTTGGCACAACTAATCTCATGTAAAAATTGTTTCAAAAGTAAAATTTTAAATGCATGGTGCTTGTAAAATTATTTTAAAAGAAAACTTATAAGGTCAATGCCATGGTGGTTAATTGAGTGCAAAAGAAAATCACAAAATAAATATGTAGTGATCATTCTTTAGATACATGGCCAATATGTTTATGTTTATGCGAAAGGATTAAACTAATTCATCTCATTTTCGAATCGTAGAATAGTAATTAGAGTTTTTTATTTAATATAAATTCAAATCTTATCTTTTTTATCATCTCCATCCTCTTGATTGGAAAAACAATTCCTAACACTAAATCAATCACCTGGAGATGCTTTCTTGCTACGTCTAAATCTATTCACAGCTTGTACCCTTAGGAGTGCATTGATTCTTGGGAAAATATATATTTATCAAAGAAAAACAATATGTAGAGAGAATGTTAAATAGGTGCGATCTTCCAATTATTTATTGAATTATAATATAATTTAAATGATAAATATAGTAATAAATAAGTAAAATACATGTATTAAATTTAAGGGTCGTTTAATTTATTTTTTATTTTTAATATTTTCGCAAAACACATGAGAGCATTTCACTTTTGTGAATTAAATAAAAATATCTTAAATTTAATGATACGATGTTTAATTAATGCTCAATTTATGATTAATAATCATTGAATTTCCTGAAATTTACTGAAGCCGTTAACTTTGAACTCCGACTTCGGCTATGGTTAATCTGACCCTTCAGGCTTTCATGCATGAATGTGTGTTGACCGTGTACTTTCATATCTATTCATGTGTTTGTTTGGTTGTTTTCATTCCTTCAATAAAATACTTGGTACGTTACCCAGTAGTATGATATCCCTAAACAAAAATCTACATTAACCTTTCCTCCAATCCAATAAGAGCCTGCCACGTTGTTAGATTCTCCTCTTTCACTCCCCACATTTCAACTTGCCATATAAGAATCTCCTCGATATTTCCAAATACACACACAGAAAAACCGAGTTCCGGTTGGGATAAAATAGATGGACTTGTAATTGAATTTGATTAGAGAATCGAAACTAGTAATTTTAATTAAATTTTACATTTAAGATTTAAATACAATATAATTTAAGTATAATTGAATTTAATTTTTATTAATTAGCCTTTTTTTTTTTTTTTTTTTTTTTTTTACTTTTGTTGTATATTATATTTGTTTATAACTTCATATCATAGCTCAACTAAGCTCATAGGATCCAAGTAACATAGCCATAGGCGCACCGCAATAGCCTAAACCCATCCCCGCTTTTTTCTTTTCCTCAAAATCCAAAACCTCTCGAACCGAGCCTAAGCTTCTCCAAAACCACTCAAAGTAAGAAATGATATAGACTGGCTAGGCTTGAATGTTTGAAGCATCTCCGCCGCACCGCCAGCCGTCCAGTTTGACTCCGCCTCTTGCTAGTTTACTCCCTCATCGCCTCCCCTTCGGCCGCCACTGTTGCGATAACCGTTAGATCGACGAGATCTCCTGTTCCAACCGCAGTCAAATCATGTCCAAATCTCGCGTTTATGCTGACGTCAATGTCCTTCGTCCTAAGGAGTACTGGGATTACGAGTCCCTCATTGTTCAATGGGGGTAAACTTTTTGAATACTTCCTTCAGTATAGTCGTTGATACTTGATTACGTTAGTTATTGATTTGTTTAATTCAAATCTGAAATAGGTTACATCAGCTGATACGAATTCAAGGTTCTGTACTTAGCTTCGATTAACTAGATCTTCCAATTTTACTTAAGCATTTCTATAGCTTTTTTAAGTGTAATTCTACTGTTAATTGTTCGATCCAGTTCGTGATCGGCGTAAATTGATTTTTTTTACTTTTTTTTTTTTGCTGTATTCTCTTTTAGTGATCAAGATGATTATGAGGTTGTTCGGAAAGTTGGAAGGGGAAAATACAGTGAGGTTTTCGAAGGCATAAATGTTAATAACAATGAACGCTGTATAATCAAGATCCTCAAGCCTGTTAAGAAAAAGAAGGTTAGTACGTAATTATCATCTATGAGGTTTGAATAGTGTTCGAGTAGATTTATATGAGATAGAATCTTAGGCATATTCTTGATGATTGTAAAAGTAATTTTGTTATTATTTTTATTATTATTGTGGCCAGATCAAGAGAGAGATAAAAATCCTTCAGAATCTGTGTGGTGGACCGAATATTGTTAAGCTTCTTGATGTTGTAAGAGATCATCACTCCAAAACTCCTAGCTTGATTTTCGAGCACGTCAACAGTACGGATTTCAAAGTTCTTTACCCTACTTTGACAGACTATGATATCCGCTACTACATATATGAACTCCTCAAGGTAACCATTATGCAGTTATGCTCTTCGTTCAAACTTTCAGTATATAAAACTATGCTCCAATACTCCATCATGATATGGTTTGGTAATTATTTCCAGCTTTATTCATTACTGAATTGCTTTCCCAATATAACTATCTTTTTTAGATCTTTTCAAGGATTTCTGGTTTGTATGTTTGTATCATAGGATGATCAGAAAAGATTTGTTTGCTTTGTTAGGCATTAGATTACTGTCATTCACAAGGAATAATGCACAGAGATGTCAAGCCTCACAATGTCATGATAGATCATGAGCTGCGCAAACTTCGCTTGATAGATTGGGGACTTGCTGAATTTTACCATCCTGGCAAAGAGTATAATGTCCGTGTGGCTTCTAGGTAACATTTCAAAGACTTCATTTATAATATGACTAGTTTCCAAGAGTGTTATTCCTTCAAGATGGTGAGAACTTAAAACAAATATTAGTCCATGTATGAAAGAGAAAATTAATATCTTTTGGGGTTGATTCATTGTAATCTTGCTGTGCTTGTTCCTAAAATTGGCTTTCCTCGAAAACTGAATTTGGTTGGCATTACAGGCATATAGATAACAAATTTATCACGATTTTAGTGAGTCAAGCTAAGCGAAATTAGATAAGTACTGTATTTAATATTCTTTTGAACAACCACTAATTGGACTACTTCAAGAATGCATCTGCATTTTCTTTTATTGTTTATAGGTTCAGACTTCAGAGTATTAGTTTCAAAATCTAGCTTGTCAAAGAGCTCAGTTTCTTTGGATGATTTGAAAACTTAATAGCTTTGTGAACTTTTATTCCATTTATAGTCCATCTATAATATGGATTCAGTTTTGGGGAATTTAATTTCTCTCCTTATTTCTCAGGTACTTTAAAGGGCCTGAGCTTCTGGTAGATTTACAAGACTATGACTATTCCTTGGACATGTGGAGCCTTGGTTGCATGTTTGCTGGAATGGTAAGAAAAACCATTCTTGTACATTAAAAGTATTAAACTTTCATTTGGAAGACCAACTTTTGGTGTGTGATGGAATATTTGTGTTGTTTGATTTGTTTGTTATACTTATTTATTTTGTAGATATTCCGGAAGGAACCATTCTTCTATGGCCATGACAACCATGATCAATTAGTTAAAATTGCCAAGGTAATATGCTTCTGCTAATTGGTGAATCTTTTAATTCCTTGCTGAAGATTAATTTCATTATCATTTTTCTTGTTAACATTTTGATTAGGATAATCCATGATTTTCCAACTGCTACTGGGCTAATGTGTTGGTCTATATCTTTCTATCTTATCAGCTTCTCCATCTCATATTATCCATCTTGCATTTAAAACCTGTGTCAGGAGCATCAATTTGTAACCTTTTCTGCACCTCTTACAGTTGTTTACTTACTATTCTTTCTAGATGCAACGATAACCTTGTGGGTTTTGATTTAAACATTTGTACCTTCTTTGCAATTTTCACTTTATAAGGGATATGTAGCAGGGGCATCTCTACGTGCAATATCAAAACAAGTTTTATATATATTTGGGCTTTTCCTAACAAAGTATTTCCAGTTTTTGTGGATGGTACAAACCTTTTGACCGCTACAATGTAACTTCAGGTGCTAGGTACTGATGAGTTAAATGCTTATCTCAACAAATACCATTTGGAGCTTGATCCTCAACTTGATGCTCAAGTTGGAAGGTACATTGAACAAACAATTATATATTTGGGCTTTTCCTAACTAAGTATTCAACTTTGTGCCTCATGCTACAGTTTCATGTGTAGATGATATATCCCTCCTAAGACATATTATGGTGTGGGATGGTTAATTCTTATCCATTAATGTATTAAATATGTCGTATTTCAGGCACAGCCGCAAACCCTGGTCCAAATTTATTAATGCAGATAATCAGCATCTTGTTTCTCCCGAGGTCATTTTCTTCCTTAAACAAACCTCTAGGAAATCATATTATCCATATGCTCAGTAACAGTTAAATGCCTTAAAATTGATATTCATCTTTGCACTTTTCGAATTTCAGGCTATTGATTTTCTTGATAAGTTGCTTCGGTATGACCATCAGGACAGGCTAACTGCTAGAGAGGCTATGGTAAGTTTACCTCCTTTACTTTTTGTTCCATTCTCTCTCTTGAATGAAATTCAGAACCTGTAAATATGGAATTAAGAATTTTGCTATGCGCTGATTGGAAAAATCTTTAAGTAGATAAAGATGAAATAGATGTCCTATAGCAATATTTCTTTATATTCATTTTTCTTGAAGTACCAACACCCATCCATCATCAGACATAGGTTGGGGGTATGATCCTCCAAGAACTCTCCAAATAATAAATGAAGAAAACTTGGAAATCCCTAAGTCATAACATTGTTTTGATGTTTCCCTTTGGCAGGCCCATCCTTACTTTGCACAAGTCAGGGCAGCAGAGAGCAGCAGGATGCGGGCTCAGTAACTCAATTCCCTTGGGAGGATTTCATTTGTAAATCAGAACCAGACTCATCTGGGGTAAGAGATTTAATGTGTTGTTTAATGTTTTCCAAAATATTGTGGCTGCGGTTCTCAATCTTAGGCAGTTAAAAAGGCTGTGGACGAAACATAAACTTCTCTTTACTTTTCACCAGCCTCGGTAACTTTGTTTCCGAGTTTATATACATTTATTTTCAAGAACGAAGTATTTATGCTTTAATTTTACAATCGTAGCTCAAATAGAAGGGTAATCGTTTGATCTTTTTCTTTGTAAAAGGAAAAATAGAATTGCAAGCTGTAATTCACGATCGTAAACTTAATTGTCGTTTAACTATCAATCATTCATAACCATTAAAAATGTATATCAGTGGCGATATGATGAAGATCGTGGTTGGACGTTAGGCTACTCACAAGACTCGGAGGGTCTAATTTTGGTTAAGCTTAAGATAGGTTTTCTTTAGTTTTGGTCGATCCGCTTGGTTTGAAATATAATATAATAAATATTTTTATTTAAATTTAATTATAGAATATATAAATTTAATTATTTTTATTCAAGCTCAAAAATTCTCTACATCTTTATTTATTTACAACCAATTTAAAACCAATTCAACTAATAAAATGCCAAAACTGATTCATTAAGAAACAAATTTTTATATATTAAATTTCTATTTGTATTGCATGTTAAAATTTAAACCATCTTGATATTATGGATGTTAAATGAAGCGCATAATCTTATTAATTATGCTTAATATTTATTCAACATTAAACTTCAGTGTTTAAATATACAATGAACAGAGGAACTCGACTAGTTGAACCAGAACCCAAAGATCTAACCATTTGAACGAACTCTGGTCTAATATGCCAAAAGTAAAGTGAAAATTTGCATGTTGAAAACAGCAAGCAAACAAGAACGTTGTAAATCAAAATCATATATATCGATTAACGAGTTTTTTATTGATTCTTATTTATTGACTAATGAGTCTTCCCCTTTTTTTTCCCCTGATTCACTTCGCATTTAGTTTAAGTATTCTTTTGTATACTCCTATCTTGAAATAATGAGCCAAAAAAAGAAAAAGAAAAAACCAAAGCTGTCAACATTAAACTGTATTGATTCAGAAGCCATATCCCAAACCTGGATAATAACCAAACCAAAAAAGAGGTTTCATTGACTATAGAGGCTGAAGTTCTTGCTCCGGAGCTGCCGCACCAACAGGTTTATATGAATTCACCGTTTGTTGTTTACGTCTCCACATACCCCACACTCCATAAACTGATAATCCAATCACCACTATTATGATAAGAGCCATAACCACCACCGTATAATTTCGCCCCCACCATGTCCTGTCATTTCCATTCAATAATTCAAGTTAGATCTTTGTACCATGACGTGTCATCTAGTCTTTTTTTTTTTTTTTTAATCCTAAAATGACCATGTAATGTTTGTGTGCGACAAATTTTACATGGGGATGAGGCATGATCAAGCATATGAAAAAATTGAGAATACATGGGATCATATAAATACCAAATACCGGTATAGTTTGTCAAGATTCACCGAGAGAACTAGTAACTAACACAGTTTTCTGTTTCATTTTTTACCATATACCCTGCATTCATATACTGTAACCTTTTTCCTTCTAGATACAACAATACAACACCTTGTCAACTCAACAATGATGAATACTAAATTTTGCAAAATTATTTTCTGATAATACGTGACATATTTTATGATAAATGCGGAATAGGAATCCACAGGAAAAGGAAAAATTAGGAAGCAGATATCTCTGAAAATGTAAGAACAGATTCGCGCTTATGAGCAACAGTTTACCATGCAGAAGACCTAAACTCTATGGATTTATGGCACAAGTCTTTATGCATGCATCATGCTATTACAGATGATGATGCTATGCAGAAATCTGGACCCTCAGAAATAACGATACAAATTTTTATTTATTAACTGATGGAAACTAGAAACAGGTATAGTGAGGCCATATGGAAAAGCGTATTCTGAAAATTAAAAAAATTTAAAGGAAGCCTTAGTAATATCAGATCCAAATTTAAATAGACACAGAACCTTGTAAGATTATTCGTCACATTGAGAGCAGGAAGGTATGTTTTTAGGTGATTATCACATAAGATAATAGCCCCCCGCTGCCAGGCTCCATAGCATGAAAGTGATAAGGAGAATAAAGAACTGTGAAAAATAAAGTGGACATTAACAAGATGGAAACATACTGTTTTGTAGAAGGCTCAACTTTCCATTGCACCAACTGATAGTTTCCAAAAGTATCAGGGAGCTTCACGCGATGTTCAGCAAGTCGAGAAATTATATTCTGGAAACAGAATTTCATCAAGCAAAAAGCAGTTATATTGTACATCAACAGAATTGCAATTATCTAAAAGAAGACTTACTGTTGCAGTCTCATTAGAAATGTAGGTTAATGAGTCTGAAGGGACTATGGCCAATCTAACAAGAGAACTGTTTCCTTCAGATGTTAAATTCAATAAATGGACCTGGAAAAGAAACATAAAATAAAAGATTACTTGAAAGTTGAAACTATACACAAAATCAACTGTTCAGTAAGATAGTTTGAAGTTCCTTCAGTAATTAACATAATATTTCATATCAATAGTTCATAAATTCTATAGTATTCGAAGATAGAATTCAGAGATGGTATTTGTTGAACCTGTGAAGCATTAACATCTAACTCCTTAGCAATGAACTCCGTAAGTTTATTGATTTGGGGCTTTAGATATGAGTGGTTGACGCTCAATGACATATCCAATATAATTTTACTGATCTGAATTTTCCCTGTTAAACAACAAATGTCATCAGAAAGAATTCCAGTGAAAGACCTGATAGATACGGATTTTTCACCAGAAAGGGAAAGTGAAAGATGACCCTGTAGTCTGAAGATGGTATAGTACAAATGCTAATATGAAAAGGAAAGTTTACTTAACAAAGTATTGATTATTCATGCTTTTCAATGAAATAAATGGCAGAACTGAGTTCTAGTCCTTGAAATGGGTTCAAATAAAATAAGAACCATGTAAGGTCCTCAGAAAACCATGGTCTAAACATGCCTGGAAAATCGTAATGTGGTGATCCATCAGGAGCTGTTGTAGTTGGTGACTCAGTTGAATTACCCTTCCCACTTGAAGATGGAGATGGTGATAGTGCACCAGTTATGTGCAGCCTTTCCCATAGCTCAGAACAATTAGTCTTCCAGAAACCAATTTTGGAATGCTCGCGGTCATATGTGACTAGAGTATTACGTACAATGATACCTATTTCAGAAAAACGGTTAATTTTGAACAAGAAAGTAAACAACAAAAATTAGTTCGAGAACTTTCATGGCATCAAACTAAAGTTTTGGATCAAAAACTGGAGATATTTGGCCAAACTTTGCAAAAGAAGATGATACTTTAAAAGTAGTAACATAATGAAACGCAAGTTTTGTGAAAATTAACATACCTCCTAGAAGGGTTGTTGGATCCTTTTCATTTTGGAAGATACCAAGGCAATATGCACCATGGACTTTTGAATGCTATATGAATATAAGATATAAGATAAGCAGAAAATTCAGCTGAACTCAAAAGCAACTATTCCTACACCAACTTCAAGTATTAACCTTAAGAAGATTCTCTCAAGAAAGGAAGATGTTCAATTAACAGAAAAGCAATTACAGTGTGAAAGGCTTACCCGAAACAAATAATTCTCAGGTGATAGAAATAATTTTTGCTGATGGCCAAATACCATTTCCACTGTTGGAAATGTTTTTGAGAGCTCAGAGACATCACTGAAGCACGAAAAAAAAATTATCTATTATATGAGAGCAAACATAGACAGCAGGTTTTCATAATAAATAATAAAAAAATTGTTCAACTTTTCTGTTATGGCATACTGTAGACAGCATAAGTAATACCTGCTAGCAGTGGAGAAGCATATATCGTTGTAATTTGGGTCAGGGCCACGGATCTGCTTTAAGCCATTAAGTTCTTTCAAGATCTGGAATAGAACAATGCAAAAGTGAAACTTAAGGGGAAAAGAACAAACACAAAAAAAATGACAATTGTTAGGTTGGACTGTTACGGATCAACCTGTTAAGCATGTAGTCATCACATGCCCTTACAACCAAACATAAAATTCCAGATAAATATGTGCAACTGTTAGAATAAAACTTCAAAGATCCTCCATATTATAGCATTGAGGATGAAAATGGAGCTTTTAAGTCCATTTCAACTCAACAAATTACTCGTCCAGTAAACAAAAAGCGTCCACTAGGAACAGATTAACATGCCTGCTAACACTTTAACAAAGTACGATTCATTCATGGAGATTGTATCTTACAGCTTCTTTAAATGCCAAAAATGCTGGTTCTGGTAGATATGCATATGTTGTACCACTATCCAAAACAGTTCCATACTTTCCATCAAAGACACTTGGGTTCAAAGATAGCTGCTTCCCCGCAACATGTATCTCTTTCAAATCAATGTTGTAATATGGACTGTTGCCATCCCGAAACTAGAGTAAATGTGTCAGATGTATCGAGTGTATATAGGAAGTTGATGACGTATTCTATCTTGGAGATAAAAATGTTTACAAAAACATACCTGCGAACAGGATCTGCATAACTAAAGACCATGTCTGACGGGGCAGATATGCCTCCAAGAACCATAGCACCCCCACCAATATCCATCCCACCATAACATAATGAGAATGAATCACTAATCACACCTTTTTCAACAAGCTGGTCAACAACACTGAGATCACCACGGCCCAATCCCATAATGCCATCAGCATGTTGACTGTAAAGGTCACCAGTTTCCTCATTTTCGCAACCAAAAACAGCACGCTGAGGCACAAGTTCACTTTGATTCCCAAAAGATATGATGTCCTCACCAAGGACACCACTACTGCTACTCATTTCAGCATACTGTCTCTCATAAATGCATTGCACCCTGTCACTATCACAATTGCAATCCAAATTGCACTTTACAGGTTGGTAAGTACTGGATAAATCAGGCTGAAACTTCGGATCCTGATAAGTAGAAATCAGAAAACCTATTAGCTTAACCACCTAAATAAGGTCATCTGGAACCAACAAATGAAAACCTTTCACTGAAGTTTATTAGGGCTGCATTGCTACCAAACATTATGAAAGGAAATTCATATTTAACAAAAACAATAAGCATCTGATTAAAATTTAAGACTAATTCCAAGCTAATTATTATATATCTAAATTTAAAACCGCCCATCTTTCTATCAACAACCAAAGCTTCAAATTTTTTTACATCGAAAAATTTCAAATGCCACGACCAGTTAAGCCTGAACGAAATCTTAATGAATAGAGCGATACTTCAGAAATCAAAAGGGGGATTCCCATTCAGATCTAATCTAATATGTTTGGAATACACTGTATGTCCAAAAACGATTCTATAAACAGAAAATAAGCGGAAAAAAGGATCATCAATGAATATTCGAATTTGAAAATTCGGATGAATTTTGATATTACCTGATGTCTACCACATTGTTCGCAAGTGGCGCAAGGAACGTAAGTAACAGTACTTCCGGTATCCACTATAAGCGCAAATTGCTGCGGAGGGGTCCCGATCCAAAGCCGCGTAGTGTAATACCTTCGAAATTTTGATCCTCGAATATCTCAGTTAAAAGAACAAGGAGAAGTAAGATTAAAAGATAATAATATGATAATATTACCCGTTGAGAAGGAGATCGTCGTAAAGTCTCATGCGAGCGTTTGGATGGGAAGAGTGAGAGTCAGATCTCAGAAGGTGGCGATGAGAGTGCAAGAAGGTTCTAGAGGAATTCTTGGAAGAAGGAAAGAGAGGGAGGACCATGGCGGGACGTGCGCCGTGGTGAGGCGGAGGGAGGAGTCGCGGAGGTGACCTGGAGGGGTTTGATTGGGAGAGAAGAAAGAGGAGGAAGAAAACGACGGTTCCGACGGCGAGGTTAACCAGTGCCCGCGCCATCACAAAAGGTGCAGCTCGGGCTTAGGCGAAGGAATTGAAGGAAGCTCGAAAGAGGAAGTCAGCGGCACGGAAGGTACCGGAAATGAGCATTGCACCAAACTAACTAAAGAACTTAAGTAAAGAATTATAAAATTAGTAGTCGGATGGGATGGAATACTTGGATTTTTCAGTTTTTTCCCCAACCAAACGTTGCTATACCTCTTGCAACGGTGTCGTTTTCTTTACTGATTTCTTAAGTAAAGCAAACTTTACCGAATTACTCTTTTGATCAATTAAAGAAAAGTTTTTATATGATGTTATTATACGTATAAAATTAAAATTTTAAAATATTCATCTAACATATTTTTCAAAATGCACTGATGCTTTTGTAGGATAAATTTTGTATAATACTACTTTATCGCATCTTATACGATAATTCATCTTCCTTTTAATAAAAAAATAATTTAAAAAATATAAAAATTAAGACGATCTTTCTTTAATTTATTCAAGTGTTTCAGCCCCTGCACTCAACCAAGCAACAAGAAGTGGATCCTCTTTAGAAATCAATGGATGGATTTCAGATAACGTTTGATTTGAAATTTGAAGTTTGTCTCAATCAAGATACTCAAATTTAGCTCTCAATATCTGGAGTAAATCATAACTCTTCTTTTTGTCGATACTAACCCTAGTATTTTTGTTGATATAACTCTGTATCTAATAATATTTTCCAATAATTGCTCTGTCTCGGATCTAATACCCATCAAAACGATTTATATCCAAATCATTTTTAAATAGTAAAGATTGTACAAGTTGACAAAGGAATATGAAGCACGTGCACTGAATCCATGCAGAAAAGGCATAGATAAAGGAACAAATATGACAAGAAAACCAATAAGCATCATCAATCCATTACAACTTCTGCCATCACATTATATACATATATATCATGGTATATATAATATCATAGTAGCAACTCATGAGATGACTTACATCCATCTTTAAGGTCTCTTTTTCTCATCTTTATTTATAAAAAGAAAGAAAAGACAGATCTAAGAAACACTAGCAAGTGACAAACAAACATGAAATGGATTTGAACCAAAAATTACTGACCCAAACCATTTAAAAGCTAATAATAACACGATTATATATATATGCAGAAAAAAGTTGGTTTCCAAGGCCTAACAGACTATTTGTGGAACTTTATGCAGCGCGCTCAACGACGACGTTCTGGGGTCCAGTGTGGTAAATCTGGACTGAAATGTTTAGAAACCACCCTTGAGTTCAGAAGTTCCATGATTGGAGTGAAGCTTACACATCTTGGAACTTTGTATTGATTTATGGAGGCACCCCTTGAAATTGCATAATCCATTAACTCCTCAAACGTGCCGTTTTCCACTACTCTTATCTCGAGTGGGCCGATTGAGTTGTCAGCAACTCGGCTTTGACGGTAAACTGAGTTCAAGGATTCCTCCATTTGTAAGCAGCATCGGTTCAAAACATCATTGGTTGGTGCATTAGCTGAGTCTTTGACGAGTAATTCCCAGTAAATAACGTAGTGACCCGGTATTTGTTTGGTGTCGGCGTAGCTTGTGTACTCAACAACGCTGGTGTTGAATTCCTTCAGCAAAAGAGAAGCGTTTTCGATGGCGTTTTGTAACTCAGCCTCATCCGTTTTATCTGACTCGATGCTCAACAAAACGTTCTTTCTCCTAATGAAACGAAACTGTGGTGCCGCGTTGTGAAAACCGGTAACTCGAAGGATATCGCCGACTCTGTAGCGGCACAATCCTGCATAAGTGGTGAGGATGAGCTCATATTCTTTGCCGACTTCGACATCGGCGAGATCAACTAGGCACGAAGTGGATGATCCATGAGGCAAGAACTCAAAGTACGCCATGTTTGGCATGATAGTGTATGTGACTTCGGATGGTTTGCACATCGGGTTGAGATTGAGACCGAAATAACACTCTGACGAAGCATACATCGTGCAAGCCATTGGCAAGCCACCACTGTAATATTCAAGGGTGGGGATATATTGAGCCATGGCTCCAGTTACGATAACATCAAGGTACTTAGTTCTGGGCCAAATTCTTTTGATGATACATTCCCAATTCTCCTCATAACATTCCATGGTAACGAACTGGGCAAGTTCTGGGTTAGGTTTCAAGATTTTTCTCATGCATTCTCGAACCGGAGCATCGGTTATTTTAGGGTTTAAGGTTCCCGTTGCGATGTCATGAGCCAGTTGTTTCCAGTTGTTTTGAAGGAAATGAATGGCCCTAAGCAGGCCAGAGGCAAAAACGGCACCAACACGAAGGACCTCGTCCCTCATGATCAAGCCACAAAGCATCTGGGCGTACATGCTTTGAAAAGAGTCAACGCAAAGGATGGCTTCGTTGGGGCTAGTGTAAACATTGAAAGGGTCATATGGGCGAGTCTTAAAGTGGTCGCTGTTGTAGTAGCTTGTGAGGACTGGGCGTGCCAAAAGCCCTCCAGGAGTCTTTGTTTCAGCTTTCACAAACAAGAAATAAAGACCCTTCCCTTTGTCCAATCCTGGAACGTAGCTATCACCCACCAAAAGACAAAAATATCAAACATTGTTTTCAACAAAAGTTAGATTAAAGAAACAAAAAGGCTGCATACATGAGAGATCCCATCGTGCCAGAGTTGAACATGTGATGAATTTAATCCATCTACATGAATTGTTGGGCAAAGTCGATGAAAGTCTAAATGGCTACCAGCGAGTACTCACAGTGCTTAGCACTCCAGATATTGAACTCGCAAAGAAGTTTCTCATGTACCCTTCCGACTTAGGTACAATTTACTTGTTTTTCTAATCCCTAAGAATCTCCATACCAAGTATCTTCTTTGTCGGGTCCCAAATCTTTCATCTCAAATTCTTCACTTAGTTGGGCTAATTCTTCTTATCTCTCCTTTGTCTTTGCTGCTATCAAATATGTCAACGTAAAGAAGTAGATAAGCACAAAAGAACTATTTATTGTTTTTCTTAAAGTAAACACAACTGCCAAAACTACTTTTGAAATCGCGAGAAGTCATAAAGGGAATCAAACTCTTGTACCACCGCTTGGTGATCAAGCTTTCAAACCGTGAAGGATTTTTCAGCAAGCAAACATAATCTTTTTCAAATCAGAAACCTCCGGGTTGTTGTACGTAAATATCTTCCTCGTTCTCTTGGCGCAAAAATGCGCTTTTACATCTAACTCGCTAAGTCAAATCATGCATGGCCACAATACCAAGCAAAGCTTCGACTAACTATGCTTCACAACTGGGAGAATACATCTCTGTGGAAGTCCACTCGGAACTTGATCAGAATCATGCAACAAGCCTTGCTTATATTTAGGTTCTCCAACTGGAGTCCCTCTCTGAAATAAGCACCCGCTTCATAAACTACATTTTCACTTTGTGAAGTTTCATAAAGATCCCATGTTTTGTTTTTTGTGGGAGTGATTCCATTCCTCTTTGCATAAGAAACATCCATTTTTCTCGAGTCTTCACAGCCTAATTTCGTAATAATTTGATGGCTTCATCTGCATCTATATCTTCACCACATTTAAAGATAAGCAAATTAGATCACCAGAGATACTGAGGTTTAATTTTCTGCCTGGTTTTTGCTTATAGAGTTGAGGTTAAGAAGCAACTCATTATCAATTTTTGTACTCCACTTGAGGAGTCGATCAGATAACTGATGCCCACCGCTTTGATTTTCTTTATTGGAACAAATTTTTAAGAGATGTTAGAAGCAGCAGCGTCATCAAAACAACATCTCTACTAATCACAAGTTTCCTATTTTTGCACTACAACTTATACCTTTACACCAGCTTTATAACCAAGAAAACACATTTAATGGATCCTTGCCCAATTTTCCATTATTACCATGAGTATACGCAGGATAACGCAAAGATCTTAAATCGTAATAATTAGCAGATTGTTTGACTATACTTCTGTGAGTCTTTTTCAATGGCACCCGATGGAGACGCGCTGATCAAAAACATGCAAGAGGTCGCCGCCCAAACGATTTCTCGTAAGTTGGCATTTGACAACATACATCGAACCTTCTCCATGATCGTTCACGTTCATTAAACTTACTGCAGCCGCTTGCCGTTTTTGCTGTGGAGTATGATTTTCCAAGACTTATCAAAAGTGTCTCACGATCCGCCGACTTGCACAATCTATTAAACTCATCGAAAGCAGAACTCTAAGCCATTATGCGTGCGGTGGTATTTTATCTGTTTTCCGAACTCTCTTTTTTTCAATCATAATTTCCAAGACTTAAATGCGGAAAACACATCGCTTTTACGCCGGGAAGAAGCACGCCCAAACTTTTACGGAAAAATCATCAATAAAGGTTAGCATATAATTAGCTCCACCTCCGAAGGCACTCTGGATGGTCCCCATAGATCGAGAATGAATATACTCCAACGTTTCCTTCGTGTTATGGATTCCTCTAGTGAATCGAACTCTCTTTTGCTTCCCAAAAACACGGTGCTCATATGGAAATTCGGCTTTGCAAATTCCTTGCCCATCAAGAAGGTAAATATAAAATAGATGGAGTTTAATAAGGTTTAAAAACCTTATTCTAAAATAAAATAAAAGAAGTCTAGTTCTATATGGATTTTACTTTTATTTTATTTTCCATCGTATTTTATTTAAATAAGAATTAGGGTCACTTAATTCTAACACACAGGTTCATTACAGGCATAAGAAGGCTATACAAGAGTTGACGACGATCCAACTCTTCATGAATTGTTGGCATCAGCTTCCTTTCTCCAGCTGAAGTCCCTGAACTGCAAAGTAAGCCCCAAATTACATATCATTCAAAGGTAAACATGAGTAAAAAAAATTAAAAAACATTTATTATTTGCTAAAAGATCTCACCTAGTCAGAAACTCTGAAATGGGATGAGCTGAAAAGATAGGGGACTTATCACCATTGGCGATGCGTTGAATCTCAGGCTGTATATCTTCATAAGTGACAACAGGGATTTGAGACTTGAATGTTTCCCGGTCCGTAGCTCCATTGAGGCTGAACCGTTTGAGATACTCAGTCTCGGCATTTCGGCTTAGGATCTCACGTAAAACCCTTTCTTGAACCGAATCGACATTTTTTGTCATCTCTTCAATGAATTGAAGAGCTTTCGCATCTTTAGCGGAAGCCGGAGTTCGGAATGGAGTCGGGAGAGTTGATTCAACAGCCATGACCATCGATATTGAAAAGCAAAGCAAAAAAAATGCAAAAATGTCGAAAATTTAAGTGATTTTTGGTAAAGCGATATGTACTGGTAATGGTGTGAGAGAAGCTGAAGCAGGGAAGGGTTCCTTATATAGGCGAAACCGAGCGATGATTTATTTATTTATTTTGTCGTGCCACTTCAGCTTCTTGTCCGAACTAGAGCCCAAAGGAACAGTAAGTCAGATTTTATGTCCCCGGCGTGTAGCATGGAAAAGAGACACGTGAGTCCCATGACACGTAATACTGGTCATAAGAATCCCGACATGTGGGTCCTACGTGTTATGCCATGTCAGCATAAGGGTAATGGTGTGTTTGTGTAACCCTAGGCATCGGCCGGACACTTTCTGTCTCATCTCTGCGTCGCTGCTGATGGCGACTCTTAGCAAGAGACCTATTAATACGTCCCTTTCGGACAGGTAAAATAAATATTCAAATTTTGTTTTGCTACTTAAAATATATTTAAAAATTATATTAATCTTTTACATATTTTTATGAATAAAATTTAAATTTGAATAATTTACTTATTATAAAAAATATAGATCAAATAAATATTTTAATTTTAAATTTCATCAAATTTGAATTCAACTTGTTTAAATATCACTGTTGATATTAATAACTTTTCTTAAAAAAAATTTGTTTATTGAAAGGTAGTGGCTTATTAATTGATTGTTATCTTTCTCAAAACTAATAAAATAAAATTACTTTAAGTGTCCGAATATATGTAGTAAATAATTGGAAAACTATTAGATAATCGTCTGTGATTCTTTTAGAGAATTACAGATAATCATCTCTTTCCTCTTTACTGCCTTTCCTTGCTCTAAGTTACTCAAACAACCTCTTCTAGATTATAAATTCTGTTGCATACCCACTTCTTACTCTTTAACACATTTTAAAGCAATTCGCACCAACCCATACATCATTTTTGGAACAAATCCAGTCACTGATGTCCCAAGTTCAAATGGCTTTTTACAAAAGTTGGAACAACAAATCGAGGCTTAGCTATGGAAACTGCAGTAGCTGGAAGCTTCTTCTTTCTTGGTGTTGGCAAAGAAATGAAACGGGTTTAAAGACTTGCATTGTTGTGATCTTCGTTAAGGTTCGAAGTGTTCCATTGGAGCTTCACCAATCTTGGTTCCAACTTTTCAGTCCAAATGAAATGTTTCGTGGAGGAGTGTCGAGAGGTTGTAGCTTAGATATGAAAAGTAGAAAAATAAGATTAATGGAGATAGATATAAATAAAACAACATACAGAAATTCTACTGTCCGTTATTCCGAATTATTGCCCCAACAAAGATTTTTCATTGATAGTTAATAAAAGAAAATAGGAGTTAATATAAGGCGGAAGTTGTTAATACTGTATAGATGTATCGTTTTGTTTTTATATTTGTAATATATATCAGTGTATTTTGTTTTGTTTTTTTGGATTTCTCAAAATTTTAAACATATTCTTTTATATATTATATACAAATGTAAAAATATACATGAGAGATATAAATATATTGATATGAAATAGCATCATTACAAGTTAATTAAATTAAATAATTTTATTAAAATTTTATACCAATAGTTACAAGTTAATACATACAAAATCAAATCCATAATAAATTGAAACTACTTAGCACTGATTTATGACCGAAATTATGACAATCATCTTGTCTAATATCACAAAATTACAAAATTAATTTCTTTGAAAAAATCACATTCAAATTAAATATGATTGTTGGTCTATATCCATGCCTCTAAAAAGTAATCTATCTCTAGTCAAAAACATGTTATCACAACCATCCAAGCAATAATAAAATGCTTAGGAATGTACAATGAAAATCAAATCAACTTTTGCCAGCTAACTTTCTCTCATTTATCTCTAATTCCCTTCTACAATTTTTAGTAATAGAGATATTACTAATTGCAGGTAATCTTGTAACAAATTATTTGGTAAAAATATAGGTAATTATTTAGAAGCAAATATTGATATATGATTACTGAAAAGGAAAAGAAACAAATTAACTAATTTCTATTAGATCTTATACTGTGCCCTTCACTATTGTACAGTTGCCTTTATCAACAGCGGTGGCTAATTTTACCTTTTAAAGAGAAAAAAAAGCCTGTTTCTTCACATGCAATGAAGGATAAAGGATTGCTTTCGAGTAACACGTGTCCATGTTATTTAATTAGAATTTTAAAATAAATTTACGTTCGTTGTAATATTTTTTAGTATTAAATGGATCATATTTCTATATTTATATTTGACTGTGCCAAAAATAGCTATTGGATATGAATATTTTTGAAGTAAATGTTGAATATGGGTATAATATTCAAATTTTTTATATAGATTGAAAGGGTTATATTTCTATAAAGAGGTCTAAACATGCGTAGAAATGGATGTTGAATACTTAATATTAATCTATAATTTAAGTAGAAATTTATCAGTTGAAAATTTCAACACTGCGAAAAAAAAAAACACTTGGTTTTGTTTTTCCGTATTCATCTTGGAAACGTTTGGAGCTGGGCTATAGAAGTAAGCCACAAAAGTCTAACTGAGATTTCATGAACATTGACTAGCTAAGTAAAGATCGATATTGACTGCCAAAAAGTGCTTCATGTGATTTGTGCTTTATTTGATTGATACCCACCCTTTTTATCCTTATATACATGTACATTGTCTATACCAATTTTTGGTATAATTTTTAAGGTGAAATTCATAAGTAGATTTGTTCATGTGCAGAATTAGAGACGTTCTTAAAATGAAAATTTTTTATTTATGTCTTTAAAATTTTTTAAAAATTTTAAATTAATAAAGATAAAATTGTACTTTGGTCTCTCTAAAATTATAAAAATTTGATTTAATCCTTTAAAAATTATAAACATATAAACTATAAAAAATTAAAATTTCATTCGACCCCTTAAAAGTTTGTTCTAGTTTCGCATAAAAGGCAGAATTATCCCTTAAAATATTTTATTTACAATCGATTTGTTCAAAAATCAGCATATAAAAATACTATATTAATATTAATATTTTTTATAATTAAATTTAAATAAAAAAACAATTCTTAGATGGTAATTCAAATAAACCAGAATGGTTCCAAATTTGTAAAATTCTTAAAAAAAAAAATTTGACGTATGTGGATCGAGCATACCTGCCTTGTCCTAATTGGATAGATGTTATGAAGTTTCAAATGAATATTTATAATAAATAGAAAACCAAAAGTTATGGTTTTACATTAATTGTATGATATTTTTTTTTCCGCGAAAATATCCACTCAGGCCAAACCAGTGTTTGGAAGTCTTACTACATAAAACTAACTTGCCCCCTCGTGCCTAATTTTGTGTTTTAAAGTAATTGACTTTTACTTTTACTGGTGTCTTTGATTGGAACATGGTCAAGTCAGATGGCTTGACTTAATTAATTTGATAATTCTTCATGAAATAATGCATTTTGTATGTGTTAATGTTTTTTTTTAATAAATAAGTTGTTAATAATTACTTGATCGACCAAGGTCAATTTCCATACTCTTACAATTACGCAACTTATAATAAATATGACCTCAAAATCCAACTCTATCATAATAGTTAAATGAGGATAATAAAACTTTGGTTTTCATTAAAATTATTATTGGATCGTTCAAAATAAAAATTTAATCATTTTAAATCCCATTTCTTTAAATACTGTTGGTAAATCCAAAATCCATTCCGGACCCCAAATGGAGAGTTGAAAGTCAATTTTTTTTTCTATACTCGACCCAACTTAAATAATTATCTAATAAAATATAATTTTAAAATTAATTATAAATTATTAAAATAAAAAAATATTTTTTTTTAAATAATGAAGTGATAACTAGGCCTTCGGCCAAGAGCTTTCCAAAAAAAACAAAGCTACAACTTAGTTCAGCTCATCTATACTTTTAATTAGATTTGTCCATTCATTGGTTAAGTGGTACCATTTGTTCCGGGTCAGATTTTTTTTTATCTTAATGATGAATGGGTTGGATTCAAATTTAAATAAAACAATTAAAAATATTTTTATTTAAATTTATTTATAAAAACATTAATATTAATTAATATTAATTTTTTAAGTATGTGTTTGAATTGGTGTCACAAGTTAATTTGACATCAATTTAACTTATGGAATTATTAAAATATCTTTACATAATCTAAACAAGTTATATTATTATGAGGGTATTTTTGTATTTTTTTTATTTAAAAAAACTAATAAAAAACTTACAAATGTGTAGATTTGATCTCGTATAGCTAATATCCATAAAATATTTTCTTTATCATTTCGACTAAAAATTTATTTTGATATTTTTATATATTTTGATGTTATTACATGAACGGTTTTACTTACATTGTTTGCATATATATATATATATATATATATATATATATATATTAATAATGATGTTAATTAAGTTGGTATCACAAGTCAATTCAATATAAACTCAAGAAGAAGAATAACATTGTGATAAATAATCAGAGTACATTTAATATTCTTAATCTGATGTATTTAATTATTTATTTTTTTACTTAAAATTAAAACTAATTTTTTTATTTTAATTTTGTACAATAACATATATTACTATTGTTAGTTTTAAATCTCACATTTCATTATTTTTTTATATATTATTTTTAAATATTTATGTACGTGTTATAAAATTTTTAGTATAAAATTAAATGATTTTAATTTTTTTATTTTTTAAAGAATAGAATGGATTATTTGAGTAGAAGGAACTTAGAAACTTATAAAATCAAGCCATGATTTCACCATCAACACTTGCCTCTAATATCAACACAATAAAAGAAAAACAATTAAAACATAACACAATAATACAAAAGAAAATTACACAAATGCAACACGAATATGCAATTTTTTACACATATTATCAATATATGAAAAATTATTTAGCATGTATATATAGCATCAATAATAGTATAAAAATGAAAGAGATACATGAATTATAGAGTTGTCTTCGTTAGTCTCAGTATCTCACACGTTTTAGGTTGAGATGAAGTTGCAAAGTTGAACATGTTTTTCTTCCTGCTGTTGTTTTCCGCAACAGAAGTCAAATCAAATCAATAGGAAAATTAATTATGCATGCACCCGTGGGGTGGGGACTGGGGCGGTGGATTTATCCACTCAAATTTAAATACACGTGCACGGAGGATGGGAATATTGACTATACATTAAAAAATTAATCATTAGTTAACTAATTATTACACCTTTCAAAAAATTTTAATTATTATGAAATGTTATAAAATTAAAGGATAAATCTTAAAATAAAACATGAATTTTAATTTAATGTGTAATTTAATACATAAATTTTAATATGGTGTAATTATACACATGAAACTTTGATTGTGGTTTAAATGTATACATGAAACTTTAATTTTGATTCAATCATGCACATTTAAATAAATAAGTACATCAATTTATGTTTATATTTGATAAATATAATTATATGTGTATGTAATATATAAACATAAAATAATATTATATCAATAATTGTATTAATAATTTATGAGAATTTAAACAATCAAATTTTCGTGTACAAAATTAAAATACATATATAAAATTGCATAATAAATTAAAATTTATGTATAATTTTGATATTTATTCATTGAATTAATAATTAAGATATACTCACAATTAAAAATATTTAAATTAACATAAAATAAATTTATATAAAACTCAAATATGGTCTATAAACAAATATAAACCGAAAATTCTCAAATAATCTATACAAAATAAAAAAAAAACCTTAAAGAATGTCTTATAACCTAATAAAATAATTATGTTCAAAGTAGGAAGATGTAAAAAAAAGTTTTTAGGGGTTGAAATTAAAATGTATTTTTTTACGATATTAAAAATATAATTTTATCAATTTAATGGCTTATATATTTATAACTTTTAAAATATTAAAATAAATTTTTATCATTTTTAAGGAATCAGAGTATAATTTTATTTCTACTAATTTAAAATTTTAAAGTTGTAAAATATTTAAATGAAAAATTTTCTATTTTAGAAGACGAACCTTTTATGATATGAGAAAATAAATAAATATATAAAAGATTTTTCATTTTTTTTTATTCTTTTGGTCTATTTTCTGTTCCTTAAATCCGAAGCTCTCCCATCCTACAACCATTCATTACGCCACCAGAAACACCGTGCTCCTCACCCTCACCGGGGCGGAATGGTGACCTGTTTTGTCTTAAAAACATTTCATATTGAGATGAAAGCAAAAAGAAAAGAAAAAGTTTTAATTGTTATTTTGAGATTAAATTAAACAGTGTTAAATAATAATTTCTTTCTTTAAAAAAAAGGGTCATCAAAAAGCAAGAACGCGAAAATGACGACTCAAAGTGATGGGCTAACAAAGAAAACAACTGAACATGCAAGGTGATAGAATACAGTTAGCTTTCTGAGTGGCCCTCGTCGACCATTGCAACTCTGCTTTAAAATTAGCTAAAAAAAGGGTACGCAAATGCATTTCCATCACCTTTTGTTTTTTATTTTTCATCTTTATTGCTTCATATTTTGAAACATTTCAACTTCTGGATTCATAGAAAGATTGTGCTTTTTGGGAGCAATTTTCCCTTTCTTTCTTTATTTCCTTTTTCTATTCATGCACATTGGGTATAACTAGTGAATTGAAGGTTTCCAACTTTGAACTGTTTCTTTGTCTTCATTAACCTATATAATAATTTCTTTACACTAATTTTTTAAATCACAAACTTTTCAATTTTCTTTTTTTTTTTCCCTCGACATCAACTTTGGCGTGTCTTGGGGATATCACTGTCCTTTGTTTTCTTTATTAATAGCGAGCATTAGTCGATTTCAAATCCATCGGTTTTGGTAAATATTCGATTTCGGTATTAATTTATTTTTAGATGTATTTCATATAACGTAAATAAAATATAAATTTAATAATTTACAATTACCTATATCATAATATATAATATATAATATATAATAACTCTTGGTATAAATAATTTAATTTGATTTAATCTATTTTTAAAACTTTAAACTGTTTTTTAGTTATTGCCGTCTTTTTTTTCTCCCACTAGCATTTTATTTCTTTCTTTTTCTCATTTACTCCACATGTTTTCTCTCTTTTCAAATTGCATATCTATTTTATGGGTATTGTTGTTGCTTTAATAAGTTGTGATGGAAAAATGACAGCGCCTATCGTTCATTAAAACTCTGCCACTCACCAGTAATTTTTTTAAAAATGTGGGTGGCTCTTCGTTAGCTTCTTAATCTATTTATGCTTTGAGAGTATTTCAAAATAATAAATAATTTCACAAGTCGATTTAGACTCGTGTTATCTTAAGTTTTATATATTTTTTTATTTGTTTTTTCCATTGTTTAATAAGTTTTTTGTTTTAGAAGTTATTGTCTGCTCTTGTAGCACGTTTTTTAGTCTTGCATATGTATGTAACCTTAGTTTTATAAGTGATTTTAGGGATGGTTTTGCTGCCGTCCTCTCTAGTTTGCTGAATGGTCGACTCTTTTGTCAATTTTTACTCGCCACTTTAGACCATCCGAGGCTGATTTCTTTATCGTAGTAAGTACTTGCAATCACTCCAAATATATCGTGCTTGAGTTGTGGCAAAGTCAATTGTCAACGTGTCATAATGTTCTATTGATGTTGAGACTTAAAACATTTGTTGTGTTGATGGAGCTTGTCCTTCACTATCTGCAACGAGTGTGTTATTTTTTTCCCTGAATTGTGTAATTTCTTTCATTAAATGAATTAATGAATTTACTTTAAATAAAATTAAACTGTCTCGTAAGTCACCGTTATTACCTGCAATGTCTGATTTTCTTTTTATGTTATTCTTAAAAAAAAATTTAAATCATAAAAGAACAGTTAAAAAACCAAATCAATAATGCTTTATGTAATATTATATAGATGTATCGTATGCTCGATTACTATAGTGATATGGGATTGGATTTGAAATTGACGATGACAATTATATTAATCTATCTGTTGCTAATTTATATATAATGGTAATTATAGAAACTGGGAAATGATGCAACATGAATACTCATTAACAAATGCTATGTTTGATCTGAATTAGGTTAATTAATATCAGGCTTTTGTGTCTCTATGATTCTTGGTTTAGAGCAAAATTGAACACTGGGGAGTCGATGGACTCCATGTGGAGTTGGGTTTTTTTAGTAAATACCCTGAAAATGGCTAATCAGGTAGCTAGTACCAAGTTTCCTCATGCTATTAGGAAACTTAAATTTAAATCAATTATTGGGACCAAGTGTGCTTATCTATTTTCACAACAATAATTACTAAACGAATGAATCAAATCAGGTAACATTATTCACAAAACTAAAAACAAATTTGAAATAAGATACAACTATAAAACCAAATTTAAAAAAAAGTTAGTACTTATATACTGTTAGTGTATTTATAATTTTAAAAAATTTACAGATTTCTTTTTTTATTTTTAAATATTTTATTATACTTTTATAAAATACTTGTAAACCCCTTAATCTCATTTATGAAGTCTAAAAATTTCACTAATAGTTTATAAAATAATTTCCCTTTTGAAAAACAAAAACCCATTTTAAAATTTTTAATTACGAAAGCCTATTCACCAATTCTGCGTAATTTCTTTTTTCTCTCTACCTTCAAAATAATATTAACACAATAGTTTTATTAATATATTTAGATGAATCGTAATTACATTTAAATTAAATGGATACTTTATTATTAAATATAGGCTTATTCACTCTTAAATATACAAAAAAAATTTAATAGTTTTTAGTCTCTTTTTAAACGGAAATAAAAAAAACAGTTGAACCAATAAAAATGCATCCGACTAATTTATTAATAAATGTCGAAAAATTTAAAAATTTATGGGAATAGGTCAAATACGAACTGGAAGTGTTTTTAAGTGATTTACAAAAAAATGCATCCAGCTAAAAGCGTAACATATTGACAAAAAAGAGCTTCCAACTTGAAGTGCTTTTTGCCACATCAGCACTAAAAGTAGCAACACCAATATTTTTTTTTATTTTCCAGTGTCACCTATTAATGTGAAAATAAAACTTACAAAACAGTTTTTATATAAATTCAAAGTCTCATTTCTCTTGTTTTTTAAAGCGATGTGGGATATGAGTTTATAAAGACTCATACTCTATTTGCAGTTTGTTTTTAGACAATGTGAGATTACTTACTCTTATACCAAATTTTTTTTTTTTAATGTTTTGTACTGTGAAAAAAGGAGAGAGAAAAGTGAAGATGTGTGTGTGAAAGAGATATTATTAAATAATACTTCAATTAAATTTAACTTTTTAATATTATTAAAATGTCATGTATCAACTCTTAATTAGTTGAAAGAAATTTTCTAACAAATATAATAGTATAGTCCATAATAGTTATGAAATTATAGTTTATATCGTTTTTTGACAAAATAAATAAATTTAAATATCTAACCAAAAAATATATAATTTGAAGGTTGGTTATTCCAACTTTTATTTTATACAACAATAGTATAAAAATATAATTCAAAAGATAAAAATAAAAATAGAAACCAAACAAACATTACTATAAGTGACAATTATGAGATCATATGATACTTTTTCATTAGTGTTTACATAAATACTAAAACTCCAAAATTGGTTATGAATCATCTGAAATAAAAAAAAAAAAAAAAAGTAAAAAGTAAAACAAATTTCTGTTAAAAACTCACACTTTCTCTCTCCACTTTTTCCTTTTTATCCTATCTTTCTATCGATCAAATTCTTTTATAAAAGTATCAAACTCCCCTCCTTCGATAACTTTTTTCATTCTTTCTTCTTCACCGTAATTCCATCTGAAATCCCATCGTCATTCTCTTCCCTGCTTTTGTATCGAGACCTCGTTACCGATATATTATAAGTTTACTAAGAAACTAAAAATTAGGCTATAAATATATATTGATCTCTCTCCATAATATATAATTTACTTTTTACCAAAATAATAAAATTTATTAAAAAATAAAAATAAAAAAATAAAAAATTTTAAAAATATCAATAAACTCCGAAATGATATACCTAATATCTGAATGTACTAGCAACAAGACAAAAACGGTATGCCTACCAGTACAGTGCTAACTGCCTTATGCCGAAGTATTCTAAAAAAACATCACGTGACAAATTTGAAAGATTGCTCTAAATAGATAATGATCGAAGGGAAAAGGAAATCGGGAAAGCATTGGAATTAAAACGGGAGTGTCAACAAGCAAAATGCATGAAGGTGTTTCACTGCATTTAGTAAATTGCAAGTGAAGCAACACTACTACTAGTTCTTACAATGAATGCCATGTACACACCAGCCTTCGTTTTGTTTTGCACAAAAAGGCTGTTTTCAGGAATCAAACACTTGACGGTTGCAACAGACATGACCGTGACAACTACTACTTAATTTAGTTAGTAATGGCCTAATCCACGAAAATGCCAGCCTACCCTAGTTACAGTTTTCCCTAATCATTCAAACCAAAAATACGTAGGTACCTATACATAATAATTATTGACGAGCACACAACATGCCGTCTTTCAATACAAGTTGCTTGAATACAAGGAATGGAGTGATATTCTGGTTATTACATTCTGAAGTCTAAGACGCATAGTGTATTGTTTGCGAAACAAGCAGCAAGCTTGTCACCTTCCTTGTTCCAACACACTTCAAATATACCCCCATTGCCAGTATACGTCTTTACAATCTTCCCATCTTTTAAGGACCAAATATGCATGGATTTATCAAGAGATCCACTGGCCAGATACTCTCCATTAGGGCTAAATGCAACAGAGTATACAGGGTCCCTGGCAGTTTAATCAAAAGAAACTTGAGAAAGAAAACCGTAAAACTGCCTGAATAGGCTTATAGTGATCATATAATATACGATTAGAACAAGTATTGACTGCTTCCATCATTTAAACAGAAAAAACAAATGGAGAATAAGGATTAGAGGGATGGTACTTGTGTCCATTCAAGCTGTAGAGAAGTTTCCCAAGTTCCACATCCCACAGCTTCACAGTGGAGTCAAATGATGCACTACATAGAAAAGAGATGAAGAGAATGTTAAGAAATACTAAACGGAGATTCCAAGCAGCTCTTGTAAAAGGCAGTCTACACTGTAAATGAATTCCATTGAACCTCGGAACTACAAAAGGCAGCTCTTGTCCTTTTTATTCATTTTGCTTTAAGTATCAATGTCCAACATATAGTCAGACATAAATATGACGATATGACCGTCCAAATACCCTCCAAATATATGAAAAAAGTTGGAAAAAGTTAAACATACCCATGTCTTACACTAATATCAGACACGCCCGAACCCAAGTAACAAAGAAAAACATATTCAATTTCATATCAACAGAAGAAGAGAATGAACATTTAATGTATTAAACAGATGTTTTCCTTTGGATTCTCCCTTTTCTCCTTGAGGTTAAGTCAGGTGATACTGCAATACTGTTGTAACTCCGAAAAATAGCTTAACTTCTTTAACTTTTTCCAATCCCTTCCTCAAACACACAAATTTCGTGAAATCTCAATTAAAAAATTTACATCTTTATCAGTAACCTCAATCAAGTCAAGCTTGAAAATATTAATGCATGGATAGTATTTTTCTACTTGAGGATGCCAAGTCATGTTGGTCTATCTAATGGCTTCAAATGTTGGACCTAATAATGAACATACGAAAGATGTGCTCACAAATCATGAACCGGCAAAATAGAAACTAAAACAATTTCTATTATACCTAAATTTTACCTTGCAAGAATTAACTGTTGGTTAGGATTGTTTGTCCCAGGCCCAGTAGGACTCCATCTGATGGCATATATCTCCTGCAGAACAGTTGTTCAATATTTTCCATAAAGTAATAATCTCTGTCACTCGGACTCGCATGTGAGTCCAATATGTTTCTGGCACAGGCATGTTCAATTTTTCAAGATTTTCATGAATTGGGAGTCCTTATAGGATCATATCCACATGCCTTTGTCCGAGTATATGTTGGAAAAATGAAGAGTCAGAGCAACATAGACATAAATGAATGCAGCCAGGAATATTAACAAATGGATTATACTGAAAAAAAATAAAAAGTTCAAAGTACCTTAGAATGCTCCCTCAGATCATGAACATACTTGTCCTGCTTCATACACCATATCTGCACCCAGACTTTCTATAAGTTGAAACACTAATACATAAAGCTGCTGCAGCAAAAAAGAGGGTAACAAGCTAACATATTCCAGAAAGCTGGCAAATTGTTTCAACCTTTTCAAAAAAAAAAAAAAAAAAAAGAAGAAATGCAATCGCATGAAACTGTATATTACATGTAATGAAGGATCTTAATTGATGATAAAAGGATGAGTAAAAACCTTTGCTGTAATATCATCAGAACAAGAGGCTAATAATGAACCTGTTGGATCCCATTTGACACAATTTACTTCACCCTGAAATGGACGTTCAAATATGTGAGAGGACCAGAGATACAATTCACTTCAAAAGTTTTGCTTATCAAAATCCAAAATGAAAAACTGTTTTCAGTTGCTAATTAAAGCTCATGGCTGGCAAGTTACAGATACCTTAAGGCTTAGTTTCATTGTTGTAAAAATTTCCTAGTAAATTATTTATCAGAAAAAGAAAAAAGGAAAAAATGTAAAGGAATGTGAAGATGATTTTTTTTCCTTTTTGTCCTTGAAAATGGCTTGAAATATATAAACTAAACATCTTAACACCTTACCAGAGATGCGAATAACAAAAATTATAGAACTGAGAAGGAAGGAAAAGATGTAGGAGACAAGGTACAGAAAAATGAATTTAAGGGAGAAAGAGAAACTAAAGTCTATAACCAACAACTGTGAGATGTATTAAAGATGGCTACATCAGCTGAAGCATACAAGAGGGACGTTACAGCATAGCATTTCCCTAAAATTAAACCTTGATCTCAGACCTAATGTAGGTAACAAAATTTAAAGTATAAATGAAAGAAAGAAAAAGAAAAATAGGTGTGGAGAGACATGCACTTGAAGAAGACATTACAGGCAGTAGTAGACATGCATTTCATACAATTGACAACAAACCTGATGCCCGGCAAAGGTTTTAATAGGGCGGGTTTCCCCGATCTTGCAAACATATATCATATGGTCAGTGGAGCTTGTCGCGAATGAAACATTGTTGCACCAATCAACATCAAGGGTTGGACCTAAAAGGTAAAAGAGATGATATGCTGGATGAATGAATATTGGTTCTGCAACTAAAAGCAAAATCCTAAAGTTTTGTGCCAACCTGTGTGAAACTCAAACTGCTGTTTCCATTCCTCTGCCTTTACATCCCACACAATTGCCGTTTTATCAAAACTCCCCGTAAGAAGATAATCACCCTTCTTGTTCCACTTCAGAGAAAATATAGGCCCTTTGTGTTTACTCAAAGTAGACCTTAGTTCTCCTAAAGCAAGAAATAATTGACAGAGAGAAGGAATAGGGGGAAGAGTTTAAGACATGGAATTCTCCCTACCAGTAAAAAGCATACAACAATGTAATTAAAATATGCTAAGAGATTAAATTCAGTTAAAAAAACAGAAATAAATCTCTTGCTGACTGGGTAACAAGCTAAAAGTTTAATTTAAAAAAATTGTTACGAGCATAAAAAAGAACATAGAAAAATTGGGTTGGTATTAACACCAAGTCAAGGGCTAGTTTAACAAAATAGATTTTCCATGCCTTTAATTGCAAGATATAGAATGGCATAAATAAAATAATCCACAATGACTTACCATTTGTAGTCCAAATTCTAGCCTGGCCATCATATGAACCTGTAGCAAGCAATGATCCCTCACCCTGAATACAGGTAAACAATAAGATTTGAGAAAATAAAGTGTTGGACTCTGTAGGTGACCTGTACTTAACAGAACCAAAAGTTTATGGGCAACTTAAACCCCCAACAATAACAGAACTCACATTCCAATCAAGTGTCGTCACATCTTTGCTCTTCTCATTGGTTCTTCCTTTTACATGCTTCAGCACTAGAACATTTAATGGACTGTTTTGTGCACCAGATTTGCAAAGCCCATCAGCTATTGTCCAAATACGAGCCGTTGAATCTCCAGACCTAGAAATTGATGCAATAAGAGTTCAGTGCAAGTGATTTAATGAAATGTAAAAACTTTGTGAATGCATAAACTGAGTAGTGACACTGCTGTCAAGACATCCAACAACTAAGATCAAAACAAAAGACTATAAACATATCAATAGAAACTTAGGTTGACATAAACATCAACAGAAAACAACAAGAGGAATCAAGTCACTCATAATGGGACTCTTAGCATAGAGCAAGAAGAGACATGACCACAGATTCTACAGCCATACAACTGAAGAATGCACAAATTGCACTTATGTTTACAGACCACTTATCTAATGGGCTGAGGAATTGTCAAAAATGATCTTGCTACCAGCAAAGCTTGACTTTTATCAATCAAATGATTAAAACTTATAAAGTTGCGCAATTAAGACACACAGCACATCCCTTGAAGCAACAGAAACCAGCAAGTTCTAACGAAAAAAATGCCAGAGGACTAGATATTTATAAAGAATGCGGGGAAAAAGCAAAACATAAAGGACCAAACCAGCAACATAAGACAATTTTTATCACAGAAAATACCCACCCTGAAGCAAGAAGTGAACCAGTTGGACTCCATGCGCACGCACAAACCTGTAAAAATAGATGCTCATAGAGTGAGAATTGAACCAAAAAAAAAAAAAAAAACAGAGAGAGAGAGAGAGAGAGAGAGATGGTAAATGCATGCATGCCCATCTAAGAGTATCAGTAGATTCAAATATGCTCAAACCTCAGAAGTGTGCCCTTCCAAAATTGTAACATCAGAGCCAGGAATTTCACAAGCCTCCTGTGATGCTTGGGTTGACGTAGTAGCAATATCCATAGGTTCTGGTCCTACTAAATGCAACTAAGCAATGTAAGTTAAATGAATACCACAAACACTGATCAAGATAGCTACTTTGCAAAATTATGAAGACAAGTTTCATGTGAATTGTTAAATATTTAATTAAAGAAAATATGATGGCTAATAGAAAGAAACAGATATCAAACCAAAAAGAAATATAGGAGTTCACTGACCTATAGAAGTTCCATTTTCTTCATGCCCGATAGCATCCTTGTCCTCTTGATCCATAACCATATCTCCATCAGCAAGTTCCTCAGGCTGCTTTTCAGGCTCCTTATTGCTTTCAGCCTTCTCCCTTTCCTTTTCACGCTCCTCTTTTTCGTGTCTTTCTTTCTCTCTTACTCGTCCCCGCTCTGCTTCATGCTCCCGATCAACCTCTCTATCTTTATTTTTATCTTTATCTTTGTTTTTTTCTTTGTCTTTGTCTTTATCCTTTTGGATATTCTTTCTTTTCTCTTTTATCATTTGCCGCAATTGATTTACATCTTTTGTTATTATATCCAAAGGTTGCAAGAATGAGAAATCTTCATCCATTTCTACATCATTCTGCAAACTCAAAACAAACCATGATGAATTACTTTTTGATATCACCCTGCTCCCCAACCCCCAAAAACGAAAAAAAAAGATTAATAACAATTAGTGTGCTAACATTACTCATGTTGGCTTCCATCTCCAAGTACTGAAGTCCTTTTTGAACAAATGTAATAAGAGCCCCAGGGGGAATCAAATTCCCATCAATAGTACACTTATTAATGCCTGCTTCATATCCTAAAGTAAATGCAGAATGCGTAAAGCCTGCAGGCATTGATAAAAAGAAGATAAGAAATACATAAGGAATTAAATAGTAAATAAGACAGTTAAGTCAAGTTAAACAAGTGTTTTGCTTCCACTTTTGGGATGAATGGAGGTGGAAAGAACAGAAAATTGAAAATCTGTCTGTTTTCATTCTCCTTATTTTCCTCTTGACAAAGGGTTGAAGGAAGAACTATTTTCTTTTTGGTATAAAGGAAGCTGCAGTCTGGAAATAAGGAACGGGGTTGCAAATGCTGGGATACAAACTCAAAACCTACTAAATGCTACCTCGAAAGAAAAACCATTTTCTTTCAACACCTCTAACTTCCACGAACCCTACCAAAAGTGTTAGTCAATATACAAAATCTAAGTAGTACATCAATTCAATACTATGACTAGAGATTTAACTAGCAACTGCTTGCACTAACATTCACTAAGTTATTTTATAATTTCAGCTCTCTCTGCATCCGGCATTCACTGCAGTAACATGCATTTCGATCACAGCCACAATAAACACAAAAGAACTGAAAACAGTCTATGACTGGGAGATGCCTGCCTCAATTTCTGAAAATGAGAGTTCATATAGGGACTCTCATCTTAAGATATACAGTAGCCTAGCCGGCCGCATTGTATCACGCTGGTAAAACCTATGACATTCCGAAGCCTAATCCGCATAATAGCCAATATCAACCATCCATTTCCACAGGTCTAGAGCTACAACACAACTTCTAAATATTATAATGCCAGAAATTTATCTTAAACTTAACTATTCAGGCATTCCAATTTTTTTTCTCTTATACTAAACGAGCAATAAAAATAACTGCTTAAATTTCAAAGTTACTAATTCCAAACACAGAGAAACAAAAAGAAAATTTCCGCCGAATGTTAAATTAAAACAAAAGAAAAAGTAAGAAAGTTTCAAAGTTAGAGATCGCAGTAACGAGAGATTACAAATTAAAGGAAAATTTGAACTGACCTGACTCTTGAAGGTAACGGAATACGAGGTAATTCAATTCTACGGAGGTGATGGAGGTCATAGTTACGATAGTCGCCTAACTCAACGGCTGTGAAAGAAACTCAGGCTATCATTAGGTAAGCGACGGCAAAGTCACAGAGAGTGAAAGCGTTATACTTGTGCAGAAGCCGAGACGTTTTGGCGATCGTCGGAAATGGTCGATGTGTATCTGTTAGGCCCTGATTCCTTGGGCTTCTGCATAACCGGATTAACCCAATATAATTTATTTGTGTTATATTTATATTATTTTTTAGAGCAAACTTTGTTAGCCCAATATAATTTATTTATTTGTGTTATATTTATATTATCTTTAATAGCTGGGAGAGTTCTTCATTGTTTTGACACTTGAGAATTGTTTTTCGTAAGTGCTTTTTAGGGTTAATTTCTCATTAGTTTTAAATAATATTGTGAAAAAAACTTATGAAAAGTGATTTTTAAAAAATAAAATATTTATTTTAGACATGATATTGTGAAATAAAAAAATGTATTTAAATAATATTTAAATTCATTATTATTATGAAGTTTTAATAAAAAATAATTTATTAAAACTCATTATTAATATTTTAATATGTAAGATTTATCATGTCCAAAATGCTAAACACACACTGAGATAGATTAAGGCTCCGTTTGTTTGCAAGTAAAATGTTTTCTGGAAAATGATTTCTGGAAAATGATTTACTTTTCTGGAAATGATTTACTTTTATGGTGTTTGGATGAATCTGTGTAAAATATTTTCTGTTGTTTGGAAGATTTCTTAAAAATATTTTCCGAAAAATCTGTTTTTACATATATTAATAAATATATATTAATAAATTTATATTTTAATTTTTTTTACATATATTGCAATAATTTGTTTATAAATAAATAAATCAAATTAAATATATAATAATACTCCATTATTAAGCTAGAATATTAACCGTCATAAATTGAAAACAACCAAAGTCAAATAAATTATTTGTAATTGTGTTATAAAAAATAAAATACAAGGATTGAATAATTATAAATTAGCTTCTAAACCACAATTAATACTAGAAATTAATAATATTATATAAATACATAATTAGTAGTACAGCACATAATAACAACAACATTGTCCAAGTGCATAACTAATATTACACCATATTAAAAGTATCAATATCTTCAACATTGAGAAAATTTTTGAAGCCAAATTTTTCTATGCTTCTTACTTTTAACTAAAAAAGCTTTGGCCTCGGATTCATTACTCACTAGATAATCAAATACAGAACACAGAAAGTCATCATCAAATCCTTCTACCTCCATCGACATCACTTCTTCGTAAATATGTGGTGTCTTATCTGCAGTAAATTGTTCCAAAGCATTAGCAATTTTGCCAAGTTGTTCACCCACAAATTTAATTTGTTCATCAACGACACTTTATTGGGCATTTTTTCTTTTACGTTTAGATGTGCTAGATGAAGATACTTTTGTTCTTATCTCTTCAATCTCTTCATTGTCGTAGTCTACAGGCACTGAATCTTGGTTATCATCATCCAAATCTATGTCAGCAAATGTTCTGGCAAAACTCCCTGTTGCCATATCTTTGCCAACAACCAAAGCCATATATTTGCCAACAACTAAAGCCATTTCATTATAGCGATCAATGCTTTTATTCTAAAATGGTTCATACTTCTTGTGTGTCATATGCTTAACATATATATACATATATTACCATCACTGTTGCATCATATGTCGCTCTATCACATGCTTCGCATTGCATTGGACTTGAAATCTTTCTGAAATTGCTTCGGCAACTCGATTAATAGAAACTGCTTTAAAAGAGTTAGAAGGTTTATTTCATTTCTGGGCCTCCTCTGTTTGTCCACCTGAATTGCTTGGAGGTCCCTTCTTTGTTCCCCTTACTCATTCTACATTAATAATTGTCATTGTCAATCATTTCAATATCCAACAAGCTTAAAACATAATAAATTCAATATGTAACAAATTCAAGACATAATAATTTCAAAATCCAATAAACTAAAATTTCAATATCATTATCCAACCAACATTAACAAAAAAAAAAAAACAAATTTAATAGTAAAACATATATAATATAGAAACAATAACCTTAAGCCCTAAAACTACCTAATATTTCTAGTCATATAATCAGTCTACATAGTTTGTGCAATTTTGTCTCTCTTAGCAGACCATTCTCTTGCTTCTTCTCTTTCTTCTCGCTCCGTAAGAGTTGGTATTATCAAATCAGACTCAGGCTCCTCGTATAATCCTTGATTAAGTAAATCACTAGGATCAACTCCCATTATATGATTATGAATGATACAACAAGCCAAAACTATATCTACTTGAGTTTGAAAATTCCAAAATGGTTCAGTATCTAATACACGAAACCGTTTCTTCAAAATCCTAAAAACACGTTCAATAGTGATTCGCAATGATGAATAACGAAGATTAAAGAGTTCTTTTGCATTTTCAGGCCCCTGAGCACTAAACTCCTTTAAATGGTATTAGACACCACGATATGGGGCAATATATCCATTTCGGATGCCATATCCAGCATTAGCAAGATAATATTTACCTACAATTTGACAAAACATAATTATTACTAATAAATTATGAGCTTACTAGAACTATTTGGTATTTAATGTTTTATAATTATTACTTTTCGGAACTCTTATCTTATTGGGCGTGAAAGTGCATCACTTGGGTCATTGCGATTACGGGTTGGGTGTCTAATTAAAATACGAGAATCATGTGTACTACCTTCCCAACCAGCTAGAACATAGGAAAATTTCAAATTAAATGTAATGGCAGCCAATACATTTTGTGTCGTCCCCTCTTTACGGCTACGAAATCTTCCTTAAATGCTAAGTGGAACGGATGCACGAACATGAGTTCCATCTAATGCTCCAATACAATCTTTAAAATAAGGATAAAATATTGGATTATTTCTGATTTCACTAGGAGTTTACTCATCAGGTAATCTAATAACTAGCTTATACAATTTCAAAATAGCTCTCAATACAACCCTAAAGTAACGGTGAATTATCTCAATTGATCTATAATATCTAGATCCAATCACTCGAAACCTTACATTATGACCAATTATATGTAAAAATATAACTACTTGCTCCTTAATATTCACCGATTTAGTTGACTGTAACAAATTATTCCTACTAAGAATATCACACAAATTAAAAAAAACAATCGGTCTCACCCTTATCACATCAATACAGTGCTGGTCACCACTATATAAAATACTATTAATATAATTTTCTCTTTCATAATCTCAATTCGCACGAAGGTGAGAAGCAATTTCCTTCCTAGTTTTTAATTTTTTAATCCAAAGAGCCCTAAAAGCTAAAATTGAAGCCACGACTCCAACAATTGCATTTTGATCCTGATTACGATCCATCTACACAAAATAATGCCACACAAATATTTGATTACTACAAAAAAGATGCAAGCTTTCCATAATATCACATATATGAATAAAGTTACCATGACTAAAGTGCATACATACATATATGAAAACAACTTGAAAATTTGCTCAAAATATGAAAATGTTTGAATAAAATTATAAATCAAAAAATGAGTTTGAACTAAAAATAAAACCCATTTTAAAAATATTCAAGCTTTGGATAAAAATTTTTTAGTCTGAACCCAACTCAAATATTTTAACGTAAAATTTTAACCATATATCTTTTCCCTTACCAGATCTCACATTACCAGTCCCAGCACCTAATTCCCCTTCCCAATCTGTTTTAAATTGAAAATCTAAAATTTTATGGACAAAATTGGAATTTGAAAATAAAAAACTATTACAACCATGGCTGAATAGCCTATTTAGTAAGGGGGTCCATGAAAAGAGAGCCATTCCATATAGGTTGTAATAAGAGATTATAACAAACCAAACAAATGTTTCTAGTAGGCTAAAACATCCAATCAAATCTAATATAAGTGCTGCAACATATCAAGTAACATTAGAAGTAACACTGGCTTGTGTGCTATTTTTATTGACAATTTTTACTTTGTTATAATTTCTATGTTGTAAGTTTTAAGTGGGATTTATATTTATTTGGAATAAAAATTGGGTTGTATTATGAGTAAATGACTTTATTTTAAGGAATAAAATTTACTAATTTACGATGATAAAATTTAATAAGATTTAACTAATCATGAACTGCTTTAAAAAGATAGCCATTCTCTAAAGGAGTATACAATTGAGAACATCAAATCTACTAAAAGAGTATATTTTTTGTCTCATGCATTTGGAGTTTTAATTTACTCTTTAGGATAAAACCTTTTACATCATTCAGGGGAGGTTCTATGAATGCAATAAGAGCTTGCAAGTATCCATATGAATGTGTAAAACATAAAGATTGTAGTAGCAATCTAAAGGGTCCTAGATTGATTCCTAATACCACTTCAGTTAAGGGTTTTAAGTATAGTATAGACAATATTTTCTAATTAATATATAATAGAAGTATAAATAAAATACACTCTGATCAATAAAAACCCTTTAAACTCCTAAATGATGTATTTTAGAAGAGAGAAATAAAGCATTTTTTTGCAATTATTACATAAAAAATAATGAGTTTAATCACAGTAATTCCTCTCTCATGGTTAACTATGCAAGTGTCCTGCACTAATCTTCATTTTTTCTTTTCTATTTTTTTCATGTAAAACTCTTATTTTCTTCATGCCTAAATAATCCTCTCATGGCTGGCCACTTCTTACATCAAAGGAAGCTGAATATTGGAAAGGATGTGAGTTGTTTGAATGTCCAAATCTTCATGGGAAGCTTCCTTTTAATTATGCATAAATGGCTTGTGAAATCAAACAAATAAATTAGTTCAAACTTAAAGAAGAAGACCAACATGGACGAAACCTTAGATGTTTAGTACGATTTAGTAAGTTGTTTGATTTAATAATTTTTAAGAAATATTTTGAAGTTTTTTATTTTAATATTTTGAAGTTTTTTTATTTTAATTCTCCTTCACAACAGCTATCAAAGCTGCAGAAAAACAAAGCAATCAGCAGGTACAAAATGACCCATCCTAATAATAGAATCCAAACCACAGATGATCACAGCAAACAAAACCTCAAAATCCCAAATTACACCTATCTGTTGAACCAACCTCAAACTAAACAAAAACCTGCACAAGACACCCCATAAAAAAACCACAAAACCGCCTACAAAAACACCTACAATCACACAACATCACATCAAAAATAACCACCATGCCTTAAACATGCCCTGCCTTTTAAGACCAGCATTCGCCAGCGTAAATGCCATCTTATTCAATTTTACTACTATTAGTTTAGTTATCATCCTTAAAATTGTATTGATTCTTAATGTCTTAAATTCGATGCTTGTGGATTCTGATTGTTTAAGATGTGTGGGTTTATATTGAATGAGTTTGGATTGATTAAATTGTTTTTCTTGATACATTGTTTTGTAATCTTTACTAGCTTAGACTATATGAGTCCCCTCATTTGAGGCATACTCTTTTTGGTTATCATTATATTGTATGATTGATGTACTTTTGAGTACTGCATACAATTGTTTCTATACTATGTGCTTGTTGAATTTACAGTTCTGACTTCTGAGCACGCTGCTATTGTTATGCTGGGTTTGTTCGAACTGTCATACCTAGAGAGTTAACACTCTCACGGTCTAGTACTAATATTGTGCTTCAGGGCAATGTGTTGAGCATAAGTTACTTTGTTTATAATTATGTTACATTATAGACATCTAACGCATGGTATCCATTATGGATCATTTGACGAACACGAAGAACGGAGGTCTTTGATTTTCTTTTTGTGTGGCTCACTAATTAGTTACAAGTTAATAACTTGGATTAGGTGTTTTTCAGTGGATCACATATCAAATGAAATGGGGAAACTTTCATATTCCTCTCTTATAGTACTTTATGTTTTATAAACATGCTGTCTATTAGGAATTCATGCACTAGAACAGACTATAGAACGAGGTCAATGAACTGTAGAATACCATCAAGGTGCAGCCATTTAGGTACCAAAAACTAGAGCTTGTAACATCCAAAATGTTAACAGACTATAATAAGTAATTAAAAGTCATCATTTTTTTTTTTTTGTTAAATCAAAGAACAGCAGCTATCAAAGCTGCAACAATGCAAAACAAACAGCAGGAATAAACAGTCCCAACCTAAGATAGATTGTAAATTCATTTAAAATATAATGGTTTCAATTTCAACTCTAATGACTCAGTTTCTTGTTGCATTAACCATAGATGTAGTTACAACTTCCATCCAACCAGATTAGTTTGACTTATCTATGATCAACACAATAGAAAGCAACAAAAATTGAACAAAACAACAAGCACAAGAACAAAATTCAGATAAAACCCAAAACTCAGCACAAAGAACAAAATGGTATTCAACAGTATCCAGGGAATTGCCAAAATTACCTGTTAAAAAGTGGACAAGTAAAGAACAAGAATAAAAAAAAGATGAAGAACAAAAGAGAAAATTTGTTTCGAAACAGCAGCCCTGAGTAGAGAAGCTATGCGACAGACACTAAGGAAAAACGAAAATAAAAGATGAAGAACAGAAGAAGTAGAAGAAGGAAAGTTGCCTGAATGGAGAAGAAGGAAGAAAAAGAACGACTAGGAAAAATTGGTGAGAGTTGGAAAATGTCACAGAGTGAAACAAAACAACAACCCTAAGAAGAGAATATATGCGAAAAGCTAAGGAAAAAAGGAAAAGATGAAGAATAGAAGAAGTAGAAGGATGAAAGTACCTAGATGAAAAAGAAGGATGATGAAGAACGGGGCAAGGGAAAGATTGGTGAGAGTTGAAAAATGTCTTACAGAAAAAAAATCTATAAGACATTTTCCTTAAAAGCATAACATTTTACCCGTGTTTTTGAAAATATTTTACACAGGGAAAATGTTTTCCGCCAAACAAACACACCCTAAGGCATGAGTTCCAATCACATCAAAGTCAAAATAATAAAAACATTTTTTTAGTGTATATTTTTGTTAAATTTTGTGAACCTTTTTGAATTATCTACATAACCAAAATTAAAACTAAACATAAATTGAAACCTACTCTAACAACTACATCAACACAATGTAAAGGCTTACTTCACGAAAATAAACACAAGACTTCAACAAAATCTAATAGCTAAGAGGCTTTTTTTATATATAAATATATTAGTCAATATAAAAATATTTTTTAAACAACAATTAAGCCAAAAAAGGAAAACTAAAAAACTCGAATTGAGTAAAAAAGTGTGAAAAATAATTGAACTCTGGATTGACGATCCGACACAATCCACTAAAGAGGTAATTTAATTTTACGCTTAAGATCCAAAAATTCTTCAAACTTTTTTAAAAAAGAAAAATTAAATTCATACTTTTTATTTTCATTCGCTAGGTACTTAAACTTTTAAAATGTATAAAAAAAATTCTCTAATCTTTTAAAAAAAAGTAATTAAGCCCTTACTTTTTTTTTTGCACTCAATTGGATACTTAAACTTTCAAAATGTATTAAAAAGCCCCTCAACCTTTTTCACAAAAAGCAATTAAGCACCCTGCTTTAATTAAAAATTAGAAAAAAATATAAAAAATTAAAATCAATAAAAGCTATAAATATTACTAAAATTTAATAAAAAAATTCAAATATTAAAAATTTATTAAAAATTAGAAATATATATAATTGTAAAATTTTATAAAAATCTTAAAAATTATAAAATATATAGAAATATAAAAAATTGTAAATTTTTATAAAATCGTAAGAAAATTATACAAAATGTAAAGAAATATAAATTTCGTTAAAAAAATTTATAAAAATTATTATACCAAAAGAAGCATTTTTATAATTTATCTTTAACTTTTGTTTATTTTTATTTTTTATCATTTTCATCACATGTCACGCTGTATTGCGACATGTGATGACTTTAATTTAAAAAAATCAGGGGTCATTAATTTTTTTTTATGATTTTTATAAAATTTTACAATTTTTTATTTGTTTATGATTTTTATAAAAAAATTCCAATTTTTAATAACTTTTAAATTTTTTTATATTTTTATTATAATTTAATAATTTTTCTAAAATTTATTATTTATTATTTTTTATATTTTTTAATTTTTAATAAGAGCATGGGCTTAATTTTATTTTAAAAATTTTTGAGAATATTTTTAATACATTTTAAAAGTTTAAATAACTAGTTTTGAAGAAGTTTAAGGATTTTTTGTACCCATTTTTTAAAATTTAACTGCTCAATTAAATGAAAAAAAAAGTTAATTGCTTTTTTTTTTAATTGATAATTTTATTCAAAGATCGACGACCCAAATGGATCGTCCAGAACAGCTATCTACATTTCAAACATAAGAAAAACCATATATAAAATCCTCTTTTGTGAAAAACGAAAAGCCGTAAATACGAAAAAGTAAAAAAAGAAAAAGAACAAAGCAGTGGTGAACAGATCAGCCTCTTTTCCCTCTCTTTCCGTCAGCTAGAAAAATTAGAGAAACTAAAAGAAAGAAAGAAATGGGAAGCTCGTCGAAGGAGGAGACGGCGACCGATGGCGATACGTCGAGCGGAGACACCCTTCCTTCCAATTCCAATCTCTTCTCTGAGGGTGAACGTGTCCTCGCCTATCACGGCCCTCGTATCTACGAAGCCAAGGCATAGTATCTCTTCATTTTTCCTTGTTTCTCTTTTCAGCTGCTTTAAACTGAATTAACTCCGTCGTTTCCTTTCGAACTTTCACCTTGTATCGGTTCGCTTCGATTTTCTTTTAAGTATGATAGTTATCCCGTTTTTGGTTGTTGATTTAACTAATCTGAAACTGAAATCAACTAATCTGAAACTGAAGTTAATCAAGTGGTTTCTTAGGTCATTAGAGTATATATTTAGAACATTCGGGACTTGATTGGTGAAATTAGGGTTTATGCAGTTGATAATTTCGATTTTGCATGTTAGGTTCAAAAAGCGGAGCTTCGGAAGAAAGAATGGAAATACTTTGTTCATTACCTTGTAAGTATACTTGCCTTGGTTTTCTATATATGCATATTATATCTGAAATTCAACATAATGGTTAATCTAGTTGCAGTGTGATTAAGTATGATAAGCTGAATATTTCTCATTTATTATGGTATTAAGAGATATCTCCGTTGCTGTTTGCAGGGTTGGAATAAAAAGTGAGTATGTCTGATAATATGCTCTTCTCGGAAGCTAAGTTATCTCCTTATTTTTGCTTATCTATTGATTTATTATCTGAATTCTTCCTTTTGTTGATTTGCATATTAAATTTTTAATTTGAGCGGTGTCCTGGTAAAATCTAGTGTTAAGTTACTTTGAAAATTCATTCCTTCAAGCACCAGAAGTCTAGAATATCTGTTTGTTTGGTGATTCTCATTTAACATTTAAGTGGCATTGTGCTTTCAAGTCATGGTAGGCATTCCTCAAATTAAATCTGGGATCGTGTCATGTATTCGAGCAAAAATATTATGTTTAATCATTTATCCTTCTCTTTTCCCCTTTTATGTTTGTAAACATTATAAACATTAGAAAAAAAGAAAGTAAAATTTCAAAAAGGGAGAGAAGGTTTTGTTTTATTTAAACATTGCATATATTTTGTTCTTTAGCTTTTTTTGGGTGATAATTCATTTATATTTTATGGAGTCCTGAAAGGTAATCCACAACTCTATATAGTACTAGTAAATGTTTTCTTTTGTTGATTTATACATCCCCGTTCCGGAAGAGGGAAATGGAAATCATTACTATGGCTTCAACACCTTGCACAGTTGGGACGAATGGGTAGGTGCCGATCGGCTGATGAAGCTTACTGAAGAGAATGTCATGAAGCAGCAAGCCCTTGACAAAAAACAGGGTGTTGATAAAAGTTCAAAGTCTGGACGATCAAGTCAGTCCAAGCCAAAAAGCTCTGCTGGTATGATTTAGTCTTTCTACTTCTTGGCTTGTTTATTTGCGAATGCGCAATCATTGTTTTCATTTTCCATGTGCACATATACATATGTGCATGTTTATAAGTTCGATTGCCCATTAGGTGATCCATTTTGTGTATTTTGGGTTACATACGTGCATGTTTCTTTACTATTTGCCTTTATTTGCTAATTGATGCAATTAATTTGCTTCCGCTTTTATTTTCGTAGATGCAAAAGTGGATAAAGAGGATCTGAAGAACACAGGTAAGGTTATTTACATTTATTTTCTTTCCATCTGTGGAGTAAATATTCTCTACTGTTAGCGGATTCCTATCCTTTCTTAAGGGAGTCCCATAAAGCACTTTCCTTGATTTTGATATTCTCACGTGACTTCGTAGTTCTATGGTGTCTGGAGTTCGAGTTGTATTCTTATCCTATTCAGATTGATTGGACATGATTTTTTTAATGGCATTTGGTTGTTTAAATTTCCTTGTTAACATATTAGAATTAATGGTAAATTGCCGGAGTTCTGGGAGGAGGAAAAAAAACTTCACGGGCTATTGCAGTTGCATTGATGGCTCATTGTCTATATTTGATTATTTCACATTTGTATGTGATACATAAATTGAGTAAACCATTGATTCCTAATGGTCTGCTTCAGCATTCCCTTAGATTAATATTTTGCCTATTATCAATTTTTAAGTACTATTCTCATTGTGACTGCTTGCAAAGTTGTTAACCTTTTCTAGTAGTGGTTAATGTTTTATATTTATTGCAGCGCCAAAAGGGAGGAAGAGAAAGAGCGACTCAGGTGTTGAGGTCTAGTTTGTATAATGATTAATTGATTACAGCTCTCAAGAAATTATTCCCCCCCCCCCCCCCTTTATTTCTGGTCTGTATCTGTTGGTTCTTACCCTCTGTCTTTGTTTTTCAACATGTGTTTTAATCACCGTTAGAAGGACAACTCCTCCATGGAAAAGCTTGTCAAGATCCAAATTCCATCAACCCTAAAGAAGCAGCTGGTTGATGATTGGGATTTTGTTACTCAACAGGATAAGGTGCAATAACTTTTGTAGTGACTTTGTTAGTGCACCATTTATTGATTCCCTTGGATGGTAAACTAATAAACTGATGTTGTGTAAATAATCCTTCTTTTCTACAGCTGGTTAAACTTCCCCGATCACCAAATGTTGATGATATCTTGACAAAATACCTTGAATACAGATCAAAGAAGGATGGCATGTAAGTTAAATCCATTCACACTAAAACAACAATGATAAAGTTATGCTAGAACTTGTTTTCTTGAATAAGTAATTTCCTATTTTGGCAATAATTATTTTGTTCTCTACTGCTGTGTTCTACTCTCCATCTGAATTTATCTGACATCCTCTTAAATCCATTTGCTTAGATGTTTTCTTCATAAAAGGCTAATCTTAGAGTGGAGTTGGTGACAATGACTGTTTTCTTTGTGGTTACAGAATGACCGATTCAGTTGGAGAAATATTGAAGGGAATTCGCTGTTACTTCGACAAAGCTTTGCCTGTGATGCTTCTATACAAAAAAGAGCGCCAACAATACAATGAGGTTGTCCACGATGATGTCTCTCCATCAACGATATATGGTGCTGAACATTTACTACGCCTCTTTGGTATGGCCATCTGTCAGACTTAGAACTTTCAAATGCATTAATTTACTTTCATCTTTTATGCACTGTTGGAGATTATGTTTTACCTAATGTGCTATTTCAGGCATTTCATTTAGCTTTATTGTTAATTATGTGTAAAGCATTTTATTGATCTCTAGAATCCAGGACTAACGTATTCCTGTCTTTGCAGTTAAGTTTCCTGAGTTATTGGCATATGTGAACATTGAAGAGGAAACACTTATTCGCTTGCAACAGAAGTTAATGGATTTTCTCAAGTATCGACTTTCCCCCTCATCTATTTTATCTTATACTACTATTTGAGAGCATTCTATCTTTTAAGCTTTCATTTATATTCATTGAAGGAGACATAAAAGTTTGCATCATTATCTTCACCTTGGCATCTAATTAAAATATACAACTACAATTGGTTCTTTTCAATTTTATTTTCTCTTGTAAACTGTTTGTTCCTAGTCTAACCAAAACATTTCTTGATTTCTCATATACACAATTTTCTAACTTTTTTCTATTTATTCGGAAAATTCTTGGAGTGTCATATTCTTGTACTATGTCTGGATACATGTCAGACATGAGTACTTCAAGAAAAATGATGAGCAAGAACAACATAACTTTTCTTGACACTTTTCTTGTTTGGAAAGACTGTAAATACCTTCTCTTCTTTTTTTTCTTTTTTTGTTAACATATGCATGTTTTTCAAATACATCTGTTCACAGTTTCTTTTATTGGTGTTTATATACAGTCTAACCGATTTCTCTCTAACCACACATACACTGGCATTGTATTCCTATTGTTTTAGTTCTTTAACGGGAGCCTATTCAAAATTTCTGTTTTGTTCATATTTATTAAATTTAAAAATAATTCTTACATAATGCAGGTTTCTGCAAAAGAACCAGAGCACCTTTTTTCTTTCTGCATATGATGGACCTAAGGGAGTTTCAGAAGGTAAGGGGAAAGGAAAAGATGACTAAAGCAGCTGTTGAACTATGCTACCATTGCCATCTTCACAATTTTAATTCCAAGAACAAATATGAAATCAGTGGCAGAATTAGGTGATCGGTTGATATGCCGACGTTTGATTTGATACAGACAGCATAGAATTGTTGTTGTAACAATAGAATTTGTTATTCTTTGTTTTACACCATTTCCCCCTTTCGAGGTTCTAGGTGAATTAATCGGATATATTTCGTAAAATTGTTGAGAGAAGTTGCCGTAGCCTCTCTTTTTTCTTCCCTTTTTTTCTGCTCGAACCTTTCTTGTTAATGATTGTTGTTATAGGTTTAACGAAATTTGATTTTTGATATGTTCAATGTTTTGCTGCAAATTAGTATTCTAACATTCTGAAGGGCTTAGAAGCTGCTTCATCTTTAATTCCTGCAATGTAAATCCTCACCTTGCAAGGCCTACAAATGGTGTTTCTTTACTCGCAGCAAATTTTATAATATAGTGCTTTTATGTACACAATTATCGAATTGGTTAAATCAAAAATCATCAATAAATTCAATTTAACCATGTTGAATGTGTGAAAAAATGCATTGCTAAGGAATAGGATGTCTGGGAGGTCCCTGTTCAAAGAGGCAGAAGCGGGGATTGGCGAAAGCTTTTGCAGTTAGAGGCCAATGGGCACAACAGATCATGAAGCAAGTGAGCGGCACTTTGAGATGGCCCTTTCCTGGGAATAAATACATGGTGTCAAAAAGTTTGCAATGGTCAAGGCCGATGAAGGATAAAGTTGAATGGCAGAGGGTGATTTGGTCCCCCATTCTTGGACGGCAGTTTTGAATAGACCCCCAACAATATAGGCTAGCACGATGGGGGCTTGTAGGGGATGGGCATTGTCTTTTAATGCTATCAGGAAAGAGACCAGGAACCACATTATCCTAGGCTGCACTGAGCTGTTACCAACCTAAAAGGTAAATCCTTGATCACTATTACCCTTGAGCAAGCGTGGCATGCCTTCATTGATGTTGTATGAGAGAGAAAAAAAAAAAAAAGATTTTTTCAACGAGGAACCACCCCGACTCCTAGTCAGTCTAAGTAAAAAGAACAGTGTCCACGAGACTATGGTGTCTTAGAAAAGCTGCAGTTGACTCTGTATGGAGCTGAACTCTGGCATGTTTCAACTTAAACATTGTTGTATTCCTGTGGCAGCCTTGCTACTTTCCCAACTAAACTCGCCCTTAGTAAATAGGCGGTTAGTCACAGTTATCTTTTGTCTAGTTTTCAGTTCCTGATTTCAATATGAAAGCCAATGCATGAATCTTCTCCTTTGTTTACCAATTTGAGAAATTCTCACATTTACATATGAAAATAACTTAAAAAGTTATATACGTAAAAAATCAGTAGGGTATAAGTTTAACCAAGCTTGGATATTGAAATTCAAGGGATTTTTGTCATTTAATTTTTAAAAGTCCGTTTTTCTTTCTTTCTCAACTTCTCTTTAAACCCATCTCTTTCTCATTCTCTGTACATTAATAACAATTATTAAGGGGGGAAAGCCAAAACAAAATAAAAGACCATTCTTTTTTGGGTTTTTTTTTTCACAATATGGAGTTTAGTCAATCTTATTAACCCCAACTCGACTCATAGACAAAACATTCCTAAACCCCGCATCCAAACACATCCCCATTCCCTCTCCTCTCGAAACGCCACCGTTTTGCTGTTGCATCTGAACCATATAATCTCTCACCTCCATTCTTATCATTTCTTGCATCACCGCCATAAACTCCGCACTGAACCCCATCACCCCGCCTCCCTTTCCATCATTTTTCGCTTCGTTCCTCGTCTGAGTAGACTCGGTAACTGGGAGGGTTGAAACTGACAACAACTCATACGATTCAGCCCCAGGTAAAGACAAACTCAGTGAAGTCGGTGGATCGTTAGAAGAAGACGCCGCCGCTTCGGCTCCAGGTAATGGCATAACATTGACGTCAACGTTGACTCCGCCGGTCCTCGGGATGGGCTTGTACACGTGTGAAGATGATAAAACGGGGACGCTGGAATCGCTCAAATCGGACCCAGATGGGCTCCCCGGGCTCATGTAAAGCCCAGCACTAACTGATCTTTTCAACGGTTGTTGCTCCCCTTCCCCTCCCAAATTACCGTCATACCCACCATGCGTAATGAAATTACTCTCCTCCCCAACCGACAAGCACTTACGTTTTAGAGTTGAGTTCCAGTGGTTTTTAATGGCGTTGTCCGTACGACCGTTGAGGAGTCGGGCTATTGTGGCCCACTTGTTACCAAATCGGGCATGAGCTCTGATGATGGTCTCGTCTTCCTCGGGGGTGAAGGCCCGATGCTCAACTTGCGGAGACAGTTGGTTGCACCATCGGAGCCGACAGGACTTCCCGGACCGACCCGGGATCGATTTGCTGATCAAAGACCAATTTCTAGGTCCATATTTTTGGACTAGTTTTTGAAGCAAATCATCTTCTTCGGGGCTCCATGGACCTTTGATCCGATCCATTTCTTTTCTGTTTGATGTGCTTGTTACAGCCATGAAATCAAATTTAAAAGCATGCAAATAAAATTTTGGTTTCTTTTGGATATAATATCGGGTTTTTGGCTTTTTCTTTTTTCCTGGTTCCTATTTGGAGCTTAAAAGAAAAACGAGATAGTGAAGGGGGGTTATATAAGAGAGGAGAGCTAATTAACCGGTAGAAACGGTGAGGAGAAACGTTATGGCCACCGACTGTTCAAGTTAAGCGGTTGGGAAAAGGGGTTTGGGATACAGCTGGCCAATAGACACGTGTCACATCTGAATTGCACTGATTTACATGTCACTCTCTCTTAATATTTCTTTCTTTTTCTTTAGAGCTTTTTTGCGACTCTCTATCATTGGAGCGTTTGTCTCACGTATTATTGCATTCTGCGGAGCGTATTTTGGCTTTATATGCGTTTAAAGGGTCTAGTCATCTACAAAGAGAAAGATTGTAAATAAACACATGAGAGATAAAATTCGAAACGCAGGATAAAAAAGACTGATGCAAGATAAAACTATTAAAAAGGGATACAGATGATGTGGTGTCACTGTTTCATACAATCCTTTCCCCATCTACAATACGTTTAGATCTTGAATAAAATTTTATTTTAGTTTGAGATTGTTTGTTTCAGCTTTAATTACTCTTTATTGATTATAACATATATTGCTTTACTTACATTTAATTATAAAAAAATTATTTTTATTATCTATTAAATTATAAATTAAATTTATAAATTAATGAGACTTTTAAATGTTTTCGAGTTATAATTTAAGTTAATCTAAATAAATTTTAAAGTCTCCAATTTATTTAATTTAAATTTTAGGTTTAAAATAGATAAAAAAGTAATTTATTATAACATTTTATAGTTAAAACCACATAATTATATCATCTCAGTTCAGACAAAAATTATTAACATAAAAAAAAAAAAAAAGTTTCAGACAAAAATTGGAGATATATATCGAAGAAGCTTCCTTGGAGTGATGAGAAGTGTAACACGCGCGCTAAAGTGAGGGTGTAAATACGGTTGCTTCTTATTCACTGTTCTGAAAGAGATAGAGACAAAACCGAACTCTGCGGACAATAATTTATCACGAAAACAAAAAATAGATGTTAAAAATTTGAATTAAAATAAATTAATAAGATAAGAGATAAAGATGAAGATGGTTGGGTGAGGTTCGAGTCTGACTTTGACTGAGAACGCCAGCCTGTGTAGCATTTTCGTGATGAATTTTTCTTTACTTTTCTTAATATTATATTTTCAACTGAAAACATTAAATAAATAAAAAACGGGCGCACGAAAATGCTGAGCTGGCAAAAAACGACAAGATTGGTCGCCGAATCGGAGGGCGAATCATTACTGCTCTTTTTTTTTTTTTTTAGTATAAGTCCAGCCTGTAAACCTGCCACTACCTTTAACGGCCTCTGTCTTATTTAACTGCCACCTGTCGGTGACCAATCGCTTTCCATCCGTCCTTTTTTTGCTTTCTTTGCTTTTGGGTTTACCTGTACGGAAGCGGTAAAGGAAGGAAGCCCCCGTCAATTGCTAACCTAACTACATTTCAACTTTCAACGTCTTCTTCCAGCCACCTTCCTTTACAAACCAAAATAATCAACGCACTTTTTTTTATAATTAATGAAGGCATTAAGAGGTGATTAATTAACTAATCAATTAATTAAATAATCATGACTAAGGGTAGCCCAATCCATATTCTGTTACTTGTTTGATGGTGGAGAAGAATGTTGGATTTTTTTTAATTAATAATTAATTTTTTGTCTGATTTATTTTTATTTAATTGTTTTTTTATGAAAAGAAATTTGTTGGTCTTTAGACCTTCAGATATATGGTAGATTTGGTCATGAATTAAATAGCGGATCCGGGCTGATAGATTGGATCAAACACATTCCAACTTGGATAAGAGATTTTGTAATTTGAATCCATATGGATTGAATTAATTACTACTTAAAGTAATAAAAGTTATTTTATTTTATTTTATTTGTTATAAATATAAAAATTTTAAGTATAATACATAACCTGCTTGATATGTAAAGTTTTAACTTATAAATTTTAAGTATTCAAGTAACGTTTCTTTTGTATGATGAATGTGTTATTTATATTTATTTTACAGTTTATGAAGATTAATTTTTTTAAAATTTATGATTATTTTTTTTAATAATGTCATAATCAATTTTTAAATTTACATTCTATTCTACATAATAGAATGTGCTCTACCAATATATCCAATTTTTATTGATAGACCTTAATTAAACTACGAGAGACTTAAAATAAAAACCAATATTTCGTACATGTATGAATTTCATTCAATATTCCTAAAAAAATGAATTTCATTGATTTATATAACAGGTGGATAGAGCTATCAATTCAAGATTATGAATTATCTCTTAAAAATTATTTAAACAATATTCTATTTTATTAATTTTAAGGAAAAAGGAGCTTATTTATTTCACTTTATTTTATTTTTACAATTATGACATTAATTAGTATGCATGATAGCTATATATGATAGCATTGATGACTGCATTTTATCATCGCACCTTAATTTTATTCAACCCACAACATTTATACGTATTAATTAGAATATTAAATTATTAATACTTGTTTAGAGTGCTATTTGGATGATAAGGATCAAAATTTTGTCAATTCTATTTTTGATAATTTATTTATTGAAAAATTTAATATTAATGATGCAATGTACAACAAGGAAGAAAATGTGATGGTGTTAAGGTAGTCGCTTTACTTTAAAAGATAGAGAGCTAGAAAAAGACAAGATGACAAGGAGAAGGCTAAAGAAGATAAGTGTTCAAAGGCTGCTTAAAGGCTAGCTCAAATGACCTTTTTCTCATTGTTTGGAATGATATTTATAGGAGAGGTCATTTTGGCTATTAGTGTGACATGATAGACTATTGTAGAGACTAGAGAGGTTGTATAGGATGTGCACCATGAAACACATTCTATTATGGCAATATAAGATTGTTATCCTCAGGTGGGGCCTAATGATCTTTAGGGGCATGTTCACACCTGAAAAGCGGGTGCTTGGCAAGGGTACTTGTTAAGCGGGCAAACTATCCCTAAAAGCGGGTGGTCCATATCTTTGTTGATAATGAGAGCCAAATAGAGAACAGGGATCCGAGAAGGCTAGTCATTGAGGCGTCCAGGTAGAGTTAAAGGGTTGATTACAGACATTTCTCAAGTAGCTTGCTGACACGTTGTAACAGCCTAATTTTCAGTGGTATCGGGAATAGAGATTTGAGATTACTAAATCCGACGGGTGAGTTGAAAATTTAATAAATTAATATCTATGAGTCAAATGTGAATATAAAAGCATTTTTGAATCAGTGAATTTGGTGATTTAAAATAATTAATTAGGTAAATTGGGTCGAGAATGAGGTATTGAGACCTCGACTTCATAAACCAAGCCATAAATATTTTTAGAAATATTTATAGAGTGTTGGTGAGGTAGTATTAAAATTTAGTCAAAAAATTTTGATGTTTGGGCTGTTAATTAAATAAAAAGGACTAAATTGAAAAAGGTGTAAAAGTTGCTAAAATGATAAAATTGCTCAATTGTCAAATGAGGGAGGACCTAAAGTGAAAATAAGCCCAAAGGAGATATTTTGGGCGGCAATAGCTGAGAAAATCAAAATGGGTGAAATAAGGGTAAAATTGGAAAATTGCCAAAATTAGTTAAATAAAAATGGGACTAAATTGGAATATCTAGAATTCTCTTCATTTCTCTTCATATTCATCAGCTGAAAAACAGCCATGGAGGAGGGTACAAGTTGGTTTTCATAATTTAGCTTCATGTAAGTTTAATTCTTGCTTTCTCCTTGAAATTTTTATATTTTTGGACTTTTACAATTGGGTCCAACTTACTATTTCATTAGTTTTTTTATTTCCATGGCTAATTTTTGAAGTTGTTATGGATGATTACTGGAATAATATGATGAATAAACATAGAATTGAAGCTTTAATTTTGATATATGGTGATTTTATCAAGTAAAATTGATGAAAATTGGTTTAGGACCTAATTGTGAAAGAGTTTGGAATTAAGGTCTAATGTTAAAGTTCTGGTTTTCAAGGGTTATGACGTAGTTTAAAATGATAGAATAAAGTATTAAATTAGAAATATTAACTCAATTGAGGAGTTAATTGAGTAAGGATTGAATTGTATGAACTATGAAATTTGGGGCAAAATGGAAATCAATATTTTACACTAAAACTGTTTTGGGCAGCAGCAGTAGTCTAACTTTGAAAAATCACCAAAAATTGTAGAAATCGAATTAGAGGACTTATAAAATATGAAATTAAATCTTATTGAGTCTAGTTTCTTATAAAAGAAACTATGTAAGCAATGGAATTGTAAATCATGAGATACAATAACTTTGTGAGACAAGATTAGAATGATCTCGGGTTCCCCTGTTCTGAATTTGAAAAATCATAAAAAATTGGATAAAAATAATTATGGGCTTAAATTTATATGTTTAAAATCCTGAATGAGTCTATTTTTAAGAGAAACAGACGGAAACATCATTCGAATTTTTTACGAGAAGATAATTAATTTTTAGTGAAGAAGGGTTGAAGCTGTCAGACAGCAGAACATGGGAGACTTCAATGAATAAACTGTATTAATTGGCCCAACCAAAAATTATGAAATTTTTATAGTAAGAAGACATATGAGTCTAGTTTCTGGAAAAATTTATGGATCTTAATTTGGAGTTCTGTAGCTCAAGATAAAAATAATTTAGTGACTATGACACGGATGGACAGCTTGAATATTCACATAAGTAAATAGTGAAAATTATGGATGATGTTACTTACAAGTGTGTTATTTATACTAAGGATGTGGATGAAGAGGAGGAGGAGGAAAATATACATATGTGTATGAATGACTTGTGTATAAATTGATCACGTGCTCGATTATAATAGATAAATGTTGAATTAGAAATGATATAATGTTTTATTTGGAATATTTATTATGAAATTATGATTATCGTTATAATACAAAAATCGAACTTGTGAGTTTATATAACTAAATTTTAGTGACCATTTGTTAATATTATTATATTTCAATATTATTTTATGAATGGTGATTAATATTTATGTATGTTAATTGTTGAAAATAAGTAAATTATGTACAAAAGTTATGAAATTGAATTGAGTATTTCGGAGGAACGAAACGCAAGAAATGAGTACGATCGTTCGGTGAAAAAGATGAATCGACTGTAAATTACCCAAATAAATCGAGAATCAACATTTGTTGCGAATTTTCGTGTTTGCTTTTTGTTTAGCTCTTATGAGCTTCCGTTAACTCATATGAGTTTCAGTTAACCCTTTTGGGGTTTCAATTCAGCTCTGATGAGCTTCAGCTAGCCTTCGGGCTTCCGTTTAGCACTTGTGTGCTTCAGTTAGCCTTCGGGCTTCCGTTTAGCACTTGTGCGCTTCAGTTAGCCTTCGGGCTTCAGATCACGATGTACTCAAATTCGTAAGCCGTTCCTTGAATGGACAAGTTGGTAAGTCGTAAATGTAACGTGTGGAAAAAGAAAAGTAAGTAATGTTATCATTATTATTATTGAGCTCAATTATGTGAATTTGTCATTTGAGATTGTGATTGACAGAAAGAAACAGTGAATTGCATGCTTATGAATGGTTACACATAATTATCTAAAAAAAAAAAGAGAAAGAAAAGAAAAAATGATGGTTATTGATATATGGAGACATGAGACATTGATATATGATTGTGGAATATATTTGATAAATGTGTTCATTCATAACTATAGAATTATGTACCTCATGTGTGCTATTTGTATAAGGATGATATTTCAAATACTTTGTGAGTAAAGCTTAAATATGAAACAGTATGAAATCGAGACAAATTGTTATAAAAATATATTTAAATTATTTGTAAGTGTTTCGTACTTCTTGGTAATGCCTCGTACTCTATTCTGGCGATAGATACGGGTAGGAAGTGTTACACACGTGTTCGAGTCTAGAGGAAGTATAACAAATACATACTTCTTTTCTATTTTTTATTTTATATAAAAATAAACAACGATGTCATATTCATCTACCTTGTTATATTCATAGATTATATACTTCCTTGAAAAAACAATAGTTTATAGCATATAAAGTTTAGGGAGAAATCCACTTATATCGATATAAAACTAAAATAGTTTTTTACTCTTTCGTAAATTTCTGTACAATTAATATTTTAACAATTGAATCGTTGAATTTATCAATATAACGATACTTATCGTGCACATAAATTTTCGAAACAATCCAATATCTCTATTATATCGATCTAAAATATTATATTTATTGAATGGTTAAATTTTTTTTGATAAAACAATTATTTAGAAAATTTAAATTTACATAAAAATTGACATGCATGATATATATGAATAAAATATAAGATATGACAATTAAATCGTTAAAATAATAATTATACAAAAAAAATATAAAAAGGTATAAAACTACTTTAATTTTACATTTCTCCTCTAAATTTTAATATGTTGATATATTTGTATCATTTTAAATTGTATAATTGTATTTTTTAATTTTTTTATATCAATGTGTTTAAAATTTAAAAATTAATTGATTAAACTATTATTAATAATAGTTAATAAATAATCAAATATCTTTATCCGTATTAAAAATCTGGAGGAAAGAAAATAAAAATTTCAATTCAACTAAACTTAAAACCCATTGCAATCTTAAAAAAGAAAACTCGCACATACAAAATTTAAGAAGCATCTCAAAATAAATATAAGAATTGGTTATAGAAATAGATTAAGAACGAAATTCTTGATAATTTCCCTCCATTCTTGATGCAATGAGGCTTTGACGGCTTCTTTTCCTTTTTCACGCTCCTTATTTTGTTGTCAGATAATTTTTTTCTTTAACCTTAAAAATAATAATTATTATTGTGCTGCTCCAACAATGGTGTCAATTGGAGAGGAAAATTGATTGCCAAAATTCTCACATCCGACATACGTTTCAAAAACAGTAAGATTTGTTGGAGTGTTAGAAGGTCCTTTAAATGGAATTATCGTCCAAAATTAAGTTTCCAAAAATTTTATTAAAATTTTTTTCAATCTAATTGCACCAACACTAAAAAAGATAAAATTTATTCTACAAAATCAAGTCTAGAAGACTTTTGAAACAGAATTATTCATACAAGATAGTTTTGAAGACTCTTGTATTCAAACTCTCTCTAAATTCATTTTCATGTTCAAGGCTGAAAGATTAATGATGTTAGTTAAATCAAATTTTCGAATAGGTTTCTCACCATCAATTTTAAGATCAAATTTTGATGATCTTTAAAGCAATTTGTGTCCATGTAAAATTAAGTCTAAATGACTTTTGAATTGAAGCTTCATTGAAAAAAAAAATCAAAAGATTTTCTTTTGTTCTAGAGACTTCCAAAAATTACAACTCATAATTCATAAATAAAAATTCTTTGATTTATTCCAAATTTTCAAGTATTATTTCGAAGTGAAATTTGTGTGTGTAAAAGCTCTTCAGCTCCTAAACAGGTTTCTTTCAAGGGTAAACTTTAAGAGTACCCAAGTCTCCTCCTCTTATATGCTTCTTTTATGGCGGGCCTTGTGGTCGTAGCAAGAAATTGCAACGACAAAGTCATGTTGGAATTAATGCACAAGCATAAATTATGATTTTATGAACACATTTATAGCTGGAACCCTACTGACTAGATTAGGTTTCATGTTCGTAATATGTTATAGTCGAATCAAAATGTTTTAAAGCCATTTAAATGTTGAGAGGAAGCTTGAGCTTCACTTAGGCGTTCCAACATAGGCAATATTGTCTCACAAACTACTTATTTGAAATTTGTATGTTTATATAAAATTCTGCACAATATTATGTAATAATTATTGTATTCATCTTCGTTGTAACCGGTGTAAATTAAAACTTGAAAAAAGAAAAAATAAAAAAAAACACCGGTGCAGATGGGAGTGATTTCCGACATAAAACGTCTTTTGCACTGAATGGATTAGCAACATTTTCGATTTTGCAATCGCACGTTCCCAATACCTCGCTTCATTCACCACCATCGTTTATTAATAAATGCCGAATCAAATTAATCTTAACCATCATTCAGTCAACCTGATAGAGGTGAGTTGAGTTAAGAAGGCTTAAAGTTCAGCGGTAGCGTCCTCCGGCTCAGAATCATTAAGTTTCCACTTTTTTTTGTTTTGGTGCTTCAACTGTACTCTTAATTATTATATTATATTATTTGTCCTTATTCGAATTTCAACTCTTATAATTTCTAGTGATTTCATGTTTAAAAACTAGTATTTTTTTTTATTTCGATCTCATAATATTTAGTCCACTTATTTATTTGATAAAAGTATGAAAATATTAAATAAAAAACAATATCAATCGGTTTAATATATTTTTATTTTTTTTTGAAAATCCCACTATTATAAATACAATATATTAGAATTGTAAGTTGTAATTTATTGATAATTGTTTATTTACTCCAAAAACAAGTTAAGTTTGAACCATCATTATAAAAAATATATATTTATAAATATATTACAAATAGGAAGAAAATTCGATAAATTTGAAAATCCATAATGATACTAAATTATTACATGAGACTTGGAAAGTCGCGGTTACACCTGAGAGGCACGTGGAAGACGGAGGGGGTGCAAATTGGGGCAACCGCGTCCAAAAAATCCCATCACTACAAGACAAAAACGACAGTTGTTGCTGTTGTTTTAATGAAAAAATAGGTAAATTTTAGATAGGATAGTTCAACCTCAGGCTAAGACCCTCCAAAGTCCGCCTCTTGTTTTCCGCCATGTCATCAGTTTTTGCCAATTCTCAATTGACAGCGCATCTTTTATTCTGTCGATTTTCTTCTGACATGTCACAGAAATCATTTTTATAAGGATTAATATATCAAGAGATATTTTTTTTTTTAAATTTAACTGGTATCCGAAGTTGATAATCATAAATCGAAATGGTACCCTTTTTAGATATTTGATGGATGCTGTTAGTTCTATGTTCCGAGTGTCAAAATTGATCAAATAACTACTCATTATATTTTTAGTAATTTAAAACAAATAATTTTGTCTTTCCCATTTTTATAATGATAAATGATTGGGGATTTTGAAATGTAAAAGAATTTGTTATAATTAATTAGATATTTTATGAAAAAAATTCTAATAAAACTTACATAGGAAAAAAAAAAAAGAGGTAACACCCAATACTTTCGATTTGAAAGATTAACCTTTGGGGAAAAAACCCCATTCATTCACCCAGTATCCTTTTTGTCCTTTCTTTTGAAATTAAAAAAGCTTTAATTTTTTTCTGGTAATCCACAATCGTTCTTATTTTCCTTTTTGGTGTTATCATGTTAAACCCATTATCGTTTTTTTGTTGGATAAAAAATGTTTTTTTGGGTTAAGGTTTTTGAAAATGATTTTTTTAAGGATTTTTTTGGGTTTTAACGTGATAAATGAAGAAAAATGGTACGATTTTTTTTAAGTTCAGAGTTTAGGGTTTAGGTCATATCCACACATGCTTCAACGCTCATGGCGGGTTTAATTTTTGTCTCCATCATCACCCCACCACCCGCGAAACCTGTACCTATCGAAATGGGCAGGGACTCTACGAAATCTGCCCTACTGACGTCCCTAATTGAAGTGTATTATCTTCTTATTTAAAAATTTGGGAGAGGCTTTTCATGCAATCCATGTTGATCCCTAAGAAAATGTGTGATGAGATTAAGAGCCTGGTGAGGAAGTTCATTTAGGGAGTGTCCAATGAAAAAAAGATGTCTTTAATAGGTTGCCAACCCAAGTGGTGTAGAGGTCTTAGCATGAGACAATTAAGTGATCATAATATTTCTTTTCTCCTAAAGCTTGGCTATAAAGTGGTGTCTGATGATGAAACATTATGGGTTCGTGTTATCAAATCAAAATATGGGTTGAATGCAACCTTATTGACAGCATTGCGCGGGATAGAAGCTCTTTCCTATGGAAATCGCTCTCGAAAGTTTGGACTCTTTTACGAGAAAGTCTTATACGGTCAGTCGATAATGGGAATAAAATTCGTTGTTGGAAAGATTCTTGGATTCCCAGTATAGGGCCTTTGATACAATTTATTCCTGCTAATGTTAACATTAATTCTGACTGTTTGTTCAGTGATTTGATCACAGAGGAGGGCACTTGGAACCTTAACCTTTTGTAGGTTTTGTTACTAGAGGAGATTATTCAACACATTGTGGGCATTCCTTCTCCACACCCTTCTGAGGGGCCCGATAGACTTTCCTGATGTCATACCTCGACAAGAGCCTTCTCCATTAAGAGTGCTTACAAAATAATGAAAGGTGATTCTTGGAAAATCCCTAAAGGGGGGGAGAAATGTAACATCCCGAAATAGGGCCTAAGCGTGCCTCTCGTGTAACATCCCTGAAATGGTTGGTTTAAACCACAAATTTGAGGTAGAAAAATTTATTTTATTATTATTTTGAGGTCTATGATATGTTTGCATGATTGTGTGAAAAGTTCGTGAAGAAATTCTATGCATAAAGTACTTAATTTGAAATTAGGGACTAAATTGAATAAATTGCAAAACTTGTGTTCTAGAAGTATTTTGCATAAAATTGAATTAGATTATTAATTAGAGGTCCTTAAAAGTAATTTTACCAATTTTAAGTTCATGGACAAAATTAGGACATGGAAGGAATTTTTGAAAGTTTAGTAGTAAGGGCATTTTGGTCATTTAGTTATTAAAATGAATTAAAAACAAAATTAAAAGCCAATTTTTGTCCATCTTCTTCATTAGGACGAAATTTCAAGGGTTCTCCATAGCTAGGGTTTGTTTCAAGCTTTCAAGCTCCATGGTAAGTGATTCCAAGCCCCGTTTTTAATGTTCTTTACGTTTTTGAGTCCGGTAGTTCGATAAAGCTTATGCTAGCAATAATTTAAGTTAGGGTTCATATTTGGAAAAATACCCATAGGTAAAATTTGTGTATTTTGGTGTTTTATGATAGAATATGAGGTTTTAAATTATGTTAGACAACTTGTACTACTCGGTTTTAAGCAAAACGAGTAAAAGGACTTAATCAGTAAAAATACCTAATAGTCATAAGTGCTTGTTAGAGTATGAATTTGATGCTGCCATAGAAGGGAAAAATGACCAGCATGTCATGAAACATAAGAAAATAGGCTGAAGTTTAATTTACGAGCATTGGGGCAAAAGTGTAAATATGCAAAAGTTTAGGGGCAAAATTGTAATTTTGCCAAAATATGATTTTAGGTCAATTTGAATAATTTGAGTCCTAATTAGACTATATTTTAAATGATAGAGCAAGGAAAACTGAAATTCAAGCTAAAATGGAGAAAATACCAAGTTGTGGACGAAATGGTAAAAGTAGCTATTTTTGCATACGAGGTAAGTTTCTGAGAAATAAATGCAATGTTCTTTTATTTTACATTATTATTGTTAATTTCAGAATTTATATACTTATTTTATGAGGATATTTAAAGTCGAATTAAAGCGAAGTGAATGAGAGAAAAAGCATTAGGAAGCCCCGTTTGAACCTTAGGAATATTAGGATATTGGGGTTGTGGGACAGAGACAGAGGACAGAAATGAGCCATGTAAGTCCATATCAGTTATATGGCTTTGGAGACAGGAATGAGCCATGTAAGCCCATATTATATATATATGGCATTGGACACAGGAATAATTCATGTAAGTCCATGTCGAAGACATGGCATTGGCAGGATATTGATAGAGCAGAACGACCGGTATCCTTAGTATTCCGAGTGGTTCAATGGGTCATTGTACACGTTAAATTACAGTGAATTATCAGCAAAGGGAAGGTAGATTATATTTATGAATAGTGAAAGGTCGGTAAGAAAGAAGGTAAGTAAGTAAAGAAGAAGGTAGAAAATGAGAAGTAAAGAAAGTTTATGAGGCTAGGTGACATTATGTATAATTATTCATTATGTTGAATGTTGTAATTTATTTGCTTGTAAGCTTACTAAGCCTAGTGCTTAATCTCTTTATTTTCTTCTTCTTATAGTACTTATCTAGCCACTCGGGGATCGAAGGAAACGTCGGAGGCCGATCACACTATCCAAGAAATAACTCGGTATAATTAGACGTTTTGTTTTGTGTATGGCATGTATAGAAACTTAGCTATCTTTAGTATAATATGAACAATGAATGATGTGTAAATGCTTGCTAGAGACTAGCTAATAAAAATGGCCGATGATATGCATGTTTATTAATATGTATGATTGAATGGTGGTTATCACATGAAAATTATGAAAAATGTGAAAGTAACCTAAAAACAGATTCAAATAACAGAAATGACGTGACTTTGAAAAATAACTAAAAATTGTGTAAACATATTTTTAAGATGAATCATATATGAAATTAAAGCTTATTATGTCTATTTTCTTATGGAATAAGAAAAACAGGTAAAGGTATTATATTTTATGAGATATCTGAGTTTTAGTGAAACAGGGTCAGAGCAATTTCTAGATCCCCTGTTTCAACTTTGGAAATTCACCATAAAATGTAAAAAAATAATTAGGTGGTTTAATTTATATGGTTAGAATCCTTATTGAATCTAGTTTTAATAGAAACAAACGGTATAGTTATATTAATTTTATATAGGGAGAAAAGTGGTTCGTAGTAAGTTGAGGTCAGTGCAGTCGAATTCTGAAACAGGGGTAACTTTAACTAATAAACTGTACTAATTGGATAAGTCAAAAATTCTAAAAAAAAATTAGTAGATAGATATATGAGTCTAGTTTCAGGAAAAATTTACGGATCTTAATTTTGAGTTTTGAAACTCGAGAAATGAATTTTTAAGCAGCTATGACGCAGAAAAACAGTTTATTCCGAAAATTAAAATAAGTGGTTTAGAGTTGTTTAAAAGGTAAGATAAGTTTAGTAACACCTCAAGCTTGACTCCGGTGACGGTTTCGGGCGTGGGGGCGTTACATTTATTGGTATCAGAGCAGGTTTAGTCGGTTCTCGGAACAGTTAGTGTGAGTAAATGTCTAGCTATACATGCCATACCTGTATTTTGATAGTGTGACGACTCTCGACGCGATTTTTAAATATTTTGTTTTATTGTAATGGATCCCGAGCGAGCTGGTGATGATGATGTAGAAAGTAATGCGCCTGGTCCCGCGGAAGGGGTAGCGCCATCTGAGAATAGGCCAGTAACAGTTAATCAGGGAGGAGTGACTCGAGAAGCTCTCTTCCAAGCTTTGAATAATTGGTTTGCCGAGTTCGTTCGTACGAATCCGGTAGTTAGACCTCCACCCCCTCATGACTCTCAGGCTACCCATGTAGCTCAAGCTTCCCTAGTCACAGGTACAATGATAAGAGAAAAACCACCGATTTATAGAATCTGGAAACAAGGGCGAGAAGAGTTACGAGCAACAAAACATGATGATGCAGAAAGAGCAAAATTTTGGTTAGAAAATACTATCAGAGTCTTTGATGAATTATCTTGTACGCCCGAGGAATGTATGAAATGTGTAATATCACTTCTTAGAGACTCAGCCTACTACTGGTGGAAGACACTTGTATCAGTTGTACCAAAGGAGAGGATCACTTGGGATTTCTTTCAGGAGGAATTTCGTAAAAAGTACATCAGTCAGGGGTTTATTGACCAGAAGAGAAAGGAATTCCTGGAATTGAAACAAGGTAATATGACGAATCGATGAGATTGTGCATAAATTATCAGCAACTTAACAAGGTAACAGTAAAGAACAAGTATCCATTGCCTAGAATTGATGATCTGTTTGATCAATTGAAGGGAGCTACTGTGTTCTCCAAGATAGATTTGAGATCCGGATACTATCAGTTGCGAGTTAAAGAGTTAGATGTCCTGAAGACTGCTTTCCGGACTAGGTATGGTCATTATGAGTTCCTTGTGATGCCATTTGACTTGACTAATGCTCCTGCCATTTTCATGGACTTAATGAACCGAATTTTTAGACTGTACTTGGATAAGTTTGTAGTTGTGTTCATTGATGATATCTTGATTTATTCTCATGATGAGACTGAGCATGCAGAGCGTTTGAGAACAGTTTTACAGATTCTGAGAGATAATCAGTTGTATGCCAAGTTTAGCAAAAGTGAGTTACAGTTACGAGAAGTTGGTTTTCTTGGACATATTGTTTCAGGTGAAGGTATTAAGGTTGATCCGAGCAAGATTTCAACCATTGTTGATTGGAAGCCTCCTAGAAATGTATCAGAAGTTAGAAGTTTTCTTGGTCTTGCCGGATATTGTAGAGGGATTTTCCATGATAGCTACCCCGTTGACAAGATTTCTGCGAAAGGATATCAAGTTTGAATGGATTGAGAAGTGTCAACAGAGTTTTGACAAGTTAAAAGCATTATTGACTAAAGCTCCTGTTTTAGTACAACCGAGAACCTGTAAGGAGTTTGTGATTTACAGTTGATGCGTCCATGAATGGACTTGGTTGTGTACTTATGCAGGAAGGGAAGGTAATTGCTTATGCCTCTAGATAGCTAAAGCCACATGAGAAGAACTATCCGATACATGATTTAGAGCTAGCTGCCATTATTTTTGCGTTGAAGATTTGGAGACATCATTTGTACGGTGAGAAGTGCCACATATTCACTGATCACAAAAGTTTAAAATTGAAGCAAAGAAGATGGCTAGAGTTGATTAAAGATTATGAGCTAGTGATTGATTATCACCCAGGGTATGTGTACCGAAGAATGATGAGCTTATTCGAAAGATCTTACAGGAAGCACATAGTAGTTTTTTTGTCTATTCATCCGGTAGTATAAAGATGTATAATGATTTGAAGAAATGTCTTGGTGGGTAGGAATGAAAAGGGACATTTGAGTTTGTTTCTAGATGCTTGATCTGTCAAGCAGGATTGCCGTTACACCGAGAAAGAAAGATGCAGTATGGGTTGTGATTGATAAATTAACGAAGTCGGCTCATTTTATCCCGGGTCAGTATGGATTTTTCACTTGACAAGTTGGTAGAGTTGTATATTTCAGAGATAGTCGGACTACATGGGGTAGACGAGGCTACATGGGAACTCGAAGAGGCTATGCGAAAACAGTACCCAAATCTCTTCATGGTAAGATTTTTGGGACGAAAATCCCTAAAGGGGGAGAAATGTAACATCCAGAAATAGGGCCTAAACGGAACAAAGTGGTTGCGAAACCACAAATTTGAGGTAGAAAAATTTATTTTATTATTATTTTGAGGTCTATGATATGTTTGCATGATTGTGTGAAAAGTTCGTGAAGAAATTCTATGCATAAAGTACTTAATTTGAAATTAGGGACTAAATTGAATAAATTGCAAAACTTGTGTTCTAGAAGTATTTTGCATAAAATTGAATTAGATTATTAATTAGAGGTCCTTAAAAGTAATTTTACCAATTTTAAGTTCATGGACAAAATTAGGACATGGAAGGAATTTTTGAAAGTTTAGTAGTAAGGGCATTTTGGTCATTTAGTTATTAAAATGAATTAAAAACAAAATTAAAAGCCAATTTTTGTCCATCTTCTTCATTAGGACGAAATTTCAAGGGTTCTCCATAGCTAGGGTTTGTTTCAAGCTTTCAAGCTCCATGGTAAGTGATTCCAAGCCCCGTTTTTAATGTTCTTTACGTTTTGAGTCCCGTGAGCTCGATAAAGCTTATGCTAGCAATAATTTAAGTTAGGGTTCATATTTGGAAAAATACCCATAGGTAAAATTTGTGTATTTTGGTGTTTTATGATAGAATATGAGGTTTTAAATTATGTTAGACAACTTGTACTACTCGGTTTTAAGCAAAAGCGAGTAAAAGGACTTAATCAGTAAAAATACCTAATAGTCATAAGTGCTTGTTAGAGTATGAATTTGATGCTGCCATAGAAGGGAAAAATGACCAGCATGTCATGAAACATAAGAAAATAGGCTGAAGTTTAATTTACGAGCATTGGGGCAAAAGTGTAAATATGCAAAAGTTTAGGGGCAAAATTGTAATTTTGCCAAAATATGATTTTAGGTCAATTTGAATAATTTGAGTCCTAATTAGACTATATTTTAAATGATAGAGCAAGGAAAACTGAAATTCAAGCTAAAATGGAGAAAATACCAAGTTGTGGACGAAATGGTAAAAGTAGCTATTTTTGCATACGAGGTAAGTTTACAGTAAATAAATGCAATGTTCTTTTATTTTACATTATTATTGTTAATTTCCAGAATTTATATACTTATTTTATGAGGATATTTAAAGTCGAATTAAAGTAAGTGACAGAGAAAAAGCATTAGGAAGCCCCGTTTGAACCTTAGGAATATTAGGATATTGGGGTTGACAGACGAGACAGACAGACAGTAAATGAGCCATGTAAGTCCATATCAGTTATATGGCTTTGGAGACAGGAATGAGCCATGTAAGCCCATATTATATATATATGGCATTGGACACAGGAATAATTCATGTAAGTCCATGTCGAAGACATGGCATTGGCGAGGATATTGATAAGCGTGAACGACCCGGTATCCTTAGTATTCCGAGTGGTTCAATGGGTCATTGTACACGTTAAATTACAGTGAATTATCAGCAAAAGGGAAGGTAGATTATATTTATGAATAGTGAAAGGTCGGTAAGAAAGAAGGTAAGTAAGTAAAGAAGAAGGTAGAAAATGAGAAGTAAAGAAAGTTTATGAGGCTAGGTGACATTATGTATAATTATTCATTATGTTGAATGTTGTAATTTATTTGCTTGTAAGCTTACTAAGCCTAGTGCTTAATCTCTTTATTTTCTTCTTCTTATAGTACTTATCTAGCCACCACGGGGATCGAAGGAAACGTCGGAGGCCGATCACACTATCCAAGAAATAACTCGGTATAATTAGACGTTTTGTTTTGTGTATGGCATGTATAGAAACTTAGCTATCTTTAGTATAATATGAACAATGAATGATGTGTAAATGCTTGCTAGAGACTAGCTAATAAAAATGGCCGATGATATGCATGTTTATTAATATGTATGATTGAATGGTGGTTATCACATGAAAATTATGAAAAATGTGAAAGTAACCTAAAAACAGATTCAAATAACAGAAATGACGTGATTTTGAAAAATAACTAAAAATTGTGTAAACATATTTTTAAGATGAATCATATATGAAATTAAAGCTTATTATGTCTATTTTCTTATGGAATAAGAAAAACAGGTAAAGGTATTATATTTTATGAGATATCTGAGTTTTAGTGAAACAGGGTCAGAGCAATTTCTAGATCCCCTGTTTCAACTTTGGAAATTCACCATAAAATGTACAAAAATAATTAGGTGGTTTAATTTATATGGTTAGAATCCTTATTGAATCTAGTTTTAATAGAAACAAACGGTATAGTTATATTAATTTTATATAGGGAGAAAAGTGGTTCGTAGTAAGTAGAGGTCAGTGCAGTCGAATTCTGAAACAGGGGTAACTTTAACTAATAAACTGTACTAATTGGATAAGTCAAAAATTCTAAAAAAAAAATTAGTAGATAGATGTATGAGTCTAGTTTCAGGAAAAATTTACGGATCTTAATTTCGAGTTTTGAAACTCGAGAAATGAATTTTTAAGCAGCTATGACGCAGAAAAACAGTTTATTCCGAAAATTAAAAGAAGTGGTTTAGAGTTGTTTAAAAGGTAAGATAAGTTTAGTAACACCTCAAGCTTGACTCCGGTGACGGTTTTGGGCGTGGGGGCGTTACACTTCGGGTTACTAGCATGGCGCTTATGGAAGAATCATAATCTCTTCATTTTTCAAGGGAAATCTTGGAGTTTAAGTAAGATAATCAAAGTTTCGATTAGCTGGGCTGAACAATTTTCTTCAGTCTTCAAAGATGAGCCGACGGAAGGCCATGAAACTTCCTATGGAGAATAACTAACAAGGGGTTGGATTTTTCTCAATACCGATGGTGTTGTTCAATTGGAATTATGAAGTGCATCTGCTGGGGAAGTTATGCGAGATAAGAACGGTGATTGGATTTCTGGTTATAACTGATTTCTAGGGACATGCTCGGTCTTTGATTCAGAACTTTGGGGCATTTTAGATGGCCTAAACTTGCCCAACGAAGAGGCCATGATAATGTGATTATTCAATCAGATAGTCTGGAAGTTGTTAAAGCCATATATGAAAGTGCTTTGAAGACTTCAAATTATGCTTTGATTAGAAGAATACACAGCAATGGATATTAAAATACATTTCTAGGGAGCATAATCAAAACGTGGATTGCATAACCAAATTGGCTTTCACAGATACGGTGGATCTTCATCTGTTTGAGACCCCTTCAAAGGAAGCGTTAGACTTTCTCGTTGCTGAGAAAGAAAGAGGGTTTTGTATCCCTCAATATTTTTCCATGTAATTTAATATAGATTCATTTTTTTCACAAAAAAAAAATTGGGGAGAGGTTATAAGTTCTAATGTATCAAAAAGAGTAAATATTATAAGAGCTTATAATCAGATTAATGTTAAAAAAATATATATATATATATATTCTTTTAATAATAAAAATATATTTTTTATATTTTTAACTAAAAATAAATTATTAATTTTACAAAAAAAAAGTTGTTTCTTAGATTTGATAATAAAAAAATGATACATGGTGCACAATTACTAACCAAATTGATAAGAGCTAACGGCATGCTCTGATTTATAATTGCTAAGTTTTAAAAAAATCAAATATTAAATAAATACAAATAATTAAATTCAAGTACTTCTTATATATTACCCATTTTTTTATTACTACAAGTTAAAAAAGATGAATTTATTAATATTATTATTATCGTTTTTGGAAAGTAATCTATTACCTTAGCCTGTCCCCTTTTGACCCGTCAATGCCAGCTACAACGCATTACTTCCCCTTTTCTTATATTTATTTTTTGTTTTTAAGTTATCCTTTTTTATCACAATATAATAAAAGTGTTTTAAAAAAGCATTTGTGAGTTAATATTTTAATTATGATTTAGGTTTTGCATATAATCGAAAAAGACAGCATCCCTTTGTTTTTCTGTGTTATGGGATCGGTTGAGTGGGGGTTGCTCCCGTGATTCTCGCTGTTGTAAGCCGTATGCATCCATCGTACTATTTTTCCCATCTGTTCCCGCATCACTATTATTTATTCGACCTACCTTTTATTCTCTATTCAATTATTATTTCATTTAAATTTAGGTAAATGAATTTATTTTCTAAAATAATGAAACATTTAAAGATGTTTATATATTTTTATTGAATATCATGGACTTTAATTCACAATTACAAAAATTTCACATGTGGCAAAGAAAGAAAGTAAGCATTTGTGGAGGGAAAAATTCTAACATAAATCTCTCCACATATTTTTATATAATTTTTAATGGTATTTTGCAAGCTATATTTTTTTATAACAAGTCTTTCTCATTTGTTCATCTTCAATAATTCAATTTATAATTTTACATAATAAGCCATTGTAAATTTTAAAATCGTTTAAACAAAATTTTTTCAAGTTTATCACTATTTTTATCAATTAAATACACTATTAAAATTGAAATAGATATTTTAAAATATAAATAATGTTATAATAAATTATTTAGTGCTTACAATAGTTAAATTTAATTAACAATCTACATTCACTAATTACTAATAAAAAATGATTTAAAAAAAAATATATATATATATATATATATATATCAAAAGAGAATTTCATAAAATCTACTATTATGTTTATATTTTTAAAAAAATTAAAATTTTATTTATTTAAATTCAGTCTAATATCAAATATTATGTTTTTAAAATTAAACTTATATATTATTATGTTTTAATTTCATACCCATATTATTAACGAAACATGACAAAACTTATGAAATACTTTAAAGAAATAATTAAATGTAATTTAATTAATACATATAATCAATCAATACATCACACGGGTGAAACTGGTAAATAAAACTAGTTAAATATCTAAAACTTACTTTAAATTTAATTACATATTAATTTGAAGTAAATATATTAAAATATTTGGATTTAAAATAAATAATATTTAAAGATAAATAGATTAAATTATGTATTTATTAATAATAAATATCATTAAAAAATATTAAAATTAATAAAAATTGTTTTTTTATAAAGGTAATTTTAAAAATTATTGTGACGTTCTTAATAAATTGTTATTATTATTATTATTATTTTAATTAGCACCTTCCAAACATTGTAATATTACTTTTTTTAACAATAACATTCTTGACGATAACATTTCCATAAATCACAATGTATTGAGGTATTAACATAATATTAACACGAAAGTAAACATCAGCTTAGATATGGACAGATTTGGTGGTGGGTGGGAGAAAGAAGCAAAAATTAGTGGGTTTTGAACTAACCACCAGTTTATGCTTTGTTGTATATGAACAAAATTGAAGACCATCAATGATTTGCCATTCAATGCTCGGTTGAAAAACACAAAACTCCCATTGCTTTCATTGTTTTCACGTGCCATCAATGGCTTACGCTCTTAGCCCACCAATAATATAGGGTTTTTGTCTAAAGTGGTGGAGCCCCATGTCCCAGTCCTCTTGCCTGTTGTTAGGTTAAGGGTCTTTGTCTTTTTTTTCAGACTCTTCTTAATAGGTAGCTAGCTAATCGGTTTTTCATATTAAGCTTCCTTGAGATTAATCAAGATTTCGTCATAAATTCTTTTTTACAAAAAATAACATATTATCTAAAGCTGAAGGCAAAAAATACATATTTTATTTAAAAAAACTCGAGGGTGTGTGAACAGAAGGAAAAAAAATTACCATTTTCATTTGATGACGATATTTATTTTTATTTTTTTGGATCAAATGATGACAATATTTATTTCTCAATGGAGAATGTAGGATTTATATCTATATGTTATGATGGTTCTTCCTTGTTTGCTTATGGCCATTGGTCATTATTATATATATTGTAGTTATTTGGGCACTTTGTTTACAAAATTTCCCCCTGGTTTGATAATGACAAATAACTGTTGAACTACAATTATTTAATTTGGTTATCAGGTTTTCAAAATTTCATGTTCAATGATTTGGTTGGGTGGACTTGGTCTTTTAAGTTATATATATATATATTATATGTATAATATAAGATGGTGGGATGAGGGACCCTAATTGACTGAATAAACCAACATCTACTGCCCATTATCAATCAAGTTGCCATAAAAAAGTTAAGGAAATTGGGATTTGTCTTTTAATCAAATAAACTTGGGAAAGAAATTCCGCACAATGTAATGCTGTACTTGTAATTCGCTTTTGTTAGGCCATCTTTCATGTAAAGAGAAGCGAAATCGAATAATAAATGTAGTTCGATACTCGACTTAATTTTTGTTATTGTTCCCCAATATTACTGTTCACACCAATATGCATGACAATAATAAATGGTTAAGGTTCATACACATACACGGCCTAAGAGAATTCAATATAAAGCAAAGAACAAATGGCAGCTAACGAGAGGTCAAGCTATCACCTTCAACCTCTCATTAGTGCAACAAATTCGTACAATAAATTGTTCAATTGCATTTTATCGTGTGCTTTTTTTTTTTTTTCCAAAAGAATAATCAATGGGAATTTCTCGTTTTGGTGTTTAGACAAACCTAGCTCACTCACTGTCATAATCTTCGTCGTCGCCAAAACTGAAGACTGAAGCATCAGCAGCAATGGATTTGATGTCACTTGCGCCCATCAACTCCATACTGGGGAGCTCAAGTTCTGTTGAATGTTTGCCAACTCCATTAATGGCAATGTCTTTGGAACTATTATTAGATGAAAGCTCTTGGTTTTTGACAGATGGTTTTGATGTTCCTCTTTGCTCGGCTGCAGGGTTCAATAGATTGCTGGAGATTGCAGGTCCTGCTCCAGCAGCCGGTTGAGTCGGCCTACTCGGTGAAGCCCCTGATTCCTCTCCATCACTGTCTGAGAATATATCATCGTTATCTTCAGTCTCCGAAGCTTTGCTTTGTTTTGAATTGGCTCCTACGACTCGATCCTTGACATAACCAGAGTTACCCTCAGTTCCATTGTTTGCAGAATCGGATTGAGAATTCATCTTTAGTGGGCCATCATAGTCTATCATTACCAATTCAATCTTGAATCCATGGTAAGGCACATTTCTCTACAGGTTAAAGGTAACAAATCACCGTAAAACATGATGTCTGAAATGGAGAAAACCCTTTCGCATCCTCAATACATTAGCTTCTTTATTAAGTATTTACCTTGTCAAAACCATCAAGATCCGAGGCATTGAGTATCATTCTGTTCTCTATCATTGTCGTATTTAACCAACTGAAAAGGAAAGGACAAAGAAAAGGTATCAGCTGTCCAAAACTATCATATGCATCTTAAAGAGATTTATATCACACTAGAATTTCATGAAGAAAGCATACTTTTAGAGGCAATTAAGCAATGGCATTAGAAACAGATTTCGTCACCTATGGTATTCCGACACTTAATTTTTCTTGAAGTATGTCAGGATCTTGTGTCTGATGCATATCCAGACATGAATATGAGAAAATGGTACCTGTATCTGACACTTACATTCAAATCCAAATAACATAGTATATCACACTACATGTTCATGAAGAGAGCATATTCCTTGATGCAATCAAGCAATTGCACTAGAAACAGTGTTTAAAGATAGAATGCATGATCTGCCATTGCTGAAGCGACAGCTTTGCTTAGCTTATGAATGCGTTTAAGAGCTATGTTGCTGTGATTTTCCATTTTTCTTGAATTTCCTGTATTTGACACCTATGTTCAGATACGGATATGACAATACAACCCCTCAAATATATGGGAAAACTTAAAAAATTTGAACATACACATCACATATACCCATATCCTGACATTTACACCCAAGTCCAAGTAACAGCTTAAGAGTAAATGAACTGGCAAATACCTAAATTCATTCAAAACAGGATCTAAAAACTTATATGGTGAATGTGAGTTCGCTTTTCATTTTAATTGAGATACAAAAGAGCAGAAAAGAGAGATATTACAGACCAGTAAAAATCGCCTTGGCGGTCATGAAAATGGATTCTGAAGTCACCCACTACTTCTGCAAGACCAGGCTCTCTGGGAAGTGCAAAAATTACTATCCCTTTCTTAGGTGCCTTAATCCAGAAATCTTCTGGCTGCAATTGCAAACACATTAGCAGAGTACTGACAGATAGCACTAAAATGAAATTTTAAAGCTTTAGAAGATAATTTTCACCATTAAATTCTTTGTTTTGGGATGCTTGCTTGTAGAGAACAGAGTTCCTGCAATGAGAAAATTTTGCAGATAATGCAATTCAAAGAAGACCACATGATACGGAAAACAATGATTCATCTTGTATTTAACAGTATATGCTGACATTGCCATGGGGCCAAGATGTATCGGCTCACCGCTTCAGGATAGGTGTGATACGAAACAGTAAACGTGAAATTGAAGTTCTAGAGAAAAAATGACGGGTGGAATCACAATTAAAATTGCTTTACATTCCTACAGTATGTTATTTGTAAGGTATATTAATTGAGATAGGCAAATTTCACACAGTATAATACCATTAGGATGAACACCATGCAGGACTACATGAAAAACCAAAGCATACCACTGTGATCAGAGATGGTAATGGAGGGCCTAATCCAATAAGGACACTTGTGAAGCCGGAAGCCCCTAATCATGCACCTACAAAACAATTAACTTCAGTAATATTAACGGTGAACGAAACACAAGTTTAAACAAATGACATACCTACGTCCAGGCTGATCTTCTCCGTTGAAGTGCGTTAGGATACGCTCAAAATATTTGACATATCTCTAAGGGAAACAGGAAAAGACACCTATGAGAAAGGATGCCAAAAATTTATCGTTGACATAAATGATTAAAATTTTCCACAGAATGTAATGACTGACAATCTGACTTGGGAGAACCAGAGCCTTCCCATCTATGCATCTTTTCTGGTTGAAGTAATCAATGGCCTCTTCAGCTGTGGGAAAGAACTGAAGAAAGCAAAGTGATAATACAATCATAAATGAATTGAAAATGGAGCTAAAAGAACTAGTCCCCTGAAAAACCCCACAGATCTAGTGAGGAGCTAATAAAATCCCACCTTAAGGAATAAAAGAAGACTGCAAATCATTAGCCCTGTCCTTCCCATACCGGCTTTACAATGAACAACCACAACATTTTCAATGTCCTCTTTCAACCATGAGTAAGCACTTTGACAAAAGGATTTTATGAGATGAAATGGGGGGCAATTGTGGTCATTAAATGGGAAACTCGCAACCTGTAAATAAGTTGGATGTTAGATCTAGCCATCTAGGGGCAGCTGCAAAAATTAGCATTATAAAAATCCCAATGTAATAGAAGGTAGGCTAGAAGCTCTAGCATTAGGTATAATAAACATTACAGGCAGTCTCCAAAATTGCTCAAGATCTACTATACCACATAGTTACAGAACCAAACAGCCAAATTCGAAGAGCACAGACCACCAAAATGCAATTTGGATTTAGTGGGAAAATAGAGATGAGAATAAACCTTCCCCTGGAACAGTGATGCATCATACAACCTCTCTGAACAAAGATTGTACACTTTGTATCTCCCCTGCACAAAAAGTTGTTGATATAAGATATGTGACAAAATTAGGCCTCCAAAAAGCTTCAGAAATATAAGGCAAAGGCCTACCTACTCACAGACGTACAAGCAGATTTAATCCAGAACACATAAAGCCACTAAGTCTGGAATGTGCTATTACCAGCCAGTAACAAAACTAAACTTTAAACTTTTAATACTGCAGATATAGAATTACAGATATGGGAAAGAGAATGATATTACTATTCGACTGTTTTCCTCTGACCCTACAATTTTTAGTTTCCACCACACTTGCAACTTTGCCTGAACTAAACTTACTCTTCTACTATGATTTATTGAGACAAACACTGACCTTCACAGTTAAGATCACAGTAACCATTAATACATGTGTAATGACATAGCAATACATTCTTCCATCATATTTTAGACAAAACTTAAACAACCACAATTCTCCATCTCCAAGTGAATTCTGTAATTATTTAACTGTATATGATGTTTCCTGAAATATAGAAAATATTTCCATATAGTTTCATATTGTTTTTACTGAAATTATACACATCTCAAATTATCCCCTTTCCTCATCCAGTCACCTATATTATATTAGTTAATATTGAACCCCTAATTTTTTTGCAATGTTGTTTAGGCATGTAACATGCAAGATATTAAATTGCATAGTCCATATTAAAATTCTAAATAACCCTCTTCATAATATTTCATTATTTAAAGGGAGCACATCTGACCTCACCCTTTTTAAAGATCTATCAGATAAACAGATAAAAGAGTCCCTTGTTATGCATGCAACATCCTACCTTATGATGAGTTTCAAAAAACTTGATCACTTCCTCCATTTTATTTCGGTAAAAGCCCTGCATCACATTTTAAGTCCATAAAACCAAAAAGTGAACTTGGACATGAAAATTCAATTGCAAACCAAGTAAACCTTTTTACCTCAAAGAATCCAAAAAGCCCCGAGCTTAGATCACCTGCTGGAAATCCCATAGCAATTATATTCTCAGTGATATAAGTCATATCCAAATCAAACTCTCCCTCCTGTATAACTTGCATTAAAAATCTTTTGAGCATGTGATTCATTATAAACTGGTATCATACTTGATATATATACATCTGAAAGATAAGGAGCTTCTCATCATGGTTGGATAATAGAGTCTTTTAATATTAACATCTAAAATCAAGATAACTGTTTGATGTCAGACATTTTAATTAAAAACAAACCACCACCACCACCAACACAGTTAGGATACCTGGTATCTTCGATTGTTTTGCGAGACCATATGGCGTGCTTTGACCTGCACAGCCTTCACTGCATTCAAAGACGAGTCAAATATACCCTTTTTAAATGATTCAAAAACAGCTTGTGGTGCTGTAGAAGTATGTGCTGCGCTGTTATCCGGTGATAGAGTCATCGATTGCAACCTCAATCCAAGCCCACTGGTAAAGCGTGCTAAAGCTGAAGTCCCATGGTTTCCAGCTTGAGATTCCTGTGGTGGTGCTATGGGCTGTGGTAATTTCAAATTTCTTGCCCAAGAAGATATGCCAGTGGAGGGTAACGCAGATGCTGGTGAGTTCTGCGAGGAAATGGTTTTCACAGTGACAATAGATGCGTTATCAGCAGGCTTTGGAGGTTCAATATCATAAGTTTTGAGAGGAGGTTCCACATTGTTGGCCATTGGGTGACTTTTCATATCATTCATATTAGCTGGCAGTTTAGCAGCAGCGGCGACTTCGGCAGAGGTTTCAACATCAGAAGCTTTACTTGGAGGTTGAGATAAGGAATCAACAGATTCTGAGTCCATTCTACTACTCAACTGCAATCTACCAATATCTGAACAAAGGACATAACTCTAAAACAGAGTAAAAATATCATAATTTAATCATCAACGAGTTGCAATGTGGAATCAAGCAATCAAATCCAAAACTAAACCAAGAAAAAAGTGTATTTAGGAAGCAAAATAGAATGGAGCCAAAGAAGTTTGAAATCCTCTCAAGCCAATGAAACGCTCAAAATACCGCATTTTGGAGCAGTTATCATTGACAACTATTATTAAAGATGGCTTTTCAAAAACAACAAATCCTAGCTCGAAAGCTAACGAAGTTCATTGATCGCTACTTATACATTGCTCTTTGAAAGCCAACGTCTCAAATTCAAATTGCAATATTTTTCTTTATACGTATAAATCTAAGCACCGGCATATCCTAATTCGACAATGAATTGAAATGCAATTAGTAAAAGATTAGATCTGGAAACAAAACTTGGATTACTTTAAACAAAATAAAAATCCAAAAATGTTCATGAATTTCGCATTAACAAATGGAATCAAGATTAGCGGCATTTTGATTTTGAAAAATAGAACCTTACCAGAAATCGGATCCTTAGCTGGAATTATAAGCTGCAATTGTTGAAGATGAACAAGATCTTCAACTGTTTATTTGATTTGATTGGCTTGCGTCGAAGCTCATGTCCGCAATTGAAAATAAAAAAATATATTACCATTGGAAAAACCGGTACCGGTCTCGCGGGTCGGAAATTATCCGCTAATTTAGTAATTTTGCTCACTAATGGGTTAACGATTTTTTATAACGGCCAAAAGCTCCATCGGTCCATCCTTCTCTACAAACCTCGGCCCGAAAAAATGACGAACCGGGTTTGGGCTGCTTTTAAGTTAATTTATTCACAAATATCCCAAATTATATTAACCCTCTCATGTAGGAGAGAAGTTTAAGGAGAACCAAAGTTCGCGAAGAACGCTTTACAATTACATGCAACATTTTCTTTTACGTAGAATTAAACTGGAACATGTAATATATTTTTTTCTCAATCATGAAATGGTATTTATTTATAAAATAAAAGTCAAGTACGAGGACTGCCTCCTCCAAAGACAACCGACAAAAATCAAAACAGAACAGCCAAGTTTGAACCAAAAGGGACATCTCTGCACAACAAACATCAGACACAAACTGTTTCTATCAATTCCATCTATTACATTTTCTATTGCCCGTGGGATGAGTTGAATTTCGGTTAAGTTTTCTGAATTTTTTATTGTTAATAATAATTCAATTCAGTTGGATTTTCTATTTTAATACCTTGATTTTGTTTTTAAAAATGTGTTTTTCTATGACTTGAACATTATTAGTAAATTTTCGAGCTACTTCTTAAAATATTTCTTAAAAAAAATTAAAATTTCAACTAAATATAAAATAATAAATAATATCATATAATATTTTTTTGAAAAATAAAATTTACACAAATTTTTTAAATTAATTTTTTGAAAAATTTTGATTTATTTTTACTATTTTAAAAATATTGTTTTTACATAATAAAAAATAAAATTAAATATTAATAAAATTAGATTGAATTTGAATAATGATACTTAAGTTTATTAAAAAACCATCCAACACTCATCAAGTAAAATGTATTTTAAAGAAAATAATATCAATCGAGTTAAATTTAATTTTTAATTAATTCATATATCAATAAAAAGAATATGTAATTATTTTATAATTTTTTATAATGATGTTTTGTATAATATATAAACTACTTAAATTTTATTCCAAATTTAGTTATTTGTATAATATTTTATATCGATTTTTAAAATTTTAAAATAGTTTTTGGAAAACTTTTTTATTGAAAAAGTATTTATAAATATAAATAGTTTTAAATAATTTTAAAATATCATGTTAATAGTTTTAAGTTTCTATACATTTTTAATTAACAAACTGCAGCATGTTTTAAACATATTTTAATCAGTTTTTTTAAACATTTAAGTAAAATTTCCAGTAATTTCAACAAAGTTTTAAAATTGTTTTAAATATGTTTGGTAAAAAGTTTTATTTTTTCTAAAATTTTGTTTGAAATATGTCAAAAATATTAACAATATTAAAAATATTTTAATTAAATATTCTAAACATATTAACTAAAAATATTTTCAAAATATTGTCAAAGTGTTTATGGCAATATGTTAAAGTAATATACAAAATTGTTAAAAACAATTAACATTGTCTATATGTTAAAAAATTTTACTTATTTTTGGTATTTTTTTAAATATGAAAAAAAGCCAACTTTGAATTTATGGAAAACTTCCATTTATTTCATATATTTCTACTTTTATTTGTAAAAGTTTTCAACATTAATTACAAATTGGACTCATAAATAATTTAATAAAGAGTAATAAATAATTTAAACACATTACAGATGTCTCATATTAGAGAGGTTTTATTTGGCACAAAATAAGATAATTATGAAGTATATTAAAATATTTTTGTATAATATATTATTAAATTAATTGGTGTATATAATCATAATTTATAGTTAAATATTATTAGAATAGGCAACCACGAACTTTAAATATACACTGCAAAACAAATATAAAGAATATACAAAAACTATATACAAATTAAAAAGAATTACTTTGTTTTAAATTAATGCATAGCAGTCAAAACAATTTTCCTATTATCTTAATGTATAAATGACAGGTTAGATTGTTTTCTAGATTGTAACTTCATATTATTATAGTACATATATATGATTAGATTTATGAAAAATATTTTTTGCGTATCGAAACCCAAAAAAGTTATTTTTGGAAGAAAAAACATTAAATTATATTGCATTAAACACGATTATACCATATCAAAAGGCCGAAATATTCCGCCATATGGAATGTAAGTCCATTACTTTTTGCAAGTCACTCTGGATATGATCTCGATGTTGGCAAAGAGATCATATAGTACAGTATCAAGCCATTTCTGATGACAATTATAAAGCTAAATCGAAGTGGTAATATGTCAGAATGGGTACATTACTTTATCCATACTACGAAGCAGAACATATGAATTATATACAGGCTGAAGTTCTTGCATGGCGAAGCATAACATCTGAAACTTGAAATGGAAACAACGACAACAGTTCATTGATAAACTATGATATTAGGTAAGCCTGTCTAGATGATCTTCTCTTAGAATGAAGCATCTTCGACAATTCCAGTATCTGTAACCTCTCGAACAAGGTTTTTGGTGGAAGGCAATCCGGCTACGACATCAGATTCGATACCGCATTCATCTACACCCCTTTTGATCTTGAAGTAACCATCCTGTTACGAGAAATACAATAGTCAACATTTAAGCATCATAAAGACGGTTTCTAAATGAATATGGTGAAAAGTGGGACAGGAAACATACATCACCCCAGCCTCTATTCCATTGGTTTGCAAGAAGCTGTCATATGGAAGAAAAAGGTAAAATATTAAAATGAAATCAAATTAAATGATTCTTGAGATATTTGGCTAAAGATACAAGCCATTCAAACATACCCAGTAATCCTCTCCATCATCTGAAGTTCCCCACCCGATCAGCTTAACTGCATGGCCTCCCATAACATCGCCAGTCAAATGTTTGTAAACTCCCGACTTGTAGTGAGCAAAATCCTGTAAAAATCATGAACCAGCTTAGAATATCGAACTGTGTTTGATCAGACTTTTCATTTCTAGAAATACCTATACCAGACACATCGATATAGGGATTCATTTTTCTTGAAGTGCCAAAAACATGGCAACTCTTGCATGGGATTCATGCAAAAGTAATAGTTTCAAAGCCTGCTACCGCTCGGAAATTGCTCATCAAGAGAAGCAGGAAATTCAATTAGAAAACTACAGGGTTCTTCCTTTACCTCATAAACGGTGAAGGAGACCTCAACCGGTCCATTCTTATAAACCTCAGCCATGATATCAGCAGGATTTGATTTGATCCTATACGCACCGACGCTATAGTGTTTTGACTGCTTCCAGAGAAGGTTTCCCTTAACACACTTTCTCACACATTTGGGAGTCGGAAATGCAGGCTCGCAACCAGGGTGAGAACAACCAATATCATCAAAGTATGGATCACACTGCAAGATGAAGAATATAATATAAGGAGGCAAATTAGGTTAAGCTATAGATTTTAATACTAAATCAGGTTAGATGTCCAGAATGTTTATCTAATACAGAGAAATCGCCAGATTTTCGAAAGAAATAATCTTATCATTTCATATTTATACTACTTGAAACTATTAACATAAGAATCTAATTGTTCATCTATGTTACTCTGGGTATTCGTTTTTGTTTGAAGCACTTGCGTCTGACACTATTGTCTTATCATATCAAGTAATGATTATGGCGACATGATTTCTAATACTTTGGAAACTTAGATCCGTATCCATCCTCATCCCACGTCTGAGTGACAAAGTTCTCAGTGAAATTGTGCTTAAGAAAAAAATACCTCTTCAGTGACAACACCACTGCGTACAAAGTATCTCCATGCAGAGATTGGATACCCTCCATCACAACCATCTCCACATAGAAAGCCACAGCATGCAAGAAGATCATTAACAGACAGAGATATGTTCTGCAATCAAAGATTTTGCAAGTAAAAATTGATGTCTATGAACCGTAAATGCTGTCTCTTTTCCTTTAGAAAGAGAAAGGAAACAAAAAGAAGTTTCATTTACCATGTCAAAATGGATACAGAACCGATCAGATAGTGATTCAACAGCTCCAAAAGCCCAGCAAGAACCACAGTGACCCTAAAGCATAAGCTCAGCTAAGCATACTCAGAATTTAATTATACAAGAACCAGATATAAAAATTGAGAGAAATGAAAATGAGTTACCTGATCTTTAATATTGAAATTGACCCAAGAATTGATTTCATCATAAAAAGAAGGAAATCATCAGTCCAATTTGTTTAAAGTTGGCAAAATTTAATAAAGCAGCACATAACTCACCGAGAATTCTTCCAATTGAGGTACATTGTGGCCAAGCTATTCTAGCATCAAAAGAAGTTGGCAACTTCAAGGATTTGTCATGACTTAAAATAGGAACACCCAGAAGTTCTTTCTTAGGTGTTGGTTTTACTCCAAGAAGGTGCTTAAACTCACCAATCTATGCATCAAAACAACAAATTTGGAACTAATAAGCATACAGAAATAGCAACATAAACGAGAAAGAGAAAGATCAATGATGAGGTCCAGCAAGTTGCTGACTTACGGTGTAATTAGAAAATCTAGGATTCAGTGCAGCTTCCCATCCAGCCTTGGGGTTTTGATTTACTTGTTTTACAATTGAATCCTACATGATCAAGGTGAGAGTAAAGAATCAACGGCTGTCTATTTAACAACTGAAAGTTGAAGCCCTTCTTTCCCTTAAACACATCAGATGGAGAACATACCTGAAGGATCCGAGAGTTAAGCTTGACGTCTGAAAGTTGCTCCACAGCAATCACCTGCTGACAATTCAGTATCAACTAAGTCCAAATTGCAACTTTGGGGGCTGAACCATAACAACCTAATCAATATTTGCTAGCAAACAAAGATGGCAGCCATACATAGAAAGCAACCACAAATAAGCTCCCCTGAAATCTCTTGTTGAGAAAATCAATTTTCTTTTTGGTTATATTGATTTAGTTTATATCTTTTCATCAAACACATGGTAAACTAAAAAAAAAAAAAGGTCAATAAACCACTATCAGCTCAAAAAAAGTTTCAATCTAAAAGATCGAAACCCGGTTATGGCAAAACTACTAGCAGTAAATAAGTTTTCCAGAAGCCTCTCGTTGAGAAAACCAATTCTTTTTAAAGTTTATATTGAACACATGGTAAACTATAAAATAAAATAAAAAAATCGTCTATTTCACGAATCACGACTATCTCAAAAAAAAGTCAACGAGTTAAGAGTTTCCATCTAAAAGATCAAAACCGATCTGGTAAACACGGATTCTAGATATTATCGCCAGTTATCAAAGTCAAAAACAGTATAGAACCTACACATATATGCCCCAAAAAAATCGGACCCAAATTAAGAAAACGGAAGAAGTATCGGAAAATACCTTTGGGTGAACCGTAGAGAGAAGCAACAGAACGGTAGCAAAAAAGAACGAGGGAGAAGCCATAACCTTCGTTTCCAAGGACAGAGGAAAGGGCATAAGTGATTATGGGAATTAGGAGGGTCCTATTGCTTGAGACCTTCCTTTATTGTTAAGAATGCAAAGAAAACGACAAAGGAGAGGTTAAAAGCGAGATAAGGGAGAGAGATGACGAAACTTCAAAAGTCCCATATTTTGAGGAATGATTGCGTGTTGGGTTTTTATTGGACTGTTTGTGGACATTAAAGCGGCGCTGACGTCGAAATTATGGGAAAATCTGACACCCTGTCTCGTGGCATCTTTCCTCCCCGCCATTGTTATCTCTAATGAGATATTTTTATACAATATGTTACTCGAACTTTCACAGACAGATTCAATGTGGTGTCTTAAAAGGCTAAAATAGACAGAGTCAATGTTTTTCGTTGGGGGTTATTATTAACGTATTTTAAGTTTTTAACTGTCTTACCTTACGTAATTGAAAATCAAAAGATGTAACTTTCATACATCATTGGAAAACGCAATGCAATTATAGGTTCGAGTTAGTTCGGAGTATAAATTTGTCGAGAAACGTCTAAATGAGATATTTGTATTTACGATTTATTTTATTTTAAATTTCTAAAAGGAAAATTGAGTTAGATTCGATTAGTATAATCACTAAAATATACCTACTCATTTCGCTTCATCAAACCACGATAAATTTTTAAATAAACTTAATACTTATATTAATATATGATTAATGTAATGATTCTATTTTTAAATAAATAAATATAAAATTTAAATTAAATTACTACAATAAATCTATATAAATTGTGAATTTAATTGAAATATGACCAAAAAATTGATAATAATTAAAATATATCATGTTACGAGTAATAAAATCAACATTATAAATATATAAGTATATCAAACTCTATGTCAAGGAATTCGAACTTACAAAAAATGGACTCAATTCAAAATTAATTAGCTCAATACGAAAATAATCAAAATCAACCTTAATTTCCACGTGGATGCTGTTGGTGTCACTAAAACTATAATTTATGATCGAAATTATGTGACATGAAGGAATAGCTCTAAAAAAAGTAAAATCCCAAAGTAAGCATTTTTGTAGTTTACAAAAATTGCAACAACATAACATAAATATGCAATTGTGTCAAATTTTATATAAAACTTTGGACACATTACAGATATATATATTTATTTAATTCAATCATTATAGTGGTAAATTAGGTAAAATATGAGATAAATTAAGACACAATATAAATATGACATAGAAACATAATTTATTCTATAAACTGAACTATTACGATAGATTATGAAAACATGATATGTTAACATAAACACGCCACACATAAAGAAGTTTAAATTTACAAAATATGAATTATTGATATATATGATATATACAAATTTATAATATTCTAAATAAATATATTTTTTTTGTTTGAAAAAATATATAATTGTATACAATGAATAACATACCATCACAAACATAACAAAATCAAATTATTAATATCTAAAAACTTATATAAATAAAATATACATAAATTTATGATACCTTAAATATAAAAAAAAATTAATATAAATGTGAATCACATCACTTCATTTCATCCGAACACAATAAAAACAAAATCTCAAAATATTTTTAGATTGCCAAATACCTTTCTGGGAAATTCTAATAGCATTGCTTACATGGCAGAAAATTAGTCTTCCTTAAACTTTAATTGAGTATATATTTTTATAGATTCCACGTCATATTAAATTTTCGGGTTGAATTGATCTATTATTATTCCGAGTAAGAAAAACCAAAATCATTTTCCTCCTTTCTTTCAAATGTACTTATTAACTTAAATAGGTAGCATTAGTTTCATCCCTAAAAGGAAAATCTATAATTAGGATGCCTTTGTTCCATGAAAATTAATTTACGAATTTTTTTAGCTATTTTTTGTATTTATTTCATGAAAAATAGTTAATGAAAAATGATTTATTTATTTCAATTTTGAAAATTGACTTTTCTTTTTAAAAACCCCTTATAATGCATTGATTTATATATAAAATTTATTTGAATAAGGCAAACACTACTATATTGATAATATATTTAAATTAAAAAAATTATCATTAATAAGAATTATATATTATAATAAAATAAAGACATAACACATAATATATTACAAATTTACGCACCTATGAGTAAATGTATTTAGAACGTCTCTATATTCCAACAATAGATCAATTTAATCTCTTTATTATTAAATAAATCAATTTAATCCTTATGTTGATAAAAAATTATAAAAAAAAGGACAATTATTAAAAAAAAAAATGACATGAACGTTTCATCTTTTAAAAACCACCACTAAATGAGAGAAGAAAAAAATTAAAAATAAAAAAAAAACCATTATCAATAACTTAAGAGAGCCGTTAAATCAATAATACATAAAAAAACCAATTTTTATATCTTCCTATTCATCTCGGAATTTAATTTTGTGAACACTATCATAATACTCTATTATGATAAGCATCCAATAACAACTTTTATTAAATATCTACGTATATGCTAATAACTGAAACTAAAATTGCTACTTTCAATAGATAATGAAATGGATAAAAACAATCACATTTGCAGAGAAAATAAAGTGGACGGAACTAAAAACAAAAAAGGAATCGGGATTGGATTATGTTGGAGTATATCGAGTCGTGGGGGGAATTGCCGGCTTAGTTATCATCTCTACATCTCATATCATATGTCTTTTTCACGGTGTTTCTCTTTCCAAACAACAAAGCTCATTTTCCTCTTTCTATTGAAACCCTAATCACCCAAGAAGTGTGCCACCGTCAATGGTCAACTTCGGTCACCGTCAAGTCGAAGCTCTCTTGTGATTCTCTCCTCTAACAATTCAAATTTTGATTCTCATTGTTCTTTGTTGCAATTTTCGATTTTGGCTCCGGATATCTATTAAGTTGTTAGGTTTGCTGATAAACTGGGTTAACATTTCAGGTAGATGGTTGAGTAGAGTTAGGAGGGGTGGATATTGGTTGGGATAGCAGATAAGGTTTAAGAAAGAGGTGATGATGGTGAATTGAGAAAATGGCAATGGTGAGTTGAAGCTAGGAGACCGGCCCACACAAAATTGTATTTTGTTTTTTGAGGTTCAAAGTGTATCTGAAAAATAGATCTAAAATTTTATTTAAGTCCGGTCTAAATTAAAAAGTGTTAAACACTAGTCTGACCCAATCTATTTGTATTAATTTTTTAGATTAATTTTTTATATAAAAATAAATTTAAAATATATAATACATCAAAAATATTAAAAATATTAAAATAAATATTTTCAATAAATTAAAAATATATTAAAAGTTATACTTAATGCTAAGATAGTTGCAACTTAACAAGCAAATGCTTCAAAATTAGTAACAAATTTAACAATAAAATATGAGTTATATAATATTCAAATAACGACAACAATATAATAACAATATAATAGAAAAATAATAGCAAAACAACAACAAAATAACAGCAAAACAACTTATTCAGGTCGGGCAGGAGAAAAAATCCTATTCGAGGTTCGACCAATTTAGAAAGCGAGTCTAATTTTTTTGTTCAAGGCTCCAAGCTCATTTTTTGGACTTATATTTTTACTCAAACCTTTTCACTTATGGAACAAACTTTTAAATCCGGACGAATAATTTGAGCTATCATCACTTCTACTCGGAAATTGTGCAAATAATTTCTAGATTAAATGAGAAGTAAATAAGCCATAACTATTTATAAGGGAATTAAAGTTCCATTTGTATAAGTTTATGCCTTTATTTAAGTTTTTTTGTCAACTGATATTTTATATTATTTTATATTTAGATGTTCTAATTATTTAACCTTATCTTTTACCAAAATAATATTTAAATACTATTTTATATTAATTTATCAAATTAAATTAAAAATAACATTAGATTTATCATACAATTTATAAATTCTATAAAAAAATCAAGCTAAAAAGCGTTTGAGAACTTTGAGGGCCAAAGACAAATTATCATATTTTTAAACATTAATTATAGTGTTAGAATAAAATTTGAAAAGCCTTGAAGGGTTAAAATGAAAATTTTCAAAATTTAGAGTGCTGGCCCCCTGCCACCCCGCCCCCAAAATTCGCCCCTGTTTACAGAAAACTGCCAAACCCATCATTAAACCCTAATTCCAACTGAAACGGAAGCTATTACGCCGGACGAGATAATTCTCTCTCGCCTCTCAATTTCAAAATGAGATAGGTACTTTACGCTTCTAGTTTAAATAACTTATTTGGTTTAGGACCTTTTCTTTTTTTTTTTTTTTACTCATGTAAGCTGTAAGCAAGGTTTTTACATTGATCTTCATTCAACAAACCTAGCTAATATTGGAGTTCAATCCAATCCAACTCTTTTCTTCTTCACCACCGAAAGTAGAAAAAATGGATAATAAGGACACAACTCATTCTCATCTATTGAGTTTTCTCAATGCTATTCCTCCGGTTGACTTTTGCTGCGTCTATGGCTCGACTCTCCATTCAACCGATCCTGGCAAGGTTCTTCTGTTTCACCATAACTCTATTTCTTGCATTTCACCTTTGTATTTTTTTATTTACTTTTTTTGTTTTTTGCTTTTCCAGTCAACCATGATAGATTACATACTCGGCGTGTCTGACCCCCTGCAATGGCATTCCGAGGTGAGATTTTCATATTTTAAGCTATGTACTACTTAACAATTCTTTACATTGTGATTTTCCCTTATATTTTCATCTATCTAATCTATTTTGTCTTTCTCCCAACTAGAATCTAAAAATGAATGCAGATCATTACGCCTCATGGATGGTGCTTCTCGGTGGGGCGAAACTGGTTCTCTCTCTCTCTCTCTCTCTCTCTCTCTCTCTCACATTCATCTGTACAGTTTTATTTTTTGTTTCCCATCAACTCACACTACAGTTTGTTGGTTTGTAGATTACTAATGTTGCAGACAAATTAGGAGTAGGAGTACATTTCAACCCGTATGTTACTTGGAATGACAAGGTAATTGAATATTAATTATTTGAGATCTTAAGTTTAATATGATTAGTGAAACGGATTATAGGTTTATACATACATTGATTTCGTTTAAATCTTAATTGCCCCACACTTTGGTTTTATTGTGGATGGCAGATGTTGAAATATGGAGTTGTTAGAATGCATGACTTGATCCAAGACATACTAAATTGGGAGAGCTTCTACTTGAGTGGTCGTTTGCAAAAACCGGTGTGTTTTATCTGATTCTTTTTTTCCTCAGTATCTTGTGTTATATTTCTTTCAAAAAAGTACTGCAGAAATGGATACTTTTTGTGAGTTGTAACTAATTGTTAACTGTCTTGTAAAGCTTGTCTAATGTTAAAATCACCCTTGTTTTCTTGTTTGCCAAATGAAGGTGAATCATTCGGCTTTTTTTTAGAAGCATATTCACCATTTATTGCAGTATTCTTTTACCTTTGTTTTTTTAGGTAAATATGCTTGTGGATAACCTGGACATTGAAACTATAAACTCAGTTAACCTTCGAGCTGCGGTGTCTGCTGCTCTCCTCCTCTTACCACCCAAATTCACAGAGGTTTGCTCTGTTGCTGTTTTTTCCTCTTAGAAATGTCATAGTACCAGATTTATTATAATCAACTCCGTGTTCATGTAGGAAGACCTTTATGCCAAAATATGTAGCCTGTCATACATGGGTGACGTGCGTATGCTTTTTGCAGAGGACCGAAATAAGGTAAAACTTAAGTTTGTTTGAGGTGGAAATTTGAAGGGAAATATTTAGCTGTCGATTGGGCTTCATCTTCTGAAATTTACATTGGTTTTGTTAATCAAAGTTGGGGAATAACTTCTGAAATTTCCTTTTTTTTTTTAGTAAATTTTCCACTGCTTCTTTGTCCAATTTTCATTTAATCTGGTATTTATTTCATTATGCTGTAAGAGGGATATTTTCTTGATTCAGGTGAAGAAGATCGTACAAGGGCAGTTTGATTTATTCCAGTCCATGTATAAACCGTTTCTTGAAGAGTATGAAGGCAAAGACTACTTAAGATTCTCATCATCTAAAAATCAACTTGCAAATATATCTCAGGTTTATATGAATTCAAATTAAAGAACCCAAAGTTGGTATCATTTATTGCTCACATACTTAAATAAAATGAAGTCTCTGCATTCTCTACTTTTATCCATGCTCTTTTAATAGTTAAAAATGGGGAAAATACTGAAGTTATTTTATATGCACTAACACTTACTGCTTGCATGGTTTTAATTACATGAATTTGGTTTTTCTTTAATGTTATTTTAGGTTGTTGTGTAGGTATGAAGATGGTAATTTCTTGTTTCCTGTATTTGTTGATTTCACCTCATAGAGGGAATTGCTGTAAATGGTATTGATAAGAAGCTTTACTAAATGACTTAACTTTTATGGAAAAGTTATCATATATTTCATTCCAGATCTTTGGGGCTTTTGAATTGCATATGGAATAACATTCTCTGTGAGACTATTGATATTGAAATATTCTTGGTTGAAATCAGGATTGTGGCTTACCAGTGACTCACTCGCACATATCTTTCCTTCCTCCAACTGTTAGAAGCCAAATGGGGATGAAGATAGGAAAGAAGAAAGTAATCAGTGAATCTGGTAAGCGACCACTTACATTAGCCCCCCTAGTCTTGAAAGCTTTTTTGTTTTTTGTTTTTTTAAATACTGCTACTAGGTAAGTTGGTGAAGTAGATTGATTTACAAAGGGAAATTGTTATGTTATGTTTGGTTGAATATGGGCAGGTAAGGTTGGGAATGGGAATGAGTTAGGTTTTGGGTCAAGAGAAGAGGCTGCAAAGTGCATGCAGAAGGCATTGAGGCGAACAGTGATGGTTTCAAGTGCAAGGCAAGCAGTATCTGGTGTATTGACTGTGGGCGGTGTTAAAGCAGCTAGATATCTAACCAGTAAGATGTGCAAGGCTTGGAGATCATGGACAAGGACATGATTATCATAATCTAAATCAAGGCTGGGCTGGGATGGGAAGCTGTTATCGTAATCTAAATCAGGCTGGGGATTGGGAACTGTTGTTGTGGTTGGTTGGTTATTGTTTAAATGAGGAAGGATAGTAAAAAGTGTTTCTCAATCTCATTACTATTTTCCATTTTGGTTATACATAAAAATATTATTAAGATAAAATCTTATTATATATATGTATTGACTTATTTGAAATTAAGTCATATTACAAGAAGTTCGAACAAAAAAAAATTACAATACAAAATTTTCTCAAGTAAGATAAGTCATAATTATTATTAACTTTTTTGTACTCTAAAAGTAATTTTTATCTATTTGTTTATTTTTTAAAGTAAAAGAAATCTATTTATAATATACTAATAAACATAAAAGCTAAAATTCAATTGTAATAATTGAAATTATTGATAAAAGATATATACTTTGTAATGGTAAACAAAAATATAATAGATAATTTAAAATTGCAAATTAAAATAAACTAATTATTTATGTTATATCTATTTTAATATGAATTTATATAATCATATCAATTTAAGTTCAAATTATTATTTGTTTTGAAAATAAGTTCATTTTATTTTGATCTTGGGTGAATTTGAATTAAAATGATTTTGTAGTTTTGTTTTTTAGTAAAATCGTAATTGACAAAAAATATAAAAAATAAGGAGTAAATTTGTAATTATTTTTAAATGGATTTAATGAAAAAGTTATTTAAATAACTAAAAAAAACTGAAAAAAGAAGACCAATTTTGAACAAATTTCGAAATATAAAAAAGTTACTAATACGAATTATTTTCGGTGGCATATGTTGGCGAGACAGGGCAACTGAACTCTCATCGTAGAAGTAGATTATAAATTTATATAATTCATAAGCGGCTGCGGCGGCCACCTCTTCGTATGAGTTCGAAATTCTGCTAAACCCAAACTCAAGCCGTATTTATTTCTTCTTTTAAACTCCGACGTACTGTTTCTTATGCGATTTTTGTTTCTCTGCAGTTTTTTCAATCTCCCAAAACATGCCACAAGGTTCCTAGAATTTTTCCCTATTCCACTGTTCCAAATCAATTAATAAAAACTCAGCTAATAGTATTTGAGTTTGATGTTAATGCAGACCTCCCTGGTTTCTACTATGATGCGGAGAAGAACAGGTACTTCCCCAATAAACCTCGGATACCTGGCTCTTCTTCTTTCTCCAATGTTTCGCCATCCCAAAACAACCCTCTTTCTAGCTCCCTCCAGGTAACCCCTTCGGATTCTTCTTCAATAACTTAATTTTTATACTTCAACACTTTGAAACTCAAAACTCACATTAAAAAGTGGTTTCTTCCCTTAGGAAATAATAATTCATTAATTCATGCTTGAATACATCTGCTTCTGTATTTGAGACTTTTCGAATTTTTCAGTTGGAAAACTATATATTTTAATCATATCCATTATACTTGCAATATTAATTCTCACAACTAACTTTTTAACTTACATACACATAGCTTCGTGTGTTTCCTATCTTCAATTTCTTTTAGGTTCGTTTTGGGTGCAGGCAACCAAGTTATGTCCAAAAACCAGGGTTCCCGCATCTAAGCTGCTTCATCTTAGAGAGTTGAACGGCGATGCTTTTAGTTATGATCGAGGAAGGCATAGCTTTGTGGAGGAATTCCATAACTTACATGCTTCTAAACCTGTGGTAGTTTATAAGTTGCCTTTTCATTTTCCATTTATCCAGAATTTACAAATTATTCATGTTAGTGGAATCTAAATCTAACTAAAATGGACTGCAAGGTTTTTTTTTTTTACCCCATTAAGAGCTACCTTTAGCTTATCTAGCTAATGGATCAAACCTTCTTCTTTTTCCTTTTGTGACCCTCAAGAATATGTATTGAGAAAACTAGAGTTATGCTGTTTTATATGAATTTATATTGCCTGTAATACTCACGCATATTCCTTTTGCAATATTAGTCATTCTTTAAATCAGAGTTTTATTCCCAAATTTCTTACTGATAATCACTTAGTTTTCATTATTGTATTTTACAGTATTTCAGATTTGTTTCAGGTTTGGAGATATGGTGCAACAGACGAAAATTTATTAAGAAATATATGTTATAGTGCTTTGGAGCAGACACAAATTGATGTCCAGACACTAGAGGGTCAAATGGAAACAGAAGTTCTGCTAGCAGGCAGTATAGACGGCTCCTTGAGGTATAAATGGAGTTGGAAATAGATATAGATGTGTCTACATCCTCTTCCAAGTACAAGATGCCTCCAATTTCCTATTGCTGTACTATAAATTCTACTACTTTAGGTGGATCTACAATCTATTAATATGAGGCATTAGCTGTTGGCATTTCTTTGTGTTGATCACATTTACTGGTGTCAAAATACAACATGCTGAAATGTGTCATCTGTTACTCTGTTTGAGTAATGACCTCTAATTTGAAATGATTGTGACAGTTCTTCCGGTGCTCATGCATCACGGTTGGGTGACCTAAACATGCCATACTTCTTGCAACTTGCTGTCAAGTGCGATAAACATTAGGTCTCCTTTTCAATTTTGTTGCGACATTGGAACATCTACATATCTTGCTCATCTTTTCTTTCTCCCAATGATCTGGTCTTCTTTTTGGCGTTACCTTCTAACATTACATATCCCTTCCTATTGTTGAATTGGAGCTTTTACATGTTATGATGCATGGTGCATTCTCCTACTACTGCAACATACATGCAGATGCACTAGTTCTTTCTCACTTCCATTTTTCTGTTTACATCTGTTACATTGCATTTCTAAGCATTTGTCTCGTCAATTTGTTATTTTCTACTGGCTGCTATTGTGACTCATGTTTAACTTCTTTTGATGGCGTTGCAAAGGAACTTATATATCATCCATTTTCTTTGAAACCTTCTATCAGTGTTTTGGTAGTTAATAAAAATTTGGATGCTGTTTAGCTATAGTTTTTGAAGTTTGGTTTTCTTGCAGTCTCTTAAAGGCTGGAAGTGAACGCCATTTTGACTATGGGATCACACACATACCAGATCGTGTTTGGCCTTCCACCAAAGGGGATGTGGAGAGTTATGAAACGCCTCCGTATGTCTCGAGGCCTGCAGCTGCTCCACTCCATATGCCGTCAAGAATATCTTCTATAAGATTGTGTGAAAAGCAATCTTTTTCTACAAACAATGATGATTCCAAGTTCCAATGCTCACTGTATCCTTCAGTGATCGCTTATCTTGACAAGTTCTTCAATATACTGAAGACATTAATTCCTGAAATCTTCATCTTCTCTGTGATCTGGATGTCCCATAGTTCTGTGATTTATGAAGCATGAAATCTCACTTTGCCTAATGGATGTGCTATCTAATTCATGGTTTATATGATTTAATATGCTTCATTCTTCGCTCCTGCCATAAATTCCTCAGATTTTCTTATTTATTATGTTTGCATCTCAAGAAGAGATTTGGTTTTTCACTTGCAATATCTTAACGTAAAAAAACAGCATAACTACACTGGGATCTGAGACTTACGGTGGATTTGTTTATATCCTTAATCTCCTGGAACCAGTAGATTTTACTTCTCGATTGGATCGAAGGTTACATGCAGTTGCTACTTTTAATCATACCATTTGGACTGCAGATTATAGTTTTAATACAGCTCAAGCAGCAATAGGCAAGTTTCTTTCTCTCTTCTTTTAATTTTTTTCTCTTGTTAAGTTATGTTTGAATTAGCTTTCAAATTGTATTTCATTTTTAGCATGGAAATTATGTAGCTTTCCAAAAATTTATGATATTTCTATTCCTATATTATGGCATTGTCCTCTAGATGGATTCATTGACCTTCCTTCCTAGTCTTTAGTTTGATCAGTAATGCAAGGTGCTTTGCTGTCATCTCTTGCCATGTTTTCCTCTGTCTAGTCTAGAGACATTGAAGTAACATGTTTCCCTGCTCAGTTCAGGTTGCAGTTACATAGTATTAGACATAAACTTGTATCCATTTGAGCTAAGGTCCGATCATTGGTTTAGCATTTCTTACACTTGCTCTACTCTTCAACCTCAAACTGCAATTAATTGGGAATTCTCTTGATAACTTATGATTATGTTAAATTTCTGTTGCTGTATCTTATTAGAACAACTGCTCCATTTCCTGATAGAATATAAGAATAAATAAGAGGGGTAGTGACCTTTAGCCGTTGCTGTCCTTCACCCTGTAATATTCAGACACTTATATTATATATGCTTTTTTATCATTATAGGAACTGATATTGGAGTAGCCTTGGTCAATGTTGAAAGAGGAGCAACGAAATGGGTGTGTCGTAGCAAAAGTGATGTTTTGGCTCTACAATTTGATCAGACAGTAAGAATTATATCCTTCAAGGTTTTGGCTAATGATGTGAAATTCCTCTTTACTTTAATCGATGAACCTTTTAGTAATACATCAGTTTGTAAGGGGAAACGTATGTTCATTAATATCAGTATTCAATTGTGCTTAATTTTGTTTTTCCCATTACCCACTGGGAGTCAAATAAATTCATTTTTTGAGGTTCTAGACCTTTCTTTCTTTTGGTCAGGTTTCAAGTTATTTGTTGTATCTTATTCTTTTAAATGTTGGCATAATGTGTTCCATGATAATTAATGTATGATATATGCTCGGAGCTTGGAAAGGAAGCATGGAAGCTTATAGATACTTATATCTTGAAATTGATCCTGAATGTGACTTATTTCAGGGAAATATTGTTCTTTGTGGACTCAGAAATGGAGCAATTGTTACTGTGGATGTTCGTGAGAACCAGGAGCGCATGTTTTCTAGACTTACTAAGCTTAAAATACCTTACTCGTCTTCGGGAAGAAGTAGTCAGAAAAGATGGTTTGAGGTACCAATTTCTATTTAGAGATTAAATTGAAGTTTTTATGTATGCACAATGAAGATTATGGATGATGGTGGTTGATAATTCTGAAACTCGGTTGTGGTTTTAGAGTAGATATATCACATATCTTGTCATCTTCATCTTCTTTCACAAACTGATGAAGATCTATGATTGAAAATTATGGATACTGCAGTTGTTTATTGTGCTTGTTAGTTTTTGCAAATATCATATTTCCATTTTTCTACCTTGTAGCATCAGCTTACGCAATTTACTTTATTCATGCCTCAATCCATCTCATATCTGGGAAACATGTTAAAATATTGAACTTAAAATTTCTTTTTGTTGTTATCAGAGGTTAATTTATGTGGTTGTCATGTTTTACAGATCAAAGGACTCATATCTCCTTCTCATACAATTCATATGCCGTCATCTATTTCTAGGTTGGTGTGTCTTGATGCTTTTGCAAACCTGCTTTGTAGTCTTGTTTGTTTGCTTCAAGTTTATTAACTCGTACTATGTTGTCCGACCTCAAGTTTGGTATCACTTCAATCCTATGATCAATACTTCTTGGCAAGCTCAATGGATGGTTCGGTGAGTTCCATTTGTCCATTTAACTCTTGTACTAGATTTTGCTTTGCTTACTTCTCACTCTGCATCTAATTTTCCTTCCTGGTTAGTTTTATTTAAATTATGCTTTGCATGGATAGATGTTTCAGTTACCTTGTGTTGTAATTTTTCTGATATTGGTTGTAGCTGTGTCAGGTGATATTTTAGATTAATGATTTCTCTTGTGAATATTATTTTTCATAAGGCCCAACTTTTTTTTTTAGATGAAGCTCTATGATCACCGTCTAACTAAGAGAGGGGCTGTACAATCGTATGGAGGGCATGTGAATTCGCATACACGTATACAGCTTGGAGTTGACCAATCTGAGAGATTTGTTATGTCAGGTGAGGTGCATTAACAACTGAATGAATGGGCATACAATGTTTAGCAGATGTAAGAATTTGAGTGTGACAACATTTGATCTTGCAGGGGGAGAGGACTGCTATTTACGATTGTGGAGTATCAAGTCCGGTAAAATGCTGCTTGGGGAAAAATTTTCTGATTCCGTGCTAACAAACATTTGCTGGCGAAGAGCTCAAAGTAAATTCGATTTCCCCCTTCTCTACTTTTGCTTTGCCCTGTCTTCCGGGGTAGCAACATCATGTAATAAATTGACTTTGTTTTTGTCCACTTTATAGGGACCTTGGGAAAGGAAGGTGAAATTAGACAAAACCATAATTGTAGAGCATGGCTTGCATCAGAAGAAGGGCTATTCCACATGCACTGGTCCTGAGTTGGAAACAATGGATTTTGGTGAGAAGAGACTTGACACTTAATATGGCCAGTTTTGATAATATGGCCACTATGGGGAAAATTTTAGGTTCGCATACTGTAAACTAGTATTAGTATAGTATCCAGCATGATAATGTGAGGAATTTTGGTGTCTTTGCCTGTTTGGCAGTGGAGTAGGAAAATGCTCTCTATTCCACATGCACATAGGCATGAATATAGGCGTAGGCATATTTAATTCCAACACTGACCAATAACCATGGGTAGCGACTAATGAATTGAGAAAACGAAAATTGTTTATTTGTGAATTTATAAAGCGCCATAATGTGGTTGGTGTCTTCCTTTGTCGATTTTTCCTTATTGTGGGTTGAAGTTTGAAATCAAAATAAATGAAGAGAACTCGCCGTTAGCGCAACAGCCACACCAGTCCCACATTGCGAAACATTTGGATTTTCATTTAAACATTCATATTAAGCCAAAAACCTAGGCACATAAATTGTACAGGGGACATGTTGAGAAATGAAAGTTCTTTTATTATTCTGATGACAAAGAAAATTGATTCCCTTGCTTTTTAATTCTGATTGATGAAAAAAGATCTGACAGTCGTATATTTTAACAAAAAAAAAATTAAAAGATAGGGAAATAACAACAATTATATTGAAGGATTATCATGTTATAGTCGAGAGAGTCGTATATAAGATAATCAAAAATTAAATTCATAGCTGTTCCAACGTAATTTCAAACATATAGAAACACTGCAGCTCAAATAATATTGTAATTTCTTTGGAAATTTTTTTAAACATAAACATAAACTTAATTTAATTTATCAGATGTCCCCAGCTTGATAATAAAAAATTCGTGCTTATAAATTCCTGATTTGCAAGAAACGCAATTTTTAGAATTATCTTACGCCTAACAGAATTGCATGCGACATAAACGTAATTTGCGGCCGCAAAACTAGGGATCAAAGAGGATATGTAAACTCCAGATTTAAGGCCAGTGAGAAATAGATCAGCTGTTGCATTGCTATCCTCTACCTAGCTAATTGCAGAGCTGCTGTTACATCTGACCACGACCTTCATAAGTCCCTGCTCTCAGGCTTCTGCATGCCATTAAATATTGGCCATATCTCAGCCCACAATACCGTTCCAATTCCAATATTTCTGAATAAACCAGCCAACCAATTTCCTTTCGAGTCCAATATGGCACCTTTTATAGAGGAATCGAAATTGAATTATAAATTTTTAAGAGCTGAAAATATAATTTTATCATTGTATTAAAGTAAAATTTTAATATTTTTCAGAGGCTAAACTATAAAATTTCATTTTTAGAGAGGCTATAATCAAATTTTATATTTAAGGAAGAGTCTAATTACTATTTTATCATTGAATCAACTTAAAACTTTACATTTTTTTAGAAGAACTAACAGAACAAATTTTCATTTTAACGAAATTGGTGTTTGCTTGCCCTGTTTGGCTCCGCCTCTATCCCAAAGGTGAAGAGCCTTGCCAATCGGTGGTCTTAACTACCCATTTTGTATTCACTTTTACCCACCCAACATCAGGAGACAACCAACAAATTTGCGGAGGCACCCAATAGACCCGACTAATACCTCATCTTATACTGTAGAATGGATGTTTTGTGCGAGTACAGCTCTATGTAACCATATTGTACACCACACACATTTTCATCAATAAAAAATAAACTTGTTCCCACGCGTCCAAACATTCCAACGTATCACCCCAAATAAAATATTCCGAGAGGTTATACCATCCCTCCATAAAAGACTCATCAAGAAGGTTACTACAAAGCCAATAAGATAGTGCTTGACAATAAAACTTGGTATTACTTTCTTGTGAAATCAATTTTCCCTCGAGTCACTGAATAATTTTTTTCGCACGTATATGGTTGTCTCTGCTAAATTTTTTGCAAAAAGGGTACGAAAAATTTCTAGCCTTTTCTCTTAGACATTTCTCAACCTTTGTCAGAAAATAATCACACGTTTATTTAATCTTTTGAGGTACTCGAAATTTTTTTATAATATCCTACCAATTATCTCAATGATTCTCAACTATATTTGAATTCAAACAGACATTATTTTTAATTTTACTGAAATAACTTTACTGCTTACCTAAAAGAAGCATAAGTTGAAATATTTAAGTTTATTCTTTTGAAATCAGTTTTACAAATTCTTATATTAAAATTTTTTTTCTTTCATTAACTATTTTATTGTTTACATATTTTTAATCTAACTAACAACCGTGGCAACACTCCATTAATAATGATTGCCGTTGAGAGAACTATTATTTTATACTCATTAATTATTGTTCCTTTGGAAAATATCATATAACTACCTTTGGAACTTATATTATCATGTTTGAAATAAATAATTTCAAAATTACTTCATCTGACATTTCTGAATTTTATTTTATTATTTTAGCCAAAAGTACATTAGAGTTTAATAAATCATGAAATAAGCATGCAAAAGAATCAAAATATAAAAAAAATGAAAATGATTTTTTTTATATTAATCCTAATTTCATGTACTTATCCGTTACCACTTCAACAGTTACTTAAAATAAACAATTTATTAAATTCAAAAAGTGGTTGAATTGTACTTAAGTATATAAATTGAACTTGTGAGAATAAACAAAGATGTCAACTAATGCAAATTAAAGATGTAGTACACCTACCCTAAATACACATAAACTTTGAGGGCATATTCATAATTTGTATATTTTGATAAAAGGACCATGGTAGCCCTTGTATTAGGAATTAAATTGTATTTTATTCTTTCTACTCAAAACATGAATAAATTAATCCATGTACGTTAGATCAAAGAATAAACTAATCCTTTTGTTAAAATTTTCATTCATTTCTGCTGTTAAAAATTTGTCCCTGTACGTCTGCCTAAGTTACATGCGGCATGTCACATGTTATTGTCTGATTATTCCATCAACCGCGCATGTTTTTAACTGCAAAAATGGAAGAAAGTTTTAACAAAAAGCACTAATTTGCTCTTTAATCTAATGTACATAGACTGGTTTGCCCATTTCATGAGTAGAGAGGGTAAAATGCAATCGGACTCCTAGTATAGAGACCTCCATGATACTTTTACCCACTATTTTATATTTAATTTTATTTTGATATATTATTCAAATATTCATCTAAAAAATTAAAAATTATGATTAAATACCAACAAGTGTGGATGTAATGATAAGTCAAAGAATAGTCTTATAGGTTTCATCCTATAGAACTTGACCCATTTTCTTATTAAGCGAGGGGTACGAAATAAATCAGATTAATTTTTTGATCAAAAGCACTATGTGAAATCTTCGATTTTTCTTTTCCCTATCCTTATCTTATAAGTACATCATTTGAATCAATAAAGAGGATTTGAATATTGAGCATATATTATTGGGATAGGTAGATACGAAACCCAACATGAATCCTAATACAAAAAATAAAAATAAAAAAATTAAATGAATTTACCTTTTTTTCATTGAAAAAAAAAAAAAAGAGAAGTTTTTTACAATCACGCTTCCCCTACCCGCACACAAATTTCAAATGATGATAAATAGAACAAAAGATTTATCTTTTTCATGAACTTGAATTAACGACGACTACGAAACTGAAGCTTTTGTTGACGATGATGAATTGTTCTTATTGCGACAGTACTGGAAGCTACTCTCTTCCATTCTTTCGACCATGAAATGGGCAAGCATATCATTGCGTTCCACCATGTTTTCCCTACACAAAAACTCATCCCCTGACATCTGTTCCACATCTCTGTAATAATCATGGACGAAAACATGTGTTTTAAGGCTGCCCCCTTTCTTGCTCCTCGCTAACACGCCGGCGGTGAAGATCGGTTGCATTCTGCCGGGACTTTCTGGTCCGTTGCCTCTCGGCCCATCGATTAATATCACATCCCAATCCACTTCGTAAACGTGGTTCGGCAAATCGTTGAGTCCGAGCTTACAATCTGAGAACAACAGGTTTTGGACCGGCCGACATTCGTTGTGGATTTGTTCTTTGGCGGACGCTATGAGCTCCTTTGTTTCATTCATCTTGGTCGTGTATTGGACGTCGAAGACATCGATTTCGGGATGTATCTCTTCGAAATAAGCGGCGTAGTATCGGTTTTCTTCGATGAAAACCGTGCGGCCGTTGTGGTTCAGTGATTTCCAGAGAAGGGTTTCTGGAGTTAGCCCGAAAACAAGGAAATTACACGGCGAGGAGCATTTCCGGAGCACATCGGAGATCGGCTTCAGCTCGGAATATGACATGTGGAAGCTGTCGTTGGATTTCGAAGCATAATGGAGAAGGGTGTTGACAACGGTGGTCGGCAATGGCGCAGCACCACCAACACCACCGCCTGTCACGGCTATGATCCCGGCGGCAGTTGGTTTACTAGTAATCGACTCTCGGGTGTATACAAGAGTGAGAAGAAAAGCTATGGTGAAGAAGGAAATGAAAGCAAGAAGCCATAATTTGTTAGAACTTCCTTGTTTTTGGATATAAGGATGAAGGAGGATTAGCTTAGTATTGCTGTTATTGTTCTTCATTTTCTAATGAACTTTCACCTGTGAAAAGAAAAAAAGCAAGACTTTTTTCAAATCTATTTCAAAGGTGTTTGATTTCTGAATCCTGAGAGAATCAAAGAGAAATGTTTGATTTAAACAAAGATATACACAACATGAAGTGACATCTCGGACAACCTACTAATAATATTCTAGAAATCAAACTTAACTTTAAAGGCCATCTTTTTCTTTTAAAGTTGGTGGTTTTGTTTCCATGCAATTCTAATTGGTTAGGTGTACGTTGATTTTTACCATAAAGGTATTGATGATAACGAGTTATCAATAAAATAGTATCACGTCATTAAATTTTAAAAGTAACAAAGTATTATTATATGAGAATAAATTATATTAGAATGATTAAATTAAATTGGAAGAAATAGTAGATATAGATGAGTGTATAATAATATTTTGTTATTTTTAAAATTTAATGATATGTTATTATTTTATTGGTGCCTAAAAACTATACATTAGGATCATCCTAATATAATTTATTCCATTGATGATTTGGTACTTTCTTTTTCTTTTGAAGGGTCTTTAATATGATGGGAATAACTTGGAATTTATTTATTGTATTGAAGAATGGTGAAAGAAGGTGGTTGGAGCAGGGGGTAGTGGGAAGGGAGGGGGGACTTAATTGTAGTGACCTAATAACTAATTACAAGCCAAATGTCGCTTTTACTTAATTTAATTTTCACGAAATCATTTTTAAATATGATATATATAGGATTTCTTAAATAATTAGCTACCAATGGAAGTTGACAATTCACCTGCTTGAGATTCCCATTTGCAGAAACATGGCCTTAAGATAGTGTTAAATATGCATGATTGAAATTTTGTTTTGGAAAGGTTCTGCGTCTAACAAACAGATTATATATTCTGGTTTTCAATAATTATTTAGATTGAAAATTTTCAGACTTGTGTTAGAAGCTAGCCTCAACCGTAGACTTATAGATAAGCAAATTTTGTAAATTTAATTTGATTTGTTTATTATTAAATTATGATATTGATGATAAATAATATTAGGTAATAAATATATTTATATATGAAAATAAAGTTTGTTGGTGAGTGACAACATCAATATTTTGGGTAAATTTAGAAGTACTTTTAAAAAGTGCTTAAATAAGCTGATTTTTTAGAGAAAAAGATGCTTATTTCAAGCCAAAAATTAACCCTAAAATACTGTTTTTTTTCAGAAATTCAGAAGTATTTTTGAGAAATATTTTTAAATTAGTCCTTCAAGGGAGGAAAATGAAAATCATAACAAGGTAAGAAAAGTCAGATGTTTGAAGTGCATTAGTTAGCTTAAGAAGATGGGGCAGATGGAATGGCATTTTCGAAAAGGTAAAGTGAAGATATCACAAATAAATAAAAAAAGAAGATAAACATTAATGAAATATAGTCTAATAACAAATAAGAAAAACTTTTAGATTTGGGATATAAATCTAAATCGGAAATATTTAATTTTTACTTAATTGCGTATATTCGTTGAAATCGGTGTGTAGCGACGTAAAAATTGGTGGATTCGAGTCGCTAAATTGTGGCGATTTATTAGAAAACTGGAAATTGAAATGTGGTTTTAAAAATAAACCGGGAGTCGCCACCGATCTTTTTTCTAGGTGTGATCGGACACCTATTAGATTTTTCTTTAAAAATAAAAGGCTAGGTTTAGGTTTACGTTAAAATCCAGAGAAAAATTAGGGTTCGGGAGTCAGTTACGCGCGAGGAAGGTATTAGCACCCTCGCGACGCCCAAAATTGGTATCTTATAAACACGCGATGTCTTAATTTTCAAAAATACGAGTTCAATATAAAATTTAGGCGTGATCCGATTAAAGGAAGAAATTTTCAATATTTTTGATTTTTTTCTCGAGAAGGGTATACCGATTTGACACGAGCTTAAAAATTCCACCCAACATAGCGATGGAACTTACGGCTTAATGTTACATCGATACATTGCCTCACTTATTTCAAAAACACAAGAATAAAATTTTCGAAATAATGCTAAGCAAATTGATGTGAAATAAAGAGAAATAAACGAGCTGGAAATATATCGAAACGACCAACGAGTATGACAATAATATAAGGAAAGAATAATAATACATGCAAAATTAAATATAAATGATAGTATCATACGCGAGGAAACAATAAATATGCGTATATATAAAATGATATTAGGAGTATATACGTAATGTATGTGAGAAAAATATATACATCGTATATTTAATATGAACATATACAATATACATATATAATAACATACATGAAATAGTAAAAAAACATAACTAATAATATATAAAAGGATATATATACACATACATAAGAAAAGTATGAATGGTAAAGAAGTATGCAATAAATAATATTAAAAATATATATGTATAATATATAAATATATAAATATATATATACATATATTAGAAATAATAATATGAAAAAGAAAACCGTTAGTGTTTCATAAATAAATACATGCATATACGTATATATAAATATATAAACAATAGTATCAAGAATATACAATACAATATTAGAAATGTGTACATAATAGTATAAAATGTGACAAATAAGATTAAAATGTATCATAATATATGTGAGATATAATATTAAAAACTTATATACATATTGTATGTGCAAAATACACATAATATTAAAACATTTACATAGTATGTACATATTAGAAATAAATTACTACTAATAATAATAATACTAGAAATATAATGAAATATATAAAAACAAGTATAGTATAATAGTATAAAATAATTAAGATAGTACTATATAAATGTACGAATATATATACATATATATAATATACATATATTAATAATAATAATGATAAACTAGAAATAACAATTATTAATAATAATAATACTTTAAAGTAATCAATATATTAATAAAATAATAATGATAATATTAATAATATGTGAAAAAAAAAAATAAATGAAAAAAAAGGACAAAATCGGAATGAGAACAGAATTTTAGGGCGAATTTAAAAGGAAAACAAAAATAAAGGGGCTATTTGAACACGCGAGAAAACAGTGGGGACCAAAAGCGCAATATTCCCGTTTATCTAAACACTGCGTAGCAAGGAGGGACCAGATCGTGAATCAATAAATACTTCGGGGCTAAATTTAAAATCGAAACAGTACTTAATTGTAAAAATATGAAAATGCGGAAAGACTGCAAGAACAATTATCCCAATCAGCATAAACACGCGGATCCCATCCGCAATGGATCGGGTCGACCCGCTCCACCCCGAAACGGCGCCGTTTTGCGCCTGGGGGTTCAGACCTAAACGGTACCGTTTTCCAGGTACTATAAAAGCAATTTTTTGTTAAAAAAAAAAATTTGTCATTTAGAAGAAAAAAATGCTTTCTCTTTCTCCAAATTTCTCAGTAGAAGCCAAAGTTGGCGAGGACTCGCCGTCGACCACCACCGTCGGCATTTGCCGTCTGTGGTGGCGGAGCTCAAAAACCCCCTCTCTTTCGGCCGATTCAAAAACTAGGTGAGTTTTTTACGATTTTTGTACGATATTTTGATGTATTTGAGTATGTATGTATGCAGATCTAGAACTAAAAATAAGGAAAATAAAAGACCTTAATGACTCGAATCTGGATCTGATCTCCCTGTTCTGTTTTCGATTTCTTTTGTTTCTAAATCTAAGCTCTTTTTTATTCTTTTTGTATCAACTCCCTCACCTTTTACAAGGCTGCAAACCGGTTTATATAGCCCCTCCCTTTTTTTACAAAATTTTTCTGAATCAGCTTTTTATAGCCCTTTTTTTTTTTGTTTACAACTTGTTTTTCTCTCTTTCTGTTGCATGTCTGCCTTTTCCCTTGTTTTTGCAGGAGATGGCCAGTGGAGCAGGTGCTGAGTGGATGGTGGCAGAGGCATGGGGCGCAGAGGGCAGATGGGTTGAAGGTCAAAGGATTCGGCGCCCAAGCAGGTTAGGGTTTCAGTTTCTGAAACCCTAGGTCAATATTTGGGCTTCTTGGGCCTTATGTGTTTGGGCTTCGGGTTTTAATGGATTAAGGTTTTTGGGTAGTGGGGTTAAATGTATGGAGTTTAAGTTAATTGTTATTTAGGCTGATTGGGTCTGGTATTTTAGGTTGGTGGGTAGGGTTATTTTGTATCTGGGTTTTTATTTTGTAAATGAAGTTGGGCCGAAATTGGCCTTGTACAGCTGCCCCTCTTTGCTCATTGTCGTATAACGGGAATAGAGCAAAGACAAAATGAAAGGCCAATTTTGCCCCGTCTTATCGAGTCTTGACTTTATTGGTGCTCTTCTTGCTTAGGTGATCTCTTTTCAGTCCATCGCATCTTGTAGATTTGGTTCAATCCACTGCATCTTCTGATATACGCCTTGTATTTTCGATCTTCTCCAATGTAACTTCAAGAATATGAGATTTTGCGGCTTCGATCTGCTTCACTTGTAGCTTCAGAAAGATAAAATCTACAGCTTCAATCTGCTGTCCTATTTCTTCAGTGAGATGAGATTTGTAATCTTTTCTTCTGTAACTCTAGCAAGGCAAGATCTGATATCCTCGATCAGCTCCACTGCAACTTCAGGAGACAGAATCTGACATCTTCAATCAGCTTCAATCTTTGTTCTCTACTCGGCTTGTGATCCTGAGCTCAACTCATTTCTCGCAATATGAATTGACTCTTTAAAAACAGACATTTAAAAACAAAAATTCGAAAATACCTCAGCATGAACTGAGGCTCAACTCATTTCTCGCGATATGGGTTGATTTTTTTTTTTGAAACATAGAAATTAAAAGCAAAAATTAAAAGGCTCAACTCACCTCTCGCAATATGAGTTGATAATTTGAAAAGTAAATTTCGAAAAACAAGAATTAAAGGCTCAACTCACCTCTCGCAATATGAGTTGATCTTTGAAAAACGTAAATTGAAAATAGAAATTAACATACCTCAGCTTGCCCTAGGGCTCAACTCACCTCTCGCAATATGAGTTGATTTTCGAAACATAATAAAAAGGCTCCACTCACTTCTCGCAATATGAGTTGATCTTTTGAAACTTAATTTGAAAAGCAGACTTTGAAAATACCTCGACATGTGATTCGAGGCTCAACTCACCTCTCGCAATATGAGTTGATTTTTTGGGAAACAGAAACTGAAATTACCTCAACGTGTCTTGAGGTTCAACTCACTTCTCGCAATATGAGTTGATTTTTGAAAGACAGAAATTAACATTACCTCAATGTGTCTTGAGGCTCAACTCACCTCTCGCAATATGAGTTGATTTTTGAAAGACAGAAATTGAAATTACCTCAACGTGTCTTGAGGCTCAACTCACCTCTCGCAATATGAGTTGATTTTTTGAAAAACATAAATTGAAATGAGGAATTGAAAAGGTAAATTGAAAATACCTCAGCGTGTCCAGAGGCTCAACTCACCTCTCGCAATATGAGTTGATTTTTTTGAAAACATGAATTTAAATTACCTCAACGTGTCTTGAGGCTCAACTCACCTCTCGCAATATGAGTTGATTTTTGAAACATCAATTGAAAAACCGAATTGAAAGTACCTCAGCGTGTCGAGGCTCAACTCATTTCTCATAATATGAGTTGATTTTTTCCTTGAAATGCATGAATTAAAAACATCAAAATACCAAAAACACGTCCTTTGGTAGAACTCGTGTGTCTTTTCATTTGATTCATCTGCGACTCTCATTCCAGATTTCTTGCTCTGCTGGAGTACTGTATATGCCATGCATGAGGTTATCATGATATGCATATGTTTGTCTTAAATGCTTTTATGCCTACATGATTATGCAGTGCTCCTTAAGCATGTTTGTCGTATGTCCATTTAGCCACGATTGTCGAGGATCCGCATTCATTACTTCGCTCTTGGCTTTCTCTTTAAGCCATGTACCCGCCTTCAGGCTTTACAAGTAATCAACGTTTCTCAGATATCACTCTTTAGCCCCTGGTTGAACTTTATTCTTGCTTTGAGGCTCTTGTGTTTATCAAATTTTCATCCAAGTAATGTTTAACATTTCATTTGTTTAGAGCATGTCATTTCACCATTTATCATGCAAATAAATACATAATGAGGTGCATGAAAAAAAGGTCAAATAGGGACAAAAATGATATCTCATATTCATTTATTTCAAGTGTGGCACACAAAGGAAGTTAACCAATGAGAGTAAAAATGTCAAAAAGAAAGAAAGGATTGTATTCAACGGATACAAATGCTCTAGATATTCAACACATGAACTCTTTCCACGTTCCTCAATCAAGAATCTTTTCGAGTTTGGCTCCTTGTGTAGAAGATTTTGAGCTTTCAAAGATGCTTCAAATACTGTAGTCTCACTGTTTGTCGTACAGTTTAAAACATCTTGCCTTGTAAGCCGAATGTTTGCTTCATTAGAATGCCCTTTCGGGTTTTCATCCTAATCTTTTGTGTTTAATCAAAGCGCCCTTTTCGGGTTTTCACTCTGATCGCTTTTTTTTTTTTTAAGATGCCCTTTTCGGGTTTTCATCTTGACTTTCTTTTTCAAGCATAGTACTTCTTTCACCGCATCCGAGTTCATTTGGATTTGGTAGCTCCTTACCATCCATCTCGGTAAGGATCAAAGCTCCACTGAAAATGCCTTTTTTACGACGTATGGTCCTTCCCAGTTTGGTGCCCATTTTCCTCGCAGGTCCTTTTGTATTGGGAGAATCTTTCTCAGCACGAGTTCTCCTTCATGGAATTCTCTTGGTCGTACTTTCTTGTCATGGGCGCGATCATTCTCTTTTGGTACATCCGCTCGTGACAAATTGCTCTTAGACGCGTTTTTCTTGATGAGGTTCAACCGATCATATCGAGCTCGAACCCATTCTCGCTTCTTCTAACTTTGATTCCATTAAGACTCGCAGAGAGGGGACCTCAACCTCGATAGGTAGCACGACTTCCATTCCATAGACCGAGAGAGAAAGGAGTTGCTCTCAGTAGATGTTCGCATTGGATATGCGATATGCAAACAAAGCAAATGGAAGTTTTCGTGCCAATCTTTATACGTCTCGAGTCATTTTCCCAATGATCCTCTTAATGTTCTTGTTAGTCGCCAATGACCTGTTCATCTTTGGGCGATAAGGAGAAGAATTATGATGCTTTATTTGGAATTGTTCGCACACTTCTTTCATCATCTTATTGTTCAGATTCGTGGCATTATCCGAAATGATTCTTTCGGTGTAAGCCATACCGGCAAATGATTTCCTTTTTCAAAAATCGCAAGCTGCAGATCCTTGTCACATTGGCAAACGGCGGCTTCTATCCATTTTGTGAAGTAATCAATGACCACAAAGATGAATCGATGTCCGTTTGATGCCTTTGGAGAGATTGGCCTATAACGTCCATGCCCCACATAGCAAAAGGCCACGGAGAGGTCATGACATGAAGAGGAGAAGGGGCCACATGAATTTTATCGTAGTAGATTTGGCATTTGTGACATTTTACGGCAAAATTGATGCGATCACTTTCCATTGTCACCAATAATAACCAAGTCTCATGATCTTTCTGGCCATATTGAATCCATTGGCATGTGTTCCGCAGATTCCCTCATGGACCTCTTCAAGTATTTTCCTAGCTTCAACATCATCCACACATCTCAAGAGCATCTGATCCTTTCCTTTTTTGTATAGGATATCCCCATCAAGAACAAATCCCGTTGCCATTCTTCTGATTGTTCTCTTGTCGTTCTCATTCGCTTGTTCGGGATAGCTTCGATTCTTGATATATTCTAGGATATCGTGGAACCATGGACGTCCATCTGCTTCTTTCTCAATGCTACAACAGTGTGCAGGGACCTGATATATACTCATTTTGAGGGGCATTATTTCTGCTTCTTTACTTGCTTTGAACATTGAAGCCAAGGTGGCCAGGGCATCAGCCAGTTGGTTTTCTTCTCGTGGGAAATAGTGAAAAGTTACTTCTTTGAATTTCTTGATCAATTCAGCCACTAAATCATCAGACTTAATCAATTTTGGATCTCTCACTTCCCACTCTCTACGGATTTGGTAAATTACTAGAGCTGAGTCTCCGTACACCTCTAGGATTTTGATGTCTCGATCAATAGCTGCACGAAGCCCCATAATACAAGCCTCATATTCTGCGATATTATTGGTACAAAAGAAGTTCGGTCTTGCGTTGAATGGATAATGATTCCCCTACGGTGATACGAATGGCTCCGATCCCATGCCCCAAAGCATTCGACGCACCATCAAAGCACATCTTCCATGACTTGCTCATTTGATGACTCTGGTTTCATTTACGTGATGCACATTAAGTCTTCGTCAGGAAAATCAAATCTTAAATGCTCATATTCTTACGTTGTTCGAGTTCTTTAGAAAGTCGGCTATTGCGCTTCCTTTTATTGACCGACTTACATAGGCAATGTCATATTTCGAAAGGAGGATCTCGCCATCGGGCCATTCTTCCGATAGTCTGGCGATTCCATCATGTATTTTATTGGGTCCAGTTTTGAAATCAACCATGTCGTATGGTACAACATGTATTGTCTGAGTCTCCGAGCTACCCAAACCAGAGCGCAACAAAATTTTTCAATGGACGAGTACTTTGCCTCATATTCAGTGAACTTTTTGCTGAGGTAGTAGATCGCCTTTTCTTTCTTTCCTGTCTCATCGTGTTGCCCCAGTACGCAACCCATTGAATTTTCGAACACCGTCAAATACAAAATCAAAGGTCTCCCCGGAGTTGGCGGTACTAGCACTGGAGGACTAGACAAATATTGCTTTATCTTATCAAAGGCCACCTGGCATTCCTCATTCCAATCTCCGGGTTATGTTTTGAAGAAGCCGAAAGATTGGGTCGCCTTTAGTTGGTAAGTTGAGCGATAAATCGGGCGATGTAGTTTAATCTCTAAAAATCCTCTAACTTCCTTTTTGCGCTTGTGAGCGGTAACTCTTGAATGGCCTTTATTTTATCTGGATCAACCTCGATACCTCTTTTCATCGACAATGAAGCCTAGCAACTTTCTCGAGGTCGCCCCAAATGTACATTTGTTTGGATTGAGCTTTAATTGAAACTTTCTCACTGTCGAACAACTTCTTCAAGTTTACTACATGTTCTTCTTCCCTCGGGATTTAGCAATCATGTCGTCGACGTAGACCTCTATTTCTTTATGCATCATGTCATGGAATAACGTCACCATGGCTCTCGATATGTTGCCCCAAACATTCTTTAACCCGAATGGCATCACCTTGTAGCGAACGTTCCCCACATTGTTATGAAGGTGGGTTTCTCCATGTCTTTGGGGCCATCTTGATCCGATTATACCCGAGAATCCATCCATGAAAGAAAACAATGAATGCTTTCTTTGTGTTGTCCACCAACGTATCAATATGTGGTAAGGGAAAATTATCCTTTTGGTGGCTCGATTCAAGTCACGGTAGTCCACACACATTCGTACCTTGCCGTCTTTCTTTGGTACCGGGACTATATTAGCCACCCATTCTGGATATTTGGAGGCTTGTAGGAAACCAGCGTCAAATTGCTTCTTGACCTCCTCTTTATTTTCAGTGACATTCGGGTCTCATCCGTCTTAATTTTTTTGGATGGGCTTGCATTCGCCTCAATGGGAGCTTATGGACTACTAAATTTTCATCTAGCCCTGGCATGTCCTGGTATGACCATGCGAAAACATCTTTGTATTCGCGAAGTAGAGCGATCAAATTATGCCTAGTGCTTTCTGAAATAGAAGTCCCAATCTTCACTTCTTGTTTCCTTTCTTGATTGCCCAAGTTTATTGTTTCCACAGATTCTTCATGAGGCAAAATCTGTTTATCCTCTTGTTCCACCATTCTTAACAATTCAGAGACGCGAGCGTAATCTTGACATTTTCTTGGCTTCAAATTCCCCTAAGCAAACAAACTTTCTCAAAATCAATTTCAGGACTCAGAAGCGGGTTTGTTCATGTCATCGATATCCGAGCACACGAAAGTTGAATGGAAAAGGAAGCTATAGAGGGTATCCAAGTATTGGAATCAACAAAGGAATGTTATGGCATGGAATGTGGCAAATGTGAATGTGGGCTATGAAATGAGAAAATGATTATGAAATTAGCGATAATGCGAAAAAATCGTGACAAAATGCATCTTCATTGATATTCATTTAAATGATAAAGAGCGAATGCACGCGCTTTTAAAAGAATTCTATTATATCTAAAGACATAATAGAAAGTTAATGTTTGGCATTACTCTGAAGACTTATAAACTACAAGAAGCTCCTCGGAAGTCCAATTGTTTAACATGAAACCAGGAGGGCAAGGGCGTATCCTCGAGACATCTTTACTTGTACCAGCCCCTTTGTCAATGACATTTATGCTGACATTCTGAAAACCCCTTTCAATTATCCTCAGCATGTTTCGTGGATCGTCTTGTCCAGGGTATATCATTCCCGCAGACGTAAATGTTTTTGACAAAGGAGGGTATTCTATGGGCTCCCATTCGGTTCTCGGCCCAAAGTTCTTGCAATCCTTCTTTCCTGATCTTTCTTCCACTGTCTTCTCCTTTGACGCATGTCAGGCTGGAATCCCAAACCGTATCGAGCCTTGTGCTGCACTGGCTTTAAAGCCCTAACTATTCCTTGCAGATGTCTGCCTAAACCTCTTCTTGCTCGAGCTCCTCTTCCTACGGTCAACTTGACACCCATTCTGGTATTTCTCGACAGTTTCCGGCACTGGAATTCTGTTTCCCTCAGCAACGAAAGTGGCATTCACAAATTCAAGGGACCGGAAGGAACACTCCCGCTGCGTCTTTGTTCGCTTCCAAATACGGTGCATCAGCAGGATCTGAGATGCGACAATATCTTCTTCTCCTTCGACGGTGACGAGATACCGTCCATGATAAATTTTATTTTTGGTGGAGGGATGACGGGACCGCGCTCAAGCCAGAATGGATCCGTGGTCTCCCAAAAGGCGCTTATACGATGGCGTAATGTCCATGACTTGGAACTCAACATCATAAATGTAAGGGCCCACTTCTAAAGGGATCTCAATCTTTCCCATAACTTCACGCCGTCGTCCGTCGAATGCCCTACTGTGGAATGGCGGGGGCCTTAAGTAGGACAAATCTATCGGTATTCGGAAAGTGTGGCCAATGGCATAACATTTAATGCTGACCCATTATCGATGAGCACGTTCGGTATTATGTAGCCCTTGCAGCGAGTCGTGATATGCAGCGCTTTCACCGATCCTCTACCGTTTGGCGGTATCTCATCATCACTAAAAGAGATGAAATTGTCCGCATTCAAATTGTTTACCCACCTATCAAGCTTTTCAACGGATATGTTATTAGCCACATAAGCTTGATTTAACACCTTCAATAAAGCATTAGGTGTGGCTCTCGAATTTATGATGAGAGATAAAACTAAGATTCGTGTACGGTCGCTTACTCAATTGTTCCACCACACTATACTCATCGTGCTTGATAAACTTCAAGAATTCTTGAGCTTCTTCCTCATCCATGTGCTTTTTGGTTTCTTATACGGTGGAATTTCTTGCTCGACTTCCACGTGCATCATCGCTTTCCTTTTTGCTTCAAATCGCTACTTTTCTTTGTCGGTTCAATTTCTTTAGAATAGCATCTCCCATCTGCGGGTGAAGTGACCCACTTCCCGACGCGCTTCGATTGCTTATGGCTTCGGTTTTTCACTTTCGTGTGTTACGATGTTGACATCGTATTTCCAAAATACCGCATTGTCATTTTTGTAAGGAAAAGGAGATGGTATTTCAATGATCATCTTTGGTTTCACCGGCTCCCTCTTCACGTCATAGTAAATCACCAATGGTCGATCATTTATAAGGGGACTCGATGATTGATTGTCGAGGCACATATTTCTCCACTATCGGCCTCTTGCTTTACAAAAATCCCTATCTCCTTGTTATCCATCATACTTTGTAACAATCTTTCGAATTCATCACAGGGTGAATGTCGTGTCCTTCGACGCCATGGAACTCGCAAAAAGCGTGACTCTTTGCATCCCTTCCTTCGAATACTCGTTAAAAAGGACGAGTAGCCCTTTTTCAACTAGCACCTCCCGCATTTCTGCAGAGGTGTTCTTATGAGATACCCATCTTTTACTTCGTCGTTTATCCTCCTCTCCCTCTGCACTCACATTTCCTTCGGTGTGGTTTGGGAATGGATTCCAGCACTGCATCGCCAGTACCATCAAATCGCAAGATGCCCGCGTCGATGAGCCATTGAACTCTCCTTTTGAAAGCAAAGGCGATTCTCTGTAGAATGCCCTTGATTCCCGGCATGATATGCACAACTAGCATTTGGATCGTACCATTTGGGTATGGAGGTTTAAGGGGTACCATGTAGTGGGGAGAGATCAGTTGTTTCTCCAAAAGTTTTGGGTACAATTCCCCATACGACATGTGGATGGGAGTAAATCATGATCTCTCGGTATTAGGCCTCGCTGGTCTTGGCTCATTTCTCGAGTTGGTTTTGAGTACAGTGCAGTGTTTTGTGAGAAAGTGGTGGCAGGTCTTTGGTTGTTCATAGCGTATACGGGGTAGGAAGGAGGTGGTGTTTGGTAGTAAGGGGTTTGAGGAGGATAATAGAAATTTAGAGGTGGAAAATTTCGGGGTCGGGGTTGGTTAGGATATGAGTTAGAGGCATAGCGGTTTCCCATCCCGACCATGTGGGTTTCTGGTTCCTTCTTTTTCATAGTATTTGCCTTTTGAACCTTTCGAACCTTCCATTCTACCGCTCTTCTTAACGGCGTTTCTATGAGCTCCCCCGGATATTACAATATCTCGCAAACTCCTTCGTGGCACTTCCCACTAGTTTGTCATAAAAACAGCGCTTTTAAGGTGTTGATAAAGAGAACGGTTATCTCCGTTTTTGTTAGTGGAGGTTCCACTTGGGCTGAGACGTCTCTCCATCTCTGCGCATACTGTCTAAAGGTTTCTGACGGCTTTTTCTCCATCATTTGTAAGGTCATCCGGTCTGGCACCATGTCTGATACGTGCTTGTATTGTTCGCAGAATGCAGATGCCAAGTCTTTCCAGGATCTAATCTTTTCCCTGCTGAGCTGGTTGTACCAACGGAGGGCTGACCCTGTTAGACTATCTTGGAAGCAATGTATAAGTAACTTATCATCGTTCACGTAGCCAGTCATTTTTCGACAGAACATAATGAGATGTGCTTTTGGGCACCTGGTCCCATCATACTTCTCAAAATCAGGCGCCTTGAACTTCGGAGGCAAAATTAGATCAGTGCACGAGGTGAGTTCCTTGGCACCTAGCGCAGAGAAGACCTCAAAGTGCTTTCTATTGCTTTGAGTCTTTCCTCTAGACTCCTATATTTCGCGTCATGGTTATCCAATTTCAATTTGGCCACTACTGCGGGGTCATCCAGATCACGGAACTAGGAGATCGCAGGATCGCCCCTGGGTTCGACGCGAATATTCCCGCCCCAAATTAGTGGGTGGAGCAGGTGGCATAGGTCGATGTTCCAAGCCCGCGGGTTCTCCTTGAGCATACCCTCTCTGTGTTGTATATACGGGTGGTGGAGTGAATCCCGGAGGATAGAGTGGATCCTGATCGTGGTGAATTCTCGATTGAGGTTCCATAACATCGGGGTTCTGCATGGGTCCCTTTCCCTTGACCAAAGTTGTCATCATCTCCATAATTTTGGCCATCTGATCTCTTTGCTCGAGTGAATCCTCTCGAGATCTTACCATTAGATCTCTCGTCTCTTGTTGCGATTTAGCCAGTTGCTCTTGTAATTCTTTTTGAGCCCTTTCCATCCTTTCGATTCTCTCATTGAACTCAGCTTCCATTGCCCTAGTTTGTCGACGCGTTCTGTATAAATGTCGTGATTCCAGTCTTAAAGTCTTGCAACTGCGGATTATATGGCTCTTTTAGTTTCGGTGGATGATTATGGTGATATGTACATGCGATGAATGAATGAATGAGTGTATGAATGAATGAATGTCCAAAGAAATAAATGATGCATAAATATTAGTTATGAGTAAATATGCAAGAATTTGGTGTTGATTTCAAGATAGCCTCATATGTAGGCATTTCATTTATCAGAAGAGTACGTTACAAAAAGTTTTCATTTTTCCCAACAAGATTACACAAATTTCCTAGCCACATTGCCTTGTTTCTTCACTTGCTCTAAAAACTCGATATACTCGATCTTTGGCTCGGAGGAATTGGCAATCGAGAACTTGGCTTCATCCGATAATTGAACAACTTGCATAGCGCGCATGGTAATTTCATTGATCGGGAAGTTGAGTTGCATTTCTCTTTCTTGGAGAGTTCCTTCATGCGCGTGCATGTCCCTATCGTATTGATCGTTCTTTTCTTCTAGAGCTTTCAGGAGGTCATCTAATTGTTGTTGACGAGATTGTAGCATATTTTCTAAATCTCGTACTCTCCTTTTAATTCTTGATATTCAGATCGACTATTCGCAAATTCTGCGGTCACTATTTCATACTCGGCATTCTTCCTTCTTAACTCTATTTGCAGCATGCGCCTTTTCCCTCTTCTTTCTTTGCTTTTCCTTCCAAAACTCCATTCCTCCTTTGATGTTGCTAATTTCTTCTTTCCACTTAGTTTGTTGACTTGCCCAATCCACTATTCTTTATAGTGCTTCTTAATTTCTTGTTTTCCAAATGAAGGTCCCTTAAGTCGTTTCTCACGATCTCGGCCTCCCTTTGTACTTTTGATTCTGGACCTTTCAACTTGAGCTTCAATCTTCAACTGATAGTTTTCTTCTTGAAGGGTACTGAGGTCCCTAGACATCTTAGCTTTTTCTCGCTCGAATTCTTGTCTAGCGATGTCCAACTCAGACGGTATTTCCTCCAAAAAGGGGTTCTGGGCAGTGCAATTTGTTGATGAGATTTGCTGACTATTTACCCGTTGCTTTCTCCATTTGTCATAGTCTTGGGTAGGGTATCAAGATACAAGGCTAATTCCATGAAATGAATTTCATTCCAAGACTTTGCAGTGTCTCGGACTTTCTTCATATATCCTTCACCCATGAAAGCGAACTCGGACTGCACTAGCCCTCCGGTTGCTGGTATAAATTGTCGCGAAGAAAATTGCCTTTGGACTAATAGCGGAGCATATCCAACTCCTCCCCATAACCCGAGTAAAGGTACCCAATCTTGGCTTCCACATTTGTATAGCAAAACTGAAGGACGGATCCAGGGTGCTCTCCACGTTATATCCTCGTGCGAAGATTCTCAAACACCGATACCCAATGTTGCTCGGTGATTTCTTTGGCCACTCTTTCTTGAGGTAAGCTTCTAGCGGGGCGAATGTTTTTGAAAACATGTGGAATGGAGTGCGCTCTACTTTCCAAAAATGACTCAAAATCCAAACGTTGAGCAGCTGTGCACATCCGATAAATCGTCCCTTTCCAACCCTTCGGACAGTACTCAAGGACACGAATGTCTCGGCTAAGATAGTCGGGACAGGTTGACTCCTTGTTTTAGCCTTTCAAGAAATCAAACATGCGACCTCAATATGTCCGAGAACTCTCGGAAAATGACCAAACCGTAAATGGCCAAGGCGAATAGATTAACTCTCTTCAATATGTCCGGATGACTCGTAACCGATTCTCGTAGGCTAGACCATGGAATGCAAACTGTTTCATTCTTCTTTTTATTTGTTTCTCGCCCATGCATCGTCATATGTCATGCGAGTCTTACTAATTTTTTCCTAAAGGTCAATGGCTTAGGCTCCTTCATGTATATCTTGCCGAATTGCACATTGTCGATGCGGAGTAAAGCAGCATACTCTTCTATGGTTGGAGTCATGTCCTCTTGATTGAATGTAAAGCACTGATAAGCCGGGTCCCAGAATCGAACCATGGCTTGAATCAACTGTTCATCTACACGGATGGTGATTAAGTGAGCTATATCTCCATACCTCTCGGTGAAAATGCCCCTAGTGTCTGAATCCCATTGGTTCCAAACTCGCACCAAATCCTCAAGGTTATTTTGGCGGACATTCACAGTTGTATGTTCGGGCAAATTGGCAACACTCCCTTCCACTAGGCTGTCCCCCTTTTCTCTCTGAGTTTTTAGAGACCAGTCTCGAACCACGGCATTTTTCTCGATTATTTGTGTAATTGACTCCTCCATCAGAAACCCGTTCTTTGGCAACTATCCTTTAATCAACACCTTCCTAATGCGATGCCTATGATGCATGACGAAAATAAAAATAACAACAAACAAACTTGGTTAGCAACACAACACAAATATAATTTGAGAAACAAATTAAACTACTCAACCCATAAATAGTGTAAATGAAAGGCAAAAGGCATTTCCCCGTGTACTTATTTTGGTGGCTATAAGCGGACAGAGGCTCGGCATGGCTCTAATTGGATAGCTCGTATGGTTCATTACATGCGATTTTGGTTCTAGATAGGTACTCGAATTGCCCGTACTATCATCTGCTAAGATTAGTACGGAACCTCGGTCATAGCCCATCACAGGCTCACGAGTTCAATTCGAGGGATTACATTTACTTATGCCTATGCGGAGGGACAAGTTAACTCACGAAAGCATAAGTCATATGTAACCCGAAAGTATTCACTAGCCTTGTGCGGAGGGACGAGTTAACTCACGAAGGGGTAGCGATTACTTTCACTTAAACGGACGAGGCCGGGTATAGAGCTCATGTTATGCAAAATGCAAAATTACGGTGTGTGTGGGAGAAACTCATAAACATCTTTATTTAAAAGCTAAACCAAAAAGAACCATAAAAATTTAAAAATTTGAAAAACAAAGCGGCAAAAACGAGTTTAGAAAAAATATTTACAACATGATGCAAATGTATGGCCTTTTGAAAACGAGATTTTCGGATCACGACCAAATATTTTCTTGAACAAGGAAATTTGAAAATTTTGACAAAACGTGTTTAATTCGACCTCGACTCTCGAAAACTGTCCCCAGTGGAGTCGCCAGCTGTAGCGACGTAAAAATTGGTGGATTCGGGTCGCTAAATTGTGGCGATTTATTAGAAAACTGGAAATTGAAATGTGGTTTTAAAAATAAACCGGGAGTCGCCACCGATCTTTTTTCTAGGTGTGATCGGACACCTATTAGATTTTTCTTTAAAAATAAAAGGCTAGGTTTAGGTTTACGTTAAAATCCAGAGAAAAATTAGGGTTCGGGAGTCGGTTACGCGCGAGGAAGGTATTAGCACCCTCGCGACGCCCAAAATTGGTATCTTATAAACACGCGATGTCTTAATTTTCAAAAATACGAGTTCAATATAAAATTTAGGCGTGATCCGATTAAAGGAAGAAATTTTCAATATTTTTGATTTTTTTCTCGAGAAGGGTATACCGATTTGACACGAGCTTAAAAATTCCACCCAACATAGCGATGGAACTTACGGCTTAATGTTACATCGATACATTGCCTCACTTATTTCAAAAACACAAGAATAAAATTTTCGAAATAATGCTAAGCAAATTGATGTGAAATAAAGAGAAATAAACGAGCTGGAAATATATCGAAACGACCAACGAGTATGACAATAATATAAGGAAAGAATAATAATACATGCAAAATTAAATATAAATGATAGTATCATACGCTGAGGAAACAATAAATATGCGTATATATAAAATGATATTAGGAGTATATACGTAATGTATGTGAGAAAAATATATACATCGTATATTTAATATGAACATATACAATATACATATATAATAACATACATGAAATAGTAAAAACATAACTAATAATATATAAAAGGATATATATACACATACATAAGAAAAGTATGAATGGTAAAGAAGTATGCAATAAATAATATTAAAAATATATATGTATAATATATAAATATATAAATATATATATACATATATTAGAAATAATAATATATGAAAAGAAAACCGTTAGTGTTTCATAAATAAATACATGCATATACGTATATATAAATATATAAACAATAGTATCAAGAATATACAATACAATATTAGAAATGTGTACATAATAGTATAAAATGTGACAAATAAGATTAAAATGTATCATAATATATGTGAGATATAATATTAAAAACTTATATACATATTGTATGTGCAAAATACACATAATATTAAAACATTTACATAGTATGTACATATTAGAAATAAATTACTACTAATAATAATAATACTAGAAATATAATGAAATATATAAAAACAAGTATAGTATAATAGTATAAAATGATTAAGATAGTACTATATAAATGTACGAATATATATACATATATATAATATACATATATTAATAATAATAATGATAAACTAGAAATAACAATTATTAATAATAATAATACTTTAAAGTAATCAATATATTAATAAAATAATAATGATAATATTAATAATATGTGAAAAAAAAAATAAATAAAAAAAAGGACGAAATCGGAATGAGAACAGAATTTTAGGGCGAATTTAAAAGGAAAACAAAAATAAAGGGGCTATTTGAACACGCGAGAAAACAGTGGGGACCAAAAGCGCAATATTCCCGTTTATCTAAACACTGCGTAGCAAGGAGGGACCAGATCGTGAATCAATAAATACTTCGGGGCTAAATTTAAAATCGAAACAGTACTTAATTGTAAAAATATGAAAATGCGGAAAGACTGCAAGAACAATTATCCCAATCAGCATAAACACGCGGATCCCATCCGCAATGGATCGGGTCGACCCGCTCCACCCAAAGCAGCGCCGCTTTGCGCGCTGGGGTTCCAGACCTAAACGGTACCGTTTTCCGGGTACTATAAAAGCAAATTTTTTTGTTAAAAAAACATTTGTCATTTCGTAAGAAAAAAATGCTTTCTCTTTCTCCAAATTTCTCAGTAGAAGCCAAAGTTCGGCGAGGACCCCCTCGTCGACGACGACCACCGTCGTACCTGCAGACGCACACAATGAGCTCAAAACCCCCTCTTTCGGCCGATTCAAAAACTAGGTGAGTTTTTTACGATTTTTGTACGATATTTTGATGTATTTGAGTATGTATGCAACAGATCTAGAACTAAAAAATAAGGAAAATAAAAGACCTTAATGACTCGAATCTGGATCTGATCTCCCTGTTCTGTTTTCGATTTCTTTTGTTTCTAAATCTAAGCTCTTTTTTATTCTTTTTGTATCAACTCCCTCACCTTTTACAAGGCTGCAAACCGGTTTATATAGCCCCTCCCTTTTTTTACAAAATTTTTCTGAATCAGCTTTTTATAGCCCTTTTTTTTTTGTTTACAACTTGTTTTTCTCTCTTTCTGTTGCGTGTCTGCCTTTTCCCTTGTTTTTGCAGGAGATGGCCAGTGGAGCAGGTGCTGAGTGGATGGTGGCAGAGGCATGGGGCGCAGAGGGCAGGTGGGTTGAAGGTCAAAGGGTTCGGCGCCCAAGCAGGTTAGGGTTTCAGTTTCTGAAACCCTAGGTCAATATTTGGGCTTCTTGGGCCTTATGTGTTTGGGCTTCGGGTTTTAATGGATTAAGGTTTTTGGGTAGTGGGGTTAAATGTATGGAGTTTAAGTTAATTGTTATTTGGGCTGATTAGGTCTGGTATTTTAAGTTGGTGGGTAGGGTTATTTTGTATCTGGGTTTTTATTTTGTAAATGAAGTTGGGCCGAAATTGGCCTTGTACACGGTGGAACATTATGAAGGGGTTGAAGATCAATTCATTGCTCATTAAGATTTAAAGTAAGCTGAAACTGTTGCCAATGGTGTTTCTGACATCCACCAAGCATCAAGGCTTTTTCCACGACAACCAGTGTAGACCCCCATGGGGACTGATTCCGAAGCTGTCTCAACTCTCACCCGCTACTACCTTGATTCGGCACCAGTGTCTAAGTAACCTAACCTGTGACTTGCGGGAGTAAAATTTTCCTACTTTCATAGAATTTGAACAAGTCCGAAAATTTTCAACCTAAATAATTATTGAAAATTCTGGAGGTTTTGGAAGGTGGAAATTAACTTATTTAAAGACCAACCAATAGCAACTAGTTTTCTGCTAAAATTTGATTACCAACAGATTATTGATACTGATGCTCGAAAGCTTAGTATGTAATGGATTGTGTAGGCTACTGCTTGTTCAATTGAAATTAGTCATTTGTATTCATTTTTAAAATTACAAAATAATCGAAGTTTATACCATGGCTCGCAAAAGAGGTTTAATATTAAAATTCCTATTGTTACTTCTGCATATATTTTGGTAGGCTCAAAGTCAGACAACTTTTATAAAAGTAAAAATTAAATCGTAATTTTTATTATGATAAAAATGTAATTTTTAAAAAATCAAATTAAAATTTTATCATTTTTAAGGGTCAAAATGTAATTTTATTTTTATTAATTTAAAATTTTTAAATTTTTAAAACATCAAAATAGAAAATTTTCCGGGTCGTGTATTCGAGATGGTACGTTATTAGGTTGTGTTGTCTGTTTCGGGTTATTTTGCATGAATTGGTTATAGGAATATGATGATAAGGTTACAAACACACTGTAATAATAAAATAGATTGATTAAGGAATTGGGATTAAGAAAAAAGAGCGCCCAAAGCTGAGAAACATAGAATTTGTCGAAAAAACTAGGAATCATGGAAACGGGGAAAGGAGTTATTGCTTCAAGGGAGAGTTCGAGGAAATCTATGGAAAGGCCGTACAAAGTGATAAGGATGAGAAAGTTGGGGACTTGAGTAAAAGGTGCTACACCTGTTGCGGCGTCTAGAGCTTATGATAGGCGGTTTTTACCTACGTGGACTGTCGGCTAAGCTGAATTTTTCCGACCGTTTGGCAGGGGAGAAAATTGGTGGCGCCTCATTCAATGGTGGTTTGTCGGCGGCTTCTGTTTATATAAAGGCTATTTAAGTTGGTGCTAACTAACTAGAGTTGATGCTCTTGAGGCAGCTCATCATCAACACCGCCACTTCCGCTAGTAGGGCCACCGTCAACAACTCAACATGGTCACGATTATAATCCCAGTTCTCTAGCTCTGGGCGAGGAAGGGAAGGGAGGGGACAGTCGCTAACATGCACAGTGAACTTGCGCCACAATGGGGTTTGGGGTTATCAAACTTAATGTTAAATTTTCAGTACTAAATTTTATTAGTATTAAATTTATGTCAATAAAAAATAAATACTGAATATCTTTATTTTTTGTACACATATTGAATATATTTATATTGTCATGTATCTTAATTTTTAAAAATTATTTAATTCATAACTTTAATCTTAGATATAATATTTTAGATTATTTTTAGAATACTATGAATATTTTAATGTTTAAAAATAATTTTTTTATTTCAAATATAAAAATTTTAAAAATAGCATTTTCAACGTGATGTGATAATTACTTATTTATACTTTATTTATGGAACATTTTAAAACAATTTTCGAGAAATGACTTATCAAAAAAGATTAAGTTTTTGAAAAATTAAATATTTTCTAATAAAATCAATTTTTAAATTCTTTTTATACAAAATTTTAAAAATTATTTTTAATGAAACAAACATAATATAAATTATATTGTTAAGAAAAATTATCAAAGCTTTGCATTTGACAACCAAAATTTACCTTACAATGACTATATTATTTTATACATGCCTAATAATAAATAAGATTAAATTTGAAGTTTCATGTATAAGTTTAGATGGTGACGTATTTGAACTTGAAAGGATAAATGAAACTAAGAAGGATATAAACAAATAATCATGTTTATATTATTAAAATATTTACATTTATATTATAATTTTTTATTAAATATTTATAAATCATAAATCATATATATTTATATACTTAATATAACAAAGTGCATACTAAATTTATGACAAGTGACACTTTTTCATTTTTTATATTTATATTTATATTTATTTTTTAATTATTCATTAAATTCGTTTTTTAATAAAATTAATTTATTGATGTATCATTAGAATTTTAAATAAAAATAATTCAAAATAATTTATCCTTTAAAAAACTTTATTTTCTTTAATATTTCTAAAAAGTTAAAAAAGAAAGAGAATATAAGTCTATAAAGAAAATTTTAAAAGTAAATATTTTTAATTAGTTAATTAAAAATTAATAGTGTTTAAAAAATATCAGAATGAAATATTAGATTTTATAAGATTTCATAGTTCTAAAAAAATTAAAATATGACAATGTTTAAAAATTTTATTAAAAAGTTTTAATTTTAATACAAAATTTAAAAATATAAAAAATACTACTAAAAAAAATTATTTAATTAGTCATTTGATTTTTTAACATTTATATGTATTTTAATTTTTTACAAATACTATTAAAAATTTTAAAAACAAAAATTAATATTATTTAAAAACATTATTAAAAAATAAAAAATTATATGAAATTTAAAAAATCCTAAATCCTAAGACAATCTATAAAAATATATTTTCCCTAAAAAAATCAATAAAAATATATTTGAAATGAAGTTTAAATATTTTAAACTAATATATTTTAAAAATTATATTTACTAGTTACATATTTTTTATATTTCCCCTAACATATTATTATTTGCGAGAATTGAAGATTTATTTGAGTAGTTAGCCTTCTAACAAAATGAGCTATACTTAGAGCAATGCAGAACTATTGAACAGTATAATATCACTTATTCAAGTATTTATTTATAAAATAAAATATTTGTATCCTTTTATTTTATATTCAAGTATTTATTTTGCATCTTTCATTATAATATGATTTATTAATTTTAATTTTTTTTATAGAATAATACATGTTGATACACAATATCAATGGAAGTAGAGGGGATGGTGGTGATTGGTTCACCCATCTTAGAGTCGATAGTCGTACAAGTAAAAGAATCCAAGATGGATGCTTAACATATTAGGGTTTTAGAAAAAAAGATAGTCCCCTACAATGTTGATAATATAATTATTTATTGGTAAATTAGGGCTCTTACCCGATATATTACTTAGTGGGCCCTGAGTGGTTCAATAGAGGTTCCAACTGGATCCCAATTGAAATAACATTATAACAATAGTCCCTTATAGTTGAGAGATTTTTGATGATTTTTATATATTAATAATAGTGTTAATTAAGTTGGTTCACATTTTTTTTTCATTTATAAAATATATTTAAGGTGCTATTATTAATTAATTTCTAATAATTTTTGTTGTATTTTATTTTCAAACAATTTTAAATACGGATATAATTATTAGATAATAAAACTTTTTAAACTCTAGAAGCAAAATTAATTTTTTTGGGGCTGGAAATAGAGGCTTAATCGAGCCTAAACTCTTTCTTGTTCCAGTGGTCTCGAGAACGCTGGGAGGTTGATAAAAGACGCATAAGCCACTTGTTGTAGCCCTTCCAAGTCTCGCCATTAAATCGGCAGTCCTATTCTGTTCACGGCTTATATGTTTGGAAGTTAATTGCCAATTCCTGCTGTGCATCACCTGGATTTGTCGTAGTTCGGACAGTCTATTCCTTGAAGCATAGCTACTGCAATGGATCAGAGGAGCATTGTCTCTCTCCACCTCCATCTTCCAGTAACCCTTGTCCCAAGCCAATGCCAATCTAAGTCCCTCAAGAAGCGCAGAAGCTTCTGCCTGAAAAACGGTGGTAAACCCCAATCGTGTCACAGAACCAAAGAATCCAATCACCATTTGTGTCCCTTAGCAACCCCTTCAATAGCTGAGTTTCCTGCTACTAAATTAACAAAGCCATCCGAATTTAACTTAATCCAATCCGATCTAGGAGGTCTCCAGCACCTGTTGTGATCAGAATAAAAAGTAGTCCACTGCATCTTAGTCGAACGCTTCTTGCCCATTTTCCCTTCCAACAATGGCTCTCTTTTATCCCAAGCCTGAATCTGTAATGGATCTCTGAGCAAAAGCCGAAGGCATTGCCTGAATCTTTGGGGTACCTGACATTTCCATACTAACTCTGAAAACCGCATTCAACTCCCGTAGTAACCTTTTAAGTGTCCCAAGTAGATAACAAACCCTTACTAGTCCAAGTCCATGCAATTCTTTCAGTCCCTGCCTTATCTGAGGGTGGTAAAATACCATCAATGCTTGTCAAAATGTTCCGAGGTAGAATCATTTCTAACTATTGCAATTTTAAATATTTATTAATTCTAAACTAGTATCAGAAATCCCAATTCATTAACTAAATATCTCAATTCAATATCTATTGGAATAAATTTTATATATGTTTAAAGATTCAAATCTTAGCATGCAAATTGGCTATCCTATTTCAATTTACAACAATCAAAATAAAGCAAATGAAAGCAATATTCGTAGTGCCTATTTAATCACTGTTTTTGCATCGTTTAAATTCACCGGAAAGCTTGTAGCTTACTATAGCAAATCAAGGGCAGTGGAGATTTTGAAACCTCAACAAGCGAAAATTCAGATATAAATGAATCAGACTGCGAAATTTCACGCGCGTAAAAGATAACTCTCCCTAACATGTTTTGCTTCTAAAGCAGTTTCTGGAATTGGTATTACTACGTTCGGTTAAGTTGACAACAAATAGGCATCGAAACATTAACAAGAAACAGATACAAATTTTAAAATTTTAGAAATTGTTCGGTAATTCGTAGAAGTGAAATTAGCAAAAGAATTCTCACGAAACAAACAATAAAGGAAAGCAAGAAAAAGTGACTGGATAAGGTTACAAACCGAAACGGAATTGGCGGTGCTAGCGGTCACCACGGAAGCGGATGACCTGCAAGAACCAGCGCCGGCGTTAAAGTGAATTAGAGAAATAGGAGGAGGTGGACGGGGCGAAAGGTGAGCTGGCAAGTCATGCCGTGGAGGTGGAGGTGGTGCGTAGGCGCGTCAAGGAGAAGGAATCCGTACGGAGAACTAAATCCCTTCATAATCCGTCTTTTTTGGTGAGGGAATGTCGGGACATATTAAATATGGATTTTTTTTTTATTTTTAAGTGTTTTATATAAACAAATAAAATTTTAAATTACATGTTTTCTAAAAATAAAAATAAAAGTTTTTAAATTACATGTTGAAATAATGTAACAATGTAATTTTATTAGAAAAATAATTTTTTAAAAAAAAGTCTCACAAAAATATTTACCTTTGATTTTGTTTCTTAAAAAAGTTTTGTTTCTTAAATTAGAATATAATTCTTGAACAAAATTCCATGTAAGAAATTCTTTTATAATATAAAAGGTTACCCTTATTGAGAAAAAAATAAAGAGCTAGGTTTTTTTGATATTATAATCTACAAAAATCAATACGAAGCATTCTCTTAATTTAATTCACAACCACACTAATCTACTAAACAAATCGTATAAATAATTTTGTCCAATTATTCATCACCAAATATATTCGATTACCACATTTTAAATAATTTATTGAACTGAAACTGAAGTAAATTAAATATATTTAATTAATTATGATTCAAATAAGTTGCAATAAAATTTTAATTTCTTGAAATTGTTTTCGATCCAATTTTTTTATCAAAAATTAATAATTAATTTTAATTATAGACAAAAGATTCTCCTCGCGTTTACCCAAAAAGGGCAAAAAAAAGGTGTCAAAGCGCCTCACATGGGAACTAAATCAGAAACGGACCCACAAAGAGATGATAAAATAATCAACGGTCAGGATCTCATCAAACAAATAAAATAATAATAAAATTAGGGTTAGACAGTTGTAGGCCCCACCTACTTTCCTTTAGTATATAATCTCCCTGTCTCTTACCATTCCTGTGCGGTGCCGTTCGTGCTGCCCAAAAGCTAAAAATAAAATTTCTTTTAACAAAAACGTTGTATTTTCTCTTCTTTTTCTTCCTTTTATTTTTTTTTAAAAAAACAGCGTTATTTTCCGTTTTATATTCATTTTATTTTTGTCCAAAAAATTTTTAAAAGGAAATTAAAAAACTTATTCAGGTTTTTTCGTGTTATTGTTTTATCGTCGTCCTTCACAGTCAGTTTTTGAAGAAAAAACTCGGAAGGAAAAAAAAAACCCAAAAAAGAGCGAAAGGAAACGGAAGGAGGTAATGGCGGAGGTTCAAGTGCAAGCTGAGGTGGCTCCGGTGGCTGCGACGTCGTCGCCGCCGCCACAGCAGCAGCAGGTTGTGAACGGGGTGGCGAGTAATAATGGTGTTAGTGTGACTACGTCGTTGTATGTCGGGGATCTTGATCTGAGTGTAACGGAATCTCATCTTTACGATTTGTTTAGCCCACTGGGAACGGTGGTTTCGCTTAGGGTTTGCAAAGACTCGAGGACCCGCCGCTCTCTTGGTTATGGTTACGTTAATTACAGCAACACACATGAAGGTTACCTTTGCATTTCGTTACTATTTGGTTTATTTCTCTGTTTGTTTGTTTCATATTTCGTTGCTTTTATTATTATAATAATAATAATAGAAGCAATATTATGTGACACGTCACTGAAAATGAATGAATCATTAAATTTTATGAATCATTAAAATTTATGGATATTGTTTACAAAAGCTTATACGAATGTTATTGTACCAAAACAAATGGTTTTTGCTTCATTATTATTCATTGAAATGGATTTAGAGTTATAAAACATGGTGCAAGATGATGAATGCTTTATTTGGTTTTAACTTTTAAGTTATATGTATTGCGGACAATCTTCTGTTGAAGCACTGCCTTGGGGAAACGAAACGTGTTAGTTTTAAGTACTAGTGGCTATTGTATTTTGGAGTATGGCTCGATTGTGTGTGATAGAATTTAGAAAAAGGATGAATTAAAATGAAAATTGGAAATTAGTAGGTCTATTGTCCCTCACATTCCCCCCCCAAAACTTGTCTTGCTGTTTTGGTCCGGCTAAGTTGGAAGAGATTTAAGATAGATTATATACGGTTGGCAGAAATTCGGTTCTGACATAGCACAAGAGAGCGTTTTGCTTGATAGTGAGACTTACCATCAAATTTGAAACCGAACAAGCTGTTAGAACTAATAGCCATTCAATTGGTTACTATGTTGTAAACCTTGTTCTGTGTTACAATATCAATCTGCATATGTTTTCTTAGTAGTTAATGATTAGCTGATGACCGCAGAGCAATAGTCTTATTTCTTTTATCAGTGTATTGAGTATAAGGTGTTGTGGGAGGAGAACTGAATATGTATTGGTTCTCGACTTGTTTCTTCCTGATTGCTTGTGGCTTCATTACTCATCCTTGCTTACTTTGCAATTCTTTCTGACAATCCTGTATGCTGAACAATCAATTTTCTACTTCTAGTCCTTTCAATCTTCATGGACCTAATGGAAATATATATATTTACTTCACCACAAGAACATCTATGTTAGCTGATACCTTTCCGTGTGTCTTATTGTTCATGACAGCTGCACGGGCATTGGAGGTACTGAATTTCACTCTTCTTAATGGCAAGCCAATTAGGATAATGTATTCTAACAGGGATCCTACTGTCCGAAGAACTGGGGCAGGAAATATTTTTATCAAGGTACTTCTGTTCTCCAATGTCTCTGATGATATTTTCTTGAACCCTGTTATATCAGATGCTTAACTTTCTTTTATCTTCTGATTGATTCTGATTCTTTATCTCTTTTTCTTGAAAGAATTTGGACAAGACAATTGACAACAAAGCTCTGCATGACACATTCTCTACGTTTGGGAATATTCTATCTTGCAAGATAGCCACTGATAATACTGGCCAGTCAAAAGGATATGGGTTTGTGCAATTTGATAATGACGAGTCTGCCAAAAATGCAATTGTTAAGCTCAATGGTATGCTACTTAATGACAAACAAGTTTTTGTTGGGCCCTTCCTTCGTAAACAAGAAAGAGAGTCATCCATAGGCAAGGCAAAGTTTAACAACGTCTATGTAAAGAATCTATCAGAGTCAACAACTGATGAGGATTTAAAGAATGTATTTAGTGAACATGGACCTATAACTAGTGCTGTGATTATGAGAGATGCGGATGGAAAGTCAAAATGTTTTGGATTTGTCAACTTTGAGAATCCTGATGATGCAGCTCGTTCTGTTGATTCTCTCAATGGAAAGAAGTTTGATGATAAAGAATGGTTTGTTGGGAAGGCTCAGAAGAAATCTGAAAGAGAGATGGAACTGAAAGGGCAGTATGAGCAGACCTTAAAGGAAACAGCAGACAAATTTGCAGGATTGAATTTATATGTTAAAAACCTGGACGATAGCATCAATGATGATAAGCTTAGGGAATTGTTCTCAGAGTTTGGTACAGTCACTTCGTGCAAGGTTTGTAACATGGTTCAATATTAGTAAATTTCGTTTTATCAATTTGCAGCATAAAAACTTATGCATGATATATGCTTTCTTTTCTTTCCCTAAACTCATGCATGATATATGCTTCCTTTTTTTTCCCTCTCTTTCTTCCCCTCTATCGGGCTTAACAGGTTATGCTTGACCCTAATGGCATAAGTAGAGGCTCAGGCTTTGTTGCCTTTTCAACTGCTGAAGAAGCATCTCAAGCTGTAAGATATTTCTGTTCCCATTTTCCCAAGTTCTTTAATAGATTTTATCTTTTCTTTTCCTATTGTTCCTAACATTTGTTCTGTGTTTTAGCTCATGGAGATGAATGGTAAAATGGTAGTTAGCAAACCACTTTATGTTGCAGTTGCTCAGAGGAAAGAAGAAAGGAGAGCTAGATTGCAGGTATTCGATTTAGTAGTTTCTTTCTTAAAACTATTGTGTCTAGGTGGCATACACATGTATTACCAGTGAAAATGACAAAAAGGTCATTGAGCCGATTACTCTTTGTTGTGTATAGATTTTTATGTTTTATACTGGTACGGAGTTAAAACCAGCATAGTAAGGAATAAGAATGGTAAATATATATGATAATATTATGTTTATGCACAGGAACAGTTTTCTCAAATGCGTCCTGGAGCAATGGGACCTACTGTTGGCCCTCAGGTGCCCATGTATCCTCCGGGCGGTCCACATTTTGGACAGCAACTCTTCTATGGTCAAGGCCCTCCTGCTATGATTCCACCCCAAGTAATACAACTTGATCATGTTGATTAGTTCTTAACTCTATGTTGATTTTTCAGTTTTTTGGTGCGTCTCAAAATTTTCCTGCCTGTTCATATGTGATGATTGTTTGAATATATTTATTACCGGAGGCACTTCAATTGTTTATTCTTTCACTTCTCTTATTTTGGGTGACAATTTATATTTCATCTCTGATTTTGTTGAGACTAGTTCGTAACTTCTGCCGTCGTTTTATTGTGTTATAGTGTGACTACTCTGCGCTGCTTGATATTCAATGACAATTCATGCTATCCTTTTGTGTTTTGTTTTTGGATGCTATAAACTAATTAATTTTCTGTAATTTTATAATAGCCTGGGTTTGGGTATCAGCAGCAACTAGTTCCTGGGATGATGCCAAACTTTTTCATGCCAATGCTTCAGCCTGGGCAGCAGAATCAGCGCCAAGGAGGCAGACGATCTGGAGCGGGCCCGATGCAACAAACACATCAACCACTTCCCTTCATGCAGCCACAGGTCGAAGGGTTTTCCTTTTACGACTGTAAATGAACTTACCTTACTCATTTTGCCTGTATTTTTTCCTCCGACATTTATGTACTGATCATGCCTGCAGATGATTCCTAAGGGTCGTGGCTATCGTTATCCCCCAGGTCGCAACATGCCCGATGTTCCTGGACGTGTGCTTCCTGTTCCTTACAATGTAGGAGGAATGTCGTTCCGAGATGCTGCATTTTCACAACCCATGGCAACTGGAGCTCTCGCTTCTGCTCTTGCAAACGCAACACCTGTACAGCAGAGGACGGTAAGTGCTAATCTTTATTGCATTAATGCATAGATAATATTACTTTTTTATTCATAATCAACTACCAGTGATAAAATAGCATGGTAATGTTTGTTTCAACATTTTTCGGGCGCAGTTGTTGGGAGAAAATCTGTACCCACTTGTAGACCAGCTGGAGCATGATAATGCTGCCAAGGTGACGGGCATGCTTCTAGAGATGGACCAGACTGAGGTTTTACACTTGCTAGAATCACCAGAAGCTTTGAAAGCAAAAGTTGCAGAGGCCATGGAAGTTCTAAGGAATATTGGCCCGAAACCACAGCAAGCCAATAGTGCAACTGATCGGCTAGCCTCATTGTCTCTAAATGAGAACCTTGTCTCTTGAGTTTAATATACATCTATTGCATGCCCATCAACTATTTGATCCTTGAAATAAGTTTGTGGATTTGTTTTTGTCCCATTAGGAGTTGCTTCACTGGATTTTCTTGGTCTTGGCTTTAGTTAATCAATTTGCATGGTTCTTAATTTCTCTAGTCGTGTTATCTATGTTACTTCAATTTTGGCACAAGCAACATTTCAAGATTTAATTTGTAAAGAATCATCTTTCGCTTTGAATACGCTTAAGTCAGCGTAACTCTCGCAAAATTCCTCTAAGGCACCAAAATATTGCAAAATCAATGTAGAAGACTAGAAGCTCGAAAAAACAAAATAACCACAGAAAAGCAATAAATACAAGGTGTTTAAGTAAATACTTTCAATATTACTCTATATTTATAATTGAACTCCCTAAAACTGATGATATAGATTGAGTTACATTGACGGACGAGATCGAAGCTTACCTACAATTAAGAGATTTACATAGGGTGAGTTTGGATGGGCGGTGCGTTTAGTTGCGGTTAGTGTAAAAATAGCGGTGGCAGTGAGATTAGATTCTGTAGCGACACTGTAGCAATACTGTAGCGTGAGACAAAAAGTAAGCTAAACGCACCGCATTGCAGTCAATCGCCCATTCAAATGAAGCCATAATCTCCAAGATTACAAAATCAAATCTTATCAAATTACATATCTTCTAAGAATGTTTTTTCTATTTACTGAGATAACCCTAATTTACTAAGGCTTCAAGTAGATAGGTTTCATCACTTATTCTTAAAATAGGGTAATTTCAAGTGAGTCAAATGAATTTCATTTAATAAATAGACCTCCATGAGACATTCTTTATGCTTTGGTCACGGACTTTAAATCGCGGTCCATAATTTTAATACTTGCATGTCAATAATCCTTTCGAGATGACAGATATAAGTGGAGCGGCTCGTAAAGTTTAAGAGTATTTACACGATTATTTATATAAAGGACTTTTAGTTGTCCCGAGGCTATCGATTGTACAAGTGTACTAGATTAAGTTGTCGTTCCATGTGATTGCCTTGGATGAATGTTTTTGGTTTGGTAAGATTATACCTCGTTGACACTGTTCATTGATTTATGACAAGTACTATTGTTGAGGGTTAATTGTGCATCGACAGGATGTTTCATAAAACTTGGATCGTTTTGGGCTGTGAGTTGCATTGGGTCTTTTTCTAGATTAGTATAACAAGATCTTAAATAAAAACAAAATTGTTGTGGGTTATGTGTAATATATTTAAATAAAATCAAACTTCCTTTATACGCCGATAAACGCTTTGAGTATGAAAATATTAAATTTAAATATTAAATTTGTTATTAATATTACAAACAATCTCTAAATTTTTTTTAAAAATGAAATAAAAACTTTTTATTTTTAAATATCTTTAAGTAAATTTTTATTACAAAGAGAGTTTTAGTGTTAAAAAAAAAAACTCCAGTTTTAACTAAAATAATTAAAATAATCATAGAATTATTTTATATTATGAAATAAAAACATAAAGTTATATTCATTAAACATAGAAAATGCAAAATTTGTATTAAATATTATAATGGTTTAATTTTTTATTTTTTATTTTTATTTTTACATATAATGGCTTGTCTTTGGGTTGATTAGGCTTTGAGACAAACCTTTAGCTTTAATGGTTCGACATCCTATTTGTCTTTGTTGATGTTCTTATGTTATATAGTTGGTAAAGCTTAGTATGTTATGCATCTGTAAAAGCGCATCTCAGAGTCTTGTGGCAGACTCTTGCAGTCGAAGCTTAGTAAATACTTATAATTAAATATTATTAATTATTAAAAAATCTAATAGTAATGTCCAATGAAATTTAAGATTTAGTCCCATTTTTTTTTCTATTTTATTGTTAAATTTTTTTATTTAATTATGTTTGTTTTGTTAGTATTTTTCGTAAAAAAAATTTGACATTAATGCATTCATGCTCATTTTAAAAGTTCAAGTGTTTTAAACTTAATACGAATTTATTATTACATTTACAAGTACAAATACTATTTATAAATTTATGAGGGCACCATATTTTCACATAATTAGCTTTTAGGGGGATTCTATCATAAACCCATAACTAAAGAAATGACAAATTAAGAAATATTTTGTAGATTAGTAAAACTTATCCAATTGTTCATACACTGATTTTTTTTAATTTTCTACGTATAAATTGTTGAATTGATGATCTTATTAATCATGATAATAAAAGGATTAACTTTTAATTTTCATAAAATAAAGGTATCAAATTCAAAATTATTCCACAACCACTCCTTTTTACATTAAAATATTATTTTTTATATTTTTTATTGTTTTGTTTATTCTAATTAAAATATTATTTTTATAATTAATATCACCTGACATGACATCCATTTTTCTATGAAAACACATTATTTTCATAAATAATATTATATATACTTGGCTTTAGCAATTAATTTTTTTTATTATCTAGATAAGAGAAACCCATGCAACACAAAAGCTAAATTGACGTTTCAATGATTTCTTTTTATTTCTATGTGGGTCATATCATTATAATTTATAACAAATTAATAATTAAAAGTGGTATTCCCAATATATGTAATAATTGAAGACATTTTTTTTACTACTATTTGATGTCCATATAATATTATATTTTATATGTACAAAAGTTACTTTAATAGCGACTTCCATGGGATTCTGGAAACTTTATGTAAATGGGTCATAGTCCACGACTGGTACAGTATTGTTGCTGTTTTTATTTGATGTATGTTGTGTGGTGTGGTGAATTAAAAAAATGGGTAATTTAAAATTCTATTATTTAAACATATTTTAATTTATTAAATTTTAATAGCATGGACAATATATAATATACTTTTTTCTAAATTAAATGATTGTAACAAATCATATAAAATATAACATAAGATTAGAACTCAACAGTCCAAGATTGAATCCCTTCGGTGCAAAATAACATAAGAAATATAATTCAAACACACACAAAGGAAAACATAAACTTGGCACTCCATTACCCACACTTAATTGTCGGCAAAAAGACAACTTTTTATGAATATCTTATATATATATATGATCAGATTCAATCTTTTAGAGAGAAGATAACCTATACAAAGCATTGAATCAAAAGGATTATATATATAATTTAATTATAGGTTTTGATAAAATTTATTTTTTGTAGTAAAATATTTAAAATTACTCATAGCCCTTCTTAATTCATAAATAAGAAGATAATACGCTCCAGTGCATTTAAATTTACGTCTTCTTGTATTGACAACAATGTTTATGCCAATCTTGTTGCAGATTAGATTGTAAAGATGATAACTGTTAATACGAAGGGAGTTAATGTTTTGACAACTGCTCCGTTAAAAACTCTTCAAAGTGATAAAGATAATTTTTATTATTATATCAATGTAATTTAATTTTTAAAATTTTGTTTTTCTTATCACCAAAAAGAAGTTAAATGATTATATATAATTATCCAATATTGTGGAGGAGAATGTATACAGCTTGTGGCAATGAGTTGAGATACCGTCTTTCTCTCGTGTCTACTCAATCACTGATGCAATACAAATATTTGGAAGTTTGGTCCCAATTTGAAAATAAATGGAAAAATCTTGGGTTATAAAATGTTAAATCAATTAAGTTAAAACATATTCACACTCGCACATGTATGCTACAGAGATACGAAACTAAAATTTCTGGTGTATAAAATTATAATGGTCCATCTTTAAGTGAAAACGGACATGCATGTGCACTCTGTCCTGAATTGGTCTAACTTAATGGATCATGACATCATACCCTTCCATAATAATAAATAATTTGACCCTGGTAGAATAAAGAGTTTAATTTGTTAATAAATTTTATTATATATTAATAAACACGTAAATAAGTTTTTATTTTATTTTATGAATGGATTCATTTATTATCTTGTCGTTTTGATAATAATTAAAAAAAAAATAATGAAAACGACCATTGTTAGGTACTGGAAAATGGCTCCATTCCAATTGCATTGGAAAAATGTGCGGAATTGAATGTTTCATGATGGCCGGTCCGCCGCAGCTACTCATTTTCTTTCTTCTTTTAGCTTAATATAACATTTGGTATTTAAACTTGACATTTTTTCTAATTTGATACTTAAGCTATTTTGTCTAATTTAGTACTTGAATTTCACACTTTTTCCTAATTTGGTATCTAAACTTGACATTTTTTTTCCTAATTTGGTACCTAATCATTTTTTAGGTTCAATTTGGTATCTAATTTTATTAAATATTATACAAATTATACAAATCGGTAATGGTGTTAAATTTTTTTTATTATGCTACAAAAATATTGTCAGTATTAGAGGAAATTCATGTTAAAAAAATATGTATTGAACTATGCTTAATAAATTAATATTAAAAAAGAAAAAAAGAGTTTTAAAAACCCAAATTAAAAGAAATTAATTGAATAAATAGAATTAAAAGTAATTGAACATATAAAATGTAAAAAACTATCATATCATCTATCACATGTCAATCATATATTAATTATCTTTATTACCTCGTAAAAAAAAGTCAAATTGATAACAACAAATTGATACATAAGTAATATAATAAAACAGTAATTAAAGTCTTTGATTGATACATCAATTGTATATTTCTCTTTTAATTTATAATTTAATTTTGTATGAAAAAATAATAAATATTTATATTATATATTAAATGGTTACTAATAAATCGAGTCTTAATTTAATTAAGAAATTATCAAATACTTATCATTTTATAAAACAAGTATATTATGAAAGGTTTTTATATTTTTATAATAAATTTAGAAAATAAACATAAATTCTATAGGCTTTGAATTTTAACTAAAGCCTGGTCTATTTCTTAAGTAAACTCTTTTTATAAATAAAATAAAATTTCATTTACATCATAAGTTTATTGACCAGTGTTTCATGTAGGATTGAGCACAGCCAGCTGAGGCAACCCATGTAATGTGAATGATTGTTTTTGTCAGGATATAATTAATTTTGCCAGCTTATAATTTCCCTTTTCACCCAATAGAATACTGTTTTAGACGCCGATACTCAGAGCTTCAATCTTTTTATATGATTTTAATTATACTGTATATATATATATATTTGTTAAAATAGTTATAATAATTGAAATTATTTCTTTATTAATTAAAAATAATTTTTAAAATATCAAATCTTTTTATTAGGTATCATGTCTTTCTTCTGTTTAAATTAAATTTTTAAAATGAAATAATTTTATTCTTTTATTTTTATAATATTATTAGTTAATATAAATAATTATCATCTTTAATTATTTCAATTAAAATGTTGATGTGGATTTTTCATAAAAAAGAAATTATTCAACTTATCATTCCAAAAGATTTTTTTTTTTTTTGTTATGAATATGTTTTTAAGAAAAAAATATTTCAATATTTTACTCGGATTAGTTAAGTATATTAATTATATGGGCTAATTAATGTCAATGTAAAATTAAAGGATCAAATTATAAACATTAAATCCCAAATATAAACATAATAGGGAGATCAAAACTGAAATTTAACTATTATCTTATAATGACTAAAGAAAAAGAAAACAAGCCAAATACGTGTCAGGTAGAAAATCCTTCAGGCATACATTTTACACTGGTATATAAAAAATAAAAAACTAAATCGATGAAATATAAATGGTATAGTGAATAATTCTTCTAAACTGCAGATTTTCCATTGGTTTCTGGATAAATTTTACACTGCTTTTTTGGGATTCTTCATACAAGTTGTGGAAGAAAGAGATATAAAATGTAGACCTGTTCATATCACAGTGAATAAGGCCACCGTCATTTAAATTTCAATCTTGATATTCTAAACAACTTTCGGATATATTTTCGATCGAGTTAGTAACTACATCATCCATCAGGCTTTGTTTTGGTTATTAATTTATAAAATGAGCAAATCTGATCCATTTTATTTGACAACAAATTTCAATTCAAGTTAATTAAATTAAATTATTTGAATTTTTGAATTAATTTAAATAAGTAACTTGATTTTTTAAATTCAAGATAGGTTGAATTTTTATAATTCAAATCATTCAAATAATAAATAGGTGTAAATACACATTAAGTTCCTGTTAGTTTTGAAAATGAGTAACTTAGTCCCTTTAAAAAATTATAAAATAATTAATAATCTTCAAAAAATTGAAATATTTATAAACAAATTTTAAAACATTAAATTTTTTTTTTAAAAAAAGTCTTAAAAGGTAGTTAAATTCTTTAGGTTCATCCTCAGTCTTGACATAGTTGGTATTTAAAGAATCTATTCGAACTGAGGGATATGGTTCAACAAGATGCGGATTATCCAAGTTTCAAGTCACAATACCTGGAAGATATGAGAGGAGATTATGCCTAAAATGGATAATGTCCCTTGGTGTAGGTTGATTTGGTGTAGTTCCCAAATGTCAAGACACTTATTTATTTCTTGGCATATGGTATAGGATAAGCTTCCAACAAAAGACAAGTTTATCTATTTGGGTTATCAAGTTAACCCTGATTGTGATACTATAGATCAACAACCGAGACAAGAAGTTGTGTTTGATTGGATTGTGTTGACATATCTGAAGTTGTTGCAATGTGTTAATGGAAGTGCCCCATTGCGACAAACAATAACTTGCCTTATTTGAAAGATTGATAATTTATTGAAATAAATCTTTGGGTTGTGTTAATGCTCTGGAATGATTCAAGCCTATTAATGAAGATAAATTTACTTGGAGAAACATATCTTGAGGATCGGATCTATTACATCAAATCCCTTGTATAAGGATGTTGAATCGGATCAAAACTTAGAGATACCAATTGTCCACATTTCTTTGGTGATTATTATAATATTGTATCTAGCTAATTTAGTTGTTGTTTAGAAGAAATTGTGATTGATCTTATAGTATTTTAGCAAGTATAGATATCATTTATATATTTGAGAGACTTGTATAGGATTATGTACTGGATATAAAGAGCACTTATCAGTTCATCAAGGAATGTTATTTGTGAAAGTAAAACCTTTGTGGTTGGTTTTTCGAGCTAAGTTTTTCAGGGGAAGAATTTAGTGGTGACAAATTTAGTCTTTGAGTACAAAAGTGAATATTCCTCACTGGGTGTGTTAAAACTAAGATAATTGGTTTATTGGTTTAAAAAATAGTAGATTATTCTCACTAAACTAGGTTTTGAGACGTAAAGAAACTGAACTACGTAAACAATTTTGTTATCCCTTATTTTTATTATGGTTGTCGTAGTTTGAACAGAAGTGCCCACCTTTGTTGTCACTTCTGCTCATACTTTTTTCTTGCAATTTAACAACTAGTTCATGTTAATAATTGGTATCAGAGCTTCTCAATTAGCATAGTGGAGATTCATAGTGTTGCTAATTGCAAGATATGTAAGGATTATTAACCTCCCATCCCTCAATGTTAGATTACGGAAATTATGCCTACTAAAAGGCACAAATGAAGGTTGGTATCAAGTTTATTGATGAAAAGGCTAACACTCTATTTTTACTTGATTGCAACCACTCATGGTGGTAATTAAAGTTGGAAAAGTACCCAAATCTGAGCTAGAGTGGACAACTGATAAGGAACAACTTGCTAATGCTAACTCCGAAGCATTATACATAATTTTTTTATGGAGTTACCTAACCTAGCAAGAATTCAAGAGGATCTCAAAGTGCACCGTTGCTAAAGCGACTAGGGATAGTTTATAGACTACACATGAAGGAACCAACATTGTTAAGTAGTCTAAGATGCAAATGTTGACCACTAGATTCTAGAATATGAGAATACAAGATTCATAGACCATAGTTGACTTTTGTGCAAAATTATGTGACTTGTCGAATCATGTATTTACCTTAGGAGAAAATTATTCCAACACCAATTTGGTTATAAAAGTGTTGAGATCTCTACCTGATAGATTTTTTTATCAAAGCTATGACTATTAAGGAAACAAAGGACCTTGAAAGCCTGCAGTTAGATGAAATTATTAGGTCATTTCAAACCTTTAAAATAAATCTTAATGAATCCAAACCAAACAAAACTAAAGGTGCGAAAAATATTACTCTTCAAGTGGGAGAATTTTCAACTTCCAACTCTATTATGATCGAGAAACTCTAAAAGCAGATTGCACTACTCACTTAGAACTTCAACAAGGCTTTTAAGTAGTAGTTAAGGAGACTAAAGAAGTTTGAGGCAAACAAGAGTGTTCTCAAGAACAAATTTAAGGGGTGGTCATAAAAAAATCAGAAAAGGGCAAGAAGAAATGTGGTCAATACTATGAGTATCAAGGATATGGCCACATCCAAACTAAATGTGTTAAAGAAGAAGTCATTGTGCGTGACTTGGAGTGATGAAGAGACATTTAACAACTCAGTTGCAGATCAATAACATCTTAGTAATTATGTGACTTTTATAGCAAGGGTTGTTACAAGACCAAAGGAAGAATCTAATTAAGACTCTGATTGTGGATTTAATAAGGAATTTTTAAAAACTTACAAGATCATGCTAGGAAAATGAGAATAGGTGTGTGATGTGAATGACCAATTACTACAAAAAAAATAGCCATCTAAAGGAAGAAAATTCGAGGTTGACCAAATAGATAGAAGCCAAAGAATATGGTAAAGGCACAACGGGAGCTTGCAGCAACCAAGCTCATGCGTAAGAAGTTCAACACCTACAGTAGCAAGCTAGATGAAATTCTTACTGTTAGAAAAAGAGTTCTAAGTAGATGAGGCATTGGCTATATAGGCAAATGAAAGATAATTATCAAGAGTCTTACTATTTTTATGAAGGCATCAAATGATAGAGAGCCTGGTGAGTGTTTCACCAAGCTTGTGTTAATCAATACTACAACAAATGTAGTACCACCCTCTAGAGTGATTTGCCATTACTATGGTGGCACCAGACATATCAGTCCATGGTGTCTCAAGATACTGCACGTGTTGAGAAATGTGTCCATATTATAGTAAACATGTAACTGTTTTCTATGTATTTGAACGGTGAATAAATAAAGTGAATTTCACATTTTACTATTATATCTATTGTGTTTTTATCTTTCATGTTTTGCATATATAACGAAATTGTAACAAGCAATGTTAGTTCATTGATTGTCTAAGTTCAAATTGATGATAAGTGGCACAGTAAGAATCTTTAAATTGCGAGAAAGACAATTTACTTCAGTAGATAATCTAAACAAGTCCATAATCCCGTAAAAGAATCAAAGTGAGCATTTGATTCAAATACTTAGAAGGATTATTATGTCGTCTACAATTCTAATTAGGGAGATGACTAGTCTTAGTTGTCAGAGCATTTGACTCCACAAAGAGAAAAATAAATGTACTCATTGGAAGAATGATACATTGGAGCGGACCCAAGTTGAATAAATTCTAAATTTGTTGGTGAATTAATTCACTTGTGACATTCATGGTGAGACTTACCTAAATCCTGAGTTAGCCACTGACCATGTGTTTATAACTCATGTGCTTTGATATAAGTTAAGGCTTATGCTCTAAATATGATTGAGCCGATAGTCAATATGTTAGATACACGACTTATGTATGATATGACAAGCCAGAAAGTAATTAATCGTATTCAACTACGAACAAAGGCAAAGAAAATGAAAGGTCGAGACCACAAGTTGTACTAGAGCAGAGACGTAACGATGACAGTGAGGAGGTCGGTGTACAGTTTGGATCGATAACAAATTTGGCTCGCAACCGTCAACCACACCGATGTGGCACACATTCTGATCAAGGATTGGATTGATTTTTTTTTGTACTTCTTATGTAAATTGTTGAATAAATATGAAAGGTTTTATTGTATCGATATTGAATATGATTTTTTTTAAATAAATATAATTCTTGTAACAAAATTGGTTGTTGTTGTCATTTCATATCATTAAATCAAGTCTGCATGAGAAAAATGAAAAAATAGTTGTATATTTTATTGATTTGTATAGTAGAATAAAAACGTGTGTTTACAAATTACAACAAAATTTGAATATGAATAAAAAAATTAACAAATAGGTTGCAGTTAAAAAATTAATAAATCTGTTAATGAGGTGTTGTCTTTACATCATTCTGTTGATGTGGACATGACAACATTATATGTTCTGGGTTTTTATACCATCTGCATAACCTTGGTTGGTTGGTCTTCTCCTGAATATCAATGTTGTCATGTACCCGAGTCAATGTCGGTCGACCTTTTGGTTTGCGATGCAATGATCTATCAGGTAACAACTTGAATGGAGCACTCGATATTGGCAGCGACATTCTTTCATCTGGACCGGTGGGAATACGCTTCTCCACACGTTATACATGTGTTCTAGTTTGTAGATTGCTACATGTTTTAATTACATTAGTGCATGGAAAACGAAATGCATCAAATCTCCCACAACCGTAGGTCTATTGTCCCAAGTAGAGGTGAGCATGGGTCAGACCACCCGGCTCGGCCCGAAGGCCCGCTCGAAATGTGGAAGGTTTGGGCAAAAATATAGACCCAAAAAATAGGCTTGGATAAAAAATAAGACCCCTTTTTTAAACGGGTCGGGCCTCTGGTAAGATATTTTTTATCTGGGCCCGGCCTGAATTTACTAAAGGAAAAAAATCTGATTTTTTTGTTATTTCTCTCTATTTTGCTACAATTTTACTATTATATTGCTACTATTTTCTTGTTATTGTTTGGATATTGTATAAAACTTATTTTATTGTTAATTTTGTTATTATTTTAAAGATATTTGTTAATTTTGTTATTATTTTAGAGACATTTGCTTGTTAAGTTGCATCTATCTTAGTGTTATTTAAGTATACATATTTTTTAAAATTTATTTTTAATTTGTTGGGAAATATTTATTTTAATATTTTTAGTATTTTTGATGTATTATATATATTTGAAAATTATATAAAAAATAATATGGGCGGGTCAGGCCCAGGTTTTAGCATTTTTATTCGGGTTGGGCTTGAAAATTTTAGGCCCATTTTTCGGGCCGGCTCAGGCCTGAGCCTAGCAAATGGGCTTGAATTTTTAGTCGAGGCTGGCCCATGCTCACCTCTAGTATCAAGTGTTCACAGTATGCTCTCCCGCTAATACCTTGCTCCGATCTGTTGAACTCTGTAACCCAAAACAATATGTCTTCGCTTGAGTGACACACTAGATACATACAGTTTACTCTTGCTGTAACCTTCTTAATTTCTTTCATTACGCCCTCGCTCCAAATGTGGCCGCCCTTCATCTGTCCAACATATTTTTTCGCTCGTTTTGGAAAAAGTTAAGCCAAAAAAAAATATGTTTCTTTGACAACTGAGGTTATCGGAAAACGACACTTTCCCTTCAATATGGAATTGATACATTCCGCCAAGTTTGTCGTCATGTGCCCATATCGTAGACCCCTATCATACGATTGTGTCCATCGATAAAGGGTATGTTAGAGAGGTACCCTGCCCCAACATTGTTAATTACCTGTAAGTTTTTCAACATTTCCTGGAAATGATGTTTGACGAGCCTGTACCCTGTCAAGAAAAGTGAATAGTTTATCCATCATGCCAACATCTTTTGATCAGTTAAATATCAAACAATTGAAATAATGGCGAATACATACCCATGTTGATCACTTGTGCGCGTTGAGTTGCAAAATCGTGTTGTCTATGGTAGCTCACTGCAACATGTCTTAGACAATAGCTATGGTGGACTCGTTTTCAGTGCTTTTTTTTTTGACAATGCACTGAAAGCACGTCTTACGTGTAGCGTTTTCACTCTGGCACTTTCAACTCCACATTTTTTTCCACTCACCCATAAGATATCTTGGGGTTCCCGAGATATATTTTTTGAAGATATCTCAAAGTTAAAAAATAATGCACTAAAAAATCTGATAGACCTCAACCTCTCGTGAAAAAATTGATCAAAACTCAATTGCATTAAAAAAATTACAAACTAAGATTTAAATAAATCGAGTAGTTTGAGTTTCGATTATAAGCTAAATTGAATTTTACAATTCAAATCATTCAAATATATGATTGATGTAAATACGATGCTTCTAAATATCAAATTAAATAATTATTAATTTTACATCTCAACAAAATATAAAAAAAACTCAAAAAAATATTTAAATATTTAATAATTATTTTAAAAAATCATGATTTTTAAGAAATTCACTCGTTACTTAGTCATTAAATTAATGATTATTACTCTAATTTATATGGCGATGAAAAATTTGAGACGCTAATTTTACAATAAAACTCAACACTGTTCACATAATTTATTTTGGTATACATAAATGGAAAATAATAAAAGATTTTGGTATATTTTAATAAAAAAACCGTATTTAGTTGATACTGAGAGTTATTGATTAATTTGTAGTATAAATTAATTAATAAGGGTAGTTTGCTTGTCTGGATATGCGTATATAATATATAATCGGATTGCTGATATTTGCAGTGGTGCAAATGTAACAGCTGGACCCCAATTTCCAGATAAACAAGTACTAAAATTTATTTTTGATAATTTTTAAATATATATTTAATCATTTATTATTTTAATATTATGCATGTTTGTTTTACAGTTCATGTCCAGGTTCATGACTGTCTCTCTCAACAATATTATTTGCAAAGTTCAAACCTACATTCTCTCTTTACGAATGCAATATGCCTTATCATACACCCAACCACTTAGTGGCAATAAACTATTATTTTAAAAACACTATGTAAGATTATAAATATATTTTAATAATAAATTAAAACAATAATTATTGTTACGTTGATATGCAATTGAAGATAAATACTTATCTTAATAAAATATTTTAATATTTTTTGATTTCATAATAATTTAAAAATACAATTTCGCAGCATAAAATTTAAATATTTTCCATTATTTTATGGAGACAATAATTGTAATGCTTAATATAAAAGGAAATCGTGTTTTCAAATAATTGGCCGACGGGATTTTATATTTTGTCTTTTCAAATTGTATGGAGTCCTTATAATTTTGAATATAATATTATTATGAAAAGGTTCACATGCAACTCACAGGTTAACGCAATTTCGTCTACTTGGCTCCATGAGTCTCTTCTTACACTGCCAAATTGCTGGAATTGTTTATTAACGATATATATCTTGCACGTTCGTTCCACTTTTTAAATTGTTAATTGAAAAATAAAATCATGCATGTAAGATTTGTCAACGATTGTGATCTACAGATGATTTTTCTTTTTGAGTTGATGTAATATATTATTAAATTTATTACATACCATAAAATACAATGACTGTCGATGGTTGGGAGTTGTTTTTATGAGTTCTATTGGGTAATATGGATCTTGGTTGTTGGCAATGGGTTTGAATGTATTTATTTTTCCTTTTTATGATTGGGAGTTTTTTTTGGTAAAAGCTATATTTATGCTGCCGTTAAAAGAAAATGATACCTAAACTCACACTTTTGCCTTTGGCTGGATTCTATTAATGCAAGGCTCTTTATCAATCGATTTAATTAGGTTAACTGAAGATTTTAGTTAAACAACACTTATTGAACGTGAAACATGTTGTATTGAATCGATGGACCACTTGGTAAGATGGATGTGGTTGTGCCTGTGCATGTTGCTTTACAACTTTTTTTAAGTTTTCTAGGAAAGGTCGACAATTGTCCAAGTGCCCAAAAAAGTTTGAAACAAAAGGATATTGGGTGGAGTCCGGATTCTTCTTTGGTGGTCTCCTTGTATTGTAACGTTGCCAATACACCATGCGGCCTGGGATATTATTATCAACTAAATTGTTCACTTTTCTCTCTTTCATTTTCATTACAGAATTGAATGTTAATGTTGTAAAAAAGCCTACAGATTGTTCAAAAGTTTGAAATCAGAATTAGCATCAGTTGAAGGATTAAGCACAAATTATTTACGGATAAATATGAAAATTATACGTGAATTTTGATTTTATATAATTTTATATATGAGATTTTCGTTTAATTCAATTTTTATAAATCACTTGTACAATTATCATTATAGAACCATTTTGCAATTACATACTGCAAACACAAATGATTATATTTATCTAATATATAAATAAATTGGTATATTTATTTATTTAAATATATACAGTTGATCAGAATTAAAATATATATATCTAAACCACAATCAAAATTTTATATATAATTACACCAAATCAAAATTTATATACAAAATTAATCATTAAATTAAAATTCATATATAATTTTAATATTTAACCAAATTATTTACAGTTCAATTTTGTGCCAATAATGGAGTAAGCAAGGCTTTTTCTGAAATCAATATTAATAAAGGAAAAGACAAAGAATATCTATATTTTGGCCAAGCAAAAAATAATAATACACTATTAATTGGGGAAGATGTTGTTTGTAAGCTCATTTAGGTCGGAAGGACGACTGATAGGCATGTTTTATTTATTTATTTATTTTCTGCTCAGCTACGTTAGTTAACAGTGTACACTGTACACTGTACACCACTGTGATTAGTTTAATTTATAGTGATAAACTTTATTTGACTTGAAAAAATAACTGTTTTGGTTGGTAGAGTGATTGTTTTGGTTTCGGTAATTTTCTACAAGGGTAGATATGAACATAATTATTAGCTGTGGAAAAATAAAGCTGACTTTTTAAACTCTGATTTAAGTATTTATGACTTTTATGATCATTACTTTGAATCCTTTTATTGTATATTTTTAATTAATTTGTATGTTATTTTTAATATTTAAAATATGATTTTTATATCAAAATTTTAAATTATTTACTAATAATTGTTTAAAATTTATATTTAATGCATTATCGATATATAAGTCTCATGTATTATCAGTGAATAATAACATGATATCTTATTTAGGGGCAAAATTAGAAATTTTTTTGGGCTGGAATTAAATTATATATTTTTATAATAGTAAAAATATAATTTTATCATTTTAATAATCTATATCTTTCAGAGGGTTAAATACAATTTTTATTATTTTTAGTGAGACCAAAGTGCAATTTTACCATTACTAATTTAAACTTTTATAAATTATAAAGGGCATAAATAGAAAATTTTCTGTCATCATTAAATAAAACAAAAAAATAGTGAAGGACTTATAAATAAATATTAATAACTTTATTTAAACAATTGTAAATAATAATTATAAATAAATAAATACTAAAGCCCAATATCCTAAACCCTAAGTTCAAGATCTTAAATTCGAGAATTATTAATATTTATTTATAACAGTTACTATTAATAGAATTATTAGTATTTATTTACAAGTCCTCCATATTTTTTGTTTAATCTAATAATGATGTGTCATATTATTATTCACTAATGGTGTATGAGACTTATGCACCAATGATGCATAAAATATTATTCTTTTAATAAATCATAATATTAGTTAATTTAAATAACATATAATTTAATTTAATTTTTTATATATTTTTAAGTGTCACAAGTATAGTACAATTTTTTATATATTTATTATTATTATTATTACAATAATACACTTATTAACTGTAACTACCATTTACAAGAACCTTATCTGGACATGATTTTAATGGGAATTGCGTAGAAAAAATAGTTAAATATATCAAGTAGGTATATAGAAAAGTAAAAGAGATATCAAGATGATATGAATGTGAGTACGTCTTTAATATATGGAGAATAAATCCGAATAAAAATTGACAGTGTTGAAAAACACGTGGAAAAAAAAATCAACCCTCTGTAATTAATCCAATGCATGTCATTTGCCAGTATCCTACCCAACTTGGAGCCCATCTCCATATTGCTTCTGCCTATAAATTTGGCATCAAACCTCAATAGCAAAGCATCCCTAAGCTGAATTCCCCCTCCCCCAATCACACAACTTAGTGTTTTCTTTTTGTTTGCAGGGGAGCCATGGAAGTGACGCCAGGCAGAAAGCAGTTCTATAGCAATTATATGCTATTGAACCCTAAGAAAGCCTCTTTCTTTGATCTAACTGCCCTCTTGTTTTCTAAAAATTTAAAGAAGAGAAAATTTATCGAAACCAGTATCGAAACTGAGGACAGTTTCTGGTATAGACTTGTTATATTCCTCTCTACTCTGTTACAGAAGTTTCTGCTTTCCATAAAGACGCCAATGGCTTTGGCCGGCCAAACTTTTGAGGATATGCTCAACCTTTTCACTAACAATGGTGGCTTGTTTGGTCTCATTAAAAAGGTCATGACAGGTATACACACTACATATATACTCACCAACATATAAAGTACATTTACTTACATCTATTTCTTTGTTTAGGGTTTTTTCTTTATTATGCATTACTGTTTTCGCTTATATTTACACCCAAAGATGAACAATTTGATATCTTAAGCATAAAATAATAATGAAAAAATGGCTTCCAATATGTATATCTATATGTATATATCATTTCTATCTTCACCATTTGTATATCTTTTGCAGGACAAGAGCTCCTCCAAATTTCTAGTAAAATGGGATAATATTTAATTAAGTGGTCACTCTTCACTAAATAAAAATGAATTCTCCATTAATTTTATTACTTGAATATTATGATGAGAACATTAACTAAAAATATTATGATTAAGGGATGTAATTTAATAAAAAGATGCCGATCTAAATTTATTTTGACAAATGTTGCTATATTAATTATGGACTGAAATTTTATTCATTATATTTTTAATTTAATGAGTATAAACAATATAAAAATAGAAATATATTGTTTTATTTATATGCAAATGAGTTTACGTTCTTTTTTTTAAAAAAATAAAATAAAATTTGGTTTTATTTATATATTCTCTCTAATCCCATGAGGATAAAAAGGATTCTTGATATCACCACCATCATTTTTTTTTTGCTCAACATCGTCATCACTATTATTACCATCATCATCATTTAGTTTTATATTTACAGTTTAGTAATTGAATTTTGCTGAGAAAAAAAGGTTTAGTGATTGAGTTAATAAATACAAAAAGGTACTTGAGAATATGACTTACTTGAGTTAAATTATTACTGTAGCAATAAATATTTTCCAAAAGATATGAGTAATTATAATTAATAATTGGTAAAAACATTATAATTTAAACTAAAGAAAAAGGAGTTTTGTTTTAATTTTATTTTCTACCTTTTGAAGATTAATCTAACCATAACTAGTTAACTTGACTCGTGATTTTGTGATATTGACCAAAAATACATCTACATCTATATATAAAATGATATTTTTTAACCGTAAGAATGTGATATTTTCGATCTTAGTTACCCTAGTTTCAATTTCGACATTTTTCTTACAAATCTAAGATAATATGAAAGAATCATCATTTCAATTTTTAAATAAAAGTTGTGGGTTGAATTATCATTATTCCCCCGAAGACATAAGTATAGTGCATGCATGGAACTAAAGATAAGAAAATTAAGGAGGCTGACAAGCTGTTTTTTCCCCGGGGGGAGGTGAAGGCCTGACTAGCTTTTTTTTTCATGCTGTATTAAATATTTCTGTCTTGTTCTACTTATTTTATTTATTCTGTAACAAGACTAAACTGAAATTTCATCTTTATTGTAGAAAGCTGGAAAAAAAATCTCTGCCGAAAGAAAACCAAACCAAAACCAAAAAACAACAAAACAGATCTAAAAAAAAAAAACCAAACTAATATAGAAACCGTTCATTTAAGAGACTTGTGTACATTTTCCTTTTTATTGTAATAATTAAAAAAAAGACATATAACGATGAATTTTAATTATCTGTACGATGAACAGGGAAGGTGGTGATTCCAAGCAGAGAAGCAGCAACATATGTCTCTGCTGTTGGATATACGGACTTGCGAAAGGATTTAGACAAACAAATTATATACGGGAATTCTATGTATTATCCAGCACTTGCTATTATGACTTGTAAAGCTGTTTATAATAATGCTGCTTACAACAAATCTATAATCGAAAACAATTGGGGGGTACGATAAATTTTTTTTTTTTTGGTTTTGTTTTTATTTCTATTGATAATCAAACATCATTTGATTCTTACATTGCTTTTTGTCCTTGTCTGCAGATGGAAGTCATCGGATTCTATAATTATTGGAACGGTATAAACAAATACGTACATTCGTTACTTCTTTTCGTTTAAAATTATCACTTTTAACAAATCGACGTTAACTGGATGGATTTGCTTTGACAGATTACCTGAGGCAACCGGATACCCAAGTGGTGATGTTCCGAAACAAAACTTCGGAGCACGACACTATTGTTGTTTCCTTTCGAGGAACACAACCGTTTAGTGCCGACGATTGGTGTTCGGACGCCGATCTGTCTTGGTACGAATTCCCCAACATTGGGAAGATTCACAGTGGTTTCTTGAAAGCTTTGGGGATGCAGAAACTTGTGGGTTGGCCCAAGTTTGTGATTCCAGATCTTACTCGCAAAGCACCTTTGGCTTATTATGACATAAGGGATAGGTTGAAAGACCTTTTGAAGAACAGCCCTGAGGCGAAAGTTATAGTGACGGGCCACAGTTTGGGCGGCGCCTTGGCTGCTCTTTTCCCGGCGATTTTGTTTTACCACGACGAACAGTTGGTGCTTGAGAGAATGGAAGGCGTTTACACGTTCGGGCAGCCCAGAGTTGGTGACGAAGCCTTTGCCGGCTACATGGAGAAGAATTTGAACAAAAATGGGATCCAGTTTTACAGATATGTTTACTGTAATGATATAGTTCCTAGGGTTCCTTTCGACGGCATGTTCAAGCACTTTGGTACCTGCGTTTACTACAACAGCAAATATCAAGCTAAGGTAAAAAAAAATTTACAACATTATATAAAATTTAAAATAAAATAAAGTACAAGATTTCGGAACCAAAATGTTTTAGATGAAGATATTGTCTTTTTTTCTTTTATGTTCAAATAGATATTGTCAGGATCCTGTCATTCACTATACACATGTGCTTATTGACAGACACATGATACTATATGTCAGATAATTTAGAAATTAAAAAAAAAAACCCAGATCTGCAATAATTATGTGGTTGATATAAAACTTGAAAATGGTTCCCTCGTTTCTCATCAAGAAATTAATTTTCCCAAAGGATGAAGACAATTATACGATATCCTCATTGGGTATGAGCAATGCATTTATTGTTTTATAAATATATCCCTTAACCTTTTTGGGAAATCCTATTTATTAAATGCAGATAGTTGAGGAAGTACCATACTTGAACTACTTCTCGCTGTTTGGATTCTTTCCGATGCATATGAACGCCATTTATGAGGTGATAAGAAGCTTCACAATGAAGGCTAAATATGGAGCGGATTATACAGATGGGTGGTTGATGTTTGGTGTGAGATTATTTGGAATGTTAATCCCTGGAGTTGCAAATCATTGTCCCCAAGACTATGTCAACTCCACTCGTCTTGGCAAACCCGATGATGTTTTATTCCTTCCTCTCCACACTAAAAAGGCACTTGGTTTTGAAGTCCCTTTGCTTTCTGCCTAATGCATCTTCCTCCATAATAAATATCTATCTGTGTAAACTGATCGGGCTTGGGATTTGGGAGTTCATGATGAATTTCCATTTCCATGATTTCTGGGAGAATAACTGGAAGGTATTCCAATACCACCAGGGTTGAATCTAGCCGTTGTGTTTACTTCCAAGTTTTATGTATTTTCATCTGTGTTTGTGATAATAAAATTGAACCTTCGTCCACTTTACATCCTTTTTTGTTTTATTTTTACAGACTCATGACAATATATATTTTTAATGGAGTATTGAATGCAAATTCAAATTATAAATATTTGTATCCAAATTAATAATTGGACGACCAAGATTCTACTTTTGGGTTCATAATCATGTTGGGATTAATTACAGCATTCGGAACTGCAAATATGGGAGTGCAGCTTGAAAAGTTTGATGAAATGGGGTCATCCCTATTTAAAAGTTTGCATTTCATTCACATTTTTAAATCTGTTTGGACACAACCTTATATTTTTTGCAGGAAAATTTCAATAAATAATATGTTTGGTTTCTCATCAATCTGGTTGTCTATTCAGAGTGGGAACCAATAATGGCACGCGAAGAAGATAGGGGCTATGATTGACTATAGCGTCTGACATTTAATTAAAAGGTTCCTTGTCTCTCTTAAAGATAGCGTTTCTCGTGCAACATGAGTATCCCACTTGATCTTCTGTTGAATTTTCAGGAAGGTAATGTTTTTAAACTACAGCTCTAATCATTGGCTTTTTAGTTTAATTAGTGTGACCGATTGTATAATTTAAAATAATTATTATTAAAAAACCACTTTAAATAAAATCTGGATCTCTTAAATGTTTAGTTTAGAAATATTGTTAAATGTTAAGCTCAAGCTCATAACCAAAAAGAAAAAAAAAAAAAAAAACCATAATCTTATAATTTTCTACTATTACAGCATCCCATCTTCCCTAGCTCCCTTTTCTGATTTTTCATCTTTCATCAGTCATCACTCTCTTCTTCTTCTTCTTTTTTTCCACAAATAAGTGTTATCTCAACTCATATATAAATTAGATAACCAAGTCTTCAATATATAACAATATTAGACATGTGATTCTTCAACTCGTATGCTCGGGCATTAATGATTGGTTGAAAGTTATCTTCCTCAGAGTTTTTGCCTCGAAAAGTTCTCCGAAATGGGGGATAAAACGTTTTGTAAACATTACTATCCTCATCGTAGTGGGTCTTGATTCCTAAAGTGCTTTGTATGGAGGAAATCAACGAACTATTAAAAGAGTCAAGGTGATTCGAGATGGTATCAATAACGATCTAAGTTGAGCCTCTGCCAACAAGTCCAATCTCCTTAGCTTTTTCAAACACATGGATTATTATTGGTGATGATGATTGAAGAACAATGTAAACCCCAGATTGAATTGAGTTGCTTCATCAACTCATTTTGGACAATTTTATTTAGATTAGAAAGTAAAGAAAATGGTGAAAGGATCAATCAATATTCGATCTTCTAACCGACATCTTTAAGAACCTATGATAAAAGAGCTAACTTCCCAGAATCACCCCAAAGGCCTCACCTTCTTAAATTACAACTACACTTTTCCAGTTAAATGAAGTAATGGTAGCTGCAATGCATTTCATCACCATTGATCATTGTTACCAAGAAATATCAATTTCCTTATTGGGTTTTCTGAATTTTGTTATAGAAAATATAAGTTAGAAAATATAATATTATTTATATATATTTTGACAAAATATTTTATAAGTTTTTGTACAACTATTTTAAGGGGTAAACTATTCTACCAGTCACCTAATTATTAGTGTTTTTGTTTTGGCCATCAAACTATAAAATTTTCAATTTCATCATTAACATTTTAGATTGTTTCTGTTTTAATCACTCTCCATTAAATGGTTAACAAAAATGATGGGGTGGAGTGGCTTTTTTTGTTCTAACCAGTATAATAACATATTTAGTTCTCAATACTTATACATTCTATTAACTTGATTCTAATTCTAAATAATTGAATAAATTTAGTCCTCCACATTCATAAATTCTATCAATTAATTTGATGCCCAAACACATACAATTAAATATAAATATAATTAAATGATTATTATGAAAAAGTAGAAAATATATTATATATATATATATATATTAGGTTTGGTTTGTATCCAAATTATAATTTGGGTTGGATGAATCAATTATTAACAAGGGCTATAATTGTTGAAATTATAAAAGCATATAATTGATTCATTTGTCGGCTTTCTAAAGAAACCAAAGCCTAAGATTCCACTATGTTATACGACTTTTGATTTAGAAAGTGAAATTTCGAATTAATCCATATACCCATTCTTTAAAAAATAATTTTCTTACTGGTTCTTTTAAAAGGAGTATCAATGACTAAGTACAATCAAATACTTAAAGCATGGGTGAGGTGGAAGGCTTTAGAAAATGATATCTTTCACTTTCAGATGCTTATATGTGGAAGAGTGGAGATCATTATCATTTAAGGAATATTGCTACAACTATCCACTACTGCCTATTTAGTGATTTATAAGGAGGAGTGAAAAAAAATCATTTTTTATTGATGTCAAATTCAGCAATTCCCATCCAGAAACTAGAATCATATAAAATGCCTAAAAATCCAACTAAAATTCTATGTTTTATCTTCTTCTTTTTATCAACTTTTCCATTCATTTTCATTTTAGGCAGTTAGACTCTTTTTTTTATCAAAAAAATTATTTAAGTAAAGCGAGATTATTCTAATCCAAGATGTTAAGAACCCTATAGAAGATTGAAAATAATACAGTAAATGAAAACATAAACTTAATATTTATTAAAATACTAAGGAAAACTCAATAAACTAAACCAAACGTATTAAAAGATTTTCTTTTTCTCACTCACAATCATAATATTTGCCTCTTCAAACCCCAACTCATTACTTAGACCAGCCCGCACCACATTGCAGTCATTGTTCAGAGGCCGAGTTTTCGGCCTTTACCTCATCCAGTCCAAAGCTACATTCCCTGCCACCGCTGCACCATCTTATCCAATCAATTTTGCTTTATTAAGGACATATATACATATAATTTTAAAACGCTTCAATCATTAAATATTTTACCAAAAAATAAACATGCAGCTTATAGTTTAGCTAAGGTGATTTTATTTTATGCAAACCGTTTTATTTATGTTATTGTTTCCATTTGTCTTATAAGTATTTTGAATAATGGTGTTTTTTTTTGGTTTATTCATGAAAATTGACCAACCTAAAAATGGGTGTATAAGATAAATCTATCAACTTAAGATTAATTTTGTCCCATTTGATAGCTTCATATTAATGAGATGCTTCTATTTAAAAAAAAAAAATCCTCCAACTTCTTCTGACATTTTAGTGATTTATTGGATTACATTTGTTGTATAAACTATTTTGTTCTCTTGGAACCTTTCAGATTTTTTAATGAAATATATTATTACTTGGAAAAAAAATAATTTTTAAAAATAGATAACCTACAAGATTATATCAATTGATTTCCGGTATAATATGAGCGAATGTATTTAATTATTTTTATATATATTTAATAAACAATAATTACTTTTTATTCATATATAAATGAACACGCATCATATAATTATTTGTCCATTGATTAAGTTTTAATTCAATTGATATAAAAGATGTTTTAATAATATGAAAAACACGGACTCTAGCGGTAAAACCCTCCACTCTAATGATTGGGATAACAGCAATGGATATCAAGGTGGGAGAGGAAGACGTAGACAGACAGTGCATGGATATTTGGAGTAGAGCTGTATTATTACAGAAAAAAATGACGATTAATAATATTGTTGATAGCGGAGACAAAGACGGGTGTCAGGAAGGGGTTAACTGGATGGAGGAACATGGGGTTTGGAAGCAATCCAGGGTCAGTGCGTTTGAAAGTTCAAGGTAAAAACGGGCTGCTGCTGAACATACCTCCATCATAGCTCTCTGCGGAACACCTCCATTGAGGTGATATCTATCAGCCGATGTTTTAAGTAAAAATTCGATTGATCGCTAGATATCAAAATTTTCTATTATTTTTTTTTGAATTTTTAATAATTTATTTTATCAAAGTTTGTAGAAAACTAGGGAAGGAAATAGAGTTTGAAAGCGGTCAGCAGTGAGGAGGGAATTACGAAATAGTTGTTGAATCTTGAAGCTGTTTGGGAAAGGATAGTAGGGTGTGGAATCATGAAGATGCTTTGTTTTATGATTGGATTTAGTCCATCTGTTGATTGTTACTTCAACTCACCAGAACCTTAGAATCTCTCCTGGGTTAAGCAAATATATGTATATAGTATTCGTCGGAATCTTCATCGTTGAAACACCAAGTAATTCCCTAACAATATTCCATACTCACCGCTTCAACTAAATGCTTAATTAAATCAGATAATCAAATATCCTTAGAGATAATACGCTGTTGCAAAATTGCTGGATTACGAAGCTAGGGATATATACCTATACAAATCGTGTCTACAATGTCTACATTAACCGAAGATAAACAATTTAATTAACACAAATGCGTTGTAATTATAGTAATTAAAACAAATAAAACCAACTCTCGAATACATTTCCTTGGACCCAATAAGCCCATGGCTTCTCAGTCTCATAATTTTTCCGGAAATTATTTAGTGTTGAGGCCCAACGAAGTGAGTGTTCTCGATCTTTTCCGCCTCCTATGGGACCATGAACTTGAAAAGAAAGCCTTTGTGGAGTGCCCACCGGAGAAATTCCAAGAAAATATCCGCCGGAAATGGCTTATTTTCATGTCTCTATCGTCCCAAAAGATGCTTCTCCATGCAGCAAAGCCCCTGAGATGGATCGGCGAAAAGCTGGAAATGTGGGTGAACTTGGTCTCATTGAACGACAACATTTTCGTGCTTTTCTTCAATCTTTTGCGAGGTTATAATTAACCCACTTTGACAGAAAAATTGCTGTAAATAAAAACAGAGAATGTGCATGGATTGATGATTAGCTTGACTGCAGGTAAGGTGAAAATGGTGGATCGAGAATCGGAAGCTTTCGTGTCCTTCATTGGAAGCCTAGATAGGCGAGTTGAATTAGATCAGAATATCAAACCTGGAGATTGCAGATACTTTGGAGCATTGGCGGCTATGGCGGCTAAAATTTCTTACGAGAATCAAGCTTTTGTTGAAAGGATTGTTAGAGATTACTGGAAGGTAATTTCTTTAAAAATTTAATCCTTAGTAATTATTTTCATTTCATTGGCCAAGTTTATTTTTTTTCTTTTTCTGAAAACTCTTTTACGCTGCATGCAACAAGTTAATGCATATATTCTTTTCTTTGTGTTAAAAATAAAGTGAAGGATGGGAGATTTTGGTATTGTTGGTAAAAATTGATTTCTCGAATTTGGAAGGTCGGGCAAGTTTCATTGTTTATAATTGTGATGTGTATTTCTCTATTTTATGCATATAGTCCGCGCCGGCTTTTGTTTGATTTTTCATCTATTGGTGGAAAGTATATTCATACTTACTTTATGTAGTCTTTTACAAAAAAAAAACCTATGTTGTAGTTAATCAGGATATATATTAATACATATCTTTTGCTTTCGGAAAGATGAAATGTTAGTCACTATAAATTATTTAAAAAAGTACACATTTTTAAAATTTATTGAACCTACAAAATACAAAAATAACGTTTTTGTTTTTGTTTGTTTTTTTTTTAAATTTGTAGTCAAACAATTGATGACAATTCCTTTTACACTTTTCCTATCTATCCATTTAAAAAAAAATTATCCAATTTATTGAATATTGAATAATATGAAGAGGCTACAAATTGGTGCAGATGGAATTTATTGGGTACTACAGCTTCTGGAATGGTAAGAAAAAATCCAATAGTTCACAAATATCTCACTCAGTTTTTTTCATAAGATTATAAATTCTATATCTATATTTTAAAAATAAATAAATAAAGAATGGGATCCACATAATTCTTTTATTATTTACAAAATTAAACTTCGAAGCATGGAAACCCCTTTAGCAGATTATCAAAAGAAGAGCAACACACAAGCCTTTATGGTTCACGATAAAACAACAGACATGATAATCGTAGCCTTCAGGGGAACCGAACCCTTCAATGCAGATGATTGGAGCACCGATTTAGACCTCTCCTGGTACGAACTCGACGAGATGGGAAAGATCCATGGCGGATTCATGAAAGCTTTGGGGTTAGTCATGGAAAAAGGTTGGCCACCTCACATCGACGACGACCTCCGCCCACCGGCTTACTACGCCATACGGGAGAAGCTGAAACAAAAACTGAATCCGAACAACGAAACGAGATTCATGGTGGCTGGTCACAGTCTGGGAGGGGCTTTATCGATATTGTTCGCGGCTGTTTTGGCGTTGCATAAAGAAACGTGGCTGTTGAATAGAATGGAAGGGGTGTATACGTTTGGGCAGCCGAGGGTCGGTGACAAGAAGTTCAAAGAGTTCATGGAATTACAGTTGAGGAAGCATGGGATTAGGTATCTGAGATATGTTTACTGCAATGATGTGGTCCCTAGAACACCTACTGATGATTTGACCTTTTTGTACAAGCACTTTGGGACATGCCTTTACTTCAATAGCTGCTACAAAGGGAAGGTGAGAGTCCCAAAAACCTTTAACACATTGGATTATTGTTTCCGTTTGGTTAGTTTTCTGGAATAATGAAATCTGATTTTGTGGAGCAGGTACTTGAGGAACAACCCCACAAGAATTACATCTCACTGTATGCATGGATACCCAGATTCTTGAATTCGGGATGGGAACTTGTAAGGGGGTTCATTCTGCCATTGATAAAGGGTCCAGAATATAAAGAAACTTGGTCGCTTATTGTGCTTAGATTATGGGGACTCGGTTTCCCAGGCTTATCTGCTCATAATCCCCATGAATATGTTAATGCAACTCGATTGATTTCTCGTCGGATATATCACCAACTTCAACATCATCACCATCCATGGAAAACCATCAATGGAAGCCTAAAATAAGAGACCTTTTTAACACCCATTTTAGCTAATGATTAGAGATGCTGTATTTCATTTTTATTCTTCAGAACAAATGGAAATGATCATTTTAATTAGAGACTTTGGGCCTTTGTTTGAAGATTACTGCTGTGATTATAAAGATTCATTAATAGAATTAAAGAAGTAATACACGTAATGATTTGCAAAAAATGATGAATTCATTTTGGTGGAGCTCCAAAGCTGATGGAAGAGAGAAAACTCATTGGATGTCTTGGGATTGTCTTTGTGTTCCTAAGAAACTGTAAGGGATGGGGTTCAAGTCTTCACTGGTTCAACTTAGCGATGCTTGCAAAACAGGGTTGGAGGTTCTTGTCGAATCCTATTTCTCTTCCATCACAAATCTTCAAAACCAAATATTATTCTTATTAGTGAACTGACTACGCTCAGTTAATGACTGTTAACAGTTTGTTAGTAGTTAGGTTTCAGTTTGGTCGGCGTTAATCAGCTTGCTATATAAACACAGTCCATCTTCTATTGTAAGTAAGAGTTTTAAGCTGAAATAATAAAGTTTCATCATCTTCTTTCTTTAGTTTATTGTTTTTGTACATTCTTAAGATTCTTGATTTGTGTTCATGGTATCAAAGCTATTGCGTAATAGCTTTTCGAGTCCTGTTGAGAATTATTTATATTGACTGAACTAGTGCTGTAAGGTTGTACAATTTTGCTGGCGTTTCTATTGGTATTCAGGGTTCTAGTGTAATGGCTGTTGTGACATACAAAAGTCAAAACAATGCACATCTTGTAAATCAACATGATCGTGGTGACCCTATCAATGAGGAGCAGGAGCTTGAATGGACAGCCTGTGTTTCAATCAGGTACAGGGATGATGCCACCACCGTTTCACCTAGGTACAGGGATGTCTTCTTAGAATGTTAATGAGTCTCCTTCATTCGGTTCTTGGTCTTCTTTATCTTCTTTTTCATCAACCCATCAGTTTCCAAAGCATGAGATTGTCAAGTTGACTGAGAATAATGACATTGTATGGAAACATCAAGTTACATTGATAGTTGAGGGGTATGGGTTAAGTGGTTTTGTTTTAGACACTATAGAAACTCCTCCTCAGTATGTCAAAAAGGAGGACAGTCAAGCAATTTAGAATCCACGGTTTGTTGGTTTTAGACAACAGGATAAGCTACTTGCGTCGTGGTTATTATCAACAGTTAATGATGACATCGTACCTCATTTGATTGGTACAAATACTGCTCTTGCTGTATGGAATGCTATAAGTAGGATGTTTGCTACTCGTTTTTGCACTAAGATATCAGATATAGTATTTAATTGCAGTTAAGAAAATAAAGGAATTCATCGATCAATAATTCGAAACACGTCCCTGCTAAACAAATGGAAGCCACTCAAAAGTTTATCTCAAAATGTCATCAATAATGACAGATAAAGAAATAATGAATATTTAAACCATGCATGCATCTCACACTTCCAATTAAAAATTTTAATGTAACAAATGATTAAATATTTATAACCATGCATGGTCTTTCTTGTGAGGTACAAATGATTCTATGCATGATACAAGCTAGATATATAATATATTATTAAAATATATTATGTGTTAAGCTTCTGGTGCTCTAGTGATTAGATACATATCACTATTATTATTTATTTTATTAATTTCTCCTTGTTCACAATTCACGTGAGGTTGAATTCTTACAAAATTAAAATTATTCACCCAACTTTCAATACTTATCAATATTATTAGCGTGGTACGTTTTCATCGTTCATTTGTTAACCTTCATTATCATAAAATTAATAATTGAATTATAAATAAAATATTATTTATTTATTTTAACTATAGATAATTTTTTAAAAATATCAAAAAAACTCAAAAGAAATGAAATTTATAACTTATTTTCAAAAATTAAAAAAAAGTTACTTAAAAATTTATAATTATACTAAAAAAATTATAAAATTCTAAAAAATCTAATCCAATTCATTACAACCTTACTTTAAAAACCTCACCACATTAAATCTAATTCAATTATATGGTTGAATAAGAATATATTTAATTAAAGTTGAAAACCAAATTTAATAAAAAACGAATGGTATGAATTTTAAGAGGACTAAATTTATAAAAATAAAAGTAGGTAAACTAAATGAAAAGCGTAGAGCACCATAATAAGAAAATGAAGGTGAAAATAAACTTGTGAATAAAAAGGAATTTCCTTGAAATTTCTAGTTATAGGGTGGCATTGATGACTTTTACACGTTTTAATGATTTTAAATGTCAACAGCAGAGTACCCAAGTATTGACCGATAGTTTATATTTCTTGATGGAATAAAGGAAAAGTCGGTTATACTTCTTTTTAATTTTGGACTAATTTTTGGAATCAACAAGGTTAAGGTTGAATTTTTACTTTATAGACAAATAATTAATATTAAATCTCCAAATAAAATATGAAAATAATTGTGATAATAAATACACGTGAAAATAAATGTTTACTGTACCAACTGCCAAAGAAGTGTTGAGATATCTCTAGGTAATATCCTGCCCCACCACCACTATTTTTCTGCCTATAAATTTGGCATTTTAAGCTGATTCTCAAGCATCCCAAAAAGCAATCGAAGCCCCCCTCCCCACAATTAGTGTATTGCAGTGTCGATCATGGAAGCCAAACCCAGCAAAAAACACTTGTGCACAAATTATTTGCTTATAAACCCTAAGGAAGCCTCTCTCTTTGATATTTTTAGTGTCTTATTTTCCAGAAATGTAAAGAAGAGGAAATTCATCGAGTCCTCTTTTGAAGAACTAGAAAGTTTCCTGTACAGACTTCTTATAGTCATTTCTGCACTGATACAAAAGTTTCTGCATAAGATATCCATGCCGATGGCCATGATAGGGAGAACCATAGTGTTTTTACTCAACTTTTTCTACATTAATGGTGGCTTCTTTGGTCTCATAAGAAATATAATGCAAGGTATATAAATATTTATGTCGTTCACTTTGAGATATTAGCTTTGGGTGCAATAAATATAATCATGTCTGGTTGTACGTTGAACAGTAAGGGTTGTGATTCCAGACAAGAAGGCTGCAACCTACCTCTCTTTTATTGGATTTACAGACACGAGAATGGAGTTAGATATTAATATTAAATATGGAAGTGCCATGTATTATCCAGCACTCTCGATTATGGCTTGTAAAGCAGCTTACAATAATGCTGCTTATAACCAAGCTCTTATCGAAGGTCAATGGAAGGTGTGTATGACGATGGTTTCCTTTTACTTACTGTTATTTATAAAAGAAATTAGGTTAATATTCATAATTGGACTTACAGTTTGCTTCGTTCGTGTGCAGATGGAGTTCTTGGGATATAAAGATTATTGGAATGGTATCCGATTAACTCTTGATTTGCAGTATAATTAATTATTTTCAACTTATTAATGGAATGATTTGTTAATTAATTGTTAATGACATGGACAGATTTCCTTGGAAGAGCCGATACACAAGTTGTAATGTTTCGAGATAAAAGTGTTGACCACGACACCATTGTTGTGTGCTTCAGAGGAACACAACCGTTTAATACCGAAGATTGGTGTTCGGATGTTGATTTGTCATGGTACGAATTCCCTCACATTGGAAAGGTTCATAGCGGTTTCTTGAAAGCCCTGGGGATGCAAAATATTGTAGGGTGGGCGCAAGAAGTGGACCACGATTCAGCTCACCCTCCACGCCGAGCGCCCTTGGCTTACTACGACATAAGGGATACGTTGAGAGACCTTTTGCAAAAGAACCCCGAAGCCAAATTTATAGTGACGGGCCACAGTTTGGGCGGGGCGTTGGCTATTCTTTTCCCGGGGATACTGTTTTACCACGACGAGGAATTGTTGCTTGAGAGGATGGAAGGGGTTTACACGTTCGGACAACCCAGAGTTGGGGACGAAGCGTTCGGGCAGTACATGGAGGAGAATTTCAGAAAGAATAGGATTGAATATTACAGATACGTTTACTGTAATGATATGGTTCCTAGGATTCCTTCTGATGGCCTCTTCAAGCACTTTGGTACCTGCGTTTACTACAACAGCCAATATAAAGCATCGGTAAGAAAGTCAACATCATACGTATTTCATCAAAATTAAAGGGGTTTTGAATATAGCATATAAAATATTATGTTGTTTTCCGTTGATTGGAAATCTTGTTTAGGTTTAAATCTAGATAACATAATCCTCTTCTCCTTATAATATATTAGGTAATCGAAATTTGAGGTCAATTCAACCGACCTGAGTTATCATCTTAAACGTAATACTCAAGACCCAATTTAGTAACTAAAAAGGCCGAAAGGTGACTTTTTTGGGCTTGACATTATTTAATCAAGCCTTTCTTGAAAGAGCTTGACCCGGTCTGATGAATTGGGAGCTGTAATGCAGATAATTGAGGAAGAACCATACAAGAACTATTTGTCAATTTGGGGCTCCATTGACATGCGAAGAAACGCCATATATGAGCTGATAAGAAGCTTCATTATGTTGACCAAGTATGGAGAAGATTACAAGGAAGGGTGGCTGCTATTTTTTATCAGAATCTTTGGATTGATGATCCCTGGTGTACCAGCTCATTGTGCCCAAGATTATGTCAACTCCACTCGTCTTGGATCCCTCCGCCATCTTCATTTCCATTATTTCCACCATAAAAAGAACCGCTCCTAAACAAGAGTTTCATTTGCACTTTTAATATTTCAACAAAAATGTTAAAGTTTAAATGTGTACTAAAGAGTTAGTGTGATAGGTTGTTAGCTGCATGAGCTCTTTTGATGGTTTCTATATAATCCTCTTGTATAAATCTAGCTCATCTCCATTTGGAGATATTAGAGATTATTGAATAAAATAGGTAGATCTGCTGTTTTTTTTTTCCCAGCTTCATTCTCTCTGGTTTCACTAGTTGAGGCAAAAGGTGAATGGTTTTGGTGATTTGTGGGTGGATATGTAGTGGGTTGGTGTGGATGATGAAGATTGTTGGCAACAATATGGTCTATGGGCGACTTTTCAATGGCGAATGATTTTTTTAGATTTGAAGAATTAACGATAAAGTTAATTAATTATTTTTTAAAATGGCGAAACGATTTTTTTTAGGTACTAACTTGATGATATGACAAGAACACATTAGACGAGATGCTTTTTAGTGGATATGTCAATATATTCAACAAAAGTTTGGGAGTGTTAATTTTTGGAGGTAACTATGTGGCAATGTGCTGGAGCAACAAATTCTTTAGGTAACTTAATGGCCAATTTTGGCAGGGTAAATTTTACATTAGGGCTAATTAAATTCCTTTAAAATTATTAATTTTATTGAAATAAGGATAACTGAACATGAATTTTAAAATTTAAAAGGTAAAAAATTTAACTTCTTAAAAATATATAAAAACTTATGGTATATGTTAACCATTACTGTAAGGCCCAAATTTTGCCCGGGCCTAATGAACCAAATAAATAGATAGAGTCCAAATTACAAAACTAAAAACCTAGCCCAACATGCCCAAATCAACCCTAGCCCATTAAACATTTTCCAGCAAAAAAGAATGGAGGAAACCCTAGCCTCTGCCCTTGACTAGTGCCGCACGCCACCACTGTCTGCTGCCTCCACGAGCGTCGTACGCCTCTGACACCTGCAAGGAAGAAATCACACGCAAACAGCAGAAACAAACAACAAAGAAGCAGACAACAGAAACAGACAAAAATAATGGAAGCAAAACGACCCTGTATTCGGCTATAAAGGCCAAAAACTTCATCTTTGTGTTTTTTACACACACAATTAATAAAAAACAGAGCAAAAAGTTTGAAAAGGTTGAGTTTTTTTTACTTTCAAAGTTTCATTTTTTTTATTTTATTTTTCTATTTTATTCTTGCCTTTGAACATAAAAAATAAAAAGAGACCACTTACCGAAGGCACCCCGCAGCCACGTCGTCGGAGCCCTCCTCTCCGTCACCGTCGCTGAAATTGGGTCCAAGAGGGGCTGAAAATCTCCCCCTTTCGGCACCTTCGGTCCTTGGTTTTATAGCCTTCAAGAATGCCCCAAACGAGGGCTAAAAAAGGGGCTCCTTTTGACGCATCGTCGGCCACCAAATGTGGTGGTGGAACGGCGGTCCATGGTGGCAGCAATGATGGGTTTGATGAACCCTAGCAGAGAAATGGAAAGAAAAAGAGGGGAGTTTTTTATTTTGTTAAAAAAAATTGCTGAAGTGAAGTACAAAAAAAGAGGGCTTTGTTTTTTTTAAATAAATGAAAAACGACGCGTTTGGTGGGGTGAGATTTGTGCATCCTCAATTATTGGGATATCTGCACATGAGGTCCCTCCACCTTTAGCGCCCTTCAATTAAGCCCTATCTTATCTTCTCCTTTTCTCTTAATTTGGCCATCAAATATTACTCATTTTTAAAATCGGTCCTCTGACCTGCAGGGGGTTGAACACACACGCTTGGGTTTGGGATATTGTCCCATTTAGTCCCCGCGACTTTAAGCGTGTTTCGAATTAGTCCCCAGTGGCCTTTTCTTTTCATTTGCAATTGATACCCTGAATTTTGGCCCACTTTCAATCACGTCCTGAATCTTTGTTATTTCTTTTATTGTTTATTTATTTTAAAATGTTCTATTATGTGCTATTCTAAATATTTTGCATACTGTTTGCTATTGGATTATTTATGTGCATGATTCATTTTAACTTGTTTTAATACACTAATTATTTAAAATTGTATTATTATCCATTTTAAATTGTTTGTTATACGTTATGTGTACTAAATTATTTTGTTATATTATAGATTATATACTTCTGATATTTTTTACACATCATTTATATAGTTTATTTCCGATTATTTTTATACATTTTATTTTATTTTTATTTTTTTAAAAAAATAATAACGGTTTTGTATATCATTCCTTTTAAAAAGGCTTCCTCTTATTTTATCTATGTATATATATATTTTTTTCTTTTTTTTTTCCTTCTTTTTTTCTTTCAAAAGTAATTGACCTATTTATATTGTCTATTTTAAAATTGTTTTACATACTTTATTTTAAACCCTATTTATTTTAAAATGTTTTGTTATTATCATTTGCTTTATTTTTTTATATACATCTTTTCATACTTTATATATATATATATATATATATATATATATATATATATATATTATCTACTTTTAAAAGTTCTTCATATGTGTATATCATTCATTCTTTCAAATGTTTTGTATATTGTTGATTTTAACTTTCTTTTGTTACATTATTTATTTTAAAATTCATTCACGGTCACTTGAAATTCATCTGGCAATTGATGTTTTAGTTTGCTTTTAACTATTTATTTATTTATTTATTTTATTTCTTTAAATTGTATCATTTAATTCATTTGTTTTTTATTATTAATGATTAGTTTTTAAAGAGTGCATATTGTGGGATTATTGCTATTGCATGTAAGTTAATTTGCTCGTTCGTGTTCATGTTATTGCTATTCGTTCGTAGAATATTTTATGCATGTATCATCGTTCCATGTCGCACCGTACTTTTATCTCATATCATCACCCCATGAAACAAGTCTCGTTACATTTATCCAATAAATCGCTTCGTTTTAACCTAAACAAATAACGTACATCGTTTAAATACTACATTTGCTATTATTCAAAAACTAGAATTTCAAAGTAAGACAATTTTTCACATTTTGGAACATCGGGGAATTGTGCCCTAACTTACGGGGTTTCAATTTTCTTATTGTTTTTAAATAGCAAATATCATTTTCGAGTTTTAAAACACATGGATTTCCAATTAAAATTAAAGACAACCTGTGCTCGGGAGTTCATGGTATTGCGTCCTAACTTACGGGATGTGATACTCCGATATATTGAGACGAAGAAATCTTTAATAATCATTTTGAGCTAACTCAAGCGTTTTTAAAATCGGCGTCAATAAAAAATGATCGTATTTTAAAATCCATTCCCGATTTTCAACTTTCGACATTAGGACAGTAACTAATCAATTCAGTACCAATTTTTGGGCGTGTCGAGGGTGCTAATCCTTCCTCGCACGTAACCGACTCCCGAACCTATTCTCTTGGATTTCGTAGACCAAAATGCCGTTTTAATAAACTAAAATTATTTTATTAAAATAAAGGTGACCCGATCACACCAAATCAAGATCGGTGGCGACTCCTTTTTTAAATTTCGTTTTCAAAATCAAGTCAATCCCGTTTTAATTTTCAAACCAAAGTCGATTCTAGCGTTTTCAAAAAAAATAGTTTCGACAGCTTGGCGACTCCACTAGGGACCCAAATAAGAGAGTCAAGCCACAAGTTGATTAACTTTTGTCTTTTTATCGACAATAAAAAATTTGGTTTTGAAATACGATCCTTTCATTGCGTTTCATCTGTTTTTTGCGATGCAATACTTGCTGTGTTAATTCGAGCCTTTAAATAGTTTTGCATATTGCATTGCATAACCGTTATGGTCACACCCTTCTAAGTGGAAGTGAGAAACTACTCCTTCGTGAGGTTTTCACCTTCGTACAGGATAGTGGATCGCTCTTGGGATACATCCGTACCTATGTCTTCGTGAGATTTTCCTCTCCGTGCAGCCAGAGGGAAATGTATTCCCCTGAACTGAACTCGGTCTGTATGAGCCTATAATGGGTGAAGATCGAGGAATCTGCTGGTTCAGGTACCTTTACTCTAGAACCGAACCTCATATAGTGAGCTTTAAGAACCCACCCTAGGTAAAGCCACTCCGAACCCCTAGTGGTCACCCAAATTGCTTTATTTGTTATTTATTTCTCATGTACTAACGTGTTTTGTTTTTGTTTTGTTTATAACTGCATTGCATTACCTCATTATAGAAAGGAGGTGTTGATTCATATTCGATTACTAAATAGAACAGTTTGTCATAAGAAAATAAATTTCTTGATAAAGTGGATTATAACGCGGTTGTCTAAATATAGTCCAAGTAAACACGATGAAAGAAGGTTGACAATCCGTGAAAAAGTACAAGACTTTGCTTCGTTACCCGAAGATGCGAGCCGACAAAGATTATTCGAGGGTCGTCATATCTTGACTTTCTTAAAGGAGCTGATAAGTATCGCAGGGACAAGTAATCAAGGAGTTGCAGCTTGGATCAAGCAAAAAGGAGTTAATATAAACATCTCTTGGAGAATTCGTCAGACTCGACCATAAGATCCGGATATGAAGAGGAAGATAAGTGTCTTGCTTGGAATATGAGAGAAAGGCCGTATATGTAATTCATTTCATGTAAAGGAATTTGTTTTTTAGAAAAGTTGTTCTAATGAAATTGAATTCAGAATCAACGCATTCCTTTCTTTGGCATTCATTCCATGCATTTGCATTTGCATTTGAATTGCATTATTTGCATTAGACTTTCCCTAAAAAGAACCCTGATTAGGTAAAATTATTTCAGTTAACCTGGGAATCGACAAAAGTCAAGCGACTAGGCATCTTTACGGTACAAGGAAAAAGATAAAAGATATGGATTAAAGATTGAAAAGACTGGAACAACTTCAAAAAGAGATGCAAGACCAGTTACAACTGCAAATACAAGAGCAACTAGCGAAGATCCAGCAAGACATGAAGGATCAAATGTTAGAGTCTCAAAGGGACACGATGAATCAGTTGTCCCAATTACTGACTAATGGGCTAGGAAAAGGAAAAAGCCCCATGCTCAATACTGGGGAGAATAATGAGGAGCCTCTGTACCCTCCGGGTTTCACCCCGATAGACGATCAGATGTGTCCGCAAGATGTACCTATTGCTATCAGATCGCAACAACGTCAGGCTGGTATCTCGGCGCCCATGAACTACCCGATGGGTTCAGGTTCCAATCCAAGGAACAGTCCAACCAATCATGAAGTTCCTGATCTAGATGAAATGGAAGGAATAGGAAAAGCAAAGGTTGAACGGATAAGACAACTCGAAGATCGATACAAGTGGTTGGAAGAAAAACTTAAAGTGATGGAGAATGATGATTATCATCGCGGGGTTGAGGCTAAAGATCTCAGCTTGGTCCCAGATTTAGTACTCCCGCCGAAATTCAAGACTCCAGAATTTGAAAAATATAATAGAACTAATTATCCTGAAGCTCACATCACGATATTCTGCCAAAAAATGACAGGTTACGTTGACAACAATCAACTGTTAATTTATTGCTTCCAAGATAGTCTGATTGGGTCAGCTGCCAAATGGTACAACCAACTAAGCCGTGCCAAAATTCATTCATGGAAGGACTTAGCAGATGCTTTCACGAATCAATACAGCCACGTGACAGATATGGCGCCGCGATAAAATTACACTACAGAATATGGAAAAGAAGCAAAGTGAGAGCTTCAGGCAATATGCCCAAAGATGGAGAGAGGTAGCGACGCAAGTCCAGCCACCTCTTCTAGAGAAAGAAACTACGATGCTTTTCGTCAACACTCTGAAAGCCCCATTCATTACCCATATATTGGGAAGCGCTACCATGAGCTTCTCAGATATAGTAATGTCCGGCGAGATGATTGAAAATGCAATCAGGAGCGGGAAGATAGACGCAGGAGGAAGCGCCCAGAGGTCAACCCCAAAGAGAAATGAAAATGAAGTGAATAATATGAGCAAAGGGTACCCCAAATTGGTCAACATAGGCCAACCGAGGATTGTAACCACTAGTTATCAAGGCTCTTCAAGGCAAGAGTCCAACTCGAGGCCAAATACAGAAGGGCTCCAGTTTACACCCATCCCGATGTCATATAAGGAGTTTTATCAGAATCTTTTCGATGAGCATATGGTGTCTTCATTCTACTTGAAACCAGTGCAACCTCCGTTCCCCAAATGGTATAATGAGAATGCCCAATGCAAGTACCACGCGGGAATAACGGGACACTCAATCGAAAACTGCACTACATTTCAAAAGTTGGTCGAAAGGCTCATTGAAATAGGAATTGTGAAGTTCGACGATTCTTCAAAGCCTAATTACTCTGACAACGCAGTAAATGCTACATTTGGAAGTAAGGGAAAAAGAGTTGCAATGCCTTGAACAAAGCTTGGAAAAAATATTGGGGGAATCTGAATGACTCTTCTGAAGAAGGAACCGGGAATAAAAGTTTCCAAACCCTTGTATTACTTGAAAGTGTTTTTAACAATGAGACTGTGGAAGAGATCCCTTTATTTTTAGAGTTAATCTAGAGTAATATTCAAAACACACTTGTTGCTTTAAGCCTAGAAGCAATTAGACCCCTTTTGTGAAATAGGCTTGTGTCTTAAGTATTTATTTCAATAAAATGTATCTTTTTGAGCAAATATTCTTTTCATATTGTACAAATAATTGTTTTTAGATTCATTTGTTCTTTGGACTTTCCTTCAAATAATCATGTATACTTCATTCATGATCATACCATACAAATAATCATCCTTAGAATAATTTACTCTTTGGAATCTGCCTTCAGCGGGTCTTCAGATATCAATGATGTAAGTAACGCTGGCACTGACTCTGAGACTCCTTTCGAGTGAAATATGGGCCTAAAGGGATCTCAACACTTTGAAGATGACAGAGATGTAGACTACTCCCTGATTTGTTAAGGATGGTAGAGTAAAATGAAAACAGATCCTCTCTTACGAAAACTCAGTGGATAGTAGACTTAGGACAAGAGAAAGAGGCAAACATCAGAGTCTGCAGCACCACAAAGGCGAAGCGAGATGTCATTGAGTCACTTCCAAGAATTTAAAGATTTTTTACAAAAGATACGTCTGGCTACTAAGATATGAGGATGTTGCAAACGGCATATGCTAACGGTTTTATGATGGCCAGGCTAATCATGAGATTTGGGTTCTGTTGGTCCACCGTAGAAAGGGATGGCATTAATATGTCGTAAATGCCAAATTTATGGAGACAAGATCCATATACCCCTTTATTTCTTCGTAGACTTTCTCTATATGGGGCATAGAGGTTTTGGGCCAATCTCGTCGAAAGCTTCTAGCAGGCATCAATTGCTCCGCCAAAAGGGTGAAAGTTATTTCATCTGCCAATGTTACTAAATCAATAGTCATCAAACTCAAAAGAAAAGAAAAAGAAAAAAAAAGAGAAAAAGTGCCAACAAAGAATGCCAGAAAGGATCATACCTAACACAACTGCCCAATGTCAAACGTTTGCAGTCTGTTCAAAGATTAGGCGCCATATTGCAGTGCAGCAAGGGTTAAAAAAAAAAAACTAAGTATCATAGGGAAGATGACCAAGACTTGTAAAGATTGGCATAAGAAGTCACCATTTACCCTCTATCCTTATCAAACGTCTGCCAGGACCTTAGCTGGGGCAACACATTGCTCATTGGTTTATAAGATAGAATCGGTTTTGAAGATGAGATTCATTTTCTTTGAGTTTTGTCATTACTAAAGTTGGATAAGGTATAATGGATCCAATCCCGATAGGATCAATTGAATTTGAAGAGAGAGGGTTAGAAGCTATCTGTTGTAGTCCAATATATAGGAAATGACTGATGCGAGCTTACGATAAAGAAGTTTATCCTAGAGAATTCCACGAGGGGAACTTGATGTTGAAGAATATCTCTCCTATACAAAAGGACTTCAGAGGAAAGTGGATGTCAAACTAGGAAAGACCTTATATAGTAAAGAATGTCTGTTCTGGAGGAGCATTGATTCTAGTCGAAATGAATGGCAAACCTTTGCCCAATCCAGTGAATTCAAATCCAATCAAGGAGCATTCTACCTAAAAGGAAAGAGGCCAAGGTGAAAACGCGCAAAGGGCGCCTTGAAAAAAAAAAAGAAAGAAAGAAAATGAAAGGCCAAGGCGAAAACCCGCAAAGAGCGCCTTGAGACCAAAGGGGATTCGAGTTGAAAACCTGAAAAGGGCGGCTCAGATTTTAATCAAAGTGGGGTATACAGCAGTCTTGTTATGACCTGAATTAACAATAAAGAGGTATGTTACGTCTTGGGGCGTCGACAAAGTACTCCGGATCCCCTAAACACATATTGAGCTCAGAAGGGTCCTCAAGAGGTTGGTACAGAAAAGCTCAAGCTACGATATCTGGGGCACCTAGCTTTTATTTTGCCCATTTTTGAATTTGATATTTTTTATTATCTTATTCTTTTCAAGATATGTCCCGATAAATTTCCTTCTTATCGTAGTGCTATCTTTGATTAACTTATTCATTTTGAGTTAATTTTCTCTTTATTGCATTCGCAATATTTGATTGATTTATTCATTTCGAGCTATGCTCCAAATCAATTTCCTTCTTGTCCATCATTTTGGTTTTTTTCTAGCATTTTGCATTGAAATAATGATTAATGGACCAATAATACTTTCACAAAAGAAGTTTTGCATATTACTCTGGAAGCTTCTAAATAGTATAGGAACCTGAAACAGGACCATTATTTAGAACTCTCAAAGTCTAAGAGTTGGAAATATTTGAGAGAGACGAGTTTTAAATTGTGGCTATCTCTCCATAATCTTTGTTAAAAGATATCAGTTGCATGAAAAAGCAAAAATATGGCGCCGGTGACGCAACCTCGACAAATAACGTGTAATGTCAATCAAAGTGTAAAAGGGGATCATTTTCAGGAAAAGAAAAATGATACTCTACATTCATACAGATATTAGACATATACATCTGGTCATTACACCCAGGGAATGGTGTAACAAATTAATCGATTGAAGATGATACAAATCCTGTACCTTTGAGTTGCAGCAGGATGGATGGAAAAAACCAAATGTTGTTCCTTTGAAATTGCAGTGGGAGGCACAAACTTTATGTCCCAAAAGGTACAGTGGAAGGGACTCTGAAATTACAGCGGGGCAAGCTTGCTGAGTAAAATGTGATTGTTTTTCTGACTCTTCTATCAAGAATACCAGCCGAACAAGATGGCAGCCTAATACGTCAGTGATAATGTCCTGATGAACAACAAGCTATGATACCTTAAGCCTTTTTAAGGGGAACACTTTCATTCATATACCATTCATAGCACATCTAGTTAGGAGCATTTGATTCATTTCGATCATAGCATCCTAATCATTTGGCATAAGCATAGATACATGGAACTAATTCTACAGGTCATGTCCTAAAATCAGTGAATTCACAAGCCTTAACCCCCTAAGCAGTAGGGTAACAGGTTGATATTTCAAATCTTAACCCCCTAAGTAGTAGGGAAACAGATCAAAGGCGATGGGCTTTAACCCCTTAAGCAGTAGGGTAACAAGCTGAATTTACAAGCCTTAACCCTCTAAGCAGTAGGGTAACAGGCTGAAGATTTACAGATCTTAACCCCCTAAGTAGTAGGGAAACAGATCAAAGGCGATGGGCTTTAACCCCTTGCCAAAGTAGGGTAACAAGTGAATTTCTGAGACCTTAACCCCAAAGCAGTAGGGTAATAGGTGAATTTCTGAGATCTTAACCCCCTAAGCAGTAGGGAAACAGATCGAATGCGATGGGCCTTAACCCCCTAAGTAGTAGGTAACAGGCTGGAAATGAAATATCTTCTCCTTGAAATGGCATTGGAACGGTTCAAAGCCACAGCAGATCTCCTTGAAGTTTTAGCGGAGAAAATTGAAGTGACAAATCTTATTTCCCTGAAGTTGCAGTGGAACAGACTGAAGCTATGAATAAACAGATTTTATCTCTCTGAAATTGCAGTAGAGCAGATCAAAACAAACCTTATCCCCTTGAAGTTGCAGTGGAGCAGGTTAAAATTACCAAGTCTTATCTCCCTAAAGTTGTAGTGGAATAGACTGAAGATAGCAAATCTTATCTCTCTGAAGTTGCGGTAGAGCAGATTAAAGCTATAAATCATATACCTCTGAAGTTGCAGTAGGTCGGATCAAATCTATCATGGCAAATCTTATCTTCCTTGAAGTTGTAGTGGAGCAAATTAAAGCCATTAATCTTATCTCCCTGAAGTTTTAGTGGGCTAAAACGAGGCTACCAAAGAAGTCGAGACTCAACGAGACCGGGCAAATTTGGTCTTTCTTGGAAGTCTTTGCTTCATTCCCGTTACACGACAATAAGCAAAGAGGGGCAGCTGTAAGGCCCAAATTCTGCCCGGGCCTAATGAACCAAATAAATAGATAGAGTCCAAATTACAAAACTAAAAACCTAGCCCAACATGCCCAAATCAACCCTAGCCCATTAAACATTTTCCAGCAAAAAAGAATAGAAGAAACCCTAGCCTCTGCCCTTGACTAGTGCCGCACGCCACCAATGTCTGCTGCCTCCACGAGCGTCGTACGCCTCTGACACCTGCAAGGAAGAAATCACACGCAAACAGCAGAAACAAACAACAAAGAAGCAGACAACAGAAACAGACAAAAATAATGGAAGCAAAACGACCCTGTATTCAGCTATAAAGGCCAAAAACTTCATCTTTGTGTTTTTTACACACACAATTAATAAAAAACAGAGCAAAAAGTCTGAAAAGGTTGAGTTTTTTTTACTTTCAAAGTTTCATTTTTTTTATTTTATTTTTCTATTTTATTCTTGCCTTTGAACATAACAAATAAAAAGAGACCATTTACCGGAGGCACCTCGCAGCCACGTCGTCGGAGCCCTCCTCTCCGTCGCCGTTGCTGAAATTGGGTCCAAGAGGGGCTGAAAATCTCCCCCTTTCGGTACCTTCGGTCCTTGGTTTTGTAGCCTTCAAGAATGCCCCAAACGAGGGCTAAAAAAGGGGCTCCCTTTGATGCATCGTCGGCCACCAAATGTGGTGGTGGAACGGCGGTCCATGGTGGCAGCAATGATGGGTTTGATGAACCCTAGCAGAGAAATAGAAAGAAAAAGAGGGGAGTTTTTTATTTTGTTAAAAAAAAATTGGTGAAGTGAAGTACAAAAAAAGAGGGCTTTGTTTTTTTAAATAAATGAAAAACGACGCGTTTGGTGGGGTGAGATTTGTGCATCCTCAATTATTGGGATATCTGCACATGAGGTCCCTCCACCTTTAGCGCCCTTCAATTAAGCCCTATCTTATCTTCTCATTTTCTCTTAATTTGGCCATCAAATATTGCTCATTTTTAAAACCGGTCCTCTGACCTGCAGGGGGTTGAACACACACGCTTAGGTTTGGGATATTGTCCCATTTAGTCCCCGCGACTTTAAGCATGTTTCGAATTAGTCCCCAGTAGCCTTTTCTTTTCATTTGCAATTGATACCCTGAATTTTGGCCCACTTTCAATCACGTCCTGAATCTTTGTTATTTCTTTTATTGTTTATTTATTTTAAAATGTTCTATTATGTGCTATTCTAAATATTTTGCATACTGTTTGCTATTGGATTATTTATGTGCATGATTCATTTTAACTTGTTTTAATACACTAATTATTTAAAATTGTATTACTATCCATTTTAAATTGTTTGTTATACGTTATGTGTACTAAATTATTTTGTTATATTATAGATTATATACTTCTGATATTTTTTACACATCATTTATATAGTTTATTTCCGATTATTTTTATACATTTTATTTTATTTTTATTTTTTTAAAAAAAATAATAACGGTTTTGTATATCATTCTTTTTAAAAAGGCTTCCTCTTATTTTAAACTTTTATCTATGTATATATATTTTTTTCTTTTTTTTTTCCTTCTTTTTTTCTTTCAAAAGTAATTGACCTATTTATATTGTCTATTTTAAAATTGTTTTACATACTTTATTTTAAACCCTATTTATTTTAAAATGTTTTGTTATTATCATTTGCTTTATTTTTTTTATATACATCTTTTCATACTTTATATATATATATATATATATATATATATACACATATATTATCTACTTTTAAAAGTTCTTCATATGTGTATATCATTCATTCTTTCAAATGTTTTGTATATTGTTGATTTTAACTTTCTTTTGTTACATTATTTATTTTAAAATTCATTCACGGTCACTTGAAATTCATCTGGCAATTGATATTTTAGTTTGCTTTTAACTATTTATTTATTTATTTTATTTCTTTAAATTGTATCATTTAATTCATTTGTTTTTTATTATTAATGATTAGTTTTTAAAGAGTGCATATTGTGAGATTATTGCTATTGCATGTAAGTTAATTTGCTCATTCGTGTTCATGTTATTGCTATTCGTTCGTAGAATATTTCATGCATGTATCATCGTTCCATGTCGCACCGTACTTTTATCTCATATCATCACCCCATGAAACAAGTCTTGTTACATTTATCCAATAAATCGCTTCGTTTTAACCTAAACAAATAACGTACATCGTTTAAATACTACATTTGCTATTATTCAAAAACTAGAATTTCAAAGTAAGGCAATTTTTCACATTTTGGAACATCGGGGAATTGTGCCCTAACTTACGGGGTTTCAATTTTCTTATTGTTTCTAAATAGCAAATATCCTTTTCGAGTTTTAAAACACATGGATTTCCAATTAAAATTAAAGACAACCTGCGCTCGGGAGTTCATGGTATTGCTTCCTAACTTACGGGATGTTATACTCCGATATCTTGAGACGAAGAAATCTTTAATAATCATTTTGAGCTAACTCAAGCATTTTTAAAATCGACGTCAATAAAAAATGATCGTATTTTAAAATCCATTCCCGATTTTCAACTTTCGACATTAGGACATTAACTAATCAATTCGGTACCAATTTTTGGGCGTGTCGAGGGTGCTAATCCTTCCTCGCACGTAACCGACTCCCAAACCTATTCTCTTGGATTTCGTAGGCCAAAATGTCGTTTTAGTAAACTAAAATTGTTTTATTAAAATAAAGGTGACTCGATCACACCAAATCAAGATCGGTGGCGACTCCCTTTTTAAATTTTGTTTTCAAAATCAAGTCAATCCCGTTTTAATTTTCAAACCAAAGTCGATTCCAGCGTTTTCAAAAAAAATGGTTTCGACAATTACAAAATATGTTCAGCGTGATATTGTATTTTTCCTTTAGGCTAGAAGCCAACAAAATGCAAAGGAAAAGCTTTAAGCATATGTATAACTAAGGAGGCTTGAGACATCTTCCAGCACGTTAAGAACCGTATCAAGAAGGTCTAAAAGTACTTGTAGCCCAGGTCCATTTGTTAGAGCTAATTTCGCCAGGCAATCAACAACCACATTACCTTACCTTCAAATATGCCAAACATGCGCTATTCAGTTCATTCTGCATAAGTCTTCAACTATCCGAAACGAATCAAATTCCACTGTATCATCATGATTTGAAGGTTATCACATTCCAACATTATTTGCCCAAAGCATTTGTGCTAACCAATATGTAACCCATCATGAAAACATGAGGTCTAGATCTGTTCATTGGCTAGGTCATCCGTACAAATCAAAAGGCTTGTTCAAAAGGTGGAAAAGTTTGGATAAAAATATAAGTTCGAAAAATGAGCTTGAACAAATAATAAGATCTGTTTTCTAAACGGATCAAGTATCGGGTAGAATTTTTTTGCCCAGACTTGGCTCAAATCGAATCAGCCTAAACTTTCTTTTCTGCTACTATTTTGTTGTTATTTCGCTATTATATTGTTACTATATATTATTATTATTATTATTATTATTTGGATATTGTATAACTTTTGTTTTATTGTTAAATTTGCTATTATTTTAGAGGCATTTGCTTCCTAAGTTGCATCTATTTTAGTGTTATTTAAGTATAATTTTTTAATATAATTTTAATTTGTTGAGAAACAATTATTTTAATACTTTTAATGTATTTGATTTATTATATTTTTAAATTCGTTTTCATATAAAAAATTAATAAGGATAGGTTGGACCAAGTTTGGGTTTAATATTTTTAATCTATGCCAAACTTCGACAGTATTTTAAGCTCATTCTTTGAGTTGAGTCCAAAATTAAAAAACATACTTAACGTTTTATAGTAGTCTAATCTAATCTATGATCTGGTGTAATTAGGCCCATCCTAAATAAAAGGAAACCAACAATGCCAAGCTGCTAATTATGACAACTACTAACCTCCCAAAAATTTATTTAAAGAAAAATGAATACCCCATTTATTTTAAGATTAATTTGATTTTGAATTGTTATTGTAAAAATATATATTTTAAAATCTCAATTTTAATAGTTAAATTAGTAATAAATTTTTTGGGTACATAATTATTTATTTGGTAAAAGCATGCATGCACTTCACACGTTCACATATATAATTATTTTCCAATGTTTTCGTTCACTTTGATTGCAACTTGTAAAAGGAAGCCAAGTTGAAGTTGCATCGATTTTTGTTCTTGAAATATATATCAATTATTGCGATATACCAATGATTCTATGCATGATACGAGGCAGATAATAAATATATAGAAGAAAAAAAAATCTGTTTTTATATGATTTTGCTGCTCAATTGATTGGATACGCATTTTTTGTTTTTATTAGTTGATTAATTTGTCAGATGTTCATTCGGTCCAATTGTTCTCTACGTCTGCAATATCACTGGAATATTTTTTTTTTTGTTTTTTATTCAAATTAGACTAAAATTTTAATTTTTTTAATTAAACAATCAATCAAAAATCCAAACTGTAGCTTGGGGAAAAAAGGTGTATATAGATGTTGAATTTTCAACCTTGCTGGATACCAACTATTAATTATATTTATATCATTTTAAATTCAATTAATTCGAATTGGATTTTTTCCACTCGCACGTTGAGGAGAGGGGAGGGTACTTTCGAGAGAAGCTTTTGTCCATTGAGTGATTGTAAATCTTTCAACGGATCCAGTATTAAGTTTAGGATTTTGTATTTGATTTTATATTTGAGTTTTATCTCTCGACTTCGTTGAGTGTTTTTACCCTTAAACAAAATATTAAAATTTGTTCTTGATGAGATTTGAACCCATATTAGTACTTGTGGAATTTGAACCCTCTATGAATGACACCTTGTAGGTTTCTTTTTGAACAAGTTTGGCCTTTCCTTAGCACAACAAAAATTTCTTCGATACAAAGATTAAACATTACAAATGCCTATATTTATTACATCATGGATACATAATCTAGTTATATTTAAATAATTAGCTCGTGTCTAACTTAATTGAAAAAAATTAAAACATCAATTTTTTCAAAAATAATAAATTTTATTATAGGGGAATATATATTTTATAAAATAAAAATATTAAAATAGATAAATAGTTTTTGTATAAGAAAAAGTACATTTTAACGTGAGTTGAATTGTGAAGGAAGGTTTCTTTTTCTTAATTCAAAGTCAAGAAAGGAAGTTAAATCACTCCCATTGCACCAATGCTTTTTTTTTTTTTCTTTTTCTTTTTCAAGTTCAGATTTGCACTAGTTACATAAATATCTCACAATTAATAAAAAAGTATTATCGATAGGTGGTTAAAAAAATGGAAGAGGAATTTATTTTTCGGATTAAATTTAAATTTTAAAATTTATATTATATGAATATTATTTTGATTGGAATAAGATTAAGCTCAAAACATATAATTATAAAAAAGAAATTAGGTACGAGTTACTAGACAAAGGGATCTGTGTTGCTTCAGCTGCAATGAAGCCAATAGTAAAGGAAAGGAGTGTTACAGTTTCCACACAAAACCAAAATAATTGCTACTGTCCTTTCTAGCAAAGGCCATGGCATGAATCTGTTGGAAGCCATTCCACAAAGTCCTACCATCAATCGCAAATTAAACAAATTCAAAAAAAGGGGTTAGTGAAGTGGATTAATGAAAGAGATGGTTTTCTTCTTTAGGGTTAAATTTCTGTAAAATGCATTTCAATAATAGAAATTTAGACTTGCTTCATTGAGATGCCCGAGAAAGATGTCGACTCCAAATAAAATATGAAGCTATTCTGATCCTATTAAATGCATTTCACGTGGGAAAAAAATTATATAATGTGGCCAGACAAGTGATCCGTCTAGGTAATATATCCTGCCTCCCACATTGCGTCGTATCTCCATTATTTTTCTGCCTATAAATTTGGCACCATAACTGATTATCAAGCATCCCAAAAATCAATCAAATCCCCCTCCCCAATAGTGTTTTGCAGTGTTGACCATGGAGGCCAAATTGAGCGAGAAAGTGTATTGTTCAAATTATTTGGTAATAAATTCTGAGGAAGCCTCATGGTCTGATACTGTTAAAGTCTTATTTTCTAGTAATTTAAGGAAGAGAAAATTTATCCACTCCTCTTTCGAGAGACAGGAAAGTGTCTTCTTTAGATTTCTTATAGTCATCTCTGTGCTCTTACAAAAGTTTCTGCTTAAGATAGCTTTTCCAGTGAAGATCATGGGGAGAATCATAGTGTATTCACTCAACTTTCTCTATGCTAATGGTGGTTTCTTGGGTCTCATAAGAAATATCATGCACGGTATATATCTTTACATCCATTTCTTCTATCATTATTTTCGACATTATTTGGAAACTGACGAACCAACCTAATGATGTCCTGAACAGTGAAGATTGTGATTCCAGACTATAAGGCCGCAACATTTATGTCTTTCATCGGATTTATAGACATGAGAACCAAGTTAGATAGTGATATTAAATATGGGAATCCCATGTATTATCCAGCAGTTTCCATCATGGCCTGTAAGGCGGTTTACAATAATGCTGCTTACAATAAGGCTTTAATCGAAGGTCAATGGGAGGTATAAAGATGGTTTTTCTATTGTTATTATTTGTAAAAAGAAGTTGGATTTACTTGTATACCATTGAATTTTACATTCATTATCAATGTTTGTGTGCAGATGGAGTTTTTGGGATTTAATGATTATTGGAATGGTACCCAACCTAACCTCTTGATTTTCAGTATTTTTATTTATAAATTTGATTGTTTCATTATAAATTATAATGACTTTTGGGCAGATTTCCTTGGACAAGCTGACACACAAGTTGTCATGTTTAGAGATAAAAGTGTTGAACACGACACCATTTTTGTGTGTTTCAGAGGGACACAGCCGTTTAATTTAAATGATTGGTGCTCCGACATTGATCTGTCATGGTACGAGTTCCCTAACATCGGAAAGATTCACTGTGGTTTCTTGAAAGCCTTGGGGATGCAAAATATTGTAGGATGGGCGCAAGAAGTGGAGTTGGAATCAACCCACCGTCCACGCCGAGCAGCCTTGGCTTACTACGACATAAGGGATAAGTTGAGAATTCTTTTGAAAAAGAACCCCAAAGCCAAATTTGTAGTGACGGGACATAGTTTAGGCGGTGCATTGGCCGCTATTTTCCCGGCAATTTTGTTTTACCACGACGAGCAATTGTTGCTTGAGAGATTGGAAGCGGTTTACACGTTCGGACAACCCAGAGTTGGGGACGAAGCCTTCGGGAATTACATGGAGAAGAATCTGAAAAAGCATGGGATTCAATTTTGCAGATATGTTTACTGTCATGATATGGTTCCTAGGGTCCCTTTTGATGGCATCTTCAAGCACTTCGGTACCTGCGTTTACTACGATAGCAAATATCAAGCGTCGGTAAGATAAATTATAATATTTTCCTATGTATTAACTTAAATAATTTTTGAGAGGAGAAATAAATGGTGGGAATTGGAATGCAGATAGTTGAGGAAGAAGTACCATACAAGAACTACCTGTCGATTCGGGGCTGTTTTACCATGCGAAAGAACGCCATTTATGAGCTGATAAGAAGCTTCAGAATGTGGACCAAGTATGGAGAAGATTACAAAGAAGGTTGGGTGCTGTTTTTCCTTAGAATTTTCGGACTGCTGGTTCCTGGTTTGCCACCTCATTGCGCCCAAGATTATGTCAACGCCACTCGTCTTGGATCCCACCACCATCTTCTTTCCCTTCCTTTCCACCATAACTAGTGCTGCTCATGAACCACAGTTGCAATTCGGCATTTCTTTCGCAGAGTTGGACACAGATAACTAAATCAATATTGTCTCAGCCCTGTTTAAGTCTCCATATGTGTTTTTTTGTTTTAATTTGACCGTATGGGATTCGCTTTTTAGATTACCATTATTAATCTTATCTATTTATCTCAATAAAATGATGATCTAATTGCAGTTTAAAAATATTACGCGGTAAAAACGTCTATAACTCCTTTGATGAATTGCCTGCAAGTGTTTAATTGTTACAGAATCAATAAAATCAAAAGCATATATTCCATAATAACCAACAGTATAAACAGGTAATAGATCAGAACAACTGAGCATAAAAGGATTTCTAGCTACGTTACATCCAATCAGTGAACAAACTTAGAGCTATGCTTTGGTGTTGTTGAATCCTGGGAGTTTTCTGCTGCCATGGACACTGTTAAATATATCAAGAACTGTTTTGGAGTGAGATTATACGTGCAACAAGGATAAGAGACCATGGGCTGATTGGATTTTTTTTTTTTTTTATCTTGGTAAGATCTGTAATGTCGATTTTGTTTGTCTGTAGGATCTTTTTTCATTTACAGTCACAAAGTCATTTTCATTAGAAAATTAGTGCCCATAACAAAAGTTGAAAGATGGAAGCATTCAGAAATAGAAGCAGAACAACACTCTGGTTTCGTTATAATCCAGCCTACTGCAACAAAATAAAAATGTATGTTGCTCACTTACCATTACCATCTGTTAGAAACGTGACAAAAGTATGACATGGCACAAATTACACCGTCAAACGCTGACTCAACTTTAATGTTTACCGATTCTAATACCAAAACAAGCAGATCAAAATATCCACTTTATTCAGCCGAATACCATTTGGGTTTTGGGTAGACTTTTATTCGATTCTTGTTTATGGAAGCAGGTTTACAACTTCTTTATCTAAATATTTTTTATTTAATTAGTATTTAAATTTAAATTTTGTCATATACTATTCGAAAACAATAACATGACAATAATAATTAATATTATAGTCACATGTGATAGCTTTATATTAAGGTACATGACAAGCATTCATGCAGGTGGTGGAACAAAAACGATAGTAGAAGTAGCTGTCAATTTTGGGCATCCGAAAAGAATCCATTTATTAGCTGATAACCAACTTGAAATGTGGACCAAGTATGATGCAGGTTACAAAGATGATGGTCTGGTTTTTGTCATAATCTTTGAATTGCCATCTCATTCTGTTGTGCCCAAATTATTTCAACGATCCACTCGTCTTTGGAACCCACCACCACCACCACCACATAAAAAAAAAAAAAAAGAGTGGAATTTGGCACTTCTTTTGCGTTTTGAATATTTCAGCAAAAAATGAAATTTTAATGTTTCCATAAAAAGGGTTGATAATCTCATAATTCTGGATTTGTAGTTGACTGTGATTGTTAGCAGAGGATTGTAGCCTAGTTCTGGGAATATTTTTACTGTTAAGCTAGCCAAAGGTAGTAGAAGGATCGAAATAAAGGGAATTGAGGACTTTTGTTCTGAATTTTAATAATTTTATATGGTTGGTAGAGAAAAATAAAGCAGCAGCACAGTCTAATAATTATCTTCCAAATTTTGTCTTTTCCGCTTCATTATTTTATTATATCAACTTAATATATATATCATTCTAATATTCAATAACCACTATTTAAAAAAAAATACACATAATCAAATAATTTACCTCCATTTATTAAACTATACGCATGTATCGCGTTCCCCTTTTTCTAAAACAAATAAAACATCCATCACATTCCCACCCACAACCACGTTCTTCACGATGAAAACGAAATTTGAAATTAATAAAGTGGAGGGGCCAGATGTTAACAATGAATGTCACAACTTTACTTCATTTCCTGGCTACTACTGACATCATTCAACCAAACAATACTAAGTTTTTTATATTCAAATCCTAATATTTTAAACTCATAAAAAAGTTTACACTATGGTCACCCGTGGCTATTTTGTCATTTCATACACTTAATTGTTTTTTCAATAAAAAATATAAATAAAACAGGTTACAAAATAGTGCTTTGTACCGCACTCACATCCTATATAATATAAGAAAATCATCTTAAACACTTATATATGTATTCATGTTTGTAAGATAATTTTTATAATTAAAGTAGAAATATTTTTTTAAAAAATCAAATTTAGATATAATTATTTGTGTAGTAATTTTAATTTTTACTTTTTCATTAAAAATAAATTTGATAGGATAAATTAATTATAATAATTACCCAAGTTAATAAATGATTTTCCAAATACTTCGCTACCAAGATGCTAAGGATTTAAAAAATAAATAAATAAATTGCGATCCTCAAATATCAAATTAATTACATTATTTAATCATTAGCCCGACAGCATACAAATCAATCCTTTGTAAAGAAATATAATAAAATCGCCTCACTACTGCTATCTCAAAAAAAAAAAGAAAAAAGAGGCATAGTCGAAAGTCGAAACGGAGAAATTTCCATCATCTTCTCTGCAGTTATAATGGAAAAGCAAGAAGAAAGCAGGGAATGCGACAAGGGTTTCTCTTGCAGTTTCATGCTATTGAAACCCGAAGAAGTTAAATTCATTGATCTGTTTCGGATCTTGTTTTCAAGTAATTTGGAGGACCGGAAATTTGTGGATAGTTCGTCGGAAACTGAAGAGAGTTTCAGATACCGATGGCTGATATTCATCTCCATTCTGGCCCAGAAGATGCTCATGCTTACGTCCAAGCCAATGGCATGGATGGGATCCAAGATCGAGATGTTGCTAAATCTTCTCGCTATTAACAACTTCCCTGTGCTTCTACGAGGTATTTATATTTCTTCCTCTGCTATCAATGCTCATTGAATTTGTTTTGCATATGATCCTTCACCAAATTTTTTTTCAAATAAAAAGTCGTCTCAGTACTACTTCATATATCACTGCAACTGGTTTTCATAATTAAAATCTTGAGCATCATTTAATTATCAAACCACCAAATTAATTAAAAGACAATGAAATTTCATACTACTGTTTTCCCGAAAAAAGGATTTTCTTAACACTGCTTTTAAAGCAATTTGTATGAATTGTCTTTTCTTTGATAATTATCACGTTAATTAATGTCACAATTGATTAAGATATTTCGTTAATTTATTACGTGATGACTTTAGTTTCTGAGTTAATTGTATAAATCTTTTTCTATAAAGGAAACTAATAGTAAAAACTTTTAATGTTTCCTTTAAACTTGGAAACTGAACAGAACATTGCCTTTTTATTTTTATTTAGGCCTAGTTTGGCAATGTTTTCGAAAAATGCTGTAGAAAAGTATTTTTAAAAAGTTTAGTTTAAAATTTGAGTGTTTAGCATTATTGTCAAAAAGTGCTTTTGAGAAATAAGTGTCCATTTTAAACATGTTATTATCAAATAACAAATATACATTTAAATAATATTTAATTTAATTAATATTATTATATTTTAGTAAGAATATAAAAAAATTATTATAACTTCTTGTTAATATTTTAATATATAAAATATAAATTTTAAATATTTTTAAGCAATAAATATTAATTATTTATAAAATCTAATTAGAACATATAAACTATATTTTAAATATTTAAATATAACTATTAAATATTTGTAATTAGTATTTTAAAAAATATTTTTTATTTTTAATTAATGATTTTAACACATTTGTAATCAAGTACTAAGAAAAAAAAGGAAAAGTATTATGTTATTGGAAGGGTGAAAAAGTAATTAAGTACTAAAAGTGTTTTTGAGAGAGGAAAAGTTAAAAATTTTAACTTCTCTTTTTCAAAAGTGCTTTTGAAAAGACTTACGAAAAAGCTAAAATTTCGATCAAAAACAAACATTCAAGATAAGCTTTTCTCCAAAAATACTTTTGAGTAAAAGTCTTTTGGAAAAATGAAGAAATCGCCCTTAGTCTCTCATCAAAATTATGGTTTGTGGGATTGATTCTTTTGTTGACTTGCTGTGTGGGAAAAACCAAAAGGAAGGGTAGTGGCTGATATGAAAACAATATATTATTAAAGTTTGTAAGGATATTGAAAAAAAGTAAATTCAATAATGGATGTATAAATAATTTTAAAATCTATATCGTTATTTAAAGTGGGTAATTCTTTTTATAAAATAGTTATTTGTTAGATATAATATTGTCTTAAACCATTACATTTTTTTTTATTTTTCTAAATTATGATAGGATATGGGTAAAAGAAAATATATATATATTTATTGATTAAATTATAGGTGAAATGATAAATTACTCGTAACTTAAATCTTGACTAATATTGAGTCTAACCTTTGAAAACTAGGTTGATTTTAATTATTAATTGTTTTATTTAAAAATAATATAAAAATATTAGAAGACAAAAAATTTGTTATAATAATATTTAATTTAAAAAAAATCAAATGAGTTATTATTGGATCAATTAAAGGTAGATGTAAATTAAATAATAGTTTGGTACACCAAAGCTTACCTGGTCCACTATTATTTAAAATGATGAATGTGGGCCATGTCGGTGGTGCACCAAAGTCTACCTACCCTGCTCCACTATTTTACTACCGTCACTTAGCAGCCTCTTCCTTTTTTTTTTTCTTTTTCAAGAAAAAAGCAGAAATTAATATTTAATAGTAAAAGTCCTAGTTCAAGTCTCCTCATCTACATCTTTTATCTTAAAAAAAAATAATAGTAAAATATTTAAATTTAATTATAAAATATAAATAAAAACAAATAGTGGTCACATTAAATAATAGTCAGGCTTGGGTACACTAAAACTAAATCAATCAAGCATTTTTGTACCGCTTTATTTCTGGAGAAATTATTACCATGCACGTTAAATATGGTCCTTTCCAATAGTAAGTGTTTTTTACATGTCAGTCCTTGTTTCTAATTCGTCACATGCATCTCTATCTTGCCTTTCTTCTCCCTCCGTCTTCCCTGTTCCTAACCACTAGAGAATCACAGAAGAAGACCCAGTACAGAAAGAATGAATCAAAAGAAAATAAGAAAAGATAGAAAACCTAAATAAGTATGACTTAATGTTTTCTGATATCTTAATTCATGAACCTGCATTTTCTGGAATGAATTTTATAGTGGTTTGATTAGAAAGAGACCATGTTTGAAGGGATTTGGTGCGAAAATAAGATTGACATGTAAAAAAATGCTTATGTAAAGATTGACTTGTGTGTCTAAGGCATTTTTGGGTGTATATATAAAAGAATATAATCTTCTAAAGATCCACTAAAACTTAAAAAAGACTTCAACATACATATACTTATTTGGAGCGATCATACCTGAGTACGTAACGTAAAAGTTATGCATGTCGAACAATCAATAATGTAATCTTTTTTCCCCATTTCCATACAGGAAAGACTAAGAAGCCAGATAAAGATTCGGCAATATTCATCTCTTTCATCGGTAATATGGACAAGAGAATGAAGCTGGACAGTAAGATCAAACCCGAACATGGATGCCACTATTATTCGGCACTGTCGATGATGGCTTCCAAAGCATCGTATGAGAATCGAGCCTACACTGAAACTATTGTCAAGGATCATTGGAAGGTATATATGAAAGAACTGAGAAATTGTATTGAAATATGACAAATAATTAACTCCTTTTGTAATCTTTTTGGCAGATGGAGTACTTGGGGTTTTATGATCACTGGAATGGTAAGACCCGATAATTTCTTGAAGTTTGTTAGACTTAAATCCGCAATGGGGATGCATCACCATTTGTTTGTGTGTGTTTGGTTTGGCAGATTACCAAGAAAAAGCCACGACGCAACTCTTCTTTATGCGTGATAAAAGTGAAAACCATGACACCATAGTTGTTGCCTTTAGAGGAACGGAGCCATTCGATGCAGATGCATGGTGTTCGGACTTCGATTTGTCTTGGTATGAGCTTCAAGGAATGGGGAAAATCCATGGCGGATTTATGAAAGCTCTAGGGTTACAAAAGAATGTAGGGTGGCCAATGGAATACAAAGCAAACGAAACCCGGAAAGAACCCTTAGCTTATTATTTCGTTAGAGACAAGTTAAAAGCACTCTTGAGCGAAAGTGAAAACACAAAGTATATATTGACAGGTCATAGCTTGGGCGGGGCATTGGCCATTCTTTTTCCTGCAATTTTGTTTCTCCATGAAGAGAAATTGTTGTTGCAGAGATTAGAGGGGGTTTATACATATGGCCAACCTAGAGTCGGGGACGAGAAGTTCGGAAAATACATGGAAAGCAAGTTGGAAGAACATAAAATACGTTATTTCAGAATTGTTTATTGCAATGATATGGTGCCGAGGTTGCCTTACGACGACAAGGATCTAATGTTCAAGCACTTTGGCACCTGCGTCTACTATAACAGGCACTATCAAGGAAAGGTCAGACATTGTCCCTTTCTATCTTTCATTTGATAAACAAAAAAAGGTTGCAAGTAATAAATGTGTGGTTTTTGTGGCAGGTTGTAGCAGAAATACCAAACAAGAACTATTTCTCACCGTTGTCGGCAATACCAATGATGATAAACGCCATTTGTGAGTTGATAAGAAGCTTCACTATATGTTATTCAAAAGGAGCGGAGTACAAAGAAGGTTGGTTTTTAAGAGTTTTTAGGATAATTGGATTGGTGATCCCTGGAGTTTCAGCTCATTCTACTCAAGACTATGTTAACTCTACTCGTCTTGGTTCCTCCGATGTTTTTCTTCCATCCCAGGAAATGATTCCATAATTCTAATCTTTTTACTTCCAACATTATTCATATTTATGTCATTACGGAACATAATATTGTGAATATATATATAGTTAAGGGTGTGTTTGGATGGGCGGTGAGGTGCGGTGCATTTAGCTTACTTTTTGACGTCTCACGTTGCAGTGTTTAATCTTACCTTCACCGCTATTTTTACACTAACCGTAAGTAAACACACCGTCCTTCCAAACTTATCCTTAATTTTATTTCTCTCTCGTCCCAAAAGTATAAACCCAAATTTTAACATTTGTGGCTGGCAAAAATTTCAGTGGTGTAAAAAGCCCGAGTTGATTTGTATGATAAAATTGGTTTAGCTTGTCTCCCATGTGTTACACGAAATGGAGTGAAATGTGTTTCTCATGTAGTTGCAGAACCAGTGCCTTCCCAAATTGTCACTCTTAGGATATATATTTTCATTCCAATCTTGTTATTCTTGACCAAACAAATTAAAACTTTAGTATTAGAATCCGAATCTCCATTTGCTAAATGTATAAGCAATCACCATGTCATGATCCTCCTCTTTTACTCAACTTCTTTCTTCTTGCTAAATGCTAACTCTTAATTATATGATTATATAAATCAATTAAGTTGTAGATTCAATTTGGTTGCAACTTCTATATAAGATTCAAAACTTATAAATGCTGCTTATTAAAGGTGATTGGATATTAACCCAAATGAAATACATGATCTATGATTTAATTTATCAAACGTGACACATGCATTGATTAAGGAGCTAATTACACATTAGCAAATGCTGAAGAGCCTTTGGTTAAAGATAGTTGAAAGTAGTCTTCATGTTTCTACTTTATTTTACCCCATCTATAAATTCCTTATTCCCATGGTTTTCAATTCCTTTGATGAGTGAGAAAGCAAAGCATATGTCCCGCAATGCAAATATAAGTTTGCGACAATATTTAAGCAGCTGATAATAGGTTATGAAATTCACACCCAAATCAAACCAAAGCCTAGTATTCTCTTCTTCTTCTGGGTGTTTTTTGTCTGATTAATTAAAGCCATGGCTGTTAACAAATACCAAGCAGACCATTATTTAATGCTGAAACCAAATGAAGTGAGTATACGGAAGGTTATTCGATTATTATGGAGCAAAAGAATGGAGGAAAACGATTACTTTTATCTACGAGAAAGTGATGAAAAGGAAGATTTCATTGAAAAGGGGCTTGCCATCGCCTCGCTCTCAGCTCAAAAGGGTCTGCTCCATGCTGCCAAACTCTTGAAATGCTTTGGACAAAAGCTGGAGACGTGGTTGAACCTCGTCTCCTTTAACACTAACATTTTCATGCTCTTCTTCAACACCCTGCGATGTTAGTCACTCCTTTCTTTCTTTTCTTTCATGTTACATTATCTTTTCGATAAAAATATTGATTTTATTCAATTTTTTTTTAAAAAAATATTTTTATATTTGTATATTAGAATTTGAGTAAGATAAAATTACTTTAAACAAAATATATTATTAAATAATTTAAACTCAGGCTAGCATTTTACAAATATGAATAAGTTGACCTATATTTTGAACATAACTATACTTAAGTAAACATGTATGATAACATTCGTTAGCCCAACACGAACGCTTGCATCAAATTTTAATATATATAAATTGAATATTTTTAGTCATAAATTTTGAGATGAGATTATTATGTTAAAATTCAATTTGTCAAAATTTATTTGCAGCAATAATTAGAACTCTCATTTGATACTTATATAATACGGATTCAAAGCCTATTATCTCTTTTCCCCTTCTCAATTATGTAATGATAAAACCTATTATCTCTTTTTCCCTTCTCAATTATGTAATGATAAAAAAATTTTCATTAACATATTAATTTGTAAATGTATAGGTAAAGTGAAAATTCCAAAGCGTGAATCAGATGATTTTATGTCGTTCGCGGGACATATAGACAAACGAGTTAAATTAGACGAGAAGATAGAACCTGGAAATGCAAGATATAATTCAGCACTGGCTATAATGGCGGCTAAACTAGGTTATGAGAATAAGGGCTTTATTAGAAACACAGTTGAACAACATTGGAAGGTAATTTTCCTTCCTGCCTCTTAATTATGGATGATATAACTTATTTATCTCACTTTGAAGAGTGTACATGGTGCAGATGGAATTCATTGATATGGACACTGACTTTTGGAATGGTATCAAATTCCATTTCTATTTTTGTTTCTTTTGTATTAATTTCAAATTTATATACACCCAAAATTAATTATATTTAATTTGGACAGATTATTTAGAGAATTTTCATACCCAAGGCTTCATGTTTTATGATGAAAGGGAGAATATGATAGTGGTATCTTTCAGAGGAACAGAAGCTTTCAACGCATACGATTGGTGTACGGATTTCGATATCTCCTGCTTTGAAAACCCGGAAATGGGAAAGATCCATGGTGGATTTATGAAAGCTTTAGGCTTAGTAATGGACCATGGTTGGCCACCTCAACTCCCTGCCGATAAACGAAACAAGAACTTGGCTTATTATGCCATAAGAGATGAGCTTAATGAAAGGATGGATTTAAACAAAGAAACCAAGTTCATAGTGACCGGCCACAGTCTCGGCGGTGCATTGGCGGTATTGTTCCCTGCGATCTTGGCATTGCATGGAGAAACAAAATTGCTGGAGAGATTGGAAGGGATTTACACGTTTGGACAACCCAGAGTTGGAGATGGCAAGTTTAAAAGGTTCATGGAAGAACAAGTGCTGGATAGATATGGCGTTAAATATTTGAGATTTGTTTACTGCAATGATTTGATTACCAGATTGCCTTTCGACGATCCTGTAACTTCCCTTTACACCCATTTTGGAACTTGTCTTTACTTCAACAGCTGCTATAAAGGACAGGTGAATGGTTTGAATTAAACATGCACAACAATGGTCGAAACTGAGATTGATTTTAACAATTTATTTTTCATTTTGGGGTTTGCAGATACTGGATGAAGAACCACACAAGAACTACTTTGCGACGTTTGGAGGAACTCGGAGGTTCTTGAATGCACTGTTTGAGTTAGTGAGGTGTCTTTATCTGCCATTGTTGAAAGGAGGAGATTACAGAGAAGGTTTAGCGATGATAATGATAGTTAGGTTTACTGCACTGGCTTTTCCAGCGGTGGCGGATCATAATCCTTTGGATTATGTTAACGCAACTCGATTGGGATCCATGGAAGTATTTCAACGTGCTGAATCTTCCAAGAAATGGCTCAAAAATTCAGCAACTTCTGGTCGGGAGGTCCAAGATAAAATTAAATATTGTTGACAGTCCAATGTCCACTATTTTAGGTGTCCACTACGGTACTAACTTTTATAGCGAGAACCTTGGAATTAAAAATAACCCGCACATCACATACAAAGTTTCATATTTGTTGATTTCTCCATGTCTACATAACTTTATTTAGCTGATACAGCTGTAATCTAATAAATGACACAAGTAATAAAGCTACAATTATTTAATAGAATAATATTTAGTGTGTTGTGAAGTTGAATTTTTAGACTTTACAAGTAATATTAAAGGGTTAATAACAGTCCTATAACAATATAATAAAATATTTAAAAATAAAAGACACATGACAATTTTCTAGAACTATTTGTAGAATAAAATATGATACAATGTCTGTGTTCTAAATACTAACCCTTATTTAATTAGATAAATGTGTATACAAGCGATGTGATTATAGCCGCATATAAATTCACTCGATTAGATAAATAATTAATCAATTAATTACGAATTTAAAGTTATAATATTGAATGATTTAATTGGATAAATGATTATACAATTAATTGTTTACAAGGCACATTTCAGTCTTTCTCTTTTCTTTTTTTGCATTTTACAGAAAATAGGTCAAATATCACTTTTGCTCTTTTTATTAGGCCTAAAATTAAGATTTAATCTTTATATTTGAATTTCTACAATAATTTGGTCTTATTTTTTAAAAAAATTTTATAATATTTAGTCAGAATAGTTAATATTGTTGATTATTTTGATAAAAAAAATTTACATGAAATTTTTTTATCAAAATACTATTTTAACCAAAAAAACCATATCAACTACCAAAATGACTAACCGTGCTAATTATTTGGACAAACTAATAACATGATTTTTGCCTTTTTTTAGTCATAAGATAATGGTAAAATTTTAGTTTTGATTTCTCCACTATACTCACATCGATATTTAATTTTATATTTTAATTTTACATAATTTGGTCTTTCACCTTTATAATGGCATTTATTAGTCCAAATAATTTTACATACTTATATGTGATAGTTATATCTTATTATTTTATTATTATATCCTTTGTATGCTGACAAGTGTCCAAGAATAAAAAAAAAAAGTTATTTCTAGTTGAAAGGCTAATGGTGATTGTTTTCAACTATTTATAAATGTCTTGAAAAAAAAGAGACTATGAACGTGACAAAATGGCATGACACTGTATTTTATCTACAGAATATATGGCAATGGCGAAGTTTCAATTTTGGTCCCTATTCTATGTTCAAATTTAGATTTAATCTTTATATTTCAACTTATTTGACATAATTGGTATTTTATCTATAGATTATATAACAATGGTGAGTTTAAATGCCAACATGCATAGCCAGCCAAACAATATCACTTATGTTTGAATTTAAAAATTAAATTAATTAAATTTATTTAATTAAAATATCAATTAATTTACTTGGTTGGACATGCACATTAACATTTAAAGTCCATTTTAACTGTCACGTCAGGCTGTCGTTTGGGAGTGAATAGATTTTAAAGGTAGAATAATAATTTTGTAACAAAATAATTACGTAAATTATTAAAACGTAAAATTTTAAACATAAATAATTAAAATATAGTTTAAGTAAAACAAAAGTGAGATATTGAAAATAACGACTTATTTTATAATATGTTTGTAAATAACAAATGACGCAGTTCCTTGAAACTTTTGTAATAAAAATTCCGCGTATCACTGTTGTAAAACGTTTCCACCTTAAATTAGTCGAAATTTGACAAAACAGAGATATAAAAACAAAAAATAAAAAGCGGGAGAAAAAGTCAAATTGATGGGTGTGTTTAAAATTTTCCAACATTCATGCTTTCACGTTTATTTCCACAACTCCTTATGTCCCGTCCAATTCACGCAATATGTTAACACAAATTTATTTAATATTTGATTGGAAACCACACCCAATAGTTGCGTTACATTCTGGTGTGGTCTATCAACAAAGTCATCATAGCACATCTAACCTTTTTGTATTTTATTTTTAGGAATTATTGAAAATTAATTTTAAGAATTAATACATTGTTTATTATTTGAATTTGTTTAAAAATATTTAGTTGGTATATGAATTTGTCGTATATATTATTTTAGTTTGTTTATGGTGTTAATTTTTTTTTTTGAATTACAAGAGAAGGGTAAAACTTTAATAGTAAAGTGACTCGAACTTAGGTTAGATTTATATCTGGGGTAGTGAATACCCTGACCATTAGGCCAACACACCAAGTTTAATGGTGTTAAAATTTTTAAGGGCTAACATGTAGTTTGCCCACTAAACTAATTCAAAATTACCTAGTTATACTTAAATTTGTCCAAAACATTATACTTTTTTAAAATTGGTTCATATATTTTAAAAGATTTTTAATTTCTTAATTTACGTCTACTATGTGTCATACTGAGAGGCTGTGTCATTATAAGATTAATTATTAATACCACATCAACACAAACTAACGATACTAACGTGGAGGTACAATTTAAGTGACAAAATATAATTTTAAGTATCAATTAAATAAAAAATTTCAAATATCAACTAAAAATATAGAAAAAAATACAAATTAACCCTAATTTTAAATTGTACTATATAAAATTTTAATTTGATAATTAAGAATAAAATTTTTATTTTATTTTACAAATAGTCCTACAATAAGATTGTTTTAGCTAAACTTCTTTAGGACAACGAAGCGTGCAAAGATGGGTGGACTTGAAACTCACGTGCGAGCTCTAAACAAGATAATGTAGCTTTTAATCAACACGTGTTAAGAGCACATTTGTTTCCAGGAGGATACTTGTGCAACAAGCCAATAGTTTAATTAATAGTTAAAATATGCCTATAATCCCTGTACTTTTGGAAAAATAGGAATTTAGTCTCTGTACTTGTATTTCTAAAAATTTAGCCTACCTATTTTTCAGAATTCATGCTTTACTGTTAATATTATTAATTTTTTTGTTAAACAATGTGATTAATTAAAATATACTTCTTAATTACATAGTTACCAAAGTAATTTTTTAATTTAAAAATGTTACAGCAACAAATTTAACAATAAAAGAAAAACTAATAACGGTGTTAACAATTGTACTTGAATTTTAAAATCTGAAAAATAAATGAGCTAAATTCCTAAAATATAAGTTTATAGACTAAATTCCTAATTTTCAAAAAAATACAGAAACTATAAACACATTTTAATCTTAATTAACTTGTTATTAATTAATCAGATTCAACTCAAATATAGAGTTTGTGACTGATTTGAGTTTAATTGTTGGATCAAACTATATTAACAATGAGCTAAGCCAATAAAATATGAAAAAAAAATATCTTTTTTATTTTTTATTTTTTACCATGTAGCATCCAGACAGTATATAATATATATACTAATTTGCTATCTCTGCTTCTTTTCAAGTAAACATATAATCATTTACACCGATTAACTTAAAATAATTTAAATAGACAAAAAACAATTTTTTTTTTAAAGTATCAATTTTTTTAATCAAATAACCAAAGATTGTGTTAAGCATAGATTATTTTAAATCAAATTATGGTTATGATATCTTTGTTATGTTTACATTTAGGATTTAGCATCTATACATTAATTTAATATTAATCTAGTTCCTGTACGTAATATCATTAGTTAATTGAAATAGTTAATTTTTTTTTGGTTAAAATGTTAAGGTCAATTTTTTGGTGTAATCGAGTTGAGCTGAACTTGAATATTGCCAAGGTTGAGGTCAAATCGAAATTCGAAGCTCGATACTCAGCTCGAGTTCAATTGAACATCTATTTTTGAGCTTGAGCTCAGCTCGAGATATAATCTAGCTACTCAAGCTTGATTAAGCTCATTTACCAATTTTTGTACTCGAGTTTGAACTCGAGCCCGACTCAATAATTAAGCTTAGAGTTGATAAAATATATCAAGTCAATAATGTAATTTAATAACATAAAAATATGAAAAGTTCAATAAGGCTGGTGATCCGTTTGAAAAAAATATTACCAAACTCGAATTCGACTTGACCGACAGCTTGAGCTTAGCTCCAAACTTACCAGATTGAGTTTATTTTTTTCAAGTCAAACTCGAGTAGCTTGCAAGTACTAGTGTCTCATTTACACCCCTATTACAAATTCATGAATATATATATATATATATATATATATATATATATAATATTAAAGTATGGTTTAAGAGAAATTAGTGTAATCATTTTAATCAAGATAGTTAGAGATGTTAATTATTTGGATTAATTAATGTCATTGTAAAAGTAGAAGACAAAATTATGCTAAATTAAAATATAAAGACTAAATCCTAAACGTAAGCATAATAGAGAGATGAAATGTAATACCCCTACCCGTATTCATTGCCGGAATAGGGTGCGAGGCATTACTGGAGTTTACGAATTAAATTTTTTTTTTCTTTTTTTTCTTTTTATTCAATATAGCCCTTTTATAAATATCTAAACTTCCCTGTAATATTAAATCGAGACCAATCCACATAAATCAAATCAATTTAACATATTTTCATGATAGATTCATGCATTTATATAAGATAACGTCATCACATATCTATAACTAGGTTTGTTAACCATACTAATGGCTAACTTTACATTCATTTCACGTTAACATTTACTTTGTTAGCTTATACATGCCATTGATTCCCAAAATAAAGTTCCTTTATTTACCGAAATCCCGAGGTTGATAGTGTGATGTGTCTCCGACCAAATCCGACCTCCGAGCTCTTAACACTACAAAACAGGAGAAAAGGAAACAGGGTAAGCACTTTGTGCTTAGTAAGCTCATGTAACAATATTTACACTTACCTAATATTTTCAGTACAATACAATAAAAATTACATATATCCATTCAATGCATTATTACCCTAACATGCACAAACTCAACATTCAAGTTAGTACAATAATTTCTATGTATCAATAATATAGATCATGATTGATGAGCTCATCATTACTATGATTTCCATTCCCTTGTTATTTTTCCATATTTATCCCGTTGAATTACTCGGAATTTGATGGATTTTTCAGAGGTACACATTTAGTGTACAAATCCAAGGTCCGTCAATTCATATTCATGTACGCACATTTCCATTTCAGAGAGCACACTCCCGCGAACCTCAACCTTGCAGCGGGATTACCAGTCCAGGCTAAGTCCCCTGCAATATAAACTCATAGAGTATTGTCGGGATTACCAGTCCAGGATTTTTTCTAGTTTTTTTCTATTAAAACTAGACTCACTCAGGATTCTATACATATAAATTTAAACCCATAATTATTTTTCTTCATTTTTTTATGATTTTTCAAAGTCAGAACAGGGAACCCGAATTCATTCTGACCTTGTCTCACAAAATTCATTATATCTCAAAATTTACAAATCCATTGCTTACAATATTTCTTCTATGAGAAACTAGACTCAATAAGCTTTAATTCCATGTTTTTTTCACCTTCTAATTCGATTCCTACAATTTTTGGTGGTTTTTCAAAGTTAGTCTACTGCTGCTGTCCAAACTGTTTTAGTGCAAGCTGTTTATTACCATTTTTCCCCTAAGCTTTTAATAAATGATAATTTCGTCCCTACTCAATTAGCCTCTCAATTGAGCTGATTTTTCTCAATTAACATTTTATTCTATCACCTTAAACTAGTTTACAACCTTTAGGAATCAGAATTTCAGCAATAGACTTTAATTCCAAACATTTTCACAATTAGGTCCTAAAAATCAATTTCTATTGAAATTGCCTAATAAAATCATCTCATAAACAAATTAAAGTTTTAATTTCATTCTATTTCATCATAAACTTACAGCACTCAACCATGGTGATTTTAAATTTCATTTATGAAATCAAAAACTAATGAATTTAATAGTAGGACCTAGTTGTAAAAGTCTTAGAAACACAAAAATTACAAGAAAAAGGCAAGGATTAACTCACTTGGTGCAAAAATTATGAAATACCAGCTTAGATAACCCTCCTATGGCGTTTTTAGCTGCTGGAATTGAAGAGAAATGAAGAGAAATCTAGATATTTCCTATTTAGTCCTAGCTTTATTTAGTTAATTTTGCAATATTCCAATTTTACCCTTAATTTATCAATTTTTCTGCTGATTTCATACCCTTGCCGTCCAGCCCAAATAACTTTTGGGTCTAATTGCCTTTTAAATCCTTTCTCATTAGACTCTTAAGCTATTTAATCACTCTAGCAACTTTTACACCTATTACAATTTAGTCATTTTCATTTAATTGACTACCCAAACATTAAAATTTCCTAACGAAATTTTAATACCACATTAATAACATTTCATAAATATTTATAAAATTATTTTCGACTCGGTTTTTACGAGATAGAGGTCTCGATAACTTATTTTTACCTAATTTCTTCAATAATTTTTTTTTAACTAGCCACTAAATCGATAAAATTTTTCTATCAATATTTTCATACGACTTTCCTATCATATAAATTTTCATGCAAAAATATTAAAATAAATTTCTCTTTAAATCGGATTTGTGGTTACGAAACCACTATTCCGATAACCTTGAATTTAGGCCATTACATGAAAACTACAATTTTACCATTCTCATATAATGGCTAATAAGTAAAGAAAAAAAATTCGTGTCATTGAACACTCTTAATAATTTTGAGAGTTGACCTAGATTTTTTTAAAAATTCTTATTTCTTCTTATCTTGTTGATATAAATTTTTTTTGTTAAAATAATATTTTTTTAAAAATTTAAATAAAAAAACTAGAGTCAACAATATTAACTATTTAGATTAATTCGATAACATTATAAAATATAGAGAAGAAGTTAGAAATTAAAATATAAATGTTAAATCTAAAATATAGAACTTAATAGAGGGACTGAAAATGAGATTTGACCGTGTTTCTATTAATGAAGAAAAATTTATAGGGTTACGTGTCAACGTGAGAAGGCGGTATATGAGTGTGTGTTTCTAGAAAACAATAAAATGGGATACATTAGTCAAAGCCTCAAAGGTGACAAGGTTAAACTTAAATGAGCCAAAAATTTCTTTAGAAATGTAATAGAAGCTTCCTTTGAAGAAAAATGTGGGAGCATTTTTCTCGTTAGAAAAGTATATCTCCCTCTCCCCCTCTTATCTCTATTTTCTTCAAGAAAGAACAAAAGCATGTTGTTTTCTCCTTTCCCTTTCCTCTTTTTGTTCTTCTGAATTTTAAAACTCTAATTTCAGTGGAGAAGTCCTTTAAAGGCTTCCTTTTTCTCTTGGCTTTTCTTTCTTTAATTCTCAGGCGCCTACATCGAAATCTCTAGAAACCCTATCTCCATTAAGAACAAGGTGATAATGGAGTTGTTGAGATTAAGAAAAACCAGAGAGCTCTTACTGCCAATCCATTGAAACTGATGAAGCAAACACAGTGAGTGTGAGAACCTCCTTCATTTCCTCTCTGGGGATGGGAATTCTTGACCGCTCTTCTTCTCTTTAGTTGTTCTTATTCTTAATTCTAGGTTAGATTTTTGTTTTCTGTTTTCTTTTTACGTAATTTGCCGATAATCGGAATGGCTCAAAGGTGTGTTCCGGCGCCTTTCTTGACGAAAACATACAAGCTGGTGGACGATCCCATCACCGACGATGTGATTTCCTGGAATGAAAACGGCACATCGTTTGTAGTCTGGAATATTGCTGATTTTGCCAAGGATTTGCTTCCCAATTATTTCAAACACGACAACTTTTCTAGCTTCGTGCGTCAGCTCAACACTTACGTAACTTCTCTATTTCCTTACTTTATTCTAAACCCTTTACTAATTGCATTAAAAGTCCATATTCCATTATTTTGTTTTTAAAATAAAATATAGATAAACTTAATGTTAGTGACAGAATATTATCGCTTAAAGTGTGAATGGTTTCTTTTCGTCATATTCCTGAACTAATTAAATAAAGGATAAATTATTAAAATAATCAATTTTTTTTTACTTCATGTTATATTTTAGTCACTTATATATGTTTAAAATGTTACATTTTAGTTAAATACGTTATTACGTTGTAACATTTTAGTCACTGAGCCTTTAATTTCCGTTAACGGTGTAATGGTAAGTTGACGTGGCACGTTAAATTATCATTTTAAACAAAAATTTTAGGTTCGTTTATACAATCGGTCCCCATATTTTTTTGTTTTGAGCAATTTAATTTTTTTTATTTTATGTTCTTTTAATTTTCATTTTTTTCATTCTCTTATGCTTCTCATTTTGTTTTCCTCCTTTCTCCATTTCTTTTAATGTAGTTTTTCCATGTTTGTTATTTGTTAAAACTAGTCCCTATACTTCTATTTTTTTTGAATAATTTAATTTTTTCGAGTGAGGCAAACTTGTGGATTAGTTTTATAACAAATGAAAAATATAAAAAAACTACATTAAAAAAATGAAAAAGGGGGTAAAACAGATGGAGAAGCAAAAGAGAATGGAAAATAAAGAAAAAAAAAGTTTAAAGAACATTAAAGAAAAAAAATTAAATTGCTCAAAATGATCAAATATAAGGACAAATTGTAGAATTTAACCTAAAATTTTCATTTGAAATTATGATTTAACGTGCCATGTCAGCTTACCGTTACACCGTTAACGGTAATTAACAACTTAGTGACTAAAATGTTACAACACGAACGTAATATTTCAAACATAAATTACTAAAATATAACTTAAGGCAAACAAAAGTGACTGTTATAATAGTTTACACTTAAATAAATAGAATAATACTTTATCCTTCTACTGCTTCTATTCAAAACACAATTATTTAGTTATTTTAAGGCAAGGGTTATAGTTTTCATTTTCTCCTTTCTCGATTAATGAAATTATAGATCCCTTTGTCTTTCAGAATATTGCTTTATACAACGTTAAACGTACTACAACATAGATTCAATTTTAGTTTCTTTATTGAAAAAAATGGGTAAACTAAACCGTTAAATAAGTGAAAAAAATAGTACTCTGTTAAATGTTTATTTTAGTATTTTGTATAATCTAATATTTAATATTTACATATTTATTCAATTTAATCTTTTATATTTTAAAAATAAATTTTTCTACTAACAAACATTCATTTTAAAAAAACTGAAAGAAATATATTCTTTTAAATATTTATCGTTTTTCTTTGCAGGGATTTCGAAAGGTTGTCCAAGACAAATGGGAATTCGCGAACGAGAACTTCAAGCGAGGGCAAAAAGACCTATTGTCCGAAATGCGCCGTCGGAAGGCAGTGGCACCATCTCCGGCGAACGGTAAAACATCTGCTGCTGGTCCTTCCTCCCCGACTAAGTCCGGAGAGGACCTAGGGTCCACTTCCACGTCATCACTGGACTCGAAGAATCCAGGATCAGTTGAAACGAAGCAGGAGACAATGAATGTATTCTCCAATTTATCAAACGAGAACGAAAAACTGAAGAAACATAACGAGTTGTTGAGCTCGGAGCTGGCGCAAGCGAAGAAGCAATGCGACGAGCTGGTGGCCTTCTTAACCGAACGTGTGAAGGTGAGGCCCGACCAATTCAATCGCATCATGCGGCAAGGAAGCTATGATTCCACCCATGATGACGATGATCATGGCCGTAGGTACGGTGCTGGTGATCCTGATGATCACGATCACGATGATGATGACGAAAATGGTAGCCAAGATTGTAACGGAAGTTTGAAACTGTTTGGGGTCTGGTTGACAGGCGCGGGAAAAAAGAGGTTCCCGAAGGAGAAGAAAATTGTGTACGGTGAGCCATATGCTAAGCAGATGAAGACCGTAGATTTTAACCACGCGGGAATGAGAATGAAAAGCGGCAAAGTTTGCAACTGACCAATCAAAGGTGGACACAAATAAGTCAGGTTATATTCTTGTAACTTCAAAAATAAATAAATAAATAAATCAATCAATCAACTGTGAGAGGCAAAATATAAAGGCATCGTTGGCTTTCTTTTTCCGGTCTAAAGAATATAATTATTATCATCGTCCTCGTTTAGGGGCAAAGCTAAAATAATTTTATAGGAGCAAATAAAATTTTAATTTTTTATAGTTTATATTTTTATAGTTTTTAAAAGATTAAATTAAAATTTTATAATTTTAAAAGGGTTAAAGTACAATTCTATATTTATTAATTTAAAATTTTTAAAAAATCTCAAGAGTTTAAATAGTAATTTACATTTTAGGTGGCAAAGGCCTCTCTCAGTCCTCTAGATTCGCCTCTGCTAGTGGTGGTTGTTATTTTAAGTTAAAAAACATTGACTCCATTAAATATTTTATATATAACTAAATTAAACTTAAAAAATAACATATAATTAAGGTATTATCAATAAAAATAAAAAGAAGTAGTGTCGGAAAAGGTTGGTTCACTTAGTGAAATAGTAAAAAAATTTAGTGTATTAGACCTTAGTGTGTAAGCTTTTATACATCTAAAAACACATGTTATAATATTCAATATATACAGCCAATTAATTATACTATATTTGAATAAAAGGAACTTTACCAAATAATATTATTTCTTATAGAATTGCATTTACTTTTGTCAATACTGCTTGAATTGTGGAAAATAAATCGCGTGTGAATATGTGATTATCAATTTCATCAAATTTACCAACTATTTATGAGAATTTTACTTTAAATATATAAACGTATCAATTTTAATGTTGTTATTAAATTTAAACTAAATTGACAGAAATTAATATCACAAGGGCTAAATTGATCAAAATAAGATAATAATAATAATTAGAATGATTTTTTTTGTAATTTAAAAATCAATTTTATATTTATGTTTATTATCTATCTATATTAATATAAAATTTTCAATGAATTAATGTTACGATATCAACTCAATTAAAAAAAATTAAAAATCATTTGAAGAATAAAAAATTTTATTTTAGGCATTTGAAATAAAATATTTGTAATTTAAGCAACTACTTTACATAATTTAGGTATTTTGGTCACTCGTGTAAAAATTATAAACAACAAGCTGATGTGATAGTTAAAAAAACTAGTATAATAGTAAATTTATGCTCAACTTTTACATATTATATTAATTTAGTCATGCTTTAAAAGAAATTAACCCTTAAAATTTAAAAATGACAATTTGACCTTAATTTAAAAAAAATTAAAGAAATGTATAAAAATATATAAATATTTTTTTAAAAATATAATAATAAATTTAAATTTTATATTAATATTAAATATAAAAAACCCTCCCCACCCAACGTCTCTCTCCTCCGACCATCGCTCTCCGCTCCCTCTCCCCATTGATTAAGCAACGAGACGCATGGCGAATTCTGTCTTGGAATATAATATTGGAATATAATAGTGCACACCTAAAAGCATATTGATAAAATAGTAAGTTGAATGTAAGAGAAAAAGATATTTGATACGGAATATTCACCGCGCATATATCAAAATAGGGTAAATTCGTCTTCACCTCATCTCATTGAATAACCTCAACTAAAATCAACATTTTAGACAACATTGTCAAATCCCCAATTCTAGAACATTCAAATTTTTTAAGTAATTGGCTATTAAAGCTCCTAAAGTTGAGAATTTGGTCAATTTAAGCGATGAGAGAAAGGGGTGCCTTGAAAATGACGTTGAAGTTTGAGGACCATACAAGGATCGAGTTTGACGATAATGGCCAAGGAGGGGAGAGGTCTGGTGAAGGAGAGGGAGATGGACGAGGTGAGGAGGGCAGGGGAGTGTTTTTATTTTATTTAATATTAATATAAAATTTAAATTTATTATTAGATTTTTTGAAAAATAGTTATGTATTTTTATATATTTTTAAATTTTTTAGAATCAGGATCAAATTGAGATATTTATAAAACTCGAGGGTTAATTTTTTTAAAATTATGACTAAACCAATATAATATGTTACGTTTGATTTTTTTTATTCTCACGTTAATTTGTTGTTTATGATTTCAATAGAAATAATCAAAATGATTGAACTATGTAACGCGGGTACATAAATTACAAATATTTTATTTTTTTTTTGCCTAAAATGAAAATGATTTATAATTGAGTCACTATATGGAGTTTACCCAATACATAATCATAAATCATAGTAGAAAATCTTGGTAATTTTCTGAAAGAAGGTAAGAAATTAATAATAATGGAAGAAATAATAGAGCCCATAAGATGGGCCCGAAGCCCATTGCTAGCGAAACTCAAAAGAGTAACTTGAAAGAGCATTGGATTCCAAAACTATCCGATTATATTATTATTTAAATTTTTAATTAAGTTGGTGTTACAAATTAACTTAATATTAATTCAAGATTGATGGTAATATAGTAAATAATTGTAGTACATTTAGTATTCTCAAATATTTACTTGATTAAATTTTATTTTACTCACAATTTAATATATATTTTTTCATTTATAATCTCATACATTTTTCATTTGTCATTATTAATTAGTTTCAAACTATACATTTTATTATTTATTATATGTTAATATTAAATAAATTTAAGTTTTCTAAGTAATTTTCACTTGTGAATTCATATGATAAAATTTCTAATATATTTGAAACCAACGGTCGCATATTTTTGTCGAACAAAGAGCATAATATTCTTAATAAATAACACGGAAACAAAAAAAATGTCTCACTTACAAAAGGGAAAAAAATAAAATCTCACATTCAGCAGAAATAAATTAAATGATTATGAAACATATCGTAGGATGAATAGCTGGCCTACGGTGATTTGCAAGTGGAGCACCTCAGTTTGTTTTCATCCGACAGTAGTTTTGCGAACCTACACATATTAATCCATGATTTTATGTGTATATATAGTTAAAAACATGTTGTAAAATGTTATGAAAATTAAAAATAATTATTGACTAAAATATATGATATATACCTTTGCAGTGCTTCTGCATTGGAGCCGCCATTTTCAACTGGTTCGTAAAAGCCGGTGTCGAGATTGATGCGTGAAACAGTTTTAGCGAGCAACTTGTGTCCTTTATCGACAAGGTTGTCCAGATTCTCCTTTGTAGATATATCGACGGAGGCCATATCCCCAGTTAGCGTATCATCCTGGTTTTAAAAAATTCATCAAATTATATATATAGAAGAGGATATTTATAGCATATAGACATAGGAAAAAGAAAAGAAAATTACATCGATACGAAGATACATGTCCTCAGAATGAAGGGCCCGGAAAACAACAGAGTTGTGGTAGTCAATCATATCCTTGCTAGCTTCGCCATAAAAATCCAGTATGGGGCTAGCGTTATTTTCAAATAACCAGCTTATCAGACCCCATTTGGACGCCGTTTTGGCATCGTATTTCTTTTCGTGCCTGTTGGATCCTGCTCCTAGCGAGATCACAAGATAGCGTCCATAATCCAAGGGGTCCATCGCTGCAAAATCTGGGTTCTCTATCATTATCTCTTTCGTCACTTCTCGTATGGCAACCAATGTCTGATCCATCCACATTCCAACAATTAACTTTATTCTCAGCAAATCATTCTTATATGAATTCATTTTTAAGGTTTTATTTTTTTTTTCTTAACTTACGGGATTGTTGGCTGCTATGCCGCCGTCGATAAGGTTGAATTCTTCATCGTTGTTCTTGAAATAATAAGATGGGAAATAAGTGGGCGCTGCAGACGTGGATATGCAGATGTCTGATAACAAGGCGTCAATCTCTGGTCTTCGAGGAATCTGCATGCATACCCAAAATTACATAAGGTGCCTGTCTCTGCTATTATTTGCCTAGCTGCTATAGTTGACCATTTGTAAACTTAATTATATATACTTAGCACCTAGGGTTCACAACACAAATTTAATTATATATATACAAACCTCAACTTACCCACCCCACAAAGGTTCTGTCTATTCAATTTTTAGATGTCCATCCAGCCTAATGTAAAGTTTACGCAAGGATCCAACTTGGAATACAAAAAATGATAGACAACCCGACTTGAATCAAACGAAATTGTCAAATAACACCACTACGTTTAAACAATTTATTATTATTATATATCATGACAAACTTGAAAGAAAGACAGGCAAGAATCATAAAATAAAGAACCCAATAAAACTTCAATCTTCATATCATGTTTGACATTAACTTAAAGATCCAACCAATTGGACTTTTGGATTTGGGTTCAATTCACAGAATTGAATTTTTTAATGTTTAAATATATTTTTAAACACTTATTTAATGTGAAATAAATTATAAAAAAATAATACTTAACAAAAAATAAGCATTTAGCTTAATGTTAATATTTAAAATATAAGACTAAAATATTAAAACTATAAATCTCATTAATTACAAATAAAATATAAATACATAAAACCAATTTTTACTTTTTCAATTCAATTTTGCACGATTGACTTCACCATGTGTAATTCACGGTGATTTTCTCCTTTATTTATTTCGATTAATTATTTTAATTTACTGCTTGTAATGATTAACTATAACTGGAATAACGGCAGTCAGTTAATTACCTGATAGGTGGAGAAGATAGTAGGCTGAAGTTTCTTAATGTCGAAAGTAGGAATGGCAACACTGGTCAAGGTTTGATGCAATTTAGTGTTCCCTAATAAGTCTCTAATCAGCTTGTAAAGATACTTCCCATCGTATCGGGGTCCCGTTAGTGCTTTCGTTATCGTCGAAGCCCATGCCAGGATCCCACTGCATCTTCCAAATCCCCATAAACTTCGAAACGATAACATACAACACAATATATTATATATATATATAAATACACAGCTATCATAGATATAGGTTATATTATATACCTCGGCTGTGGGAAAATTTGAGGGCCATTTTTAACGTAAAAAGGCACTATATCTTTAGCAGCAAAAAGAGGACGACCATTTTCATCTGGGGCAGATAACATGGCTGTTATAAGACCACCGGTGCTTGTTCCTGCCATGACGTCGAAGTAATCCGCAAGCCTAACATCCTCACCATCCAGTTTCTGTTTTCAACACAAAGCTTATACATAAATTGATGAATCATCGTTTATATATATATACTGTTAATTAATTACCTGAAGTTCAGATTCAAGTGCAGCGAGAATAACACCAGGAATGATTCCTCTAATTCCCCCTCCATCGATACTGAGAACAGTGATAAGGTTTCCATATTTTGGTGGTTGGATTTGTACAGATGATAATCTTGCATCCATTTTGAAGTTGGAAAAATTAAAGGGCAGATATTTACTGAAACAAGGATATGTAGTATTGGAAATAATGAAAGAAACAATGTGTATTTATAGACATATATAATTGCAGATTTAGGCGTCTGAGAATGGAATTTCATTTGATTGTTCATTATCCATATTACTTAGCAGTCAGCCATCAGCTATATATATCCTCGCTGGGACCATCACCAACATGCTACTTAAAAAATTGAAACAAATGAAGCTTGATCTAATTCACAAGGTATTCGTTAATTTCAATTAAAAGTTTTATGGTTTTGTCTGTCGTTCCTCACCAGTATGGATTTAAGTACATATATCATACTAATCCTTAAAGATTTTCCTAAGGTTGGATTGAATAGTACTATAACAAAACTTGTTGTAACATTTTCTTTTTGTGTTTCAGACAATTTCATAATAATCGAATACCAGATATTATAATCGTAATTAAGATTAGAAGGCATTGTTGAGTATGTGGTTTTGAGTGCGCTAAAGCGTATTATTTATGGGTTGGAAAGGGATTATGGATAATTTTAAGCATTGTGTCAAAAAAAGAACAAATAATTGTTTAAAAAAAATTAAATATTTAACTTCAACTTTGTATTTGTCAAACTAGGCTAAATCCTAGTAGTAAAAGGAATTTGCTTGAACCAATTTATTTAATTTAAAAATTCGTTTTATTTTTAAAAAATTAAAATATTTTATATTAAATTTATATAAAATAATATTGATGTAAATATTTTTTATTTATACTGTGCTATATCATGTTTGAGTGGGATATCATTATTGGAAACTGCATGAGCAAATGAAAGAAGAAAATAACAAATTCAAACTTGGGTAGTTGGGTTATACTTTTTGGTGGACTAATTAAACAATCATTCACACATTCAATGTCGTGACATTTTCATCATGATTTTTTTTTTTATCATTTTGCTTACCTTGGCTCAATCCACGGTTGGTCTAATTTATTTTATTTTATTTGTTTATACATACGGTACTGGACATAACATCAAATAATCAAAGACTAATTATAATATCCTTTGTCACAACACTATATTACTCACTCTTACATAGCCATAGCTTGAGAAAGTAAAATTGATCCTATTTTTAAAATATAATTCTGAATATAAAAATGAAAGGTTTGGTTAAACCAAAGGGATATCTTAAGATGAAAATTCTAATCCAAATGCTTAGGTTATTTGAAACTCTACCAACTCAAATTGAGCTTCAAAAAATATTTATCCATAAGGCATATTCGCTTTTTGTAAAATTGTTCACCTAAATTTGCATACAAAGGGGGACTGTTTCAATTATTTTTAAAATTTTCTCTTAAAAAAGATCCATTAAAATTTTATATTAATAATACTAAAAAAAAGCTGAACTAAAATTAGAAAATGCCATGCAATAAATCTAACACTTTTCTAATCCTGATAAAATTATACTCAAGGTTTAAAAAATATCAATTTTGGACATTCAATCATATTTACTGTTAATTAATTAAGCCCAAAAATTAAATTTGAGGATACCTTTGGTTACAGATTGTGTGACTTGAATTCTATCACTTGTTGAAGAAATAAATACAATATCAAAATAAGAGGATCTGTGGGGATGAGAGACTGAGGGTCTTACCTTCATAGTTCTCCATTAAGCACAAAACTGAACTGGGGTTGCGACCCCACCCCCGCGGTACAAACCATATCATACAAGTTGAGCCATTATAGAACTATACTTCTACTATTTGGCTTTGATTCGTGTAGTCGAAACTCCTCTTAAATCATTAGTTTTTCAACATTAGTGAATTTCTTCTCCTCTGCTCGTAGTTTTTTATTTTTGAAAGGATTTTCACGTAAAATATGTGTGTTCTTCTTTTTCTTTTCTTATTGTTTTGCGATCGTTTTACTGTCATTATCGACATTTATTACAACACCTGAAAAAGAATTCAGAATAATTTACAATTTATTCAATGTAATTTTTTTCATTTCACACGCAATATTAAGAAAATATAATGTTAATTTTCTTTTAGAGATTTACTTGTGAAATTAAAGAAAAAAAAAAAACAGAAAGAGATAATGAGTTGTATATATAATATTAGAAAATTTTGAGTTTCTTGCTTCCTTCCTAATATTAAACATGTTACTTAAATACTAAATAGAAGAGAAATGATGAGATGTTGATTTCATCCCCGCACGTATACTGTTTCTTAAGTACTGAATCCATTTCCCTGGCTTTCGTCCTAACCTCATCCATCATTTTCTTTCTTATTTCAACTTTTCCACGAAAAAGAGTGCCAAGACATATATATATATATATATATATAGTCGGCTGGATAATTAATTACATAAGAAATTCCATGTTTTAAATTTACACTAAACCTGGTGATAAAATAAAATAAAGGGAGCATCGATCATCATCTTTCTTAAACGGATAATTATGGAGAATTATTATTAAATGGTTTTCTAGACTCAGAATAAACAAATATAATTGAGGTGGGTTATTTGAATTCACACCAGTTGACCAATCAATTTTCGTAACAAACTAACTAAAATGACATTTTCTTGCCTTCTATATATCCAACCCTTTAATAAATATGTTTCAATCTTGGGATTCAATGTTTATGTATCAAATTATACTCATTTCTTTTGAACAATAAAAATTCCAGAAAATATCAGAAGCTGACAATGTTTGAATGAAGGAAAAAGACAGAAGAAAAGTAAAGTAAGTTCATCTTTTTTTCCTTTATTTGGATAACAATTAAAATAAAGGAAGGGAAAGGCTTTATTTGTAAATTGGAAACCTTCTCAAATATAAAATCATTTTTATACCTTTAATTTAATTATCAACTTTTCCTTTTAAATTTATAAAATAAATGAACCAATTTATATTATTTTGAAATTCATGCAAAAGCCTTAAATCTTTTTTTTTTTCTTTTAAATGAAGAAAATGTGCAAACGCATCAAACTATAGGAGAATGAAAATACTTATTATTTTTAAATTTTTATCAAATGATTATAAAATAATATTTTTAACTAAAATGTTTTCTTTAGTTTTTAAAATTATTTATGGTATATAAAAAGTTTATTTTTATTTAAAAAGATGTAATTAGAAAATAAAAAAAAAAATATATATATATATATATATATATATATATATATATATATATATATATATATATATATAACTTGGTTTCCTTTCCATCACGAAAGTTCTGGTTAATCCCTTCCATTACTCATTTTAGATATTCGTTTACTTTCTTTTCTTTTACTGACTTAAATCTAGATATTGGGTAAAATCATAAAGAAACTAGAAACGAAGTCGTCCTGTACCTTAATTGAAGATCAAACCATATTTTAAAAAAAAGAAAAAGAAAACCTTTATCTCAAATCAAAATTTAATTTTAAAAATAAAAATTGATGTAACTTAAACCAAATTCAAATTTCGGCTTCTTATAGCTGGAGTTCAATTTGGCTCAATTTAGTCCTTGGAGGAAGAAACTGCAAGGTAACATAAGATCCATGCAGCTATTTTTTGTTGAATAATGAAGGGGGAAGTTCAAAGGCTGTAGGCTATTTTTGGTGGTGTCCACACTCTAAAGGCCCATTATTGTTAAATGGCTGAAGAAACTGCAATCCTTGTTAATACATTATTTTAATGTCTCACATTTTAATTTTTATCACAACTATTGAATTTTTTTTAAAATTATAAATAATTAATTCAAAATTTTCAACATGAATACATTACAAGTGCAATAAAACTTAAAAAATTATAAAAAGAAAATTATTATAACCGAGATATGATATGATTGAACTTCTAAATTAGAAATTTCGTTTAATTTGTTAGTAAAATTCAGATGTTTTTATTTGATATGATTGAGGCTTTTTTAATGTTTATATTATGATTAATGAAGATCAATTATTTTAAGATTTGTGGCTATTTCTGTTAAACAATATCATTTTTTATTATCGAAAATGTGATGTTTCTGAACATACATTGATTAATAAAAAAAATCAGATTTTCTCCCACACACTTTTTTAACTTAATTTTTCAACATTTTGGTGGGTCAATCACCATTAACAATTTGTTGGTGACCATAGAACCAGGGGGTTTGCAACTTTAGAGGATTTGCCCATAGGCACAACCCTCTGCATACTTATTAGTCTATAAATTTTGCATTAGCCAAGCTTACATAATGTTTAAACATCTCTGGCTCACTGTATTCCACTCAAGATGTCGAACTTGTTCATTGACTGTTGGGATCCCCATTTTATCATTTGAGAAAAAAGATAGATGCCTGATCCTCGAACCGACAAAAACTAGTCCTTTGGCAAGGATATTCTGCATATGTAATCAATTATTCCACTGTAAGTGGAGGGGGTTAAGAGATGGCCATTTGGACCTAATCATTTCCCAGTCATAAATGTTAAGTGGAGTGGAGGGACCTCTCTCTTTGATTGCTTTGCTTCACTTTTTTTAGTTAATTATTAAATTATACACATCCATTTTTAGTTATTCCATGTTATTGTTATTACCATTGTAATATCAATATAAAAAATAACAATAAATATCCATTCTAATTTCATTTCATGTATACACATTTTATATTTATTTTATGGTAAATTATTTAGTTGGTCACCAAATTTTTAGGGCGTTTTCATTTTGATCACTTAAAAAAAAATTCTTTCAATTTGGTCACTGTCATTAGAGAAATTTATCATTTTGATCACTCAAGCTCTAAATCTCTAACTCCCATTAAAAAATCAAATTTAAATATGTATTTTGGGTCAAATTTTCTTTAAATCTGAGTTAAACTTTCATATCCACCTACAACATCTTCCAACCTCCATTGTCCTATCCATGGCCAACACCTTCTTTGCCTCTCCTTGCACCCACCAACACCATTGCACCACCCATTTAAAACTTATCCAAATGATAAACACATAGAGAGATATTAACAGATTTCTAATGCTATCTATCTGCAGAATGTGAGAACTCTGTGGTTCTTGCATACGCACCCATTGTAGAGAAAAGGAAGAATACACCATTCACTGAGAGTAACAAAGCATGGCAACATGCGAAGGGGCCGCTACGTGGAATTAAACTTGTATCATATGTAACAATTCGATCTTCATCGGTATTGGAAAAATCAATTTTATATCGAATTTATTATGTCGAATTGTCTGGAAAGCTAAATCAAGAAAGTTATAAGTCAAAATAAGGGTTTAAGGAATGGAATTAGCAAGAAAATAAAGCAATTAAGTTGTTATAAAATAATATAGGAATAAACAGTAGGAATCAAGAAATGAGTAAATAGTAATTGAGGAATTTAAGTAGAAATTAACCAAGGATTAAATGAGTAACTAAACCATTTATAATATGAGTTTAATGCTCATGGATGATCCCATCCATCAAATACCACTAACTAATGTTATGTTAAATGATGGCCATTGATTTAATAAAATAAATTAATAGTTAATGGATAATTATTCTTAAAAACATGTTAGGGGAAAAGAAAGAAAACTCAAAGCGTTTTTATTCACATTCAGTCAACAAATTAATGAGGTAAATATGTGTATTTTCATTAGATTTTTGTAAATTCAAAATCTTAAACTACCATGTTTTACCCATGTGTTAGAATTCCAAATTATTAAATTAAATTCAAGTTATCATTAAAAGAATTTAGTGAAATTAAGCTTGATTTTAATGACATTTTGAAGTATAAGTTTTGAGTATGTTGGGACTAAGTTAAAAAGTAGAGAAAAATTTTGGAACTGATTAAAAAATTCAATTAAGTTACATAGTTGATTTATGCAAGTTTAGACCGAATTGAATAGATTGAAATTTGTTAAATTTTTTTGTCATGAATTGAAAATTAGGGGTTTCTAGTAAAGAAATTTGAAATTTATTTCCTATTTGATAAGGAAAACCAAAAGTTATGAGTATTGAATTATGTTTGAGTTGTGTGATGAATGTGTTTCTATACTCTGGTTAATTTTTATAGCTAAATATGACGTAGGACCATCTCGAGATAAAGAAAAAGTTAAAGTCATTAACGAATAGTCACTTTTAGTTTGTGCTTTTATAATTCAATTTCAATTTGCTTGCATAGAGTAATTGGTCTTTATAATCAAATATTAATATACATCGAGGTAACGATAAATTTTCCCTACAAACTTTGAATAATGGATTCAATATGGTGATAGTTGAAATATGTGGTAAATATTCGATTTTTTTTTTACATGTATATAAATGTTGAGACATTGATATTATGATGACGTGTGATACAACAATAGCTATAATGATAATGCCCCATTAAATGATACTAGATGTAGTTCGGGTATAGTTGGCATGCCATAGTATCACTGATATAGTAATTTACTAGTCATCATTGTCAAGCAATCTGACATGGTAGAATAAGTAGTACGGACAATTACTAAAACCATTGTTGTCGGGTAACCCGAGATGGTAAAATAAAATAGTTGCAATTCTCAAATGGTCGAGGACTTACTCGTTATACAGATCTGAGTATTTGCCCTAATGTCTTTCATCAGTTAATAGGGGCCGAAAAGTAAGTAATGAAAAATACATTAAATGACATGTTGAATTATCGAATACACCATGATATGAAATTGTGGAATATTCAAATAAGTATTGAATGTGAAAGTTTGGGAATTATATGAATTTGATATTGTGATAAAGTAAAGCAATGTAGTTAATGTTATATTTATGTATTTGTTTTAATTCAATTTTAATATATTGAATTTGAATTATACTAACACCATTGAGTATTCAATATTCAGCGTACGGTTATGTTTGTTTTCCTGTGTAGGTCTCAAAAGAGAATTGATATAAATTTGAAGTGGGCAAGCATCCAACTCAACAACTAACTAACTAAAATGACAAAATAATAAAATTTGGTTATATACCTAGGTTGTATGTATATATGAGTTCGAGTTAATTAGCATGTATCTAAGTTGTTGTTGTGACTTGTTGGTAAACTAATGTTTTGGTATTTTGGTTTTAAGGTCTAAAAGTTTAATTTTATCTCTTAATTAAGAAGTTAATATGCTTGACCTTATAGACTTTGAACATGCAAAGTGGTGGATTATATTTTGATGCATTAGATACTAAACTTTAATGTTATTGGATGTGACTTCATATGATGAATTGATGAATATGCATTGATACTATGTTTAAACATGATATAGCTACAATTTAGTATAGTTAAAAGTGTTTAAAAATGTACAATTTGGGACATTTTATTATTTAGTTTCGAGATAGGAAGAACATGTCATGAGACTCTAAGCATAAAATGTATCACTTTAGATGTAGTATTGATCTTGATCGAGAGATCAATCTAATAGGTCCTCGAGATAGAGCAGCCTTTGTCTCGAGACAAGTACATATCAAAGATAAATTAGTTTTGCCCTATTCTAGGTCTCGAGACAAGAACTCCTTGACTCGAGACAACCAAACATCGAAACTAAAATAAGAAATCATGGGAGACTTGTCTCGAGACATAATGTTAAAACTTGAAAATTGCATTTGGATTCGAATCTCAACTCCCAAATTGACTTAGTATCACCTCATAAATTGTTTTTGTTTTGGCTTGTTTAAAGGCATATATTGTAACATAATAAAATTATTTGAAAATTTTAAATTTAGTTTAGTTATAATTAAATCAAGTTTGAGGTATGAAACGAGGAACATAGTAAACCCTAAGTTCAACCAAAGTCTTTTTTATTTATTAAAAAAAATTACAATTCAAATTAAGGAGGGTATTTAGTATTTTAAGAATGGTGGTGTATTGGGTTGGCCCTATAGTTTTATTTTGGTTGGGATTAAATTTACTGCCATTCAATTAATACTTTTAACTCCAGCAAAATTGGTTGGAAAGTGAAAAGTTAATCCAGTGTGAGAATCTATGGCTATATAGCTTTTGTTGTAATGTAAAAATGGATGGAGATAATAGAAAATCGACAATATGCTTGAAGAACAAAGCTACAAAACTTTCAAGCATAATTCTCGATGGCTCATATTCTTCCTTTGTAATTCCTACAAATTTAGCCGTTTATTATGGCTTATAAACAAAGTTTAGAAATCTTATTTAAGTGATGTGGGATAAATACTCCCTTAACAATTATTTTAATTCCAATAAGTTTAATTTTTGAATTTCAAAATTTGCAATCATGAGTTCTGACTTTTTTTTATATCTAAGAAATTCATTTTGAACCCCTTTGCTTTTGATTTTTTTTTCTTAGGAAATTTGAAGAATGAATTTAATGTCAACTAAACTTTCAAAACAATAAATCATGGGTTGAACTTTTGGGTGCAATTAATCAATATGATGCAGTGTATATTGATGGGCTTTTTTGGAATAGAAATCAAAACTACATACGTTTTCGTTCAAATTTGATTACCAAACTATAGTTAATTTATTTCAAATATAGCCACTGGACCAAACAGATGTGAGATTGACTTGAAATTGTGGACCAAAGAGAGTTGCCATGTGTATATAATATACATTTATGGATTTGCAACGTGGAGAAGTGTACATGAGAATCTTTATCTTGTCTAATTTTTTCAGTGGTGGGGGAACCCTAATATTTCTTAAAACTTAATTTGCTATCACTAAAACCAGCACGGTTAAACCATCTTCTACTGTTGTTTTCTTTTTAATTAATTAGATTGCAGTCCTCACTCAATTCAAACCATAAAGTAACATTTCAGCACTATCAAAGGTCAAGTATCCCACTTCCTGTTTCAATGGGCAGGCTTTCTTCTTTAATTTTTTTTTAAAATATAAAATAAATCAAGTGTTGAGGAAGCCATTTCTTTGGGATTTGATCTCCCATCCCATTTTTAACTACATTCCAGCATTATTGCGTTTTCTTTTAAAAAAGGAAAACAAAGTTTGTACAATTTAAACCGTCCATTATTGCAATTAATCCCACACCATTGATTGCGGTTAGATCTTACATGGCCCCTAATTCCTTGCGTTATAAATACCAAAGAAGTCATCGCTCCATTGTGCATGCTTGGCCCTTTATATAATAATTTGATTGAATTCCCTTGAGAGAGACATTCGAGTAACTTACTTCCTACTTAATCATGGAATTTAGACCCATGCATAAGTTTGCTGTTTTTGTTGTTGCAGTGATTGTTTGCAGTCATTTAGTTTTCTCAGTCAATGCAAGACCAATGAAATTCCTGATCGGCGACTCCGCAATGCACAAAGCAGATCATCCTCAACCAAATGCTGAGCAAGTATTGCCACCCTCTATACCATTTCCAGCTAAAACCTCAGGTTTTGGTGAATCAGTGAGGGGTTTCAAAGATGACTTTCGGCCCACTGCACCGGGGAACGGCCCCGGTATCGGACATTCTTTCGAAGAAGATAACGATGAAAGGAATGAAGAAAAACCGGCAAGTTTTAGGTCCAGTAATGGCAAGCATGCCCAAGATTTCAAGCGTACAAGTCCAGGGCACAGCCCTGGAGTTGGTCATGTTTTTTCAAGCAAAAATTCTAAGAAAAATGTCTAGGTATTTCTTCTCCATTTCAAAACTTTGTAAATAGTGGATTAAAAAGAAGTTGTTCCAATAATCACATAGGAAATGCATGAATGCTCGTAGGTTTTAAAGACAGAGGTTCGAGTTCAGATGTAACAAAATAATTGTCCCTGCTTAATTTGGGTCATGAACTGTACTCTTTGCAATGTTTGCTTTCATTCATATTAATAAATTTTTTCCGTCTTTAAGAAATTAAAACAAAAAACCTATGTATTTCCCATATTTATAGATAATATACGGATTTTAAAGGCGAGAAAAAATTCTCAATTTCATATGAGAACGTATTGATCCTCACTTGTCACAAATCAAGTCATCAACAATTAATTTCATAACATCATTTGGTTAAAGTTCTCATATGAAATAAAATACATGCTCAAAATTGTTACAGTCCATCTATATATTTATCGCACTTCAACCTCATAGAATTTTCAGATAAGTTTTTGTTTTTCTTTTTCATATCTATTTAACGATTCATATTTAAAATTTATGATTACCCATTTTAATAATGTTATCTCCAATTATTAAACTAGTATTATCTTTTAATCATCTTGAGGGCTAGTATTATTTTTTAATCTTCTTGAGGGTGTAGTGGCCTTTACCATTACTCCAACATTTGTTGATTTACTTTTCATTTGTTTAATGTATTAGGCGTTTAATATCTCCGATTGAATTTAACTCAATTGATGTAGATATTATATATCACCAATACAGGAGGACATAGATAACATAGTAACCAATTCTATTTAATTTAATTTAGCTTTGCAACTTCTTCTAAAACTCAATGAAAACTACAGTTTCTCATATTGTATATCATAGATGATGATGCTCCATGACCGACATGGCTTAACTAGTCATCTCACTGGCTAATGCTATTGCCCTTCCTCCAACATTCTCGATAAATAACATTGGTCGATAAAATTTTACTTACATATCGATGATTCTGCCATGATCATTTAATAAAACAAGCGATGCTTGTCTCTATTGAAACCACGGTTGCTTATCCTATTGCTTCTTTCAATAACTCACAAAAGGCTTGTACCCTTCTACATACACTTTTTACCAACAAAAATCATACAAGAATCTTTACTCTCCATCATCAAGGGCGGCATAAGGGGGTTGAGTTCACTCCTAAAATGGAAAACATATTCATACTTTATATTTTATAAAATTATAAATTAGTAAATGATTAAACTGTATTTTGTTCTCCAAAATGATAAAATTGTAATTTAATCCTTTAAAATTTATAAATATATAAATTAATATAATGATAAAATTACATTTTAACTCTCATAAAAATATATTATTTAATTCAGACCTCCTCAAAAAAAAAATTTTGACTTGCTCCCTCTCCATTATCAACTCAAACAAATCACCAAAAGATCAAGGGTATGGTTAAATATTTGCATGAGATCAGAACGATATCTGATGAAAATGAAGTTGTTGGCTCGCCAATTTCTTTAAAAGAGTTGGAGTAAAAATCTTCAGTGGTCTTTGATATGATTTTCATAAAATACCTATTTCAATTCGTGTCAGTAATAACTTAAATAAAAATTTTCGCTTCTATTTATAAAAAAAATTCGATTGAGTCTTAGCTTAATTGGCATGGATATTGTTATCAACGCAGGAGGATTTGGGTTTGAGTGCGCTGAAACGCACTATCCTCCTATTTATAGGTTAGGGAGAAATTATAGATAGTTCTAATATTATATAAATAAATAAAAAGAGTATTATAATGATATTATTAAAAGAAAATTCTATCATTTCAATGGAGTGGACCCTACGGAGGCAAACAGAATATAAAGAACATGCTGTAGCCAAGATATGTGTTGACTTTTCTATAGTTAATGAAAGGTTAGGCTTAAACATTATATATGGACCATCCAATGTACATTTCTTTATGTATTTTTCCAGCTGAATGGAATCCCCCAACTGATATGGAGGCTCTCACATGCCAATGTTTCTTAAAATCTTCCCATTCTAAGGGCTTTTAAATACCACAGTCCTCACATATCTCTTTAGGGTTACACTGTGTCCCAATTTGTACTATAATGTCAAGTGTTAGACCCAAAAATGTTTGTTATTTCATCCTTGTTTTGATCATCTCTCAAGAAATAGCAGTGTATGATAGTGCTGAAGGAAGCGCTTTGAAGAGTGAATGGTGCAACAAATGCTCAACCCAACCCCATCAAACCGTTGGTTCACGCCAACATCAGCTAACCCTAACCAGTAAGGCTCAAGATGTCGATGGGGTTCGACCCACAAAACCCGGTCACAGTCCCGGAGTTGGTCACTACATTAAAAATTGACTCCTTTTTTTTCTTTTATCTTTGGGCACCCAAAATTTGATTATAGTCTATGCATATGTAATTAAGTTTTTGAAAAAAATTTGATTGTTCCTTTCTTATTCTATTAAAATTAGATAAACCCTAAACCCTGTTCATCCTCCACAGTTATCCCCGTATACAACAATTTTTCTAAACAAAGTAATTTGTTTTGGGGTTTAGGAAAATTTTTCTTTTTTTTTCTCTTTCATGCATTGAAGGAAGCCAATTTCTGATTTGGTGGCTTGATTGTAATTTTATATCTTTTACATACATATTATAAGAGACAAAAGAACCCGACTGTCGTTTTATTACACTTTTCAAAGTCTTCAAATTAGTGAGGGAATCTAAGATATGAATGGCAGTAATAAATGTATTAATCCCTAAAAAGTATCGCCTATACCTAATGTCCTTTGTGATTAAATGAAAGCATAAACTACCATTAATTATTATTAATATCTCTCCACAGGCTAAAAAGAATAACAAATCAAATTTATTATTTAAGGTTGAGTAAAATTCGATTTGATTCAAATTTGATTCAAAAGAATCAATATTTTTTTTAAATTTTGAGTTAAACAAATCGAATTATTCGAGTTAACTTGAACAAATAATTCAAGTTTGGAGTTGAATTGTACAATGCGGATAATAGATTGGTATAAATACCCTTTTGGTCCATGTCAAATTTAAAAATAAGCAAATTAGTCTCTCTCAACAAAAGTTACAAAAAAAATTCAAAATATTTATAAAAATTTCAAAATTTATATTTTCTAAAAAATTATAAAAATTTCAAAAAAAAATCTAAAAATATATATAAAGAAAGATAAAAAAAATTTATAGAATAATAATTTTGGGGACTTAAATAAGTTAATTAATTATTCAAGTTTATGATACTAAAATATTTTTTTATTATTTTGTTTTGAAAAAAATTCAAGTATATATAATTTCAAATTTATGTGCTCTAATATAAAATTAGTTATACTGTAACAAGATTTTAATTTGACATGTTTAATTTTTTTAATTTAACTTGAACAATTTCACTCGATTCGATTCGACTCGACTAGTCAACTCAATTAACTCAAAATCTTTTACACAATTTAACCGAACGCTCACCCTTTATTTAAGTTTAAAGCCATTTTTTTTTGTAATTGATTCAACCTAATCCTCACGTACCATATTTTATTTTAATTTTAGAATTTTTCCTATGCTGGTTATGTAGCTAGGATGGTATGCTAAAAAAAGTGCCCATCTCATCAGTTTGTTTTTTTTTAATAAAATAAAAACAATCCTAGTTCCTTTATTCTAACTTCAACGGTTGATTTTTCAACATATGCTGAAAAAAAATTGAGTATATGTATTTTTTTTTTAATTTATTGATCAATATTGTTTTTGAAGAGAAAGAAAAATGCGTTCTATAGAGCATGCTTTTACTGTCGTGTCAGTGAAAATGCATCCTACAAGATATATATACTTTCAGCCACGTTAGTTAAAAACTAACAATTCAACTCTTTTGGTCAGATGGTTAAATGTTAGTGTTTTTGTGTTTGAGTCATGAGTTTGATTCATATCTTACATTTGTATTTTTTAATTCATGTTGTTTTAAGTTATTTTTTTAATTAATATTTTTGAAACATTAGCTTTTTTGGTTAGATGATTAGATAATTGTGATTTTATCCTTAAGTCTTAAGTTTGATTCTTTTTATAAGCATTTTATATATTTTTTTATTTCATGTTACAAAAACTCGAGACTTGAGAATAAAAGTACTAACATTTAACCATCTAACCAAAAGAGCTAAGTTGACGTGACTGAAAGCACGCTCTGTAGGATGCGTTTTTCTTTCTCTCTCCTAAAATAATTAATTAGTAAATTAATTATTGTAGCGTGTGCATGGAAACCACATATTTAAAATACACATGTATGTTTAAAAATAACATTTAATAAATAATGGATCATATAATTTGAAACTAATAAAAATATGCGAAACTAAAATAAGATAAATTAGTTTAAATTGGTAATAAAATTAAATTTTAATAAATAAATACAATTTGATAAGTTCAATTATTTTCCTGCTCATATTACCTGATGAAATGAATATCCTTTTACAAGGAGAATGAAGGAATTATTTGGGATTGAATTGAAATTGGTATAAGATCCTTCTAAATGTAGGCGTTATTGTCTCAAACATTGATTGATGATTAAGGCCTCAATAAGAATCTTTTTGATTTATCTTATTCGACGGCCTAAAGGTTTTGTCCCCATCACTAATTTTCTTACATGAAAAATAATATCTTTTATTCAATCTTTCTGCCTTTCTAAATATATATATATATATATATATATGTAATCTTGTGCTTGTAATTAATTTGATAGAAAAAGAATAAGGAATGATTTTATGGAGACGTGCATGACTTCACCTCACGTCCTAAATCAACTCTCATTTACCTTTTCTTTTTTTTTCTTCATTCCATAGTTAGATGAGCGTTGGATTAAATCGAATAAAATTTTTTTGAGTTAATCGAGTTGACGAATCATATTTTGTCATCCTAATTTGAATTAAAATTTTTTCGAATCGAGTCGAGTGAGATAGAATTCGAATCAAATCGAATATATTTGTTCGAGTTAAATTTTAAAAAAATAATTTTGGGTCCTTGTAACCACTGTCACCCATCGTAATAAAATTTGTTCACCTTAATCAAATTTTTTATTAACTTTTATCACTTCATAATTTGTTTATTAATCTTTTATATACGGGTTAACTTCTTTGCTTGCTTAGTTGTTTCAATTATCTTAAGATTCTTGTCATTATGTATTTTGGAATTAAAAATATATATTAAATGCAAAAATGTGATTTTTTAATAAAAGTTATTTTAAAGATAAAATGTGAAATTGATACCAATATAAAATTTTAACACGAATATTTTATGGCATAATTAATAATTCAATCTTTTAATATAAATATTCAATATGACTAAACAATTCAATAATATAAATAATATAAAATGTGAAATTTAATTTAATAATATAAATAGTAGATATAAATAAAATTATTGCTATTTATGTTTAGTGATTTTTTTGAATAATTTTGATTTTTTATTTAAGAGTAAAGGGTGAGAAATAAAAGTTTAAGGTCAAAATAAAAGGTTTTGGGGAATAAAAGTTTGAGGGAAAGTAAATAAGGGGGAGTAAAATTTTGGAGGGAAAATATTTAAAAAAAATTGGAGGGGGATGGGTTTGGAGTAGATGAGAGGTGGGATGGGAAGGAAGTAAAAGTTTTAGGGAGAAAGTGGGAGGGAGTAAAAATTTTGAGGGAAAATAAAAAGTTTTGAGGGTTTTTGGGAGTAAAATTTTGAAAAAAAGTAAATAGGAAGGTAAAATTTTGGTGGGAAATGGATTTTGGGTAGATTGGGGGTTGAGATGGGAGGGGAGTAGAAGTTTTGGGGGGAAAAGTGGGAATGAGTAAAAGTTTTGAGGGAAAAGTAAAAAGGTTTGGAAGTTTGGATAAAAATGTAAAATATTATAGTTTGATATTCGAATTATTTGAATTATTCGAGTTATTCGAATTCGAAAACTCAACTCGATTCGAACTCGAAATTCGAAAAAAAATTCGAGTTGACTCGGATAACTCGGTTAACTCAAATAACTCAATTCGTTTAACTCGATATTCGAATTTTTTTGATTTTTTCGAGTCGAATCGAATTTTGCTCACCCCTAATTAGATCATAATTATATTGTTCTTTTAATTTTTTTTGGATAATTTATTACATTATTTGGCCATCATTTATTTCGCTAAAAATAAAGAAGGTTCTCCAATTTTAAAAATAAAACTTATTTTAGTCCTTCATTGTTTTTATTTTTATTTTTTTAATCATTAAATTTGTTGTTTGTTAAATCACCCTAAAATGGATGGAAAAATTAATTTTTGTTAACTTTGTTGTTGTGCATACATATAGATTGCCATGTAGATGCCACGTAAGTAAGTAATTATTTTTAAAATTTTAAAAAATTTAATTAATTAATTGCTAACGTTGCATATAATTGCAAAGTTAATTAACGTTAATTTTTTCATCTATTTTAAGGTAATTTGATAAACAATACAAGTTTAAGGCTAAAATAGACAAAAATTAAATGGAGCACTAAAACTACTTTTTTTTTAATAAAATTAGAAGGTCAAAAAAATTATTATGCCAATAGAATAACAAAACTAAATATATTCACTTTTTTAAGAAAAGTTTATATGTATGGGGAAAACCAAATAGGATGGGGAAGTTACCTCAGCATCGTTTTCCTCAAATGGAGCAAAGTGACAAAGAATTTCTCAAAAAATGTCTCAAATGATGAAATAAAAACAACAGTTTTTTATATGACACCTTTAAAAGCTCCTGGAAGTTATGGTTATCATGCGTTTTTCTTTCAGAATTAATGGGATAATATTGGAAGTGCAATTTGTGAGTGGGTCAAAGGGGCGTTCAATGGAAAACCTATAGACCAATGACTAAATAATACACTCCTAGTACTTATTCCAAAAACGACATAACCTGAAGAAATCTCCCAATTTCGACCTATCAGTCTCTGCACTATTCTTTATAAGTTGGTGATGAAAATTATAGCTAACAGATTTAAGGTTGTGTTTCCTAAAATTATTGCACAGGAGCAGGTTAGATTCATCGTTGGGAGAAACATCTCAGAAAATATCATCATTGCACGAAAAGTTGTTCATTCTATGTGGAGGGGGGACAAAAAGTGGATGGCAGTTAAAATCAATTTAGAAAAAAAACATATGATAGAGTTAGATGGGATTTCATTGATAGTTCTATTCAAGCAATCGATATTCCAGATTATCTACGGAAAGCAATCATGTCCGCTATATCAACATTTACTATGCAAATCCTGTGGAATGGGGTATCCATTGAGAAGTTTCAACCCGCGAGAGGAGTAAGACAAGGATACCCACTGTCACTTTACTTGTTTGTGCTATACATGGAGTGGTTAGGGCATGATTGTCAATCGCGATAAGTTTTAAAATTTATAATTGATATGTAATACCCCATACCCGTACCTGAGACCGGGATAGGATACGAGGCATTACCGAGATTTTCAGAATAATTTCAATTAATTTATATTATTTAGTATTCATTTTCATGTTTCATGTAACATTCTTTTCATATATTCAATTCAAAATATCATATAAAGTACGATACAATACTTAAATTTTCATATTTACATGCTCATGGAGGATATACGAACCTACCTAACTAAATTTGCAGAAATACCAAGATTTAGGGCATATTGGTAATTTACCATATTCCCAAATTTCACTCAATCTTAAATTGATAATTTCATTCAATTTATTAATTTAGATAATAAAACAATTCATTCCCTTCAATTTAGTCATTTTCGACATTTTTACAAAATTACCCATAAAGTTTTACTTTTATTCAATTTAGTCCTTGAGCCTAAAACATACAAATTAGCCATGCTAGCTGAATATTCATACATATTTTTTTCCTCCTCCTCCTCTCCATTCCACATCCTTAGTATAAAAACAACACACTTGTAGGTAACATTATCCATAATTTTCACTATCTACTTATGTGAATATTCAAGCTGTCCATCTGTGTCATAGTCACTAAATTATTTTTATCTTGAGCTACAGGACTCCAAATTAAGATCCGCTAATTTTCCCTGAAAATAGACTCATATACCTTCTTACCATAAAAATTTCATAATTTTTGGTTGGGCCAATTAATACAGTTTATTCATTAAAGTCTCCCCTGTTCTGCTGTCTGACAGTTCCGACCCTTCTTCACTAAAAATTAATTATCTTCTTGTACAGGATTCGAATGATGTCCTCATTTGTTTCTATTGAAAATAGACTCATTCAGGATTATAAAAATATAAATTTAAGCCCCTAATTATTTTTATCCAATTTTTTATGATTTTCCAAAGTCAGAACAGGGAAACTCGAAATCATTCTGACCTTGTCCCACAAAAGTTATTATATCTCATGATTTACAATTCCATTGCTTACATAATTTCTTTTATAAGAAACTAGACTCAATAAGCTTTAATTTCATATTTTATTCATCCTATAATTCGATTTATATAATTTTTGGTGATTTTTCAAAGTTAGACTACTGCTGCTGCCTAAAACAGTTTTAGTGCAAAATGTTGATTTCCATTTGGCCCCAAATTTCACAATTCATACAATTCAGTCCTTGCTCAATTAACCCCTCAATTAAGATAATTTTCCAATTAGTACTTTTTTTAGACATTATAAGTTATTTCATAACTATTGAAATTCAGAATTTCCATATGGAACTCTAACTTCAAACTCTTTTACAATTAGGTCCCAAACATTCACTTTCTATTCAATTCTCTCAATAAAATCAGCATATAAATAATTCAAAGCTCTAATTCCATGCCAAATCATCATATACTTCCAGCACATATTCATAGACACTTTCAATTTCTTTCATAGAATCAAAACTAATGAATTCAACAAGTGGACCTAGTTGTAAAAGTCACAAAAACATAAAAATTTCAAGGAGAAAGCAAGAATTAAACTTACATGAAGCTAGATTATGAAAACCAGCTTGAACCCTCCTCCATGGCTATTTTTCAGCTGATGAATATGAAGAGAAATGAAGAGAATTCTAGATATTCCAATTTAGTCCCATTTTTATTTAGCCAATTTTGGCAATTTTCCAATTTTGCCCTTATTTCATCCATTTCCTGATTTTTCTCAGCTATTGCTGCCCAAAATATCTCCTTTAGGATTATTTGCACTTTAGGTCCTTCCTCATTTGACAATTGAGCTATTTAATCCTTCTAGCAACTTTTACACCCTTTTCAATTTAGTCCTTTTTATTTAATTAACCACCCAAACGTCAAAATTTTCTGACTAAATTTTAATATTACCTCACCAACACTCCATAAATATTTCTAAAAATATTTATGGCTCGATTTATGAAGTCGAGGTCTCGATACCTCACTCTCGACCCAATTTACCTAATTAATTCTTTTAAATCACCAAATTCACTAATTCAAAAATGCTTTTATATTCGCATTTGACTCATAAGTATTAATTTATTAAATTTTTAACTCACCTGTCGGATTTGGTGATCTCAAACCTCTATTCCCGATACCACTGAAAATTAGGCTGTTACAACTCTCCCCCCTTTAGGGATTTTCGTCCCCGAAAATCTTATCAGAAAAGAGATTAATGTTTCAGCATAAATCCTCCATCCTGTAATGTTGCCTAAGAACCTTACATTGTACTCGATTACTTTAAATTTTCTGAATGTCACTATACAATATTAATTAAGTAATCATCACTCGCAAAGTAAACAAAACTTCATTACTCAGATCATACATATCTACGTTTACTCCTCACAAAGGTTAATCGATAGCTACTCACAATCTTTCAACAACTCGAATCATCATTACTGTCTTAAATTCAAATTTTTCTGTAATATTCGACACTTTAAACTCTTGGAATCAGGGATTATGTAGCAAATTATTATTATTATTATTATTATTATTATTTTCAGACTATCCATCTATTTACTCATGAATACATAAAATTTATTTCCAAACTCGAGTCGATTTACACGCATATATCTCAATTTACCTTCCAACTGAATAACTTGTTTTGATTAAAACATTTTATTCCATCTTAACTGTCAAACAATAATAACCTTTCAAACAATTTCCTCTTCAAGTTGTTAGAACAACTCAATCACATAATCTTTCACAAATTTCTGTAACATGCTAGTCAAAAAGCTTTACTAACGGCATTAGTTCAAACAAAACACCACATCTCGATTTATCTCATTGACCTTAATCAATATTACCTAATAAAAGAAAATCAATATAAAAATTTAGCTTGAACTGTCACAATCCACACTTTGTTGATGTCAATCTTCTTAAGAAAACTCGAATAATTTCTGATAACACATTCTTTAGATATCATACCTGGATAAGTTGATTGTCCTCTTCTTTAACTGTGGCATCACTTAATTTGAATGATTTTCAGAACAGTATATCATCTATTCCAGAACCGTTTTTACTTGCTAAACCATTCTTATCTCTGACCACTTTATTAATTATTCCACTTTTTTGAACTATTTTGTTTCACACTTGTGAACTTATTCAATATAAATTTCATAAACTTTATTATATAATACCATAATGATAGGGGATGAAGATTGTAAAGCCTTGACTTTTAGCTCTTATATATATACACACATCTAACATATCATTTATCAATCAACATAACATCATATAAATACCAATCAACATAGGCGCGCTCATCACAAGATAAACTTTTATTTCATTTCATACATCATCACATCCATATCATGAACTCTTTTCATACCTTTCCAAGTTTCAACTCATCATAAACACATTCTTACTCACACACATTAGTGTCACTTTCAACACTTTCTGAAATAACTCGCTTAAAAGTATTTTCTGTCTATAAGTAAAATAAAATTTGATCGGATTATACGCATCACTCTATCATGATTTATATGGCATGTATCTCTAAACTCTTTACACTATTTTCTTTTGATCATGAATTTCATTATTTTTATAATTCTATAGTTTCTTTTTGCACATATTTACCTAGTTTATCATTTATATCCATTTTCTATCCTTTCATTTCACATTTTATTTTCAATTCAATTTTCACATTTACCTCTCGTGAGCTTTTACCAACAGAATAGAAGATAATATCATATGAATCTTATTATCAAGTGTTTTATCACATATATTAGCTTGGAAAACCAAAGAAAGATAGAGTAGTACCGCTTGTGAATCAATCAGACTTGCGATAATTTCTGTCTATTAGCATATTTATCTAACCTTTTAATATATTGATTATAGCATCCAAACATTAACAATTGCATATGCTCTCAAAATATCAAGTACATATAAGATACCCACATAATATCCCAAAATTTACTATAATATACCCAATTATAATTGCTATATTCAAATATTTTTGCAATTTATTCACCAATCTATTGACTAGTATAGTCATCAATAATTTCACATCATTCAGTTCACTCAAGAAATTAATTTGGAAGAAATTTTCAGTTAACCATTCTGTAAATACCATATTTGAACAAATCGATTTTCCTATAAACAACTTCTTTATTTAACAGGTGGTCGTATATCCCAACTAGTTTTGTAAAAATTTGATGTCTCTATTCGAACTCATCTTTACCTATTAACTCATTCTCGATTCGATTGTATTATCAATTATTCAACCATTGAACTTTTTCACTTTCCTTTCGAATTTAATCAATATAAATCTCATGAATTTCATTGCATATAATGTGTATTAGTAAAGAGGTATAGATCGTAAAGCCTAATAATTTAATTTTCATGTATTTACTCATATAACATTTATTATTCTCAAGTATTATAAAACATTTATCCGTATTTTTTATGAGTCTTTGCTTCATCATAACTAACATTTTTACTCGGGGATAATCCTTTATCTTGTAACGAAAATTGTTTACTTTTTATTTAACAGAGGCCCAGTAGACTAGATAGAACACTTCGGATATACAGGACTTATACAGAGGTGCATTATTATGCACTAATGAATGCAGAGCATGAAGTGTTATACTGAGAGAGCACAAATGTGCTAATCAGAGAGCACTGACGTGCTAAATATCAGAGAGCACTGGCGTGCTAGTAATCAGATAGCACAAATGTGCTAATCAGAGAGCACTGGCGTGCTAAATATCAGAGAGCACAAATGTGCTAATCAGAGAGCACTGACGTGCTAATATTCAGAGAGCATGCTGAAGTCCCTTTAACATCCTAGTAGTTCTAATCTTGTCTACTTGGGCAAATTATTTCATACATGCATATCACTTTTACACCTTTCCCATAATATTTTTACATGCTTTACAATTTAATCCTCGTACCAATAATTTATATGCTTATATCTTCTGTATCTTCAATACATGTAATATATTTCAAAATTCACTATTCATTCATAATTCTCTAATAATCCTTATCATTTACTTCATATATCACATTTATATATTTTGTAATTTAGTCATCAGCACAATATTTCATATAGTAATATAATTTACTTTTAATAATACATATAACATAATATTCATCATCGACATGTATTATAAAACTTTTATTCATGCCCTTTTTTTTTTTTTTTTTTTACCGATTCATCATAATCAACTTTCTACCTGTATACTTGAGTATCGTTTTTAGCATTATCAGAATTAACTTGGTTATAAAACATCTCTTTCTATAAGTAAAACAAATTTCATTAGAGTCGAGAGATATCACACTATCACATATTTTAATGACATGTGTTTTTAGACTTCACATATACTACGTTTGATCCGAGAATCGACTAAACCGTAGCTCTGATACCATTAAATGAATACCCCATACCCGTACCTGAGACCGGGATAGGATACGAGGCATTACCGAGATTTTCAGAATAATTTCAATTAATTTATATTATTTAGTATTCATTTTCATGTTTCATGTAACATTCTTTTCATATATTCAATTCAAAATATCATATAAAGTACGATACAATACTTAAATTTTCATATTTACATGCTCATGGAGGATATACGAACCTACTTAACTAAATTTGCAGAAATACCAAGATTTAGGGCATATTGGTAATTTACCATATTCCCAAATTTCACTCAATCTTAAATTGATAATTTCATTCAATTTATTAATTTAGATAATAAAACAATTCATTCCCTTCAATTTAGTCATTTTCGACATTTTTACAAAATTACCCATAAAGTTTTACTTTTATTCAATTTAGTCCTTGAGCCTAAAACATACAAATTAGCCATGCTAGCTGAATATTCATACATATTTTTCCTCCTCCTCCTCTCCATTCCACATCCTTAGTATAAACAACACACTTGTAGGTAACATTATCCATAATTTTCACTATCTACTTATGTGAATATTCAAGCTGTCCATCTGTGTCATAGTCACTAAATTATTTTTATCTTGAGCTACAGGATTCCAAATTAAGATCCGCTAATTTTCCCTGAAAATATACTCATATACCTTCTTACCATAAAAATTTCATAATTTTTGGTTGGGCCAATTAATACAGTTTATTCATTAAATCTCCCCTGTTCTGCTGTCTGACAGTTCCGACCCTTCTTCACTAAAAATTAATTATCTTCTTGTACAGGATTCGAATGATGTCCTCGTTTGTTTCTATTGAAAATAGACTCATTCAGGATTATAAAAATATAAATTTAAGCCCCTAATTATTTTTATCCAATTTTTTATGATTTTCCAAAGTCAGAACAGGGAAACTCGAAATCATTCTGACCTTGTCTCACAAAAGTTATTATATCTCATGATTTACAATTCCATTGCTTACATAATTTCTTTTATAAGAAACTAGACTCAATAAGCTTTAATTTCATATTTTATTCATCCTCTAATTCGATTTATATAATTTTTGGTGATTTTTCAAAGTTAGACTACTGCTGCTGCCTAAAACAGTTTTAGTGCAAAATGTTGATTTCCATTTGGCCCCAAATTTCACAATTCATACAATTCAGTCCTTGCTCAATTAACCCCTAAATTAAGATAATTTTCTCAATTAGTACTTTTTTTAGACATTATAAGTTATTTCATAACTATTGAAATTCAGAATTTCCATATGGAACTCTAACTTCAAACTCTTTTACAATTAGGTCCCAAACATTCACTTTCTATTCAATTCTCTCAATAAAATCAGCATATAAATAATTCAAAGCTCTAATTCCATGCCAAATCATCATATACTTCCAGCACATATTCATAGACACTTTCAATTTCTTTCATAGAATCAAAAACTAATGAATTCAACAAGTGGACCTAGTTGTAAAAGTCAAAAAAACATAAAAATTTCAAGGAGAAAGCAAGAATTAAACTTACATGAAGCTAGATTATGAAAACCAGCTTGAACCCTCCTCCATGGATATTTTTCAGCTGATGAATATGAAGAGAAATGAAGAGAATTCTAGATATTCCAATTTAGTCCCATTTTTATTTAGCCAATTTTGGCAATTTTCCAATTTTGCCCTTATTTCATCCATTTCCTGATTTTTCTCAGCTATTGCCGCCCAAAATATCTCCTTTAGGATTATTTGCACTTTAGGTCCTTCCTCATTTGACAATTGAGCTATTTAATCCTTGTAGCAACTTTTACACCCTTTTCAATTTAGTCCTTTTTATTTAATTAACCACCCAAACGTCAAAATTTTCTGACTAAATTTTAATATTACCTCACCAACACTCCATAAATATTTCTAAAAATATTTATGGCTCGATTTATGAAGTCGAGGTCTTGATACCTCACTCTCGACCCAATTTACCTAATTAATTCTTTTAAATCACCAAATTCACTAATTCAAAAATGCTTTTATATTCGCATTTGACTCATAAGTATTAATTTATTAAATTTTTAACTCACCTGTCGGATTTGGTGATCTTAAACCTCTATTCCCGATACCACTGAAAATTAGGCTGTTACATGATAGTACTTGAAACTAACTATTATCACGATGAAGGCAAACGTACCTATCGAACAGTAGCATAGTTCTAGCAAGACCGGATGTCGAACCCAAAGGAACTAAAAGTACTATTATTAACTTTCTTTTTATTATCTAGCCTGAGAATAATGGGGGTTGTTTTATCTAAACTAATTAACTAACCTAAGAATGCACAGAAAGTAAATTGGGGAAATACTTTTGGAAAACTGATTGATTTGGACAATACCCAATGAAGAATCCACCTAGATTTCACTTGTTATTTGACTCTGAACCAGACGATTTATTCACTTGACTTGATCCATAGAAATCCCTAAGTTATATTATTATCCTTATTCAAGACTAATAACGTCTAACCCTAGGTTGATTAATTGAAATCTCTTTCTAATTAAAACCCCTAGTTTTGCATTAACTCGATCTATGGATTCCCTTATTAGATTTGACTCTAATCCGGCAGATTTATGTCGTCTTATCTCTAGGATTGCATGCAAGTCCGCTTAATTATGAACGATCTACTCTTAGACAGGGACTATTCATCCTCCGAATAAGCACATCAATACTTGAATCAATATCCAGGAATATTCAAACAAGAGTTAAAATCATAATTAAGAACAAATCAAGTATTTATCATATAGTTCAGAAAATATTAACAAGATCTGTCATAGGTTTCATCCCCCTTAAGTATTTGGGAGGTTTAGTTCATAATGGTAAAAGAAAACATCTCAGAATAATAAAAACAAAACTTAAAGAAAACCCAAAAACCCCTGAAAGAAATTGAAGGGAGATCTTCAATCTTGAAGGTGAATCCGGCTTCTGAGATGAATCAATCGGCTTTCTTCGAGTAATTCCTTGCTTCCTACTCTATGTGTCTCTTCCATCCTCCTTTAGGGTCTTTTAAATAGGCTTTAGAATGCTTTCAAACCCTCAAAATTACCCTTTTTCGAATAGAACTCCACTTGGGCTCGACAGGGCCATGACCGTGTGCCACGCCCATGTGCAATGGCTTCAAACCGTGTTCAAGGCTGTTAAATAGACACGGGCTTGTGATCTACCCATGTGAGGAAATTCAGGCCGTGTTGATTTCCCACGTTGGCCCATTTTCTCTGTTTTTGGCCCATTTCTTGTTCTTTTTACTTTCCTATGCTCACTTAGGTATAAGATATGAATTTAAAAGATTAGGAGCATCAAATTCCACAAATCTAATGATAATTCATATAAAAATGTGCTAAGCATGAGATAAAATATGTATAAACTACGACTTATCAGGGCACAACATTAAGTCAGCCATAAATTTCGAGAATGGAGTCCTATTAATCTATTAAGAACATGACCGACCTTATCACACCTATTTTTGCAAATGATTTGGTGCTCTTTTTAAAAGCAAATATAAATCATGGCTTGCTGCTAAAAAACATTATTGATCAATTTTGTAGTTTTCCAATGTATCATGTTCATGCTAAAAAAGCCAACATGTTCTTCTCCAGAGGAGCGGAAGACAACCTAAACGATAGAATAAGTAGGTTGCTGGGTTTTCAGAAAGTTCAAGATCTGGAGAAGTATCTTGGAATTCTACTATTCCACAAAAGAATTACTAATTCTATAGTGCAGTTTGTGGTTGAGAAGGTACATTCCAAGTTATATAATTGGGATACGAAACAACTCTCTATAGCAGGAAGATTCACCCTCACACAATCAGTTCTCTTATCTATTCTGAACTATTTCATGCAATCCATGCGGATTCTTAAAGGAGTGTGTGAAGAAATCGAACGTCTGGCAAGGCAATTCATTTGGGGGTCTACCACTAGAGGACAGAAAATGACTTTAGTTGATTGGGGGTCAATATGTCAACCACGGGCACAATGAGGATTGGGTCTCTGGCAATTAGAAGATCAAAATGCCTATTTTTTTTATTAAAATTGGGTTTCAAACTCATTTCCAACAAGGATGCGCTATGGGTTCAGATTGTGTGATCAAAATATGGGATAAAAAAGACAATTCCTAAAAGCATTACAAGGGGAAGCTGCTCAATAGTGTTGAGAGCAATGGTGAAGGTTGGCCTCTGCTGAAAGAAAACCTCTAATGGACTGTTGGAATGGGAATGAAGATTTGTTGTTGGGAAGACACTTAGGTGCCAAATATAAGGCCATTAATACTATGTGTACCCACCATGGACAGACCTGCAATGGATTGTAAACTTAAGGATATGGTGTCGGAAGAAGGAGCATGGAATCTTGAAGCGTTCAAGACAAAACTGCCAGAAGAAATCGTCAAAAGGATTGCAAGTTTACCGCCCCCAATCCTTTAGCAGGATTGGACAAAGTCTTTTGGATAAGAACTTCAAATGGAAGCTTCTCGATTAAAAGCATTTATCAAATGCTAAAAGAAGATACATGGAATGTATGAGACAATAAATGGAAGACCATAGAGATATGTCAAGGACCACATTGTATACGATTTTTTCTGTGGCTTATTTATAAGCAATGATTGCTTACTAACCTTGAGTGCTTGCGAAGGGGAATTGGCCAGAATGCTTCTTGTCTAGTATGCCACAATAATACCGAAGATATCTTGCATGCCCTTAAGGATTGTCAAGTTGCTAAAGAAGTTTGGCTGAACATGGTGCCCAAAGATTGTCAATCACACTTCTTCTTAGGGAATCTCTTAGAGTGGGTTGGGAAAAATTTAGGAAATCGGGAACGGGTGCCAAGAGCTGAAGTCCCTGGGCTATTCTCTTTGGCTTGATAGCATGGCGCCTATGGAAAAACATGAATTTATTCGTTTTCCAAGGAATTCCATGGAGTTGTATGGAAACCTTTAAGATATCAATTAGTTGGGCAAAGCATCATATTAGCAATCAAAGGTGAGACCCATATAGAGAACGTAATTTAGATTCTGTAGGAACTTAGGAGAAGTATTAACTTATTAAGGTAGCAGTAATCTATTTTTAGAAATATTTAGTCATGAAATTTTTACCCAGAAGAAGTGAAGTTTATATATTCTAATTTATAAATGAAATTATGATCTAATATTATTTTCAACCTAATTAATTTCACATAAGTTTTAATCGCACCAAACAGTACATGAATTAAATTAAAAAGTATATATAAAATTACATATATGAAGTAATATTGTTGTTTAATGTATTAGACAATTTTGTTTGATGTATAAGATATTTTTTCTTCTTTATTTTGTATTTGTTGAATACTGTATTTTTATTTGTAAAGTTTATTTATGAATAATTTATATTATTTTGACTTAAGAGTAATAAAAAAATCCTTAGTAAAAAAACGATTAACATTAGGTCTCAAAATTGTAACTAATATAATATATCATTATCGATTTTATATTTCTTAATATGACAGTCAAATATAATTACAAGATCTTTTAAAAAAATATAATCATATATAATATATATTATAAAAGAAGGTACGAAAGTAAAAATTGAAACTTTAAGTTTCAAAATACTTAATTTTATCTAATTATGTTTAAAGTGGATCTCATTTTTAAATTAAGTTTTAAATATTATTTTATTTTCGTTAATAATTATAATAAAATTTTTAATAATAAACAACTTTAAACAAGTAATTTCTATTTATTTGGTTGAAATCAGGGTATCCACCATCGGCAACAATCTATTTTTAATATCTAATACCATGCTTTTATGAAATTACATAATTGTTTTTAAAAAAATTTAAAAAAACTTTATTAAAACTTTTAAGATAATTTAAAAAAACAAATTGTTTATTTTTCAAATTTATAAATGTTTACATAAATGTTTAAAAATGAGTAAAATATGTTAAAACATATTGCAATTTATTAGTTAAACATATATAAAAATTGAATATATTTTTATTGTACTTTAATTAAATAAAAAATCATATAAAACTTCATTTAAGTGAAAATTTATAATTTTTAAGATTTTGTATTCATTTAAGAATTTTTAAAATTATTAAATATATTTTAATTTATAAATACAAATCAACCCGTGCATCACACGGGATAAAATACTAGTTTTTTTCAATATAAATGAGCTGTAAATAAATGATGAGTAGGATTACGTAAAAGTTCTATGGGAGCTCTTATACTATAGTTAAATTGTATTTTGTCCTCTCTATTCAAACAAATGAGAAAATTAATCACTATATGTTAAATTAAATAGCAAATTGGTTATTTTGTTATAGATTCCATCCATTTTTACTGCTAAGTATTGATCGTTGGCAAAGCAACCAGACACTGACACGTGGTATGCCACATTCGTGCTAATGTAGCAATATTTAAAAAAAATTAAAAATTAAAAAAAATATAACTATTTAAAAAAAATCACCTCTAGGATCAATCTGGACACATAATTTTTTGAATAATTGTAAAATTTAAAAATATAAAAAATATTTAAAAATTATTAAGAATTATAAGAAATTATAAATAATGATTATTTTTTAAAAAAAATATTAAAAATTATAAAAACTATATATTTATACACATATAACATGTTTAATTACATATATATATATATATATATATATATATTATTAATCGAGTTTATATTTTTAGTTAATCAAGTTGATACTCCTATTTTATTATTTCTTATAATTCTTAATATTCTTTTATTAGTTTCTTATAACTGAAATATATACACATATAAAATAGTAATCTTTCATATTGATTTTTTTTATTAATTTTCAAAACTTTAATGGTTATTTATAATTTTTTTATGATTCTTAAATTTTTTTTATAATTTTATATAATTATTTAAGAAATCGTTTTAAAATAAATTAGGAGAAATAATTGTTCAGGTTCATTTGAACCTAGACAATATTTTTCTAAGTTCATTATGAACGTGATTTCTAATACTGCTTAACAATATCAATATTTTTTTATAATTTTTAATAATATTTTGATAACTTTCTAAGCTCATTTTTAATGTGATTTTTAAAATAATTGTTAAAAAAGTTATTTACATTTGGATTTTTTTATTTTTTTAAATATTTACAGGTAAAATATTATATCAGCATGAAGTACATGTGGCACATCACGTGTTTTTGTATGGTTGTTCCATCATTCACGTCATAAGTTAATAGTAGAAACTGATTGAATTTTTAACAAAAGAACCATTTTGCTCAATAATCTAAGGTATATGAACTAATTTACCTAATTTTTTTAATCAAAGAGGCAAAATGTAATCTGACTTTTTATACAAGAGTTTTCATAATGCTTTTGCTTAATCTTATTTATCTTTTAATTCCACGTCACTTATATAAAAAATTTAAAAAATTTTAAATAATCATTTAATAAAATATATGAATAAAATTTTTACCAAAAAAATTAATTTATATTTTTTCTAACATCTAAAAATTAATTAATTTATTTTTAAGTATAAAAGATTAAATACAATCTATCTCATACTTTTACCCACTATATTCCTTCTTGTGAAAATTTGAAAATTATTGTCTCAATTTCTGTTCTTAGCCATAAGGAACAACGTTGTTGTTATGTTGTTTCACCAATTTACCCTACCAATGTTCGATTTCCCGAAATGCCCTAACTGAACTTCCAGACAAGACGAGGACACAACAATTGGACCAAAAGACTGAGACGACGACCTAGAATGACGAGCCCCTTGCGGTGCGGACAGGCTCGCACCCCTAAGCCCCACTGCATTTCCATTTTGGCACTCACTCAACAACCCCGATGGCTACTAGCTGGCGACCTGCTGTTCGGTGTAAGGACAACACAACCAAGGGTAAAACAGATAATTCAAACAACCAGAAAGTTAGTTTGACAAGTTAATGTGCATATCACTTGAGGACTGCCATTGTCGGCCCTATTACTTATTGTTTTATTATTTTTTTTTCAAAACCTAAAGTCTTGGAATTTCCCCCGTAGAACTTTATTTGGTCTGACTTATCTTTAAATTCAGTTAAACCTTTTTTCGTTTTCAATATTAAACTATTTATTGAAAAATATTATTTTTTAATATAATAATTTGCATCATACTGCTTATAAAATTTAATTTAATATCCTAAATTTTATTTTATCATTACTTAATTTAAATATTTTATTTTAATTAAATTATTACCATAAAATTTTAAAATTGTTAAATTTTTTCAAATTTAAGATCATTACAATATTTTTAGTATAACTAATTTTAAGAAAACAAAAGTATAAAAATTAAATTGTGTGAGTAAAAATAAAAAATAAAAAAACAAGGAGATTCTTTAAAAAAAAAATGAAAAATTAAAATTTTAATACATGAAGTTTGAGCAAAAGGTTCAAACAATGTCAATATTATTTATAATTCTCTTTAATTTTTGGGAAAGAAAAAGGAATAATAGGGTTTAAACTCGTATGATTTATGTATTAAAAAGTTTTAATTATTTCGCTAATTTACTTTGTTCTTATATTATTATTTATTGAGGTGTACGATATAAATATGAATAATTATTTAGTACATTAATAATAAAAAATTTTAACTCTATAAATAAAATTAAAATTTTTTTATTTATCTTTAAATTATATTTTAAAATAATAAAATAATTGCTCTATCTTAAAAGAACATTTTATTATATTTTTATAATATTTTGTATTTAATACGGTGAACTCCACAAAAAAACATATCGTCCGTTCTCTCGAGAATCTAATTGGAATCAGCTAAACGATGGCGTTTCGAGACATGATTGCAATGGACAAGCTAGTAATTTAGAATCTCTTTTATTTTATTTTATTTTTTTTCAGGTGTGCTTTTGTTTTAAGCTTTATATATTTTCTTGGCCGCAAAATTCAGGAAAACAAATTCCCTAAAAAATCGCCCCTCAAAGAACAGTTTCAGATGATTTTCTTCTTTGCTGGAAAATGGATTCTAAAACCCTAACGATCATCAAAGCTCGAAAACAGCTGGTCTTCATGTTCAACTCTCTCCGGTAACTCTTTTTTTTTTTTTTTTTAATCACTTTCTCAAACCTTCCTTCCCATATGCTCGCGCTTTCTATCTTCCCAAGCACATCCGATTCCAGTTCTCTTTTGCGTTGCTTACTTCTTTGACAACTTCGATTACTATATCTGTTTCCCTTTGAAAAGCTTTTTGAACTTCCGATTGCTTATTTGGTTAAAAAAGAACCTACTATCTACCTTTAGCGGATGCTTTCTTTTTCTTAAAAAAAAATCAACTCAAACATGTTGTTATGATGATCAAGACTTCGATTTAAGCTACTTTAAATAGTGTTAAAAGCTTTTTCTTTTTATACATAAAATCTTTCAATTTCTTCCCAATCTTCGTTTTGTTAACTTTTCTGAACTTGTAATAAGCTGAACAAGGTAAAAATTGCTGCTGCAAATGCTTTCGTTATGTTCTACTTTTTTAAATTAAATTACTAAGTATAGAACTTTATATATAAATTACGCATGTTGCTGTGGGGGTGTACTTTCTGTTTATTAGACTTTTTAAACTTTAAAAAGAATCTTCAGCTAGAATCAATGCTGAAGAAATAGTTTAAAATGACTGAAAACTGCTCTAAGCACGTCTCTTTCAATTATTTAGTTAGTTAAGAATTAATTTTTATGGGTTTGTGAAAAATGTCTGAAAACGAAGAAAATTGAGGCCGTTATTTGTTTTTCCAATCATTTTTAGCTGAAGAGCAAAAGGGGAGATAATTCATTTGATTTCAGCTGACTTGTTTTTTTAGCTGTTAATAAACTATTTTCCTTTTTCACTAAGCATTTTACTTCGGTGGCTTGTTTTCAGGGGGATGTTACAACCAGTTAAAGCATTCCAGTTCTTCTTGGTTCTGTCTTGTACCCTTTTTTGCTTAATTACATGTGAACCATGTGCTGTGAATGGGATGCCGAAAACAGACGAATATGAGGGATGTGAGTACTATGGAGATGCTCACCCTGTTGGTTTTCAAGAAACTATAATTGACTCTACACATTCGCAGTCTGACATGGGAACTTCTGCAACTCGTTTAAGTGTTGAGAGGGTATGCAGTGATTCTCATTCGTTCTGTTTCCCTTCTACATTGCCTGGGTTTTTGACCGAGGAGAGTACACTTGAAGTAGGTGGTTTAGAAGTTTCTAGGAGTCAGTTTGATAGGGCTTCATCGTTTGCAGAACAAAGTAACCTTAGGGTGCAGGCAAGTAACAGAAGTTGGTTATCTGACCATAGTATGTTTAAATTATTAAATGGCCGGACAGTTTCGTGTTCTGTATATTCAAGAGCTGGCATCCATGAGTTTTCATCAATTAATACTGATGGTGCTAATCAAAATGATATTTCTTGTAAAGGACCTTTACTAAGTCAGAAGAGTACGAGTGTTAGGATGGAAAAGAACAAAGAGGTGACCAAATTAAGTTCTTTTGATGGTTTATCTTCACCTAATGTAGAGATAAGTCCTCCTATAATGGATTGGGGACACAAATATTTATTTTTACCATCAGTGGCTTATTTGACAGTAGCAAATACGTGCAATGACAGCATTTTGCACATTCATGAACCATTCAGTACCAATATACAGTTCTATCCCTGCAATTTTAGTGAGGTTTTGCTTGGACCTGGTGAAGTAGCTTCAATATGTTTTGTTTTTTTACCTAGATGGGTGGGCTCGTCATCAGCTCACCTTATCTTGCAGACAAGCTCTGGTGGTTTCCTGGTTCAAGCTAGGGGGTTTGCTGTTGAGTCCCCATATGCGATTCAGCCATTAGTAAACCTGGATATTCCTTCTAGTAGGCAGTTGAGTAAGAATTTGTCTTTGTTCAATCCTTTCGATGAAACCCTCTATGTGGAAGAAATAACTTCATGGATATCAGTTTCTCTTGGGAACTCTGCCCATCATACTGAAGCAGTTTGTAGTGTAGAAAACTTCAAGGGCTATAATGGGCAAAGCTTACTCGGTGCTGAGGATTGGTTGGTCATGAACAGTGATAAATATGGTTTTCCAATTATGGCTATGAGGCCGAGCAGGAAGTGGGAGATTAATCCTCTAAGCCGTGAGACCATTGTAGAGATTGATTTATCTCCTGAATCAGAAGGAAAAGTTTTTGGTGCTTTTTGCATGCAGTTGCAGAGGTCTTCACAAGACTCGTCTGATATAATTATGGTTCCTCTTGAAGTTGAATTGGGTAGCAAAGCATCCTATATTGACCATGAAAGTTCTCTTTCAGTTTCTCTTGATGGTCTGGTGCCAAATGATGGCAGTGGAACTGTTTTTGTGGCCATCTCTTTGAAAAATTCTGCTCCTTATGTGCTGCGTATTGTCAAGATTGATGAAGTTGCAGATGCTAAGGTTTTCCATATCAAGTACGTGGAAGGGTTGCTGCTCTACCCTGGTGCTGTTACCCAGGTTGCTGTGATTGCTTGCACTAAACTATCAAGTGAGGTTCATGATTCTTCTTTTGAAGTATCCAACATGATCAACAGTTGTAAATTGCTGTTAATGACAAATGAATCTATTAGCCCTCATATTGAAGTTTCTTGTGAGGAAATAATCCATGTTTGTGTGGAACATCAGGAAAATTTATCCATGGCTTATGAACATCAGTCTGAAATTGTTAAATCTGGCAACACAAGCACAGGAACCTTGAGGGCTGGCATGCAACTGGCATCAGGGGCCAAGGTTTGCTTATTTTAATTACAATGGCTGAATTTGAACCATTAAAATTGTTTATATTTTTACTATTCTGGTGATTGATGCTCCTTTCCTCTTTTACTCACTTAAACTCTTACCTATCTTGCATGTGTTATAGAACCCTTAAACTTGTAAAGCTTCGTGACAATAGTGCTTCTTGGTTAGTAATATAAATAAGGTCATAATACTAGTACCTACCCATTAAGTGAGGATTGCTCCTTGCGCCATTGGACTAGTTTCTTGTTTGTATATTTTCATTATCATGCATGAAAACATCTTATCCCCAAAAAAAAAAAAAAAAAAAAAAAAAAAACCCTTTCTTTTTACTTCCCTTTCTTGGTTCATATTTTCATACATAGATACCATCTTACTCGCTTGTAACAAAATTAGCATTAAGCTTTCATTCTTCAAAGTCTAATTACTAGATTTATGTTCATTATATAGCTAAGAAGGTCTTGTGACTATATGTAGGTGTTACAGACAGCTGAAGTGGATGAATTGATACTTGGAAACTGGAAATCTCAAGGTGCTTCAGGTGGCATGTCAGTACTTGATGATCAAGAGGTTCTGTTTCCAATGGTTCAGGTTGGAAGTCACTGCTCGAAGTGGATCACTGTGAAAAATCCTAGCATGCAGCCTGTTGTAATGCAACTCATTCTTAACTCAGGAGAAATTATTGATGAATGTTTGAGCCAAGATATTTTTGTGAAGCCCCCTTCTGGTAGCTTGGTTCACAATTCATCTACTATTCCTATGAGAGCTGGGTTCTCCTTAGGAGAGAGTGCACAGACAGAGGCCTATGTTCATCCTAATGGTAGAGCATCTTTTGGGCCGATATTATTTCACCCTTCAAATCGTTGTGGGTGGACAAGTTCAGCACTGATAAGGAACAACCTTTCTGGTGTTGAGTGGTTATCTTTGAGGGGATATGGAGGGTCTATTTCTCTAGTCCTGTTCGAGGGTTCAGAACCCATCCAGGGTGTAGAATTTATCCTTAACTTGCCAACTTCCCTAAATATCTCTCCTCTACAAATGCTTTTTCACATGGAAGAGACTAGTTATGCATGTTCTCAGCCGTTTTCAAAAGAGCTTTATGCCAAGAATACTGGAGACTTGCCACTTGAGGTAAAAAGCATTGAAGTTTCAGGGAGGAAGTGTGTAGGTTATGGCTTTATGGTGCATAGTTGTGAAGGTTTCTCTCTTGAACCGGGAGAGTCAACAAAGCTTCTGATATCATACCAGCCAGATTTTTCAGCAGGTATGGTACATAGGGATCTTGAACTGGCTTTGGCTACAGGCATTTTTGTCATACCCATGAAGGCAACTCTCCCTCTGCATATGCTTAATCTTTGTAAGAAATCAGCATTCTGGATGCGGCTAAAGAAACTGTCTATCGCAATTCTTCTTTCTGCTTCTTTATTGTTTCTCTTATTCTGTTTCGTTTTTCACCAAGCAATGATCTTGGGTTCCCAAGATTGCTTTTACAAGAGTGAGAAGAACCCGATCAGTACAACCCGGACTGGAGGAAAATGTTCTCGTGATCAGAGAAATGGTAGGTTCTCTATGTCAGCTGAAGTTGACGGTTTGTTAAGTTCAGTTGAGGGTGCTAAATCTTTGAAGGAGGCATCTAATGGTAGATTCCCAAATGATCATGTTAGGAATAAGGAAGAGAGGTTTACTAATCGAAATGCAAAACTAACTCCTGAAAATGACAGGGAAGTTAACAGTTTCTTAGATCCTCAGAGGGAAATTTCATTGCCATCTTTGCCCTCAAAATCTGCGGGGGCTGTAAATCCTGATATGAAGGAAGCACCACAAACTGGTAACCTTACTATCCGGATTGGGAAAGATAAAGGAAGAAGGCGAAGGAAAAGGAAAGGTGGATTTAAAGAATTGATTGAAGTTTCAAGTAGTCAAAGTGGAAATTCTACACCTTCATCCCCTCACTCCCCCACATCTGTAACATCCAATCGCACATGGCCACTCTCCCCCGATGTGGAGCAATCCATTGAATCTAGAAATCCTTTCACACATTTGGCTAACCAAATCCGCGAGAAAGGTAAAGTTCCTCAACCTATTTCAAAAGCAAATGTGTTGGGACCTAAGGTTTCTGTGGAACATGTCAGCAACAACTGGTATTCTTCACAAGAGCAGCCTAGAATACCAAGGCAAAATGTTTCACAACCTGTTCTCTCGTACTCTGCTACTTTTCCTTGTGCTAGTAGGGCGACCGCCAGTACACGGAGCTCCTCTTCCCCTTTGGCTTCAATGTCTGTTATTGCTCCTTGTGCTCGAGCTCCAGGGTCCAAACTCTCTGACCAGAAAATCATAAAAGCAGAAAGGAAGGGTAGAATGGGAGATGAATATACTTACGACATTTGGGGTGACCATTTTTCTGGACTCCATTTGAATGGTAGTTCAAGGGATGTTGTTGCAATGAATTCCAGCACTACAGAAAATAACTCCGATAGTTTCTTTGTAAGGGGTCCACAAACCCTCATGGAAAAATCTCAACCAAGATCTGTAAGTTCTTTCAATCGAGATGGGTAATGATAAATTATTAGATTATTAGATAACTCTTGCATGTCTCGCATCACTACAAGTTCTTTCTTTTCTGTTAGAAAGGTCTATTGCTCTGAATAGTCGTCCATATGTGGTTGCATGCATGCATACACAAGTACATATATAAGTTCATACGCGTACATTCATTTGCATGCATGCATGCATGTGCATACAGATTTACCTTGTGTTATGAGTTGTTTTCAGTCTAGTCTATTACGGATTCCTTGCTCCTCTGAGTTCACATATGCATGCATTATACGTACATTTCCATGTGTTCAGACATAGCATAATTTAGTTTAAGATTCATTTCTGATTTTAAGGTCTTATCAACTTTCAAGAATAATCTACTGAACATAAAAAGGAAAGAAAAGCGGTTTTGTTTTGACCAATTAATCTAGTTGTCATCTTTGAAAGATTGGTATGGAAAATATGATCCCATCATGTTAAAACAGATATATTTGAACACTATATCTTTTCTTCTTATATCTGAAATATCATACTTCATTGTATCCGATGGAACCTGCTTAACTAAAAGAGAACTCATCAGTTAATGACAGAAACGTGTTTATCTGAAAGGTTTCCATCTCTTATGTAAACATCCATTTGATCAATATTGAAATATCATTTATGTCATATGTCCCATATCCAAGTATGGTCTTATATGGATTCGGAGCAAGTACTGTAAACTGTCGGATGTATATGCATGTATATGTTTAATATAAATATTCAAAAAAAATTCAACTTTTGTTATATACTGAATAAAATCATATTTCATACCAATATTTGTTGGAAACAAATTTTTTGGGAAGTTAAAAAGTTTTTATTTATCCTTTCCCTAATCACATCTAAACCCCGTTCCATACAAGAGGTATTGCCATATGAATCTGCCTAGCCTTCTAATTGTAAGATCCAACTTAGCTGTCGTCACTCTTTTAACCTAGCCTTTTTGCCATGCAACTTCTTGTTTTTCTCCTGCCATGCAAAGCAATTGATAAAAACATCCCATGTCAAAACAGACAACTTTAAGAGATTTCACTTTGCTAGCAGCCGCAACCGATCAACCTTATCTTGGCATGAACGCTGAACAATAGAGTAGCAAGCAACATGGTTTCAATATACTTCCCAAAGCAGGTTCGACCAAGAACAGACCGCAAAAATAAGTTCACTAATTTCAGGTTCCTCATCACGCAAAACAGTCAACTGAAATTTGACAGTCTAGAGAATAAAGCCTACTCTTTGTTGGGAAATGATCAAAGCATAGCTAACCAAGAAACTAAGAAGTGCTTAGGAATAAATTTTGAAGTAACGAATATTTTAGAGAAAAACCATGAGTCGCATAAACAAGGTAAGTTCTAATGAAGTCAAAATAATAGATTCCTTGGTGAAGGTTTTTTTTTTTCTTTGAAAAGAAAAAATTTTAAGTGAAAAATAAATAAGATAATTACTATGGTAAAGAAAAGTAACTCTCCCAAATCAAATCAAATGAAATCATCTTCTCCCTTTTTCTTTAATATCCCTTGTTGCTTACTTTCCATTTTTCAATATTACCAAATATATTCAAAATCTGTTCTTTTCCACTCTTTCGTCTTTTCAATTTCATCATCTCAATTTTTTAGGCGCACGAGAATCATAAATTACGTAATATGGTGGATTCACTGTCAGAAAGTAAGGACCGGTGGACAACGAACCTGGAAACGGAAAATGACCAATCCATTCAATTGTTTTCTTGTATAACAACGGGGTTGTCTCGTGATCTAAATAAAATTTTATTCGGGTTGAAGGTGTTAGTTCGGGGTGATCTTAATACACACTGTTTTCTGACGCAACCGAAGCCATTTTCACAACTATAGAATTTAGTATTGGATAGTATTTAAACTACTATTCTTACACATATTTAACCTGTTCTTCTTGATGCTCATTTTTCAAACTTCTGATGGATTCGTCTTCTTCTTCTGATTGGGTTTTACATCGTAGGATGTTTCAAAGAACATATAAACATGGCAGGATCTAGTCCTTGTGGACAAGACTAAATAATGATGATGACAATATGCAGGCTCCATGTCCGAATGGAAAGTTTCATCGAAAAAAATCCGTTGTAAATACTCAGTTGTGTTACTATCGAATAGTTTAATCCTCGAAGATTCCGGAATCATCTCCATCACCAATTCGGAGCATAATTAAATTCAGCCAAAATGAAATAATTCAAAAAACAATTGAATTTACGTTTTTAAACGCAGTGAAGAAACAAAACAATCAAATAGAAGTTTTATAGATTCCTACTACTCTTTTGAAACATCAACTTAGATCCTTTGAGTATCCCATACTTTCTAATTTATATATATATTCTAACAAAGATCGCAGCAACATAAATAATCAAATATGCTCCCAGTGCAGTTGTAGCAGCAAGAACAACTGCAAAAAAAAAAACCCAGAAAAATAGCAGAAAAAAGAGAATTAAACAAGTATAATCAGATTGTAGAACAACATTATAATAATAAAACAAACCATTCATCAACAACTTTGTCTTGTTCATCTTCTTCAACCTGGAAACTCTTGGTGGAAGTCTCTATGGATTGTGTTGCAGGTGGTTCCATCTTCTTAGTTTCTTTGTCTTCTAAAAAAACTACTGTTTTTGATCTTGTCTGGAAGTGTCTTTTGGTTTCTATGAGGAAGAAAAGCAAAACTGAAAGAGAAAAGTAAAAACAATGAAGATAAAGGAAAATGATGTGTGAGTTTACTTCTTCACGTGATTGCAATTAGCTCAAAGTTGAAAAGGAAAGTGTTTCTGTCACCAATTAAATTCTTTTGATTTCTTTTTGTCTTTAAAGATTTTAATTAAAGGGGAAAAAAAGGGCATAATTCCCACCCATTGTATCCATCCAAATCCAATGGTGGAAAACCCGACACAAATGGTGATTAGGTGTTTTGACTTTTGAGTCAAATGTGGGATAATTACTATTAGCTCTAAAAAGGCTAATGCTCATGCCTTTTTCTTCATAGGGTGAGGGTACCAAATAATCTCTCAGCCGTGGAATGTATTAAATAAGTTTCTATTTTTATATATTTATATACAGATTTTTTTATTTTAAATTTCACAATCAAACTGAACATCTCTATCGAAGTAATTTTAAGTTGCATTATTATAAACAATCTATTACTGCATTGGACTTCAAATAGTGAAAACTAAAACTAAGATGGGCCAATTGGTAAATCTAACAATTTGCCAGAAAAACGCAGGATCCAGAGAGTAGTGGGTAACTCAGATTTGGAATTAGCCAATTAGAAGAGTGATATACGTATACAAACACACACACACTATATATATATACGTATAGCTAACTTAAGCCTTCTAAAGTCAACTATTTCATTGCACTTATAGAGCTCAAAATGTCACCTTCTCTAGGATACATGAAAAAAGAGCTTTCTCAATTTTGGAAGCTCTAAAAAAAAACCAATAACTACATTCCACACAAAAAACTTGCTTATATATATATATATACTGTTTCTGGATATGCTTCCAGGCCTGGAGAACTTCAATGACAGCCGATCAGGTTGCTCAGGGACTTTTTAGTTCAGCTCCCCATGGCCACAAGTTATATGGCATCTTCTCATGTGTTGAATGCAATGCTCGAAGCTTTTGCTTTATTCACAGAAACCTCGAAAACAATATACAGTCCTTTGTTTTTCTCTCTGCATTTGTTATCTGAAAATATGGAGCTTCCTAGGCTCCTGGTTGATAGATCTGTTCATGCTACTGGATGGGCTGGGGTGAAGAGTATTTTGACCCGAGCGTGGAGGCGACAAACTAGGAAGAGTCTCGAGGGTAGAACGAGGAGAATTACGTGAGGCTAGTCTTAAGTCAGGGCTCTTGTAATGAGATCGTTGTGTGATTTCCCTGGAGAAAAAGAAATAATGCTTGAAGCTGTAACGGCTAGTCCAAGAAAAAGAGAAAAGTCCAAGCCAACGCAATAATGTAAATCTTTTACCTTTCAGGAGTAATGGACTTTGAACTTCGTAGGCTTTGCTGCACTGGCAATTGATCCAGTTTAAATTCAGATCGCTCTCTAGGACTAAGGGGCATATCCTGCATGTATATGTATTAAATAAGTTAGAAAATAAACAATTAGACGATGTTGGCACCTAAAGGAGAAGAACTCTTATTTACCGTGGACTTTAGCCCATTAGAAGATGAGGAACCTGAGTGAGATGAGCATTTTACAAATCGATGCTCTAGTAACATGCTTGCAGATGGTCTCTCTGCAGGGTTTCTTTGGAAGCAGCAGCGTAGGAAATCCTTCCCCTCGGGTGATAATGCTTCGGGAATGGGAGGGGTATCCTTCATCACTTTAAACATAGCTGCAGCCTGCATTATTAACAAAGAGAAAGGTCGGCATGTTACGATATTCTCCAATGCTCAGCAAGATTAGTAAATGGAAACAAGATGCATCAGGTGCTTACCCCTTCGTACTCACTCCATGGTGCTTTACCGGTGAACATTTCGATAATGGTACAACCCAAACTCCAAATGTCAACAGCTAGAGCTAGATCGGAACTATTATCTTTCTGCATCACTGCTTGCATTAGCTGCAGGGAAATGAACGTGTCAGTACATTTAAACTAGAGACCAATATGCAAAATTGATAACTTGCGAGATGGTACCTCTGGAGCCATCCAGTATGGACTTCCCTTCAAAGAAAGATCAGCTCTTTGTCCGCTAAGCTGTGCAATAAAAATGGGTCCAAATTATTCAAGCTGAATCACAAAACAACAACAACAGAAATGGGTCCACTAATCTATTTTATAACTTCATATGTGCTAATGTCAAATTAATGCCTCACTAAAATTTTCAAGAACGGACAGCTGCTGCGAGGATGAATTGAATTGCAACAAATTTCATTTTTGCATTAAAATATTTATGGTCAAGTGGGGAATGACGGCTATACATTTACATGCCTTATCTATGACGAGTATGAATCCGAAGAGAAGGGAAATATATGAAACTCACATGTTTGGACATCCCAAAGTCGGCAAGCTTGACAACTCCAGATGCATCAACAAGCAAATTAGCCCCTTTAATATCCCTAAATAGAACAGGTAAAAAAGCATATTAAGCTACCAGCTCATGAAACAGATTATTAAAATAGGTTCATTTTCCTCTCCTCAAACCACTGTACCTGTGGATTGTCTTTGTGCTGTGGAGGTAAGCCAACCCGGAAAGAATATGGCGAGTAAAATTGCGGACAACAGATTCTGTAATGGCACCGCAGTGGTCGCGAACATATTTATTAATTGAACCAGGATGAACATACTCTAGATATATGTAGAACTTGTCTTCAACCTGCATATGCATAGTTTGAGAGCCTTAATACAAGACCATAAGATAATAAATGGTGTAAGGAGAGAAATCTTAAATGTGCAACTTGCATGTTACTTACTATTTCACTACCATAATACTGAACTATATTTTGGTGCTTAAGCTGGCTAAGAACCTTAATCTCCTGCAATTAAATCAAATGGTTAGGAAGGTGGTAGAAGAAAGAAGCAGCATTAGGTAATCATTTAATCCGTGCTTTTCTCTCTCTAGAGTACAGAAAAAACCTGTTCTAATTGCTTTATACACTCTGCAGATTTCGGGTCATCAGGAAATATCTCAACTTCCTTCATTGCACATAAAGCTCCCGTTTCTCTGTGAGAAAGACGAAGCCCTATTAGCATTTAGATAACAAGAGCTACGGAAGCAAATATATATATACATATACAACTTGTATACCTGTTACTGGCAACATAAACACTTCCAAATGTACCACGCCCGATAAGCTTGCCTTTTTGCCATTGACAATTCATTGGCAACGGCTCTGGTTTAGTTGTAACTTGGGGAACAGAAGCTGATGATGAAGCCATGGCTGCTCCTGGAGGAAGAGGCAACGGATGGACACTCATAGGGCAATTACTTTCAGGTCGGGATGATGTGAACTCACGTGACATCTCCTGATGTATTGGTGAAGGAGGTCCACTTTGACTTCTAAAGTTCCGACGAGGACTTCTATTTGGTGGACTGTGAAGCGGAGTGTAATCGGGGCTTAATATGCTGCAATCATAGAATGCTGGGGGAGGAAGCCCTGGAACATCAAACGTTGGCATCTCTGGTGCAGACCAAACTTGTTTACCAGTAGGAACCATGTAGTGCGGAAACATCTCACTGGTACTCTTTCTGTGTGGGCTAAAAAGAGCCGGACTACTGAACGGACTCGCAGGGGCACTCCTAACAGGAGCATTCACCCTAAACTCATCCTGAGAACTGTCCCCACGATTCACTTCTTGGTGCAATACCTTAGAGGATGATCTTATGTCCCAATGCTCTGCTGTCTTCCTCGATTCACGAGACGCAAACATACTGTAATACCAACAATCAATGATCACAGAATCAGTTAAAAGAAGCTATCAAAATGTATATATTGGCTCTACAAATATGAACCTAAAGCTAAAGCACCACAATCAAGATATCAAGACATACTCATACATGAAATAAGCTTTAAAGTTGCAGATTGAGCATTCAGATTATCAGTCTAATAATATTGCAACTATGAATTTGATCATTCACTAACTCATAAATTTATCCCTAAGTTGTCCTGAAATTAGAAAAATTCATTAACGGCATATCAATCTCCATAATAACAATTGCAAAATCTTGCTTAAATTTTGTAGCTAAATATGAATTAAAACTAATAATTGAGGAAGAAAAAGAAATCACCTTGAATGGGAAGGAGTTCCATCTGCTTTTTCTCTATCTTTATCCTCTAAACCTCTACCGTGTCCAACCTCACTCGGCGACGGCAACCGTTGCTCGCCGTCTCCTTCTGGAACTGGAAGCGGAAGCGGCAACGGCACCGCCAACGACGACGATGTTGTCCTCGAAGTAGGAGCTGAAGACGACAATGGAGTATCGTTACTGGGGGACAGCGGAGCCGCCAACAACTCTCGGTCGCTGAGACGCGTCACCTCCTTTTGCTTCGTCAGCTTAGATCCCGCAATGCGAAATCCCAAGTAACTGTGATGTTGCTTGTGAGTACGCTTATGGTAATTATGATTATCTTGAAAATGCTTACCGGAAGAAGCTTCAGACGATGCGGCGATCGTGGAAGACGAAGACGACGACGAAGAATAATAAAACGGAATATTCTGAAGCCACCGCATGGCTTGAAATCATTCTAAAAACAAAGAAATCAAAATTTCAAAAAAAAAAGAAAAGATTCGAAGGAAAATCCCAAAAAGATATGTTTAAAAAAAAAAAAAGGAAGAAAAAAAATTGGATTTGAACGACGTTCTGGATGTCGGGAAATCAGTTTCTTAGGTTGTGTCTGAAAAACAACACGCTTGACAACAGAAGCTTTTTGGTTTTGCTTTAATATAGGTCAAAAAAGTCAAGCGCCTCTTGGCTTTTTTTCTACTTCTCCTTCTTCTCTTTTTTAATATTACAATGTCCTTTCAAGAGTATTTTATTTCTCTTAAAACTTTTTTAATAATATCTTTAATCGAAACTGTTTTTTAGGTATGGAAGCTTCAAACTTACTGAATCTAATCTGTTAAAGGATAATTAACCAACTAAGTTAACTTTGGATTTGTTATAAAATTGTTCTGAAAAAATATAATTAAAAAAAAAAAAGAGACCCCTTTGAATTATATGATGTAATTTAGTTCACTGCTAGTATATAAATATTAAATCTTTATTTTTATATAAAATTAAAAATTGTTAGCATAAAAGACGATGTGTAATTTCAGTTACTTCGGATGGCGTGAATTTCCGTTACAAGAACAAGAAGTAGTTGGATTAGTTGAGGGATTTGGTTAATTCGACCGGATTTTACAGTGGTAGTAACTGACGTGGCAACAACGTAATTAACGAGTTTATAATAATGTTGTTCTATTAACAATTAGTAACGTAGGTTTATTGGCTGTTGGTTTATATTATACATAAATATATGAAAACAAGAAAAACAAAATAAAAAATCAGCTTTGTTACTCGTAAAAAGTAAGACAAATTACATTATGGTCTTTTCTTTTCTTTTTTTGTACTACTGTTTGAAACTTAAATATAAATTTTAAACAAGATTGAATGAATGTAATAAAGTAAAAGGAAGAAATGAAAAACCTTTTTCCACAATTCCAATCTGGACCCTTTTACCCAATTTATGTGGAGAAGTTTCATTCACCATTCATTTAATTTATTACCCATAATGGTGCAAGATCATAAGTTGTATTCTAAAGATACAGTAGAGGGAGAAATGGATGAATCGACTTGGTCCTACGCTTTTAATTAAAATTTTTTTCAAGTAAGGCTGAGTCGGGGGAGGGAAAATGGTGAGCTGGAGGTTTCAAGACCGAGTCACACTCCACTTGGCATAGAACCTCCTGATGAGGCAAGGTCAATGGTCAAAGTTTCAAAAAGGGCATTCCTTTACGGTTTTAAGTTTTAGGACGCGTCGCCACTGCTGAGCTTCTTTTCAAGTTTTGACTCTTTGATGAATACAATTCTGCCATTAACAGCCCTCCATTTACGACAAGTAAAATTATAGAGTAATTGATTCTCCTTTTACAAAATCAAATTAAAATCAACACTTGATGGGATACAATGGTGCAAAACTATACACTGTTTGAATCTAAATTCAAACATTGAAGATGAAATTATTAAGAAAAAAAGTTACAAATTTCAAATATGAATCATAAAATGGATATAAATAATATAAAAAAATAATCAAGATAATCAAACTTATTTTATATTTACATAACTTGAGTAAATTATGTTATATAATATTTTTTGCAAGGTTTATTAATATTTATTTATCTTCCACACAGCATCAGCCATCAAATGATGTTATGTTAGTAACTTAGAAACGGCCAAAAAGGTTCAGCCAAAATGGAAGACTTGTAAAGCTTATGTCAGAAACCCTTGTTATTTTATTGACTGAAGCATAGGAACTGGTTTTCAACGTTATCATCATTATCCCGTCGTAAAGACAACAATTTTTAATCTGGGAATACAATTTATTATTATACAAAGAAGATCGTTAAAAATCCTCCTAGCAACTGTTCAAAACTAGAGTTGCAAGAACCAGTCATACTTGTCTCTAAATTGAGCTCAAAAATAAAGAAGGAATGACTGCAGACCCATTCCAAGTCGTGGGTAATGGATAAAAACTAGAAATCAACTGCCGACATGTTTTGGGGATGAGGGAAGTCATTAAGAACGAAGATGGAAGCAATAACACAAAGTTCTTGGTCTACAAACAGTCATGCCATCGGGCTGCCGACATCTTGTTGGCATGCCTTTGTTGGAAACCACTAGAAACTACACCAAAACCAACTATTTTATTTCGGGTACAGAGGGAATGACAATCCCGGGTTCAATTTTCAATGTTAACTAATTCTTAATATTAAGCGATTGAATTAAAATTATAAGCAAGTTAGCATCCACATTTTACTAATTAGTTAATAAATGTTTTAAAGCAAAGACCTATTTTTTGAAGGAATCTTCTATAAAAGTCTCACATAATATAACTTCCAACTTAATTTTTTTAGGTCAATTTTGATTTTTTTTTCAACCTTGTATCAAAAGTTAAACTTCGCCCGTTTCATTGTTTGTTTTACATCTATTTTATCGTATCAGTAGAATGTCAAAATCTCATATTACTTATCTATTATTACATTTTCACTTTATATATTATTTTTTTAAGTCAAATTTGAATTTATTTAACTTAATATCAATGCTAAGTTGAGTCTATCTAAACTGATATCATAACGAATAATTCTCACATTTAGAGTTATTTTTGTATAGTTTTTATAGTGTTTTTGAAGGTAATTCTAGCATTTAGATTAGTCTTGAATGCATTTTATAGTTTTTCGGGTTAATTATGTGTTGTTTGATTTTTATCAGTTTTAGAGTCAGATCTGATTTACTTGCTATTCCTCTCTACATTGTAAGTTTTGAATGAAAAATGGAAGACTTAGAGCATAGAGTAAAAAGTAAAGAAGAGAAGTTTTCTGCTCCATCAGATTTCAGTGTGATGGAGTACAATCTTCAATTCAAAAATTTTAAATAGAAAACAGTCTGCTCCATCGCAATTCTGCGTCTAGCGGAGCGGAATGATTCAAACTAGAGGTGTGCATGGGCTGGGCCCAGATAAAATTTTAAGCCCGTTTTCTAGGCCCGACCCAGAATATGGGCCTAAAAATTTGTCCAAGCCCGGCGCGAAATAAAATTGTTAAGCCCGAGCCCGGCCCGGTCCTACCCATATTAATTTTTTTTAACTTATTTCATTAAATAAAAAATTTTAAAATATAATAAATCATCAAATACATTTAAAACAAATATTAAAATAAGAAACAAATAAAAAATGATATTAAAACAATTCTTAAAATAATACACAAATTGAAAATATAATAAAAAGTGATTATATTAAAATTAAAAATAAAATGTAAATATAATTAAAAATAAAAAAATATATTTAGTATATAATTCGGGCCGGGTCCAGGCAAAAAAAGTTTTACCCAAGCCCGGCCTGTTTTCTAAACGGGCATCGTTTTTTTGCCCAAACCCATATTTCGGACCTATATTTTTACCCGAACCATCCTATTTTTCGGGCAGGCCTTCGGGCCGGGCCGGGTAGCCCGGCCCATGCACACCTCTAATTCAAACCCTAAAAAGAAATGGTAATATGATTTAAGAGGAAAAGAGGGAAAAAAGAGTAAGGAATCAACTTAGAGGCCAAGAAACAATTCTCTCACACCAATAAGAACTTTAAGCTTGCAAATACAAGAAGAAAAAGAGATTTGGAGTGTCAAATATCAATTTGATAATTATTTTTATCTCTAGGTTATTTCTTTTCACTTTTTTCTCAATGCAAGCTTGTTCTGAATTTCTTCTTCTGTTTTCTCAAATCAACATGAACTAAACTTTGTTTTCTTAAAACGCTGATGGATCTTGTTTTTACTTAATTAATTTATTTTCTCTTCAATTGTTTCAATCATTGTTAATTATTTATTCAATCTCGTCCTTATTTAATATGCTTGTCTGGCCACCAAGTTGTATTAATCATGTTGGGATCGACCCGATTAAGCAACAAGTAAAAAAAAAGAGAATAAATTGAGAAATTGAACATACAAATGTAACGTGGAAAAACTCTCCAAAGAAGATAAAAAACCACGGGTACAGATAATTTTAGTATAATGGAAAAAGAAAAAAAGAGTACAAAAGATGAAGATAAAAACTAAACCCCGAAAGCATGAAAACTCAAAAAAAAAAAAAAAAAGAACCCTCAAATTGTAAACACAAAATTATCTAAATGTGTTATGAGTTCTAATCTCTATTGGTGTATTTTCTAAGGTTGTAAAAGAGCCTACTTATAGGCTAAATTCATAGGTCAAATAATAATAAAATAATCTAGACTAATCAAAGTTTGATTGAAACAAATAAACAGAGTTTAACTGAAAGATTATTTCTCAAATTTGACTGAAATAGGAGTCATACTCAACAGATCTCCACATTGACTCATATTTCCACAACGCCATCTTTGCCAAAGCTTACCACGAGCCTATCTTGAACTATGCAGGAAATTAACTGAGTCGAATCTATACTTAGAAACTGGAAGACTTCCAGCTTTTGACTTGTACACTGCCAAATCAAAATTAACCCGGGTCTGATTTTCATGAACACAGTGCCCTAACTTTTCAAAACCTACATCCAAAGAGAATCTCCCTTCAATGAAATGGTCATACCTTTTTCCCTCATATGACCAAGTTGCCTCCACTCCAAACGAGTTGACTTCAACTTCGTAACGGGCGAGGGACGTCTGATTTTACCAGTCATTGTAGAACCTTCCAGAATATAAAGACTGTCGGTTCTTTTAACTTTTAATAAAACAAGAGCTCCACGAGATACTTTAATGCCGCTCGATTCGATGTTAATTCTGCATCCTTTTAAGTCTAAAATACTTAAGGAGATGAGATTCTTTCGTAAATCAGGTACATACCTGACATCTGAGAGTGTCCTAATCGCCCCATCATGTATCTTAATTTTAACAGTATCAATACCAATTACCTTACTAGATGAATCATTTCTCATGCGCACAACTCCACCTTCAACAGAACTGTATGTGGAGAACCATCCTTTATTGGGACACATATGGAAAGAACATCTCGAATCTAGGATCCACTCGGACGTGAGCTTGGAGTTATCACTCATTGACACTAACAAGAAATCATCATTGCTTTCATCGGCCAAATTAACACCATCTACATCTTCCTCGTTACTCTCAGCAGCTCTTTTATTTCGCAATTTATAACAATTTGCTTTGACGTGGCCTAACTTTTTACAATAGCGACACCTTTTGTCTCGTTTCTTTGATGCTACCAAAATCGAATCTTGCTTATCTGCCTTACTATCCAAACCAAACTCATTGTCGAGTTTGTCTCTACTCAACAAATAACCATTCACATCTTCGAACAAGAGTTTATCTTTGCCATAAATCAGGGTCTCCTTGAAAGACTTGTATGAAAGGGGTAAAAAGCACAATAATAGCATAGCATAATCTTCATCGTCAATATGAAACGTTTTTTAAATTATTTAAAAGAGTAATAAATTAACTGATGTGATCTCCAAGAAGTTCACATTCGTTCATGCAAAACGTAAATAGATGTTGTTTCAACACTAAACGGTTAGTTAGAGACTTAGTCGCATAAAGAGTTTCTAACCTTATCCACAAGGCGGAAAAAGTTTTCTCCATCAATAGCTCATCCAATACCGTATTCGTGAGGCACAACTGGATTGCAGACAAGGCCTTTTCATTAAGCTCTTTCCATTCTATTTGATTTAGATTCTTATGCTTTTTCCCAGTAACAACCTTTTTCAAATCAGTTTGAACTAGAATTGCCATCATCCGAACTTGCCACAGATTAAAATTTGTCTCACCATCAAACTTCTCAATTTCAAACCTTGTTGCTGTCATCTCTGAATGGGCTGATCTATGAAAATTGAACTAGCTCTGATATCACTTGTTGGGATCGACCCGATTAAGCAACAAGTAAAAAAAATAGCGGAATAAATTGAGAAATTAAACACACAAATTTAACATGGAAAAACCCTCAAAGAAGAAAAAAAACATGGGCAAAGATAATTTTATTATAATGGCAAAAGAACGAATGGTACAAAAGATGGAGATAAAAATTAAACCCCGAAAACCTGAAAACAAAGAACTCTCAAAACGTAAACACAAAATTCTAGAGTAATCAAAGTCTATTTATAGGCTAAATTCATAGGTCAAATAATAAAATAATTTAGACTAATCAGAGTTTGATTAAAACAAATAAACAGAGTTTAACTAAAAGATTATTTCTCAAATTTGACTGAAATAGGAATCATACTCAACAAATTCGATAATTTTGATTTGTCTTGGAAAAGAAAATTAAGATTTAGATTTCGGTTGAATAGATTAAGATTAACTTTAGTAGTATCGACAAACAAGTTAATTTGACAATTATGATGGGAATATACTTGATGCCCTAATCAACCTAATAGGTTTTTTTTCTTAGTAACTTCATCCAACTTCCCTTGCATAGGAATATAACTACTAAGGAAGAGAGATTAACTTAGCTAGATACTGGAAATGTCTAGTTAATGCCATTGAATCCTATGTTAATAATTACTTAGATTGAACAATTGATAAACTGTAATTTATACATATTTTTACCCCATGCTTGGTGTATTTATGAATGATTTTCCCTTGGTTTTAGTGAATTTGACGCTCCTAATCCTTTAATTTCATGTTTTATACTCAAGAGAGCTTAGGATAGCAAAAAGAGCGAGAAACGTGCCAAAAACAGACAAATTAGGCTTAAAACTGTGTTTCACATGACCTAGACACTTCTACACGGGTGATCCAGACACCCGTGTAAAGCACACGGGCAGACTACACGTCCGTGTGTCATGACCGTGTCGACATTAATCCAAGTTAGAAATGCACACGATTCAAGCACTTTCATACGGGCGTGGTACACGGTCGTGTCCCTGTCGAGCCCAAGTCCAGTTTTACTCGAAAAAGGTCATTTTTGAGGGTTTTGAAGCATTCTAAAGCCTATATAAACACCCTAGAAGAGGATTAAAGGGTCAAGCAGAGCAAAACCCAGAAAATACTCGAAGAAAGCCATTGGAATCAGTTCGGAAGCAGGATTACATCAAGACTGAAGATCTCCATTCAATTTCTAGCAAAGTTTCTGGGTTTCTTTATGTTTTGTTGTTTCCCCAACTTTGAGATGTTTTCTCCCATTGTTATGAACTAAACTCCCTAAATACCTAAGGGAGATGAAACCTATGACGAATCTTATTATCCTTTGATTTATATGATAAATACTTGTTCTTATTCTTAATTGTGAGTTTAACTCTTGTTTTAATATTCCAGGGTATTAATTCAAGTTTTGATGTGCTTATTCAGTGGAGCAAAAGTCCCTGTTTAAGATTAAATCATTCACAATTAAGCGGAGTTGAATGCAATCCTAGAGATAGGACGACATAAATCTGCCGGATTAAAGTCAAATCTAATAAGGGAATCCATAGATCGAGTTAATGCGATAATAGGGGTTTTAATTAGAAAGAGATTTCAATTAATCAACCTAGAGTTAGTTGTTTTTAGTCTCGAGAGAGATATTAACATAAATCAGGGATTTCTACGGAATAAGTCAAGTGAATAAATCGTCTAGTTCAAAGATAATAAGTGAAGTCCAGGTGGATTTTTTCTTGGGTATTGTTTTCTCCATCGGTTTTCCTAAAGTCTTTTCCAACTTTTGTCTCTGTCGCTTTAATTAGTTAATTAGGTTAGTTAAATTTTAGGTTAAAACAATTCCTCTTTATTTTGAGGCTAAATAATAGAAAAAGAGTTAATACTAGTACTTTTAGTCCTCGTGGATACGATATTTTCTGTCTCATCAGAACTATACTACTGTTCGATAGGTGCGCTTACCTTAGTTGAATTTATCGTTAGTTTAACGGCCATCAACAATTAAATGAGATATAATTGATTAATTGAATTAGGTGAAGTTAGAGTTTAATCCACTAAATGTAACATCCCCAACCCGATGTAACAGCCTAATTTTCAGTGGTATCGGGAATAGAGATTTGAGATCACTAAATCCGACGGGTGATTTAAAAATTTAATAAATTAATATCTATGAGTCAAATGTGAATATAAAAGCATTTTTGAATAAGTGAATTTGGTGATTTAAAAGAATTAATTTGGTAAATTGGGTTAAGAATGAGGTATCGAGACCTCGACTTCATAAACCAAGCCATTAATATTTTTAAAAATATTTATGGAGTGTTGGTGAGGTAGTATTAAAATTTAGTCAGAAAATTTTGACGTTTTAAGTGTTAATTAAATAAAAGGACTAAATTGTAAAAGGTGTAAAAGTTGCTAAAATGATTAAATAGCTCAATTGTCAAATGAGGAAGGACCTAAAGTGCAAATAAGCCCAAAGGAGATATTTTGGGCGGCAATAGCTGAGAAAAATAAGGAAATATGTGAAATAAGGGTAAAATTAGAAAATTACCAAAATTAGCTAAATAAAAATGGGACTAAATTGGAATATCTAGAATTCTCTTCATTTCTCTTCATATTTATCAGCTGAAAAACAGGGATGGAGGAGGGTTCAAGCTGGTTTTCATACTCTTGCTTCATATAAGTTTAATTCTTGCTTTCTCCTTGAAATTTTTATGTTTTTGGACTTTTACAATTGGGTCCAACTTACTATTTCATTAGTTTTTGATTCCATGGCTAATTTTTGAAGTTGTTATGGATGATTACTAGAATAATATGATGAATAAACATAGAATTGAAGCTTTAATTTTGATATATGGTGATTTTATCAAGTAAAATTGATGAAAATTGGTTTAGGACCTAATTGAGAAAGAGTTGAAATTAAGGTCTAGTGTTAAAGTTCTGGTTTTCAAGGGTTATGAAGTAGTTTAAAATGATAGAATAAAGTATTAAATGAGAAAAATTAACTCAATTGAGGAGTTAATTAAGCAAGGATTGAATTGTATGAATTATAAAATTTGGGGCAAAATGGAAATCAATATTTTGCACTAAAACTGTTTTGGGCAGCAGCAGTAGTCTAACTTTGAAAAATCACCAAAAATTGTATAAATCGAATTAGAGGATGAATAAAATATGAAATTAAATCTTATTTAGTCTAGTTTCTTATAAAAGAAATTATGTAAGTAATGGAATTGTAAATCATGAGATACAATAACTTTTGTGAGACAATATCAGAATGATTTCGGGTTCCCCTGTTCTGAATTTGAAAAATCATAAAAAATTGGATAAAAACAATTATGGGCTTAAATTTATATTTTTAGAATCCTGAATGAGTCTATTTTCAAGATAAACAAACGAGGACATCATTCGAATTCTGTACGAGAAGATAATTAATTTTTAGTGAAGAAGGGTCAGAACTGTCAGACAGCAGAACAGGGGAGACTTCAATGAATAAATTGTATTAATTGGCCCAACCAAAAAATTATGAAATTTTTATGGTAATAATACATATGAGTCTAGTTTCTGGTAAAATTTATGTATCTTAATTTGGAGTTCTATATCTCAATATAAAAATAATTTAGTGACCATGACACGGATAGACAGCTTGAATTATTCACATAAGTAAATGGTGAAAATTATGGATGATGTTACTTACAAGTGTGTTATTTATAATAATGATGTGGATGGAGAGGAGGAGGGGGAAAAATATACATATGTGTATGAATGACTTGTGTATAAATTGACCACGTGCCCGATTATAATAGATAAACGTTGAATTAGAAATGATATAATGTTTTATTTGAAATGTTTATTATGAAATTATGATTATCGCTATAATACAAAAAAAATTGAACTTGTGAATTTATATAACTAAATTTTCGTGACCATTTGTTAATGTTATTAAATTTCAATATTATTTTATGAATGGTGATTAATATTTATGTATGTTAATTGTTATGAAAATATATTTAAATTATTTGTAAGTGTTTCGTACTTCTTGGTAATGCCTCGTACTCTATTCCGGTGATAGATACGGGTAGGGGGTGTTACAACCGATCTAGACGCTAGACCCGAATTAGGGAGATTATATTGGCCAACGAAATGGCCTGGCAAATTATCAGAGTTTTAAAATAGTTAATTAAAACATTGATTTATTCTTAGAAGAAAACTTAATCAATTTACAGAAAAACTCATGAGTTATCAAAACCAGTTCAATTTAATATCTTCATTATAACAGTGTTTACCATTGAAAACCATGTTTCATGTGTAATTAAATAAAAATACATATTTTAATAGCCTAAATTATTTAAATGTCAAGCATGCCTAAGTAAAAATCGTAAACTAAATCTTGTGCCACAATAATAATATAGTTTCAAAGAACTAGAATTAAAAATAATCAATCTAAAATACTTTTGTATAAAAATCAATATTCGAGCCGAGCCTTCCGAATGTCGCGCCCACGTCCTAACCTTATGAGTTATCTTAAAAGAAGGAAAAATAAGCGGGGGTAAGCCATGAAAGGTTTGTGTGAGGTCAATCACAAGAAAATCGGTGCAAACAGTAGACAAAACATACAGAATATCAACTTCAAAGTATAAACTACAATTAATTAACAATTCAGAAAATCGGTAAATCAGATCAATTTCATTAATATAATATCTCAATGTTCAAAGGATAAATACAATTTGAATAACAACTCAAAATTTCGGTAGTTCAAATTCACTCATTATCATAATATCTCAATATTCACAGTAATGCAAATGCTTATAAATGCAATACAATTTCAATCTATCAAAAAATGTTACTACCCCATCGCTACACACCATAATAGGAGTTCCCCAGAACTCCTATGCCTTTACAACACATTGTGGATAAACCACTCATCATTGTGGACGAGTCACTCGTTGTATATAAACCACTAGTAATTTTTATTCAATTAATGTCATCTTTAAATTTTGATTGAAAAGCTTAGTAATTTTGATCGTTTTAGTTTAATAAAATATCTTCAATTCTTTTAGTTTAATTTTAGTAATAATTAGAATTTCTTTTCTTGATCCAAATTAGATAAAATTGGATAGTTGGTATTTAGCAACATAGAATTTGGTCCTCGTGGGACGACATCTTCTTATCATTTTTGTTAAATATGACTCTTATTTTCAGTCAAATTTAAAAAATAATATTTTAGTTAAACTCTGTTTATTTGTTTCAATTAAACTCTAATTAGTCTAAATTATTTTATTATTATTTGACCTATGAATTTAGCCTATAAATAGGCTCTTTTACAACCTTAGAAAATACATCCATTAGATATTAGAACTCATAACACATTTAGAGAATTTTGTGTTTACGTTTTGAAGGTTCTTTGTTTTTAGGTTTTCGGGATTTAGTCTTTATCTCCATCTTTTGTACTTTTTGTTCTTTTTCCATTATAGTAAAATTATCTTTACTCGTAGTTTTTTATCCTCTTTGGAGGGGTTTTTCCATGTTAAATTTGTGTGTTCAATTTCTCAATTTATTCTGCTATTTTTTTGTTCGTTGTTTAATCAGGTCAATCCTAACAAGTGGTATCAGAGCTAGTTCAATTTTCATAGATCAGCCCGTTCAGATATGACAGCAACAAGGTTTGAAATTGAGAAGTTCGATAGTGAGACAAATTTCAATCTGTGGCAAGTTCGGATGATGGCAGTTCAATTTTCATAGATAATTCGATAGTGAGACAAAATCGTGGCAAGTTCGGATGGTTCAATCCGGTTTGAAAAAGGTTGTTACTGGGAAAAAGCTTGAGAATCTAAATAAAACAGAATGGGAAGAACTTGATGAAAAAACTTTGTTTGCAATCTAGTTGTGCCTCGCGGATACGGTATTGCAGGAGGTATTGATGGAGAAGACCTCATCTGCATTGTGGAAAAGGTTAGAAACTCTTTATGCGACTAAGTCTCTGGCTAACCGTTTAGTGTTGAAACAACTTCTATTTACGTTTCGCATGAACGAATGTGAGCTTCTTAGAGATCACATTAGTCAATTCATTACTATTTTAAATGATTTAAAGAATGTTGAGGTTCATATTGACGATGAAGATCAGGCTATGCTATTATTGTGCTCTTTACCCCCTTCATACAAGTCTTTCAGGGAGACCCTAATTTATGGTAGAGACAAACTTTCGTTTGAAGACGTGAAGGGTCATTTGTTGAGTAGAGACAAACTTGACAATGAGCTCCATTTGGATAGCAAGACAAATAGGCAAGCTTCCGTTTTGGTAGCATCAAAGAAACGAGACAAAAGGTGTCGCTATTGTAAAAAGTTAGGTCACGTCAAAGCAGATTGTTATAAATTGCGAAATAAAAGAGCTGCTGAGAGTAACGAGGAAGATGTAGCTGGTGCTAATTTGGCCGATGAAAATGGTGATGATTTCTTGTTAGTGTCAACAAGCGATAACACCAAGCTCACGTCCGAGTGGATCCTAGATTCAGGATGTTCTTTCCACATGTGTCCCAATAGAGAATGGTTCTCTACATACAATTCGGTTGAAGGTGGAGTTGTGCGCATGGGAAACGATTCATCTAGTAAAGTAATTAGTATTGGTACTGTTAAAATTAAGATGCACGATGGGACGATTAGGACACTCTCAGATGTTAGGTATATACCTGATTTACGAAAGAATCTCATCTTGTAATGGCCTAAATTCAATGTTGTTGGAACAGTGATTTCGTAACCACAAATTCGATTTAAAGAGAAATTATTTTAAAAAAATTATTGCATGAATATTAAAATAATAGGAAAATCGTATTAAAATATCGATAGAAAATTTTTACCGATTTAGTGGTTAGTTAGAAAAAAGAAAGAATTATTGAAAGAATTGAGTAAAAATAAGGTATCGAGACCTTGATCTCGTAAAATTGAGTAGGAAGTATTTTTATAAATATTTATAAAATATTATTAATGTGGTATTAAAATTTCGTTAGAAAATTTTAACATTTAGGTAGGCAATTAAATGAAAATGACTAAATTGGAAAAGGTGTAAAAGTTGCTAGAATGATTAAATAGCTTAAATGTCTAATGAGAAAGGGTTTAAAAGGTAATTAGACCCAAAATTTATTTGGGCTGGACGGCAAGTGCATGAAATCAGTAGGAAAATTGATGATTTAAGGGCAAAATTAGAATATTACAAAATTAACTAAATAAAGATAGGACTAAATAGGAAATATCTAGATTTCTCTTCATTTTTCTTCATTCTGATCAGCCAAAATGCCATAGGAGGGGTTCTTTAAGCTGGTATTCCATAATTTTTGCACCAAGTGAGTTAATCCTTGCCTATTTCTTGTAAGTTTTGTGTTTCTAAGACTTTTACAACTAGGTCCTACTATTAAATTCATTAGTTTTTTATTTTATGGATGAAATTGAAAGTTAACATGGTTGAGTATTGTAATTTTATGATGAAATAGCCTGAAATTTAAGCTTTAATTTGATTATAAGATGATTTTATTAGTAATTTCAATAGAAATTGATTTTTAAGACCTAATTGTGAAAATGTTTGGAATTAAAGCCTATTGCTGAAATTTTGATTCCTAAAGGTTATAAAGTAGTTTAAAGTGATAGAATAAAGTTTTAATTGAGAAAAATCAGCTCAATTGAGAGGCTAATTGAGTAGGGACGAAATTATTGTTTATTAAAAGCTTAGGGGGAAAATGGCAATAAATAGCTTGCACTAAAACAGTTTTGGACAGCTGCAGTAGACTAACTTTGAAAAATCACCATAAATTGTATAAATCGAATTAGAAGATTAACAAAATATAAAATTAAAGCTTATTTAGTCTAGTTTCTTATAGAAGAAACGGTGTAAGCAATGGATCTGTAAATCATGAGATATAATTAATTTTGTGAGACAAGGTCAGAATGAATTCGAATTCCCCTGTTCTGACTTTTAAAAATCATAAAAAATTTAAAAAAAATAATAGTGGACTTAAATTTATATGTTTAGAATATAAAAATGAGTCTATTTTCAATAGATATAAACAAAAACATTATTCGAATCTTGTATGAAGAGATAATTAATTTTTAGTGAAGAAGGGTCAGAATTGTCAGACAGCAGAACAGGGTGACTTTAAAGAATAAACTGTACTTATTGGCTAAACCAAAAATTCTGAAAATTTTATAGTAAGAAGATATGTGAGATTGGTTTCAGCAAAAATTATCAGATCCTAATTTTGAGTTCTGTTGCTTAAGATAAAAATAATTTAGTGACTATGACTCAAGTAGACAGCTTTGAATGAACTATAAATAATAATGAAATTATAGAGAATGTTGCATATGAACATGAAATGTATTAAAATTGATAATTAAATTTATTTATTTAGATCCAGAAGATTTAAATACGAAGCTAGATTGAGGAAAAGAAAAAGTTCGGGATTAGTAGATTTTTGTACATGAACAAGTATCAAGGTAAGTTCGTGTAACTTGAATTATATTTTTAAATGCTTGAAATGTATGTTTTTTATATGAATATGATTTGAATGTTCATTATATAAAAATTGATGAAACATTTACATATGTGATAAAAGGAAGAAATCCCGGTTGAATGAAAGGAAAATTCGATAGATCTCTGAAAAGGAATTGACGGTAAAAAGGATCTAGCCCGGACGAGTGATCCTATCCTGATATAGCCCTCCCGAAGAATATGTGTAAAATGGATTTAGCCCGGACGGGTAATCCGAATTAGGGTCTGAATTTAGCCTGAACTGGTAATCCAGATCCAAGCTCATTAGAGTAATTGTCGTTGCAGGGGATTTAGCCTGGACTGGTAATCCCAACAATACTCTATGAGTTTATATTGCAGGGGATTTAGCCTGGACTAGTAATCCCGCTTGAAGGTTGAGGTTCGCGGGAGTGTGCTCTCTGACATGGAAATGTGCACACATGAATATGAATTGACGGACCCGGAATTGTACACTAAAAGTGTACCTCTGAAAAATCCATCGAAATTTCGAGAAATTCAACGGGACAAATATGGAAAAATAATAAGGAAATGGAAATCATGGTATTGATGAGCACATCAATCATGGTATATATTATTGGTACATGAAAATTATTGTACTAACTTGAATGTTGAGTTTGTGCATGTTAGGGTAATAATGCATTGAATGGATATATGAATGTTTATTGCATTGCATTGAAAATATTAGGTAAGTATAATTCTTGTTACATGAGCTTACTAAGCATAAAGTGCTTACCTTGTTTCCTTTTTCCCTGTTTTGTAGTGTTAAGAGCTCGGAGCTCGAATTCGGTCAGAGACACATCACACTATCAACCTCAGGATTTTGGTATATAAAGAAATATTATTTTGGAAATCAATGGCATGTATAAGCTAATAAAGTAAATGATACTGTGAAATGAATGCAAGGTCAGCCATTGGTATAGCTAACAAGTCTTGGTTTTGGTATGCGATGACGTTATCTTATAAATATGCGTGAATCTATCTTGAAAATATGTTGAATTGGATTGGTTAATGTAACAGCCTAATTTTCAGTGGTGTCGAAATAGTGATTCGAGATCAATAAATCCAACAAATGAGTAGGAAATATTATTAATTTAATGAGTATAAGTTAAATGTGAAGTTAAGAAAAAATTTGAAATAGTGAATAGTGTACTAAAAATAAATATTAAAATAATTAGAATAAAAAACGAGGTATTGAGACCTCGAGAATTTTAAATCGAACCATAAATATTTTTATAAATATTTATGGAGTGTTAATAAGTGAGTATTAAATTTTCGTCAAGAAATTTCAAAGTTCTAATAGCTAATTGAACAAAAAGGACTAAATTGTATCAAATGCAAAATTGTGAGAAATAATTAAATAGCTTAAATGATAAAAGAAAGAGGGTTTAAAAGGAAAATAGACCCAAGGTTTATTTGGGCTGGATGGCAAGGGCATGAAATCAGCAAGAAAATAAGGAGAATTAAGGGTAAAATTGGAAAATTACAAAATTTACTTAATAAAGCTAGGACTAAAGTGGAATTATCTAGATTTCTCTTTATTTTTCTGCATTCTCATCAGCAAAAATGCCATGGAAGAGTTCCCTTAAGTTGGTTTTTCATATTTTTACTTCAATTAAGTTTAATTCTTGATTATTTCTTGAATTTTTTGTGTTTTTGTGACTTTTACAACTAGGTCCACTTGTTGAATTCATTAGTTTTTGATTCTATGAAAAAAATTGAAAGTTTCTATTAATATGTGATGGAAGTATATGATGATTTGGCATGAAATTAGAGCTTTAAATTGTTTATATGCTGATTTTATTGAAAGAATTGAATAGAAAGTAAATGTTTTGGTCCTAATTGTAAAAGAGTTTAAAGTTAGAGTTTTATGTGGAAATTCTGAATTCAATAGTTATGAAATAACTTATAATATCTAGGAAAAGTATTAATTGAGAAAATTAGCTTAATTGAGGGCTTAATTGAGTAAGGACTGAATTGTATTAATTGTGAAATTTGGGGCAAAGTGAAAATTAACATTTTGCACTAAAACTATTTTGGACAGCAGCAGTAGTCTAACTTTTAAAAATCACCAAAAATTGTATAAATGGAATTAGAGAATTAATAAAATATGAAATTAAATCTTATTGAGTCTACTTTCTTATAGAAGAAATGATGTAAGCAATGGAATTGTAAATCATGAGATATGCTAAATTTTGTGAGACAGGGTCAGAATGATTTCGGGTTCCCCTGTTCTGACTTTGTAAAATCATCAAAAATTGGATACAAATAATTAGGGGCTTAAATTTATATGTTTAGAATCCTGAATGAGTCTATTTTTAAGAGAAACAAACGGGAACATCATTCGAATCCTGTAAGAGGAGATAATTAACTTTTAGTGAAGAAGGGTTGGAACTGTCAGATAGTAGAACAGGGGAGACTTCAATAAATAAACTGTATTAATTGGCCCAACCAAAAATTATTAAATTTTTATGGTAAGAAGAAATATGAGTCTAGTTTCTGGGAAAATTTATGGATCTTAATTTGGAGTTCTATAGCTCAAGATAAAAATAATTTAGTGACTCTGACACGGATGAATAGCTTGAATATTCACATAAGTAAATAGTGAAAATTATGGATAATGTTACTTATAATTGTGTTATTTATACTAAGGATGCGGATGGAGAGGAGGAGGAGGAAAAATATACATATATATATGAATGACTCGTGTATAAATTGATCACATGCCCGATTATAATCGATAAGTGTTGAATTAGAAATGATATAATGTTTTATTTGGAATATTTATTATGAAATTATGATTATCGTTATAATACAAAATCGAACTTCTGAGTTTATATGGCTAAATTTTAGTGATCATTTGTTAATTTTATGAATTTCATGATGTGTTATTTCATATGTATTGATGATAAAATTGTGAATACTGTAAAAGCATGAAAATTGAATAAATGATCAAATTGAGCACTTCAGTTCAGTGACAAGATGAATTGAAGGAAAAGACCATGGTTGGACCCTGGTAACAAGTGATAAGTGATAGCTTCGGCTACACTTATCTGATCAAGGATAAGTGAAAGTGATAAGTGATAGCTTCGACTACACTTATCTGATCAAGGACCTGATCAAGGACAAATGAAAGTGATAAGTGATAGCTTCGGCTACACTTATCTGATCAAGGACAAATGACAAGTAAAAAGTGGTAGCTCCGGCTACCTGATCAGTGAACAGTGGTAGCTTCAGCTACAAGTGACAAGTGATTTCTGTGTAAAGACCATATCTGAGATATGGCATCGGTGTGATATGTGTATAAGATGTAATACAATAGTTGGGCTATGGCATTTTAGTAAAAAGTGATGAATTGACGGATAAGTTCATGGTTTCACCACGGCATAATGATAGTGAAAAGGTAAGACCATAGCTGAGCTATGGCATTCTAGTGAAAAGAAAAGGTAAGACCATAGCTGAGCTATGGCATTCTAGTGAAAAGACCACAGCTATGCTATGGCATAAGTGATTATCAGTGAAATTCAGTGCATACCAGTGCAGACCAATTCCGTAAGATGTTTACTAATTTGAAAAAGTTTGGTAAGTATACGAGTTGATGAGACATGAGCATAAAACTTGGTTGATGAATGAGTTCATTTATGATTATAAATTTCTACTCTTTAAGTGTATTATCCGTATGAATTGGTATTCCAAATGAGTTAATGAGAAAACTTCTAATATGAAATAATCTGAATTCGAAATAAAATATCATGAAAGCGTACTTGAAATACATTAGTAAGTCTTGTATATGCTATTTGAATCTATAAATGTGAAAAGTAAATGTATGTGGAAATATGAGATGATGATATTTGTACATGGAATTTATTGATAAATACGTACATCCAAATTTATATGATAGATTTTAGTGAACATTGAAATTGGGCTCAATAAGTGATTTGACAATTTAAATCGTGATTGGCAGGAAGAGTTAATAAATTGCATATTTATGAATTGTTATACATATTTGTCTGAAATACGATGAAGTGATGATAATTGATACATGGAAATATGAAACTATGATATATATAAAAATATAGAATATGTTTGATAAATATGTTCATTCATAATTATGGAATTATGTACCTCATGTGTGCTATTTGCATAAAGATGATATTTCAAATACTTTGGTGAATAAAGCTTAAATATGAAATAGTATGAAATCGAGACAAGTTGTTATGAAAATATATTTAAATTATCTGTAAGTGTTTTGTGCTTCTCGGTATTGCCTCGTACTCTATTCCGACAACAGATACGGGTAAGGGGTGTTGCGGTTAATATGGATTGTTCTCGGTTTAAAATTGCAGGGAATGTTAGATATCTATACAGGAGTTATATTGAGTTTAAAAAAAATTAATTCGTAAACTCTGGTAATGCCTCGTACCCTATTCCGACAACGAATATGTGTAGGGGGTGTTACACATCTCCTTGAGTATTTTAGACTTGAAAGGATGCAGAATTAACATCGAGTCGAGCGGCATTAAAGTATCTCGTGGAGCTCTCGTTTTGTTAAAAGGTAAAAGAACCGGCAGTCTTTATATCCTGGAAGGTTCTACAGTGACCGGTGAAATCGAACGTCCCTCGTCCGTTACGAAGTCGAAGCCAACTCGTTTGGAGCGGAGGCAACTTGGTCATAGGAGGGAAACAGGTATGAGCATTTCGTTGAAGAGAGGTTCTCTTTTGGATGTAGGTTTTGAAAAGTTAGGGCACTGTGTTCGTGAAAATCAGACCTGGGTTAGTTTTGATTTGGCAGTGTACAAGTCGAAGGCTAGAAGTCTTCCAGTTTCTAAGCACAAATTCAACTCAGTTAATTCCCTGCATAGTTCAAGATAGGCTCGTGGCGGGCTTTGGCAAAGATGGCGTTGTGGAAATATGAGTCAAGGTGGAGATTTGTTAAATATGACTCCTATTTTTAGTCAAATTTGAAAAATAATCTTCTAGTTAAACTCTATTTATTTGTTTCAATTAAACTCTGATTAGTCTAGATTATTTTATTATTATTTGACCTATGAATTTAGCCTATAAATAGGCTCTTTTACAACCTTAGAAAATACACCTATTAGAGATTAGAACTCATAACACATTTAGAGAATTTTGTATTTACGTTTTAAGGGTTCTTTGTTTTTAGGTTTTCGGGGTTTAGTCTTTATCTCCATCTTTTGTACTCTTCATTCTTTTGCCATTATAGTAAAATTATCTTTACCCGTGATTTTTTATCCTCTTTGGATGTGTTTTTCCATGTTAAATTTGTGTGTTCAATTTCTCAATTTATTCCGCTATTTTTCTTGTTCGTTGCTTAATCGGGTCAATCCTAACAATTTTATTACTTAATTCGACAGTGCAATTGCATAACGAATTTCCGCACATTAATAGCTAAGTTACTTGTGTATTCAAAATATGCTAGAACTATCTTACATATAGGGAATGAATAAAAAATAATATATTCGAATTTCACTTCTTAAAGATTTGTAGATATTCTTTTTTGGCTACTAAAATTTTATCTCTTCCTTGATATAAATAATATACTACCAAGTGGGGGAACAAGTAACATCATTGTTTCACTTAGTATCTCTTCCGAAAGAACTACTCTTGTTTAGTATAATTATTGTTTATAACTATAGTTGTTTGATAATAATTACGTTCGAAACAATTATATTCAGAACAAAGCTTCAGTTTAGTACATTTGTCGTCAATGTAGTTGTCATTTGAAAACAATTTCTATTGAGAACAATTAAAGTTCAGTATAATTATTCTAAATAATAATTGTGTTTCAAGAATAACTACCTTTAAAACAATCGCGCTTTGGAATAACTTCTATTTATAATAATTTTTTTAAAGACATTATTCAAAATAGACTCTTCAAAGGAAAGCACCATAAAAGAACAACTTTTATTCAGAGTAACCTTTCTATTAGGAACTACTACATTGAATCAACTCACGTGTGGAAAAGTTAGAATTACCCTTGTTAAAGAACAACCTTCACATTGCATTTCAAGAGATATTCCACAAACAATGTTTATGGTACCACTTTACCAAAGTAGAAGTGGAAGTAATCCCGAAATTGTAACACCTTTTGCCCGACCCTGTAATGACCCGAATTTTACCGATGTCGGAAAAGTACATTTTCGGGTCTCCGTTTCTGAAAAATGGATTCGTAAATATTTATTATACATATTTACGAAGTAAAATGAGTGGTCAATTAGAGTTTAATTAAGTGAATTTAATTTAATTAAGAGTAATTAAGTAAAAGGACCAAATTGAATGAAGTATGAAAGTTTAATTATAGATTAAAAGAAATTAAAAAGGACCAAATTGGGAATTATGCCTAATTTATGAATTTAGGCAGCAAAAGATGGAAGAATCGAGGATTTTCTTAGATTAATTTATTATTATAATTTAATTGATATTAAATTATTTTATTATTTTATTAGGAAATAAAGAAAAGAAAGACAAGTGTATACTAATAATATGATACAAGTGTATGGCAAAAATAAAATACATGTGAAATAATTAGTGTAAATACATTTGTAATACATGTGTGTATTTACTTATTATTTAAATAAATATTAATGTATTTATTAGTATTAAATTGATATTATACAATGAATAAATTAAAATGTGATAAGTGTATGGAAATGATTGGTACAAGTGTATAAATAAAAATACATACATTTGTAATACATGTATTTGATTATAAAAGATATTTATTAATTAAATAATTATAAGATTTTTATATATATAATAAATAATTTAAATTGTGACAAGTGTGTGGATATAAATGGATACAAATGTAAAATAAATATTTGATATTAATTAGATATTTATTAAGTTATTATTATCATTGTTATTATTATTATATATATATAAAGTAAAGGAAATAAAAAAAAGAATAGAGAAGGATGAAACGAAACAGAGAAGAACAGGGGAGAAAGAAAGGAAAGAAAGAAAGAAAAGGGAAAATCATGGTTTTGAAGCTTTAAACTTTAATAGGTAAGTCAATCAAGCCCTTTTTACTTAATTTTGATGTTTTAGAAGCTTTGGGACAAGGTTTTGATGAAATTAATTGAATATTTTGAAAGATATTAGATTTCTAAATATTGTTTATGTTGAATAAAAAGATGAATTAGGGGTTAGATTGATAGGAATTCAAGTTAGAAATGAAATAAGGATTGAATTGTAAAGTAATTCATAAGTTTTATGTTGTAGGGACTAAATTGATGAAATTTCGAAATTAGGAAAATATGTTGGAAATTTAATAGTCCAGTATGAGTTTGGACAAAATTTGAATAGAAATGAAGTATGAATTGAGATAGAAAAAATAAGTGAATTTAGTTAGGATTAATTTGAAATTAAAAGTAGAAAAATCAACATTTTGTACTAAGACTATTTTGGACAGCAGCAGTAGTATAAGTTTGAAAAATCACCAAAAATTGTAGAAATTGAATTAGAGGATGAATAAAATATGGAATTAAATCTTATTGAGTCTAGTCTCTTATAGAAGAAACGGTATAAGCAATTGAATTGTAAATTATGAGATATAATGAATTTTGTGAGACAAGGTCAGAATGAATTCGGGTTCCCCAGTTCTGACTTTGGAAAATCACCAAAAATTGGATAAAAATAATTAGAGTCCTAAAGTTATATGTTTAGAATTTCTAATGAGTCTATTTTCAGGAGAAATCAATAGGAATATTATCCAAGTTTTGTACTGTGAGATAATTAATTTTTAGTGAAGGAGAGTCGAAACTGTCAGACAGAAGAACAAAGATAACTTTAAAGAATAAACTGTACTTATTGGCTAAACCAAAAATTCTGAAAATCTATAGTAAGAAGATATATGAGTCTAGTTTCAAAGAAAATTAGCGGATCTTAATTTGGAGTTTTATAGCTCTAGACATAAATAATTTAGTGACTATGACACAGATGGACAGCTTGAATATTCATAAAAGTAAATAATAAAAATTATAGATAATGTTACTTACAAGTGTGTTATATACATTAAGGATGTGGAATGGAGAGGAGGAGGTGGAAAATATATATGAATATTCAGCTAGCATGGCTTATTTGTATGTTTTAAGCTCATGGATTAAATTGAATAAAAGTAAAACTATAGGGGGTAATTTTGTAAAAATGTCCAAAATGACTAAATTGAAGGGAATGAATTGAAATTGTTTATTATCTAAATTAATAAATTGAATGAAATTATCAATTTAAGATTGGGTGAAAATTTGGAAAATGGTAAATTACCAATATGCCCCTAAATCTTGGTATTTCTGCAATTTAGTCAGATAGGTTCGTATATCCTGAATGAGCATGTAAATATGACAATTTAAGTATTGTATCGTATTTTATATGATATTTTGAATTGGATATATGAAAAGGATGTTGCATGAAACATGAAAATGAATACTATAAAATGTATATTAATTGAAATTATTCTAAAAATCTCGGTAATGCCTCGTATCCTATCCCGGTCTTAGGTACGGGTATGGGGTATTACAGACCCAATTGCCAGGTTAATGTATTGAGATGTCACATTTGTTGTTAGGACAACTACGATAATAACATATCAATTAATCATTTATAATGCATGTAGAATATGATTCACTAACTAAACCAAGCTTAAAACAAGCTTTTGAAAGTTTTCTAAGTGGCCAAAAATTGATTTGAGACCAAAGGGTAAAAATCCAAACCATCAGGAGCTTGTCCCAATTACACGATCTTCACGTCGCAACGTGACCCAACTCGTCGCGACATCAAGGTATTTCTCGTCGCAACTTCAACAACCCGACGTCGCGACCTCAAATCCTACACCTCAAAAACCTACACACTTTGCTCTCTAACACCTATAATAGCATCCATATGATTCATAGTAATCCTAATAAATCAATAAACCATTCAAACATACAAATTTTCAACCTTGAATAACTTTTTTTTCAATTTAATTCCAAATCATTCCAATTCGATTTGCAAAATTAACAAAATGAACCAAGGCACTGATGCTTACTCTTTTCAAGGCTTGATTTCTGATAAGATGAGTTGGAGATGCCCTCTACCTTCTAGACTCAAAATGATGTTTATCCACACATTTGAAAGAAATGCGTTAAGCTCAAGAAAGCTTAGTAAGCATATCAAGAATTAAACGATACATTTAAAATTTGTTCCTTACACATACATATATACATATATATATATATAATATTATCACATTAAATTAATTATATGAACATTTTAATATAATTAATTGAACTTAAGTAATAAATTAAATGCAATCCAACTTTTTTCTAGTTCCAATTATTTTGACTATCTTGGCAATAATATTAACATTTCTCATATTACAAATCATAGACTACAAAAAGTCATCGTGGTTAGGCAATTTTTTTCCTCGTCCCAATAATATTATTGAGTATATTCATTTGTTTACAATATTTAAATTGAACACAAGTTATGGAACAATCATATTTGTACGGTTCAATTTTTTTGTTTTTTTAAAACCCGGGTCAGCTAATATAAACAAATATATATTTTTCAAATCTGGAAGTAAAATAATAATATAATAGTATTTTATCAAAAAGGATAATCAAATGTAAACCATTAACTAGACATTGTAAGGAGTTTTAAACGTGATATTTATTATCTTCACTGATTCTATCGTCTAAGAATAAAAACAAAAAACGAGAGAGTTCAGATGTAAAGAACATATGCAGATGCAAAGCTGAAGCCAGTTGATTGGTCCCAATTTATTGATGTCGAAAGGACTGATTTAAGAGGCTGCAATTTGATAAAAGAATAATTATATTTTCCAGATTCCAACTCCAACTCTTAAATTAGATGGGTTAAATTTGATTAATATTAAAAGGTGCACTCTAGATTAAATGTACCTTAAAAAGAAGTCTGAAATAAAGATCAAGTTTTGGGTTGAAAGGACTGAATTGGCTAATCGTAAAAGTGAAATAGGAAAAGATGATAAGATTGGACTTGGTATCGCAATGAAGGATTTCAAAGATTTGATGTTTTGTGAAGGCAATTGAAATTACAAAGCACTGATTTTTGCTTTTTGTTGAGAGTGAGAAAAAGAGTAGTGCATGCCACTCTTTTTTCACTATCTGATATCTCATTGCTAAAATATCTATGTTACTGGGGTTCGGATGGTACTGCACAAATCAAATATTATCAATCTATATGAAGTACATGGACTGTAAAAATAGCCGTAGTCTGAAAAAAAAAAAAAAAAGAACTATAAGGGAACTTGTCATTCTCTTCCTATAATCCATCAATAGAATAGCACAAACTGATTCCATATTAGAGCATAAACTAAACCAGTCCATGATATCTGCAAAAATCTCTTTGAATAATCGCCCTCTGATAGTGCCTAAAACAGGATATCGATTTCGAATTGCTCTACTTGTTGACTAAATTATTCTCACTAACTCACTATAATTATCTTCAATTTTCCCCATGTTTTTTTTTTTTTTTTGTAAAAATTGATGGGAATAAGTTATCTTACTATACATTCAATCTCTCCTGGCTTGTGAACTCCACTTCTCCAACTAAGGCCATCTGATTTTTCGTCGTCTTCGCCGTCCATACTGTCACCGCCGGTGCTCGACATTCCTTTAGCCAAAGCACTCACGATGAGGGGACATTGTGGAGAACCAGACTGTGATTTCATGTTCTCACTGCACTGGTTTCGAGCTGAAGAAGACGGAAGTTTTCGGATATGGAGTCTATATTTCTGCAAAATAAACCAAAATTCACGCATAAAATAAGTAATCAGAAAAAGGGCATAAGAGGATAGAAAGAAACCAACTTGACATGCTAAAAGACTAACCTGCAAATGGCTTTTCACTTCATCATTGGTGAGATCATCAACTTGCATCACTTCTTTAATCTGTTTAGGAGTTGCCACTGTGAATCACCAATAAACCAAAAACATGGTGAGACTTAAAAGCTTGGTTCTTTTAATTCAACTAGACAAGCACTGCTTTCAAAGTAAATAAATAACTCCAAAGGTCTAACCTTGAGAACCTCCAAGCTGCTGAAGGGCATCAACAAATAGTCTATGAAGCTCAGGTGACCAGCATCGCCGTTGTTTCCTCGAATTCTGCTGCTGTTTTTGTTGATCTTGTGATTCTGTCTGAAACTTAATTTGGGTTTTTTCTGCGGTTAAGGAAGAACCGGAACCAATTGTGCAGCCGCCATTGTTTCTCAAGATTCCATTACAAGATACCAATTCAAAACTTGGGTTCATAAGAGGAATTCCTGAAATATCCTTAAATGGAACAAAAGCCCCTCCCCTGCTTTTATTGTTACAAACTTTAATTGGGTTTTCAGACATATCTTCTTCTTCTCTGCCACTTCTCTGTCAAATTCAAACCCCAGAAAGATTAATATTACCTTTTTTCTTCCCCTAAAAAAATTAAGACTGAAGAAAACCTAGTTAATTTGGAAATTTTACCAGTTTCAGCACTGAAACTGTGTTCGGTTTCTTGTTATGATCATAGATGTTGAAATCAGAGTTCCACAGTTGTACTGAACTCAACCAGCTTGTCTTGTCACCGTCATCATTTTCCTTCAATCGCAATCCGTCGTCCGTTTCTTTACACTGCATTTCTTCCACCTTCAATCTCCCAATCCCTAAAACCCCAAGAAAAAATAAATTAAATCCCACAAAAATAAGGAAAAAATAAACAAAAAGTAAAAATAAAAAGGTACCATCTTTCAAGAGAAGCATGCAAAGAGGAAGTTCACGTTTAAAACCATCAATTTTCTTCATCTCATCTTCCAATCTTTTAACATAATCACTAATCTTTGATGATCTTTGGAACCCATCTTTGATTTTCGAAGCTTCTTTGAGAAACTCGGTTATGGTTTTTGGAACAAAAACCGAACTCAAATCCAAGCTCAATTCCATTATGTTTCTCTAACATTACCCAGATAAAAAAAAATGATAGGAGAACAACAGGTCACTCATGTTTCTCATGTATATATAGACGTTGGGGGAGAGATTCAAGATTCGCTGCCTGCGTCCCGAACGGGTCGTCGCGTATTTTCAGTTAGCTTACAATTCTGCGACTCAGTTGAGTAACTCGGTAAAGAATCATTTTAGATTCCGTACAGACCACGCGGCGAAAGTATGAAGGAATATATATTTTTTCATTTTACTTTTATGGAAATGAAATGCAATAACTGTTTCAATTTTGTTCGGTAGGTATGGACTGAACACCGTAGAAAGAGTAGACCATAAATAGTTTACCAAGCTTGAAGTAGCGGATTTCTCATTTTGTCAATTTTAAACTCATGATAATTGAGCGATAGCTCGATTAAAATAAATATTATTGTCAATGTAATAAAATATAATTTGAGTGTGTTGAAGTGTATTTTTTTTTATTTATAAATTAAAAAAGATTTATAAATAATTTTAAATATTATATTAAAAAGAGTAAATATAACCAGCACCTATAATAAGATTATTCAAAAAAAAATTATATCTACATTTAAAGTTATTTATGTTGATTCAATCATTTAAGTTAAACAAATATATTCACAAATATTAAGTGAATATATTTGTAAACAAGATGTTATTGAATAATAAAAATAATAAATAAATATATATTATTTTTTATTTAAAATAATCAAAAATAAATAATATTAATTATGTTATAAATAAACAAAATAAACACATTAACAGTAATATTATTGATTATATAATAATATAATAATAAACAATTAATTAAACGAGAATTTAAATAAGAAATTTATTATATTTGGTGACTGTGGTAGAGCTCCTTAAAAGGATTATGGGTTAATTGACCTCACAAAAAAATGAAATAAAGATTTTACTTTTACATATATATTTTAATTATATTAATTGACCCAAAAAAAATTACCTCCCAAAAAAAAAAAAAAAAATACCCACCAAAATTTTGAAAAATAACTGTTTTATAAAATGAATTATTTTGTATAAAAATAAATAATTCTTTTATCTACTAAAACCTCAAAAAAAAAATTCTCAATCCTTTTACATATATATTAGGATTGTAGTTTTTCTTGCGGTAGATTGAGATTTTTACGCAATATTATTTTTTATTTATTAAATGATTTGGGGATATTGATTTTATATGGGATTAATAACATCTTGATTGATTAATAATTTTTAGAAGTTGATTAATATAAACCCTTCAATAAATTAATTAGGATTGATTTGTATTTATATAATCTCATGTATTCTTATTTACTATTCTTATTTGGAAATTGTTATATTCTCAGGGTATCAAAAACCACTCAATTGATTTTTTATTTTTGTAAAAGGAAATTACTAGTTGTATGTTGACTTTATTAAAATCTTTTTGTGTTTAGATTTAGATTTATTTATTCTAAATGTTTAAGAGGAATGTAAAATTATTTTAAAAGAAAGTCTACTAATGAAGTTAGGAATGGTAAAACTTGAACCGCCCATGGATTCCGAACTGATCCGCTCTGAATGGAGAGAGTTTTTTTTGTTTGAAAAGTGGATGCAGAGTGGGGTGGGGTAAATTTTTCTTTTGTATAATGGGTATAGAGAGGTTATGATAATTGTTTGCCCGCTCCACTATATACACTTACCATTTTATCATTGTATATATAAATTATTAAAAGTGTAAAAATGTAATAACGTGATATAGAAAAAATCATATATTTTACGTTTAAATATTTTTAAAAGAAATATGTTTAAATATCTGCTTGACTTTAAAAGATTGAAAAAATTAAAGATAAGTAGTAACAATTAAATTGAAGTAGAGTGAGGTGGGATGAAAATGGTTGCATCCAACATCCATGAAGGTGGCAGTGGATTTTAAAATTATACAACCATATTAGAGCGGGGTGGGCGATGGAGCAGAGTGCTCTAGTTAGAGGTGCTTATGAGGCGGGCCAGGCTGAACCTAACAAAATTTTTAGACCCGTTTGTTAGGCCCAGGCCCGACCTAGCATGAAAAAATGGGTATAAATTTTTATCCAAACCCAGTCTGAATAAAAATGCTAAAACTTGAGTCCAGCTTGGCCATATTAATTTTTTATATAATTTTAAATATATATATAATACATCAAAAATACTAAAAAATTAAAATAAAGAATTCCTATCAAATTGAAAATAAAATTTTAAAAAATGTGTATACTTAAATAACACTAAGATAGATGCAACCTAACAAGCAAATGTCTCTAAAATAATAACAAAATTAACAATAAAACAAGTATTATACAACATCTAAACAATAACAACAATATAGTAGTAACATAATAGTGAAATGGTAGCAAAATACGGAAAAAAACAACAAGAAAATAACATTAAAAAAACAAAAAAAAAATAACAAGCCTTTTTTGTCCTTTTGTGAATTCAGGCCGGGCTAGGCCAAAAATGCCTTACCCGAGGCCTAACTCATTTTTTAAATAGACCTTTTTTTTTTTTTTGCCCAAGTTCATTTTTCAGGCCTACATTTTTGCCCAAATCCTCCCACTTTTCGAGCAGCCTGACTCATGAGCAGGTCTAGTTCTAATTGTAGAGCGGTAGCAAATTTAGCAATATTCGTTCCAACAATAGGCCTAAAATTTTACCCAAGCCTGGCCCAGATAAAAAATACTAAACCTAAGCCGGACCTAGTCCACCCATATTAATTTTTTTATATAAAAACAAATTTAAAAAAATACATCAAATATACTAAAAATATTAAAATAAATGTTTTCTAATAATTTGAAAAAACATTAAAAAGAAAGTCTTTATACTTAAATAATACTAAGATAGTTGCAACTTAATAAGTAAATATCTTTAAAACGGTAGTAAAATTAACAATAAAACAATAGTTATACAATATCTAAACAATAACAATAAAATAATAACAATATAATAGCAAAATTATAACAAAATAGTAGTAAAATAATGGTAAAAAATATTTAGGTAGATTCGAGTTGAACCGTGCCCAAACTAAAAAATATTACTGAACTTATTTTTTATTCAAACTCGTTTTATCGAACTTATATTTTTATCTAAACTCTATCACTTTTCGAATAAAACTTTAAATATGGAAGGATGAACCCTACATATATTAAATAACTAACCCTTTATTGTAAGAATCGGCTAAACGTAGCTTTAACAACAGCGGATTGGACGAAATTAGTAATCTTATATGATTTCATTTGGGATGAAATAAATTATGGAAATAACATTGTACCCAAAGTTGGCTGTAATTGATTTCAGTCCCCTCTGTTTGGGAATTAGCACCACAAAAAACAATTTTTTATCACACTGAAATTTAATATTTAAACACTAAAATTTGACCAAAATACATTTATTAATTGATAAGGTTTTTGGTACAATGTGTATAACTATTTATAGTCATTCTCTAATTTATAAATAAGAGGATAGTGTGCTTCAATACATTCAAACTCATATTTTTCTACATTGACAACTATGCCATACGCACACCAATCAAATTAAGACTCAATCAACATTAATTGATAAGGTTAATCATTGAGCTTTAACGCATTGATGTTGAATTATTATCATTAGTAATTGTTATGTATGGATTTTATTTGGTCATACAAGTAGTTTTTTGTTATAAAAACTATTTTTTATAATAACATTTTATTATAACATTTAAGTTTGTTGTAAAAATTATTTTTTTACATATATTATTTTATATAACAACTTTTCATCAATAAGACCAAAAACTATAAAATATACTCTATGCTAAATTGGATCTCTACAACAACATTTTGTTTCGAATTTTAGTAAAATTAATAGTACATTAAAAATAATAAGTTTTAATTAAAATATTATTTAAAAAAAGTTTAAATCTTATATACAAATATATTAATAATATATTTTCAAATAAAAACAATTTTAAAAGAATAGAATTATTTTTGTAAATTTTATTATAGATGTGATTTTAATCACACTAATTAATAATATTTTTAAGAATTAATGATATTTTTTATATATTATAGCTTTTTTTTAAAATTTGTTTCTTTTAAATTTTAAATATGATTTCAATTCCAAATATTGTTATAAGCGTCTCAAATGTTATTATAAGTGTATAAAAATTTGTAACATAAAAAAATTTAACAGACAAGTGGAGAAAGGGTTTGTTGTATTTTAGTTCTTCTTCTGTTTGTATGTTTTGTATTGGTTTAACTTTACTTTATAGTTGTTTGAACAAATACATCTACAAAGATTTAAGATCCTTACTTTATTTATTAACCGGGTCACCAACTTAGTTGAATAGTGATAAAAATATCTTTATTTGATAAAATAAAATATATTATTTTAAGGGTATTTTATCATTTTATATATAGAAAATAGGAAAATATATTTCAAACATTTGTAATAAAATACTCATTTATTATTTATAATTTTGTTTTTTTCATTCATCTAACATAATTTAATTTTAATTGTATAATATTTCTATTTGTAGAACTCTAAAAAAAAAAAAATACTAATTTCAAAATTTTTCCAAAACCTTTTTCTCGAAATATTATTTTTTTAATAACATTAGTTAAGCTAATGTGTAAGAAAAATAAATTTTTACAACAAAGCTTTTGGTTGAGAATTGGGCATTGATTGTAAAATGTTTCTTAAATGATGCATTTATCGGACTTAAAAAATTTGAAAAGAAAAAGAAAAAAGGACAATAATTAATTTGGTGTAATATAAAAATGTTGGTGGAGATAAGGATGAACGCCATTTGTTGGTGATGTGGGTAATTGGTTTTCATTGGTTTTTCTTTTTAAACATGGTTTTGATTGGTCGGTTGAAACTAGATATGAAGAAGATGCTCCTAGATTTTATGCAAAACGACAACATTTTCTGACCATCAATTGTGTGTTTTATTATTTGCATTATCGAGTTTGTGAAGGAATTTTGGATTTTGTGTTTTGGGTCACCATCCAAAATTTCCTTTTTAGATTTGTTTTTTGTTTGATTCATGGACCAGAATATATATATTTTTCTATTTCGTTTGATTCATCACCCATATTTACTAGACTACCTAGTAGAACTCATCCTAATCAAGATCCATCTAAAAAATAAAATTTTTTTAGATAAAATTATAGATTCAAAAAATGAACCTTTTTAAATGAGTTGAGCTTTGGATATAATTTTTTAGTCTGAACTCGGCTCAAATCAACCTAAACATTATTTTCTATTATTGTTTATTATCATTTGTTATTATTATTTAGATTTTAATATTTTTAATGTATTTGATGTATTATATTTTTTAAATTTAATTTTTATAAAAGAAATTAATATGAATGGATCGAGTCAAGCTCAAATTTAACAATTTTAATCTAGACTGAGCTTGAATAAAATTTTAAGTTTATTTTTCAAACTAGACTAAATTTAATATCTAAAATTTTGTATCTGACCAAACCCATAATCAAACCTACTGTGTAGCATAGCACCAATATAAGTCACAACATTTTGTCCCTAAATTAATTAGGGTGGATAAAAGAACTTCAGTGATGATTAAAAAAAATCAAATCACAAGTTCACAACCCAATTGTAATTATGATGTTTATTTTCAACTATAAAACTGTCTTTATAAAGCAACCAATTGCTAAAATAGATTCTCATTTCTATCCAACTATACTTTAATTCTCAATAAGAAAGCTCCAATAATGTTTTATTCTAATACATCGCTTCCGTCTTTTAACGTTTCTTCACCGTTCGATTGTTGGACTTTTCCAATGTCTAGTCAATCAACGGTGCAGATTATCCTAGTTCTTATTCCTTGCAAGCACTGCAGGAAATCTATTCTTTTGGTATGCTAATTTCCTTTTTGTATAGAAATAATAATAATAATAATTAATGCTTGTAACTTGAAAGTCTGGAACATTATACTTTGTTCCGAAGTCTTTGTCACAAATGGTCAATCTCTACCACTTGAATTTACTATAACGTCCTTTCAAAGTAATTATACCGTGCGACCCCAACACACTCATTCTTAATATAATTAATTACTAGTTTTTAAATATTATTTATTTATGAGGATTTTTTAAGGGATATTTATTATACTAAATTTATATTTAAGAAAGTCCTAACATGTTATCGCATCGTGCTATATTAACAAATGACTGAACCCTAAAACCGTCAGATCATGGTATCGAATAAATCCTCCCATCATAACCAGATCACGTGACTTGGGGATATTTAAGTCATTAAAGAATGTGGCCAAATAAAGGAGCCAATCTTATTGGTTGATCCGAGGAGCAACCACCTTAAAACGACGCCGCATTTTCTCTCCTCCTCCTTCCTCCAATCACATAATTTCTTGGAATTATCACTTCCTCTTCCCCAAAAAGTCATCCTCTTCACTGTGGCACTGGCAGAACACTCAATTAAACGCCGTCCTAATAAAAAAACGCTTTCTTTTTTATTAACCGACTTGTTTAACTCAGTGGTCTCTATCTACAAAACCGAGTCAAGTGGTGCGGTTTGATATCGGTGATGCTTCGTGAGTTTATTTTCTTTTTCAAGTGATAAGATTCAAGAAACTTAAAAAAAGAGAGAAAAATGGATCGGGCAGACATGATGGTAGGGCCGGGTATGGATATGCCGATCATGCACGACAGTGATCGATACGATTTCGTTAAAGATATCGGGTCGGGTAATTTCGGAGTCGCCCGGCTTATGAGGGATAAGATTACCAGAGAGCTCGTTGCTGTTAAGTACATCGAGAGAGGCGATAAGGTTAGTTAGTTTTCTTTTTTATTTCCAAATTCGTCAACTGTAACTTTCCTTTTTCTAAAATTTTATATGCTTCTGGTCTATTTATGGAAATAAAATTCTGTTGGAATAGTTGCAGTAGTTATAGAATAAGTTTGCCTTCTGTTTATGAAATTTCATTTCAACTACGTAACTAACCCCCTTTTTTTTTAATTTAATTTTTAGCATTGTATTAAATGTATTATTTATCATTTTTAATGAAAGTATTGTATAATTAAAAAATAAATATCTGTTGTGTTTTACAGATAGATGAAAATGTTCGAAGAGAGATTATTAATCATAGATCATTGAGGCATCCTAATATTGTTAGATTTAAAGAGGTAAGGTTAATTACTTAATTTTAATTAAAAATTAAAGTATTTTCGGTGTTTTAATTAAGTAATAATTATGGAAGATGTTCATTTTAGGTTATTTTAACACCTACCCATCTTGCCATCGTAATGGAATATGCATCGGGAGGTGAGCTTTTCGAGAGAATTTGTGCTGCTGGTCGATTCAACGAGGATGAGGTTTCATTTTATTTTACATTCATTTTAAAGTCCATTATTATTATTATTTTTCTTTTGTTTCTACATTCATTTGTTTTGGTACAGGCTCGCTTCTTCTTCCAACAACTTTTATCCGGTGTTAGTTATTGTCATGCAATGGTAGTTTTAGTTTATCCATTTCCTCATTTCTGAATTCCATTTTTTCTCATGTGCAAGTGTCGGATGTGGATACCAGTTTGGGAGTATGTGTTCCTATGAGTGTCATGTCCCATACTCTTGTCCGAATATGCATTTATTCTATGCTATGTTGCTCAAGATCTTCCATTCCTCCCCCTAAAAATATTCATAATCGGACATTTTCGAATACGAGTATTGGATTATTATTCTATACACTAGTAATAGAGTTTCCTAACTCCACAAGCAAGGCAAAATAGATGTTGTATTTGTTGTTCTTTTTAATATAGTTTGAGGATATGTTCAACTTTTTAACTCTGCTTGTAGAGTTAAAAAGCAGGGATGGGATAGTAATCTTACAAGAGAACACATATCCATATCCGACACACTCTTGAATCTATGTAACATTGGTGTTACATATAATATGATAAAATTAGTTTGCTCATTGATATGATTTCTTTCTCTTAATGAAGCAAGTATGCCACCGTGATTTGAAGTTGGAAAACACTTTGTTGGATGGAAGTCCAGCTCCTCGGCTTAAGATATGCGATTTTGGGTATTCAAAGGTATAGTTTGTTTGAATCCTCTGTTGTTTCTCTTATCATTCGATGAGGTTAATGGTTCTACGTTGTAAAATGTGAAACATTAATGTTCTTTGGTGAGATTTTACTTAATCTATATTGACTTATGATAATTATTCTTTGTTTAAAAGATCTTGTCGTCGTTTGCTTACCTTGGAAGAACTAGCTTCTTTTTACTTTTGTACATTTCGGGTGAAATAGCATGTGATTTTATTGGTTACGTAAGATCGGTATCATACTCATCTGTTTGTTTGTGATTGTTTTTCTCAGTCTTCAGTTCTTCATTCGCAACCGAAGTCCACTGTTGGAACTCCTGCATACATTGCCCCCGAGGTACTCCAAAGGCAAGAATACGATGGCAAGGTATAATCATGAGCTAGTTCAAATCAGTTTTGGTTTCCAGTTTACAATCCACATGCAAATTCCTGGTTAAGACGTAAAGAGCTAGATGTTATATGGGTTAGTCACCGTGTTCTAGTTGTATATTTGAGTGAAATGACATCAAATTGATGGTTTTTGCCCCTTAGTTGATTTAAAACTTCGGTTTAGTATTCATAGTCTGTGAACTGACAGTTGCTGCAGTCCTCCAATGAAGAAGGCCTGGAATGGTATGTCGTTGCTTCGCTTATGTGTAATGCGAGGATTTGTTGAATGGATCTGGTTTAGTCTTGTGGCTGGTTCTTATCAGTCAAGTGTTGATGGCTAGACTGGGTTTGATATTCAAATGCACACGAAAGAACATCAAGCGAGTCATACGTCCCTGCAAGTTGATGTTAGAATATGAAAATTAGTAAAGAAATGAGTTGATGATATTGTGTTGTGATATCAGATTGCAGATGTATGGTCATGCGGGGTTACCTTGTATGTAATGCTGGTGGGGGCATATCCTTTCGAGGATCCTGATGAGCCAAAAGACTTTCGGAAGACGATACAAGTATATCACTGGATATTGTTATTGCATTAGTCTCATTTCTTCCCTCAAAAAAGATCTATTCTCTTATGTCTCTCATTGATTCATACAGAGAATTCTGAGTGTCCAGTACTCCATTCCAGATTTTGTCCAAATATCTCCCGAATGTCGACATCTGATTTCAAGGATTTTTGTTGCTGATCCTACAGCTGTGAGTATTTTCTGCAGAGAATTCCCAGGTTACTTCTGGCAACTACCATGATTCTGAAGTGGACTATTTTGTTTAACAGAGGATTACGATTCCGGAAATCAGAAATCACGAGTGGTTCTTGAAGAATCTACCTGCTGATCTGATGGATGAAAACACAATGGATAACCACTTTGAGGAGCCTGATCAACCTATGCAGAGCATGGATACGATCAGGCAGATAATTGCCGAGGCCACCATTCCAGCAGCGGGTGCCCGTGACCTAAGTCACATGTCAGATATCCTTGATGATGAAGACATGGATGACCTTGATTCTGAATCCGAGCTCGACATCGACAGCAGCGGGGAGATAATCTATGCAATGTAATAGGAAGAAAACAGTTTGGGTCATCATATTGGGAGGTGATAAAGACATGGCTGCAGAGAATGTATTCCCGAGTGCCTGGTATCAGAGATTAAGACTATAATATGGAAGTCCACGACGCTAGTTTCGGTTTGAGTCTGTTATGCGAGTCGGTCGAATGAATCGATATTTAATACTAGTTTAGAAGGGAGGATGATTAGAAGAAGATTCTCATGATCTCTCTCCCACTTTCACAGCTCAATCTGTTCATCTGTATTTTGGCATTGATGGTTTAGGTTTCGTATTGCTTCTGTCCTTTAGCAGTTTTTCTTTGTTCTTTTTAACAAAATTTCATTAAAAAATGGGGTTGGAGCTGGAATTAAAAGCCATGCATGCAGTTGTCTTTCTACATATACTTAATAATTAAGCTTAATATATAAATTAGCTCCGACATTGTATCTTTTAATGTTTTCATATGTAAAAAAATGCTAAATTACTTAGTTGGGTGCCTTTTTTTTTAATTTCAACTTTTAAGGAGCTTTTATTTTACTCAACCATTAAAATTTTAATTGCAGTTAATTGTACATGTTATGTCATGTTGTTCCTTATTTTGGTCATTTCATTTTTAGGTTATTTTTATTTTGATCACCTCCAAAAAATCCTTTTTTAAAGTATTGATTGGGGTAAAAAATTAAAGCTCAAAGTGAAAAAATGATAGAAATTAAAATAATGCATTAAAATATGTTAAATTGTACTTATTTATCAATTTGCTGAAAGTTATAAATTTTTTTTCTAATATTGAAATTTTAAATTCAAAATACAAAAAATTAAATAAATAAATTATTTATTTTTGGGTAATGTTAATCGATTTGTTACGATAATATTGAAATTAATTAAATTATTCCCTTTTTAAATTTTAAAATTTTATTTTATGTTTTTGTATTATATTCTTAACAAAATCAACTTGATAACTCGTATTTAATAATTATTAGCAAACTTAAATTTCTTTTGATTATTTATTCTCCAAACTTCAAAATTAAGCTAAAAGTAAACTTCAAAATTAAGCTAAAAGTAAAGAAAAGTCATTGCAGTTAATTAAATTAATTGCTTGTTCTTCTTTTGGGTAAAGAAGTGATAAAACCTTATGGGTTTAATTTGGCATGGAATATAAAATTAATTAATTTTAACTAATTGGAAGGAATTTTCTTTACTTTTAGCTTAATATGAAAGAAATAAGATCATATAATCCAAAAAAAAAAAAGGTATTTCATGTATATATTAAAGACGATTTATTTGAGTTGATTTTTAATTTGGAAATATAAAATAAAATTTTAAGATTTAAAAAGAGACTAGATTAATTAATTTAATTAATTTTAATATTATATTAATAAATCAGTTGACACCATCAAGAGATAAAATAATTTCAATAACTTATTTAATTGATTTTGATGTTTTGAATTTTAAATTCTCAATATTAAAAAAAAAGAAATTTATAACTTTCGAGGTTAAACAAACACAATTTGACAATTTTTAGAGTATTGTTTTAGTTTTTCACTTTAATCCTTAATTTTTTTTTACTCTAATCAATATTATATATATAAAAAAATAATTTTTGAGTGACCAAAATGAAAGCAACCTAGAAATTGAGTGATCAAAATAAAAGTGTGAATATGAGGCAACGTGTACAAAATAATTACCATTAAAGATTTAAAGATTGGATAACTAAAATGAAAATATCTTAAAAATTGATTGAAGAAATTACAAGAATTTCAATTTAAATGACCAAAATAAAAGTCCCAAAAATTGAGTAACCAACAATGAATTTACCCTAACAAAAGGAAATCATAAATAGAAACTTCAATTGTAATTGGTTAACAGACTAGATGAAGTGAAACATAGTGGAGAATCCAAGTCGGCACCAACCAATCCAGTGCATTGCAGGAGCGGTGCGTCGGTGGAAATTCCAGCGGTTCCCACCTCCATTGGATTGCTCGGCTCCCAATGCCCAAACACCTATCGACACTCCCAAATAATTCATTGTGGACAGCAAATAAATTTTAACACAAAGTGGGGTTTAAATAATAATTTATTTTTTAAAAATAATAAAAATTAATCATTACTATTAATAGTAGAAACCGATAAAAAAAAATGGATTGCAGACAAAAGTGGGCGCCCCAGTTATTGTGTCTGTGATTTTGTTCATCCTATATATTTGGATAAAATTAGAAAAAGAAGCTTTAAAAATTTAATCTTTTGAATATTAATTTTTAAATACAAGTCCTGGGTCCAAAGCTATGAAATAGGAGACCAATGTTTTTATTTTTGGATATCCTTCCATGTGAGGTTTGATGTATTTGATTCATAAAACTAGCCATTATTTTATTTTCCTAATATATTAATAAAGGCAAAAAAGGTTAGGTTAGAAAGATTCCAACATCAACTATTTCCATTAAAAACTCTGCTAATCGAAGGAAGTTGTTCGGAATACCATTTTCCAAGAAATGGGAAGAAAAACACCCAAGCTGCAGTCCTTTTTCCTAAACACCTACAACCTTTTACATTCACTTATATTTTTTTGGCCAAAAACTACTGTTTATATGATCTTGTTTTTAATATATTAATAATTGCATTTTTCTCTAATAAACTTCCTATAAAATCTTTTAACCAGAGGCCAATTGCGCTCAGAATTTTGTAATTTTGTGATTTTTTCTTGAAATTTTAAGGAAACTTAAATTACGCCTTCCCAAAATATTTGAAAATAAGGTTTTTTTTTTATTATTATAGAAAATCTTAATTAAATCCCTCAAACTTTTAAGAATTCTCATCATACTTTTTAATGTTTTTGAAAATCTTAATTAAATTCACTTAAAATATTTAAAATTCTCATTAATCTTACAAGAATTTTAAAAATTTTAATTAGACCCCCAATTTTTTTAAAAAAATTCTCATTGAACTTTTACAATTTTTGAAAATTATATTAGCCCCAAAACTTAATTTTAGGATCCGTCATTGATTTTAACCAATGTTTTTAGATCCAAATCGAATCGGTTGAATTAGAAATTGGTTAATATATTGGTCTATACGAAGAGATTGAATTGACTTTCAATTGAACCAATAACAATCAATAAAAAAATATTAAAACTAGAACAAAAATTGACCATTAAACTAAGTTATAATTTTTTAAAATAATTTTTTTATAATTTTTTAACTATTATTAGAATCAATTGTTTTAAAAATTAATAATTTTTACTGATTTGATCATCGATTCAATTTTAAAAAATTATTTATAAAAAATATATAGCTAATATATCGAATTATTATCTTTTAATAATTTTATATATATCTGAAACATTTATATTTTCAAATTATAGTGGTTTTTTAATACATTTATCATGACATTATCTTTTATTTTTTAAATCATGTTTATAGAATCCAAGCTCATTTTGTTTGTAAAAAAGAAAAAAAGCCAAAAATGAACATAAACATAAGCTGGAAGCAATTATCATAACGCGGAAACGCGTTGCGCCGATTATTAGTTTAAATGCAAGCTTACAACTTGCTTTAAAAAGGCCACCCTACTTCCACCAAGATCTAGTGTATACATATTTTTCCCTGTTTTGTTCTTAAAACAGTTCACTTTCCAGGGAGTTTCAAACCAGCAGGTGAGTTTCTGTTTCAGCCAATAATGGTGATTGTCTTCTGATAAACCCATTTCTGCCAGGTTTTTGTTTTTAATAATGTTTGATTGGTTGGCTTTCAGGGTATAAGAGGGAAAATGGTGAAATCCCTCATTCCCCATTTGGTTTTTGGTGTTTTGGCTGTTTTGGGTGTGTCTTTGGTGAATGCTGAAGACCCGTACTTGTATTTCACCTGGACTGTTACTTATGGTACTCGTTCTATTCTTGGAGTTCCCCAGCAGGTTACTCTGATCTCTAAACTGTCGAATTCTGAAATTGTGTTTTGGGTTGTTGAAAGTAATGTGCTCTTTTATGTATATGTTTCTGAGAAAAAAAAGTTTTGATTTTTTTTTGTTGTGAAGGTTATCCTTATCAATGGGCAGTTCCCTGGACCAAAACTTGATGTAGTGACTAATAACAACATTATCTTGAATCTCATTAACAAGCTTGACCAGCCTTTCTTGATGACATGGTATACATTGGTTCTTCTCATTTTACACTTTGTTCTTTGCATATGAATCTGGGAAATGATGGGAAAAAATCAAGATTTATCTTTTTCTTTAACATTTGGCCTTGTTTTTCCTTGCTGATTAATGAGGGGTTTACTTTAATCACAACAGGAATGGCATCAAACAAAGGAAGAATTCATGGCAGGATGGAGTGTTGGGAACCAATTGCCCCATCCCTCCAAACTCAAACTATACTTACAAATTCCAGGCCAAGGATCAGATTGGATCCTACACATATTTCCCATCAACACTAATGCATAAAGCTGCTGGTGGATTTGGAGCTCTCAATATAATCCATAGAAGTGTGATCCCAATCCCTTATGCAAACCCTGATGGAGATTTCACTTTACTTGTTGGTGACTGGTTCAAGGCCAACCATAAGGTTAGTCATCACAGTTATGTTATATGAGTAGGGATTTGTCTACATTGATCTATAGATTCCTGCCATGTATATAATTCACTCATCATATATTGTTTTTCTCTTTTGCAGACATTGCAGCAATCTTTAGACTCAGGCAAGTCTATGCCCTTCCCTGATGGAGTCCTCATAAATGGCCAAACACAAGCTACCTTCACTGGAGATCAAGGTCATCAATAACTTTAGTTCATGCTGTCTTATTATCGTTTTATTGTCAATCGAGTTTTGTCGCTTAATTCATAGCATATTATTAATTCGTGCAACAAATTTTGGTGTTTCAGGCAAAACTTACATGTTCAGGATCTCAAATGTTGGATTATCCACTTCCCTCAATTTTAGGATCCAGGGTCATAAGATGAAGCTAGTCGAGGTCGAAGGATCTCACGTAATTCAGAACTTATATGACTCTCTTGATGTACATGTTGGCCAATCCATAACCATCTTAGTAACCTTGGACCAGCCACCAAAGGATTACTACATTGTTGCATCCACACGATTTACTAAGACTGTTCTCACTGCAACTGCAGTGTTGCATTACGCCAACTCTAATGCTCCAGTTTCTGGACCAGTTCCAGCTGCTCCTGCAAATGGATTTGATTGGTCAATGGAGCAGGCGAGAACATATAGGTACTAGTCATTTGAGATCATATGAAATTTTTGTTTGATGCACAACTTGTTGCTCGAAATCTATTTAGAGTGAAAAACAATATTATCTGATTATTTTTCCTTTATTTTTTTGAAGGTGGAATTTAACATCAAATGCAGCAAGGCCTAATCCTCAGGGTTCATTCCATTACGGGACTATAACACCAACTAAGACCATTGTGTTGGCTAACTCAGCACCTTTAATAAATGGAAAGTTGCGTTATGCAGTGAATGGTGTCTCCTATATAAATCCCGATACCCCTTTGAAGCTTGCTGATTATTTTAACATCCCCGGAGTTTTTAGCACGAATTCCATCAGTGAACTTCCTTCAGGTCGTGCTGCAACGCTAGCTACCTCTGTTATGGCAACATCTCTCCATGATTTCATCGAAGTCGTCTTTCAGAACAATGAAAACACCATGCAAGCTTGGCATCTTGATGGTTACGATTTTTGGGTCGTTGGGTGAGTTACATGCTCTGTTTGTTTGTACAATTGTTTCCTTTGCTGGACAAGGTACTAATCATTATTATTACAATATACACAGGTTTGGCTTGGGGCAGTGGACACCTGACAAGAGAAAGAGCTACAATCTAGTCGATGCTCTTACTAGACACACTACTCAGGTAAACCCACATTAAGGATCAAAATACAAATCATTTCCCTTTCATCGTTCATCGCAACGAGGTCATGCCTTTATATTGAATATAATTACTCTCTTTGATCTGTTGTCATGTTCTCTAGGAGCCATGGTTTTCATGTTTTCAGTTTCAGTTTCTCGAAAACTGAATTGATGCTTTCCCTTTAGTCTCATTAGCATTGTAGCAATTCACCAAAAATTTCATCGATCTCCATTTAATTGTAATGTTTGAAAGATAGTATTACCTATTTCAGTCCGTACTTTTACGTCATCTTTATACATATATAATATTTTCCTTTTCCGGTTGCCAACGGGTTTTTTTCTTTTCTGGCAGGTGTATCCGAATTCTTGGACCGCCATATTGGTCTCCTTGGACAACCAAGGTATGTGGAATGTGCGATCTACGTTATGGGACAGGCAATATCTCGGACAACAATTCTACCTCAGAGTCTGGAATCCGGTTCGCAGCTTTGCTAACGAATATGACATTCCCTCTAATGTTCTACTCTGCGGCCAAGCCGTCGGGCGTCACCCGTAGTTCGATTAAACCATTGAAAACCAACTTTTTCTAGGGTCATGAGAGTTTGACTGGCGGAGAAAAATAGATGATAGAAAAGAGAATGGATCGAAATCATTGTTCTTTCATTTGTGTATCTTTAGAAGCATTAGATAAAATTATGCATTCATTGGATATTTGGATTACCATATTAGCTCCAAGAGCCTGAATTATATGTTACGAAAAGAACTGAGGTTTTATAAATTTTAAACCATATAAAGATCTAGCATTTGGGTATACACATTTAATTTTAGATGCCCAAGCAAATCATGTTTCATTTTTTAGTTTAATATTTTTATTTAACTAATTTCACCATTTTTGTTTAAATTTGAATTTTAGGTTTAATATTTATTTTTCCAAATACTCCTTTTAAAAAAAAAAACTTCAATTTTTGGGTGAACTATTCAATTCATCACTTAATTTTAAGGTTTTTTTCGTTTTAGCTATCCAAAGTGAAACCTTTGGAATTTTGTTAATCAATTTTTAAAAGCTTTTATTTTAATTTAATTGTCCAATAGTTAAATTTTTAACGGAAATTAATTAACTCATATAACTAATATTTATTAATTGTTTATCAAACCCATTTTTTTATTATAATTTTGAGTCTTTCATACTAAATTAAAAGTAAAAAATTATATTTATAAACTAAATTAATTAATGTTTGCTTGCTTTTTAGCTTAATATGGAATATTCAAGATTATATAATAAAAAAAAATTATATTTTTCTAATTAAATATTAATTATTTGAGTTAATTTTATTAAAAATAATCTGAAAATGTAAAATAAAAATTTTATTACAAAATTAAACATATTCTAGTGTTACGGCTAATGATTTGTCATACTAAAGTTTTAAGCCGCAACACTAACAAATACTTCATGATTTCAAGTTTACTTAATATCAGCAATTAACTAATCTAACTCTTCAGCTTGAATTATTTCAACAAAAACTGAAGAAAGAAGCTTAGTAATCTCCTTAGCAAGCTCACGGCAAGACAAAGGAAACGGGGATATTTTCTTTCTCTTTCTCTTAGCCATGGACGGTGGTGGAAGAAAGGAATGATCTAAAATTTGTTTTTCTCTTCCCCACTATGCCTTTCATATATATAGAGAGAGAGATATTATTAGTAAATTAATTAGATTAAACATATTATTAATATATACTAAGAATGTTTTTTAATGATAATTAATGGGTAATGATAATCACATCACCCTATTAAATAGCAAATGCAGTTGCGGACCATAATGCAAATATAAATATTACGTAATAAAGAAACTGCGGAGTGTAGACCCTAATGCAAATATAAATATTACTTAATAAAGAAGAAACTGCGGAGTGTGGAGTGTGAACCACAATGCAAATATTTTGTAACAAAGAAATTAGGGGGAAAAGACTGGTAACGTTGATGAAGCTGTGGGTCCTCTTCAACTGCAAGCACCTTCTCATAAATGCAATAATTTATGGTGTAAATTATTTACGAAAAATATATATTTATTTTATGTCAACCAGCTAGATAAATCAAAAATAATTTATAAATCAACACAAAATAAGTTATTTTTCTAAAAAAATATAAGTTAATTTACAAAAAAGAACTCTTCCATGAGTAATTTTATTAAATCAAGCTTAACAATATTATATTAATAATACCTTTTTTACATTTAATCTTAAAAATATTTAAAATATTAATATCAAATATTATATTTTTCAATATTTTTGAATATATGTATTTAATTATTTATATTTAATAATACAATAAATTATCAGTATAATTTATATAATTTATTACGTTAATATTTATTCAACATTACAATTTTATTTTAATAAAAAATTAAAAATAATAATTTTAAATTTAAACAATATTTATTGAAACTATACATTACAATTATAAATATATTAATAATAAATGTTTTATAATATCAAGGTTGAAGTATGCCATAAGTTTATCTACTCTTCATACATTTAGAATTTAATCATTGTACTTTTCCTTTTAAGAATTTAGTCCCCCTACATTTCTAATTTCAGAATTTAGGTCTAATTGTTAATATTATTAATTTTTTTGTCAATTTTGTTAATGTGATATTTTTAAATAAAAAATATTCGCTTGGTAGCCACGTAGTTAAAAAAATGATGTTGTAATAAACCTGAATTTAATAAAATATTTTTAATAATGTTAACAATTGAACTTGAATTTTAAAATCTAAAAAGTCGGACTAAATTCCCAAAAATAAAATTTTAAGAACTAAAATTTAAATTTACAAAGAGTATAATGCCTTATAACATATTTTAACCTAGCATAAAATATGAATATTTGTTTACTACTTAGCTTCAACTATCCCTTTACAACTCTGAAGTATCAATATGCACTCTTATATAATTTAAATAAAGTTCAATTAGATATTATTTGTTATTAAATTTATATTTAATATTGATTATTACATTATATTATTTTATTATAAAATAAATTTCGATTGTCAAAAGGAGATTGTACTATGTTATGCATTTCATTAAGAAGAAATTTTATAAAATGATTTCGGGAAATTTTACCTAACAACAGAAAATATTCCACTCAAGATTATTCAAACATAAAAAAAATATCAATTTTTCTAGAAAATCCATTATATTCATAAAGGAGTGAAAAGTAAGAAAAATAAATAAATTTTAACTGCATTTGATAAGAAAGAAAAAATAAGAGAAAAAAATGATTATTTGGAAAGAGAGAAAATGAGAAAAAAAAATTATTTTAGTTAAAAATGATATATTTTTAAAATATTTTATTTTTTCTTTTTGATTTTCAATTATAGCTTTCAATTTTTTTATCATTTCAAATTTCTTTTAGAAACTTTAGTATTTATCTACAACTAAAACAAGAAAAAAGAGTGTAATGAACAATTGTGTCTGTTAGTCAGAAACGACTCCTTCTCAAAAAACTTATCCTATTTTTCTTATTGAAACTTTTTTTTTTTTTGTTAAAAGATATTCATTGATCACAGAAAATTACAAAAGATCATCAGGTAAGAGAAACTGTTACCGAAACGGGCAGGTCCCAATAGCAGAATTTTAGTATTGAGCAGCCTGTTCAACAGGTTGGCTGGCATTAGATAAAGCTCCCTTGCAAATAGTTGAAGCAGCTAACAGGAAATATTGAGATAGAAAAGAAAAAGGATAGGGAAACTATGGCACACTTTGTTCTAGTTCATGGTATGTGTCATGGAGCTTGGTGTTGGTACAAGATTGAGTCGCTGCTCAAATCAGGCGGCCACCGTGTCACTCCCTTGGATCTTGGTGCCTGTGGAATCAATCCCAAGACCATCACTGATCTGGCTTCCTTGTCCGATTATGCGCAACCACTGATGGAATTAATGGCCTCTTTGCCTGAAGACGAGAAGGTGATATTAGTGGGTCATAGTTATGGAGGGGTTATCATTTCTTTAGCCATGGAAAGCTTCCCCAAGAAAGTATTGGCCGCTGTTTATGTGTCAGCTTTGATGCCGAATCATGATTATCCTATTGCAACCGGACTAATGGAGGTAAATATATGAACACTGTGCGTTTGTATGATGTGTTTTAGTTATCTTTTTGTCGGGGGTTTAAATTTGGATTAAATGTTTTGTGGAAGCTCTTGAAACGTATTATGGCGGAGCCGCTCTTGGATTTCCAGGTATGGTTTGATGATGGATCAGAAAGTCCACCAACTCGTGCCTTATTTGGACCAAAATACACGGAGGCAAAGGTTTACCATCTCTCACCAAAAGAGGTCAGTTTAGCCTCTCAGAAAAGTGTGCATTTAGCTTGATTTTATTTTTCTATTTGAAAGTTTTTATTTGACCTAAAACGAGTTGAATGAGGGTTTTATAATTTTTTAAAATTAAATGATCAAAATATAAATTAAAAATAGTTTAATGATCTTATATGTAATTTACCCTTTATTTTTCAAAGTTAAAATTTTATGGTATTAATTTTAACTTTTTTTTTAGAAAGAAATTGTATTGTCAAAATCAAACTAAACGAAGTTATTGTGATCCTAAAGTCATTAAAAGAAAAACCAGTTTGATCTGCATAAATGATTGGTTGTTGAGTGGTGATGTTGTAGGATATAGAACTGGGTTTGACGTTGATGAGACAAGGAAAAATATTCCTCAAAGATTTAGCAAACGAATCTCTGCTAAGCAAAGAGAAATTCGGATCCATCCATCGGGTTTATATAGTTTGCAAAGATGATTTGTTGGTGAAAGAAAGTATGCAAAAATGGTACATTGAAAACAGCCCAACAGAGGATGTGAAATCCATAGCTGGTGCGGATCATATGCCCATGTTCTCCAAGCCTCATGAGCTCTGCAAATGCCTCCAAGAAGTTGCTCACCAATATAATCGATAATTAAAGAATTTATCTTGATAATTTATTTCATGTATTGGCATGATAGTTAGGGTGTTCACCACTCAAACATGATCTGAATTATGTAATCAATTACCTAAGGAATAATAATTTTGAAGTTTAATTCAATAAAAATACAATAAAACTTCAAAAAGTAAAATCTGCAATCCAACTATAAAGTTTGATGGTCAAAAATCATCATCAACAACTCAAAATTTTATGCAAGTGTTCAAAAAAGTATAAAAATTTGTTGAAATTTTTAAGATTTTGATATCACAATTAATCATTTTTCCCATAGGTCATCATGACATTGGAGGAATATATACAGTCCACTTATACAAAAAAGAATTATTTATAAATTTATAAATAATAATATATCAATCACTTTTCCAAAGAAAGTAGAAAAAAGGGTAAGGGAAGAAAGGTCATAATAATCACTAATGTATCCAATTCGAAAGCAAATGCTCTTTTATCACACAAAGCAAAGCAAGCACATCCAATAATAGCAAAAACAAGAGAGAGAAGCAGTACGACCTTATCAACATCCAATAATAGCAAATATTTTTTTTTAACCAGCATGTTAATCAAGGTTAACAAATCATTGATTTTTGGTTCAACCTATTGATTTGAGATGGCACGAAGCTAGCCGACATTAGATATAGCCCCCTTGCAAATAATTGAAGCGGCTAATAACCACGAAACATTTTGTTCTAATTCATCAGGTAAGACAAACTGTTAAGAAAGTGGGTAGGTATGAAGAAATCATTTTAATATTGAGCAGCCTGTTCAACAGGTTGGCCAGCATTAGATAAAGCTCCCTTGCAAATAATTGAAGCAGCTAACAGGAAATATTGAGATAGAAAAGAAAAAGGAAAGGGAAACTATGACACACTTCGTTCTAGTTCATGGTATGTGTCATGGAGCTTGGTGTTGGTACAAGATTGTGTCGCTGCTCAAATCAGGCGGTCACCGTGTTAGTCCCTTGGATCTTGGTGCCAGTGGAATCAACCCCAATACCATCACTGACTTGGCTTCCTTGTCCGATTATGCGGAGCCATTGATGGCATTAATGGCCTCTTTGCCTCAAGACGAGAAAGTGATACTAGTGGGTCATAGTTACGGTGGGGTTATCATTTCCTTAGCCATGGAAAGCTTCCCCATGAAAGTATTGGCCGCTGTTTATCTCACAGCTTTTATGCCGAATCATGATTCTCCTATTGCGACTGGAGTAGCTGAGGTAATAATATATATGAAGAAGGTCATGCGTCTGTATGTTCATGTATGTCTGTGTTTATCTTTTGTTCGGATTTGAACTTGGGTTGAATTTTTGTGTGGAAGATAGTACTTCAGAAGGGTTATGGCGGAGCCGCTCATGGATTTCCAGTTATTGTTTGAAGATGGGTCGGAAAATCCACCAACTCATGCCTTATTTGGACCAAAATACATGGAGGCAATGGTTTATCAACTCTCACCAAAAGAGGTTAGTTTATTTCATCTCTATAAATAAATGGTTATTAGATGAACGTGGTTTGTGGGTGCTGATGGTATAATGTTTTGTTGGAATTTGTAGGATATAGAATTGGCCAACACGTTGCTGAGACAAGGAAAGTGGTTCATGAAAGATTTGTCCAAGGAATCTCTGCTATCAAAAGAGAAATTCGGATCCGTTGATCGGGTTTATATAGTTTGCAAAGATGATTTGCTGATAAAAGAAAGCTTGCAGAAGTGGTACATCGAAAATAGCCCTACAGATGATGTGAAATTCATAGCTGGTGCCGATCATATGCCCATGTTTTCCAAACCCCAGGCGGTCTGCAAATGTCTCCAAGAAGTTGCTGAGAAATATATTTGATTCTACCATCTAATATTTCACTTAGCCAACTTTGTAATCAATAAATAAAACAAGTGTTCTATGATGTACGGAATCAAGTTTTAATACTCCGTAACTTTTATAAGCAACTTATAATAATTATCTATCAATAAAAATGGTTCTTTAAATTCCTGTCGAAATAAAGTTTTATCCTTTTATATACCTATTTAAGTCCTTAACATAAACAATCTTTTGCATAAAATAAAAGATTATTTGATTAATAATTAAAAGCTTATTTAGGTCTAATACAAATACACACATAATCAAAGTTCTTCAAGGACTTTTTTAGTGTTTTAGCATTGATGTTACGTAAGGGATAAGGTACACTGACATTTACAGATAACAAAGTAATATCTCAATGAATGAAAGCAACATATGTCCAAAAAATCAATGGCTGCTTTAGCATGATGAACCACTTGAACAAGGGGCTATTATCAGGACATAAAGAAAGCAGATTCCAAATCCATATAAACCCAAAGCGACCAGACAAATTCCAATCGTTTTTCCCTGCAATGGGTACGAGCATGTTGAGTAAAAGGTGATTGATATTATCTTAGTTCAGCCACGGCACAGCAGATATATATACCCCAACCTTGTAGCTTCCATGCATTGCAGAAGATAGTGGCAGAATCATGGGATGGAATTCTAAAAGCCAACCTATGAATCCACTGTCTTTAAAAGAAATGCAGTCTCCATAGCTGACTCTTTGCATTGAAGATATCTATTTTCCTCTACAATATCTATCGTTAGATTAAGTAGTATGGGGTGTTTGGGGTCATAAATAGTTTGTTCACGAACTCGAGCGACCCATTTTGCCGCTTCCCAAACTCCAAATCTGAAAAAATGTCGAACAGAAAGGGATTATTGCCTACTTCAATTACAAGGGAAAAATATATCATCAACTAGAAGGCTCAATGTAGTGCTAATAGTCAGCACTTCCATTTAAACGCACAAACAGATTTGATCAAGAATGAATTTCTGAAGTCCCAAGTGTATCTATATGCTGCTATTCAATCGTCAGTTAAGCTCACAAGTTCATGCATCCCTTTTTCTCTGGGTGGCATATCTTTTAGTTTATCAGTGTCGAAAAATTGTAAGTTCAGATAACTGAACAAAACACGACACAGCTACAAGAAGGGCTACTTACCGTGTGTTGAAGGATGAGGAGACTAACACAGCTGGATAAAGAGCATCCTTCTGAATATTGTCATATGGAGAAAATTTCCTTATGGCATGAAACTCATCAATATCCCCAGGGTAACCAAACTCTTCATAATCGGCAGCCATCAGAGGTAAAATGGGGTATAGCAGAGTGTTGGTTGCATCTAAAAAAGGAACCTGAAACAGATCAAAGGATGAAATAAGTTCACATAGAACTATAAAATAAAATAACAAAACCAGCTTATACCCATATGATATTCTAAATTACCTAGTACCATATATCCTAGAAGACAAATAGTGAAAAATGTTACAGTCTGTTTTACCTTTTCTTACCCATAAAATACAACAAAGGATTAATGTCTAGTCAACACAAGCAAATTAAGACTATGCAGCAAGCATATGGGAGCAGACACAAAAGCAAAAGAGAAGATTTTTCAAACCTTCAAAACTGCAGCACGGAATAAATCCGGGCAGCAATTGATGGCTGAGGCAACCAGGAATCCTCCAACACTATATCCCCAACCAGCAAGCTTGTTTTCTTGCACAATCTCTTTTTCAACAAGGTACTTTGCACAAGAGATGTAATCTTTGATTGAATTCTGTTTCTTTGTGCGTCGGCCATCATGATGCCATTTCTTACCACCACCACCACCACCTCTGCAAGACATACCACCCATAAACCAAGAAAAAATTGTTATGCATGCAATCTTTTTTTTTTTTTTTTTTTTGGGACATAAATTAGCTATAGAAAACTGAAGGCAGTGATAGCCAGGAAGAACTACTACAACCATAATGGAAAACAAACCTTACATCAGCATAAGCAACAATCCAACCGCGATCAAGAAGACTTTTCAACTCACTACGCCACCGTTTATCAAGTATTTCACCATAAGCTCCATGTCCGTGAAGCAATCCAGGGCTTTGGTTATCCTTTCTATTTTTGCGTGAGTAAACAATAGTTAAAGGAACCATAGCCCCATCATAAGAAGAGACATCGTGATGTTCGCAAGCATAAAATTCAGAGAGGTCATTCCACAAGTTTCCGTCTTCAGATTTGACATCATTCATAGAAGAAAATTTCACATTTGTTGTCTTCTCAGCAATGGCTGAAGACAACGCTGTACCATACAAAATCCGGGTTCTTTCATGAAGCATATTTTGCTGTTGAACAATATTCCACTTGCCATTTGATAAATCATAATCAACCACAGCATCAGGCATCTGTCAATAATTAAAAATTAGGAATATCAATATTGATGAAAAATTGACTAATTTTAACATATATGGGAGGAAAACCATGAAAATAAACATGGATAAAGTAATAAACATGATGTGAAAAAGTATAGACACATAACTAACAATATTACTTAAAATCATGAATGAAACTGCTGCCACATGAGCTACTCAATGTCATATTTTACTCATCCTAGAGGAGAAACATGAACAGTTGCTTGACCGTATTCAAATCAAGTAAGTATCAATCCAAATCATAACAATAAATGTTTATCTCTAGAAGCCAGCCAGGAAACAAGTTGGTTTAAGCAACTAAAATTCAAAACAAAAACCTAAATTACAAACAATAGAGGAAACATATCTTCCATCACTGACACCAGACATTTATAGCTCCATTAAGCTTTCTTTGTTTTCTAATCAATGCATATGTAGGATCCATGCATCAAACTCCTATAAAATTACTAATAAGTAGAGATGACAAGAGAATAGCCGTTCTACATTAAGAGCTAAATACTGTTCAGAAGGTAGTCATCAACATACCACAGGTGATGATATTGTGAAGCGCATAGTTTTGGAGTAGTAGTCATAGTTTGGCCCAGGAGAAATGTTACAAACATGTTTTGGAAGAGGAAGGAAATGAGGCTGAAGCTCTCTCAGATGAATGGCTTGCTGCAATAAAACAGAAGACAGGAAGAGAGTATATGTAAGAACGCCATAAAGAGAAAGGGTAACAAGGGGGTTAAAGGAAGGGAGATGGACTATAAGCAGTAAGCACAAAAATATATATTTCCTACCTTCCAACCAGGTAATGGTAGAGCAACAGAGCAGATTCCATATTTTCGACCTTCCCTTGTAATAAGAACCAAGTGCGAGTTGCAGAAATCAACATCCTCTATGACCAAGTTTTGATCAGCAATGAATACATTCTGTGGTCCATAAAACATGAGATTACTTAAATAACAAAGCGAGCATGGGTAGAATTTAACAGAGCAAGAAGCGTCTACGGGTGTGAGCACATATCTTTCAACCTCAGTGCCAAAAGGGAAAAAAAAGGTGCATTTATGAACTAGGGAACAAAAGAAAAAGATTTGAAGGAAGTCATATTAGATTCACCAACCTCCCAAATTCTAGGATTGGATGAAGAATCAACAGGGCTTCGAAGAAGATAATGACTATCAATTATTTGTCCATCCTTGGGTGCATCAGTGAATAAATAAAGGTATCCTTGATGATGCTCGAGAACGCAGTGAACAATACCTTCACTCTCCCAAACTAAGTTCATGCCGGAAAAGGGGTCAGCTGCATTTATCAGAAAGACCTAAAATATGGTAAGAAAGTGTTAACACCATTTGAGCATAATCATTTACAACAATCCAAGCTGACTACATGCCATTTTTGCATTCTTACCTTAGAAAATGTAGGAGAAAATGTATTAACTGTCACAAAATGGAAATCTTTTGTGTGTCTTATGTTTACATAGACATTTTCATCTTGTTCTTCCAGCAGCAAAACATCTTCATCAGTTGATCCAATCATGCTACAGTATATCCTAAAACAAAACATCAAATTTCCAAGTGAACTCTGTTAAATTCATTTGACAACCAAAAAATTAATGAATAGATAAGTGAATTGATTATGAAGCCAGCAGAGTTTCACCTATATGGCCTCTTATTTTCATCAGTAATGACATAGAGCAACGCCTGCCCATCCTTGACCCATGCCAAATTCGAAACACGATTTGCATGAGGCTTGCTGCATAATGCACCAGAATTCAAATTTCTCACAGATAACTTGAAGTAGTCATTGTCCTTATCATACATGGTGTATGCAAGAAACTTATGGTCCGGCGATATCTCAGATAATTCTTCATAAGCATAACCTTTAAATACATTCAGAAAGTAATGTCAAAAGGCAGTCTCGGAAGCAAATAAACGAAGAGGGGTAATCTTACATTTTCTGCAGTACCTCCAAATCTCTCAGCTTCTTGATTGTAATCAAGCAGCTTCTGTTCAATCCTCTTCCCAGAAGTAAAATCAAATCCAGAACTTGGATACTTATGCGAAATGAACTCCTCGTTCAAGCTTGCCAACCTCCTACATAGCACTGGATATTGCTTCCCTTCTTCCACCCTTCTATAATACAACCTGCAAACTTATTCAGATTCCAACTAATATAGCAATTATCGTTCTCATACATCCATTAACATAAGAAACTTGAGAACATTGAATTTGCATCAAGATTATCTCCTATGAAACATAAAACAGGTATTTGCCTTTTTTGTTTTACTTGCTCGTCTAATCGTCCCAAGATTTTACAAAACACCACTTTTGACAGCTCCTATTTTCTTAACCAAAAAAGGGAAAAATTGAAGAAAGTACCATGGACCCCAACGGAGTGGAGGTGTAGAGAGATCAAAGTTCAAGCGAGAGGCCATCTCAGACTGGAGCTTAGTTTGGAGTCGTTCAGTGTCCGACATGACAGCTTCAGTATACTTCTCTTCCTGTTCCATATACATGTCCATATGTCGCATGGCGACTTTGTCTTGGAGAGAAGACATCCAGGAGTAAGAATCTTCCCAAGTGACATCATGGAAAGTGAATGTTTGTGGTTTTTGAGGGGCTTTTGGAGGCTTCGGTGGGGAGGGTGGATTTGCGGTTTTGGGGGGATTGTACTTGGCTGAGCGGTGATAGTGGTTGTGGTGGTGCCAAAGGATGATGGTGGAACGGTGGCGGACGGTGGTTCGGAGGTGGCGTAACATTTTACTGATGGGGTTTAGTGAAGGGTTTTGAAGAAATTGCGAAGCTTTTTAGTAATTCGGCTTTGGGCCTTTTTTATAGTTGGGTTGGATTTGAATACGTTGACATTTTCTTCCTATTTCAAATAATGCCCAAAACTAAATAAATCCATTATTGTCCAAATCCTAAATGGATCTCCGAAAATATCCAAAATTATTATCATTAAGAGTTGGGTCTAATTTTCCCTCAGTCCCTACACTCTTTGGACTCTGGAAATATAGTCTCTCTACAATCAGTTTCTTGATAATTTTCTATATATTAGAATTATTATAATAATGATCACGTATATACACATCAGAGACGAATGTTAAACTTCATTGCTTCAGTGCTTCTCGTGTCCTGCTGTTATAAATTCCATGCAATCATCAACGACGGGTTAAATTGGGATATGTGGATTTCTATTTTACTATTTTTCTGTTTGATTTCCAAGAAAATGATTGAAAGTGACAGATTTGCATCGAGATTTATGAAGCCCCCAGTTTTGGTGATAAACTACTGAATTTGCCCATTGTTTTCCTATTTAGCAATCGTCATTTCTGATCTACTGCTTCGAGCAAAGTTCCAAATAATGCCCTATAAATCTGTCCTTTGCTTTTACTTTTTGTGTAAAATTTAAGGGAGTGAGTTATTGGATAGCCGCATTTTCCCAATAACAGTCAGCACATCAGTTGTGTCCTATGATCCTATCCTTCACCACCACAAACCGATACTCTCGGAGTAAACCCGCTGAGTTCAAATTTTTTAAAACTCGAATTTGATAGAGTCTAAATGCATTAAAACTTGTTAAATTAATAAGAAGTAAACATGATTAGGGCAGGGGATAAGGATGCTAAAGATTGACTTCAACCGCACAATTGCACGGTGAGCACACAGTTATGTAGTTATTGGCATAAAAAATAAATTTGATCTCTATCCTTAGCACCTTAGCTACAAACTTCTTTTTTTAAGGATCAAAGTTAATTATTTATATTTCAAATTGAGTTTGAATTAATATTTTTATTATTAATTACGGATAAAAAGTATATATTAAACCACTCAGATTGGTTTAGGTGATTTAGGTTCATTAAGTCTGAATTATTGACTTTTAAAATTAAATTGTATTTAATTAACTTTAAATTTAAGTGATTGAATTTAATTTTTCCAATTTTTATTAAAATTGACATATTTTATCAAAATATTTAAATTTGATTTGTTAAATATTCAAACTCAGTTTCGTAATAATTAATCCAATTTCAAAATAAAATTTAATAACTCACAAATACAAAAAAAAAAACCCTCAAACAGTCAAACTACAAGCTTGAAATCTTTTTTAATATAAATACGTAAATAGGAATAATATTTACTACACTATTAGTGAAATTTTAAATGCTATAAGTAGGATTAAGGATTGACAAATATTTTATAAGATATAATTAAATATTAAAAAAAAGACATAATAATATTTTTTTAAAGTTATTTGTGGAATAAAAAAATACATTCCCTTACTTATTTGTGGGGCTATGAATGTGCTATCAAGGTTACTAGATGAAGTAGCAGCTAGCCAAGTATTTTATTACCAGCCTAGGGCCCGAAAGATAGAACTTATGTTTTGCAAATGATCTTCTCATTTTTGTCAAAGGAGAGCTTGAGTCTATTGTTGGAGCTCAGTGCATTATGGGTTGAAGTTGAATCCTTCAAAGAGTGAGGTTTACTCAACTGGTATGTCTCAAGTTGAGTTGGAGGAGGTGCATAAGATTACTGGATTTACGTTGGGTTGTTTACCAGTAAGATATTTGGGGTACCACTTCTTGTAAGGAAATTGACAGTAAAAGATTGTGCTCCTTTGCTAGAAAAGGTTGTCATGAAGGTTAATGGGTGGGCAGCTAAAATTTTGTCTTCTGCAGGAAAGGCTCAATTGGTCCAAGCTATGTTGTTTCATATTAAGAACTATTGGGCATGGCATTTTCTTTTGCCTAAGCAAGCGATTAAGTTGGTGAATCAAATGTGCATGAGATTTTTATGGAAAGGACAAAATGAAAAAGTTAAAGTAGCTAGAGTGACTTGGGAGCAAATTTGTAAGCCGAAAAATGAAGGAGGTTTGATTCTTAAAGATCTTGCCAGTGGGAACAAGGCATGTGTAATTCAACACCTTTAGCCCATTCTTATCCAATAGTTGGTTCATTGTGGATTGCTTGGATTAATGCTTACTTGCTAAGGGGAAGACATGTTATGCATTTGCCTTTAGTTCAGAATAGTAGCTGGGGTTGGAAGAAATTGATGTGCTTAATAAATCAAGCAAGAGGTTGGCCATTGCAAGGACAGAGATATCATGTCAGTAAGGTTTGGCAAGAAATAAGGCCAAAGGCTAGCAAGGTGCGTTGGATTAGGGTCATCCGGTGCCCTATTTATACTCCTAAGCATTTAATTATATCTTGGCTGGCTACATTAGACAGGTTGCTCCCAAAAAATAAAGTAAGGGCTTGAGGAATGAACATAGATGAAAGTGGTATAATTTGTAAATTAGGTCAAGAGACTAGAGACCACTTGTTTGAGGAAAGTGTTTACTCTAGAAGAATTTGGCAAGAGATACTAGAACTTGGCAAATTAAACAGGGAACCTGGGACTTGGAGACAGAAGCAAGTGAGCAACAATGGTTGCAAGCAAAACTAAAAGGAAAAGCCTTCATTACAGTGCTTCTTAGGCTGGCTTGGATATGGCGAAAAAGGAATTGTTGACAATTTAGGAACCAACAAAGATCCGAACTGGAGTTGTTGGAATTGATTAAGGACATAATAAGAGTTAAATCGTTAACTGCTAAAATCAATCAATACAAAAACACACTTACCCACATAATGTGTGAATCAATATTTTTTGTAGGCTTCTATTCCTACCATTTCATTGTCTTCTCTTATTTTTTCTCATGTTCTTTGTTTTCCTTATTCTTTTTTTCTAATAAACTTCCCTCTTGTTTTTTTGGTTTTTTTTTTCTGGAAACCAATCTTCTTGTTTTTAACTATCAAGTTTGGGATTTTTTTTTCTTTTTAACTCAATATGCAATAAAAAGAAAACTTTTAGGTGCTGATAGCGAACGTGATGAGCATGGGTTCCGATCAAAGCCACCTCAGTTATGGGCACGAGGCTTTGGATACTAAATAATGTTGTTTTTTTGTTGTCTGAAGCTTTATAGATTTTCATAGCTTCCTTTGGTGCGTTGGTTTTATCGGCTACACTTAGGGCTAGTTTGGATGGACGATTGGCTGCGGTGCGGTGCGTTTAGTTTACTTTTATCTCACTGCCACCGCTATTTTTATACTAACTGTAATCAAACGTACCGCCCATCTAAACCCACCCTTAGCTGCTTTTTTCTTATTCTCATTTACTGTATTTGCAAGCTGCCGATGATTGAGCTTATCATTGGTATGATCTTAAGTCTAAACCTTTGCTTAATATATATTCTTGAAAAATATAACCAGATTTTACCTGTGAGCCATGCTTTTTTTTGTTGGGTTGTATTTTTTCTTTTTTCTCTTTTTATATTTATCAGTTTATATGATGGCTAAATGTCGAATAAAACGAAATGCAAAAGGATCTAATGGCACGTACCATGGTGACATGGCTGCTTGGAGTGGGCCAACCAAATAACATTCTGTGTCAGTCTACAGCTTCAATGTAGGATCTTAGGTATTCAATGGAAAACCCACAGTATTTTATGTTAAAGAGTATCCCACTCCGCACTCGCCCCTGGTTTGAGTGGAACACTGAAACAATACCCATTAAGAAAAAAAAACCGGCAAATAACCCAACTCCCCCACTGAATTTTAATTAATTAATAGCAAACCTTTCTTCTATAAATGGATGTCCCCTTTGCCTCTTATTTCGCCTCCTTCATATTTGGTATCTCTATTCTCCATTTTTCATTACTTCCTCCATTCCCTCACCTCTCAGAAGGAAGAAAATTATGGATTTCATGATTCACAAAGCTCAGCCATATTTCGCAGTCACTGATGAGAAGATGATGAATACGAATAACCGAGAAAGTGAACATGGTCAACAACCAAACAACATCGTCACCAGCCAACTCCAGATAAGATCCTCACCTCGGTCATCCCCTGAAGCGCTGGAGAAAGAGGCTGTTCTTAGACGAATCCGCCATCACAAGTGCAAAAACAGAGTCAAACGTGCTTTTCAGGCTTTGGTTGGCGGGGACGGACAAGCTCAAGAAAAATGGATGGAACTGGGCGATGCTTTCACTTGTCCTTAAAAATTCTGTAAAAACCCATAAATTCATGGGATCTGTAAATGGCTTGAATGTTATTGATCATGGATGATGATGAAAGATTTTGACAGTAACACTCTTGTTTTAGAAGAGCTGTTTAATTTGGAATGCATGGTTTCTCGTTCACACGAATCTAGGAGCATATGAAGAATAACAGTATATTTTATGTTCCTATTTTGATTAAACGAATTCAGGTTTGATTATATGACTGGAATAGTTTTTTAATTAGTACTAAAAAAAGTTCAATTTCATCCAACGTAATTTAAGGAAAGCTCGTCTTACTCTGAGATTTTTAACTCAAATTAATAAAGGAAAGTTGATCAAACTCAAAATGGATTTCGCCTTTAATCCTATTGAGAGCAAGTAACCTGAGAAAGGTGGAGCTAATAATTTAATAAAACTGTAAAGTGAATGTTGATTGGATCTCTGTGTTGAAACCATATTATAAATTACAAAAGGAAATACGAGTATAATAAAATCCCACCTACAAAAACAAGGGCACTTTCAAAATTGGGGCTTCAAATGGATCCAGCACTGGAGCTCTCAATATTTTCGTCTCGAGATTCAATACTCTTTTCAATTCATTAAATCTTAAGCAGCTTTAGCTACAATAACGAGGAGCAAAAATCTCCTCTGGGCCTGGCGACTTTCTTTTACACACAAAAAAAATAAAAAAAAATGCAAACAATCCTCTAAAAGAAAAACCTTAACTCAATATATTAAAAAATCAATTTTAAATAATTAATGGTTAACATGGCCTTTGTTTTCTTTTCTGTATTTCTCTTATTTCTTCTCCCTGCTCGTTTGTAAGTTCTTCGGGTGCGTCAGAGTCGCAACCTTCTTCTGTTCTCGACATATTTGCAATGGGGTTTTGTTTCGGAGAGTACAAAGATCGTTATCCCTAGATAATGTAAAGATGGTGAAATCCGAATTATCCCATAAATTTTATATTGAATCGAGATTCTTTTTTGTTCTTGAATAGTGAATGTATAGCAGTTTTTCTTTTGGGTTTCAAAGTCGATTATAAAACAGATCTGATAACTTGTTTGCTCTACCTCGCTTAAAATTATTAAAAATAAGTATTAAATCCTAAATAAGCTGCAGCAAGATATTTATAAATTTATCGAATATACATGAAGATGGTTTTTCTTTTTTAAAAAGATTAACAACCATGGTTGACTGGAACGGAGGTGAGATTCAACATACCAATAAATTTATAAATTTATCGAATATACATGAAGATGATTTTTCTTTTTTAAAACATTTTGGCGAGTGTATTAAAGAAAATAATTAAGCTTTTTTTTTTTTTTTTTTTTTTTTTTTAACGCTCAATTGAACCTAAATCGAGTTCGTAGCCCGTTACCTATTTTCACTTTTGATCCTCGACATTTTAATTTCGTCGCTAACTACGTACGACAAATTCGATTACAAAATTAAGGTTAATTCTTCATTTAATAAAGATATACTAACAATCAACCATATTTGTATTATTTACAATTAAATCCCCTTTTAAATCATAATATCTAAAATGCTCGTATCTCTGAATTTTTCTAATCGAATTAAAATCTAACTTCACATTCATTCACTAAGTACCTTGTACTTTTAATCTATAACCAAATTTTTCAACAACTTTCATTTTATTCAATTTGATCTCTAATATCATAAAATTAACTAAAAAGCTTAAATTAAATTCTAACTTAATCTAGCACTTTCTACTACCTTTAGTCTTAATATTTACCAAGCCTATAATTAATAAATTCATCATTATCAAGCTTCAAATTCTCTAAAATCCATTGATGACAATTTCATCAAATCATCCTAATTGAGCGATGTAAAAGTTGGGTCATATAAACCAAGCTCTCGTGATATAAAATCTATAAAAAAATTCACAACAATATCATTCTTACCTTGTGAATTTTGGATCGGCAAAAGCCTGGAAATTTTTCAAAATTTTTCTTTCTTTCACTTTCGGTGGCCAGTGGACTTTGATGATATAATCACACTAAAACATTTTCATGAATTATAATTGGTTTAATATTTTCATAGTCCTTGATAAAATTGCACATTAAAACCTTTTAATTCTTTTCAATTAAATTTTACTAATTTTAGTTACTATATAATTTAGTATACTATTTTTAATAGCTTAATCAATTTTATCACTTAATATATTACTATTATTATTATTATTATTTCTTACCCAACACCTAATTATTTTAATTAAATTTTCAATCAACTCGATTTCAAAACCGAATTTTTTGACACCAGCTAAAATCAAATTGTTACAAAATAATTATATTATTCTATTTTTATTAAGTTAAGCAATATTTTCTTTACCATGTTTTAGTTCAATTAGAAAATATTATTAATTTTTCATTTTCAAATCAATTTTAAAAAAAAAATCCTCTCATTACGTTTCAACACTTAATCGATTGAAAAAAACAATAATTGGACGGAATTATAATTTAAATATATGGTTAGGAAAAAAATTAGGCACCAGTATTATTTAATTAAACTTAATTAAAATAAAAATAAATAACTACATTTCGTTAACAAAATCATGATTTTGGGGCCTCAGCCGCTAAAACTCCATTAACAATAGAAGTAGCCACCACAACACCGAGAAACTCGGCTCCCGCCACAGCACCAGCCTGAGCCAACGCGCCAAAACCAACGGCACTTTCAATCTCCTTTTCAGCTGTTTCTATCTTCTTCTCCGCCGTCTTCAACCCTTTCTCCACTGTAAAGATCCCTCTCTCCGCCGTCTCCAGCCCTTTCTCCGCCGTCTCCAATCCCTCTTTCACGATCTCCACCGCTTCTTCCTCCGCGCTCTTCAACTTCTTTCTAAAACCGAACAACGGAATATCCTCCGCATTCGATTCCCGCTCTCTAACTGTCAGTGCCGTCGTTGTAGTCAGAAAGAACAGAAGCTGCCTCCGGTTCGAGAGAGAAACTACCGGCGCAGGTTTACTAACATGCACCTTGACAGATCGTCCACGGTGGGAAGTGTGCACACAGTGGACTGAGAGAGCATGGAACATAGGTGGCGAAATTGTGGAAGCCATTTTTGCTATCCTTTGGAAATCAAAATGTGTGACACCCAATAAATTTAAAAGATTTTATTGTTTCTCTAAAATACGGAAATACCCTCCATCGCTTTCTTTTATGAAACGTCGCCGTTTATGTTCGGTCTTTCGTCTTACAATCCCTAATTTATGTAATTTTCCGCTAGAAATGTTTTTTCGAAGAAATCTTAATAGGGAAACGCTAAAACTTCTTTTCTATCTCCCTTTATTTTAAATTTTCTCTAAATTACTGAAGCAAAGAAGTGATGGCTGAAGAAGTTACTGCGGAGGCGGTAGCATCAGAAGCGTCGGTGACAATGACGGAGCAAACTCCAGGCCCGAGAATGGAGGAAACCCTAGAAAGACAAGGTTCAGTCGAAGCCACTATTGAGTGTGCGGTTCAAGGAGGCAGCGAGTCGACGTGCAACAATAACAGTAAATCTGAAAGCTGTGTAGTTGCTCCGTATGTTGATCGAGAGAAGACGCTGGAGTTTGCCGATGAGTTGACAGAGAGAGGATCCCAGGCTTTCAAAGAAGATGATTTTGCCGAAGCCGCTGATTGCTTTAGTCGCGCCCTTGAAATCAGGTTAAACTTTCGCTTCTGTTCTTTTCATCTCTTTTTGTTTTCATAAATTTTTCCCAGTAAATTTAGATTGAGAAACTTAAACCTATAACCGTGAGGTGCAGAGCAAAACCGTGAGACCCTCGGGTGAAAACAGATAATACCTTGCAAGGAGGGACTATGCCTTGAATTTAGAGATAGGGCTGGATTTTACATTCTTTTTTTTCTTTGAAACTTTTTTAAGCTTTAGATATTTAACTTTTTTCATGGACGTGTACTGTTATATTTTAAGATGTGAGGTAATTATGTTTGATTAACATCTTTTGATGAAGTAAAATGCAATTGGAAAATGCAACAACCTAAGGGAGGTTTATAGAATTTCAATTAGTGGCTCAATTTACATTTTATGTTTCAAGATTTTTTCTTTCAAAATTATGTTTATTTTGCTCTAGGGTTGCGCATCATGGTGAACTTGCAACTGAATGTATCAAGGCTTACTACCTCTATGGGCGTGCACTGCTGTACAAGGCTCAAGAGGAGGCTGATCCTTTGGGTTCTGTACCAAAGGAGGATGAGGCTCAGCAAGATGCGAAGAAAGAAGGGTTGTTTAAAAGTGCTTTAACTCGTGAAACTTCAGTTGCTTCTGTATCAAGCACTTCTGAACAAGATGGCAGTATGCATTCCAAAAAGGATATTTGTATTCTAGTTGAATTGAGCATGGATACTTGAGTGTAGCTGAATATTTGCCAATGTCTTGATATTTTTGCTATTGCTGACATAAAAGCATCAGTTTATCTGTCAACATTTCATTCAAGAGTGTTGTCAATTGTAGATCGTAGCTGCTTTATGATCAATATTTGTTGCAAATGTTGCCCATAAGCTGATATGTCAACTGTTTTTTATTTCGTTGTGTTTCAGGTGGAAAAGGTGGGGAGGAAGAAGATGATGATAGCGACAATGATGATGCGGCTGAAGCTGAGGACGCAGATGAGTCTGACTTGGATTTGGCATGGAAAATGCTAGATGTTGCCCGGGCAATTGCTGAAAAACAACAGTTGGGCGATACCATGGAGATAGTGGATATTTTATCTGCTTTGGCTGAAGTTGCCTTGGAAAGAGGTCAGTACTTAAATGTCTCATTACTGTTAGTTGTGTATGCTTGTTGGGGATAGGTGGGGGGAGGAACCCTCTACCAATTTGATAATAGCTTTTTCTTTAAGCATTTTATTTCATCTAAAACATCGGTTTTTGTTTCTGATATGCTTCTTTAGAGGACATTGAATCTTCACTTGGTGACTACCAGAAAGCTCTATCCATTTTGCTACGGCTGGTTGAACCAGATCACCGTCAAATAGCTGAACTGTATCCTTGATAGGGTTGAAATATCTATATTATTGGGATTATTACTCTTTATGTAGCACTCGATACTAGGTTGCAATAAATAGTGTGGTATCTTGGTTAATGAATGCATACTGGTTAAAAAATAAACGTGGATCCTCCTAATTCCACCCTTCAATTTCGTTCAGATTCTATATATGCTACTTAACCCTTTAATTTAGAAATTTTCGAATATGTATGTGTTTGGAAATTGGCTCAAAGCCCCAAGAAGCAGTTCCATACTGTCAGAAAGCCATCTCAGTTTGCAAGTCTCGGCTGGAGAGGCTCAGAAATGAAGTAAACAATTCTTTAGAATCAGCATCATCTGTAGCTGCTTCTGAATTGGATGATGGTGTACAACAGTCCTCAAACGGCTATCAGACTGTTTCATCTGTCAAAGATAAAGAAGCAGAAATCAACACACTTGCTGGTCTTGCTGAAGACCTGGAAAAGAAGGCAAGTGCAATTTTGATCACTTCTATGAATTAAAACCTTAGCGTATAACTTTAAGATTCCTTCTATTTCTGTGTTTGCAGCTTGAAGATCTACAACAGCTGGTCTCCAATCCAAAGTCAATTGTTGCAGAGATCCTGGGAATGGCATCTGCCAGGGCAAGGGGTGGTGAGAAGAGTGCATCACCTTCTGTGCTTAGCTCTTCACGGATGGCTACTGCTAACAGTGATGGTCATTTTGATTCTCCAGCTGTTTCAACTGCTAATACAAGTGGGGTTCCGGCGGTCACACATCTCGGCATTGTAGGAAGAGGAGTAAAGCGCGTTTTGACAAGTACAGCAATGGTAGAATCAAACCCAATAAAGAAACCTGCAATTGAACCTTCATCTGACAAAGGAGATAGCAGCAGTGCGTCTTGATGTTTCGGATCTTAGATTCCAGGAATTGGTAGTCACCGGAGTATGCTATTGAATCATAGCTCGCTAATGCTTGATGTTAACAGATTCTTCCGTAGCCGCTAAACTTATGCTTATTATAACTGCTATCTGTATTCTTAATTGACATGCATCTGAAGAGCAAACTCTATCTCTAAGAGCATTTGGCTTGACATTTTGCCTCCTCTTGGCAAATTCATTATCTACTAATGTATCCAATATGTAATCACAGTATCAATAGTAGATCTTGTGAAAATTATTGATACAATTGCGATGAACCAAATTCCATATAAATCGTTTGGCTGTGAATTTAAAATTGTAAAATTTATAGTGATTATTTAATCTTTCGAGGTGTTGTAGAATAATAATTGAGAGAAGAGACACCAGATAGAGAAGAACAAAATGTTGAGTGCAGAAAAATAATACAAGCATGCAGGAAGCAGAAAACTGCAGCAAGCAGCGAAATAATTGAAGCATGCAGAGTCTTGAAATGCGGGTAAATAATCGAGGCAGGTAAGTATGGGCATATTATTATTTCTGAATAATAGTTTTAAATGTTATGCGATTTTAGTCCTTTAAATTTTGTGTATATAAATGCAAACCTACTGTTCTCTCTTTTTTTTTTCCCGAACATATTTTTCTTCTCTCACTTTCTTCTCAAGTACAACATATTTGTAACATAATTTCTACAAATCCATCCCTAACTTTCAACATATTCAAGTAAGTTAATTTTTTTTAATTCTTTTTAGTTGTAAAATGTGAAATTTAGAGGTTAATTGAATGTTTATTGTTATATTTGATATTTTTGTTATTTTAGATGTTAGTATTTGTTATATTTTAGTATATTGTTTGTTTAAAGATTAATAATTATCATTGTTAAATTTGTTTAAAATTTAGGTTTACTATTTGGGATAATATTGGTATATTGATATATTATAGTTTATTATTAGTTAATAGTATATTTTTTTATTGAAAGTTAATATATTTTTGTAGAATATTTGGTTTTTTTTTTTTTTTTTGTTTAAATGTTAAGATATTTCTATATTTTGTATTTTTTTAATGTTTTTAATGGTTTTTATCAGGAAAGATAGAGAGATTTTTAAAGTGAGAAAATTTTATTTAAATGTTTGTTATTATTTTAAGATTATTGTTAGTTTGAATATTAGTTTATTGATATATTGATATATATATTATTAAATGTTTGAAAAATATATAATTTATTACTAATTGTTTAAATATTATTATATTTTTATTTTTTTGTATTCTTTTCTTTGTTTTAAGTTTATAGTAAGGTTTATTTTATTAAGTATTTGAAAATTATTTGTATTTTAATTACAAATTTGGTTATAGAATCATAGATTAATTTATATTTTTATATATTATTTTTTTAATATAAAGCTTAAAATTACCCATAATTCCTAAAATATATAGTTTATTGTCAGCTAAATGTTAGTATATTTAGATATTATTTAGATATTATTATATTTTAATTTATTGTCAGTTTAAATGTTAATTTCTAATCGGAGATAAATTATAGATATTGTGACAATGGTTGGAAGTTAGTTGAGATTTGATGGTAGACATATTGATAAATTGGTAAAAATCTTGTGATTAAAAATTTCTTAGTATGCTAAAAATTGATTTTTTTTAAAAATTTTATACCAAGAAGTTTTCTTTATTACATTCAAATAATCGGAAACGGTAATTAATATATCTATTTTATTATAGTCACTGTTAGAGATAAATGTACAAAGGCGTAACATTTGACATCAAAATTTGGTTATCGAAAACCTGCATGCAGCCATTGAATCATATTTTATTGATGTTGGGTTTTACAATGCGATTCACGTGCGGCATTGAAAAATAAATTATTACATTGGTTACAATGTTGATTGAACACTTGAGATGTAAAATGCATACATTTCACTTTTTGTATAAAAAATACATGATAACGTTAGAGGATGTAACGCTACAACTTGGCCTCCCGATTGACAGTCAGCTTATGATTGGAAACTATGTTGTCGAGCACAACATTTATTAGATTAGCCTAATGTTTTTGGGCATGGTTCTAGAGAGCAAATACACAAAAGGTCTCCATTTGAAGCTGACATAGCTGGAACAAAATTTTACAGTAAGCGACAATTCGGGTTCAATCGAAATAATACTAACTGGAAGAGCATATGTTTTGCACTTGATAGGAGGAATGTTGATGTTAGATCAATTCAATAATTTAGTTCACGTGGCATATCTCCTATTGATAATTGAGCTGGACAAGTGTTGCATTCTTATATCGAGAGATGTGTCGAAGCGCCTTAAATGGGTAGATGAGATGGGTTGTATGACAATGTTGTAGTCTTAAGCTTGGAATAGATTACCATTTCGTACCATTTTTTTTACTATTTAATTGCATAAACCATTGTAGTTATTAGATGGAGGCATGAGATACATGAGATCGAAATTTGATGTTCAAGCAACATCGTAAACAATGTAGGAATCCATTTCCTATATTGCGTGCGAGTCACATTGTAAAACCTGACATCAATAAAATATGGCTAGATGCAGGTCCTCAATACCCAAATTCCGATGCTGAATGTTGCGCCTTTGTGCATTTGCCTCTAATATAAATATATTAGCTATTTCCGATTATTTGAATATAATAAAAAAATCCTTAATATAAATTTAAAAAAAATCAACTTTTGGCATGCAATTACAGAATTTTACCGATTCATCAATGTGTAATGAAATATCTCTACCATCAAATCTAAACCCTCATTTTGCACCATACTCCCAGCTGTTAAATTATGTCCATCAATTCTCTATTCTTTGTCGTCATCCCCATCAATTCTTGATCTTCAAGTTCACAACGCGAAGATTGAAGAGTGAAGACTGGCCCGCATATTGGCTTGCCAATGTTCAACAAATTTCCAATCAACAAACGCCACGTGCAAGCTCGTCCCTCATATCCAACATAGTCAAAGACTCGAATCCGAGAATACAGTTATGGATCCGAAACCTCGGATACTCTTTCACCTCTCTCTTTAACACTTGAGATTAATCTGAAACGTAAAAAAATTGCATTCCTTTTTAAGCAACCAGATTCAGATAATATTGAGCAAAGCAATTAATAAACATAAGCAAACAGTCTGTCTCCTATTCTTTTCTGTCCCTTATTATTACAATATCTTGAAATAGATCATATCCTTTTCTTCTTCTTTTATTTTCCCATTCTTTTCCAATAACTGTCATTTGTTTAGGTTAGATCTGCGAGAGAAAAAAAGAGAGCGAGAAATGGGGAGAATGCGACAGTATTTGGCAATGAAAACGGATCCTGTTGCTCAAGAATTGATCAGTTCCGATATCAAAGAACTCAAGCTGGCTGCGATTAAATTGATGGATGATGCAACTAAACTTGGAGGTCTTGGTTTTGGAACTTCTTTTCTTAAATGGGTCGCCTCATTTTCTGCTATGTAAGTTCTCTTCTTTCACCTTTATATAACACTGCGTTTTGTTTTTTCTTTGTTGGGTTGTTAAATTTCCCTAGATTTTATGATGGTTTGGATTAGTTGGGTTTGTATGTATGTGTTTATTTGTCTGTATATCTGGTTCTCCACCACGGGTGGAAATGGAGTCCTATGTGGAAAGCCCTATGTTCGATTTTCGTGCTTTTTTTCTCATTTTCTAAAGAGAATTAGTCAAACAAGAAAGTGTCCCCCTGAATATGTTTGGAGGAAAACATAGGGAACTTAATCGGCAATTTCCTTCATACTATGTATCAGTTTGAGTGAACAAGCACCAAGGGCTACTGGCTTCTGCCTATGCTAGCAACCAGAAAAGCTTTTAAATGCTAGTATGAAGATTCAATCAGCAGATGCATTGTGGGAATGCCAAAATGTTTACAGATGATTTGACAACTTTGTTTTCAATGCAGAAAGTGGGAATTGTAGTTCAGATTGGCTATTTTTCCGAGCCATTAGCCCTATGCATTGCTCAAATTCACACAATTGTGACTATCCTAGTCTTCTCCTATGAGTTCCATAAATGACTCAGATTCATTTTAGCTTTTTTGTCCTTTTTTTCCATGGGAATTGAACTTCATGAGCTTCCTTAAAGTAGCCTATATCCAGTACTAGGGCTAGCTGCCCTTAAGTAGAAAGACCTGGCCTACAGATTCAATGGTGAATTGTATATGATTTAATAAGTACTTGTTAAGCAAAAAAAAAAAATCATAATTGACATTGTTTAATTGGTGGCAATCACGCATGAGGCCATGGACATAAAGAATCTTCTCTTCTTAATTTGATAGTAATCTGATAATTACTTGTTCAAAATGATTACATACATATGCATGCAGTGCAGTATCAGACATCAAGGATGGTAAATTCACAATAAATACTTAATCTACATGGTCTCTGCAGTTATTTGTTAATCCTGGACCGAACAAACTGGAGAACAAACATGTTGACCTCACTTTTGGTACCTTACATCTTCTTTAGTCTTCCTTCAGGATTGTTCAGCTTTCTAAGGTAACAATCTTTACCATTTCTTTCTTCAACTTTTGTTTTGCTTTAGTATTATTTCCTGAAATATCTTTTGAAATACATTCAGGGGGGATGTTGGAAAATGGATTGCCTTCATTGCTGTCGTTCTAAGACTGTTCTTCCCCAGACACTTTCCAGGTATAATCGTAACTGCAGTTCTGGTATATGTAGGCTAAATGTTTCCAAATTCGAACTCGAACGCTTGCCTGTGTTACTTAGTTCCCTTTTCTGATACTGTAAAAATTGGGTGAGTTGCAGACTGGCTGGAGATGCCAGGATCTTTGATTCTTTTACTGGTGGTGGCTCCAAATTTCTTTGCAGTCACCTTGAAGGACAGCTTGGTTGGTGTTTTCATATGCCTCCTCATTGGATGTTACCTATTACAGGAGCACATCCGAGCATCGGGCGGATTCCGGAATTCCTTCACTCAGAGTAATGGAATATCAAACACCATCGGCATTATCCTTCTGTTAGTCTACCCCGTCTGGGCACTTGTGCTCCACTTCGTCTAGTTGGTGCACAAACGCACTCAATGCAGTGTGGTGCTGAATTGTTGCAGGCAAAAACTTAAATAAAAAACTTTTGGTGTTTTTATTGTATTTCATATGTTGAAGCCTTCACCAAGAGCCTGAATTGCGATTCATAGTTAGTGTCTAGTGAGCCAGTGAATGTATGAACGAATAAAATGCCCAAAAATTTATTTGTTTAGTATATTTTCCAAATGGCAGAGAAGTTCAATGTTTAGGGTGGCATCCGAATTCGAAATCGTTGTTTGTTAATATATATGTATTTCATAACTCTCAATGTTATGATGTTATGCTGTAATCCAATGTGAATCACCCAGATTATTTATCTTTCTGGTGTATATATATTGGTTTCTTAGAACATTGTTCAAAGCTTCCTACAATCTTGAGTTGAATGCTTGTAATCTAAGATACGAAGTCAAAGGATATAGAGATTAATTAAAAACCAGCAAATGATGTCTCTAGAGAAATATATTTTGACAAAAACCAACGAGATATTCAATGTCCGGCGATGATATGATTATTTTAGCATAATATTTGCCCAAATTAAACCTATAGCGTAAGTGAATGCTGATGTATGAGTTTAGATTTTATACGAGACTACAACTGCGTGCCGTCCCGGTTTGGGTTGTTGCATTAAACTAATCCGATGCTAATCAAAGATTCCTAATAGAAATTGAAGTATAATCCAGAAACTGGTCAGGTTAATAGAAGTTTTGTCATCTTTTCAATTTTCTCCTGTGTTGGGGACAGGAGATGAAAACGAAGTAATCATTTAAGTTCAAAGCTAAAGACAATGCCCGCTTAGATTTTTATTCCCAAATAAACTTACATATTCACTACTAGCAACGATTTTTAGCTTTTCCATTAACTTTTAAGTGACACGTCTAAATTTATTGCATATCCAGACAAGGATATAGGGAGCATTATAGCATCTTAAGGCTCTTTTTCATCTTTCGAAACGTAAAAGCTATGGCAATTTCGTTCCTTTCTCATCAATGGCAATCCTTACAAGTTGTGTTTTTCGTACTTAACTATGTTTTTGCTTCCTATATCAGAGCTCAACCATCATCCAGCAATGGTGCTGACTTTTGGTGCTCGAGATCATCAGGCCCATGCCCGACATACACAGCATATTTTGCTCAAGAACCGGACTATTTGGACCTGCAAAACATCGCCAAACTGTTCGGAACTAGCCCTCAAGAGATTGCAAGAGCTAGCAACTTGTTTTCTGAAGATGCTCGGTTATTCCCAGGCCAACTGTTGCTGGTCCCTATAGTTTGTGGCTGCACCAGGAACCATTATTTTGCTAATATTACGTATGATATCAAGTTTGGTGACACTTATTACATAGTTTCAACCACTGTTTTTGAGCATCTCACCAATTTTACTGCAGTGGGAGACATGAATCCTTCTCTAGATCCAAAAAGTTTGCAGGTTGGTGACAAAGTTGTGTTTCCTTTGTTCTGCAAGTGCCCTTCAAAAGCTGAATTGAAGAATGGAACTGAATATTTCATTAGCTATGTCTGGCAACCAAATGACGATATTGGGAGTGTAAGTGCCAAGTTCAATGCATCAGCACCAGCTATCATTGATGAAAATAAGTTAAATGATTACCAGGATATTAGCTTGGCTGTGATTCCCCCATTGATGATCCCTGTGTCGGACTTGCCAGTGCTTTGGCAAACTCAGTTCTCTGGAGGAAGCAAATCTAAGCACCGGGGGGTCCTCATAGTTGTTTTAAGCATAGTAGGCTGTTTGCTTATTTTAGCAGGTGTGGTAATACATGAGAGAAAGAAGGTCTTTAGGCGCAATGGTTGGTCTCCAGAGACTGTCGGTTTGATTCCGGTGAAGGATCTTACTAAAAGCGAAAGTTTCCAGCCAAAGATTATACAAGATAAGCTGCTTCCTGGAGTTTCAGGCTACTTAGGCAAGCCAATCATGTATGAGGCTCATGTAATTTTGGGGGCAACCATGAACCTCAATGAACATTGCAGAATTGGAGGAACAGTCTATAGGGCCACCATTGATGGGAAGCTGTTAGCCATAAAGAAAACAAAGGATGATATTACAAAGGAATTGAAGATTTTGCAGAAAGTGAATCACGCAAATCTGGTGAAGTTAATGGGTGTCTCAGCTGATTCAGATGGAAATTGCTACTTGGTTTATGAATATGCTGAAAATGGATCCCTCGATAAGTGGTTGCATCCGAAAAGTTCGTGTTCTTCAAACCGTGCTGCAGTTCTCACCTGGAGCCAGAGGTTACAAGTAGCACTGGATGTTGCCAATGGCCTGCAATACATGCATGAGCACACTCAACCGAACATCGTCCACCGAGATATCAGGACAAGTAATATACTTCTTGATTCCATGTTTAAGGCCAAGATTTCTAATTTCTGTGTGACTGAAACAATTGCAAATGCTATAATGCCAAAAGTGGATGTTTTTGCCTTTGGGGTTGTGCTTTTAGAGCTGCTTTCGGGAAAGAAAGCAATGACAACAAAAGAAAATGGTGAGATTTTCATGTTGTGGAAGCAGATAAGGCAAGTTTTGGAAATCGAAGAGAAAAGGGAAAAAAGGCTGAGAAAATGGATGGACCCGAATTTGGAGAGCTTTTATCCCCCTGATAGTGCTCTAAGCTTAGCAGTACTTGCAATGGCCTGCACTCAAGAGAATCCTCTGGCTAGGCCAAGCATGGCTGAAATCGTCTTTAGCCTTTCAGTTCTTATTCAGTCATCTTCCGAGATATCGGAAGGCTCTTGGGGTTCGGGGATAGAAACAGAACTCGACCAGATGATTGTTCCAGTCGTTGCTCGTTAGGTGTTGCAGAAAATCTGTAGGTTCCCGTTTATGTAGTAACCGATGTATAGTTCTACTTTGTAATATATAGTTTGAGCTTGGTCTTCAGTTTTGAAGATGTTTTGGACTTAGTTTTATTAATGTGACTATGAATCCTGCAATTAGACCAAGACTTGACAAGCCGTATATTTATGTCGCATTTGTATTATTTTTCATATCATTTTGTGTTTTAGTTATCCACGGTTCATATCAGTATCATTTTCACATGTGTCTTTTGCACTTCCGATTGTTTAAGACCTTCATTCTAGCATAACTGCTTAAACTTGAAAACACTAAGCAGTTACATATGGAAAAACACAAAATATTCAATTATGGAAAGTGGGAAAACAAAGAACTGCAACTGCAGCCATTGAAGATATGGATTAACTCAAGAGGAGCCTATGGAAACATGCAAACATTTGATGAATAAATAAAAGCTAAAAAGCTCAGTAAACCAACTCGATGTTCACTTTCAGTCACAGTGTCATCAATAGCTCCCAGTAGATGCTTGAGACCATGACATGTTGCTTCACGAATCCAACGCCGATGAAGCAGTCTGAATTCTGGACAACGACTTCACGATCTCATCCATAGCAGGTCGAGCTGTTGGATTCTGCTTCAAGCAACTATTTATCAGTTGGACAACAACTAGAACAAGTTCTGAAGGATAATTCTCTAGCATAGAGGGCTCAATCAAGTCCTTCAAACCCTCCCTTCCATTGTCAACCACATTGCTTAATATGTCTGATAAGTTCATATGTTCATCGCTATAGAATGCGGTCGCCTCTTTTCCCGTTATTACTTCGAGCAAGAGAACCCCGAATGCATAAACATCAAGCTTTGTGGAGACCAGACCATTTTCCAAATACTCAGGAGCCATATAGCCTTTTGTTCCAACAATGTGCTTTGTCAATGCAAATTCTCCCTCTCCTCCTCCGGTCGACCTCGCCAGAGCAAGGTTGGTAATCTTAGCCCTGAAATCACCATCAAGAAGAACATTACTGGTTTTTAAGTCCTTGTGGACATGAGGAGGATTGGTGAAGCTATGCAGGTAGTTAAGTCCTGTTGCTACATCTAATGCAATCTGAATTTGGTCTTTCCAGCTAAAGTATTTCCCATTGTCGTCTCTGTTAAAGATCCAGTCGCTCAATGCACCGTTGGCAGCGTACTCGTAAACCAGGTACCAGTTCCCCTGGTTGATACAAACTCCGGAAAGGCGAATAAGATTCGAATGGTAGACCTTGTTTAACAGTTGTATCTCCTTCGAGACATCTCCATGAACTTTCTTGATGGCTGCAAAATCACCATTGATCACACCACGGTAAACCGACCCTTTAATATGATTGCTGGTGCTGAAGTCATCTGTTGCAACCTGTAATTCTTCGAATTTGTAGATTTTGAGATTGATCGATTGAGCTATACCTGACATGCTATCAATGAAGTCCTGAGATCCATCCTCCAAGCTTTTCTCCAATGGTTTTTCATAAGCCTCGAAGCTTTCCGAGCTAATGATCGGATCTGTTTTCTTCTTTGTTTTACGGAAGAACATACAGAAAATCACCATGCAAACAACCGATATGAGACCAACTCCCCCAAGAACACCAACGAGTATATAAATCCATGTTCTGTTTGAGCTTCCACCCAGGGGAGAATTTGGTGGTGGTGGTGAAGCCCGCGGCGGAGGCGGAGAAGGTGCTGTGACTCTAGACGGTGGATCCCGGAGGGGAACCAAAAGTGAAGTGAAGAAAAAAATGGTGGAACGGAGATCAGGAAGCTGATTAGCTTCAAGGGTCCTCTCAGGATCCGCCCCAAACAATTCACTAATACCTTGAATACTATCACCTTCAGCAATCGGATAACTCAACAAATAGTTAATTCCAACATCTGTTTGATTCTTTGTAGGACAAGCACATCTAAGAGGAACTGTAATCCTCATTCCAGGGGTCAAATTTCGAGTTGAAATCCCAGGCTGCTGATTTTGTATAGCTTGACAAGTTGAAAGCGCTTGAAAAGTGTTATTTGCAATCAAAAAATACCCTTCTCCACCCACAACCGTGTAGCTTGTGTTCTTCTGATAATGGTCACCAGAACATGAACAGTTGACTGGAACTATAACCATCTGGTTTGTTCGGAATGTTGCTGTCTCAGAAACTTCATTTATGGCGGCGACTTGAGATGGATCAGAAGACAAGAGATTGGAGATTGATGTAACGTTGTTAAACAAGGGTTGGGATCTGAAAACCAGGTAACTTTGGCAACTCCTGTTTACTCCATTACAGGTGTATCCAAGAACAGAATCCGAAGTGTCTGGATTTTCACAATCTGTTGTCTTTCGTCCGACATAAGGCTGCTGAGCTTGAATCAAGAAACTACAGCAAAATAAACAGAGGGTTAAAAGAGAAATAAGAGACAAAGGATCCATGACCGAATATTAGATTACAGAGAATGTGTTTTCTCGATGGGTGAATATATAATATGTTGGTTTTTGGTAAACCATGTGGAACTGGAGAATAGTCTAACAAGCCTGCATCATGTTGAATTTGTAATGGAGAATTACACAGGGAGATTGGTGGGCGACTGAAACATTAATCAATGCTAAACTTTTTTACTTTTTGATAATAATCAATCAATCAATGCTAAACGATTACAGAATAGGAAAAATAATTATAATATGTGATAGAGAAAGGAAATATAAAGTACGCGTACTGACAGGTGTTTTGTGTAGGTTGGCTTACCATTTCCAAGCTTGAAACTTGAAAGAAGTCTTCAGATACGTAACATCGAAGTGAAAATTATAATATTGAATTACAAAGTTGACTTTGGGTTTGATTGGTTTTATGGTTAAAAAATGATTAAATTCATTTCCAAGGGTTGACCGCATCTCTCGGTTTCTTCCCCTTCTGTCGCAATTTGCAGACGATATGAAGATGAAAACATTATTGCTGTGGCTGCTAGCTTGTTGGTCAAATGAGACTGTCAAAGCCGCCAGTAAAGTTAACTTGTCTTTACATGCTATCAGGAATGGAAGAGGCCTTTGCCTCGAAAATTTTTACTATCTTCAAAAATTTTAATCAGAACTTCTAAGTTTTAATTAGTTTAATTTTCTCAAAATTTTTAAAATTTTAATCAGAACTTCTAAGTTTTACTAATAATTGAATTACCTTTTTAGTTTTGTAAAATATGGATATTAAATTATTGCAAATTAAAATAAAATAAAAAACTAAAATCTCTATTTTTTAAATTCATAATTACTAGTTCAAATTAGATATTACAAAAATGTAATTATTCAACTGTCATTGTCGGGGACCTTTGACTCAGCCAATGAGCCAAGTTTCTCCGAGCTCTATCATGTTAAAGGAAGAAAACAAATTGTTTAGCCAATTGAGATTTGAGTTTTAGTTCAATTAATATTATCATTATTATCAATGTAGGAGAATATGAGTTCGAGAACGCTAAAGTGTATTATCCTTCTATTTATGGGTTAGGAGGGACTATGAATAAGTTTAGACATTATATAAAAGAGAACTGATAAAAAAAAATTATTTAGGAACAAATACAAAAAGCGGAAACTAACGGTTAACATGGAGATTGAGTGTACGAGGATATAGAAAGTCGTATGATTAAGAGGTCCAACAGAGTTTTGGTAATATGCATGAAAAAACTTGCAAACATTTGATGAATAAATAAAAGCTAAAAAATTCACTAAAACTAACATGATGTTCCATTTCAGTCACAGTGTCATCAAGAGCTCCCAGTAGATGTTTGAGACCATGACATGTTGCTTGACAAATCCCATGTCGATGAACTAGTCAGAATTCTGGACAACGACTGCACGATTTCATCCATAGCAGGCCTAGCTGTTGGATTCTGCTTCAAGCAACTATTTATCAATTGGACAACAACCACGGCAAGTTCTGCAGGATAGTTCTCTAGCATAGAGGGTTCAATCAAGTGCTTCAAACCCTCCTTTCCATTCTCAACCACATTGCTCAATCTGTCTGATAAGTTCTTATGTTCATCGCTATAAAATGCGGTCGCCTCTTTTCCAGTTATTACTTCGAGCAAGAGAACCCCAAATGCATAAACATCAAGCTTTGTGGAGACTAAACCATTTTCCAAATACTCGGGAGCCATATAACCCTTTGTTCCAACAATGTGCCTTGTCAATGCAAATTCGCCTTCTCGCCCTTCGGTTGACCTCGCCATAGCAAAGTTGGTAATCTTAGCCCTGAAATCACCATCAAGAAGAACATTGCTGGTTTTTAGGTCCTTGTGGACATGAGGAGGATTGGTGAAGCTATGCAGGTAGTTAAGTCCTGTTGCTACATCTAATGCAATCCGAATTCGGTCTTTCCAGCTTAAGTATTTCCCACTGTCGTCTCTGTTAAAGATCCAGTCGCTCAATGTGCCGTTGGCAGCATACTCATAAACCAGGTACCAGTTCCCGTCATTGATACAAACTCCGGAAAGGCGAATGAGATTCGAATGGTAGACCTTGTTTAACAGTTGTATCTCCTTTGAGACATCTCCATGAACTTTCTTGATGGCTGCAAAATCACCATTGATTACACCGCGGTAAACCGATCCTTTGATATGATTGCTGGTGCTGAAGTTCTCTGTCGCAACCTGCAATTCTTTGAATTTGTATACTTTGAGATTGATTGATTGAGCTATACTTGACATACTATCCAAGAAGGCCTGAGATCCATCCTCCAAGCTTTTCTCCAATGGTTTTTCACAAGCCTCGAAGCTTTCCGAGCTAATGATCGGATCGGTTTTCTTCTTTGTTTTGCGGAAGAACATACAGAAAATCACCATGCAAACAACCAATATGAGACCTACTCCCCCAAGAACACCAGCGAGTATATAAATCCATGTTCTGTCTGAGCTTCCACTCTGGAGGGAATTTGGTGGTGATGGTGGCGGTGGTGGCGGTGGAGGTGGAGAAGGCACTGTGATTCTAGACGGAGGATCCCGTAGAGGAACCAAAAGTGAAGTCTCGAAAAAAACGGTGGAACTGGGATCAGGAAGCTGATTAGCTTCACGAGTCATCTCAGGATCCGCCCCAAACAATGCACTAATACTTGAAACAGTCTCACCTTCAGCAACTGGATAACTCAACAAATAGTTAATTCCAACATCTGTTTGATTCCTTGTGGGACAAGCACATCTAACAGGAACTGTAATTCTCATTCCAGGGGTCAAACTTTCAGATGGAATCACAGGCTGTTGGTTTTGTATAGCTTGACAAGTTGAAAGAGCTTGGAAAGTGCTATTTGCAATTAAAAAATACCCATCTCCGCTCTGAATTATGTAACTTGTGTTCCTCTGATAATGGTCACCAGAACATGAACAGTTGACTGGAACTATAACCATCTGGTTTGTTTGGAATGTTGCTGTCTCAGAAACTTCATTTATGGCGGCGATTTGAGATGGTTCAGAAGATAAGAGATTGGAGATTGATGTAACGTTATTAAACAAGGGTTGGGATCTGAAAACAAGGTAACTTTGGCAACTCCTGTTTACGCCATTACAGGTGTACCCAAGAACAGAATCTGAAGTGTCTGGATTTCGACAATCTGTTGTCTTTTTTCCGACATAAGGCTGCTGAGCTTGAATCAAGGAACAGCAGCAAAATAAGCAGAGGGTTAAAAGAGAGACGAGAGACAAAGAATCCATGGCCGAACATTAGATTGTGGAGAATTGTTCGGAGATGTGGGAATATATTGGTTTTTTGGAAAACTACGTGATACTGAAGAATAGTCAACATATTGGATTTTGTAATAACGCAGTTTGGTGGTAAAAGAAAAACACGATATACGCGTAATAATAAGTATTCTCTTTATGTGGTTTACCACTTCCGAATCTCTCTCTTTCTTCCCCTTCTGTTGCAACTTGCAGACAAGCCAAAGTTGAAAACTTTATTGCTATGGATGCTAGTTGGTTGCCTGGTTGGTCAAATCCGACTGTCGGAACCGTCAGAAAAGTTCAAGTTTTCAAGTGCGTTCAATAATTTTTATACCTATATCAAGGGCAAATGAAGCAGAGAGGTTTCGGGATGAAAAATAGATTCAAATATCTACAAGTTTTTAATTAATTTTATGGATATGGATGTTCCGAAAATATATGAAGTGAAGAAAAATTCAAGCAAGAAGACATTCTAATTTGTTGAAAAAGTTCATTCACATTGAGAAGCTATAAGAAAAGCCCGAGCAAAAGTAAAAATGAAAACAATGTTCTCCCACTGAACTTCTCAATACTTTTAAGTGGCAAGATACAATATCGTAATGCATACTAAGCAAGCTATACCGAACCAATAACTAAAACAATAACAACTACATTCACAATTCTGTAATCCTCCGACTCCGCGGATTTCAAGTAGGGTAACTAAAATCGTGATTACAAGACACAGGATGCCAGGTACAATGTCATCTCGAAATCTATCGGCCAACCAATCTGGCGTAATGACAAACAGGATGAAACGCGAAACTGTTACATTCAACAAACAGAATATCATTATCCGAAGTGAGATGTAAAACAGTTGTGTGCATACGTTTAAAATCTTGTTTCGAACCTGGAAAGGTATCTGGAAAAAACAGGTGCAAAGCAACAGCAAGAAATGCAACCCAGCAACCAAATTGTCCTCTGCATCATTTTAGTAAATATAACACTATAAAACACTGAAACCGATACTAATCAACTGAGACCGATATTGTATATCGACAAGCACCTTACGATTTTGAAGAGTACAGTTGGGAAACTGGCGAAGAGATATAATACTAGGAGGTTAGTCAGCATGTGCGATCTCTGTCCTATTCGGTTCATGAGTAATAAAAATCTGTAAAGAAAGCAAATAATATACAAAAATAATCTGTTCATATATCACATACTACTACTTGCTTATCCAAGCATGTTCAAGGCATGAATGACAATAATTAAATAATGAAGTCAAGAGATTAAACAAACTCTTCTCTATTTTTTTAGTATTGTGTAGTTTGGTCAATCTATTTTTGATGAATTGTGTCTCTTGTATCTCTTTACTCTTTCTTTTCCAGCAGATCTGGTTCTGATCCTAAACCATTTATATCGATGCATATGAGGAACCACCATTTCTATCTTCGGACGAGTATGACGATATGACAATCCTTGTTAGAATTTCAGCATCCCAAAAGCCTTCAAAACATAATCCTTTATCTTATCCTTCTAAGAATTTTAAACCCCAAAGCATCCTCAAACTTTAATCCTAGAATACAGCAAAAGTAGCTGAATTATTGAAATCCTATGCAAGAAGAGTACCCCAGTTGACATCAACAGATTGCCAGCATTTCTGGTTAAGGAGAATATCACTAGTTTTCATCTAAAATTAAAGGAAAAGAAACTAATATTTTACTTGATCATACAACCAAATCAACATCTTTGAACCATTGTAGAAACCCCACCCCACCCCAAAAAAAAAAAAAAAAAAAAAGAACCCTAACTTTGCCAACCCCAAATTGACCAAAAAGGAAAGAGAAGATAATCAATGCAACAATATGGAGAAGAAAGTTAAATAAAGCAAGCAAGAAGTGCGTTAACTCACAAAGCAAAAATGGTGCCACCCCATTGAAAAGCGGATCGAGCCCCAGTAGATCCAAAATTCAAATCAGAAAAACTGTTCACCTTCATCTCCATATTCCTCTTTTTTTTTTTCAAAAGTAATGTTTATCAAAACTTTAAAAGACTCTTCCAGTTAAAAGGTCTAGTCTTGTCATTCAACAGAGCTTTGGAAATACGATGTTGGCTTCTGTCGCCCGATTGGATGGTCGGGATATCCAGAACCCGAAGTGTTTTGTCTACCCACAATATGTGCCACGTGGCAGATATGTAGCCCTTGCATGTTTGAGATCAGGATCTTGATATATGATTATTCCGTGTTCTTCGTAGGAGAAAAACGAAAAAATGGAAATGAAAATTCAGTTAAAAGCTTTGTAGGAGAAGAAGCTGAATCTCTAATCCGAACTCCAAAATTAAGGCCTACGGATAGCCCACAGTATCAAACAAAGGGAAAAGTACAAAGGAAATTAATGATACATTCATAAAACTCTAGCCATTAACATTTCAGTCACTATCTTGCCTATGGTGAGACTATCTGTTAAACATGCAAAAGCAATAGCTTTTTCTGGTTTAATATACTATTTGATGCCTAAGTTTAAATTTAATATTCAATTTGGTTCCTAAGTTTTCTTTTTTAATTTGATACCTAAGTTTGGTTTCAATATTAAATTTGACAGCTAAGTTTTTTTTGTTCCAATTAAGAACCTATATTTTTCTTTACTAGAGCGCATATGAGAAATTTTTATTGGGATGTTGTTTAATTTGAGTACTAAATTAAATATTAAAATTAAACTCAACTATTAAATTGATCAAATAATATATTATTTTTATGTTAAAAGCTATGGAGTTAAAAAAAAATTGAGAATAAAAATCCAGTGGGAAGATTTAGGGTCTACATCTATTAAATTAAAAGTATTATCCGAAGTCCAAAAAAGAAAATGTTATTATTATCCAAGTAAATTTGTAAAACTAATCACTTTTAGGAGCTCGAACTCAATTTTATGATAATTTTTTTATTTATTATATTCATGAAAACCAATGTAATAAATACAACTTGAAACATTTAAGGGTAAAATATCCTTCAAGTTGTTATACTCCTTGTATATTTAAAATTTAGTTCTTTACAATTATTCCAATGAATTTAGTCTTTTTTTTTAGATTTAAAAATATAAGTTCAATTGTTAAAACTATTAAAATTCTTATGTTAAATTCAATTTCATTATAACACAATTATTTTTTTTACATAACTACTAAGTATATTACTTTAATTGCAAAATAACAAAAAAATTTAACGCATTAAAATTGAACTTTAAATTTTGAATTTAAAAAAAAGTATAGATACTAATTTTTAAAATAATAGTAGAAAGATTAAATTATAAATATATATATATATATATATATAAATATGAAAAATATCAATATCCAGTCAAAAAGTAGGGAAATAGATAGAGACCGAAAAAATGAAAAGAAAATTAATTCTTAACATATTTGATAGCAGAGAAAAGTGGGAGAAATACAAAATAAGAAATATAATCATTTTTTATTTATATGAACAAAAATAAATCATTCTAATTTGAAATGATAATAGAAAGAAAATGTTAAAAAATGTAAGTGTACAAAATGATAATTGAAGTTTAACCATGTTTCAGCTATTGCAGTTAAAAAGATTTACAAGAAGATTAGTCAATGTTGTGTGATTCATCAAGAATCACAGACCATAGAAGCCTTTGTAAATTACTGGCACTTGGGATCACATTCAAAATGTAACACACATTTGTTCAACATGTCATCAACAAGTCCCTATCAGAATGATCAACAGCAAATAGATTGAGTCTGTGGACTAATTCAACCACACTTTTTCCCTCTAGATTTTCAGTAATCTTCCATTGGAAACACTTCCATTAAAACGAGTCTGCAAATAAAATCCGGATTTTGAGTTACGAACACCTTAAAATAGTAGTGGTAGCTTCGTCTTATGATTGATATTTTATCTCCGAATAGAATCTGACGAGCATCAAGATACCACATCTCTAGCAAATAGGAGGTCACAGATCTTTTCCTCCATAGGAATGGATTCTCGGAAATAAGCATCCTTCCATAGGCTTTTCTTTTCCTTCCTATACGTTTCTGCATTTGAGACTCTACCGAGTTTCTCAAGACCAGCTACTAGAACACAATATGTGCCTAAAGAAGGATAAATCCCTTTCTTTCGCATTGTTTTGTATATTTTAAGTCCTTTATCAGCGGTGCCAGCAGCAAAGTAGACGCCAACCAAAGCAGTGTAGGTAGCAACACATTTCTGATCATCAGGCAGTGAATCAAAAATCTTTGCGGCACAAATTGGCCTTCTAGCACAACCAAGCCTATAAATTAGTAGTGAAGCTAGATAAACTCCAAGAGAATGTCCGGTGCTAGTCATTTCCACAACTATCTCCACTATATCAGTAAACCTGTTTGATCGTATTAAACAGCCTATCAAAGCAAGATACGCAGTTCTCTCAAGTTTTATACCTGTTTTCACACTGTATTTGAAGGCCAATAAAGCACCACCCACCCTACAGTGACCACAATTTACATGTACGATGGCAGACATCAGCTCAGAGTCCAACTTTATATTCTTATCCATCAATTCAGTAAGTAAACTGTCTACAGCTTGAAGATTTAGCTTTTTCAAAAGAACCCACACTAGTCCTCTGTCTAAACTTGAAGGATCTTCAAAATCATTTCCTTTATACTCAACTACTCTTTCATTGTCAATGCATTCAACAGAGATATGAGGATGAACTTGCCTGAGGAGGGCATCTCTCTCGCCAGCAGCTTTAAAAGTTTCAAGAGCTAATAGAAATATGGGGTACCGAAGGACAAGATGATTTTCTTTCATGTACTGAAGGATTTGGATAATTGGCCATGTCTCCCCTGCTTTGCAACATTTCTCAACCAAAATATTGCATGCAGCTTTGTCAGGCTTAACCCCGGCTTCTTGCATTTTGCTGAAAATCTCAAGGGCTTCTTCGTACTTGCCTGGATCCACCACCAACATCATTCTTGTAAGCATTATACTCCAGCAAAGACAGCTAGATATAGCCAAAGCAAATTCATTCATCTCTTATAATGCCAAACCACAAAAATAATGTACAAGTACATTTCTTGATCAAAGAAAACTATTGACAAACTCAGATATAAGCTTTCACATTAATTGTACTATTGTGACCACTTAAAAATATGATCTTAAAATAAACAAGATGAAGAGCCTATGAATGCGAGTCATCACACCGTTTGGGCATTCACCATAATGCTGAAGTTTTCAAGAGTTTTAGATAATCCGAGTTTTCAATAGATAGCATGCTCGGATATGAAGCATGCAATCAGATGCACAAAAAGATTCAAGAAAATTACAAGCATTCAAACTAGGCCTTGTTTGAACAAAAAGATCCAACCATGCTCTCTTGGGCTCTCCTCCCCTCCCTTGACATTGGTGTTTCTCATTACCTTAAAATCTCTCAAATGAACTAAAGAGAGTATCATAAACAGAACATTCATTCCTCATTAATTAAAACATACAATGCCATGAAAGTGGTGTTACCTATGCATATGAACATCCTAACTTTATATTTGATGCACTGTCAACGTGTAAATTATATATACAGTCATTAAATTAGAACCAGCTACATCATTATAGGCAACAGAGCAATTGTGCATCTCATTTAGACATATCAACAAACAGGAAGCCAGCAATACTGAAAATAGTCCTTCCTCAACTTACCAGCCCCAAAGAGATACTCCATTAGCACTGTATAAGTGTGACAATTTGGAGAAATACCAGACTGAAGCATCTCCTTATAAACAGCAGTACCTTCCTTAACTCTTTGATTATCAAACAAAACTTTCATATAAGCTGTATATGAAACAACAGTGGGAAAACATCCTTTTCCTCTCATTTCCTCCCACGTTTCCACGGCCCCATCAACATCTTCACTCTTTGAAAGCCAATGCAAAATCGAAGTATAAGTAACAGCATCAATTTTTAAGCCTTTTTCTTGCATTTGCTGAAATAAATACTTCATTGATGAAACCCTCCCAGCTTCTCCAAAAATGTCAAGCATTGTTGTGTAAGTGAACTGGTCATGCTTAAAGCTTTTAACTTTACCAACCCAGTTGAAAAAAAGCCAAGCTTTTTCCATTGGTGGGTGGGTTTTGAGAACTTGGTTGACTGTAAAAGAGTCCCATCTGATGGGTAACTGTTTCAGTTGGGTTTCAGCCGATTCCCAAGTTGAGTACTTGAGGATTTTGTAAATGTTTGAGATCGTGTCTCTCATGTAAACTTTTGGCTCAACATCAAATGGTTTCATTGGATTTTTCAAGGCTTTGGTAAACTTATGTTTGGAGGGTGGTGTTCTGCGTTTGTTTTGATGAAGGGAATGTAAAAATTTGAGGGGACGATTCCAATTTCTGAAATTTGCAGCTAGTCCATGGAGATAATTTATTCTCAACATGTAGTGAGATCACAGATGAGAGGTTTTTCATGGAAAAGCTTCTGCTTTTTAATCCCAATGGCTGAGGAGCCGAGAGGAGTTGACGACCGGCTGGTAGACTGCTGATTTATTTAACCTGGAAAGGCTTGAGGGCTGAGGCCAAAACGAAATGTCGAAAGGCTTGAGAAGATTTTCAATTTGGTACTTGAGTTGGTACCTTTTAAGTCCCATAGCAATCCGCATCACATGGCACAATGAATACTTCTACTTATTTTTTGGGATAAACAAATTTTAAATGCAAAATTCAATTTAAATCTAAACTCATATACTTAACTAAGAAAAATAAAAATACAAATATCAAATTAAAAAAATCAAATACTAAATTAAATATCGAAACAATCTTAAATATTAAATTAGAACAAAAAGAATTTAAATATTAAATTAAATATTAAAATCAAATTTAGGTATTGAATAATTATTTTAATCCGACAATATTATTGAAGCTTAATTAAATTTCGCACCAAATATATTATTGAGCAGAAAAAATGCATTTTTAAAAAAAATATTCGTTCATAAATTCGACATTCATATTAAAATTTTAAAAATGCCAACCAAATGAATTTAAAATTTCCAATCCAGATTCATTGTCAATAAGTTTTAAGCTTCAGAGTATACATTTCTTTTTTCTTTTCTTGATAGACAACTTTCAAGTTTCGAGCTTCTTCCTCTTCTTATTTTTGTTGGGTTTTCTGTTTTTTTTTCCCTCAAGCTATTAACAATTTCTCATTTCCTATTGTTATATCTATACTATCTTAAATCCTCATAGCATGTAAGCCCTTGAATTAAGCATCTTCATGACAAACTTCATTGAACATACAAATTTCAGTATCCTTAAGCTGCATATGCCAATGATATTAAGGGGGGGGGGGGGGGGAAAGAAGTAAAAACAGAAAATTTCAATCATAACATCATGTTACAACTTACAACCGCTATTAAATTTCCGTGGGGAAAACCAGAGACATCTTGCTAGTTATAGTAATAATAGTTTGCCAGGAGGAATCAAAATAGAATTGCCTAATGCTCCCTTTCATACTCTGATCCCCATCCATTGATCAACGATGCCACGTTTTTAACTAAATCCTTCCAAGAGTTATTCTTGAAAGACTCAACTGCTAACATCTCAACTAAGAGCAAGAACCACACCGATCATCATGTTATTTATGTGGTGATCGGGATTCGGACATCTCTCCCAATTGTTGCACATACTGAAATTTGGACAGCACTCAACATATTGTCCATTTTGGACACTCACGAGTCTCGGGGCTTTGTCATCCAAAAGGGAGCTTCTCTCAGATCGAAACAAACACCACCAGATTAAGAGAATCCTTGTGAGAGCAAAAGAACTCTCTTAAAGGAGAAACCATTTTTGGATGACAAAGCCTCAAGGGGATGTTACGCGGGAATGATGACCAAACGTGCAATGATGTGGGGGAGACATCTGATGGTCATTAAAATTTGAAAGTCAGCTGACCCTGGAGGGCAAGTAGATCCGATATTTGAATTGCACAGGCAAGAAGCATTGGTGAAAATTGAGTCAAAGGACCAACTGCTAGGACTCTTGGGATAGATAAATGCACATGCATTACTACTTTAATAGCAGCAGACAAATCCCAGCAATCAAACACCTGCAGAAAATGAAATCCTTATACCCAAAAGTTGCAGATTACAATTACAACTAGCTAGTATCTGCCATACTATGTTGCTCTGTCTCTTTATTTTTCTTGAAAATGTCCTAGTCCGATACCCAACATATAAGTATGGGATATGATCTTCCAAGAACCCTTAAAATTTAACAGAAACGAACTTTAAAACATTGAACATACCTGTTTACGACACATGCACCCAAATCCAAGTAACATAGCCGCCAAGGATCAGAGCACTTTTGGCCCTCAAATTAAGCAAAATACAGCATCAAGTAACCAAGCAAAACTACCATACTGAACGTAAATACCATATTAGCATTAAGTTTCAACTTTACTGCAGCTTGATTCTGCAGCTTCCAACCACTTGGCTTCAGTTGATTCACAAACATCTCGTTTTCCATTGCTTACCTCGAGATTCCACTTTAACCGACACGGATCATGTTCTAGCTTATATATGCATACAAGCCAGAAAATACCATTACCAGGTAATAAACATTTCAAAAATATATCCAATAAGTAAATTGAATATAACATTAGAGCAGTACAAGCTTTGTCCTGAAATTTTTCATTTCATTGAACCGCATCAATCGAGATGCATTTGTTAACTTGATAGTATCCTACAAATAAATGGGGAAGGATCTGCAGAGGCAGTGTTACAGCAGGCAATTTGTCACAAAATATGCCTAATCTGTCCCTTGATAAACTAAAATCTGCAGTACCATACATAAGCCGTGGACAGTAATGAAGATTTTCCAAATTCAAACATCCAATTCCATACAACTATTCTTTATAGAGATCACCATACATGTAAGAACTCATAAGACCAACAATTGAGGAAGAACTAACAATTAAATCCCAATTTAATGGGAATTTTATATAATATAAATTACAGCAACAAAAAGAAAAACGAAATTCTATCATTATCATCTTTGTAGAAGAATACATCCAACATTAGAACTATTTCTCCTGCTTCTTTCACAAAGCCTTTTGTATCAAACATAACAAGAAGCATCAAATCAAGGCCTTTTCGTCTAAACAAATGTTTTAGACAATTCAACCTCATTTACACCAACAAGAATAAGAATTATACAACAACAAAAACAAAAGAGTTAGTTTTGCCTGTAAGCTATGTAATTAGCCAAAGCAATCAAAGGGGCAGCTTTCTCAGAATCAAATCCTTGGAGCAACTCTAATGAATCACTTCTCAATTTCTCTGCAAACTCCTTTGACTTCTCTATCCCAATCAACTTTGGATAAGTGACTTTATCAGCCAACAAATCTTTTCCTGCAGTCTTCCCTAATTCCTTAGATGATTTTGTCACATCAAGAATGTCATCCACAACCTGAAACAAAAGCCCAATATACCTTGCAAATTTCCTCAACCTTTCCACATCTTCATCACATCCACCTCCAAGAATTGCCCCCAAAACTACAGCGGCTTCAAGCAAAGCAGCAGTTTTATGAACATGAATGAATTCTAAATGATCCAACCCCACATCTGTTAGTCCCTCACTATGTATATCCACAACTTGACCAGCCACCAACCCTTCAGCCCCAATAGATTTAGCTAATTCTCCAATTGCCCTTACAATCCTACCAGGCGTAACACCAACTGTAGAAACAGCTACATGTTCAAAAGCAAAAGCTAAAAGAGCATCCCCAGCTAAGACAGCGATATCCTCACCAAAAACTTTGTGATTAGTTGGTTTCCCTCTACGAAGATCATCGTTGTCCATGCAAGGAAGATCATCGTGGATTAAAGACATAGTATGAATCATTTCAACAGCACAAGCTGCTGGCATAGCCATGGATTCTTGGCCACCAACAAGCTCACAAGCAGCTAAACAAAGCACCGGTCGGACCCTTTTGCCACCTGCCAAAAGAGAGTAACGCATTGCTTCATGGATTTTAACAGGTTCACGGAGTGAAACAGCAGAGTCCAGGGCTTGGTTAATCATAGTGGCCTTTTGAACCATGTAAGTTTTGAAATCAAAGCTTGGGTTTTGAGGCTGCTGTTGTTCTTCTTCTTCCTTGACCGCGTCTCCTTTGGTAATGACCGAGCAAATTGAAGGAATAGATGCAAAGCCGCGTGTTTTGGAGGTTGAAGATGACAGATTCATGAGGGGGTTGAATGGAAGGGATCTGGGCAAAAGAGAATATTTGGATCTAGAAGCTTGGTTGAAAATGGAGTAAGATTGAACCCAAGAACACAGATTCACCGAAGCCATATTTTTCTTTTCCTCTCTTTGGGTATTTAAAAGATGGGATCTTTGTTTGATGTAGAAGCAAAAACAAGCTAATTACAATGAAAGCTAAAAAAACCAAAATCTTTGCAATGCAAATTCCACTATGAAAACACAAAAACCGATCATGAAGTCAAGCAATGGGTATGGGGAGTTGGGACATTGGAAAATAGCATAAAATGAATAAAAAAGAAGAAGTAAAAAGTGGCACAGATCTGGGAAATGAAGGATATGTTGGGGGAAGTGGGGGAAGTGGATGAGCAGTATACGTGAATGGAAACGGATGAGTATTGAGCATTATATGGTAATATGGAAATGGAGGCGGAAAGAGAAGCCGACAAATATAGGATATGGAGATTAGGTTTTAAAGCTTCGTGTAACGTTGGCTTCTTTACAATCCCAGCCGTACATAAATGGGAGTTCTTTTATCCCTTGCAACTCCGAGAATTCTTATTGTTTCGTAACAGATTCTTTTAAATAAATTTATAATATTGCATATTTTTAAAGAGTAAATTAGATAAATAGGTAATTTTTAAAAAATATTTAGCAGAGTAAGTAGTTTTTTCTCGATTTTAAATATGAAATTATATAATAAAATCATCATATTATACATTAATTAAAAATTAAAAAAGTTTAAAACGAAATATAAATAAAAAAATTACAAACATTTAATCATCCGAATAAATGAGTTGATGTGTCGAGTTATTAAAAAAAATTATATTTTATAAAACACGTTTTCAAATACATTAACAGGAAACATTTTTTATTTCTCTTTTTAAAATCAACTTACTTTCTTATATATTAAAAAAAATGACATACTTTACTAAAAGAAATTTGCTTTTCTTTTTCTTAATTTGCCCTATTTTTAAATTCTCGCTTAAATTAATTTTATTGTTGTGGTCCTTTATCTAAATTTATAAAATTTTAATGCTTAATGCTTTAACGATAAATCTACTGAAAGCTCCATATTAATAGTCTCTTTAGCATCAGAACATTTTCTTTTAATGCATTGTAAATTTTAATTTAATGTTTTAGATTAAATTTTTTGGATTTTAAGACTAAAATCAGGTTCTCACAAACAACATATTCGATTCCCAATAATTTAAAATTTGACTTTTCGATAGAACGAATACATAATGTAACTTTTTTTTTTTAATAAACTAAATTTTTTATTATGTTTAATATTTTTTTATATTTTAATTTCTCACTACCTTTTCGAGTGACAATATCAAAACCAGTTTATCTTGGGATTAACACTAATTGGATCGTCTACACTACTTTAAACCACTGATTGAGTTTCCTTGAACTCGTTGGAATCTGGGTGGAAAATTAACACCCGTTCTACCTCATTGGAGCAGTATCAACAAAGTTACGTGGCTTGTCTCATGAACATCAAAGAGAGAATATTTGTTCAGAAATATGCATATATAGCTCCAACTCATTAAAAAATGAGAAGATATTCAAAAGTTCAATAAGGATCTTGATAGGTTTCGAAATCATTAAATTATTTTAAGGGTTTGATATTAACCATAAATTATCGAGAGGTTAAAATATAATTTTATCATTATGTTAATATTTAATTTTATAAAAATTTAAGAAACTAAAAAATAGATATACTATTTTTTGGGGACCGAAACCATTGCAAACATTCATTTGTCTTCGTCCATGCTTTTGACATTCTATAATGTGAACTTCTTTATTCATCTTATTTCTCTCATTTCCTTTCCTTCATTTGGACTACATCAAAAAAGAAAATCATGACGTTACGAAGAGATTTTTTTAATTTTTAGTAGAAGAGAAACTCATTATTATGAATTTGATACCTAAACAAAATGAAGAAACGATTAAGAGACCTGTTGTTTAAATTTTAGTGTGAGTGTCAAATATAAATATAGTAATATGAAAATAATTAAAAAAAAAAAGTTTCTATGAAATGAATAGCAGCCAACAGATGACAAAGGTCAACATTAAATGAATTATGGATTGTTGAGGTCCCAAGCAAAATTAAAGTCCTCTATTAAGAAGGCAGTCAAATCTATGTTAGATGAGGATAATGGACAGTGGATTGTGTTTCAAGTGATATGAAATCACGAAAACAATGGTCCACGAATCGGGGTTTCGAATGGGATAACATCAACTTATATTGGACGATCAAACGTGAAGCAACATCACTTCCAACAATCTGAAAAGAGTGGAAATGGCGACTTGCACGAGGAAGCTCCAAATCCTCTCCATAGGGGAGTAATATAGGAGCAAACTCAAAAAATGAACACTTTTATTTAAGGAACGTAATGTTGGGAAAAGTATTCATAGTAATAAACGTGTAATTATTTTTTTATATATTTTAACGATAATTAAATAAACTTTACATTTCATGTTATATCTTTTGTATTTTTATCTTTCATATTTAGCATGTATAGTAAAATTATGACAAGCAAATATTAGCTCATTAATTGTCTAAGTTCAGACTGATAATAAGTGGCATTGTAAAAAAATTTTATTGCAAGAAAGACAATTTACTTCAGTAGATAATCTAAATGAGTTCGTAATTCCATAAAATAATCAAAGTTAGCATTTAATTCAAATGCTGATAAAGATTATTATGTCATATACAATTTCAATTGAGGAGTGACTAGTCTTGGCTATCGAAATAATTGGCTTTACCAGTAGAGATATAGATGTATTTATTGGTAGAATAATATATTGGATTGGACCTAATATAAATTAATTCTAAATTCATTTGTGATTTAATTTATTTGTGACATTCATGGTGTGATTTACCTAAATCCTAAGTTAGCCACTGACTATGCGTATAAACTCTTGAGATAGACGGTATGCTGGGTACATGACTTGTGTATGTTATCACTTTATTAGCAACAATGAAATTCATAACTTAATTAAATAGTTAATGATATCTTCTCATTGACATTGTGTGGATTGATAAATATAGAGTATACTTATGGGTTGCTAGTTTTCGAACGAGCAATTTATCAAAATCATTTGTTGACAGTGATCATATTAATCATTAAGAAGACAATTTGTGACAATAAGATAAAATAGGATCGTATTGAGTGAACGAGTTTAACTCAAATGAATCAATGATATCATATGAGGATAACACACACATAACGAGGTAACTGGATAAAACATTTGGATGAATTGCTCTCGTAAAACATATACAATAAGGAGTTTTCAATTATGATACTTCTTGTGGACTAACTCCAAAATTAAGTAATTGTGGATTATCGGAACTGTGCTTCTAGACATAATTGTAATTACAAGAGCCTAATTGTATATGTCTGATTAGTCCCTCCGCTAGTTCAATAAAAGCTCGATCGGACTGAATTTGAATTAGAAATAAATTCTACAATTTTGAAAATAATTTAATTGAGTCGATTTATTCAATTTGGAATTAAATTGGGCGGTCGTAAGAATTGTTCAACTACAGAATTTGATTAAAGAATTTTCTTAAAAAAATAATTTGAAAAATCTATTTCATTTTTGGGAAAATTAATTTTATTAAAGTAAAACTAAGTTAATTAAAATTAATATGATATTTTTAAAAATTAATTTTTAAATTAGGCAATTGACCTAATAGGTAATTGAACTTGAAAACTGGACCTAAGATCGTAAATTGGGCCTAGGAGCCCAAATCGAGAACAAGACCCAAAAACTAGTCGAACCAGGCATGGTATGTGAAATTGGTCAGACGGTCCAACTGGTGGCTAGACTTGACTGAACCTGTAATACCCCTACCCGTATTCATTGCCAGAATAGGGTGCGAGGCATTACCGGAGTTTACGAATTAAATTTTTTTTTTATTATTCAATATAGCCCTTTTATAAATATCTAAACTTCCCTGTAATATTAAATCGAGACCAATCCACATCAATCAAATCAATTTAACATATTTTCATGATAGATTCATGTATTTATATAAGATAACGTCATCACATATCTATAACCAGGTTTGTTAACCATACTAATGGCTAACTTTACATTCATTTCACGTTAACATTTACTTTGTTAGCTTATACATGCCATTGGTTCCCAAAATAGAGTTCCTTTATTTACCGAAATCCCGAGGTTGATAGTGTGATGTGTCTCTCCACCAAATCGACCTCGAGCTCTTAACACTACAAAAAGCAGGGAAAAGGAAGCGGGGTAAGCACTTTGTGCTTAGTAAGCTCATGTAACAAGAATTACACTTACCTAATATTTTCAGTACAATACAATAAACATTACATATATCCATTCAATGCATTATTACCCTAACATGCACAAACTCAACATTCAAGTTAGTACAATAATTTCCATGTATCAATAATATATATCATGATTGATGAGCTCATCAATAATATGATTTCCATTCCCTTGTTATTTTTCCATATTTATCCCGTTGAATTACTCGGAATTTCGATGGATTTTTCAGAGGTACACATTTAGTGTACAAATCTGGGTCCGTCAATTCATATTCATGTGCGCACATTTCCATTTGAGAGCACACTCTCGCGAACCTCAACCTTGCGGCGGGATTACAATTGAGCTAAATCCCGCAATATAAACTCATAGAGTATTGTCGGGATTACCATCCAAGCTAAATCCCGCGCAACGACAATTACTCTAATGAGCTTGGATCTGAATTACCAGTCCAGGCTAAATTCAGACCTAATTCGGATTACCCGTCGGGCTAAATCCATTTTCCACATATTCTTGGGAGGGCTATATCGGGGTAGGATCACCCGTCCGGGCTAGATCCTTTTACCGTCAATTCCTTTTCAGAGATCCATCGAATTTTCCTTTTATTCAACCGGGATTTCTTCCCCTTTATATCAAATATATCAATGTTTCATCAATTTTCATATAATGAACATTCAAATCATATTCACATCAATAACATACATTTCAAGTATTTAAAAATATAATTCAAGTTACATGAACTTACCTTGATACTTGTTTGTAAACAATAAAAATCTACTAATCCCGAACTTTTTCCTTTCCTCGATCTAGCTTCGTATTTGAATCTTCTGGATCTAAATAAATAAATTTAATTATCAATTTAATACATTTCATGTTCATATGCAACATTCTCTATAATTCAACTATTATTTATAGTTCATTCAAAGCTGTCTACTTAAGTCATAGTCACTAAATTATTTATAACTTGAGCTACGGAACTCCAAATTAAGATTTGTTAATTTTCCCTGAAACTAGACTCATATATCTTCTTACCATAAAATTTTCAGAATTTTTGGTTTAGCCAATAAGTACAGTTTATTCTTTAAAGTCACCCCTGTTTTGCTGTCTGACAGTTCTGACTCTTCTTCACTAAAAATTAATTATCTCCTTGTACAGAATTCAAATGATATTCTAGTTTTTTTCTATTAAAACTAGACTCACTCAAGATTCTATACATATAAATTTAAACCCATAATTATTTTTCTTCATTTTTTTATGATTTTTCAAAGTCAGAACAGGGGAACCCGAATTCATTCTGACCTTGTCTCACAAAATTCATTATATCTCAAAATTTACAAATCCATTGCTTACAATATTTCTTCTATGAGAAACTAGACTCAATAAGCTTTAATTCCATATTTTTTTCATCTTCTAATTCGATTCCTACAATTTTTAGTGATTTTTCAAAGTTAGTCTACTGCTGCTGTCCAAACTGTTTTAGTGCAAGCTGTTTATTACCATTTTTCCCCTAAGCTTTTAATAAATGATAATTTCGTCCCTACTCAATTAGCCTCTCAATTGAGCTGATTTTTCTCAATTAACATTTTATTCTATCACCTTAAACTAGTTTACAACCTTTAGGAATCAGAATTTCAGCAATAGACTTTAATTCCAAACATTTTCACAATTAGGTCCTAAAAATCAATTTCTATTGAAATTGCCTAATAAAATCATCTCATAAACAAATTAAAGCTTTAATTTCATTCTATTTCATCATAAACTTACAGCACTCAACCATGGTGATTTTCAATTTCATTTATGAAATCAAAAACTAATGAATTTAATAGTAGGACCTAGTTGTAAAAGTCTTAGAAACACAAAAATTACAAGAAAAAGGCAAGGATTAACTCACTTGGTGCAAAAATTATGAAATACCAGCTTAGAGAACCCTCCTATGGCGTTTTTAGCTGCTGGAATTGAAGAGAAATGAAGAGAAATCTAGATATTTCCTATTTAGTCCTAGTTTTATTTAGTTAATTTTGCAATATTCCAATTTTACCCTTAATTTATCAAATTTTCTGCTGATTTCATACCTTTGCTGCCCAGCCCAAATAACTTTTGGGTCTAATTTCCTTTAAATCCTTTCTCATTAGACTCTTAAGCTATTTAATCACTCTAGTAACTTTTACACCTATTACAATTTAGTCCTTTTATTTAATTGACTACCCAAACATTAAAATTTCCTAACGAAATTTTAATACCACATTAATAACATTTCATAAATATTTATAAAATTATTTTCGACTCGGTTTTTCTGAGATAGAGGTCTCGATAACTTATTTTTACCTAATTTCTTCAATAATTTTTTTAACTAGTAGTTAAATCGATAAAATTTTTCTATCAATATTTTCATACGACTTTCCTATCATATAAATTTTCATGCAAAAATATTAAAATAAATTTCTCTTTAAATCGGATTTGTGGTTACTGAAACCACTATTCCGATAACCTTGAATTTAGGCCATTACAACTCTCCCCCTTTAAGGATTTTCGTCCTCGAAAATCTTACCAAGAAAGAGGTTTGGGTATTGTTTCCTCATTGTCTCCTCCGGTTCCCATGTCGCTTCCTCAATCCCGTGCTTTTGCCACAATACTTTCACCAAATTTATCTTTTTATTTCTTAGCTCTTTTGTCTCCGTGCCAATATCTTGACCGGTTCTTCTTTGTAAGTCATATCTGGTTGAATCTCCATACATCGGAGAAATAACATGTGAAGGATCTGATCGATATCGCGTAACATAGATACATGAAAAACATTATGGATTCTATCAAGTTCCGGTGGTAATGCCAATCGATAAGCGGCCAGGTCCAATTCTTTCTATGATTTCATAGGGCAGATAAATCTTGGACTCAATTTACCCTTTCGACCGAATCGGAGAACTTTCTTCCAAGGAGACACTTTCGGGGAATACCTTGTCACCGACTTGAAATTCAATCTCTTTTCGTTTAAGGTCGGCATATGATTTTTGACGATCGGAAGTCGCTTTTAGACTATCCCGAATAACCTTTACTTTTTCTTCTGTTTCCGGATCAAATCAACCCCATGTATCTTCCTTTCATCGAGCTCTGTCCAATATAACGGTGTTTTACATTTTCTTCCATACAAAGCTTCATACGGAGCCATTTTAAATACTGGATCGATAAGCGTTATTGTAAGCAAATTCAATCAAAGGTAGATATCTCTCCCAATTACCTTCAAATTCTAGTATACAACATCAGAGCATATCTTCCAATACTTGAATTACACGCTCAGATTGACCATCATGCGAGGATGAAATGCGATCTTTGAAATACAACCGAGTACCCAAGGCTTCTTGCAATTTGTCCCTAAGCGAGGCGTAAATCGGGGACCTCTATCTCGATATAATAGAGACAGCACTCCATGTAAACGACAATCTCGGATATATCTGATTCAACTAGTTTATCTAAAGAATAATCCATACGTCACAGGAATAAAAGTGCTGACTTTGTCAATCGGTCAACAATCACCCAAATAGCATTTTTTTTCCTCGGAGACAAAGGTAGCCCCGATACAAAATCCATAGTGATTCTGTCCCATTTCCATTCAGGTATAGTAATTGGTTGAAGTAACCACTGAAGGTACACGATGCTCGGCTTTAACTTGGCGACATATTAAACACCTTGATACAAACTCGAGAGATATCACGTTTCATTCCGACCACGGTACACATTTTTCAAATCATTATACATTTTATTACTCCCGGATGTACGGACATAGTCTGCATTTGTGAGCCTCGCGTAGAATCTTACGTATGAGCTCAATTACGAGGTACACATACCCTACCTTTGAATAATAAACAACCATCGAACCAACACGAAATTCGGGATCATTACTTGACTCACATTGTGCCCGTTTAACTTGTAACTTCTCATCATTCTTACGAGCTTCACATATTTCTTTGTAAAAATGTCGGTTTAGCTCTCAATTCGGCTAGGATTGAACCATCATCGATTAATGATAATCGGGTATTCATAGCTCATAAAGCAAGCAGAGATTTCCGGCTCAAAGCATCGGCTACAACATTAGCCTTACCCGGATGGTAATCAATAATCAAATCATAATCCTTTATCGGTTCAAGCCACCTGCTATTTGTCTCAAATTCAAATCTTTTCGTGTCATCAAATATTTCAAGCTTTTATGATCGGTATAAATATGACATTTCTCACCGTACAAGTAATGCCGCCATATCTTTGGCGCAAATACAATATGACTAATTCAAGATCATGTCTTGGGTAATTTCTTTCATGTGGTTTAAGTTGTCTTGAAGCATAGGCTATTACTTTACCTTCTTGCATCAAGACACAACCTAAACCATTTAATGAGGCATCACTTGTAAATAACAAATTCCTTACGGTTCAATTTGCACTACTAATACAGTGCTTTCGTTAATAGGTCTTTCAATCGGTTGAAACTTTGTTGACATTCATCAGTCCACTTGAACTTTACATCTTTACGCAATAATCGAGTCATTGGAGAAGCTATCATAGAGAATCCTGTACAAATCTCCGATAATAACAAGCTAAACCCAAGAAACTTGTAACTTCGGATACATTCTTGGTGGACTCCAATTGACAATAAATGAGATTTTACTCGGATCTACCCCGATGCCTTCATGAGATACAATATGTCCTAGAAAACCCACTTTCGAAGCCAAAATTCACATTTATTGAATTTAGCATACAATTGCTTTCTCTCGCGAATTTGTAACACAGTTCTCAAATGTTCTGCATGTTCTTCTTCATCCCGAGAATAAACCAAAATATCATCAATGAATACTACTACAAATCTGTCTAAATCTGATGCGAATATCCGGTTCATCAAATCCATGAATACTGCAGGTGCATTAGTTAGCCTAAACGGCATAACTAGAAACTCATAATGCCCGTACCTGGTTCTAAAAGCTATTTTTGGCACATCTGACTCATTTACTCGTAGCTGATAATAACCCGATCGAAGATCAATTTTTGAAAATACGGTAGCACTTTTGGTGATCAAATAAATCATCGATCCGGGTAACTTGGTACTTATTCTTTATAGTTACTTTATTAAGTCAGTTCGGTAGTCGATACACAATCTTAAAGACCCGTCTTTCTTTTTCACAAGCAACAGGAGCACCCCAAGGTGAATGACTCGGTCGGATAAAACCCCTGTCAACAAGTTCTTGTAATCGTGTCTTTAACTCCTTTAATTGCAGCAGGAGCCATACGATCACGGAGCTATGGAGATCGGAGTAGTTCGGAATCAAATCTATAGAAAATTCCACTTCTCTTTTACGGTGGCAATCCTGGTAATTCCTCTGAAACACATCGGAAAATTCACATACCACTGGAATCGCTTTGTATTTTTGACTCGGATACTTTGGTGTCAAGTACATAAGTCAAGTAAGTATCATAACCTTTTTAACATACCTGCAATGTTTGCCATTATCGAAATCATATCGGATAACCCCTGCATCGATCGATCGATTTAACGAAGCAACTCACCATTCGACATTTTAACATAATATATTTATGTCTACAATTTACTCTTTGCATCATCTTTGGGTTAACCAATCCATACCCAATATCACGTCAAATTCATCAAATGGCAATAACATCAAATCACCAAGAAACAATAACCTCTTACCATCGGTGGACAATTTTACAAATTTTATCCACTAACACGGATCGCCTGTGGGGTTGAGACTTTAACCACAAATTGAGAGGTTCAAGCAGATAAATTTTTAACAATTGCAAGTTTAACACATATATATGAATGCGTAGAGCCGGGATCAATTAATGCAGTAATATCGATTGTCAAGTAAAGAAAATGTACCGATAATAACATCGGTCTTTGAGGTATCTTCTCCGCACGAATGGCATATATCCTAGCAGTGCTCGTACCTCGGGCCTACTGCAGTATCTTTTGTAGCTCCTCGACTACCGCCGACATTACTGGGATGGTCGAGGTGGTCCGCCTCAAACTGGATTACTCGGCGTCAATATCTGTTGACTTCTTTTTCAACCCTTTCGGACAATCTACGAGGAAATGGTCAAAAAAGAACCACATCGCAGTAACAAGCCCCACTCTTAAATCGGCATTCACCAAAATGAGCTTTATTACGAAGATGGCATCTTGGTTTAGGAGTTCGGACACACGCCAACATCGGTCAGTCGATGGAGTAGAAGGCCTTGGATTAGTGCGTTGAGAACCTCGCTCTTTGCCCGAATACCCAATGGCTGAAGTAGAACGATCCTGATATTTCTTCAATTTTTTTGAGGCAGAAAACTGGGATTTTCCCAACGGTCTTTTACTAAAAATTCGAGCTTCCCTCTCAGCCTGTTTCTTTTCTTTGCTCAATTCTTCTGCTTTATAAGCTCTCTCTGCCAATGTAGCAAACTCTCGAATTTCAAGAATTCCGATCAGTAACTTAATGTCTTCATTCAACCCTTCTTCGAATCGTTTGCACATTTCAGCTTCTGACTGTACCCATTCTCGAGCATATTTACTCAATCGAACAAATTCTCTTTCATACTCAGATACTGATCTGTTACACTGCTTCAGCTCAAGAAATTCTTTTCTTTTCTGGTTAAGGAACCTCTGGCTAATATATTTTTTTCTGAACTTGGTCTGAAAGAATTCCCATGTAATTTCTTCTTTCAGAACAACTAAAGCTTTAGTATTCCACCAATGGTAAGCTGTGTCTTTTAGCAGTGAGACGGCACATTTCAGACATTCTTCCGGTGTACAAGATAATTCCTCAGTAACCCGAGTAGTGTTTTCTAACGACTCAAATTCAGCCGTTCGGAATCATCATCAGCTGCTTTGCTCGAAATTCTTCTTGCCCCATATTTTTGGATTTTATCTACAGGAGCTTTCCTTTTCGACATGATTCAGTGCACTGCACCTGTGGGATCTCGGGAACCAGGTGGAGGAGCGAGGAAGGGAGCTTGAGCTTGTTGCACTCTGAGGTTAGTTCTTAAATATTGACTAAACCATTCATTCATCACTTGAAAGAAGGCTCGCTTTGCCTCTCTCCCTTGGCCCTCAGATCACGGGCCTTGTACTACTAGTTACTTCGACTTCCCTTTGTGCCCGTTCGGGAAGCGGAGCATGACTCGGCTTCCTCAGTTGAGCTTCGGTCGGTAGACATTTACTATAAAAAAACACATTTAAATGGTCGGGAGATATCACACTATCAATAATAATTTAAATGGCATGTATAGCTAATTCCGTGTTTGCTACATCGGTCCTAGAACCGACTAAACCGTAGCTCGATACCAATAAATGTAATACCCTACCCGTAGTCATTCCCGAGAATAGGGTGCGAGGCATTACCGGAGTTTACGAATTAAATTTTTTTTTATTATTCAATATAGCCCTTTTATAAATATCTAAACTTCCTGTAATATTAAATCGAGACCAATCCACATCAATCAAATCAATTTAACATATTTTCATGATAGATTCATGTATTTATATAAGATAACGTCATCACATATCTATAACCAGGTTTGTTAACCATACTAATGGCTAACTTTACATTCATTTCACGTTAACATTTACTTTGTTAGCTTATACATGCCATTGGTTCCCAAAATAGAGTTCCTTTATTTACCGAAATCCCGAGGTTGATAGTGTGATGTGTCTCTGACCAAATCTGACCTCCGAGCTCTTAACACTACAAAACAGGGGAAAAGGAAACAGGGTAAGCACTTTGTGCTTAGTAAGCTCATGTAACAAGAATTACACTTACTTAATATTTTCAGTACAATACAATAAACATTACATATATCCATTCAATGCATTATTACCCTAACATGCACAAACTCAACATTCAAGTTAGTACAATAATTTCCATGTATCAATAATATATATCATGATTGATGAGCTCATCAATAATATGATTTCCATTCCCTTGTTATTTTTCCATATTTATCCCGTTGAATTACTCGGAATTTCGATGGATTTTTTTGAGTTACACATTTAGTGTACAAATCGGGTCCGTCAATTCATATTCATATGCGCACATTTCCATTTGAGAGAGCACACTCGCATGAACCTCAACCTTGCGGCGGGATTACCGGTCGAGCTAAATCTCGCAATATAAACTCATAGAGTATTGTCGGGATTACCAGTCCAAAGCTAAATCCCACGCAGCGACAATTACTCTAATGAGCTTGGATCTGAATTACCAATCCGAGCTAAATTGGACCTAATTCGGATTACCCGTCCGGGCTAAATCCATTTTCCACATATTCTTCTTGGAGGGCTATATCGAGGGTAGGATCACCCGTCGGGCTAGATCCTTTTACCGTCAATTCCTTTTCAGAGATCCATCGAATTTTCCTTTTATTCAACCGGGATTTCTTCCCCTTTATATCAAATATATCAATGTTTCATCAATTTTCATATAATGAACATTCAAATCATATTCACATCAATAACATACATTTCAAGTATTTAAGAATATAATTCAAGTCACATGAACTTACCTTGATACTTGTTTGTAAACAATAAAAATCTACTAATCCCGAACTTTTTCCTTTCCTCGATCTAGCTTCGTATTTGAATCTTCTGGATCTAAATAAATAAATTTAATTATCAATTTAATACATTTCATGTTCATATGCAACATTCTCTATAATTCAACTATTATTTATAGTTCATTCAAAGCTGTCTACTTGAGTCATAGTCACTAAATTATTTATAACTTGAGCTACGGAACTCCAAATTAAGATTAGTTAATTTTCCCTGAAACTAGACTCATATATCTTCTTACCATAAAATTTTCAGAATTTTTTGTTTAGCCAATAAGTACAGTTTATTCTTTAAAGTCACCCCTGTTTTGCTGTCTGACAGTTCTGACTCTTCTTCACTAAAAATTAATTATCTCCTTGTACAGAATTCAAATGATATTCTAGTTTTTTTCTATTAAAACTAGACTCACTCAGGATTCTATACATATAAATTTAAACCCTAATTATTTTTCTTCATTTTTTATGATTTTTCAAAGTCAGAACAGGGGAACCTGAATTCATTCTGACCTTGTCTCACAAAATTCATTATATCTCAAAATTTACAAATCCATTGCTTACAATATTTCTTCTATGAGAAACTAGACTCAATAAGCTTTAATTCCATATTTTTTTCATATTCTAATTCGATTCCTATAATTTTTAGTGATTTTTCAAAGTTAGTCTACTGCTGCTGTCCAAACTGTTTTAGTGCAAGCTGTTTATTACCATTTTTCCCCTAAGCTTTTAATAAATGATAATTTCGTCCCTACTCAATTAGCCTCTCAATTGAGCTGATTTTTCTCAATTAACATTTTATTCTATCACCTTAAACTAGTTTACAACCTTTAGGAATCAGAATTTCAGCAATAGACTTTAATTCCAAACATTTTCACAATTAGGTCCTAAAAATCAATTTCTATTGAAATTGCCTAATAAAATCATCTCATAAACAAATTAAAGCTTTAATTTCATTCTATTTCATCATAAACTTACAGCACTCAACCATGGTGATTTTCAATTTCATTTATGAAATCAAAAACTAATGAATTTAATAGTAGGACCTAGTTGTAAAAGTCTTAGAAACACAAAAATTACAAGAAAAAGGCAAGGATTAACTCACTTGGTGCAAAAATTATGAAATACCAGCTTAGAGAACCCTCCTATGGCGTTTTTAGCTGCTGGAATTGAAGAGAAATGAAGAGAAATCTAGATATTTCCTATTTAGTCCTAGTTTTATTTAGTTAATTTTGCAATATTCCAATTTTACCCTTAATTTATCAAATTTTCTGCTGATTTCATACCCTTGCCGCCCAGCCCAAATAACTTTTGGGTCTAATTTCCTTTTAAATCCTTTCTCATTAGACTCTTAAGCTATTTAATCACTCTAGCAACTTTTACACCTATTACAATTTAGTCCTTTTATTTAATTGACTACCCAAACATTAAAATTTCCTTGAAATTTTAATAACACATTAATAACATTTCATAAATATTTATAAAATTATTTTTGACTCGGTTTTTACGAGATAGAGGTCTCGATAACTTATTTTTACCTAATTTCTTCAATAATTTTTTTTTAACTAGCCACTAAATCGATAAAATTTTTCTATCAATATTTTCATACGACTTTCCTATCATATAAATTTTCATGCAAAAATATTAAAATAAATTTCTCTTTAAATCGGATTTGTGGTTACGAAACCACTATTCCGATAACCTTGAATTTAGGCCATTACAGAACCAGCAAAAATCCTACCAGCTCAAGATGCCGGCGGTTGCGACGACGACATTCTAATGGCCGAAAAATAATCGTGACGGTGAGTTTTCGATGGTTGACCAGTGGAAGAATTACACTCATGTTAAGACTCTATCAGAAAATTTAATTTCAGATTAATTGTTCTAAAAATAATATTATTTTAATAGATTTAATATTAAATTAAATTAAATATTTATTTCAATAGTATTTTATTAATTTAATAATATTTAATATTAAATTTATTAAGTTTAATAATAGTTGAATTCTATTTTTAGAGATATTTTTCTTATTTACAACTTTAGTTTAAAAGTTTAGAGAAACTGTAAAATTATTTCAAGCAAATTCAATTCTGTAGACGTGAACTTGAGGATAACAAAAAAAAATTCTCAGTCGAAGCATTCATCCTAAACAAATCGAAAAGGTACAATTTTAATTAAATGTTTATTCTGTAACACCCCTCACTCGTATCCAACACCGGGACAGGGTTCGAGGCGTTACCGGACTTAAACATTCATAACATACAAAACCGAGCCACAGAGTTTTTGTCCAAAATTAAAACATCTTAAACACATACATATCGTCCCTTATATATGCCTTCGAAGCCTATAACATACGTTGGGGTGGTTCAGGACTAAACCAAGAACTTTGAAAATCTACGGGCAACTTAACTAATTTTCTTGCTTCAGAGAGTCACACACCCGTGTATCTATCCATGTGGACAATTTCAAGGCTATTTTCCATGCCAGTTGTCACCCTTAATTACCTACATACACTTATATATTTTCATAGCAATTAACATGGCATATTTGAGTAATTATATATCCACAATCAAGATACAAGCACGGCATTCTCACAACAACACATAACATTTTACCAACCATGCATGGCACACAAGTATATTCACATCACCAATATTAGACATAACATGAATAGTAAGATTTATAAGTCAGAATCATTAGCTCACTAGAGACCAATATATTTGGCCAAATTATAATAACACATGTTATAAAACTAGATCCCTATACATGGCACTCACTTGATAATTCTAGCATATGTGTTTATACTCTCAAGGTGCTGGTTTAATAGTGTGATGCTGTCTCCGACGATCTCCAACCCTGAGCTAACCTGACAACACTAAGATAAATGGAAAGGAGGGCGCAAGCTTTACGCTTAGTAAGCTAGCATGAAAATAATAGGCAATTTACTAACATGCTTTCCATAGTAAAACTATCCCAATTGTACATTTACACATATTCTGGTTAAGCTGTTTTCTTGAGTCACAGTCACTAAATCATTTATATCTAAAGTTACGGAACTCCAAATTAAGATCTGTAAATTTTCCCAGAAACTAGACTCATATATCTTTCCACCATAAAATTTTCATAATTTTTGGTTCATCCAATAAGTACAGTTTATTAATAAAAGTCTCCCCTATTTTGCTATTTGACAGCTTCGACCTTTCTTCACTAAAATTTATTCATCTCATAGTACGAGACTCGGATAATGTTCACGTCTATTTATACTGAAATTAGACTCATTAAAAATTTTATTTACATGATTTCTAACTCATAATTATTTTTTTTACAATTTATAGTGATTTTCCCAAGTCAGAACAGGGGATTTCAAATTCATTCTGACTCTGTCTCACAAGAATTCAAGTATATCATAATAAAAAATTATTTTCTTACACCGTTTCCTTTATGTGAAACTAGACTCATTAAGCTTTAATTTCATATATTATTCAGCCTCTAATTCGACTTTTACCATTTATGGTGATTTTTCAAAATTAGGCTACTGCTACTGTTCAACACTATTTCGGTGCAAAAATCACAATAGCTATCATAATTCCATTGTCACATTGATCATGGACTCATTATTTCATAAATCTCATATTCAATTACACAATGTAGGTTAACATGATATTGCAACACAATTCATAATCATAAGCATGAGGATGATTCATCTTTCAAATCTTTTCACTTGTTCATCATGTATACACATATATATGCATGAATTCACTTACTCATCATTTATCACATTTCAATAAGGCATCACTTATGAGTATAACGTACGTACCTGTACATATCCATAGCATCTCAATTAACTTTACCTTTATCACCACGCCCCTCTTGGGACTTTCATCACGTTATTCATTATAATACCCGTTGAATTTCCGATGGACCTTTCCTTTTCCAGTTGTACAATCGAGGTATACGTTTCTTTCCGAGTGATACACACAAAGTATACCTTTCCTTTTCATATGGTATACACAAAGTATACCTTTCCTTTTCAAATGGTATACACAAAGTATACCTTTCCTTTCCCTTTTCATAGCCAAAGCTATCCCTTTTCACATTTGATAGCCGAAGCTATCCCTTTTCACATTCGATAGCCGAAGCTACCACTATTCATTGATCAGGTACTTGGAGCTACCACTTTTCACTGATCAGGTAGCCGAAGGTCCCACTTTTCACATTGTACACACAAGACGTACATTTCCTTTTCATAATGAGATCAAAAGATTATCCTTTAGGGACAACCTTTATTGCAACATATGCAAGATCTCTTATTTTCGGTAATCACCAATTTTTTTTAAATATCTTTGCCTATCAAATTTCTATTAACATCAAATTCAATACAATTATAGCAAATTATATTTCATGTATATCAATAATATTATGAATAATAAGCTTATTAAATCACGCGAACTTATCTCAGATCCAGAAATGGCAATTTATCATTTTAGTTCAGAACCTTGTATTTTCCCGATTTAAGCTCAAATCTCGATTTCCTTGATCTATAATATCACATTTAGCCTAATAATTAGTCACACTATTCATATGGGTCTAAAAATCCTTTTTTTACAAATTTGCATTTTGACTCCTAAACTTTTGCATATTTGCACTTTTGCCCTAAGGTTCGGAAATTAAACTTCTTCCTATTTTCTTATGTTTTATGACATGCTGATCATTTTTCCCTTCTATGGCAACATAAAATTCTTACTCTAACATGTACTTATGAACATTAGGTATTTTTACCGATTTTGTCGTTTCACTCGTTTTCACGTAAAATCGCTTAGCAAAAATTGTTCAACACAATTTCAAGCTTCATATTCTATCATTAAACATCAAAATACATGCATATCATTAATGGATAAATTTTTAAACATAAATCCTAGCTCAAAATAATGGTAGAAATGAGCAGATCATGTTACCGGGATTTAAAAAATATATAGAACATTAAAAACGGAGCTCAGAATCACTTACTATTAAGCTTGGAAGCTTGGCCAAACTCTAAACACGGCTGCTCTTGGTACATTCTGCTGTAGCAAGAAGAAAGGGACACATTTGGGTTTAAAATTTATCTTTTAATTCATTTTACCCCTAAATGACCAAAATGCCATGTTTACTATTCTTTCAAATTTTACCCAACTAAGGCCATTTTTGTCCAAAAAGTTATACAAGGGTTTAATTGTCATTTAAGGACCTCCCATTTAAAATTTCATGACAATTAGACACCTCTAACATACAAAACTCAACTTTTACACTTTTTACAATTTAGTCATTTTTTTTAAATTGAGTGCCCAAACGTTGAAATTTTTGAACTAAATTTTCACGAAACCATTTCGTGAAATCGTAGACCATAAAAATACAATAAAAATAAAATTTTTCTCATCAAATTTATGATCCCAAAGCTACTGTTCCAACTAAGCCCAAAATCAAGATGTTACATATTCCCTCCGATATGCAATTAAATTTTTGTTTTAAAAAAAATTTAAAACTCTAATTCTTCTCTAAATTTATTTTTCATCGCTTTTTTCAAACTCAATTTTTTTCTTAACGTCAAGACAAAAATAGCGGCAATGGGTGTACAATGGAATCTAAAGGAGCCATTGAGGGCTAGCCGGCTAGCTGATTGAAGTAAAGAATGTAGGACCCTTTTTCATGTGGAAGCCAGGGCAGCTATTTGTGCACTTTAAATAGTTAAAAAAAAGATGGGTTATTCTTTTCAAGATTTGTCTTTTGAAGGTGACTGTTCAGGATCTTGTATTGTCCATCTCTTGATAAATGAAGCTAGACATAAGGTTATTACTACGCTGCTGCACACAGTTTAGATAAAACTCGGATTGGACCTTTCTATGCAATTAGTTGGTACTTAGTATTCTTCATCATTCTTTAGAAAAGAACCCCAAAAAATTAAAAAATCTTCAAATCAAGGACAAAAAATTGAGAATATTAGAGATAATTACTTGAATTAACACGAAATAGATTTGAAATTTGATTTTTTATTCTTAAACAAAAAGGGTTCATTCATTCCACAATATAGCGTTGAAAAAAAGCAACTCTTTCATCTACTTTCGTTGCCACATCCATAAAATCCAAAGCATCCCCCTCTCTCTCATAATTCATTTCCATTTTTTCTTTTGGATTCTACAATTATCAAATTTCTCTCAGGCTTTTCATCGAGCAGGTTCGTCACAGTCTGATAAAACCAAAACACTATTTTTCACATTTCTATTAATCGATTTTCATCTGTTTGTTAAGTTTATTTACTTAAATCTGTTAAGTTGCTCTAATATTTTAAGATTTATTTGTTTCCATTTAGCTTTATCTTGAAATACGATCTGTTTCAAATTAATTCAATTCTGAATCTGTTTTGCCCTTTCAAATTTATATTGCAAAGATGAAGAAAAAGGCTTTTTTTTTTATATATATATATAAAGTAGATTAGAAGTGGTCTGCTCGAATTCTATTGTGTGATACTGATTCCATTTCTGAAATCGGTTAAAAGAGTGCTCTGTTTTGTTCCTTTTTGCATACAACAGTTGAAAAAGTATGAAATCAAATTATATAACAAAAACAGGGTTTTTCATTTAGGCTTTATTTTAGATTTTGACTTGGTACTAATCAAAATTTTCAGTTAGGGTTTATGAAGAACAAGTATCTCGTTTCTTTGTGGTTTATTTTAGATTTTGAAATGGTATTACTTTGTTGATGTAATTAATGGGTTTGTTTTAAATTCTGCTATCGACTATTGAAATTAATGGGTTTGTTTTACAATTTTAAAATACTTGTGCAGGAGCTATGATACGGCTGTTCAAAGTAAAGGAAAAGCAGAGAGAACTTGCTGAAAACGCAAATGGCGGATCACCTATCAAAAAGCAATCTGCAGGGGAGTTGCGTTTACACAAAGGTTTGCATGCCCTGTTTAATGAATTTGATTCAGTTTATAAATATGTATTGCTAGTTGATTTACCTTTATGAAGGAGAGAGATCTTAAATGAGGTTAATGTAGTTTGCTCAAGCACTGAAATTTTACTGGGTTTAAGAAGATCCGTGTTTGATCTAGGATTGAATTAGTACTTAGTAAATGTGAACTTCATGCTACTTGCAGACATTTCTGAGCTGAACCTGCCTAAATCATGTTCCATATCATTTCCAAATGGAAAGGATGACCTGATGAATTTCGAGGTTTCAATTCGACCTGATGAAGGATATTATTTGTAAGGAACTTTTTTCATTCCAATTTACAGGGAAAGAGATGCTATTCTATATACATTCATTTCTCTTGTTAATAACACAAACAAGTATTCAACTGACCGGCTGCCCTTTTTGTAGCGGTGGCACATTTTTGTTCTCCTTCCAAGTTTCTCCCATCTATCCGCACGAGGCACCAAAAGTTAAATGCAAGACCAAGGTAGACTGGCTCATCTTATTCACTTCTAGTCCTCTTTTTCCTTTACCGCATTCATGTTATGGTCTTATTTGCTTTTTGGTTATAAACCAAGGTCTACCATCCAAATATTGACTTGGAAGGAAATGTTTGCTTAAACATCTTGCGTGAAGACTGGAAACCAGTGCTAAATATAAACACTGTAATCTACGGATTATATCATCTTTTCACGGTAATGCCTAGTGAATTTATGGCAACAATTCTACGATTTCTCAGCTATCTGATACTCGAATCTTTCCATATTGTGTGCAGGAGCCAAATTCTGAGGATCCCCTCAATCATGATGCTGCTGCAGTGTTGAGGGATAATCCAAAGATGTTTGAATCAAATGTGAAAAGGGCTATGTATGGTGGGTATGTGGGGCAAACCTATTTCCCGCGGTGTATGTAGCTTTTACAAGGTAGCTGAAAGCGCAAACTCGCCGTGTTATGGACAGTTGGGTTTCTGTGGGTTGTATAATTTGTCTGGAAATTACCCTTTGTCATTCCCTTTGATTTTCTCAGTGAATCTGAGGGAAATATTTTCTACAAGACCAAGCAGCTGAAATTCTAGTTGTGTTTTACTTTAGCTTTCCTAATGCTATATTGTATGTTGGTGTGGCATTTTTCATCTTAAATGTGGAATTAGGATAGACTGAATTTTATGCACCGGCTTAGAATATGATATTCTTCCTTAATGCCTCTCAATCTGAAAATCAAGATGTTGTCTTTGTTTCTTGCACCTATTTTTTATTTATGATATGATATCCGATGTGCTTGTTGAACAATGGATTGGGAATTTTTTTGAGTTCAGGTAATTTCATGTTTAAGTTTTTTCGGGATAAAGCTATTTCTGGTTTGGATTGGGCGATTTAACGCTAAAGTGTTTTTTGGAAGTAAGGATGACAAAAAATTTTGAATCTGATGGGTTCAGCCTCAACCTGATCTGCTAGGATCCGATTTTTTTTTTTTTTTTGAAAAATCTAGTTCGGGGTGGATCGGGTTGGATGAAATTAGAAAAATAATTTGGTCGAGATCGGGTTTGAAGTAAATCTATCCCGTTTTGAGATATTATAAAAATGCTCCTAATTTATATACATATATTAATTTTTTCTTTCGATTTCATATATAAATAAATATGTTAAATTTTTAAGTGTAAACTCAAAAAAATTGAACTTACATGTTTCAAAATAAAAATAAAATAGTTAAAATATATAATATTATTTGTTTCAAAATAAATAAAAAAAAGAAACAATTAAATTTGGGTCGGATTAGGTTGGGCGGAATTGGATCCTTTATAAAATTTCGAGTTCGAGTTCAAGATAAATTTTTTTCTTAAGAGTAAGGTTGGGTGGAATTGGGGTGGATTGGTTGAGCTTCGGGTCGTTGTCAGGATAGGAAAATATCACCCCGTTGTCATTCCTATTTGAAAGTTTGATTTAAGAATTTATATGTTTACTCAAAAAATTAAGAAAATGCAAAAAAAAAAAAAAAAAAAAAAGAAAGAAAGACAATTAAGCCTTTGTATTAAATGCGCATCCAATTAAGCTCTTGCAATTAGTTAAAATAATCAATTAAACCATCTCACTAATGGTTTCTGTCATTGACTACATTCACGGTTGAAATAAATTGATGGATCAATTATATGGTGACACGTGACAGCTTATGGTTTAATCTAATTTTTTTTATAAAAAATATTAAAAATCATAAAAATAGAAAATTAAAAAATATATTTAAAAAATGTTAAAATTTATATAATCTTATTAAACTTATAAAAAGGTATTAAAATTATAAAACTTATAAATATTATAAGAACATAAAAAAATCTAATACATTATAAATATATATAATTAAGAAAACTTACTTAATATAAAAAAGTATTGGAATTCTTTAAAAAAACAATAAATTAAAATATTAAAGTTGCTATAAATTTATAAAAATTACAAAAAAGTTCATAATAAAACTTTAACTGCACTTATTAGCTTGAGATTGGCAAGGGTACAAGTCTAGGGAAAGCCATTAGACTGGTTGACCCTAGAATTGAGCGGTTGAACCGATTTTTAAAAAAAAATATTTTTATCAAACCAAAATTCCATTATTCAACTATTAACATATATTAGAATGAAACATTCTAACCAAAGTTTTCAAAACCAGACCAGTGGTTAAACTGGTCATGTCACCAGTTTGCCAGTTCAACTGATTTATTCTATTCAATTAAATAAAACATTAAAAATTAAAAAAGATCGGTTAAATCATCTAATTCCTAAGTCAATTGGTCTAATGGCTCTCTGGATCGATAGCCTTGCCAATTTCTATCTAATCGGTCCAACTGATTATTTTATTAATTATATATATATTATAATTTATTAGATTTTATTTTATTTTATTTTATAATTTTTTAAGTTTAAATCAAAATTTCCTTTTTAGTATTTTTTAATATTTGATTTTTTTTTTTGTTTTTAATGATTTTTTTAGGGGAAAAATATTATATTAGACCATAAGATACCACATGTCACCATCTGATTGGTTCTCCAATTTATTTTAATGGTGAACGTGGTCAATGACGAAAATCATTAACAGAGGGGCATAATTGATTATTTTAATTAACGACAGAGTCTTAATTGGTTGCAAATTTAATGTAAGAGGTTAATTAATTTTTTTTGTATTTTCTTAAGGTGTTTTTTTTGCATATAAGCTTGCTAAAGTAAAAAATAAGATATTTTAAATGATTTTTAAATTCATTAATATTATTAATATATATATGTATATATAAAATATAAAATTTAAATTATTTTTTGAATATAAATTATATTTTAGTTATTAAAATTACATATACTTTTTTTTTTTATGTCATTGTTATGGTGATGTCATGTTCTTATTATTTTGATATTAATAATATTTATTTTAAATTATAATATAAAATAATAAAATAACTTACGATAATTTGTTAATATTATAATACATTAAATGCATTTAAGTTAATAACATAAACTATTTGTATATATTAATTTTAATATACAAATTATATTTAAAATTTATATAAACGGAGAGAAAATTAAAAAGTTGACATCTAAATTAATCATAGAAAGTGAGAAGTTACAAATTTAAGTTAAAATCTTGGGTAGTGTTCATCCGTACTTGAAATCATGATTTAGCTTGGAAAACAGGTAAGTGTTGTCGGTCAAAGCATGTTAAATTGGGCTTGGCCCATGTTACAGGTAAAAGAATTTTGCTCCTTGAATTCTGGAGTGGGGCAGAGGAAAGGGTCCAGCGGGTCGAGTTTGAATCATAATAAAGTGAGGAATGGGCCTCCAAAACCATGTTGTTAGGAAAAATTGATAAGACCTATAAGACAAATGGCCCCTATCATTTGCGTTAATACTGTCTGTCACAAGATTTTCCTTTCCTCAATCAAATATCCAAAGGATCAAATTATTTACGTTAGGCGAGGTCATGGTTACTAACTTACTGTTTAAAATTATTTTATATTATGGGTTGAATCAATTTAAAATTTTAGAACTTTGTCTAAGTTCAACTTAGATTAGATCGAATCTATTAAAGATAATTTGATAAAAAATTAATATTTTAATATTTCAACAAGTTAAACAATTTTAATTGAATGGTGTAGATAATTTACTTTAACCACTGATTTTGTTGGTTCTAACATGTAAGCCATTGATATGGCATGTTTGTCGTTCTCATAGTTTCTTGTAATGAGACTATAGTTGGTCGTCCTATAAATAACATATATGAAATTGATTAAATCCATCAGAATATCATAATATAATCATGACATTAGAATCCAATTGATTAATCCACTAATCCATTTGATTAGGCAAGAACCATATCCACATTTTGTGGCAACCTGTTAATCATTCATGTGCAAAACTTATTGATTTTTTAAAGATTAATACTATAAAATGTCGTAAATTTTCTAGAACATGGGTCTATAAAATACACAAGTTTTGGTGCAATTCTCTCATAAAATAATGTCTTTCTTAGGACTCTCCAGAAAATTCTTTACTTGATGTTTTGATTAGAGGTGTGCATGGGCCGGGCTACCCGGCCCGGCCCGAAGGTCCGCCCGAAAATTGGGAGGGTTTGGGTAAAAATATAGGCCCGAAATATGGGTTTGGGCACAAAAACGAGGCCCGTTTAGAAAATGGGCCGGGCTCGGGCAAAATTTTTTTTGGCCTGGCCCGGCCCGGCCCGAATTATATAATAAATATATATTTTTTATTTTTAATTATATTTATATTTATATTTTAATTTTAATTTTAATATAATCAATTTTTATTATATTTTTCAATTTGTGTATTGTTTTAAGAATTGTTTTAATATATTTTTTATTTGTTTCTTATTTTAATATTTGTTTTAAATGTATTTGATTATTTAATATATTTTAAAATTTTTATTTAATAAAATAAGTTAAAAAAATTTAATATGGGTCGGGCCGGGCCGGGCTCGGGCTTAACAATTTTATTTCGGGCCGGGCTTGGGCAAATTTTTAGGCCCATATTTCGGGCCGGCCCGGGCCCGGGCCTAGAAAACGGGCCTAAAATTTTTTGTGGGCCCGGCCCGGCCCGGCCCATGCACACCTCTAGTTTTGATCACCATCATATATCATTATTGTTTTATGTTCAACTTAACCATAAATTTTTAATATTTTGTGGAGTATGTTTCGTATTTCAAGTTAAAACAGAGAATGATGTTGTAATATTGAATAACACAATGTCACGAAGAGTAGTTAACGTCATGACGAGATATGAAAATATGCAACTGATTTCTTGGACGACAATTTTGGGATTATTTTCTAATTAGACTCTAAGCATTTAATAGTATATTGTATCAGTTAATATCTAAAGTGTATCTAGAGTAAGTGGGCTCAAAGTAACATGCAGCCTATATAATTCACCCTAGAACCATTGGGATTAGTGTGTGAGTTAGACCTAACTATAGAAAATAATGCAATTAAAAGATAATTTTGTTGTCGAAACCATTTTTATTTTGAAAAACGGGGATCGACTTTTAAACGAGGTATGGAGTCGCCACCGATCCTTTTTGTTTAGGTGTGATCAGGTCACCTTTTGATCGATCATTTTAATAAATCATTTTGGTTTATTAAAACAACGTTTTTGGCTTACGAAAAACTAGAGAATAGATTCGGAAGTCGGTTACGCACAAGGAAGGATTAGCACCCTCGCAACGCCCAAAATTGATACCACATTGATCAATTATTGTCCTAATGTCAAAATTTGAAAAAGATTTTGAAATTCAATTCCTTTAAAAAAATTTAGATAACTTGAATTGGATGTCGAGATTCTCTCGTTCAGAAGGAATAAAATATCATGTCCAGCATGATTGGATACAATATTTCAAACCCTAAAAAAAAACTGAGATCACCTCATGATTTCCAAAGCACGCTAAACAACTCAAGTTGGATTTTAAGATTCTCTCGTTCCAAAGGAATAAAATACCACATCCAGCACGTTAGGACATGATATTATAAGCCTCCAAAAACTGAGATCACCTTATGATTACCAAAACACGAGACGAAAATTTAAAAAGAGTATTCGGTTATTTGGTCAAACGGTAAATCGAAACCCAGCACGTTAGGGCATGATCTTTCGAATTTCCAAGCGCGAAACATTGCCTTGTTTTGAGAAAACTCAAAATAAACATTTATGAAAACCGAGTCAAAATATACTTGTTTGGTTTGTTTGGAGATAAAAACAATTGATGTTGGGCAAGAAGTTGGAATTTCACAATCATGATGCAATAACCGGTATACAAGCTTAGTTTTGTACATGAGATAAAAGTATGTGGCAAGTTTAAAACAAATAATTTATAGATAATATAGAAGAAATGCAATTTGGAATCATTAGTATGCAATCAAACAAATGTATAAAAATCTTAAGGTATCATACATGATAGTTCGGAATAGGTCAAAAAAATCATAATAATAATGTATGAGATAATAATATATAAATGAGATTTCAAGACACATAATGTATAGATAAAAGAGTAAGTAATACATAGCATAGTATTTGTCAATCTAAATAAATAATACTTGAAGTGCAAATTTATACATAATAAAAAAAGTACTAGTATATGAAAATAAATAAAATATACCATTTAAAAATAGAGTCCTTAGAAGAAAATAAATATGCATAGAATAATAAAAAATCAATAATATATACATAAAAAGAAGAAGAAAAAAGGAATATTTACATAAAATAAAAGGAAATCAATAATATACACTTAAAGTAAAAATAACTTAGTATAAGTACGTATATTTATGAAATAAAGAAAACTAAATATAAGTAAAGTATATAAATACAAAATAATATATGAAAGTATTTTGGAAGGAAAAAAAAACAAATAAATATGCACATGAAAAAAAACAGTATATTCTTTTCTTGTTTAAATAATATATACAAAAATATATATATCAACTTTGTTAAACAAAACTATATATTAAAATAATATATATTCTTATTTTATAGGAGAAAAAATGAATAAAAACTTAACTGGAAGAAAAACAAAATTAAAGGGACAATTTATGAACAAAGCAAACCATTTAAACATAATTTTGGGCCAAAGTAAAACGTGCTCCAACGTTTGGGGACTAAAACTGAAAATTAACCAAACCCCAAAACGAACTGTTTTAGCACGTACTAAGATGAACTCCCGTGCAAACTCCTGGGACAATTTAAAAGAATTAAAGAAAGCATGGAATGGGCTCAATCGAACACTAGGGCAAAAGGGAAGGACTGGCAGCGCAAATTACCCATTCAAGGTAAAATGCGCGGACCCAGCCTGGCAATTGGGTCAACACGCTTTCCTCTTCCCCCCTCCCAAAATGTTGCTGCTTAAAACTTATTACTTAAATTTAAAAAAAAAAACTATTTTGAAAACCATTTGATTTTTGTTTAAAAAAAAAAAAAACCCTAATGCTCTCCAATCTCTCAATCTCCCCTTGCTTCCCCGCCGAAATGCTAGCGCCCAGGCCCTCCGTTCGCGACCAGCGAAGGCCCTCCGACAGTGACTCCGGTAAGCTTCTCCTCCTTTCTCTTATTATTTACGTACAATAGATAAAAAAAAATCAAAGAAAATAAAAATAAAATCGAAAGAAAAATAAGGCTTTGAATCACCTTCAACAAATATGGTTGCTATATCTTTTTGTATGTGTTGATATTGTTTCTATCTTCTATTCTTCAAAAAAAAAAAACCCTTTACCAAAAATATTCAAAGGCTTTATAGCCAAAAATATAAGCAGTTTCCTGATGTTTCTCGTTTAGGTTACAAGTCATGGAGAGAAGTGCATGGACGTGGTGTGGGTACGAACGTGGAGCGGGGCACATGGGGGTCGTGCGTGGGACGTGCATGGTGGCTGCTGGCTACGGCGCAGTGCAAATGGGAACCTTAGGGTTTCCAAAAATTCTAAAAAATTTGGGCTTATCAGGCTTGTTTAATTTGGGTCTGTATTTGGGTTAGTTTCATTTTTCATTTTTTCTTTTGGGTTTGTTATTTTTAGTGATTTAGGCCGTTTCATGTAATTGAGTATTTGGGCAAGGCAAAAATTAGGTTCTACAGCTGCCCCTTTTTGCCCGTTGTTGTGTAATAAGAACGGAGCAAAGACCCCACAAGGACCAATTTTTCCCGGTCTTGTCAAATTTTTAACTTCTTTGGTGCTCCCTCTTCAAGTAGTCTTATAGCAACTTCAGGAAGATAATGTTTGTGACTTCAACCTGCTCCACTGCAACTTCAGGGAGACAAAGCCAGTGGATAAGATCTGCTCCATAGTCGATATATAGAGATAAGACTCATCTTCGATCTGTTCCATAGCCGATACATGGAGATAAGATCTGTAATTTTCAGTCCGCTTCCTACAATCTCAGGAAGATAAAACTTGTATCTTCAACATGCTCTCTGCAATTTCAGAGAGATAAAGCTGGTGGCTAAAATCTGCTCCATAGCCGATACATCGAGATAAGACTCGCCATTTTCGATCTGCTCCATAGCCGATACATGGAGATAAGATCTGTAATTTTCAGTCTGCTTCCTGCAACTTCAAGAAGATAAGACTGCATATTGAGCCTGCTCCACTGCAACTTCAGAGAGATAAGGCTGGTGGCTAAAATCTGCTCCATAGCCGATACATGGAGATAAGACTCGCCAATTTCGACCTGCTCCATAGCCGATACATGGAGACAAGATCTGTAATTCTAAGTCTGCTTCCTGCAACTTCAGGAAGATAAGACTTGTATCTTCAACCTACTCTCTTGTTACCTCAGAGAGATAAGGCTGGTGGCTAAAATCTGCTCCATAGCCGATACATGGAGATAAGACTCACCAATTTCGATATGCTCCATAGCCGATACATGGAGATAAGATCTGTAATTCTCAGTCTGCTTCCTGCAACTTCAGGAAGATAAGACTTATATCTTCAACCTGCTCTCTTGCTACTTTAGAGAGATAAGACTGGTGGCTAAAATCTGCTCCATAGCCGATACATAGAGATAAGACTCGCCAATTTCGATCTACTCCATAGCCGATACATAGAGATAAGATCTGTAATTCTCAGTCTGCTTCCTGCAACTTTAGGAGGATAAGGCTTGTATCTTCAACTTGCTCTCTTGCTACCTCAGAGAGATAAGGCTGGTGGCTAAAATCTGCTCCATAATCGATACATGGAGATAATACTCGTCAATTTCTATCTGCTCCATAGCCAATACATAGAGATAAGATTTGTAATTCTCAGCCTATTACCTTACTGCTTAGGGGGTCAAGGATTGCTGAATTCACCGATGCCACTGCACTGTCTTTTGAGGAACATGATCTGTAAAATCGGTTTCATGTATTTATGCTTATGCCAAAATAATTAGGATGCTATGATCGAGATGAATCAAATGCTCCTAACTAGATGTGATGCTTATGTCAAATAATTAGGATGCTATGATCGAAATGAAATCATATACTCCTAACTAGATGTGTTATTGTATAAATACAAAAATATCACGAGAATGATTCCTTGTTAAAATCTCAAAGTGTCATAACTCGTTATTCACTGTCGTATTATGCTGCCTTCCTGTTCGACTAGCATTTCCAACGAAAACCCATAGAAACAACCCATTTTGCTCAACTGGCTTGCCCCACTGTAGTTTCAAAGTCTCTTCCACTGTACCTTCTGGGACATAGAGTTTTTATTTCCCACTGCAACTTCAGGGGAATAATCATTTAATTTCTTCTATACATCCTGCTACAACTCAGAGGTATAAGATTTGCATCATCTTCAATCAATTTGATCTGTTACACCATTCCCTCGGTGTAATGCACAGATGTATATGCGTGATATCTGCATGAATACAGAATACCATTTTCCTTCTCTCGATAATAATCTCATTGCTCGTTCTTTGCCGGGATTGTAACACTAATATAATTTTCTTTTTGATCAACCAATATCTTTGAGAGAAAACTCAATGAAATAATTTAAATCTGGGCTTAAATACTTCCAACGCCTAAGCTTGGTGAATTTTAAACAATAGGCCTGTTTCAAGCTCCTGTATTACTTAGAAACTTCCAGAGTAATATGCGAAACTCCTTTTATGAAAGTATTATTAGTCCACTAATCATTATTTCAATGCAAAATACTTGAAAAAGATCATAACAACGGACCAGAAACATGGCTCAAAGCCAATACGTTAACCAAGGATAGCAAATGCAATTAAGAAGGAAACATATTGGGACGTAAAAAGAATAAGGTAATCCAAAGATAACAAATTCAAAATTTGGCATAATAGAAAACTAGGTGCCCCAGATATCGCAACCTGAGCTTCTCTGTCCAAACTTCTTGAGGACTATTTTGAGCTCAATATGTGTTTAGGGGATCCGGAGTACTTTGTCGATGCGCCTAAGATATAGCACATCTCCTCCTTGTTAATTCAGACATAGCAAGACTACTGTATGCCCCAATTTGATCCAAATTTGAGCCGCCCTTTTTGGGTTTTCAACTCAAATCCCCTTTGGTCTCAAGGCACCCTTTGCGAGTTTTCGCCTTGGCCTCTCCTGCTTCTTTTTCCTTTCTTTTTGCGTTCTTTTTTTTATTTCTCTTTTTTTTAAAATTTCTAATTGTGACTAAATCTAAATTCACCGGATTGGGCAGGTTCTTGCTATTCGTCTCGGTCAATATCAATGCTATTCCAAGAAAGGCTTTCTTTACTACATAAGGTCCTTCCCAATTTGGGATCCACTTTCCTCTAAAGTCCTTTTGTATAGAAATCTTCAATGTCAGGTTCCTCTCGCAGAGTTCTCTAGGACGAACCTTTTCTGTCGTAAGCTCGCATTATTCGTTTTTGGTATGTTTTGACCATAACGGGTAACTTTCAACCTCCTCTCCTCAATTAAGTTAATTGGATCCTTCTGCTTCATCCAATTCTTGACTCAATCGAAGTTTGGAGAGAAGGAATCTCAATTTCAATACCATTTTTATCCCATAAACCAATGAGCAATGTGTTGCCCCAGCGAGTCTTGGTCGACGTTCGATAAGCATAGAGGGTAAATTGTAACTTTTTTATGCCAATCTTTACAAGTCTCGGTCGCCTTTCACTATGACCTTTGTTTTATTACTTTTTTTTGGGGGGTTTGATGACTTTGTAACATTGGTATACGAAGTAACCTTCACCCTCCTCTTGAAATAATCGACGACTGCCCAGATGAATCAATGCATATTAGTCAAGATGACTTGATAACATCCATACCCAACATAGAGAAAGTCTGTGAAGAAATAAATGAGGCACATAAATTTTGTCTTCCTAAATACATCTCAACAGATACAATCCCCTTTTATGGTGGATCAATAATGCTAAACTCCATGTTTAGTGTGGCTACTATGAAACCATTACGTACGACCTTCTGACACCCGTATAGACATTTTTCCATCCACAGGCCTTAGTATCTCAGGTATATCTTGACATGACTATGCGAAAACATCTTTAAATTCGTGGAATATACCCAATGACGATTCGCTTTGTCTTCGTGGTAATGCAGGCACCGATTTTTGCCTCTTTTTCCTTTCCTAGGCTCACTGCCCCCTGACTCTTCGTAAATTATGATCTATTTTCATCTTATTCTACCATCTTTCACAAATTAGGAGATAAGTTAGAATCTTTGTCATCTTCAAAGTCCTGAGATCCACTTAAATACATATCTCACCCCAAAAGGGAGTCAGTTACAGCGTTGCTCATGTCGTTGATATCTGGGGACCTATTGTAGGTACAAAGGCATATTTCCAAAAAATAAATGATTCCAAGGATGATTATTGATATGGCATGATCATGAATGAAGAATAAAACATATTCAAAAGAGAGTCCAAAAAACAAAATAATATACCACGAATGAAAGAACATTTACTCAAAAAGATGAATTTTGATTGAAATAAAGACTTTGAACACAAGCCTATTTCACAAAAGGGTTCTTATTGCCCCTAGGCTTAAAGTAATAAGCGTATTTTGAACATTACTCTAGATTAGCTCTAAAAATACAATGATTTCTTCCACAGTCCCATTGTTCAAAACACTCCCAAGTACATAAGGGTTTGGAAATTTTTATTCCCCGATTCCCTCTTTGGATATATCATTCAGATTCGGCGATATGTCATTCGGATAGATAACTAGTGGTTACAACCCTCGGCTGGCCTACATTGACCAATTTGGAAGGCATGCTCACGAAGTTCACTTCATTTTCATTTCCCTTTTGGATTGACCTCTTGGCGCTTTCTCCCACATCTATCTTCCCGCTCCTTATTGTGTTTTCAATTAATTCACCAGACATTACCATATCTGAAAAGCTTAGAGTAGTGCTTCTCAACATATGGTTAATGAATGGGGCTTTAAGAGTATTGATGAAAAGTATGGTAGTCTCTTTTTCTAGGAGAGGTGGCTGAACTTGTATGGCAACTTCCCTCCACCTTTGGGCGTATTGCCAGAAACTCTCATTCGGTTTCTTTTTCATGCTCTGTAAAGTAATCCTATCAGGAATCATATCCGTCATATAACTATACTGTTTCATGAAAGCTTGTGCTAGATCTTTCCATGAATTGATCTAGGTATGACTTAATTGGTTGTTCCATTTGGATGCTGCCCCAACCAGACTTTCTTGGAAACAGTGAATCAATAATTGGTCATTATTAACATACCCAGTCATTCGTCTGCAAAACATGGTAATGTGAGCTTCGGGATAGCTAGTCCCGTTATACTTTTCAAATTCAGGTATCTTGAACTTGAAAGGAAGTATTAAGTCTGGAACCAAGCTTAGGTCCCTAGCGTCAATTCTGCAATAATCATCAGCATTTTTCATCGCCTTGAATTTTTCCTCCAACCATCTATACCGATCCTCGAGTTGTTTTGGCAGTTCCATCTTTGCTTTTTCTATTTCGTTCAAATCAGGAACTACAGGGGTAGTTGGATTACCCCACGGATTGGAGTCTGAGCCGATCAGATAATTCACTAGTACTGAGGTACTGGTCTGATTTTGCTGAGTTCTGATAATTGGTACACCTTGAGGACATGCCTATGCATTTGTCGGAGTGAAACCCGGAAGATAGAAATGCTCATCATTGTCCACCCCTGTATTGATCATAGAGCTTTCCCTCTTTTCTAGCCCCTTAGTCAGCAATTGGGACAACTGGTTCATCATATTCCTTTGAGACTCTAGCACTTGGTCTCTCATATCTTGTCGTACCCTTGCTAGTTGCTCTCACATTTGCCTCTGTAACTGGTCTTGCATCTCTCTTTGAAGTTGTTTAAGTCTTTCCAATCTTTGGTCCATATCTTTTGTCTGAGCACGGGTACCGTAACAACGCTTGGTTGGTAAGTTTTTATCGGTTTCCAAATTAACTGAAATGATTTCAATTAATTAAGGTTCTTTTGTGAAAATCAAATACAAATGATGCAATGATGCAATGTAATGAAAATGCATGGAATGAATGTAAAAGAAAGAAATGCGTTGATTCTGAATTCAATTCTATTGGAACAACTTTTCTAGAAAACAAATTCCTTTACATAAAATGAATTACATATACGGCCTTGCCCTCATGTTCCAAGCGAAGACACCGATTTCTTTTCTTTGTACAATCAAATCTTGCAAGCTTCCAATAGATGCCCCCACTAGCTTTTTTTTACTTGATTCGGGCCGCAACTTAATACTTACTTATCCTTGTAATGTTCGTTAACTCCTTTAAGAAAGTCGGGACGCGACGGCTCTGAAACATTCCTTATCAGCTTAAATCCTCAGCAAAGTCTTGTCTTCCTCCGCGAACTATCAGCCTTCTTTCATTGTGTTTACTTCGACCATATTCAGACGATCGTATTACAATCCACTTTATCAAGAAATTCATTTTCTTATGACAAACTGTTCTATTTAGCAATCAAATATGAATCAACACCTCCTTTCTATGATGATGTAATATAATGCAGTCATAAACAAAACAAAACACATTAACACAGGAAGAAAAAAAATAATACAGTACACCTACTTGGGTAACCGCTAGGGTTTGGGGTGGCTCTACTTAGGGTTGGGCTCTTAAGGCTCAATATATGTGGCTCGGTTATAAGAAAATGGTACCTGAACCAGCAGATTCCTCAACCCTCACCCATTATAGGCTCATGTGGATCGAGTTCGGTTCAAGGGACTACATTTCCCTATGGCCATCCGGAGGTGAAAACCTCACGAAGACATAGGTACGGATGTACCCTGGAAGCAGTCCATTAGCCCATGCGGAGGTGAAAACCTCACGAAGGCATAGTCTCTCACTCTCACTTAAGAGGTGTGACCTCAACGGTCATGCGGTGTAATGCAAGAGTATTTTACAAGACTCAAATAACAGCAATCATGGAAATCACAAACAAATGTAACAAAAGAAACATGATTTTTCAAATCAAATTTTCAATTTTCGACAAAAGGACAGAAAATAATCAATTTTACGGCTTGACTCTCTTATTGTTCCCTAGTGGAGTCGCCAAGCTATCAAAACCATTTTTATTTTGAAAAACGGGGATCTACTTTTAAACGAGGTATGGAGTCACCACCGATCCTTTTTGTTTAGGTGTGATCAGGTCACCTTTTGATCGATCATTTTAATAAAGCATTTTGGTTTATTAAGACAATGTTTTTAGCCTACGGAAAACTAGAGAATGGATTCAGACGATCGTATTACAATCCACTTTATCAAGAAATTCATTTTCTTATGACAAACTGTTCTATTTAGCAATCAAATATGAATCAACACCTCCTTTCTATGATGATGTAATGTAATGCAGTCATAAACAAAACAAAACACATTAACACAGGAAGAAAAAAAAATAATACAGTACACCTACTTGGGTAACCGCTAGGGTTTGGGGTGGCTCTACTTAGGGTTGGGCTCTTAAGGCTCAATATATGTGACTCGGTTATAAGAAAATGGTACCTGAACCAGCAGATTCCTCAACCCTCACCCATTATAGGCTCATGTGGATCGAGTTCGGTTCAAGGGACTACATTTCCCTATGGCCATCCGGAGGTGAAAACCTCACGAAGGCATAGTCTCTCACTCTCACTTAAGAGGTGTGACCTCAACGGTCATGCGGTGTAATGCAAGAGTATTTTACAAGACTCAAATAACAGCAATCATGGAAATCACAAACAAATGCAACAAAAGAAACACGATTTTTCAAATCAAATTTTCAATTTTCGACAAAAGGATAGAAAATAATCAATTTTACGGCTTGACTCTCTTATTATTCCCCAGTGGAGTCGCCAAGCTATCAAAACCATTTTTATTTTGAAAAACGGGGATCGACTTTTAAACGAGGTATGGAGTCACCACCGATCCTTTTTGTTTAGGTGTGATCAGGTCACCTTTTGATCGATCATTTTAATAAAGCATTTTGGTTTATTAAGACAATGTTTTTGGCCTACGGAAAACTAGAGAATGGATCCAGACGATCGTATTACAATCCACTTTATCAAGAAATTCATTTTCTTATGACAAACTGTTCTATTTAGCAATCAAATATGAATCAACACCTCCTTTCTATGATGATGTAATGTAATGCAGTCATAAACAAAACAAAACACATTAACACAGGAAGAAAAAAAATAATACAGTACACCTACTTGGGTAACCACTAGGGTTTGGGGTGGCTCTACTTAGGGTTGGGCTCTTAAGGCTCAATATATGTAGCTCGGTTATAAGAAAATGGTACCTGAACCAGCAGATTCCTCAACCCTCACCCATTATAGGCTCATGTGGATCGAGTTCGGTTCAAGGGACTACATTTCCCTATGGCCATCCGGAGGTGAAAACCTCACGAAGACATAGGTACGGATGTACCCTGGAAGCAGTCCATTAACCCATGCAGAGGTGAAAACCTCACGAAGAACATAGTCTCTCACTCTCACTTAAGAGGTGTGACCTCAACGGTCATGCGGTGTAATGCAAGAGTATTTTACAAGACTCAAATAACAGCAATCATGGAAATCACAAACAAATGCAACAAAAGAAACAAGATTTTTCAAATCAAATTTTCAATTTTCGACAAAAGGACAGAAAATAATCAATTTTATGGCTTGACTCTCTTATTGTTCCCCAGTGGAGTCGCCAAGCTATCGAAACCATTTTTATTTTGAAAAACGGGGATCGACTTTTAAACGAGGTATGGAGTCACCACCGATCCTTTTTGTTTAGGTGTGATCAGGTCACCTTTTGATCGATCATTTTAATAAAGCATTTTGGTTTATTAAGACAATGTTTTTGGCCTACGGAAAACTAGAGAATGGATTCGGAAGTCGGTTACGCACAAGGAAAGATTAGCACCCTCGCAACGCCCAAAATTGGTACCTTATTGATAAATTATTGTCCTAATGTCGAAAATTTGAAAAAGATTTTGAAATTCAATTCCTTTAAAAATATTTAGATAACTTGAATTGGATGTCGAGATTCTCTCATTCATAAGGAATAAAATATCATGTTCAGCACGATTGGATACAATATTTCAAACCCTTAAAAAAACTGAGATCACCTCATGATTTCTAAAGCACACGAAACAACTCAAGTTGTATTTTAAGATTCTCTCGTTCCAAAGGAATAAAATACCACATCTAGCACGTTAGGACACGATATTATAAGCCTCCAAAAACTGAGATCACCTTATGATTACCAAAATGCGAGACGAAAATTTAAAAAGTTTATTCGATTATTTGGTCAAATGGTAAATCGAAACCCAGCACGTTAGGGCATGATCTCTCGAATTTTCAAGCGCGAAACATTGCCTTGTTTTGAGAAAACTCAAAATAAACATTTATTAAAACCGAGTCAAAATATACTTGTTTGGTTTGTTTGGAGATAAAAACAATTGATGTTGGGCAAGAAGTTGGAATTTCAAAATCATGATGCAATAACGAGCATACAAGCTTAGTTTTGTACATGAGATAAAAGTATGTGGCAAGTTTAAAACAAATAATTTATAGATAATATAGAAGAAATGCAATTTGGAATCATTAGTATGCAATCAAACAAATGTATAAAAATCTTAAGGTAACATACATGATTGTTCGGAATAGGTCAATAATAATAATAATAATGTATGAGATAATAATATATAAATGAGATTTCAAGACACATAACGTATAAATAAAAGAGTAAGTGATACATAGCATAGTATTTGTCAATCTAAATAAATAATACTTGAAGTGCAAATATATACATAAAAAAAAGTACTAGTATATGAAAATAAATAAAATATACTATTTAAAAATAGGGTCTTTAGAAGAAAATAAATATGCATAGAATAATAAAAAATCAATAATATATACATAAAAAAAAGAAAAAAAAGGAATATTTACATAAAATAAAAGGAAATCAATAATATACACTTAAAGTAAAAATAACTTAGTATAAGTACGTATATTTATGAAATAAATAAAACTTAATATAAGTAAAGTATATACATAAAAATAATATATGAAAGTATTTTGGAAGGAAAAAAAACAAATAAATATGCACATGAAAAAAAATAGTATATTCTTATCTTGTTAAAATAATATATACAAAAATATATATATCAACTTTGTTAAATAAAACCATATATTAAAATAATATATATTCTTATTTTATAGGTAAAAAATAATAAAAACTTAACTGGAAGAAAAACATAATTAAAGGGACAATTTATGAACAAAGCAAACCATTTAAACATAATTTTGGGCCAAAGTAAAACGCGCTCCAACGTTTGGGGACTAAAACTGAAAATTAACCAAACCCCAAAACAAACCGTTTCAACACGGACTAAGATGAACTCCCGTGTAAATTCCTGGGACAATTTAAAAGAATTAAAGAAAGCATGGAATGGGCCCAATCGAACACTAGCGCAAAAGGGAAGGACTGGCCGTGAAATTACCCATTCAAGGTAAAATGTGCGGACCCTGGCAATTGGGTCAACACGCTTTCCTTCCCCCCCCCCCCCAAAATGCTGCTGCTTAAAACTTATTACTTAAATTTTAAAAAAACTATTTTGAAAACCATTTGATTTTTGTTTAAAAAAAAAAAAAACCTAATGCTCTCCAATCTCTCACTCTCCCCTTGCTTCCCCGTCGAAATTCTAGCACCCAGGCCCTCCGTTCGCGACCAGCGAAGGCCCTCTGACAGTGACTCCGGTAAGCTTCTCCTCCTTTCTCTTATTATTTACGTACAATAGATAAAAAAAACAAAGAAAATGAAAATAAAATCGAAAGAAAAATGAGGCTTTGAATCACCTTCAACAAATATGGTTGCTATATCTTTCTGTATGTGTTGATATTGTTTCTATCTTCTATTCTTAAAAAAAAAAAAAAAACCCTTTACAAGAAATATTCAAAGGCTTTATAGCCAAAAGTACAAGCAGTTTCTTGCTGTTTCTCGTTTAGGTTGCAGGTCATGGAGAGAAGTGCACGGACGTGGTGTGGGTGTGAACGTGGAGAAGGGCACACGGGGGTTGTGCGTGGTGGCTGCTGGCTACGGCGCAGGGCAAATGGGAACCCTAGGGTTTCCAGAAATTCCAAAAAATCTGGGCTTATCGGGCTTGTTTAATTTGGGTCTATTTTTGGGTTAGTTTCATTTTTCATTTTTTCTTTTGGGTTTGTTATTTTTAGTGATTTGGGCCGTTTCATGTAATTGAGTATTTGGGCCGGGCAAAAATTGTTTCTACATTTGTGTTTCAATTTGAAGGGATTTTTTTCGAGGTTACGAGTTTTTTTTTGTTTTGATTCTCTCTATATTGTATTTTTCTCTTATTAGTTAAATTCCCTTTTACCTGTGGTTATTTATACTATTCGAAAGAGTGTTTTTGGGTAAAATTTGTATGTTTAATCTTTTCAATTTCCTCATTATTTTACTTGTTCGTTACTTATACAGATTTATCCCCAACACAGTTCAATCCCCACATCAACTTTGAAGTTTAAACAATATAAGGGAAACTTCTTTTTCTCCATAAATCAGAAACAAATAAATTTCTTATAAAGATAACAAATAGGTGGCAATGCCATGGTGAAGGGCTTGCCAACCAAAAATGATGCTCCAGAATTTCTGAAACATAAAATGGTCGCCATATACCATTGTCTTCGGATCTAGGACCATCTGATAAGAGCAATCCAGGCAAGGCAGCCTTTTAGCTCTTACTATATACCCAGATTCCCTACCCTATCCCACACTACACACCTTGCCCAACACGTACTAACCAAACATAATCAAACTTAAAACCAGGGAAACCATTCCTTACTATCACGATGAATAAGAGAATATGATTTAAATATGTAATACGTCTAAGTGATATAAATGGTTATCATGTGACCAAGCAAGAGAGAGGGGGAGGGGGCATCCATTGATGAAGGGAAACAAAGACAGCTTGGGATTCGTAAAAGTTTGGGAACAAAATATATATTCACTACATGGACTAAACGTTGCCACAAATCCACTTGTCCTCCATACACGTTTCATTTTTGTACGATTTTATTTTAAATGTTGGGTAATAAATTATGGGGTTTAATTAAGGAGTGAATCGAGTAATGTGGAATCTTTTAATCATTATTAAATACCCCCCTCCAAAAGATACAAACCCAGCTGTTTTTAAAGATTTGTTGCTTTTAAACATGGGGAATATAATCCTTACTTTATCTAATGTTTTTTGGTGTAGACTTTAAAGAAAGTGAAAATGACAGGCCAAGGGTTTGCCTTAGCTTTCATTATAGATGTGTATTTTGTGGGTTAGGTTTCTTTGATTAATGGGTTAATTATTTTCTATCCTCCTTTTTTTCTTTTTAACATGCCACCGCGCTCTCGTCTTGACTCCACGAACCCAATGAGGGACAAAGGCATTGTACTACGTTTTTACTATAAAATTACTATATTGTAAAAAGTTAAAAAAAAAAAAATCATAACCCTACTTAGATGATGGCTTAAATGTAGGCACGATTCAAGGGTTTGTTTGAAAACGTAGGGTAAATTAAAAAGGAATCTAATGGCCTGAATATTATTTAATTTGGTGCATTGAACTGAGACATGTGCAAGAGACCTTATAAGACAAGGCGTTAAGGGGATTTCTAGTATGGGAAGAGGGAAACATGGAAGTGTACTGTTTCTGTCATATACAACACAAACAAATTTGACTTTATTAAAACAAAAACAAAAGATGGACATTGATAAGCGCTCACACTAATCCGATGGCACCACAGTCTTTAAAAAATAATCCAAAATTGTCAATAAACCAAAGGAAAGAGCGAGGAAGGAAATGTACAAATAAAACTGTTTTACTATTAAATAATAGCTTAAAATATTGGATGGAAAGAAGGAAATCTATTGTTTTTTCCAAACATTTGTTGAAAACAAAAGAGAATGTACAGTTGAAAAAGTGTTAAGAGTAAAATATTGATGGAGCTTTAATACATTTAAGCCTGGAAAAAAAAAGTAAAATATATACCTGTATGAAAACAAGAGACCAAAGGGAATGGACCACTGCATATTCTCTTCAAGTTTTGAAACTATAAGATCTAATTCTTTAGGGTTATTATAAACTAAGGTTTAATTAGTTAAGAAATGGAAAAAAAAAAAAAGATTGTAAAATCTAGTTGCCCATAGCTGGTTAGCATGTAATGAAAGTTGGAATATGGGGAAACAAGAGTTGGAAATGTCGGGAGAAACATGACAAGCATTAATGTAAACAGTTTCAATTCATTATTTAGGGTTTAAATGATTATTAAACAACTCAAAAAGCATACAATGGAATCCTTCCCATCCCATGCGCATCGTCCTTCATTAGCCTAACCTTTCTTTTTTCTTTTAAATATTTTAATTTTGTTTATTCAATAATTTTTCTTAAATAATCTATTTTCGTATATAATAATAAGCTAATCCATTTGAAAAATATATTTGTATTTGATGTACTAGAAATTAATATATATAAAATTCTTAATATTTACTATAAATCCTGTCGCATACATATATGCGTGTGAAAACCATCAATTTATAATATAAATGTGTGTTTAAAAATAACATCCAAATGGGTTTGATCTCAAGCAATCTCATTCCCCTCCCCCAATTTTAAAAAAATCCAAATAAAATGACACATATGGTTTGAAACGAATTAATAATGATACATGAAATACGTATGATATTAAAATGAGAACAAAATTAAGACACATAAATACCTCAAGTTAAGAATATTAAATGAATACAATTATTTATCATGGTGTTGTAGTCGATCTTGAGTCGGTGTCGAGTTCACTTATGATACCAATTCAATCAACAACATTACTAATATGTCCAGTTGATTAAGGTAATAAAGTGTGCGTAATAAAAATAAAATGTAGAAAACTACAAAGATAAAGTTTTATGGGATAAATCTCAAAATTATACATGAAGTTTGATTTAATGTGAAATTGTATACATGAACTTTAATTTGGTGCAATTATACACATGAAACTCTAATTGTGGCTCAAATGTATACTTGACACTTTAAGTTTGATTTAATCATACACATTTAAAGAAATAAATACATCAATTTATTTTCATATTAGATAAATGTAATTATTTATATATGCAATATATAAATATAAAATGGTGTTATATCAATAATTATGTTAATAATGAAGCAAAAAAAATAATAATTGTGTTAATAATTTACAAGAATTGGATTAAATCAAAATTCGCATATACAGTTGCACACTAAACCATAATTCATGTATAGTTTTAGTATTCATCTCTAGTTTAGTGGTAAATTAAAGTCTTTATTAATACAACTGATGTGAGTTCAAATCCTACTATATATATTAATTTTTTGAATAAAAATACGAAAGCACATCTAAATAGTATAACTTATTTTAATTATTCCCTAATTAAGTTGGTGTCCAATTAACTCGTGACACTAATCAATTAAAAGCTTAAATAATAATATAGATTTTTGAATTATTATGTGATGAGGCATGATCTGGTTGAATGTATAATTATATAGTTCCAGTGTATTAAATATATAAACTCTAGAAAGTATGACTAAATTATCTTAAATTGATAGTATAGTAGGTGTATAAGATATTGAGGGAACCAAATCATGCCACATAATTACAATTTAAAAAAAAAATAAATACCTTTTCTTTTACTTTTAAAAATATCACATGATCAACTTTTAGAATAATTTATAAATTCATAATCTAATAATATAGAATTTTAAATCCATATGTGATCGCACCTTCTCTCTTATTATGACAATGTTTCATCCTTATCCTATTCTGACCATCTTTCGGCTTTGCTTAATCCTAGTTTAACCTTGGTTTACAAATTATATACATATTATATATATTGCTTAAAATAATCACCAACTTGTTTTAAGATGAAGAAACCCTTTTTTTCACTTAACAAATAAGAAACCAACGTATATAGTAAAAATAAAAAACAAAAGGGCTTTATCTGATCCAATGACTTAACCCGTTGTGAAAATCAAAATCCCCCAATCAATGCTTTCTCGACAGACAACCTTATCATTCATCGACATACCCTTTCCAACATCGACAAATCTCATCCCATTTGCGCTCCAAAGGGACCCAATACTGACATATATATACATACACATACTTTATTTCGACAAACATTAGTAGTTGTGCATCAATGGTCGACACCTAAGTTGTTTCTGAATTTGCTTTAATGGATACAAAGCCGAAAGCATTTTCCTTATGAAATGTGGAAGGGGATTCGTTTAGATAAGGTGTAAAATGAAAAAAGATAAATGAGCAACATGCACCTAAAGTTATCTTCCTTTTTTTTCCCGAAAATTCCATTTATTGTAATGGCGTTTCTGGTTAATTACTATCCATGGTTAAAGTGAGGTTTTAGAGAATCAAAATCAAGCTTCTGTTTTACAATGCATGAATGAGAGGAGGGCTATATTGATTAAATCGATAGCTACTGACAATTGAGCTATGGCTATGGCGGCTCGGGTGCATGGCGAATATGAAAATGTAAAACAGATGAAAGTCCTCATTGGTGGCAGGTCAGAAAACTGTCTACGTCTGTATCTAATAAGTAACTCATATCAATTCATCATTTTAAATATCTTTCGAGTATTAGATAAATTAAATATAAATTTTTATATATGCATGTTTTTATTTTAAATAAGATAATATAAAAGAGAGGTGGTCCCTCTCGAAAGAGGTGCTTTAGTTGGGGTGGTGACACGAATTTAAATGTAAGAGAGGCACCCATGTGCGTTCCAAAGCCACGTAAAGCAGACTTTGTCACCCTCTGCCTCTCTTAAATACACTTTATCTTGGTTTGTCTGATATTGAGTCTTTTCTTATTGACTTGAATGGCTACAGTTTGAGCGACCCATATTAGATTCCCACCACCACTCCTCTCTCATCTACACACTCCACATTCCACACATCCCTTTTTATGGATATTCCTACATATCATTTATGATACTTACCAATTAAAAAAACCATATTATTATTCCTTTCATCTTATTTATACAATTTCAAAGTAATTGTAAATCTACCATCAAATTTATCCAACATTATCGAACAAAAATAAAATATTAAAATATTTTTCATTTCAAATTTTCAGCCCCATTAAAATAAAAGAATTAGATATAATTTTTACTCGGAAATGTTAGATAAATTTGATGTTGGGTTTGTAGTGAATATAACGATGGAGCTGTAAAGATGATGACTTAGAAATTTTATTACGTATAAATGACGTGAAAAAAAATGATAATGTGTCTTTTTCAATTGGTAAATATCATAAATCATGTTGTAAAAAAGTCTATAAAATATTTTTTATATAAATATATTTAATAACTATTTCTTAAGAAATTTTAGCTTAATTCAATCATATATCTGCATTTTTTGAACCTTTAATAATAATTCAGTTTTTTTTATATCAATTTTGGGTTTAAATTTTTCTATTCATTTTAAGAAAATGAACTTTATTTTGAAAAATATATAGGATTTATTTTACATCATATAAAATAAAATTAATTATAAATTAAGTTTAAAAAAATCCAAATATTTCGATTTTAATAGATTTTCAACTTTTCTGATAGATTTTAGAAATGTGGCGTTATTTTTCATTACAAAATTAAGTGTAATTAAGCTCAAAGTCAAATATAAAACAACAGAGATAACAAACATATTACATCTTTTAAGTGAAGTGGTCCTCAAACCATCAATATTTTTTATTTTTATTTCCTAAATTGTCCTAAAACTCTTGCATGGAATGGCTTTCCATCTTTTTCATCATCCAAACTCTTCAAAATATGATTACATCCTCGAATATCACAAAATTTATATTTATAAACATCTCAATTTTTATATAAATTAATAAGAAAAAAGAATATCTCAATTTTTATATAAACAGAAGATCACATGGAGATGCATTGCAATAGTAATCACTTGAAGACGTCATCAATGACGATATATGGAAACGTGATCAATGATAGATTAATAGAATTCATCAAAATAATAATAATAAAGTATGAGAATATTTCACACACCATACATATTGATAATATTTTATATATAATTTCTTGTATAGACACGATAAATCAGTTAATAATAAACCATAGTTAAGAGTAAATTTGTTTATGAGTTGAATAATAATAAAAATATTCATAATCTTTATATCAAATCTAATTCAAGTTAATCAATAAATATACGTATGTATTAGATCCAACTGTTTGATGAAAAATTTTCATTAAAATTTTTTTAGTTTGAGTTAATATATTATTTGATACTTGAGTTTAATATTCGATTTTTTTTGTCTCAATTTGATACTTGAATTTGTCTTTAATGTTCATTTTGGTTGTTAAAAATAGTGCATCTCAGTAGTTTATGTTTACTTTGTTGTTCATGTTTTTATTTTGCTTGGTCAAGTACTTTGTTCCTAAAATCTAGGAATAAGTTGCTTAGTTGAAGTCAATAACATACCTTATTGCTTCCTTAATTTTCTGGAATAGTTAGAATTTTTTAAGGAACACTTTGTTACATTTTTTATGTATTTAAACCCTTGTTAACTACAAATTGTTAAGGAATAATCAAGTTTTTCTCAACTATTTCTCTTGTTAACTACAAATTGCTTGCATCCCTGTTTTGTTTCATGGTATCAGCACCGGGTTCAAAGGAAAAAATTGTTACTTTGTTTTTTGTCTCTTTGTCTATCAAGTCATCTGTTTTGTCTTGCTGGAAGAGATTCGAGGCTGAAGGAAGAGATGGAGGTAGCAAATGGGGGAAATAGTTCTAACACTCAGTATGGTGTTGAGAGACTTGTAGGGACGAACTACAAGTATTGGAGGATGTGTATGGAGGCATTTCTTCAAGGCTAGGATCTTTGGATCTGGTTACAGGAGTAGATGTAGAAATTCCTGCAGACACTCATGAAAATGTTAAAGTCCGGAGGAAATGGAAGATTAGATGTGGAAAAGCGCTCTTTACATTGAGAACTTCCATTAGCAAGGAGTTCATTGATCATGTTCGTGACGTTAATTCACCAAAACAATTATGGGAAACTCTTGAGCGATTGTTTTCTAAAAATAACACAGCTCGTTTGCAATTTTTGGAGAATGATCTTGCATCCTTAACTCAAGGTAATATGTTTATTTCTGAATATTTCTTGAGAGTTAAAAGCATTTGTTCTGAAATTTCAGAATTAGATATTGAGGAGAAAATCAGTGAAGCAAGAATGCGACGATTTCTAATTCAAGGGTTGAAGAAGGAGTATATTCCTTTTGTTACTTCTATTCAAGGTTGGGCGAATCAACCTTCAATTGAAGAATTAGAGAGTCTACTTTCCAATCAGGAGGCGTTGGCGAAGCAGGTGGCGAAGAGTCATGATCCCAGAGCTGTTCTCTTTTCAAAAGGGAAACATTACAAGAAAAACACATGGCAAAAAAGCAACAAAGAAGAAATAGATAAAGGGAAGGCTACTGTCGGTTATAATCAAAATGCTGTCAAGTGCTATAGATGTGGTAAACTTAGGCATATAAAGAAAAAATTGCAGGGTAAAGCTTTCTAAAACGAATATCGCAAGTGAAAAAGATGACGATGATCAAATAAAGTGGGAGCAGTGCTTCACTGTAGAAGCAAGTGAAGGGTCAACTCAAATGCAGACTCTTACCAATATTGCAAAATATGAAGAGGAATGGATCGTAGATTTAGGTTGTTCTCATCATGTCACTGGAAATGATGCACTTTTTTCAGAGTTGCGTCAACACAAACAAGATCGTGTCATTGTTACGGCTGATAATTTAGCTTATCCTATGGCAAAAAAAGGTGATGTGTAGATTGGCATAGATGCTAGAAGTTCAGTCAAATTGAGCGATGTTTTCCATGTTCCAGGTTTGAAAAGAAATTTAGTTTTCGTTACTCAAATTACCTATTCTGGGAAATATGTATTATTTGGGCCTAAAAATGTAAAAATTCTCGACAACATGAAAAACATCTCTGCTGATATTCTTACCACTGGAGAAAAGAAAGGTTCTTTGTATATCTTATCAGCAGGAGAAGCTTACGTGAAGAAAACAAGCCAAACTAATAGTATAGAAATTTGGCATGCTCGGTTGGGTCACTTAGGCTACCAACTACTGCAGCAGATCTCTTCCAAGAAGTTGTTAGATGTCATACCAGTGATGCGTGATGTTCGTGAATATGTAATTTGTCAAGGGTGTCAATTTGGCAAGTCGCATCGTCTTCCTTTCATGGAATCTTCAAATCATAGGACAATTATGTTTGAATTGGTTCACACCGACTTAAAGGGACCAGTAAACACTCCTAGCTACAGTGGATATCGTTATGCCATGGTGCTAATAGACGATTATTCGAGATACACCTGGGTGAAATTCTTGAAGGAGAAAAGTGAAGCACTTTCAAAATTTGTTGAATTCAAAAATGGCTAGAGAATGAATTTGGGAAGAAAATTAAATGTCTACAGAGTGACAACGGGGGTGAATATATGTCCGATGAGTTTTCTCAATTTTGCAGTGATAATGGCGTTCTACGGCAGATAACATGTCCAAAAACTCCTCAGCGAAATGGTGTTGCAGAAAGGAAATTGGCTCATCTTGATTCAATGAGCCTTTCATGGCTGCATGATAAAAATATGCCTTAAGAGCTTTGGGCCGAAGCTTTTCAATGTGCATGTCATGTCATAAATCGTCTACCTTCATGGCCAGGTAAGGAAAAATCTCCATTTGAATTTCTATATGGCGAAAAATCGAAAGTAAATTATTTTTAGGTATTTGGTTCAATTTGTTATGTTCATGTTCCAAAATCTGATCGAACTAAACTTGATCCGAAAGCAAAAAAATGCATTTTTGTTGGTTACGATTCATGTAGAAAAAGCTGGAGGTGCATGGATCCAGAAACAAAGAAATTTGTTGCCTCTAGAAATATGGTGTTCGATGAAGTGTCGTCCTATTTCTCCCCACACAAACCTTCTTTTCAACTTTATTTTGATGCTTACAGTGATCAGATGTGCCTAGAAAAACAACTAGAAGATCACTTGCAGACGTCAAATAATGATGAATCTCCAACTTCAAATTCTAAATCAGTGCTGAGGAAGTCTTCAAGGGAAACAATATTGTCGAGTCATCTTCGAGATTACAAGGTGTAGCTCAACCAATGCACCGTTGTATCTTGTTTTTTTACTGCTGGAATGGATGAGGAACCCGCAGGTTTTGAAGAAGCTAAAGGCTATCCAGAATGGAAGCCAGGAATGGATGAGGAGATTGAGGCTTTAAACAAGAATCAAACATGGGAATTAGTGCCTAAACCAGAAAATTGCAAGCCCGTTACTTGTAAATGGGTGTACCATTTAAAGAGAAAATCTGATGGGACAGTTGGTCGATGTAAAGCACGGCTCGTAGCTCGTGGATTCTCTCAAAGTTACGGGTTAGATTATGAGGAGACGTATAGCCCTGTTGCAAAAATGGTAACCTTGAGAACCATTTTTTCTCTTGCAGCCATGAAAACTTGGAAAGCATGGCAACTTGATGTGAAAAATGCCTTTTTATACGGAGAGTTAGATCGTGAAGTGTTCATGGAACAACCTGCTGGCTATGTTTCAGAACAACATCCTCATCATGTCTGTCATTTAAAGAAGGCATTATATGGTCTCAAACAAGCACCACGTGCTTGGTATGGTAAAGTCGCTCAATTTTTTATTTTTTGTAGATTTAGAGTTTCTGAGGCTGATTCTAGTTTGTTTATTAAGCTAGAATCAAATGCACATTTGCTAGTTCTCTTGTACGTGGATGATATGATAATTACGGGGAACAAAAGGCTGAAATATCTATGTTGAAAAATGAACTCTCAGTCCGTTTTGAAATGAAGAACTTGGGAGAGGTTGGTTGTTTTCTTGGTTTAGAAATTAAAAGATTAAACCAAGGATATTTCATTTGTCAACATAGATGTGCAAATCAAGTGTTACAACTTTTTAATATGGGGGAATCCAGAGAAAAATCAACTCTAATGGAAAAATGTCTCAAGTTGAAAAAGATGAATGAGAGTTGTTAAAGGATGTCAGAAAATTCAGGCAACTTGTTGGTAGTTTAATTTTCTTAACTATCATACGACCTAAAATTTCGTATGCAGTTGGTGTTATTTCTCAGTTTATGCAAGCTCCAAGAACTCCACATCTGGATGCCGCAAAGAGAATTCTACGGTACATTAAGGGAACTAATGACTTTAGCCTTTTCTACAATAAAGGAAATGATTTTTCATTGCAAGGATACACTGATGTAGACTAAAGGTGGCAAAGATAGAGGATCGTCGATCAACTTCGTGGTCTCGTTTGATTTTGGTTCTGCTTTGCTATTTCTTGGTGTAGTAAAAGCAACCAATTGTCACACTCTCTATGAAGAAAATTTGAATATATAGCAACAATAATGGCAAAGCACAAGAGTGTGTTTGGTGAAGCTTTTGATGAAAGATATTCGTTGTGCGATGAGATTCTCCTGTACAAATTTATTGTGACAACCAAAGTCTTTATCAAGCTTGCTTCAAATCCGGTCTTTCATGCACGAACGAAGCATATTGAAGTTCGTCATCGTTTTATCCGTGAAAAGGTGTTGGACCAAGAAATTGCGCTAGAGGGGATATCTTCTAATCAGCAAATTGCAGACATATTCACAAAGCATTGGGAAAACCTGAGTTTGAGCGCTTTAGAGCAGCTCTTGGTGTCATTAATCCTGAGTATGCACTAAGGGGTGGTGTTAAAAATAGTGCATCTCAGTAGTTTATGTTTACTTTGTTGTTCATGTTTTTATTTTGCTTGGTCAAGTACTTTGTTCCTAAAATCTAGGAATAAGTTGCTTAGTTGAAGTCAATAACGTACCTTATTGCTTCCTTAATTTTCTGGAATAGTTAGAGTTTGTTTAGGAACACTTTGTTACATTCTTTATGTATTTAAACCCTTTGCAGCATGTTAATAAATAATCAAATTTTTCTCAACTATTTCTCTTGTTAACTACAAATTGCTTGCATCCCTGTTTTGTTTCATTGGTAACTAGGTTTTTTTTATTATCTCATTTGAGTACTTGAGTTTGGTTCTAATGTTCAATTTAGTATCTACAGATTTTTATAGCAATTAAGTATTTATGTTTTTTTATTAGAACACACAGGCCAAATATTTATTGCACCACACGATGTTGCATGGTTTTGATACTAAATTGAATATTGAAGCTAAACTCGTTTATCAAATTAAACATTAAACCAAACTCAAAAATCAAAATGATATATCTTTTTGGGAAAATGTCTTATTTGGCACTCCAACTTTACAAAAAAAGTCATGTTAGTCCTCCATTTATTTTTTCGCTTTTTTTAGCCTATGAACTTGCAATATTTAGTAAATCACCTCAAAATTGATAGAAAAGTCAACGTTTGTTAACTTTACTTATATGACATCCACGTGACAATCAATGTGTATACCACATTAGCAATTATTTAATTTTTTACAAATTAAAAATATTTAAAAAATGCTATATATTTTTGCTAATTTTACTAATTTTAAAATTTTAAAATAATATTTATTTTTTATTTTTTTAAAAATTTATTATATGAATTATGTAATATCTACATAACAATTCATGTATATATCATATCAACAATGTTAACGTAGGGGACAATATTTTCTGGGAACATCTAGTGAATAACTATGGTTATTGGCTAAGCCAAGGAGAATATGGCTCGGCTGGTATAACAGACATGGAAATAGATGAAAATACCCCCACCTAATTGGACAACAAAGGTGACTTGCATCAAAAAATCCAAGGCCATTCATTGTTTATTGACTTCAAGGTGGGTCAGGTTCTGATCCCTAAACACTTAAAAAAAAAAAAAAATCAATTTCCAACTCACCAGTCACCATCTCCACCAGCATCATCAAGCTTCAACTTTTGTCTTAATTAATTAACTAGGAAACCCTACCCCCAAAACCTAGTTTCATCTGGGGGATCACAATCAATTAAAAGAATCTACTGGAATTGCAAAGAAGCAAAAATAGGGTTAGGTTACTGTCATTTTTTTATAAAAAAAAATTAAATGTTAATTTCGGTCTTTTTAATTTCATTCTATATATTTTAGTCAATAAAAGAAGATTATATTAAGGCAAAAACTCTCTTACAGTATAATTTGAAAATGACAAGGAGACATGTGCTTTAATAGTACTGCGAGATGTGTGCTGTAACAGTGTTGTGAGGTTTAAAAACTTTACTATTAAAATATCAAAAAGGAAGTCGAATATGTGAACAAGATGGGTTAGTTAGTTCTATCATATAATTTAGATGTCACATTTCATTTTGTTATTGTTATTATTATATTTTGTCTCCCATTAATTATACCAAATTGTAACACATGAAGGGCATTGATGTTATTTCATTGGACAAGTAAGTCCAATTTTTTATTAAAGGTCTTTTAAAAGTAAACTAAAACAAACTGCTTAACTCCTACTCAAGTCTCAATCCTATAAATAAACAGCCTTACTTCCTTGCATTCATCACCTATTACTAAATTCAAAAAGAAACAGAAAAAAAGAGATCAAATGAATAAGCTTGAAGATCAAATGGCTCTTATCTCCCAAATATATCTTGGTGGATACCCTCAAGTTGCACCACAACAAGGTATTTGTTTTGTTCTTTTCAAATATTTATATTTTATACTCAAATGCACGTAAAAAGTTGGAAAATATTTGTGCAAGATACGTAATTGAAAGTTGTAGTTTAAGCTAACCGGAGTTTCTTTTGGTGATGAGCAGCGGAATCAAAGCCTCGACTGCGGCGGAAGAAGAACAAAGGAGGAGAAAACAACCTTTCAAAGACTAAAAAAAGGAAGCTCAGCCAAGAACAAGTTGATCTTCTTGAACATCATTTTGGTAATGAACATAAACTTGAGTCTGAAAGGAAAGACAGGCTTGCTTCCGAACTGGGACTGGATCCTCGTCAGGTTGCTGTTTGGTTCCAAAACAGACGAGCTCGTTGGAAGAACAAGAAGCTCGAGGAAGAGTTTAGCAAGTTGAAGTCTGACCATGACGAAATTGTTCTTGAGAAATGTCGCCTTGAATCCGAGGTATAAATCTCTCAATCTTTTAGTTTCACTAAGGAAAATAATTCAAAGTCAACTAAAAATACCATGTTTAAGGTTACGCGATTAATTGATTAAGTTTAGTTGGATATTTAAACTTGAAATACAAATTCATCCCCTTTTTTTTTTTTTTTTTTTTTTTTTTTTTTTTTTTTTCTATTCTGGTTTCTGGGGAACCAAACAGAAGCTAATTATATTATCAGGGTGTTGTCTTCTGCACATTCTTTTCCTCAGGGTCTCATGGGGTCGACAAATATGTTTGTTTTTTTTGTTTTTTTCGAAACAATATGTTTTCGTTTTTTATTGTTAGTATTGTTTCTTTTTACAGTAAAAAAGTAATACTTTATTCAACATGGAACCGTTTTATTTTATTATAAAAAAAAAATTACGGTGAGAGCTTTTTTTTTTATCCCCACATGCTTCGGCTTACATCGTTTTAAGTTAAATTCACAGTGATGGTATCCCTATTAGATTTAAATTTAGGTTGTATTATTTATAATTCGATTTAACATAATTTCAATCTTGCACTTTTGTAATGTTATCATTTCTCTGAGTAGTAATGTTGGGCTGATTTTTTTTAAATATATTTTTTAACTTATTCTTTTGTGTTAATAATAATTTTTAATAAAAATTTATGTCATCATTTTAATTAGAATAGCTAAAGATGAGTATTATTTAAACTATTCACCATATTATAAAAGTGGAGAATCAAATTATATTAAATTAAAATATAATAATATAAACGTAACAAAGGGATTAAAACTTAAAACTTAAATTTGACTATTATGTTATCATGGTTAAAAAGATAACAAAATAAAACTTAGAAAAGTGTCATGTAGACCTTTATATATGTAGATTCACTCTTTTTTTTATAAGAAGTATAGATTACCATTTTTAAAGCTTAGTTAATTTTTTTAAATAAACTGATTAATTGTTGGTCTGAAAAAAATAAAATTAATGAAGCAAATGTCTGCTTCTTTTTAAACCTTCATCCTTTTGAAAAAAAAAAAAAAAAAAAAAAAGTGATCCATTTTAGAACGTGCATGAGCTCTGGGCTCGAAGAAAGCCATGCCATGTTGTTAGGCGTCAAAATCTTGACAATGAACAGTGAACAGAAAACTGCCACCTCGTAAGACGACATGGGTCCGTACGGCCATGTTTGAGGTGGCTGAGGTTGGGCTTAGCCAAGGCCCACTTGGAGACTCTTTACGAGTTTTTGATATTTTTAATTTAATTCTATAGAATATAAATTCATAATGTATAATTGTAGGTTACAAAGCTTACAGAGAAACTTTGTGAAGCAAAGGAGGAAATCCAACGGCTAGGGGAGCGAGTAGATAGGGGTTCAAGTAATAGTCCAAGCTCATCTCTGACAATGGAAGCCATGGATACACCTTTTTTAGGTGAATTTGGATTAGAAGGATATGATAATGTTTTCTACATAGCAGAGAATAGTTACAATAATATCCCTGGCATGGAGTGGATGAATCTGTATATGTAAATTAAGTAGCAGGTTCATCTTTAGTATTTGTACATAATTATGACATCCAGTGCAAATTTCTCCTTTCTCTTTCTCAACTCATGCTTTATTGTTGACCCCAATTTTCTTTTTTAAATTGTTATTAATTACTGATCAGTAACTATTACGAGGGTTGAGTCAGGTAAATTAACTCAAGCCAAAGACATTCAATTTCTAAGACCTTACCCGTTTTGGTCCGACAATTTCATAATTTTCCATAGTTATGCTTTTGTGTTTCATTATTTTTTTTATATAATATTAGAGTAGGAGATGAGTTAACACAGTTTGAATTTGTATCAAATATGTGTTTAATAATAATTTTATTTTAATTTTTATATAATAGTTTAATATAGGCTACATTCTTCTTTGCTCGGAAAATAAAATTTTATTAAATACTATTGACTACATACAATAAATTATTTTATGGAACATCCATTTTAAATGAATAATTTAAAATAAGAATAAACTATCAAAATAGTCAGTTTTATTTACCTCAGATTATCTTGTAGTTACTTATATTTGAAATGTTACGTTTTAGTCACTTACGCTAACGTGTTGTGATATTTTAGTCACCAAACTATTAATTGCCATTAACGGTGTAACAATAAGCTGATGTGACATGTTAATTTATCATTTCAAACAAAAATTTTAGGTTAAATTATACAATTGGTCCCCTTATTTTTTCTTTTTGAGCAATTAATTTTTTTTCTTTTATGTTCTTTTAACTTTTTTTTTCACTCTCTTCTGCTTCTTCCTCTATTTCCCTCCCTCTGCATCTCTTTTAACATAGTTTTTCTATGTTTTCCATTTGTTAAAACTAAAGGAGAAGAAGAAAAGGAAATAAAGAAATAAAAAGAAAAAATTAAATTGTTCAAAAAAATAAAAGTATGGGGACTAGTTTTAACAAATGGAAAACATAAATAAATAAATAACAATGTTAAAAGAGATGGAGAAGGAAGGAAAACAAAGGGAGAAGCAAAAGAGAATGGAAAATAAATAAAAAGAAAGGTTAAAAAAACATAAAAGAAAAAAAATTAAATTGCTCAAACGAAAAAATTTGGGGATCAATCGTATAATTTAACCTCAATTTTTTGTTTGAAATGATGATTTAATGTGCTACGTCAACTTACCATTACATTATTAACGGCAATTAACTGCTCAGTGACTAAAACGTAATATTTTAAACATGAGTGGCTAAAATGTAATCTAAGATAAACAAAATCTACTAAACAAAAGCGATTATTTTGTTAATTTACCCTTAAAATAATATATTGAGCAAGTTGGAGTATAGATATGGAATGAACTCAAGAATAAACTTTGCAAGCTAATCGTGTATGGATACTAAATTAATTTGCAAATTAACATGTTGTTCAAACATTTTTATTTAAAAGAATTATTAATAATATTATATTCTAATAATTGTTAATTTAAATTTATGATAATTAAAAAAAAACCCAATTATTTAACTTTTTTTAGAGTGAGCTTGATGCAAATATTAAATTGATCATATGGATGAACTCCTTTAAATACATCATTTAATTTATTCATCGTGTTTCTTTTTATCTTTATGTTTCTAATATAATTTCCTAAGTATTTGTGCATGCTTGTTTTAGTATGGTAAACATAACAACAAATAAAAACAGATTGTGTGAGTAGGTCATTTAAATATATCATTCAAAATTAGGAGGATGTGAGTTCAAATGCGTTAAAGTACATTATCCTCCGGTTTATAAGTTGAGAGAAATTACTATTAGTAATTCTAAGTATTGTATAAAAAAAATAGATATGATCAAATGTGAATCTTAAAGCAATCCGTTAAAGTTATTATTTGAACTCATTACTTCAAACATATTACATGAAGTTAAAATTAAGATAAATAATAAAAAATAAAATTGTCCTTTAATATAAATATAAAAAAATAAGAATACAACTTTTGCTCCTTTTCCTCTTCTTTCCATCTTTTTCTTTCCTGTTACATCCCCATCCAATATATATATACACATTAAAAAACCCTTCAACGTGTCGACAGTAGAAGAGATAACTTTTACAGTGATTTATTGTATTTTTTTTTTTTTATGTTGTAATAGATTTAAGATTATCTGTTGTTTTAACAATCCAATTAATTTAGGGTTATATAAAGAAGATTCTGCAATGCCTAATTAAGAGGGAATGGGAAGACCCTTAAAATTTGGAACATTAATTCCCCTTTCCCATCATATAATCCCAAATCTTGATAACACCAAAAAGAACAAAAAGGACGATAAAATGGAACGTTTATAGAAAGATAATGAGGACGACAAAGTTAAGATCATGATTTGTTTGGTGACAAAAAGGAAAGAAAAGACCAAAGATATTTAGGATGAAGCACAATATCAAATTAGAACAATTGATAAAATTGGGTGAACGATCCAACTTTGTCCATGTAACCACGGAAGTGACGCAAATATTCATGTCGTAAAGGAATACGTGAACCCTGATAATAGACCTATGCTTCGTATTGCCCATAATGATGTTGCGTGGCACACCAGGATTTACATATTTAAGGTTGCTGGTCAGGCGCCGAGATGGCCTACAAACATGAGCGCCAGGGCGGAGCTACAGGATGCATAGATACTTCCACCCAAAAATATAAATTTATGATTTTTTTAAAGAATTTATGAGATTATAAATTAATATAAAAATAATAATATAATTATTGGCTTTTAAATTTACAATTAGATTTATTTTGATATTCTAACTTTTTTTTTAACGCCTCTTTATCACTGTCCTAAACTTAAAAAATATAAAAGTTTGACATTGTAGTGTTCTGATATTATCTCACATAATTGATTGAAATATAAAAAATTTGTAAAATTTTTTAGGTAATGATATAGTATAGTCTCCAAGTGTCTTATTTAATGTTTTAATAACCGGATTGATGGTTTAATTAGTTAGGCCATCAGTTTGACCACTAGACTAACATTAATTAATTAATTAAAAAATCATAAAAATCTAAAAAAAATATTAAATCGATTCAACAGCAGATTTTTGTCCTAATTTAAGATTTTTATCATTTTCAAGTAGTTTTCAGTTCAATTTCTTTGTTCGGACTGTTATATTAATCAATTCTTAGTCCAGTTGGTCCAATCGACTAATTCAATCCTATTCCAATAACACTGGTCACATTATCATATCTAAACAAAATTCAAGTTTAGGCTCCGTTTGTTTGGGTGTAAAACATTTTCCAGAAAATATTTTCAGCCTTTTCCGGTGTTTGTTTGGCGGAAAATATTTTCCTAAAGTAAAATCAATTACAAAAAGGGGAAAAGAAACCCCTGACTTTTGGAAAATGTCTTACTCTTTGTAATTCGGTAAGACATTTTCAGGAAAATTAGAAGCCAACACCGATCTTCCCTTTCCCTTCCCCTTCTCCCATCCTTGACACCTGATCTTCTGCTTGCCGTCAGCCAACACCGACGTTCGTCAAAGCTTTTCTTTCTTCGGCTTTTCCTCCAACTAGTTTGTTACAATCTCATCAATCCAACACACTACCTTTCCTCCTTTTTTTTTTTCCTCAGTTGCTTTTTTAATCGGTGTTGATTACTTAAGTTTTCTGTTAGATTTATTTTCTCTTTTCTTTAACGATCTCTTCTATTTTTGCAACTAGTTGTATCTTGAATTATGATCTGTTAGAATTAATTTCATATTGAATCTCTTTTTTTTGTTCAAATTCTATTGCAAAGATTGGGAAAAAAAAAAAGAGGTATTGCTTCTGTTTTTTAAGTAGTTTTAAATTAGTCTAGTTAAATAGCTTCAGATCAGGTAAATGAGTGATCTTATTAAAAGAAAATGGATTTTGATCATCAACAGCTCAAAAGTATGGAAATCAAATTTGATAATGAAGGCTAGATTTTTCAGTTAGGGTTTGTTAATAACAAGTACTATTTTTGTTTTAATGCTTTGGTTTTGAATCTTTAGATTTTGAATGGATATTGCTTTGTTGCGGTAACTGGAATTTGTTATCAAGGCTATGGAAATGAATGAGTTCACTTTAAATTTTAATATATATGTAAGAGTTATGATTCGACTGTTTAAAGTAAAGGAAAAGAAGAGAGAACTTGCTGAAAATGCAAATGGGGGAGCTGCAACCAAAAAGCAAAGTCTAGGAGAGTTGCGTTTGCACAAAGGTTGCTTCACATATTTAATGGATTGAGTTGTTTTAATTTCTTTAGTTCTATGATAAAGATCCATTATTTTTTATGATTTGGTGCTTTTGGTGTGTCATTGCTAATTTTCTTTAGCTTTACTAATCTATTCAACTGAATGTTGTTCTAGCATTGAATCGATTGGCTTCATTTTATTTAATTTTATTTGAACTCTTTTGATATAGGATTTGGCATTTGATCTGTCCCTTTCTGCTCTTTTAGGAGATAACATCTACAAATTTGGAGAACTCCTTGCTCATCCAATTATAAGCACATATTTATAAGTTTCTTAAATTCACTATATATTGCAATTACATGAATACATTCTTATTTTTCATTATGTTGGATTGATTTAAAAGAGAGCCTAGTCAGTTAACTGGTCAACCTTTTGAAACTCAAGAGCAAGAACTTACTATGAATGTACATGTTGGCTTTATCTGTACTAGTGATGACCATGCATATGATACAGACATGCAAGAGCGATCCTACCTTGACAAAGATTCTCCGAAGTTGGTTCCAGTGAATACTTTTGGTTATGAATCAAATGCAATGCAAACTTGTCCTATTATCCAAACTTGCCTGCTGAACAAGATGAAGGAAGTCTATGTTATGAACCTCCTCACTTTCCAAGCTTAGATATTCCATTTTTTCAGCTGTGATCTTATATCAAGTGGCAGCGATAAGCAGCAAGAATATAGTCCCTTTGGTATTCGCCAACTAATGATCTCATCTATGAACTGCATCTTTCCATTTAGGTTGTCTAATTCTCCATTAGAGGATGATAGTCCTGATGCTAAGCTGAAAAGTGCTGCCAAAACTTTCACTGGTACACCATCCATATTGAAGAAACGCCACCGTGACCTATCGTCTCCTTTATTAGAAAGAAGATGTGCAAAAAGCTAGAAACAGATATGACATCCAATTTGAGCAAAGAATTCTCTTGCTTGGATGTTATGTTGGATGCGAGTGGGACTGGAAACAAATCTCAGGAGTCTCCATCTGAATGTAAGACCAAGTCTGGTGTCTTCATTGAAGAAAAAGAAAACCTGTGTCAAGCAGTTGATCAGGAACAATACAATGGGGGAGATCACACTGAACCTTTAGATGATGAAGCTCAGAAGAAAGATTCTAATGGAATTAATTCCTAAGGAGACATAGAAAAGAAAGCCTGCGTTACTGATGCCAAGGACAAAACATATGCTAACGCTTCTGACAAAATTGTGAGTTTTTTCATATAAAAAAAAATATTATTTTTTTATGTAAAATTTCCAGCTTTAGAAGCACTCCTGTCTGATTAATCCCTTCAGCTTTTTGGTTCTTGTTTCTTTAATGATAACCTGAACTACTGTTGGAATATTGAGGGAGCTGGAGCTATACACTAATAGTGGTTGTTTATGTTGGAGCTATAACCTGAACTATAATGGGACTGGAATGCCTGAGGACACGGTTAAAACTGCAAACATCATCCTTATCTTTCATTTTGTATTGGGATTTTTCATTAGATACAATCAGCTATAATCCACTTTTATGTGGATGAAAGTGCATTTTCATTTCAGATTAGATATTTTTCTGCATGATATTTTTCTGCATGATCTATATATTGTTTGGCTTCAATACATTACTAGATGAGTTGCTGCTACTTGGTTATTTAACTACAAATATGTTGATTAGTTTTTACCATTTACATGTGATGTGAATGAATCTTATAGGATGATTGTCAATTTTGAACAATTAAACCATTTGATTGATATATTTAATTTGATTTATTTATTTATAATTGAGTATTATTATATATTTAATTTGATTTATTTATTTATAAATAAATCATTTCAATATATGAAAAAACAATTTAAAATATAAATTTATTAATATATGTAAAAACAACTTTTTCAAAAAATATTTTCAGGAAATCTGCCAAACAACAGAAAATATTTTACACAGGTTCACCCAAACATTAGAAAAGTAAATCATTTCTAGAAAAGTAAATCATTTTCCAGAAATCATATTCCGGAAAACATTTTACTGACAAACAAACGGAACCTTAGTGAATAAAATGAATCTAATAACCAAGTTCATGCGTTAAAGTGAAGCGAAAAAAATATAAACACTGAAATAAACCTAATTATTAAGTTCAAGGCCAAATATTATATTATCTCTTCCTATAATAACAATATTACACATTGACACTTTATAAATTTATAGTTCAATGTAATAATTTTCTGATGACAAGCACGGGGTTGCCATTTGCAGCAGGTCTAATAGTTTGAATGGTCCAAAGGCTTCAAGTCTCACCAATACTGGGTTCGAGTGATCATTGGGTCCGCTCCAGATTGTGCCATAGTTTCCTACACATGGGCTGATATTTTCTGCCGATGCTACACTGTTTGATCCACCCATTTCTTCTTTACTGGCAACTTCAGGCTCCATAAATAGATTGCACTTCAATTTGATTATCAATTGTACCGTAAATCAAAGGGATGAATTTTGTATCTATTCATTCTGAATGAGTGGGATGATTTTTCTCAAACAATGAAGGTAGTTCGTAATTCTACCGAAAAAAAAAAGTTATTTTTATGGTTGGTATAATGGTTTATTTTACCTTTTAATTTAAAAAAGAAGAAGTTCTTTTATATTTTTATTTAATTTTTGGTTTTTTTTAACCCTTGAACTTATTTTTTTGTTAAATTATTCCCTAAATGGATGGAAACGTTAATGTATTTTAACTTTGTTCATATGACATACACGTGAATTGCCACGTAAATTACATGTCAACATTTAATTAAAATTTTAAAAATTTTAAAAATATTTTAAAATATTTTTTAAAATTTTAAAATTAATTAAATGATGATGTGTCATCCACGTGACATATCCGTGACAATCCTTGTATATGCCACGTCAAAAAAATTAAAAAATATTATCTTTTCCATCTATTTTTGGGTGATTTGACAAAAAAAACACAGGTTTAAGAGATAAAAAAGATGAAAAATTAAATAAATAACTAAATAAATTTTTTGTTTTATAAAATTGGAGAGCCAAATAAGTTATTCTGCTTTTATGATTTATGGGCACTAACGAGAGGCATCATAGTGTAACCAATATTAAAGTTCTTTAATTAAGTTCTTCGTCAAATAATCAAAATTTAAAGAAGTAAGGTAAACGTATCATGGAGGCCTCCATATTAGAAGTTTAATTATAATTTTCTCATTCTACTAAAAAATGAGTAAATTAATCATTGTACATTAAAAAAAAAAAGTACAATTTAGTTTTTCTTTTAAAGATTTCATCAATTTGTGTTCTTAAGTAGTTATTTGGCTTTTTCAAAATTTTTAAATGTCAGTGACGTGGAGTTAAAGGATAAGTCAGTTAAAAGTACTATGGAGGCTCCTATAGTAGAAATCGCATTGTATTTTATTCCCTCTACTTAAAAAATGGGTAAATTAATCATTATACATTAGATCAAATAGCAAATTGATCATTCGGTTAAAGATTTCATCCATATCTATTATTAGTGATAATGTGATTGACAGAGCAACTAAATACTGGTACAAAATGCGCCACAAGTATCTTATACTGACATGGCAAATACCATTGTTAGCAAGTGTCCATGATAAACCTAGATTTGAATATCGACAAATAATTGTCCAAATTTAAATGATATTATCTTCCTCACCATTATTTTGAAAAGTAAAATTTTAACAGATTGATCAATTTACAATTTTTTCCAACGCATAGAAACCTTCATGTCACCTTCACCAAAAAAGTGATCATATTGCAGGCAGGTATCGGAGTTGGTACTCATTTTACGCTACAAAACATTCAGAAGATCAGCTAAGATTGTGTCTGTAAATCTTATTGGCAAATATTGGCAAAATACGCTAAATCTTGCCCGTACTACTTGAATGTTGAAAGGTACAATTTACCATGTCTTTTTCAGATAAGTTTAGGTCTTTTATTTGCCTACTTCGTACACTCATTTTGACCAACAAAAAAAAAAAAACCGAAGTTGTGAATGTGACATATTTCTCACACCATATTGCTAGACCCTGTTTTGGTCTCTGATATTTTCATGCTATTTTAATTAAATTATCATCTAAAACAATGGTAGGAGAGATTGTGAAATACCAGTAGGTGTTTTGGGTGTCTTATCGTTAATTATCTGATGTAAAGTAAGAAAGATATGATGTAGTGGAACCAAACAAGCAAGTAGGCACACTGGAAAGACGGACAACGTAGATTGCTAATTGCTTTTAGATTTGGCTTAACGTCTACTATTTGTCCCTTGGATCATATGAGAGGTGATATCAATTGAGAAACTTTAAAGCAAACAAAACCAGTAGTCCCATGAAAGAGTTGAAACCAGAAATATCATAAAGAAGACGAAATAATAAATCATATTAAGGGGACAATTGAGTTTTAAAATTAATTAATAAGGTCAAAATAGAGCTCATGTGTAATAAAACACTTCTGTTATTTAATCATTCTCGAAGGTCCACAATAATCCCTGCCTGCTTCTTAATTTGTTTCACTCAGTGCCGCAGTATTTAAGTGAAAATGGGATGAAGTCGAGCCATTGAAATCCATTACTTTGGCCTCGAATGACCCTTTCTCTATTAAAGAAAGTTATTGTGTTTTAAAAAAGATATTTTGATATAAAAATTTGAAATATATATTATAAAACTTAAAAAATTATAATTGATTAATTTTTTTCAAAAGTCATAAGTACAAATACAATACAATTATATAGTACAATCACAAATACATATATGAGCAATTATAAGTAGAAAATCCAACCAATACTAACCATAAAACAGATTAAGAATTAGGATAATCTGAATTAAAACCGACCAATCAGACTAACACACACGACAACACCACTTGGTGGGAGTGGAGGTACTCAAAGACGAATATGAAGGAGGTAGGTAGAGACCTTAGCCCCAAAAATGAAAATTTTCAATTTAGTCTTATTATAAACAGAGAAATTATAAATTAATATAGAGAAATTGCACTTTGACCCCTAAAATAAAAAATTTTCAATTCATTCCTCGTATAAATAAGGAAATTATAAATTAATATATAGTAAAATTGCACTTTAACCTCATAAAACTAACACAATTTATGTTTAGTCTATTAAAAAAATAATGAAAACATAAATTAATATGTAATCTTTTATTTTGAGTTATAAAAAAAATTATAATTAAATTTCGACCTTTGCTAAAAAAAATTTTGGATTCGCCCCTAAAAGTATTAATCTTAGACTAAAAACCTTATTGGATCAACTATGATGAACTCAACAACTAAATTTAGTTTGACTTACTTAATTTAACAATAAAATCTACTTTAATATTTTGTAAAAATATGATGATGACATATGATTTTTAAAATTTCATACGATGTTATGACATAATAAATATATATACGCCAATTTAAATCCAAACCAAAACATAAATGTGAAAAACACGTACAGTTTACTTCTTTAATCCGAGAACTTTTGGCTTATGGTAGAAGGCCACACGACAAACTCACTTTCTAATAATGTAGAAAAAGATGCACCAAAATTTGGTCACGTCAACCAGCAGCCACAATAGTCCGCTGTGTCTGCGTCTAGTGAAGCTGTTTTCTCTTTCTCTCCTCAATTCCAATACAAACACTATCCGATTTAAATGAAGGCAATTTGGATTAATAAATTTTCCACCATTCAAACCCAGTAGAGGGGCATATGGGTCGGTAGGTTTTTGACTCCTGCTCGGTGCATTGTATATTCTTATGTCATGACTGTCACACAAGTGACATGGCCATGCCACCATGTAAAAGCGCAAAAGCAAAGACGATGTTGATCTTCGTTTTCATGTAAACGGTAAATATATCATAAAATTTTAAATATATAAATGATATATCAGGAATTAATTAAGTACTAATTTAATTAAAAAAGATTACAAAAAATTTATTACGTATAAAATAAATAATATTATTTTATGACATTTTAGTCTTTTTATATTTTACAAAAATCAATAAATAAACATCGATAAAACTTTAAACTTTATCACTTAACTAATGTTCTATCTTGAAATGTTAAATATATTTTAATTTTCTTATGCATAATTTCTCACCTCCATCAATTATATATACTGATAATGTTATTTATTGAGTTAGTGTTACAAGAATTAATTTAACGTAAACTCGATATTGATGACAATACTATAATAAATACTTGTAGTGTATTTAAATTTTTTTTTTGGTATAACAATAATTTGAACCTAAACTATTTTTGGGGAAGGTGAACACCTGTCCAATAGGTCACAACTTGAGGTTCATAGTGTATTTAATATTATTAAATTTTAATTTCATGTATTTACTTGTTTAAGTTTCATTTTACTCACAATTTGATCTAAATTTTTTTATTTTTAATATTATACATATTACGTACTTTATTATTAATAATTAGTTTTAAATTAAATATTTCATTACTTATTATATGTTAATTTTAAATATGCAATGTGATAAAAATTTTAATTTTTATTAAATTTATTGTGTTATTTTTATATTTAAAACTATCATGGGTTAGCCCTGGCCCTTGGCTTTCATTTTCTTGAAAGTGAAACCCCATTGCTTCCAATGCGGCAAATCGCCTGTCTCAGTTGGCGACGTCCTTGTATATATGCAAATATAAATTTATTCTACCCTGAATGCCTAATTCATAAAAAGAAAATTCTACTGTGGAAGTCATGATTACCCTAAACCACAAAGATGGAAGAAATTGGATTTGGCAAATAGCTAATTCCAACTATATGGCTAAATTGGATTTGGAAATTAGCTGTATATACAACTTTATGTTAAAAAAGCAAAAAGCTAAATCCTCAAATGAGCCCCAATTCAATTTTTTTAATGTTGTTTAGGTAAAAGGTTGACGAAAAGACTTAAATAAAAAAAATTTCTTATATTTTAATTTAATTTATAGTAAAAATGAGATGAATGTTTACGTGTTTCAAATAAAATATATAACAATTAAATTTAATATTACTTAAAAAGAAAAAAATAAAAACATAATTTACAACTTAATATACAAGGTTTTAAAATTTATTATCTGAACACTTTTGAAAAAGTTTAATTTTTATTTTACAATTCTAAAAGCTTTAATATTTATTTAAACATTTTCGTAAACGATGAGTTCTTATATATTTATTTTAAATAGTTTAATCCTTATGTGAATAATTTATAAAAAGTCTATACAATTTAAACATTTAATCAATTATTATTTAGTATATTGTTTCTGAAAATAAAAAAAAATTCTCGTGCAAAGATTTATAATAGCATTTTTTTAAAAAATATTTTTTAAAAATCTAAAAAATAAATAAACAGACACGTACAATCACTTGTGATTATTTTTTTTTATCTAATAGTGCAATTAAAAATAATGGATAATGTAAAAGGTACTATTTTTTTTTTTTGTAAAATAAAGGAAAAATTTACATAGATAATGCCATAAGCAAATTATCAAGAGAGTTATCATCCTTCAAAATCTCTTTAATCTCCAAATGGGATCCTCAAATAAATTTAACAATTCAGTACTTGATAGAGCCATTTTAGCCAAAGCATCCGCTACTCGATTTATCTCTCTGGAAACATGATTCAAGGACCAATTTTCTTCAAAGGCTAGAATTTGTTGAATTCTCCTTATTGGAGAGTTTTTTGGACCACCATGTTTGCTGTCACTGATAGAAATTACATTCTCAAGATTATCCTAGTGAATAATGACCTCATCATAGTCTTGTTTCTAAAGGATAATGTAAAAAGTCCTAATTTGATACTGATTGCTCTATTCATACCAGCATTATTCTAAGGATCAGTATAATATTATATTTGGTATCCCAATTTGATACTTTTTCCTAGTTTGGTATTTAAATATTTTTTGGTCTAATTTGGTATTCAAATTTGATATATTTTTTTTCTAATTTGGTATCTAAACTAGACACTTTTCTTATGTTGGTACTTAATCTTTTTTGGGGTTCAATTTGGTACATGAATTTGACTCTTTTTCCTAATTTGATACCTAATTTTTTTGTTGAATTTGGTACTTGAACTTGTCAAATGTTTTACAAATTACTTCAATATACTAACAATATTATTTTTTATGAGTAGCAAAAATAATCAAAGTATGAATGACATGAAATAGATGATATAATATTTTTTTTGTACTTTATATGTTCAGTTACTTTTAGTTTTATTTATTTCATTAATTAAAAATAATGAATTTCTTTTAATATGAGTTTTTAAAACTCTTTTTTTCTTATTTAATATTAATTCGTTAAGCATAGCTTAATACTTTTTTAAACATAAATTTCCTCTAATATTAGCAATATTTTTATAGCATAATAAAAAAAAAAGACACTGCTAATATTTTGTGTAATTTGAATAACATTGAGGTACCGAATTAGAAAAAAAAAATATTTAAGTGCCAAATTAAAAAAAAATTCCAAATTCAGGTACAAAATGTTATTCTAATAAAATAGAGATGGGGTAGTCAATGGGGAACGATTCTGTTGAAAATATAGGTGAGATTGCTTGGCGTTCTTATCGCAATTAAATAAGGAAATTAATTATCGAAATGAAAGGCTAAAATCCATTAGATAATCACATTTCGATATCCTATATTTCAGACAACTATGGATATTAAGTTAAATGTCCTCCCAATTGCAAACTAATTTTTGGTTTTTTTTTTTTTTTAAAATGGTATTATTATTTTGGCAAAAATAAAATTAAGTTCTCCAATCTCCATAGAGAATTAGAGATTATCTTATCGTCTAATTTTAATTATCTATCCATCTTTGAAAATTTCGCCGTAATTAAAACTTTCTATTTTTAAAAGAAATCACTTTTAAGTAAAATTATCTTTTTATAAAATTATAAAAACATAAAATAAAAATAAAAAGAGAAAAGGAGATAGGATAATTAAATTAAAAGATAAATGTAAAAAAAAAAAAAAAAAAAAACCTCTATCCATAATGCTCCTCTAAATTCAACATTGACATCCACTTGTTAACTATTACAATTGGAACTTTTTATGTCATCTCATTTGTTTATATATATGGGGGATTGTTGTGTTCAGTAACAACTGAGAAACAAATTGTACGAAGAAGCACAGTGGGAGACTAGTAAGGTAGGCTTCAATGGCAGCAGAGAGTGGTGAAAACAAGAACAGCTTCAATAGATATGCTTGTTTATGTGCTATTATTGCATCTATCATCTCCATCATTTTTGGTTATGGTAATCCCTTTTCCATCCTTCAACAAATATATATATGCATGATGGTGTTATATATTTCACTGGGCAATTAAAGTACTTTTTCGATTTCCATTGCGATGCTTATTATATATTAGCATGCATAATAGCCATCACTTTAATCTAATTACGAAACATAATATTGATTAAGTAAATCAAATTGTTGGATTGTTGATCAGATACCGGAGTAATGAGCGGGGCCATGATATTCATAAAGGAGGACCTGAAAATCAGTGACGTGCAAGTGGAAATACTGGCTGGAATTCTAAATATTTGTGCTCTGGTTGGTTCTTTAGCAGCAGGAAGAACGTCTGATTATATTGGACGCAGATACACAATCGTTTTAGCTTCAATAATTTTCTTGATTGGTGCAGTTTTAATGGGCTATGCTCCGAACTATGCCATTCTAATGACAGGAAGATGCACTGCCGGAGTTGGTGTTGGCTTCGCCCTTATGATCGCTCCAGTTTACTCGGCAGAGATTTCATCTCCTTCCACCCGTGGCTTCTTAACGTCCTTGCCAGAGCTTTGCATCAGTTTCGGCATTTTACTCGGTTACACTTCCAATTACTTGTTTGGAAAATTGACTTTGAGGCTTGGCTGGCGGATGATGCTGGGCGTCGCCGCCGTCCCTTCCCTCGCTTTAGCTTTCAGTATACTGAAAATGCCCGAGTCTCCCAGATGGTTAGTGTTAGAAGGTCGATTAAAAGAAGCCAAGAAAATCTTATTACTGATATCCAACAGCGAAGAAGAAGCCGAATCTCGGTTCCACGACATAAAAATAGCAGCAGGGATCGATCCGGATTGTGTTGAAGAAGTCGTCAAGCCACCTAACATCCAACATGGTCAAGGCGTGTGGAAAGATCTTTTTATAAGGCCGACACCGGCCGTTCGTCGGATTCTAATCGCCGCCATCGGAATCCATTTCTTCGAACACGCAACAGGGATCGAAGCAGTCGTTTTATACAGTCCAAGAATCTTTCACAAAGCTGGAGTCACCAGCAAGAACAAGCTTTTGCTCGCCACTGTCGGGGTCGGCCTTACAAAAACAACCTTCATTTTAATCGCCACGGTTTTCCTCGACAAAGTCGGGAGACGACGGCTTTTATTAACCAGCACCGCAGGATTGGTCGTATCCTTGTCAGGGTTAGGCTTCGCTTTAACAATGGTGGAGCTGAACCCTGGTGAGCGGCTTGTATGGGCATTATGTTTAAGCATTATATTCACATATCTATATGTGGCTTTCTTTTCCATAGGACTTGGTCCCATAACATGGGTCTACAGTAGTGAAATATTTCCACTCAGGTTAAGAGCACAAGGGGCCAGCATTGGTGTGGCCGTTAATAGGCTGATGAATGCCATAGTTTCAATGAGCTTTATCTCAATCTATAAAGCCATTACCATTGGAGGTGCTTTCTTTATGTTTGCAGGAGTATCTCTAGTGGCCTGGTGGTTTTTCTTCTTCCTATTGCCTGAAACCAAGGGGAAATCCTTGGAAGAGATTGAGATACTCTTCACCAAGAGCACAAGGCACGAAAACCAGGGCTTAGAAGTCCAACCAACAACCAGTAATAGTGTTTAGTAGGGCTTAAATTAGCATGTTGAAAGTGATTCTTAAGCAAAAACTGGCAAATTTCGACTTGTATTCTATGTAAAATGAATACTAGTTTATATGCAAAATCACGTTGTACCGGTTTGGTTAAGTTCTTATGCAAACCCGAACCCGATGTGAGATATACATAATAGTTTCATACTTGCTTTCCAGTTGGTCTCTTTCTCTTCCACATCTTTTGTTAATGGGGTTTATTTTTCATTAAAACTTGAGTGGCATCCTTAATAGTACTTTATTGAGTGAATAAGTCATGATTGCGAAACCACTAAATTAGCCTGCTCTACTGAGTTTTCCTTGATCGGATGAGTGATGTCATTCGTTTCCAATCTCTGCCAAACGACCTTTGGTATTAAAAAATATGACCATTATTAGGGAAACGGCTTTTACCCAAGTTTTTGTTCATAATCTTTCTCTTAAGATAAGATGAAAGAAAGCATGAAATTAATTTTATATATTTTTCGGTGCAATGGCCATTTGCGAAGGACTAAAATATATATGCAATACTGGAATAGATGGAGTATTTATTATTATCAATAAATGAAATATACCCATTTTTGTCAAGTGGCACAATTAAGGTCTCGAATCCTTAATACATAAAGTCATAATTTAAATCATTGAGATTAACACTTTATACTAAAAATTTAATTTATAAATCGACTAATTTCGATACCAAATGATGAAGTTAATTTATAACAATAAATCATAATCAAAATCAACATAATTTTAAATTTACCCAACCTAATCACGATAGAATCATAATAACCACAAAATCTTATTTTCAACATTTAAAGTTTGGAGTTTCGTTTTCCCTTTCTTATTCTTCCCTTCTCTTCTTGCATCTATTCTTTTTTTTCTCATTTTCTTTCTTTCGTTTGAATCTCTTGTTGACTAAAAATAGGTAAGAGATATTTGACAAAACTTGGACCATTTGTACATATAAATCCCAAATTTATGCTTTATGTTCACATCATATTGCACATAGTTTTATATTAATGACTTAATTATTAGTCGCTTATCTCATTTCGTGCTACTTAATCATACATACCTATACAAAAATGGTGAGAGTTACACCTTGCCTCTGTCAATAAATGCATGGGGTGATGGCCTGTTGAGGAAGCTACGTGCTTGCTATTACATATGGCAAGCAGTGAATGGTTTTTAATTATTAGGTGGAGTTGCTATGTGATTAAATATTAAATTGGGTTAATATGTAAATTTGGCCCTAAATATTGAAATTTGCTCTTATATTTTTGGACTAAAGGTAAATTTATCATTCTATTTTAACTCTATATTAAATTTTACTACACTTTTGCTTTATTAAAATTTGAAACTAAAGTTTGATTTTTGATTAAATTTTAATTTTAAATAACTTGAAGAAAATTTTAATAAAAATATTTTAAATATTTAATTTTAATAATTAACAATAATAAATTAAGTAATATAATGTTAAATATCAATAAAAACTCTTATTTATAAAAATAAAATTAATTTTATTTTTTATTTTAAATTTTCAAGTATTTTTTTCATTAAATGAAAAATTGAAGTCAATTTTTTATTTTTTAAAATTAATTTATTGTTAACTAATAAAATAAATATTTGAACAATGTTTTTCCCTCTAATATTTTGTTTTGAGACCATCAAAATCAATAGTAAATTTTAATTAAAAATAAAAGTTGTTGGTAAATTTTAATAAATTTCAAAGTTTAATGATAAAGTTGATTCAGATAAAAGTTGAGTGGCAAAGATTTACTTATATTCTTTTTTTTTTTTTATAGAATGTTTAAAACTACTTATAACTTATTCCCAACCTTTAAATATGATGACAAAAGCGTTTAAATACGCTCAAACCCACAGCTTCTTGTACCATCAATTGTTGATATCAATTGAGCTAATATTTTTACTCATATATTTTTAAAGTATAATGGAAAATAAAACTAAAAATAAAGCGTTATTTTATGAACTATAAATTTATAGTGAAAAAATATAAACAAAATTCATACTTATAAAATTAAATAAAATTGACTCAAACACATTTAGCCTTCTCCTTAAGTGAATGAATGATTTGATTAGCAAATGATGTTTTGTATTTGTCAAATGTTAATGTAAAAGGAAAAGGAAGTAGAGAGAGAGGGGAAAGTTTGGGCTTTTCAATGCAAACCATAGCAAATAGTGGGTTTGTTGTTAAAAAGAATTTCGGGTTCACTGCGGCCTTCCTTTCTTGTTAATAGGCTTAGCCTTATGAATTCGGGTTCACTGATTTCATACGCATCCCTTTTTCGTATCTAACTTCACTTGATTCATGGCCCGTTATCTAAAAATATACACATGACTTTGGTGAAAATACATTTCGATTTTCCAATTTTTCAAATTTATATAATAGCTATAAACGTTATTGAATTGTCATTTATTCATCTATTATTTTCGTTAAAATAATTACATGACATATTAATTTAAAAGGCTAATAACCAATTTTATCCTTAAAATATAAACAAAATATTATTTTGATATTTTTAATTATTTCTTAATAATTATTCTGAATTTTTTAAAAATATCAAAACAAATTAAAATTACTAACAATAGCTTATAATACATTTTACATAAATTTTTTTATAAAAATTATAAATATTTACATCACATCTTTTAAACGTAAATATTGATTCTATTATAATTTAGATTTATTTTAATTTTTTCAATAAATTTAAATTAATTAGAAGATTAATTTAATTTAATCCCAAGTAATTTAAATAAATAAAAAAAATCTTTCTCAATGTTTCTAATTTGTCTATAGTTTTTATAGTTGGTGAAGGCGGTGAACATTTAGAAGAAAAAAGAAAAAAAGAAAAAAAGGTGGTAATTTGTCTTGTTGAACTCTGTTTGTGGACCGAAAACAAACGAGGAAGTTCCAAGACCCAGCAAAAGACATAATAATGAAATTAAAAAGAAGAAAAGCCAAAGTTGGATTGAATATTGACGCAACTATGAAGCTTCATATGGCTTCCCCGTAAACCTTTAATATTTCGTACTAAAATGTTTGAAAACTATATTATATGCTCTTACGAAGTTTCCTTCAAACCTTACCAATTGCCACCCCTTTACTCTTCAGTTTTAGCTTCTATCCACAAAACTACTACTTAATATTAAATTTAAATTTAATGTATTTTTGGGATATCAAAATCGATTGAGTTGAAAACTTTTGAATCACAATCTGGGTCATGATCATCATCGGATCAATTACTTTTCTTTTACGTTATTACATGGAAGTGGATGTTTATGAAAGGAAGCTTGTTAGTGTAAAATATCATTAAATTTGGTATACAGAAACATGGTTTGGTTAACTAGTTTATTATATATCAACTAAAGTCAAATTGGAAATACCCATGAAGCTTCCTATAAACATAGTAAGAAAAGAATTATCCAAGATATAGAAATCATTCAACGGGTGGAGAGATTTTGATTTTTTTTTTCATAATGAGTTATTTAGTTCTTCAATTTTATAAAAAAAATTATTTTAACCTTTCATTTAAATTTTTTTTTTTGCTTCTTTTAGTCTTTAAATTTGCGTTAACTTTACTAATGTGACATACATGTAGATTGCTACCTAAATGTTACAATAGTAATTAATTAACTACTAAGGTGGCATACACATGAACTTCCACATTGATTTTTTTATTATTAATTTTGGAGTGATTTGATAAATAATGTAAGTTTAAGACTAAAAGAGACGAAAGATTAAATGAAGGCTAAAATAATATATTTTTTAAAAAGGTTAGAGCATTGAAGTTTTTGTTTATATAATTGTGGGTAGTGGGTAGTGGGTAGGGAATGAGGATATATATTATGTTAGACATATATTCATATCAAACAGCTGATATAACTTACAATAAAGAAAATTGCTAAAAAGAGTGATAATAATCTATGTTGCTCTTTATTTTGAGCATGAATATGAAAATCTTATCTTTCCAAAACCCTTTACATACATAACGAAAAAACACCCTGTGTTTTACACGTTCAAACTAAAATCATCATAGACCATAATCGGTAAAAAACAGCAAAGTTTGTCCATGCAAAGTTCATTTTTATTAACATCCTACATCAGGTCAAATATGGTAAAGTTGTTTAACAAAAGAGTATGGAATTGGAAACCTGATCATGTAATTTATTTACTATAAAGCATTTTATTATCTTCCTGCAAAAAAAAAAAAATTAAGACATGTAGGGAATATGGGATACTTAAACAAGGCAAATTGTAGTAAATTACATAATATTCATAGCTGTTCTTTTCTGAAATTTTAAGTTTACAAGTTTTTTGTCAGCTATCTTCTAAATGATGAAATGGTTAAAAGTTCACAAGGCATGTATGGTAGAGATTTATGTTATATTTAGATATAGATATAACATACGATCTTAAAATATTTTCTAGAAATAAAATATATACGTACTGAATACGTATCCGTATTCGATATTCATTATTCGAGACACTAGGAAAGGAGAGAGAGAGGGTTTTATAAATGTAGATACCTAAGAGGTACCGAAGGAGTGAACTCATTAAATTTCTTCAACTTTTCTTCCATTTGCATTATGCTACTGTATTGAGAGCAAAAAGGGATAAGAAGAGAATTAAGAAAACTTAAACCCAAGTAAAGTTTCTCATTTGGCTCCCTCCTTGCTAACAATTCCAGGCAGTAGCCAAAATGGGTCAATTTCATGTGAGCCGGAGAGGCTTGGCAATGGTAGCATGGACAGTCTTTATGGTTCTTGTGATGATGACCAATGTGGGTATTGCAGAGAGATTATTGAAAGACGAAAGAAATCACCAAGTTTCCAAAGAAAACGAAAAAACACGAGGGCTTCTACTTAGGGTTGTCAGCTTCCTATGGCAAGGTGGCAAGTCTGCCTACGAACCAGTCTGGCCGGTGAGTTAGCCGCCGTTTAACCTTGTTGAACATGAACAAGATGAAACAGCCTTGAAAATTGAAATCCTTTTTTCTTTCCAATAAATGCACTTGTCTTTAATTTTGCAAGTTAGTTTAGATTTGATAATTGAATTTAAATTAATGATTGAAACAGGAGATGGAGTTTGGTTGGAAAATAGTTGTGGGAACAATTGTTGGATTCCTTGGTGCAGCTTTGGGTAGCGTTGGAGGGGTTGGTGGTGGTGGGATTTTTGTTCCAATGCTCACTCTCATCATAGGTTTCGACCCCAAGTCTTCCACTGCCATTTCCAAGTGTGAGAGTTTCTTCTTAATTTGCTCAAATATTTCCATCTCAGTATTCATTTTGCATTAATTTCAGTATGTATGAATCCATGTCATAATATGAATACACACGTACGTGCTTATTAAGAGTGTGGGTATTGCAGCAAGCATGGCCATAACATAATTTAACGTTGGTATATGCACTGATAACGCATGATAGGCTTATCATGTACGCTGATAAGAAAGATACATGTATCTATATTTTGGAGATTGCAGGTATGATAATGGGTGCAGCTGGATCAACAGTATACTATAACCTGAGACTTAGGCATCCAACACTGGAAATGCCTCTCATAGATTATGACTTGGCGTTGCTCTTCCAGCCCATGCTTATGCTTGGAATCAGCATTGGAGTTACCCTCAATATCATGTTTGCTGATTGGATGGTCACAGTTTTGCTTATCCTACTCTTCATTGGTAACAATAATAACATAATATTATTGGGAATTCTATCTCATTTTCACCATTTCGGCCAGGAAGATAACTTTTTTTTTTTAACTATTAATTATGATTGATTTCACATGCCATTGCCTGCAGGTACTTCGACTAAAGCCTTATTCAAAGGTGTAGATACATGGAAGAAAGAGACAGTGATGAAAAAGGTAGAGTTTCCAACTTGGTTTCTCTCTTCATGTTTTTCCATGGCAAGGATTATTAATGAGGATTTTGAGATTCTCTTTTCAGGAAGCAGCAAGGTTAGAAGCTGAGGTGTCCAAACTAGCTGGTGAGTGCCTTAATTGATCCACCAAATAGCTTTTTATATCCATAAGTAAATTTCAAATGAGAAATAAAGATTAAACAAATGATCCTTACATAAACTTGTAAATGTAATGACCGGGATACGCATGGATTTACACAAAGGAAAATAAACTTGGATGTAATGTAATAGTATGAAGGAGATAGGTAATCGAGGTGGATATTCAAGTATCGAGTTATCTGTTAAAGTCTGAATGTTGGTTCGAATTTTAGAATATTCGAAAAAAAATGTTAAGTAGGCTGGTTTAAAATATTATGTTATTTTAATACATTATGTAATCTATAAAACATAAAAGTTAAACTTGAAGTAATATAAAATACTACAATGTAAATATTCAAATAAAATTGTTAAGTTGTTTTTATATAAAATTTTAATAAATGAAAAAATATAATAAATTTTTAAATATTAAATTAAAATAATATAAATATTTTTAAAAAAAATTTAAAAAATTAATATAGATGAGTTTAGAAGTAGTTTGGATCAATCGTTTGAAAATATAGATAAATTTAAACAAAATTTTAAGATAATATTTTGTATCGAATTAAACTTAAATAAGAAAAATAAAATGCGCCATAATGAAATGTTTGAGCTAAACTTGACGGGTAAACGGCCCTAATTAAGTGCTGAGTCATTTGCAGGCATAAACGGTTTGTCCAATTTATTATTTTTGGCCACAAAATATGAGTTCAAAAATTCAAAGAAGAAATAACTTCAAAAGAAATTCAAATAAGAAATGGGTTCAGATTCAAACGACAGTTTGTATGAAAAATAATATATGTAAAAAGCAGAAATATCTCTACATACATAATTAAAGAACATAGCAAATGGGTTGTACTAAACTTTCAGAGTTGCAGATGGAGCTGTTCAAGATTACAAAATGTTACCTAGTGGCCCAAGCACCATGCCAGATGATGATGTGAGTAATTAAGAACATTTTCAGTTTCCTTACGTAAACAGTCTTTCATCTCTAAATCACAATGTTGTTAACCATTGTTGTTAATCATTGAATTCAGATTTCTCTGATACATAACATATACTGGAAAGAGTTATCGCTGCTCGTTTATGTGTGGATTGGTTTTCTTATCGTTCAGATTATTAAGGTATGCTATTATTGTCCACATCTCAACAACCATAGATGTTTAATGATAAGTTACTATAAGGTAGTTTTTGAAACTGAGTTCGAGTTTTAAGGTGACCCACATGTTTGTCTATGCAGGAATATCTTCAAACTTGCTCGGTCATGTATTGGATTGTGAACTCTTTGCAGGTAGAAACTTTGAAATTCTAGATAATTAATAAAAAAAATGTAGAATCTGGAAAGCTTGAGATGCCCATTTTTGCAGAACAGAGAGTGTAGAGTTCCGTATGGCTGATATCTCTTCAAATTTTTTGTTGTTATTGTTGTTTTTTCTATAGATACCCATTGCTGCCTCTGTAACAGTGTTTGAAGCCATATGCTTATACAAAGGGAGAAGGGTGATTGCATCAAAAGGAAAAGAAATCACAAACTGGAAGATATATCAGATTCTTATTTACTGTTCTTGTGGCATAATTGCTGGTATGGTTGGTGGTTTGCTTGGACTGGGAGGTGGCTTCATCTTGGGTCCTCTTTTCCTTGAACTTGGAATTCCTCCTCAGGTATTACTTAAACTAGTATCACTAATTTTCGCGTATGCTTACATCAAAAGTATTTTCTCTATGGGTATTCACCGGTCTCCCAAAGATTTGCCACTTGCAAGGTGACTCTTTGGTTCGAACCAGAGACGCACCCTGCTTATGATAAATCTTTGAGGAGTTGGTGGGTGATTAAAGAGGACAATACATTCGATGTAAGTACACACAGGGACGAGTCATATCCCGATATGTAGGAGTCTTCAAGTAACCAGAAGCTGAAAAAAGATTCATGTCACTATGCAATATTGTCCAGGTAGCTAGTGCAACATCAACGTTTTCAATGGCGTTCTCATCCTCAATGTCAGTTGTACAATATTATCTTCTCAATCGTTTCCCAATTCCATATGGTAAGCGACATTAGAAGTGAAAAATACTCGGATTTGAGCATGAATGTCAAATACAAATATGTACCTAAGGCGTGTTCTCGACATAGACTTCATCGGCCTCAATAGTCTTGATGTTAAAACTTTTTTGTTTACCCTGCAGCTGCTTATTTCGTTCTAGTCGCCACCATAGCGGCTTTCACCGGCCAGCATGTAGTCCGAAAAATTATCGCAGTCCTCGGACGAGCATCGATAATCATCTTCATTCTGGCTTTAACCATCTTTATCAGTGCAATCAGTTTAGGTATAGAATGCTCTACTTAATTTACTTCAGTCGGAAAAAGTATTATAAGAAGCAGAGCTGAACCATACAATTTGGATGAATGTTTGCAGGTGGAGTTGGCATTGCTGATATGGTTGAAAAACTGGAAGATGAAGAGTATATGGGATTTGAAAACCTTTGCAAGCTCTCTTGAGTCCTTTCTCTCTCTCTTTTTTTTTTTGCCCTTTTGTATTTTTTACTTTGACGTATTACAGATGGAATTTCTCAGCAGAGAACAAGCAATTGAATTTAACTTTGAGGACTTCAAAGTCAAAGTATTTGTCAAATATTTCCAATTAAAGATTTGGGTTTTGTTATATGTTGGTGGACGCTCATTTTCTTGTCCAGTCTATGCAAGCAACCTTCTGCAGTCAAATGTTTTATTTTCCATTTTTTTTGCCCTTTAATGGTTTTTAGATTAAAAAATATATAAAGTTTTGTTTAAATGTAATTGGTCATCCAAAAATATTTGTTATTTTAATAAAATTGTAATATAAATTAATATTTATTAAAACAACCATTGTGTTCTATTGAAATAAAATTTGGAATCGGGTGAAAAAAGCATTAATATCCATAAGGTACTTATTGTTAAAACGGTACCAAGTTACCAAAAGCATTCTAGCATATGCAGATTGCTCTGTCAGGTGGGCTCTGAACTCCAATCAACACTGTAGCGCCAGAAGTGGCCATTACCCTTTTCCCTCTGTCAGGTGGGTTCTAAAGCTACACATGGATATTTTTTTTTTCTATACAGTATAGATTCTATTTAATGTCTTCGTCCTTCTTGACGAAAAGAAGAGAACTTAAAGATTAAGAAAAAAAAAAAAAAAACTCAAAATGAAATTATGGTGAAAGAAACGCATGTGATGCAGCTGTATACGTGTCTTTCAAGAGAACCAACGGCGTCGTTTTCAATCGCACTGAGAGAGGGACAGCGCAACGAAGAACGGACGGTAAAGATGAGATAAGAACACATCCCCAATTTGCGTACTAACAACGCTATTTCCTTTTATCAAAAAAAAAAAAAAACATAACGCCAACTGCATAACACCATATTCTTGACGTGGCGCACAACTATTGGATGGTGTCTGCCAAATTTCCTTTACCCTTTTTCCTCAATTAAAAAAGATGCCGACTTAATACACGTGGATTAACATTAACCATTCATCTTTCCAAATACTGACCGTTCATTCCTCTAAAAGCCGCCTATATATTTTAGGTTTTGTTGCATAGAAAATCTCATTCTAAATTCCTCGTCTCCTTTGTTATTTTCTGTTCCTTCCCGCCGTCTAGTTCTTGCAAAAGTTCAGATCTATCTTCTATGATTCCTTATCCGAGGTTTGTTTCTTCAGATCCGGTACCACAGTTTCATGATCTTCTCTTTGATATCAGATATTTGACGAGGGTTAACGTTGTCTGATTTAATGTTTTAAAAAGTCCTTAGACGGCAAGATCCAAAGGTTTGCAGGAATCGTTATCTATTTGAAGATATATATCTTCCTAAGTATGTATTCTATATTCTTTTATCTTTTTCCGTAGTTTATTTTCAATAATTCCTTTGTTTATATATTGTTCTTGTCAGCTTGCAGGGATGGTGAAAGATTTGATCTCGCCAGAGGTGGTGGTTCTTTTTCTTGATCTTAGGATCTATCGTAGTAGAACAAGTGATGTTCTGAGATAACGATGTTGGATCGAAAGGTGGTTTATGTTTGAAAGGATGTGTAAGATGTCAGGGCAGAGGTCCTAATTATTTTGAAAATAAGAATAGGGCTGAGTCCTGATCTATCTTTGTCATCCAAGACCTTTGCCATGTCGGGTGCGCTTGCATGGCAGGTCACCGAAACTTAATAAAAATTCTATTTTTTGGGTGTTTTCAGGGGGAGTTCGCACGGGGGTTGCCCGGGTTCTCCCCTCTGCTGTTGTGTCTTGTGCCTCTTTACTTTTTTACCCTTTCTGCTTCCCATTATTTACTTCATATACGCTGCAACATACTGGATGGGTGCATGATCCCACATCATCATCACCAACTCGGAATAAGCTGTCGAAGCAATTGATCTTCAACCACTTGCAAACCTCAAACCCAAGGTATTTTTTACGTATTCCAAACAAAATTTTAGTTTAAAAAATAGACATTTGCTAGTTATCATGCCAGTCAATTTACCATTAACTTTGACAAATATGTACCTAACTATCCTTGGGTTACCCGGATAAGCCGGATAAGGATGGAATCGTATATATCTTAAACATAGATATAAATAACAATTCTAGATTTTTGATACTAGTCTTTATTTTTTAAAAACGGGGTTTATTATTATTTATAACGATTTTTGATAACTTTTAAATTAAATTGATTTTTCCAAACGGATCGTGTTCTTTCACTATAAATTTTTAGGAGTTTAATTATATTACCAATAAGTTTTTTAAAAATTGTTAAAATGAGCTATTCAACTTTTAAATTTTTCATGGTCTTAAAATTTTAAGATTTAGTTATTAATATGTTTATTTTAATAGCTAGTTGATCTAATAAGGGCAGAAGTATAGTATTCAAGTGGTGATATGTGGTCAGATTTTGTTTAAAAAATTCGGTACTCGTTTTTTTATTTGTTTTGACATATCCCAGCTTAAATAACCCAAAATATACCATGGCTTAGGTAGATTAATTAGGCAATAACTTTTGTTAAATGTATTCAATGGTATGTCCATTTGAATCAGCTGAAAATTTCACCAATCCCCTTTGCAAGTGCTTAATAAAATACTGGATTACATTTCTGGATCACATTTAGTCGGACACGGTAAGGATTTCCCCGATAAAGTAGATACCTTAATACAATGATCAATTTACCAGTATCAATCCTGGATCCACTTAATTGCCTATGCTAATTTATCATTTTATCATTATTATTTTCCTTGAAATGTATTTTATCCTCATATCTATTTTTCTCCGAACTGCGTATTTTGAGAGTTTTTAGTACGTGTACATATCTTGTATTGTTCTGTAGTTGTTCAGGCTCTTGCATGGGCCTTTGTTATTCATTGCGTTGAAGGTTGTAGTTCATTTACTAGCTGTTGAAGATATTGACGGAAGTTGTGTCAGCAGTGAGAGGAGGTATTTTGTGTATTGGGAGTTCGCATATGTCGGCTTTGATTAGCATCCGGAATCAATGTTTTTGAGCTTTGGTGGATTTTCAAGATTTATGGGTTTCTAGAGAGTGAGAGCTTGGGACGCACTACATGAAGAGCTCGATGCTTTTGCGGGTTCTATTGGTAGAAGGTCTTCCCATCATTTTCCTACTTCTTGAAGCATTGAAGTCTTTGCATATATTGAATCCTTGATTTTTTACATGGTGCAGTTTTCTACCGGGGTTAGTTTTGAAGAAGTGTTTGATACGAGAGGTACATATGTCAAATGTGTAACCAGTTCCATTTACATAGTAAAAAGTTTTCAGTGGACTTCGGTCCCGTGGTTTTTTCCCCTCTATGGGGTTTTCCACGTAAATTTGGTGTCTCTTTCTATGTTCTTATGTTCATTCCTTATCAAGCCGAAGTTGAATCGCTTAGTCATCAGCAACATTATTCAACCCTAGCACTGAAACTTATTGATTTCATTCGAAGGTATGAAAGAAATGGTATACCACTAATTCTTTCTACTAAAAGTTTTCAACGTTTTCAACTAAATAACCCTATTCAAGCTAACTCTCTTTATTGTATTAAGAAAAAAACTATCGAGTTTCTCTGTGATTTTAAACCCGAGTTTTTATTTCAGGTTCGAGTGTCGCTATAATTTTTGGGCTCATTCCATTTTAAAAAAAAATAATTTACGCATGTAAATTGTTGTTTATGATTCAGATTTTAGTTCGAGGAAGTTCTTTATATTCGAACCGATGACTTCAAAAAATTGGGTAACCAATACGGATTTTGATCTTCCGATTTGCTTTTTCCTTTGAAAGTCATTTCCTATGATAAACTTTCTTCTGCGAATTGTCTCAACTCTTTACTGAAGTCGACACTAAATTTTGTTTATATTTTGTCAAAAGGATAAGGAGATGGAATGTATTGGATGAGTGCATTGTTGATCCATTTATGTCCATTTATTTTTAAAGATCTGTAAGCTCAAAACGGCAGAGCGCTCAATCCCTTCGACGGGGGTCGAGAGGTTGGTGGTTCGAATCCATCCGGATCTGTTTTTTTTTCTTTCTCCTTTTTTCAGTAATGAAAAAAATATGAATATACAGTCGGAGCTTTAAAAATTTTGACAAAGATCAATTTATTTTTATATTAATTCTTTAGAAGAATATTAATTTTTTTATAATTTAGCATTATTTTGAAAATTTAATTTTAGAAAGCAATATCTATTGCTTGGTCTAATTTCACAAGCAGCATTTAGATGACTAACACGTTCTTTCTTAGTGTAATAAAACAATAAATATTATTTTATTAAAAAAATGAGACATGGCATTATTTCGATATTAATTTATAAAGTAAAAAATTTCCTGTATATAGTAGTAACTCAGAAAACAATGTTAATTGACTTGTTATAAGAGGGACAAAAAATTAAGAAGTGATGATACTTATTTAATGCTAGCGTTTAAAACAATGAACTTGTCTTTACCTTAAGAAAGAAAAAAAAAATGAATATTTTTATAAGAAAACAGTGACCACTTAGAAAACCTAGAAAATCACAGCGGAAACTTCTCCCTATTTCTATATGGAAATTAAATTCTATAGTTGAACAGGAAAAAACAAAGAATATTAAATTCTATAAGAACAAAAAAATTGTTTTATAATTTTCTTTCCTTGTACAATGAATTAGCTGTCTAACCTATAAAGTAGGAATTTTTTTTTCTTTTAAAAAACCACCACTTATATGTTTATTATTTATTAATCTTTTTTATTAGACCAATTATCTCGGATTAGCATTTTCAATAAAAATTTTAAGACATAATTTCTTTTCTGGAACACTGAATTTTATTAATTTCCATTTAATATAATGCTTTAAAAATAAAAATATATAAATTAAATGAAAAACATACCATATTGGAGTTGAAACTGGTGCCATTGCGTGGGAAGTGGAAACACAAACATAATGCGTTGGTCCAAGCTTTCGGCCTTTCTTTTTTCTGAGAATAGCTTTTAGCCATTCTTTCTGTTTCCTGAGACTAGATTTTAGGAGTAAATTGCAGCCAGGTCACTCGCTTATTTTGGTCATTATAAACTCTTTTTCAATTTAGTCACTTAATTAAAATGATTATCTAAACTAGTCACTATCACTAAAAATTTCGTTAATTCACTGACAGATTTATACGCTTAAACTCATATATTCCTGTATTGTTAATAATATCGATAACAATTGAACTAAAACTCAATCAACAAGACTTAATTTTTTTCTAATAAATTATATAATTACATCGTATTATAATAATATTTTTTTGAAAAAGAAAAAACAAGGCTATGAGGCCCACGCTTGGGTTCCAAAACATTAATAAAACAAACTCAAACCAACAATACTCTTGTATTCCCATCATTAATAAGGGAAGAAATCTGAAAGCTTTGATATTCTCACTGCCCCTGATAGTTTCGATATTCAGCTGGTTTTTGCATAACCAGGTACATATAATTCAAAATTTTTCCTTCTTTTCTAATCTCGTTTTTGTTATTTCTAATATTTCAACACTTACAGTGTTCTTGTGCTGTAAAGTAGATCTATCTGCATTGACTGTTTCATCCATATTATTAATTTTTGTGTTGATTATAAGATTTGAAGAAACTACTCCTTCCTCCCCCCCCCTTTTTTTTTTTGAGAGCTTGCGAAGAGATAGATCTGTTTCTAAATTGATGGATCTTTAAGAGTTCTGGATCTCTGTTTGGCGTTCATTACAGCTGTTTAGTTTATGCTAATAATAATAAAAATAATCAAATTTGTTATGAACATCAGAACAATCGTTTTAATTAATTAATTAATTCCTTTTAAACTGAAAAGTTGAGCATGTTAAGATTGTGATTGACTTGATTTGCAGGGAAATGTTTCTTCGGAGAAGGCATACACAGAAGGATGATTCTGAGCAACGAGATGCAAAGGTGATATTTATTTGTTTTATCCGAATATATTTGTATTTGGAGCAGACTAAATTTAATTAATTCGGTTCATAGCTTTATCGTTGTTGATCAAAGGATTGGAGATAATGAGAAATGCGTCAAAGTTTATGGACTTGATCTCTAGATGTTGTAAATACGGGAGGCGTCAAATTAAAGTCTAAAAAGTATTTTTGAATTCTTTGTTATTTCGACTCTTCATTTTTCCTGCTTACAGCATCTGTGTTCTACATTTGAGTCCAAACCATATCTAAATATAAAAAGTTGAATTATATACTTGGTTGATAAGCAGGTCATTGAACTCAGGACTGCAATAGGACCCCTGTCTGGGCGCTGTTCATTGTTCTGTACCGATGCATGCCTCATGAGATATTTAGAAGCTCGGAATTGGAATGTAGACAAGGCAAGGAAGATGTTAGAAGAGACATTAAAGTGGCGATCGACTTATAAGCCTGAAGAAATCCGTTGGGTATGTTTGATAATTCCTGCCTCCTTATGGTAGTAATGTGTGGATAATTTAGTAATCATTATGTAACTCTGGTTGCGAGTGTCAGGCATGGATATATGTTCGAGACTTGTATATTCATTCATTTCAAGATTTTCATGTATCTTCAAAGTATTTGGATGATTAACCCCTTTTATCCGGATATATATAGGATATAGATATTCCCAGGAAAAAAGAAAATGAATAGTCTTAGCAACATAGAGTTGTTAGTGCAGGATGAGATTCAAAAGCGTATTAGAATAGTTGAAACTTTGTTTAATAAGTTCAAGTCAAAACTAGTTTAGATCAGTTTTGATGTCTCTCTAAAAATTTAAGATTTGATGGTTATGAAACTGGATAATTGTTCTTTCCTTCTACCTGATCATGAATCACGGATCACATGTTTCATTCCTGTTTTTGCGTTTGATTATGAGTATACAAGCAGTACAATTTATGGAGTTAAAAGGCTTATTTTTGGTTTCTGGAATTTACCTCATGACATGTTTTTCTCCAGCACGAAGTGGCACATGAAGGTGAGACCGGAAAAGTATCCCGAGCGAGTTTCCATGACCGTCAAGGAAGAACAGTGCTTATATTGAGGCCTGGAATGCAGGTTTGCAGTAGGTTTCATTCAGTTTGCTAAGCTTCGTCACCAAACATGCCCTATTAATTTTCCCACCTATATGTCTTGGCAGAACACTACATCAGCGGAAAATAATATTCGCCATTTGGTCTATCTCTTAGAAAATGCTATCATAAATCTCTCCGAAGGCCAAGAGCAAATGTCATGGTTGATAGACTTCACAGGATTTTCCTTGAACACCAGTGTTCCCATCAGAACAGCCCGGGATATCATATACATCCTTCAGAGCCACTATCCAGAGAGGCTGGCAATCGCTTTCTTATATAATCCACCAAGGTTTTTTGAAGCCTTCTATAAGGTTTTCTCTCCAGCCTTTCCATTAATTTGGTTTCTTGTATTCTTTAAGCATTCTATAAGTCTGGCAGGAAGAGCATTGCCTAACCTAGTTATTTATATCTCCCTACGGATATCTGATTATATGTTTGACGCTAATATTGCAACATGTATTTAGGAACATAGGAACAAACATAAAACCAGTGTACTTAGCTCCTTGAAGTTGCAATATTTCATTTGATTGATGTGTTGCTATGTATATTTTCCACAGGCTGTGAGGTATTTTCTGGATCCAAAAACAGCTCAGAAGGTGAAATTTGTTTACCCTAAAAACAAAGATAGTGTGGAGGTGATGCGATTATATTTTGATATTGGGAACCTCCCCAACGAATTTGGGGGAAACGCAACCTTAAAGTATGACCACGAAGAGTTCTCACGATTGATGGCTCAAGATGATGTAAAAACTGCTAAATTCTGGGGAATTGATGAGAAACCATACCAAATTGGCAATGGACATTCAGTAGTGCCGGAGCCAGCGCCCATTGCACAACAAGCGAGCTGAGACAACTTGCCTATTTTCTATAGCTGGTATGTCTCTGAGGTTAAGTGATGTGCCTATTTAAATCGACATCCACATCCTTCTTTAGATGATGAATAAAAGTCATTTTCTTTTTTAGCCCCCTTCACTTCCTAACTATTAAGACCAAAAAAAGGAGCATGTTTTCTGCTGACATAAATGCTAGTACAGATTATTTTTAGAGGATATGGCTATATTCTGTATGACACGTGTTTATGCATCTTCTCCTTTGGCTATTTAGCTCACCCTGTGTTTGTGTATTTCTTGTTATAAAAGCAAAGAAATGAAAATTTAAAGGAAAATCAACCAGATTATAAAGGTGATGAAATTGGATGAGTAGAGGTACGTTGGACATCTCGCTTGAGGAACTTGGAGATTACGGAATGATTAAGGTCGTTCTAAAATAAGGACATAAATTGACGAAAGATGTCTTTATATGCATATGCGGTCTCTATCTTTATTGACTGCAGGCGCTGACTGGTATTTCGCCATTTTAGTGTATCTTCTGAATCTGCTACACAACGGTGCCATGTAAACAAACACTAAATTATTGCACAGCGCTTTTCAGTTTACTATTGAATTAAAAAAATATTCGAATAAGTAATTTTAGTTTTGAGTTTAAGTCGAGTTGAATTTTACAATTTGAATAACTCGAATAATAGACTAGTGTAAATACCCCTTTGGTCCCTATCAATTTTAAAAATGAACAAATTGGTCTCTCAACAAAAATTATAAGAAAAGTTCAAATAAACTTTTAAAATTCAAAATATTTATAAAAATTTCAAAAATTTATATTTTATAAAAATTATAAATAATTTAAATGATTTTAAAACAATAATTTTGGGGCCTAAATAAGATAATTAATAATTAAATTTTATAATACTAAAGTAATTTTAAATTATTTTGCTTTGGAAAAGTTTTTAAATATATATGTTTTCAAATTATACTCTAACAAGATTTTAATTTGGCATGTTTAATATTTAAATTTAACTCGAACAATTTTATTTGATTCAATTCAACTCGAATCAATTCAAAAAAATTTAAAATTGAGTTAAGATATTAAAATAGGACTCGTCAATTTAATTAACTCGAAATTCTTTTACTCAATTTGACTCAATCCAATAAAAAACTCACCCATAATAAAAATTATAGTGTAGGTACTTTCTTTTATTGGTTGCCACTTTTAGATAAACTATTAAAATTTCTTTTGAAACCAATTATTTGATGGGACATGGCATCTTCTTTTAAAAAAATTAAATAAAAAAGTAATTATATATTTATAAAAAATTAAAAAGTGGAAGTTTTATATTCTTTTTCTTTCCTTTTTCCTTAAGTAACTATTTCTTGATTAATTAAAAAATTACTTCACTTCATTCTATAAATGCACTATAAATATGGTACTATCAGCAAATCCATACTATTATTTTATCATCTAATTGGGGTTGGTGTTATGAATTGGTACATCACCAATTCGATTAGGAAAATAATAAAAATATTTTTTTATAATTAAAATAAGTTATATTATTTAAGAATATTTTAATTTTTATTTAAAAACAAAAATGTACAAAAGATAATATTTGAACTCAAACTATTTGCATCAGTAAACCTTAAATTTGCTATTCAATCAAAGCTTTAATTTAATCTTTATATATATATATATATATATATATATATATATATTATTTTAATATGTACTTTTTATACCTCTATCAATTGTATATTTATTTTTATACAGTTTAATCTATTTTTTCTATTTTAATTTTATACATATGTAATGTATTATTATTAATTAGTTTCAAACCATACATTTCAATATTTATTGCATGTTATTTTTAAACACACGTTTATATTCTAAATTTATGATTTTCACACTGATATGCATGTGATAAAATTTTTAGTAATAATAACGTGCATCTTTATCCATATATTCATTACATGTGTTGAAAGAGATTGAGGGAGATAAATGCATAATATAAAAAAGTCAAAAGATTGGATGTACAAATATGCTATTTTCTATCTGAAGGAGGATTGAATTTCCTCTAAACTTCTTCCTTTTGTTTCCGGAACGCAACGTGCCACAAATATAATGGTGAAAGCAGCCAAACCAGCATAAATTGTGAATGTCCCTGAAACCAAACCATGTAAGCTTTATTTTCTTTTATTTTACAGTTAAATTTAAATTTAAACTATATTTTAAAAAATTTAAATAGTAATTTGAGCCCACCAAATCAAATGGTTAATTTGTTTATTTTTTATTTTTAAATCCAAAACTTGCTTGGAGTAATTATTAAAATAAATAATGCATGTCACTTGGGTGAAACGAATTGAAATTCTGCCATTAAATGTTGTACATACCTCCACCACTCCAAGAGAGAAGCAAGTTTGCAGTCATGGTAACTGCCCAAGCCGTCATCCAGTTGAACAACGTCGCTACACTGCCGGCTAGACCCTTAATATTTACTGGAAGTATCTGAATGATGAATTTTTTTTTTCTATGTTAAAAGAACATTTTAATAAGAAAATTACTGAAAATGCCAATTCTATACTTGTATTCCATAAATATTAAATAATGTTTTCTAAATATTATAAATAATTTTAATATATATAATCAACCTGTGTATCGCATGTGATAAAGAAACTAGTTAAGTACTATATTTAAAGGTAGGTACGATAAGATTTAATTTCTTTTTTCTTAAAATTTTTAGTTTGATAAAATTATCTTTTGAGTCCATAAAATTTGTGTTTTGAATCTAAAAATTACAAATTAATTCCTAACTTTTTAATATAAATTTTGTCTTCGAAGCAGAATTTAAGAAATTTTGCATTTTATGTAAGATGAACATATGAGAAGATTTTGACTACCTCGGACATTATAACCCATGGAATTGCTCCTACACCCAAACAGAAGGAAATTGCAAAAGCCTAGATGGAAAAGAAAAAAAAGTCAGTCAGATTGATCAAATAACTCATTCAACCATTTTCTTAAATGTAATTTGGATAAATTGTGGTAACTTGCAATAGAAAGAATCATAATTGAAATGAATCCAACAACATGATGTATGGAGGAAATCTTACCACAAGGCCCACCAATGACATTATTCCCATTACGCTACGTATGACGGAATCTTCTAAGATGTATCCCTGCTCTCCATTACAATACAAGAGGAAAATGGATAAGAATATATGTTATCTTACTGGGATTCCAGTTTGAATGTAGGACATTTGTGTACGTTGAATTTCTCATATTTGAATATGCATTGAAAACTGGTTGCTTAATTGTTGAAATTTGCATTAGAAGATATATTGAAAAATAATTAAATGAGAATAAATGAGTACATTATCACTAACCTCAACATAAAATGCCGTGGCAACAAGGAGCAGACTCAAAGTCATTCCAGACGAGGATATCTGCAAAATCATTTGTAAATTATTCATTTTATTTATTGTTACATAAGGTAAATAATTATCTTATATATTCAAATTCGGATGCAAGTATCCGATATTCGTATATATTTGACATGGGTATATTCAAATTTTACAATTTTTTATGTATTTTAAAAATATTAAAAGAGAGAAAACATGCCATAAGGAGCACCCTGCGACCGGCTTTGTCTACCAACCACGTGGTCACACCAGATGCAATGACCTACAACACACAACACAAATTTATTCTTTTTCCAAAAAAAAATAAAAAAAATTACTGAACAGCTTAGAGATGCTACCTGAATAAGACCAAGCCCAAACGTGGCCACATTGCTAGATTTAACCCCTGGGCAACCAAAAGGCAAAGTTACATACAGATGTAGCACAAAAGCTTTTACAGAATGAGAGCAGTACTCAGACGAAAATGGGAAATTCATTGTTTTAAACTTGCGTATATATATCCTTTTACTAGGGCTTGTGTTAAACGTCAAAGAAACGTTGTTGTAATTACCAGCTCTTTCGAAGATATTACTGGAATAGAATAAAACAGCATTGATGCCACTGAGTTGCTGAAGCACCAATAATCCAATCCCTACCTGCGGCATACCAATTAGCACTAAAACAAAAGACGGTTCTCTCAAAGGACAACACATGAAATAAAAAGATTCAAATTCTACCGTCAAAGGGTACCAATATCTTCTTCGCCTAAGATCTGCAAATCGAATTGTTGTTGTCTTCCTTGATGATGCTACGGCTCTCTGCAGGGAACAACAAAAATTCTCGTATATAGGATGTGTAAATATAAATATGAGCAGTCTAGCGGTTGTATCGATAAGTCAGTACTTGTATACCTTGATATCATTAACTTCAACAGAGATATCCGTATCAAAACCACGCAAAACTTGCAAAGAGGCTTCAAATTCTTCCGTCATTCCCATTTGTGCCTGGTATGCAACCCAGTCCCAAACCAATAACTTATATACAAAAGGGATTATAGGAGCTCCAATCCAATATGAATGATAGCAATAGCAAGTTTCATACCAGCCATCGAGGAGATTCGGGTATGAAGAACAGCCCAGGTATCAATATGAGACATGGCAATATTCCTACAAAGAAGAAAGATGATGTCAATCTGTTAATCATAACACTGAGCATCCGTCCACCCATGGTAGCTTCTTGACCCATGTTCGAGTTCTATCACGCGTATGCATGCAAGATATGATATTTTCAAAATTCTCGAATCTGTTCAATTATTAAGAAAACCTTTTACATATTGTTGGCCACGTACCTAAAACTGCAAGCACTCTCCAATTTGTAAACAATCCCAACAGATAAGCCAGCATTATTCCAATAGTGACTGATAGCTATCCAGTAAACAAGTTAACTCCACCAATCAGTTAATAAAAGTATTAAGTATGGGATACTAATATGGATATAAATGTGGAACAAACCTGGTTTACTGATCCAAGGCTTCCTCTCATGTTTTGGGGTGCTATCTCTGCTATATATACAGGTACCTACACACACAATTAACAACAAGATGCCACTGCTATTTTAACTTTTTAATTAAAAATACATATATGCTTATAAAATCGGATTTGATATTTTGTTCTTTTGTCAACCCTGCCTACTTAAAAGGAGAAGAGGAGTTGAAGTTACCGTGTAAGAAATAATTCCGACACCGAAGCCTTCTAACAACCTTCCCATGAATAAAAATGAGGAATGCTACAAATAGCAAAAGGCATAATAAAATTAATTAGCAACAAGCTTTGCATGGGAGACACAGCAACAATAACAAAAGTGGCGAAAGTGGCTCACATTGGCAAAAGATATGGCCAGCCATCCTATTATATTTGGAATCGCTGCAATCAGTAACGACTGCAAATTCAACACACACAACATGCAGTAAATTCAATGTTAAAAGAAGCATGCATTACAGTATATTCAGTGTTAAAAGAAGCATGCATTATAGTTTAAATATAAATACAAAAATGAGGAATATTAATTAATTGATTTTTAAGTTTTTAGTTCTAAGCTGAAACATTGCATCAATCAAACAGTAAATAAGAGAAACCAAGAACTAAAGAAATGATAAGATTCAGGATAAATTTCAAAACCTTACAATTATATATATATATATGATATTTTTATTTTATTTTAACGTATTTATAATTTATCTGACACCATTTTATGTTTATTCAAAGGTTGGATTTATCTGTTTTCTTCGTAAGCTAAATATATATGATAATGTTTTAGTCCATTTAGTATAAATGAATTTTAAGAAAATTTAATATCATTCTTTAATGTATTTAATTATTTAATTTTAGGAAATATTTTTTCATGAAATGTTTCTGATTGATTTTTTTAATAATGTTATTTTCAGAGTTTTTTTATAATCTACATTTTTTTTCTTTTTAAATTTGGTATAAAATTGAAGTCTCATTTCAAAATTTTAGCATCACTATATATATATTTTAAAATATTTACACATTAATGGGTAATACTGAGGACTTTGGGATTTATACGTGAGATTTAAAATATTAATCGATGAAAATCAATTTGTACCCCTTTTCGGCCAATGTATTCAGCAATTTGACCGCTGGCAATCGCACCAACCATTGCGCCCACATTTGACAACGAACCAAAAATAGAATACTGCATCACAATTTTTTTTTTTTGAGAAAATAAAATCGATTTAAATTGAAAAAAAGAATGAAATGGGAATTTAAGTGATTCAAATTTAGACCTCTGAAACCGAAAGCTTGAGATCTTCAACGATTTGATCTTGCGTAGGTGAAGAAAATCCACACTGCATTTTCAAATTTGAAAAATCATTTAAGAAAAACCTAAATTTCACAGTTGAACACTTAAATCAGAAACAGAAACAGAGAAAGATGAAGAAATTTTGTACGGTGAAGCCAAATTGTATAGGGCCCAAGGCGACGATGAGAACACAGAGGACGACGGAGATTGATCCATCGCGAATGACTTGAGCGGAGGAGCTCATAATACTAGACTGCCTCATCCGATACCAACTTCCGGTATGTAGAAACGGCTTCTTGAGATCGCGGCCATCTTCAGTATCGTCACGGAAACTCATCGAAGCAAAACAATGGCGTATTTGAACGATCGAATTTGGAGGAAAACTTGAAGCTCAATCTTTTGATTGAAACAGACAAACAAAAAGGAATGCTGAAAATGAAGAAGACGACTGTTGGGTTGGTTAATATTCTTAAGTAGAGGAAAGAACACGTGGCGCCATTTTGGGGGGAATTAACGGTATAATTGTAATTAAAGATATATTTTTAGTTTAATTTGTTAATTAAAGATCTTGGTCGGGGTCTTGTCCGTGGTTTCAAAGACTAGATCCTATTACAATGGCAACTTTATTACTATTTTTGGATGACTTGCTCGAGTTTTTCAAGCTTTGGAGGGACTGAGTTTGAGAGATCAAATTAACTAAACATTTATGAAATCTCCACCGCAAGCCACCGTTATCACCCCTAGAAGCACCGTCAAGTAGCTTGCCTCCAAACGGAGGTTGACGGCGCCACCGAATCCCCGCAAAGTTTCCTCACCATTTCTTTGTCCAGAGCCGCCCTCATTTCCGCCCATTCCCCACCAAAACTCCTCTTTCCGAATCCCGTTACCTTCCAAGAACCTTCATTTCCCTTTGGGGAAATAAATCCAACAGACCCGTTCCGTTAAAAACAGTTCTCTCTTTTTTCCCCGGAAAAGCTAAGAAAGATTGGCGTCTCAGCTCACAAAGATAGCTACCTCTCTCCACAATATTTCAGATAAGTTTCCAACTGGTTTGTCGGTCCAAAAGCTCACTTAACTCGCTTGGGTCCAACTGATAATAACAGAATCTTAGAATTATTTGGACACAACAAAATATCGAAATACATTCTGTGATTAATGATTGTGTATTTCTTAGGCAAACCCAAATATAGTAAGCAGTCCATGCTTGATTCTCACTCTACAAACACAAAACCCTAATATGGGCCGCCGGAGATAATGGTCAAGCATTAATCGTTTTGATCCATCTTATCAAAATGGATCAACTTTGAGTTCAACTAGTGTTGCATTTTTCCATAAATAAACTTTCGAGGAGAAATATATAAGATCCCATCAAATTAATAAACTTAAAACGAGTGAATCTAAGATTTAAAGTATTAGAAATTAATATAAATTGTTTATAAATTTTAATTTGAATATATAAAATATATTTTAAATATTAAAATCACTTTTATAAATTAATAACATTTTTATAATTAATAGAATAATTGACTCATATGTAAAGTATTGTTCTTTCGTCGTATCTTTTTTGTTATTATCACCACATCATGTTAGTATTATTTTGATATTGATAAATATTTAACATAGACAATAATCAAAGTATAGAAAAATTACGGTAATCCCATTAATGAATTTTAATTTGAATATAAAAATTATATTTATAATTAATAATTAAAATAAATGAATGACAGTATTATAAATTGGAACGAAATGGGCTTTTTTTTAAAAAAAAAATACTCTAAGTGTTATTTTGAAAAAGAAAAAAAGGGACTTATTTATAGGTAAAAATATTAGTTTGAGTTGAAAAGCTAGAATAAGACTAATTTTTTGTTTTGAAATTCTAGAATGAGATTAAGACATAAAACTGAATAGGATGTTCTGGGGGAGGGTGTGATCTCTATTACGACAAAAAAGAGAAAGTGGGTTTAAGAAGAACATTGAAATGGACCACTTCATTAATCCATTTCACTTTGTTTGGATTTATATGAAATTGTAGGTTGTACTGGGAGATAAGTATGTCCTACAAATGAACTCTTTAATTAGGAAACTTAGACGAGGGTAGTGCAGTAGTGCTCGTTCTCTTTTGCAAAATCGAGTAGTGAGTTGACTGTTGCCTCTCCACACAGCTAACCATTTGATTTCCACTCCTACTTGGATTGATGATTAAAGAGGGAAGAAAACCCAGGCTTTTTCCTCTCACTTTACAATGTAGATTAATGCCTTTTTATTTAAATCCGGTGTTATGAATATTGAGTGAAACAAAAAGGGGGTTTAATGGCCGAAATGAGAATGGGAAAAAGCTCATCTAATGTAATGTTTGATGGATGGCAAGAGAAGCAAAGCATGGACCTAAAAGGAGGTGGGAGAATGCGTCAAAACACTACAGTGCTGTGCTGTGCAGATCCTTTAAAAGCTACTCCATCTCTTTATATTGGCCAACGTGTCAACACTTTTTCTTCTTTTTTTTCTTTTTGGGGGTACAAAACGTGTCCACGCTCTTACCACCAAGACAAATAGGAAAAACTCAAAGTAGACGTTGAAAAGCGCGACAAAATATGTAACCCAAAAATAACCCCACAACTAATCGATGTTCGATTCAGAAATTAAGAGAAAATCTACTAGATTTAGGGTGGTTTGGAAGGGTAATTAAGGTGGTGCGTTATGTTTAGCTTATTTTTTATAATATATAATTTTATTGCCACCATTATTTTTATATTAATCATAGATAAATATATCGTTGATTTAAATTTATCTTTAATGTTAGTGAAACAATTTCACCGGGTTAGATTTTGATATGGAAGACACTTTTGAAGGTTGGGAGGTTGTTTTTTTATATGTTTTAAAATATCTTTAACCTTCAGATTAATGTTTTAAGAATTCGTAATTAATTATCTTATACTACATTAAATTTAAGACTAATTTCAATAAATGCGTTTGTATCTCTAGTAGAGCAAAAAGTTAGCAGTGGAATTGCAGAGAAAAATAAAATTGTTGCTTGCACCTAAAAAGTAAAACAGGGTTCAAGTAGAGAGAGAAAGAGAATCTGACACACACATACACACACTAAAAGGACAAGTGCAGTGTTAGCTATGGATCACCATTCCCGCACTTCAACTGCCGCTGAACATAAAAGATAAAGGTCAGGATGGGGTCCTCTCTCTCTTTTAGATCAGCCATCCATCTTTACCTTAACTACCTTTGTTTAACAGATTCTGTAATAATTATAAAGGTTTCATTGTCTGGTGATGTACAAAATCCCCAACCACTGTTCAAAACCTGTCCTAATGTGGGTTCTTGAGGTTGCAGGAAGATTTCAGGCAAACAACCCAACGTTCATCACATACTAGCTAATATTATTTGCATGTCTTCTAGTATCAAAGTTTATGGGTTTGTTTGGAGATGCAGATAGATTACAGAGAGAAGAGAGAATTAGAGAATGGTCTTTAAAAATAAAAATAAGGTGTTAAGGAGGCAATAATTAGGAGCTGGACCAGTATTGCAGGTTCTGAGAGGAACTAACGTGGCCTTGTCGGTTGTTCTGTAAGAGTACTAGGTCTCTCAATGGCACCAGTCGTTAATACTAATCACTAGTTGTTTTTAGTACAAAATAACCCACCTGTTCCTTTGTTTATATGGATTTTATTTGGATCTGATGGGTAAGTAGGAAACAAAAGCTCCCTCACATATCTCTATCCTTTTTCTTTTAACCTCTTTTTCCTGGATTTAAACTCCTTTTACTTATCAGTTTTTTAAGATTCAAAGTTAAGTTTTTTGCCTTCCTTAATCTATGCTAAAAAACAAGTTTCCTTCCATTTCCATCTGCTGCCTCATGCAACTGCTGACTTTCCTACATCAAACAACACACCAGTTCTTATCAGTTTAATTCATCAAAGGTAAGTTCTTTTGCAACTTTTAGCATATTTTACCAGTAAGGCCCCTTATTATTTATTCCATTTCCTGTTTGAGTTTTCATGCCAAATTTATGGTTTTTTTATATAATTAATCCCTTTTAGTCCTTCAAAAAATCTTCATTTGTCTGCTCAAACACAATTTCAGGAAACAGGTTTTGGGTATTATTGCTTATTCCTTTAATTAAGTGAATAAATGATGGTGAGTTAGGGTTTAAAAGATTTTAGTAAATGTTTTACTACTATATATTAGTTTAATAAAAGGTCAGGGTGTCTGAGATCAAGAGTTTTTTATACATTAGAAATCATAGTTTTAATGGAAGTGAAAGGCCAGGATAAGAAAATGGGGATGCCGAGCTCTTTTAGTTGTAATAATAAGCTGAACCAAGCTGATTCTTCCTTAAAAGTCTCATCTTCTTCTGCACCTATAAACCAATCAAGAACCCTAGATCAATACAATGAATCAAACCCATCACAACATCAAATAGACAATCCCAGAAGCAATCCAGATCATGACCGAAATCCAGTTTCAGCTCCGATTCCAACAGTTGCTGCTCCAACATCAACAACCATAAGTTCGACTCCTTTGATAAGATACAGGGAATGTTTGAAGAACCACGTTGCCAGCATGGGCGGTCATGTCGTCGATGGCTGCGGAGAATTCATGCCCAGCGGCGAAGACGGCACCCAAGAATCCTTGAAATGTGCAGCTTGTGAATGCCATAGGAATTTCCACAGAAAAGAAATCGACGGCGAAACACAATATCCCGCCACAAGGTGTTGTTTTACCTACAAAAACAACGAGAGAAGAGGACCCGTTCATCCTCAACAACCAACACCTATTCGTCAACAAAGATTCTCCCTTGGATTGTCTAACAGTCCGTGTTTGCCAATTGCACCGGCTGCGATGATGAACTTCGGTGGCGGCCCGACGGAGTCATCAAGTGAAGAACTGAACATGTTTCATTCTAATGAAGCAGGAGGTCGACAACCATCATATCCACAGTCATCAAAGAAGAGGTTTCGAACAAAGTTCAGCCGAGATCAAAAGGATAAGATGATGGAATTTGCTGAGAAATTGGGTTGGAGAATCCAGAAACAAGATGAACCAGAAGTGCAGCAATTTTGCGCTGAAGTGGGAGTTAAGAGACAGGTTTTTAAAGTTTGGATGCACAACAGTAAACAAGCTATGAAGAAAAAGCAAATGTAAGGAAGATTTTTGTACCAAACCCTTTAAAATTAGTAGCAAGTCCTTGGAGAATGTATACATTGAGAGAATAAATTTAGGTCAGAAATGTGCATAAAGAAATAGATTAGAACTCTTACTATAATCCCTGATTTTTTTCAGAAAGTAATGTTTGTTTAATTAACATCATTTAAATCTGGCATTCTTCTTCTTAATGTTTGTTTATTGTATTTCAGATTCGGACATATTACAGTTCTTACAAACTTTCGAAACACATAAACATTGTACTTCTTTTTCACTAAAACATCTAGGATTTTTATGTGCAATATATTTTCTTCTTTAAGGTGAGTAAATAAATTAGAATTTAAATAAAATCAATAATTTAACTTAATAGTCAACACATTCAGCTAAGAACATATATAAGAGTGTGACCCATGACCCATTATTATTTTTTTTCCCCATTCCGTGGCTTCAGCTCTTTCACTAGTTTGTAAATAAATGGTGTTGTTTACTTTTATGCATGCAGATATTTTCAACCCTTTTTCCACCACTTCCATTTGACTTTCACTCCTTAATCATGGTATCTTTGGTTGCTTCAAACCCTACCATAAAAGCCGAGGCAACCGGAATTTGATGGGCTTTTTACGATATCAACATGATTATATAGGCATCATACATAGATCCCATTTTCCATGGTTAAGAATTTTTTGGATGGAACCGAGTTTTTGTTGTTTTGGAGCTACAAATTGGGCCATGTTTTCATATGGCAATCCTGATTTTACTCTCTATGTTTCAAGTGTTAATGTATATTGGCCCCATCTTTGAAGGGGACTTATCATAATTGAGAGATTCTTTCGTGGTAAAGAGTGATGGAAATATGGAAAATGCTAGACAATCACTTGGATATATATATATATATACACACACACATTTATCTAGTAGATTAATTGACAAGTCTAATTTAGTCAGATTAATGTCAGCCTTCATATATATCAAAGATGTATAGTAAATGAATTGGAAGAATGGACATTTTAGATAGTTCAAGAAAAGGTATAAGAGTTTTTAATCCTTAAACTTGATAATTTTTTTTCAATTTGATCCTTCAATTCTTTTATTGGATCATATGGAATTTGACAACTTCTCTCGACTTTTAGTTCATATTAATCTTTAAATTCAGGGACTAAACACTATTTATACAAAGCCCAACTGTTGAAGGAACCATTATCTTAGTCAGTGATTTATTTGTATAAAACTATTTCAATCGTACCATATATGGTGTTTGGCGTTGCACCGAAGACTCCTCACCGGTCATTCAAATCAAACATTAAATAATGGCAACTAGGGATTAGGTTAAATATTAAGTGATAGTTAAGGAACACTGTTCAGAAACGTAAATTATGGAGGGACAAGTAGGTGAAGGAAGAAAATAAAAACAGAAAAAACTAAAGGAAAGCATTAATTAAGTCCATTTGAAGGGAGAACAGCTGCCAAGAGTCGCACATAATCAATAGGGGAAGGTTACTTAAATCTAGTATCAATAACTTCAAATTTCTAACATTTGCAATTTATTTCTTATCTTTAACCTAAGTTAATTTTGTAAAAAAAAAAAAAAAAAAAAACTCAGCTAAGATTTCTATGTTCTAAACTACAAAACATATTTCGTACTTTCTTAAGAGTAGGTTCAAAAACTGCCGAATCCTTTTTCCTTAATTCTTAAATTTTTAATGGACAATGTCATTTTTAAAATCTAAAAATTCTTACTGTCTTGTCAAATATTTTTCTCTAATTAATATGTACTTGACAAATTGTTGGGTTTGGGAAGAAATGGAATCAAGTTCATGTTAATTTTGGGCTTTAAGGTCAACCCAATTAAGTTTCGTTTTATGGTACATCTATTTTTTTTGGTAAACTCTTAAAATAGTTATTTTTATTTGTCTTAAATTACATTTTAGTCACTTATGTTTGAAATGTTACGTTTTAGTTATTTATGTTATTGTGTTGTAACATTTTAGTCACTAAATGTTAATCTCCGTTAACGGTAAGCTGATGTGGTATGTTAAATCATCATTTTAAACAAAAAATTTAGGTTAAATTATACAATTGGTCCCTATATTTTTTTATTTTGAGCATTTTAATTTTTTTCTTTTACGTTAAAAGAGATGGAGAAGGATGGAAAATAGAGGGAGAAGCAAAAAAGAATAGAAAATAAAGAAAAAATTTTAAATTGCTCAAAATGAAAAAATATGGGACCAATTGTAAAATTTAACCTAAAATTTTTGTTTGAAATGATTATCTAACATGTCACGTCAGCTTACCGTTACATTGTTAACGGCAATCAACGGCTTAATGACTAAAATGTTACAACACGTTAAAGTAAGTGACTAAAATGTAACATTTCAAACATAAGTAATTGCAATATAACCTGAGGGAAACAAAAGTGACTATTTTAATAATTTACCTTTGTTTTTCCTGATAAATTTTGATGCTTGAATTTACTTAGATGTTTGATATATAATGTACTAATATGGTTCAAACACAAAACAGAATGACCTCTCGAAATGATTATATGATTATATGATGAAATGAAATCAAATAACTTAGAAGTCATGAATGTATAATTTTATTTTCTGAATTTTGTTTACAATGCGATACCATTCTAAGTCAATGTAAAATTTGTTTCATCTATGTGATAAAATGAGAATGATGAGTCCCTAAAATAACAGGCAATTAACATTATATAAAAAGGAAAAAGGAAAATGAACATTCGATGTACTGCCGAGTAATGAAATAACGTAAACTAGAAGTGTTTAAGTTGACTTGGATGGGTTTTTATTTATTTGCCTTTTTAGTAGGCTTTGATTTGGAATCTACATCTCATTTGCTTTCATTTTTACTATTTTTTTTTTTTAAATTAAAGATTGAGTTTATCTTCTTTCTGATAAATTTTTACTGTACATCTTAGTTAAATTCATTTATGCTTGAATTTACTAAGATTCTTGATATATATATATATATATAATGTGCTAATATGGTTGAAACACAAAACAGAATGACCTCTTGAAAAGGATTAGTAAGTTAAAACAATATTATAATTATATGATAAAATGGAATCAAATAAGTTAGATCACTTTAAGGGGTGGTGACATCTAAAATTTTATTCATCTATGTGATAAAATGAGAATGATGAGTCCCTATAATAACATAAAATTTAACAGGCAACTAACATTATAAAAAGGAACACAGAAGATGTTCAACTACTGCCAAGTAATGAAACAACGTAAATTACAAGTGTTTAAGTTGACTTGGGTTTTTAGTTATATGCCTTTTTAGTAGGCATTGATTTGGAATCTACATCTGATTTACTTTCATTTTTACTATTTTTTAAATTACAAGTTAATTTACCATAACTACTTATTTGATTAATTAAATATAGAAAAGCCTGAAAAGAAATATTGTTTTCAGTAACGAAAACTTTACTAATTATAACAAAAATAAAACGTAAAAAAATATAAAAAAGGTGGGTTTGTTTATAAAATAAGAAGAATTGGGTTTTATATTAAGAGTTTAATCTTACCTCAACCCAATTTGTCTTTTATAATTATCTATACTATGTATTAGGTCTTTAATTAAATTGGTGTCATAAGCCAATTGGGCATAAACTCATTTGAATAACGATTAAAATATTATTACTTTATGAAGTAAGGATTCGTTTGTTTACATGTAAAAAGTTTTACGGAACATGTTTTCTGCATTTTTCTGTGTTCGTTTCACAGAAAATAACTTGGTCAACAGAAAATAATTTACATGTCAACGTAAAATAAGCTATTTTTCTTGTAAAATGACTTACTTTTTTTAAAGAGCGTAAGTCATTTTTCGGAAAAGAACTCCTTTATAGATATTTTTTTATATAAAAATTAACTTAAACCAAGCTTAATATTATTATATTTAAAATATTAATATAAAATATTATAATTTTTAATATTATTAAACATACATATTTAATTACTTACATTTAGTCATATAATAAATTATTAATATAATTAATATACTCTATTATTTTAATAAATTTTTAGTATTTCAATTTTATTTTAATAATAAGTATATTAATAATAAATATGTTGTAGTATAAAGTTTAAAATATATCATAAGTTTATGTACTCTTCACAAATTTGCAATTTAATCTTTGTATTTTTATTTTCAAGAATTAAATCCCTCTACTTTTCAAATTTGAAAATCAAGTCCAATTGTTGACATTATTAAATATTTTTGTCAATATTTTTTATGTCACATTTTTAAAATAAAAGATACTCACTTAGTAGTTATCTAACTAAAAAATGACTTACCTGAATTTAAAAAATATTTTTAATATATGCAAAAATAATGTAAAATATAAATTTATAAAAATAAAATAAACTCAATTAAGTAATGAAAAGATAAAAAAAAATCTCAAATGTATATTTGTTTCATTGAAAACAACTTTTATGAAATATTTTTAAGAAATTTGTCAAACAACATAAAATATTTTACGCAAATTCATCCAAACACCAAAAAATATTAACTTTTTTAGGAAAATAAATAATTTTCCAAAAACCATTTTTAGTGAAACAAATATACTCTGAAATATATTATTTTAAAAGTATTTTTACCTTTTATATTAAAAAATACATACATATAACGTAATTTAAACTTAAAACATTAAAGCTTTGTTTGGTTTGGTTTCATTTTTTATTTTTATTATCTATATTTAAAAATTGGAAAAACATGTTTGATAAATAGAAATTAAACTTTATTTTCAATAACGAAAAAATGAAAACATTTTTTGTAACTAATTTCTCTAGTTGAAATAAAAAACCACCTTTATATGGATTCGAATTAATGTATCAAATGTAATATTTGGAAAATGGTTGTAAAAGAAGAATATTTTTACATTTATATGGGTTTAAGCAAGAGTCAATTAATTTAAATTTAAAAATAATTATTTTCATCATTCTCATTTTTACAAAACATTTTTAGTCAACTTTTTATTCATTTTAATCTCACATATTTTCATTTTCATTTCTCAAAAATCATTTTAACATTTTCAATCAAATTCATTTTTACCCATATAGTGAGTTGTCATAATCTAGTATAACATGGCATAATCTCTTCTTACCTTTAAATAAAAGAAAAAATGTATTTCAGCGCATTCAAATTCATGTGTTCTTTACTCTTGCAACAATATCGATGTCAATTGAGTTAAGAGTCTACTGATATAGAGAAAGATATTTTTTAAAAAATATAATAAAAAATAAACAAAATGAAATGCTATTATTTTCATTAAACAATAAAATAAGCATAATTAAAGAAATATATATTACATAATCTATAAAAAAGAATCAATGTTTGTTTCATTTAATTTGATTTCTTATTAAGCAGGAAAACGTGTGGGAAAACAAGTTCCCGCCTTAAAACCATGCGTTTATTTTAAATGCTAATTTACGTTTACACAAACAATTTCATTTCATTTGAGTTTGGATTCCTCTTTCGACTTTCGTCCTCCTTTTCCCCAGAAATTCATCATAACGATACACCAGATTCCTTCTATGTGATGGAAAATGAGAATCGGATCGCTTTACGAATCGTCGAAAAATCCCCGATATTCTATAACGATCGGGTCGGTATTCCGCACTTTATTTGTAGAATTTCAGGACCGAGTCTTTTGAATTTTCATTTATAACAATTTTATGTTTGATACTGAAATGTATACAAATAATTCTCAAGTGTTACCATCTTTTTCGTAGTAATTTTGTTCTTGAATTCTTCACGTTATTATCTTATTTGCTAGATCTACAGGATTCTTCGATTGGATTGATTTTCCAGAAATTAAGCAGGTTCGATTCTCTTCAACGGTTTCGTAGCCTGCTTTGTTTATAATTTAGTGTAAACTGATTCGTCGGCACTGCTTTTGTGTTTGGAAAGACAAGGTAAATTACTATATAAATATTTAACATTTTAATTTAACTAGACAAGGTCAAAGGAAAATACAAAGTGATAATACAGAAAATAGTAATAGTAGCATATACTATTACAGTAGGGATTTTCTTTTTTTCTGGGGGAATATCATACAATGCTAGATTGCTAGTCTTTCTGCGACTGTGCGACTGAGGTCTCTGGTTTTGTGAGTATCATGTTCTTTTTCATTTTAGTATTTAACTCTTTGGGAACCTGAAAGACAAGGAGAATATAGGTTAGAATATGGGAAAAAGGAATTTTATTGATTTTTCATAGCTCACTGAAAACCTTGAAAACGAATCCAAAACGATCCAGAAAAGGGAAAAAGAAACATTATCAGTTTAGGCAATAATACAGTCAATGTTTCCAAATAAGTTGGAAAGCAATTGGTTTGGTCCTGCGTAAAGACAAAATGCATAAAATTTCAATAAAAGAATAAAGCGAGAATAAAAATGGTGAACTATTGAGTTGTGTGCTTTTTGAGTGGCCCTTTATTAAAATCAAACAAAAGAAGGTGGTCCTTTTTTTATTAGACATGGGAATCTTCTGAACTGGTATAAAGTAAAGGACCAATCTCATATTGAGTTCCTTTTGGCTTGTAGAGAGGATAAGTTGTTCCAAAGAGTTTTGTCCTAAAAAGAACATCAAACATAAATGATAATTTGAGAAGCAGCTAGTTGAACTGGATGGTTGGAATGCCAAGGAAAAAGAAAATCTGATTTTATATCCACTAGGGACTTAATAAAGAGTTCTTATTCCCATTTTCAAGAATATTTATATCCACTAGGGACTCCAGTTATCAATGTTTAAGGACTTCGGGAATGGCGGTATATGTCTAAGGAAGAGTTTCTGTGGGTATGTGGTGCTAGAAGGATAAGGATATACTTCATGGATCCTTCATTGGTAGTTCTTAGAAGTCACTGTTTTATCGAATGAACTCCGTAGAATTCGGCTATTTCTTACAATAAAGAAAAAAAACTGCATTTAGGATGTGAAACTCATGCATATGACAGGGTTCTTCACTTAATTAACTGAAGAGATTTAAGTGTTTGTGGATGACTTGCAAATACGAAGTAGAGCACATTACCGTTGTTTATACTCACCGCTTTAGCTGTTGCTTCCACTTGGATATGGATAAGGGTAGCGGCCAGACTCAATGTCTTTGAGATCCCTGACTAGGGCATCATAGTGCAGCTTGACTTCCTCAGCGGACTTTCCACCCACAGCCTTGGCAACATTGTGCCAGCGGTCAGGAGTGTCCTGGTCATATTTAGCCAGAGCCTTCTCGAACGTTTTGTTTTGTTTAGGTGTCCAGGAAGAGCTAGAGCAACGTGAATTAGTGAGAAAATTGGATGACATGAGTGAAAATAAGTACAACAACTGAAAACAGAGGGTCTTTTTAACAAGCTTAGGATCAGAATGACAGGCAAAAAAATTAGAGAACTATGTCAATTCCTGAATTTGAAAGAGTGAATAAATTGAAACTTGTATAAAGGGAAAAGATGGGGTTATTTCTCTCAAAGAAAATTACTTTAACTTGAAGGAGTTGTGAGAAATGAAAGGAGCTCCTTATAAGCAGGAGGAAAAGTGTGGTGGGGTTGAGCCAGTTGGGCGAATATATCCTCCAAAACGGCAGAGTATAAAGTGACCCGTTTCCATAGGAACCACAAGATGGAGTAGTACAAGGAACAAAAATTAAAAAGAGAAGAATTGGTATCAAAAGACAATCTCTATAATTTTAAAACCAGACCGTATTCCTTGATTAGCAGTGGCAAGTGGGATTTGCCTTGCTAGTTATTGCTTGCTAGTCAGTGAAAAGAAATATCATATATAGATACCATTAGCTGGAGCAAACTCATCCTCTGTTGTGTGTTATGAAGCATCAATTAGCAAAGCAGTAATTGCATTAGTTAATCATAATTAATACATTTTCTTTTAGAATGAAAGTGGACATCAGAGGGGTATAAGTCATGATAGTTAAAACTTGTTATGCTTTACCCTTATGTTGCTGTTGTAGCAAGTTTTTCTTTCTTGCTTTGGATTTTGGAATAAAATATTAATTATAGAAAAAAAAAGGGATAATCAGAATAATTGAAACATAAGGTCAATAAAACCGAAGTTGATCAGTTTAAGAATTTTTGGTAAGTGCAAGTGACTTACTTCGTCATGGTCGCTTTTTCCTTTTATTCTTGGGTTACAAGCATGTGAAGAAAAATTTCACTCCTTTTTCCTTTTATTCTTGGGTTACAAGCATATGAAGAATAATTTCACTGTTAACCTTGGGTAATGGTTCTAGTCTTCTAACTGGGTTTTAGAGACATTAACAGCTCGTCAGTATTGATTTTGACATGTTTCTAACTAAGTGTTATAAAATAATACGTGTTTCACTTTTTCCCAAATGAAAATTCAAAACCTTGAAGCAGCTGCCAAAGTTATGATGAATTTCATGTGAAAGAAAGATGATGATGTGCCTTGCTTATTAAAATGAAGAAGACGGGTGAAGTTTAAATTAATGATATGGAGTTTTGAAGCAAAAATGATTCGTAAGGTTTCGTTTTGGTGTTTCAAGTTATACATACAAAGCCATAATTGTTTATTGTGTAAATTAACGGTCTTTTTGCTCAGCTCTCAGTTAAGTGCAATGGTTGGTTCCAACTGAACCATGATAGCTAGACGAAAGATATAAAAACTTTTTTGTTATTCTTTCTTAATTCATCGTTTCTGATTCACCGGCTTTTATCTCTGCAACTCCTTATAATTAGAGAATAAATAAAACCAAAGGGCCATATAGTCCAGATGAATAAACGCTTCCAGGGAAGCAGAAGAATAAAGCTTCAAAAGTCTAATTAATTGTATTTGTTGTAATGTATACCATGAATAAGAGTTGCTTCTCAACTTCCAAACAACCATGGTTATTAACTGTGATCAACTAGGAAATCACCTCTTGAGCATGTATATTTCATAAATTGCAGTGTTTAAGTCAGATCAACCTTCTAATAGCTTTTGACAATGATCCTGTATCTTTCCAGCATGTACTGAGGTTCTCAGTGTTCTTAAGATCTATCTATTTTGTATTATTACCAAAATGAACCATTCATGTACGGGACAACAAGGCGATTATTTGATGTTCTTGGAGGGTAAAAAATGCAAACCAGCATAACTTTACTACCTTAAAGCTAGCGCTAGGCTAATAGTAAGGATTAGAGGTGAATTAAACTCGGTTTGATTCGAAAAAATCAAAAAAAATTAAATTTTGAATTAATCGAATCGAGTTATTCGAGTCAACTCGAATTAGAGTTTGAATCAAATTGAATTTACAATTAGAATAACTACAATAATTCAAATAATTAAAATAACAGATTGGTATAAATACTCTTTTGGTCCTTGTTAAGTTTAAAAATTAGTAAATTAGTATTTCTTAACAAAATTTACAAAATTATTTAAAAATAATTTTTAAAATTCAAAATATTTATAAAAATTTCAAATTTTATATTTTAAAAAAATTATAAAAATTTAAAAAATTATAAAAAATATATAAAGAAAGTTAAAAAATTAAAAAATTTCTAGAATAATAATTTTTGGGATCTAAATAAGTTAATTAATGATTCAAGTTTATTATACTAAAATATTTTTTATTATTTTACTTTAAAAAAGTTTTTAAATATATGTTGTTTCAAATGTATGTGCTCTAATATAGAATTAGTATTTTTTAATTTAACTTGAACAAATTTACTCGAATTGATTTGAGAAAATTTTAAATCGAATTAGAATGATAAAATTTAACTCGTCAACTCAAAAAAATTTTGACTCAATTCGATCAAATCAACTCAATTCGATCAAATCAACGGGTAAACTTAGATTTCAATTCCATTATTTTCTCTGAACCTGAGCAGATTGTGACTCGGCATACCTCATGGAATGCATTAAATAATCAAGGTCAGTAGTACTGGGAATTTGTGTAATTTGTCAATGGCACCCTACTGGACCGCTACCAAATCTTGAAAGATCTTGATGATGAATCTTATCATTTGCGGCTTTTAATCTTTTTACTCCGTGGCACACAGATTGTGACCATTGATTCTTCCACTTGCTATTATTCCCAACAAGACATGGACTGAATTCTCACTAAAAGCTATACATATATAAATATAAATATAAATTACCGTTTGAAAAGTGAGGCATGTGGATTCTCAACCGAAGATAATATCTCGGCATATACCTAGGACCTTGCTAGCCGACTGTGCAAGTGGTAGGATGAACAGACCTGTTGTAAGTAGAAGTGTGATCATGTGTATGTATCGCAGTTAAAATCTAGAAACTGCTTTCTGACAATCGGACTAAAGGAGGAAGGTACGGAAAATGTATCCAGTTTTCGTATCCTTTTATAACTAACTAGCTATAAGCATATATGTGCTGATTGTCTTTACTACGCTCATGCTTAGAAATTATACTCTCTTTTTAGCTTACTCAGTTGCATCTTCTCACTCACTTGACCAATATTTCCTTTTTGTACAATGGTTAAGTGGCAACAAGGTTCTGGAAGCTATGGCAGTCAGAACCTACATTATTCCAACATTTCATTTTTCTTGAAATATCGGTCTTGACACGTATTTAGACATCGTACGGGGACCTCTAAGTTTGGGAAAGAAAAACATATATGTGTTGAATAGATACTATTTGACACTTCCACCCAAATCCAAATAACATAAGTTAGAACTAAGAATTAGGGTTTTTTTTCTTCTTGTTACACAGTATGAGTAGTTGTTACTATTGGCTAGTTGGCGTCGAAGAATAATAGAAGGGTAGTTGTGGGGGCTAAACGTTGGGTGATAGTGGCTTGGGGTTAAATGTAGAGCGAATATGCACTATCATTTTACCTCATCTGTCTAAGATTTTGGAATCATATCTCCGCTTTCCTTCCAAAGTAACACGGATGGATTCCCATTTTTTACCTTGATAGAATTGTTCTCATTTGGTGGCTGCTGCTTTGTATTTACCTAAAGAAGTGACTGAAATTGTCAAAAGAAGATGCCTAGATAGCCTTCCTGTTCCTTTGTGGTTAGATTCCATATCAAAGAACAGAAGATGTCTGCAATAGACCCATATAGAAATTCAAGATGTAAGTCCATTAGTGGCTGAATATTAGGATTCTAATCCAACTTGTTAATAATGAGTCAATCAAGCAGTAACGCTTAACCTTTTGGTTCGAAGCTAATGAAAGTAAATCCACTAATTTTGTCTAGTCTACATCTGCTAGCATAAGCATGGAACATTTTTCTTAGGGAATTTTTGAACAAAAGAACAGATGGCTCAGGAAAAATGTTAATAACAAGTGAATCTGATCGAGGGAGCAAAAGAGATCTTTCAATGTTCTTTCTTTGCTTCAGACTTTGGGTTTCATTCGCATGCATGCTAGTCTATGATAGAAAGTTAATAGCCAATTTTAATATCTTTTAGAGATGGCAATAGAGCAGGACAAGGGCAAACGTTGTCAAATTCACCGTCTCTTCAAATGTTATATTTTCACCCTATATAAAGGTAAAAAGATAACTTTATATGATGGGTGGGACAGGGCGAGAAGTAATTAACATAATTGTTCTTTTTCAAAAAAAAATTCACCCACCCCATCCTGCTTCGCATTACATCTACTGTTCAAAAACAAAAATTTGCCCCATTCGGTATGAATCTGCTCAAAATCCATTGAATAGATCAAGTTTTACCATCCTATCTAACCGCATATCATAATGGATCGTTTGGATAATATAATGAATCAATTATTGAAGGGAGGTTAAGAAACAGTAGTACTCTTGTATTCGTTATCAAGACCATGATGAACCCAACTGGATGCAGTGTTTTTCCGCCTCTTATTTGCATGTTTGTATACTTTCTTCTCTTACGGCCTCTGCTCTCTGGGTTATATGTTAGGTTCTGAGCCTGCGGGTAGGTCTAGTTCATGGATATCGCCTTGTCACCCACTAGCCATAAACTTGGATAGGGTGTGGGACACAATACTTTATGTTTTTTTATAATACTTTTTCTATAACCTCAAAGCTGGAGGTTTATGAAAGAACCAAAATCATTGAAGGGGATTATCATCAAGTTTGAGACAAACTTATATAGAGTATGATTAGTACACATTCAATAAGATCTATGGACCAACAAGCAGAGTTGTTTACAAAAGCTTTACCTGGTTCTAAAATAAGAAGTATTTGTAACCAACTGGGTACACATAAAGTATATTTTTCAGTTGACCAATACAGAGAAGATTACTATATTGGTGATGGGTTTAATAAACCTCATCACGTAAGTGGAGACAAAAAAGGTGGCGTTATCCCATATTCAGCTTAGGTTTTATACATATAAGCAAATAATTTCAAGTTGGATGCTTAATAACTCTTTCATCATAATTAGGTTCAAATGTGCATTACCACATATAACATTTCCTTCATAGAGGGGTTGTTTTCCTCCTAAACTTACTTTCAGATAAATTTAATTTAGTTAGTGTGGTTAGACTTGGATTTTATTCTCTTTATTAACATTGGGGTTAACAAGTATTATGCCTGGTAATATTCTTTCTCCTTGCCTGGGAAGGGTTCACTTACCGGAATGTGGCTACAACATCCTCATACTGTAACTAAATATAGTTATCCAACACTAATTTTGATGGTTTAGTTTCTTAGATTTGAATATGTGTATGATGCATCTGCTATAAATTTTTTGGTTCTATAACTCTTGAGAATTTACAGCTGTTGGCAACTTCTGAAGTTCTTCGTGTAATTCTTTTTATCTATGATCAGATTCTGGTAAGTTGTCAAATTGGTCGAGAGATCACAAATAGAACACGTTTATATACAGGGATTGCCGAGGTAAACATCATTGCCTTCCACATTTTTTTCATATAAATGCCCGGTTTGCTTCCCGCAAATGCAGGAAATTGTTCTTACTAGAAAACGATCTCAAACCTCAGAATATTTCATGACTTCGACTTATTTTGTTCAGTGGCTGATGTATAGCTAATAGGTAATTGAAGTTTTCCGTATTAGAGATGATAAGCTCATATCCTATGCTTTCTTCGCTTTTAAGTTCTTTAAAATTGATGGGCCCTTTTGGTTGTTAGGCAAGTTTTGGATAATTGGTAGGTTCGATGAGTAGTTGGCGAGGGACAATAGCCAGTGGCTGGGTTGGAACTCAGATTAGTCTGATCAGCTTAAGTTATTAAGGACCGAGGAGCCTTCATGACGAAATATTGTGGAGATATAACCATATGAAGTTGGTGAAGACCCTCCCAACAGGCCTCTTGACGTACGTTACAACTCTTCCCTTCGCTGCATCGTTGTAATTATTTCCACCTATGGTTTTAAGCCTTCATATTGAACGCTTTGATTTATGGCCTTTTGTTGTGTTATATCCCTCTGAATCATATTTCTGCAACTGCAACCATTTTCATCTTGGAACAAGGACTCTTAAAGCCTTACATTCGTATACTGTGGAGTACTGCCATTGAAGACGTAGTATGCGCCAAAAACAGAGATGTACCGGAATTTCATATGCCTGTATCTTAAGTTTCATGAAAATAATTGTGCTCGATTTATGTTGCTAGGCACTTTGGTTAATATAAACAGTTTATAACCTGGAGAATACAAGTGAATATAACAATGAATTATCGAGGAAAATTACACTTGGCATAATGTCTTGCAGTAGAACTTTTAAATACATTTATACTGCAAATCGTGGCTTTGTCAAATCACTGGATTGGTAGGGATAATCATGTCCGCCAGATCGAAGTTTATGGACCTCAACTGTGATTTACCACAGATTCTTACTTTTTTCAGTGAATCAGTTCTTTGATCACCAATATTCTAGATTTAAACCCTTTTTTTTTTTTAATGATGTATTGCAGGAATCCTATTCCACCCCACCATTCCAATTTACCTCTAGGGAATTCATTACATGCCCCACTCTGAGATGGTAAAATGTGATCTAATAGCTTGCTTTTCGGTCAAAACTGACGTCGAATATGATTTCTGGAATCTTGTTCTAAACTGAAGAAAACTAATGCTGTTACAAGCCATTATTTTGAAGCATCCAAGTCCAATACATTTGGCCATGAATGTATAGAGATATGATCATCCAAAGACATTCTAAACACACAAGAAATTGAGAGAACATTTATGTACTTGTGCTAAACATATACCCAAGTTAAGAGTAGCTTAGACGAGAAATATGGGTGTTGCTGAAGACAACCAAAATTTTTTCAGAACTAAGACGAGGTGGTTTTCTTAGGAAAGTAAATATAAAACATGCTAATGGCTTTATCTATCTTTAGTGATAGAAGAAGAAAATGAGAAGGTATTGTCGTATCAATTAGATTAAAACTAGCTTAGATAGACTCCCCTTTTAGGTTCTTTCCTGATTTTCTTTTTCCACAATGTCTTTAGACAATGTGACATTCCATTATTCAAGAAAAAGGCTATAGATATTTGGATACCTTGTATCTGCTCGATATGCTTGTGTTTGATACATTCGGACATGGTATGAAGATATAGACCTTCAAATTCATGAAAAAACTTACAAATTTTGAACATACTGATGTCAGACGAAACTATGTTCAAATTCAAGTAACATAGCCTTGTATATCTGTTGTTGAAGTTTACCAAGGTTATATGCATGCATGCTAAATAAGATTAACTATAAGACTAGATATAGGCATTTGCGGTTAATTTAGTTTTGATTCAAAGATACGACTCAAACAGAATACAAATCAGATTGCATGATCCGAAATGCCATGCACCGAACAGCTAAGCATTAGCCAGCAATGGCTGTTCAAGAAAAGCTTCCATTAAGAACATAAATGACGATAGTAATAAAATAAGGAAGCATTCCAAAGGAGAGATGCACGTATCTTCTTACCAACATGCTATATCATTCACAGGCGGATTTGGAAGAAAGCGGCTCTGGTAGATCGCAAAGGCTTGAAAGCATGGGAGAGTTAATCCATGGCAACACCAATTCACTGATCATTCGCAAGCTGGTTTGGTGTCAAAGCTGCTTAGGCAGGTTGCAAAGGCTTGGAAAGCAGATAGAGGGTATCGATAATCCATGGTGAAGATGTCTTTGCCGATTTTTCCAAACTGTAAGATTACCTTCTCTTGCTCTTCAGGTGATACATTATGTGACGGCTCAACAGCAGCAACAAGCTGGAAATTCTTAACAGACGCCACTGTCACACGCCCCTTGAAGTTAAGGCACCAGCACTGTAACTGTTCATGCCATCTAGGAGCCTTGTTCTTTAGGGTTAGTGGCTCTCCTGAACCCAAGGGGTGTAATGGAGAGGCTGGGAGGGTAGGGGAGCTGGGGTTTGTCACCGGTTCCTTTCCTTTTGAACTGATTAAGGGAGAAAGTTGTTCATCAAAGGATTGGCGGAACGCTAATGGTGTTGGTGCAGTGCCTCCTTCCTGAATCGAAGACATGGGAATCGAATGCAAAACGCAATGCATTCTCCTTGGTCCTCGTGTTCGCAGAACATTGAGCTCATAGGTAATGGTACCAATATTGTAGTTGGATGAAGATAGTTTTGGAAACACCTGCTTCGAGTGGAATCTTCGACTCGATCGGGTACTTGATGGGATTATTGAGTCACACGGAGGTTGACTGTCATGTATTGTGAACTTAGTACCAAAAAAATTAGACCTGAAAAGAAATTTCAACATGTCACCACAGATATTATAAAGAGAGAACGATCAGAAAAACATAAGAAATCTAATAGCGGGACTTGCCTTAGTTTACCGACATATGTATAGCTGGCCCTAGAAAAATCATCAGCAACCAAAGATATAACAAAATCCGTGCAGGTAGCCCTTCTGACCTTCCTTGCTGCTAACAGTAATTTATCACTCTCCCCCTCAGCTGTAAATGAAAGAAGCAACACAAGTTTATACTTCTCAAAATGTATGGAAGCTTCATAAAAGTGGCACCCCAAACAAATCTTTATTAATTGGCTAAAAAAATGAGAACAAAATACGATAACCACAAAGCTAAGTAACCCTGATTACTCAAAGCCAAATTCAATGAGTATAAGTCAGCTGTGGGAAAGGGAAAACCGAAATGTAATGTTATACCGTGTTTCAAAGCCTTCACATAAAAACAAAGAGATTAGCATCTTAATTTATTTAAAAACCCAAGATATCAAACTTATTTTTTGACTCCCCTAGCACAAAATCTTCAATGAATCCAATTTGATGAATAGAAGCGTAAAGGCACAACTGATAAGAGGACTTACAAGGCACCAGACCATAGAACAAAAGATATGTCGAAGTGGCTCTGTCTCTTCTAATATAGCATTGAATCGGGGACTCATGGGGACCAGGCTGTTCACAAACATAAACAGAATATATAAACAACCTTTTAAATGGAAGAGTGAGATAAAAAACAGTCACTTCCATTATTTATGTACACAGACATCAGAGCTATTGTTGAATGTATATAGCAGACACAAAGAAAACTTTAGACCTAGCTTATAAGCATGCATTTGGAAGTTCATAATACAAAGATGAAACCTTCCATTATAAGCCAGTATCTATTTCATGATTGAAAAAGCAACAACATAGAAATATAGGCAATTATGTTCTTGACAAAGATGCAACAACAAATATATCAGTGCAAAGATTTTGGCCTAAGTAAATTAGACTAACATCGAAATAACCAGTAGTTCCGTCCACAAAATCAAATGACATATTTTCCAATAGAGAAAAAAGTACAACCTGCTTCAACGAAATGGGAAATGTGAGCCTTCCACATTGCTCAGGAGTCTGCACAATCTCCTTTGTAATCTCTCTCCAAGACCTACATACTGCAGCACAAAATACTACAACGGCTCGAGCAGGCCAAGCTGTCTCGCTCTCTTCAACCCTCTGGATGATATCCAAGAGCAATTCAGGCGGTAGGTTCGCCCAAGGGCTTTGTACTACGGAATCAGATTCAGTTGGTGCTCGATCAGGAGCAACATGGGATCGAGTCCTACTACGCCAAACCTTGCTTTCCCCTCCTCTCTTTGATATGCTCCCAATCCCCTCCTTCATTTCCTTTAACTCTCGCATAATACTCTTCAATGACATCTTTTATAAGCATGCCAAATCCAATCTCTCAATATTCAACTACAAATATAAACACAAAAAAAGAATAAAAATAAACATTTCTCTACTATTCAAATCTCAGGTTCCCAGTTCCACTAAAACAATTTTTTTTATCAAATCAAACTCCATAAATAAAAATATTGAAACTTAAGTCATAATTAACACCCAAAACCAGAAAAGAAAGAAAGCCCAAAGATCAACAACCAATAAATGAAATAAAATAAAACGTACAAAAAAAATGAGTTTCCTTTTTTACCTGAATCACCAACCCAGAAAAGCTGAAAGCAGGATTGCGAGAAAAGGAGGAAACCAGCTCTAAGCCAAACCGGTTCAAATCAACCCAGAACTGAACCAGCTCAGAGCACTCCCCCCACACACTCCTAGGGACCCACAGTTCAATCAACACCACAAACCAAAAACAAAGATCAGATCAGAATGAAATAAATAATTAAGAAGGTTTTCAGTATTAGAAAAAGAAAGTGCCAACTTTTCTTTTTATTGGCTGGAATCTTAAGATGGCCACGTCATTGGTAACGCCGGTGTGACCGATACAGTCAGCGTTAACGCCGACGTTCAATCCTCCCGGCAACCGCCGCAGCCATCAACACCGTTTTTCTCCGCAGATCAGAAGCCAAAACTAACTCCCTCCTGCTCTTTTTAAGACCAGAGCTCTCTTTCACTTAAAGGGATCCAAAGTTTTTTATATATAATATTTTTAAAAAATTAATTTCTGGTTTTATAATAAATTAATAAAATAAATATAATTTATTTGTTTGATATTTCTTTTAATTAAGGTCCGTTAAAAAGTGATTTTTATTAATTATTAATTATTAATTTAAGGATTAATTATTATTTCACATTTTTGTCACTTGGACTGAGTGAAAAAAGCGTGTAGATGAAGACACATGGCAATCAATCAGGTATTTGCGGAGATACGTCTTTTTCTACCCACACGATTAGTATTTGACAACCGACCTTTTTAATATTTTAAAATGAAATTTCTATTTTCCCAGATATACATACTATTTTACAAATAATAAATTGACATAGAATATAAATTTAAAAATATATTAAAATTTATATAAAATATAACATTTTAAATATAATTATAACACAATCCTTTCCCATTTTCTACCTAATCTGCTTCATAACCGTCCATTCCCTTAAGGAGGGTTCAAACTTCAGTTAAAATTAAATTGATTGATCGAACTGATCAAATTTAGTTTATCAATCAATTAATTGATTTAGTTCGGTAAGAGGTCTGTTAATAAATAATATTATATATTATATGTATTAGGCTAATACCAGTTCGGTTAATTTAACTAATCCGGTTAAATGAACATTATAAATTTATTTTTTATATATTTTATACTTGTTTTAACAAAAAAATATATAAATTTCGGTTAACCGATCGAATTAACTGAAATATTTTGGTTCAGTTAATTTTTTTTAAAAAATTTGATTCGGTCAATGGTTAAAGAATTGAAAAGTCCAAATAATTTGGTTAATACTAATTCGATTAAGTGAACTGATAAGTTAATCTTTGAACACCCCTACCTATATATGATCCTTTCTAGCTAGTTTTGTGTAAACAAGGTAAAAACACCACTCTAGTCCCTCTCAATTTTTTTTGGTGAAAATAGTCCCTTTTAATTTTAATTTTAAACAAATTAGTCTCTTTTTAAAAAATCACAACAATTTAATTAATGTGGATTTTAAAAGTGAGTGAAGGATAATTAATGATGACAATGTTTATGTTTTTGACAATTGTAGATACTTTTTATTGATATAATAATAAATTTAGTCTTCAATATTTACGCATTTCGTCAATTTAATCTTTAATTTAATAAATTCAACCCATAACATTTACATATTTTGTCATTTTGCTTTTTTAATTTAGTAAATTTAACCCGCAACAATATTTACACATTATGTTAACATTTACAATATATAAACATTAAAAGAAAATTTTATTATTATAGTAATAAAAATATGTACAATCAACGAAAAACATTAACATTGTGATTAATTATTCTTTAGTTACTCACTTTCGAAATTAATAGGGATTAAATTGCTCTATTTTCTTTAAGAGGGATCAATTAGCTCAATATCTAAATTAAAAGGGATAGAATGATATTTTTACCAGTTGATGTCTCTTCCAAACAATCGTATAAAATCTTCAAGTGCCTTTAACAAAAAAAACAGAATCCAAATGAAATATTTAAAATGCCGAAAACCACCAAAATAAACCAATTGTGATGTCCCATTAATGTTAGACAATGGGATCAAAAAGTTCATATCACTCGCTTTATGAAACATTAAAAAAGAACTATCGCTTAATCTTGTGCTTCTCAAGAAGTTAACATCGAAATGACGCAAACCACAAGTATGATAACAATAACACCCCAAACCCAAAAAACCCATGCTTTCTTCTTCTTCATTTGATTTGCATAATGAAGGTTATTGGTTCCACCACTGATGAAATTACCTGCATTGGCCACGTTTTCTTCAATATCATCCATTTTCTCCCCTTGTGTCTCCACCAGAACAGCCATGTCCAAGAACACTTGATGCAGCCTTTGCAAGCTTCGTTGAATGTCCATCACTGCTTCATGCCTTTCCTTGTTCTTCAAGTCCATTTCGACTGTCTCCTTCAACGAAAACCGATCGTTTTCGCTGCCAGAAACCGCCTTTTCGAGCATGTCTTCGGTCGGGAACTCTCCGGTAGCAGTATAGTATCTTCTCTTGAGGTCTTCTTTATGGTCTGATAAAATCTTCTCTCTCAAGGCTTGAAAATCATTCATCATTTGCTTAAGGTTAGCCCTTAAGCCATTGGTTACAGATATCCTGGTTCGATCAACATATGTCCCTTCTTTATATGCCTCCGATAACCTTCTGTTGTTTGCATTGGATTTGTCGAGTGATTCAAGCCTTGCCTTGACGATCTTTGCTTTTCTGAGAATGGAAACCGTGTCGGATTCCATCCTGTCTCTTAACCCTCGAACAACTTTAGCGCTGTGAGTGGACTTAGTGTCTTCGTTAAGGGTTTGAAGATCAAACACGAGATTGGTAATCTCTTCCATTGTTATCTTGATCGATGCCACTTCTTGGAAGAACTTAGATAGGTTCATTTCATCAGTAGGGTTGAGTCGCCCAACGCCTTTCTCGACATCAAGCTCCGATTCCAAGTCTTTCTCTGCTTGTTTCTTCAGTTCCACATAACTTAAGAAAGACTTTGTCATTAGATCATTCATCTTTGCAAGAACTTTGGAATATAACCCTCCTGAAAAAGAAAAAACAATCAAGAAATAGAAAATGAAAATCTTTTTTTCTCCCGGGAAAAAGAAAATAAACATCAGAAAGGAAGAGAAATTAGAAAGGGAAAAAAAAACCTTTGTTTGGGTGAATTCGTACAGATTTCTCAGTGTTTTCCTTTTAAAATGCTTCTTCTGCAATCTAAATTCACCATGTTAGCCGAGACAGAGTCAGAAAAAAAGTTGCAACCTGCAAGGATAAAGTAACTAAAAAAAACCCATGAAAAATATAATAGTAATGAAAGCAAAGAAGAAAACCTGAAAGTGGGATTGCAAGAAAACTAAGGAGAATTCTTAAGCATGCTTTGTTGAGTGCCAAAGCCTTCTTTCTTCTTCTTCTCTGTGTAAGATTATAGGGTTTGCTTGAAAGGGGGAGTTTTTGAAATGAATCCGGGAATGTGATTGTGCGGTTACGGAATTTAAAGGTTCGTTTCACATACAATAGCCGTTGGATTTTTTTTTCCCTCTTCAAAAAGGTAATCTAAGTCCGCCACAGCAGGTTAAACATGTAACGCAGCCGTTTCGTATAATTCATCCACTAGATTTATTTTTTATTTTTATTTTTGTTATTTAAGTGGATTTATTATTGATCACACAGTCATTTCTGGTTTCTGCTTTACTACGACTTATTTTCTTCACATTACACTTCTTCTCTCGGTACCATGTTTTGATCTTGTTTCCAATGTTTTTGCTTTTTTTAATTTTATAAAAAAGTATTTTAACTTTTATTTAATTTATTATTTTTAAATTCTTAAATTTATATTTTTTTCAATCACCTTAGAAAAAATTGGCATTTACTAATGTAGCATACATGTGAATTGCCACGAAAGTGACAGGTTAACATTTAATTAAAATTTATAAAATTTTTAGATAACTTTTTATAACTTTTTTGAGTTTTTAAATTTTAAAAAATAATTAAATGATGATATATTATTCATATAACAATCCGTGTACATGTAATTTCAGTAAAATTAAAAATATTAATTTTTTTATTTATTTTAAGGTGATTTGATAAAAAAATTACAAATTTAAGTGCTAATAAAATGAAAATTAAATGAGGATTAAATTTATAAAATTAGAAGATTATGTTTCCAACTGCCATTAATCTTACTTTCATATTATTAGTGTGTCCGTCACATATTTTGCGATATTGAAGCTGTGCCCCAATCATATCTGCTGATAGAAAATACTGCGCTCCATAGCAGGACATAAATGCTACGCATGAAAATGAAGTAAATTAGCAGTCATGAGACAAGACAACTGTCTTTGTCATAGAAAAGGTACCTACTTCGTATCCTATCTTAGAATTGGTAGCAAATATGGAAAATATGTTGGTCAGTGACAAACCTTACAATGATGGCCTGCATCAATATTGTATTTAATGCATTTACAAGTATATGCGTTCACATTGGACTTCATGAATTTATATGATATTGTAATAGAGGCGAATAAAATTTAATTTATTTTAAAAATTTTAAAAATTTTGAGTTAATTGAATTAAATTATTCGAGTCAATTTAAATAAATAATTCGAGTTTGAATCCAATTGAATTTTATAATTCGAATAATTGAAATAACAGATTAGTATAAATATCATTTTAGTAATTGTTAAATTTAAAAATGAGTAAATTGATCTCTCTGAACAAAAAATTATAAAAAAATAAAAAATATATATTTTAAATTCAAAATATTAAAAAATTCTAAAAAATTCAAAGAAAGTTAAAAAATTAAAATTTTTCTAGAATAATAATTTTGAGAAACTAAATAAGAATTAATGATTCAAGTTTATTATATTAAAGTGTTTTTTTTTTTTTTTTTGTTTTGAAAAAAATTTCAAATGTATATGGTTTCAAATTTATGTTTGAATTAGTTATCCTGTAACAAATTTTTTTATTTGACATGTTTAATTTTTTCATGTAACTCAGAAATTTTCACTCGATTCGAATTTTATTTCACTCAACTCGATTCGAAAAATTTCAAATCTAATTAGGATGATAAAATAAGACTCCTCAATTTGATTAATTCAAAATTTATTCCCTGGATTTAATCGAACAATGACCACTAAATTATTTTAGATCTTAATTCTTTTAATAACAACCTCTTCCTATAAAGAGACTTGGCCAACTGTAAGCTTATTATTTAAAGGAAAATTCAAACCATACATTTTTAGATATATTTGAGAAATTCATATTTACGAATGTGGTGATGTAAGATGATTGTGAGTCATTAGAACTACAATTGTTGTATTGTGTTTTAGCTTTGGATCATATATGTGCGGCTTCAATATTGAGTTCAGCCTGGGTTTAACTTCGACTTCGATTTTAGTGAACTCACCAACTTTATCATAATGATGTTTTGGTTGGGAGAATACCTCAGGTTTCAGTATTTACTATATTTATCCAATATCTTTTAAAAGACATGCATTGCTTTCCCAACAATGAAACAACCATCATCTTTTCCTGCAATTCACGAATATTTGGCATCGTCGACTCTTACGTATAGCACACAACATAGCTTCCAAAAATATTGGCATTAGGAGAATCTCCCAATAATCTCTTGGCACCAGGATAGTTGATGACTGAAATTGTATGTGCCACTTAATGTATCACTCAAGTAACATAATGATAAGACAAACACCAATTTCTAAGTTGGTTAGTACCAATAATTACACATTTATCTAAATCAAATCAATAAACTTAATTCTTATTATTATTAAAATATTAAACTAAGCAAATTATAAACATTTTAACGAATTAAGGCAATGTCTCAATCAATTTTATGAACTTAGAAACTTCACTTAAAATAATTAATCAACTATCTCTCATTCAATTATTCAATGTGTGTAATTACTAATCTAAGATTTAATGGCATTAATTAGATCTTTCAAGTATCTAGCTAAGTTAATCTCTTTCCCCCACTAGTTATATTATTATGTTAGGCTAGTTGAATTAAGTCATTAACAACAAACTTATCGAGTTAATTAGGGTATGGGATATATTCCTACTTTAGCCGCAGATTAACTTGTTCGTTAGTGCATCTAGAATTAATACTAATTTATTTGGTCTAGATCTCAACCTTAATCTTCTTTTTCAAGATAAATTAAGGTTATCAAATTAATACATATTGCCACTTACCATACAAGCAGATTAAATATGCTTAAACCGAATAAATAATTAGTTTAATTTATCATTTCAAGAAATATAATTTAATTTATCTCAAGTTAAGAAAACATCACAAAAGATATTCAAGACAATCTTGCATCAATAAAAAATAAATAAAAAGAAATAATCTATAAAGAAAATAGATGAAGAATTTGGATAGAGTTATTTTGATATAATTTTCTTCTTGTTTTTTCAAAATTGAAGTAGGAGCAAAGCTAGAATTTTTTTATACGAACCTTCCTTCAAACCTGAATGAATAACTCGACCATGAACATATAATACAGATAGTTTTGATACTCTTATTTGGGAATATTCTCATATGATTCGAAATACGTGTTTTCAACTTTTCATATCACATGTTAGGCTGAATTCTTTGAAATTTCCAACACAGTCAGTTTGTTGTAAGGTTGTTCATGAAATCTTCTTGATTTAGAAGCTTTTGTCGTTTCTAATGATTTTAACTTATTTTATTTTATTTCATAATAATTTATTTGACGATTCAATTTAATTTTTAAATATATATTTTTTATTAAATTATTCTAAAATTGATTAAAAAAATTAATATTTTTAAATTTTACTGTAATGACATACACATAAATTACCATAGATTATGCATTATCATTTGATTTATTTATAAAAAATTAAAATTATTAAAAAAATATTTATTAATATTTTTAAAATTTTTAAAAATTAATTAAATATTGACATGTCTCGCGTAACAATCCACATATATATCAAATCAATAAAGTTAACAAGTGTCAACTTTTAGATTAAAAAAATAAGAAAATGAGAATAATTTTAACATGTTTAAGGCTTGATGTATGGATTTTACATTGAGAAAATGACGAAAAAGTATCATCAATTTTCTTATTAAAGAAACTGGACTCTTGAGATTAAATTAACATTGGTATTAATGCTTGCACCTAACCCATGCTCACAATCGTTTCTATTTCTTTATATTAAATTGATGGAGTGGCCTAGATCTTGGACAGGTCTGAAGTCCAAAGCATCGCATTCTAAGAACAAAATACATTCAAAATAAGAGATCTTTTTGCAGCTTTAGCATGCAAGACGGGCAATTTATTAGTGTTCGGCAGTGACCTCTTAGCATCAGCTTGATAAACAGTACAACTTCATGCCCAGGAAAAGGTTTATTTCCAAAGGAATATCCGCATACAACAACAACAATTAAGTGATTGAAGCACTTGGAGGGTTCATTTTTGTTTAGAAAGAGGGAAGCATTCTTTCAAGAAAGTATGAAGCTCTGATGAGTACAAGTTAGGGAAATTCCGGTAGTGGTCGACATGAGGAGATGTGCCGAAGTTGAAGGACGATACCTTTATCCCTTTCTTGCTCATCTCCTCGATACAACACTCAACTGACTTATACGGAACGACCTTATCAGCTGTGCTATAAAGATATAGCTGCGGACAGTGCGGATGGGCCTCCAAAGCTGCATCAACCACCGCTCTAAACTTTCTGCAGTAGGAACCACAAGTTGTTTGTCACAAGCACAAGATTTGATTGCATTCGGAGAGAGCAAATAGCATGGCATGTATGTGTTCATTTAACATTTATGTAGGAAACAAAATCGGATCATAAAGGGAAAACCTACCTTTCCACTTCCGGCATATTTAGAACGGATTTAAAGAACTTTTCCAGGGAAGCTAGCACTACAGCTTCAACCATTTGAGGTTCCGCTTTCTGTAATGTGGAATCGGTCCCTCCGTTTTTGGATCCATTCTTTGAGTTGAGTTTCTTCAGTATAGCAACAGCAAAACCAGCTGCCCAAACCTGCAAAGGATGAGCCCTTTTCACCTTGTTGGAAAGCATACATAAGAGAATGCGCACAAAACAGATAAAACATGACATCCAAGCTCATAATCAAAGAAAAGTTTAGGAGAGTTTTATGAAAATCAAAATAGTATGAATAAAGTTATTTAGAAGTTGAATTTGAACATCCAGACCACAGAGACTTCATCTGCTTCACAAATCAATACATATAATGCGCATTCTAAAGTCTTTTCTACAGCATAACACAAGTATTTCAACTTTGATCCTACAATTAGAGTAGCGCTACTGATGTGATAGAAATTTCCAAATGTTTTGTCCAGAACCTGGACTCGTACTCAATTCTTTTTTATCAAAGGCCAAGATTAGTATCTTATTGATTCCACTGTGTTCTATTCAAGAGCAGACCTTTAGTGATATAAGCTAAAGAAATCTGTTCATAATTTGATATAAAACTTTCATTTCAAAACCCAAAACATTACTGCGAACTGTATTCAATCGTCTAAGAACATTAAGAACATCATAAATAATAACCTTAGGATTTAAAGGGTCAGCTGATCCTGAATCAAAAATTACTCCTTTTATCATCTCTTTCAACCCCTCTCTTCTCTGAAACCGCTCAATCACTGAACCGTATCTGCCAAATAATGCCAGAATTTACTTTTCCATGTGCAAAATTCCAAAATCAAAGACCTTTAGTCATACCAGAAAAAGAAAAGAAAGGAACTTACACGAGCCAGCCAGTGTTGCTAAAAGTATGGATAATGAAGCACCTTTCGCGACCATCGTCCTCTTTCTCCGAACCCCAGGTGGCCAACCCATTAGTCAATTCAGCTATCCGCCGGTCAAGCATTGAAACCGGATCCAAGCATAGTAAATCCTTAAGTTCTACAAGAAAAGTAACTGCATGGATTCCCCTAGAATTATACCATTCCACATATCTATTTAAGTGTTTGTTTGTAGCCCCAAGCCATCCCAAAAGAACCACGGTTATGACTTTGTCTTTGTTCCCCAGAGCCTTAGCTTGTCCACCACCATCGATCTCAATCTCCGGAGCTTTGTTCCAACCCAAATACGTGCCGTTGGCAGTTGACTCGATGAATGCGTTGGAAGAAGAAGAAACGGAGGAAAAAGAAGAAGCAAAGGAATTAGCCGACGGTCTAAAAAAGGGATTGTTTTGGAAGCTCTGAGGGAGTTTAAGAAAAAGGGCTCTTGCGAATCGAGTTGGACATGGCTGTGTTGATGTTCTTTTCGTGATGATGGACGGAAAATGGGGGGTGTTGAAGGAAGCAGTTTTCATGGTGGAAACTTCGAGATGAGGATTTAAAACAGGGAGAGGTTCATGTAATGGCTTCTTCAACATTGAAAATAGATCTGGGCTCTACTAAAATGGCTTCGGTTCTTCCTTGTTGAAAGTTCTTCAGTACATACACTACTCACCTACTTCCTTTCCTGATCTAAGCTTTGACTTGACTCTGAATGCGTCATTAAAAATTCCATTTAAATCCTTTGGTTTTCGCATTAATTCGACTCGGAGGGATCGACCATTACTAACTTGTCCCAGAAAAGGACAAACACTGTTAATATTCGTGTTAGTCTTCAGAAAAGAAAAAAAACTGAAATCTGTGATTCTTTCTTGATAACTTCAAAAAAGAGTGAGAAAATGATTTAATTCAAGCTTTGGAATTAGACGTTTTTGAATAAAAAATCAAATTACAATAATGGATTACGTCACAAGTGATCATTTTCACTGTAGTAAATGTTCCATTGTCAAAATACAATCGTTACATGCTTTCATTATGTTCCATTTGTTGTTTTTTATTCTTTCCATCTTTTCCTTACATCGTAAAATTCTGTCAAAAAAATAAAGGGTATAATGGTCTCACATGTTTACTGTAACTTAACGACGTTATTGGAATTAAATCAAGAAAAACAAAGCACGCGTAGTTTTAATGGCCGGCCCAAGATTTTCACAAAATATTGTAAGTTTCTTGTCTTTATTTATATTTCTCGTGGAAAGCAAAGGATAGTGGTAATTTCTTTTCGTTTTTTTAATATATATATTTTTAGTCTATTAGTATTTAATTTCTTCACTTTTATTTTAATGAATTTAAAATCTGTTCTTTTAAATTTAAAAATTAAGTTTAATTGTTAATATTATTAAATTTTTTATTAAATTTAAGTTTATTATAGTATCATTTTTATTACATATCAAGTAAGTTTTATTGTTTTATAATGTCGCACCGATAAATTTTAAATTTTTTTTAATAATATTAATTTTAAACTTGAATTTTAAAATAAAAAAATTAAAGTTGAAATCAATAAAGAACATATTTTTAAACATTCTTTGGAATTCAAATTTTATGCTTTAATACTTTTATAAATTTTAATAATTTTATGGTTCAATATAATTTTTTTAATAATTTCGTTATAAATTTTGAGAATATTTATTCTTTTAAGATAATGTCTAAAATTAGACATAATTTTTTCAACCCATTAATAGGAGAATAATATACTTCAATACACTTCATCTACTTGAATCCATGCCCTCTTACATTGATAATAATACTCATGCCATTTAAATTAAAACTAATGCATATAATTTCATTTTCTGTGTTTTTCGTTTTGTTAACAGGGATTCTAACAGAGTTGCTCATGCAATTGCGACTGAAGGAATTAAAATGGGAGTTTCTACTTATCTGTCAAATAGGGTTCCTCCTGGGGCTGAGGCTATGGCGGCGGAGGAGCAGAGATGGACGGAACAATTAAGGGAGATGGGGGGACGGGCTGTTGAAGTAGAAGGGAGAGGGGTTTTTTGATGAAAGCTAAGGGTTGGTTTATTCAAGGAAGGTGATGGGTTTTTGGGAGTAGATGTTTCCGTCTGCTGTTGATGGATGGAAGTGATGGATGCTTAATGCTTTTAATGAATTGTTGCTTTCCCCAGGCGGTGGTGTTATTTCCAAGTAGGGGTTAGTTGTTGATTTCCAGCTGGGACGCATGGTCTTAGGGATTCCCTGCTTATTAGTCTGCTGGGTCTTTGTTTCTGTGGGCTGTTTCTTGGGCCGTTTTCTTTTGCTTTCTGCTTTTGGTTTGCTTTATTGTTTTTGCTTTGGATTTGTTTCCTGGTCGTCTTTCCTTTGTTTTGGACTTTTATTTATTTTGTTTGGGCCTGAGGAGAATAAAGATCCAGTTTTTATTCAAAAAAAAATTTCTCAAATATATATACGCTAATATATTCAATCACATCACCCTATTAAATAACTAATGCAATTGTGGAGAAATAATGGGCAACAGTCTCGTAACATTAATGAAGCTGTGGGTCCTCTTCAACTGCAACCAACATATCATAAATGTAGTAAACTTTCAAAATTTATGATTACAAGAATAAAAATTTTTCAAAGATGGATAATTAAATCAGTTAAATTATTAATTCTTTATTTAATTATTTTAATTAATTTATCTGAATAAATTATTAAAAGATTATAATAAAAGATATTAAAAATTCGATCCAATCATTCAATTCTATCAATTTTTATTCGATTCAAACGATTCTCGAATCAACTTAAAAAAAATTAAATTTCAAATCTACAAAAATATAAAAATTTTAAAGCATATTTTAATTTTATAAAAATATTACTTTTTTAAAAACAATAAAAAATCAAATCACAAAATGTGTGGTCATATTACTCGAATTCTTACTTGCATATCTTTATCAAAATTAGGGGTGTGTAAATTTCGGGTAAAACCGATATAACCGACCAACCGAATTAATTTGGTTAATCGGTCGGTTAACCAAACTAATTCGGTCGAGGTCAGTTAATAATTTTTTAAAAGTTTGATTAACAGTTAAACTGGATCGAAATCGGTTAATTAACTAAAAATTTAAATTTTTTATATACATTTTACATATATTAAATTCAGTTAATTTTTTACATGTTCTATACTTGTTTTAACAATTATATATATAAATTTGGGTTAATTCAATTAGTTAACCAAATTAACAAAAAAAGTTTAGTTCGTTTTTTTTTTTTTAAATTTCAGTTCAGTTAACGGTTAAGGGTTTAAAAAGTTTGATTAATTTAGTTAATGCTAGTTCAAGTCGATTAATCGATTGAACACCCCTAATCATGACTAACAGTTCTATTTATATTACTCGAATTCGATCATATATTAATATTGAATAAAGATATATATTTAATATTGGTATAATAATTTATTTTAATTTTTTTATATACTTGAAGTATTTTATTAGTATTATATTTTCGCTCCTATTTTTGAATATTATATAAAAATGAGTATCAAACATAAAAATAAAAATAAAAAAGTTGAAAAAAGGGAATTAGAAGAAATCTATCAAATTGCAGGGATCAACAAGTGATGATCTGGTTTTGGGTTATTAATTTTCCAAATAAAAATGGGCAACGTTGTTCAACTTGTAAGGAAATGATCAATGAAGAACGTAATCCAGTGGACACCTAATCACGGTTTCTTCTTTGTCTCTGGGCTTTTGCCGTTTCCTACGTTGTCCCAAGGTTCATGCAGAAGCCCAAAGTAAAATACCAGGTTCAATTTCTTCACAGACCTTGCACTGAAACAATGCATGTCAACGGCGCCTTTTATTTTTTTTTTTCGTGAGAATGAAGTGTTACATAGTGTTTTCCCTTCATGGGTGAACCCGATTTATGTTTGTGCGAATGAGATATCTGATTTTAATCGCGATTTTATATAAATCAAGATACATAAAAGATATTATATACGACTTTATACAAATCAAGGCACATAAAAAAAATTATATATTTATGTTCTTGTTACATAAAATATTACACGTGAATAATGCAAATAGGTGAGCAACTGAGCATTAGGTTAAGTTGATGGTAGCAATTAGCACACCGACATTAAAAATGAATGACCAAAGTGGTGACAAATAAGCAAAATCACCAAATCATAAACACATCAATCTAATCTTAAATTGATGTCAAAGTCTTTGCTTTTTTTACGCTTTAGTCCACCAACCTCCATAACTTTAAAGAATTTAAACGGTCCATCTCATGTCATGTGCAAACTAATCTCTTCAATTATTTGATAAGATCAATCGTAATAAACTTCACCTACAAGCCACTATTTAAGATATGGTTGGTCACTCTTTAACCTTTTTAAATCCTCCTTTTGCTTTTTTGACTTTTCATAACATACAGAATCGTTAGTTTCATAATTACTTACTCTATTTTTCAAAATTTATATTATTTATGGAAGAATACGTGAATATTTTTTTTTAACTTTTTTGAGAGATATTTACGTATTTTTTCCATAAATAATATATTCTACCTTTTTAAAAGATAGTGACGTATTTTTGCGTAAATAATATCTTTCAACTTTTTAAAAGATATTTATATATTTTTCCATAAATAATATAAATTAAAAATAAAAGGTGAATATCTTTCAACTTTTTAAATTCATATTGACTTAATCATGGAATTGAGGATTAAAGGAAAAGCAAAGGCAAAGGGTAGAAAGTGTTGAAAAGAAGAAGAATCTGTTCCACCTTTCTATCAATGAAAAGCCCAACTTTAGCTGAAATGCTATTGGCTCCAAAACAATCAAAATTATTACTGCAAAATATTAAGTCTATCAAATTTCTTCCCATGCAATTAAAATCTCCTCAATAATTTGCTATTTTAAATTTATATCATATATAAAATTATTATTAATTAAACTAGTACCAAGTAGAAGAAAAACTCGTAGAAAATCAAGTTGGAAAAGAAATTAAAATGAGTGGTTATGGCTAACAGTCATATATCAATATACTTTTTCGAACATAACAACATAGTTCCAAAGATCGTCCAAAAAGAAAAACATAGTTTCAAAGAAAATAACTAAAAAAGTTGGATAAAAAAATAAAACAATTTAAAAAAAAACAGAGAAAAAAGATCAGATATTTACAATCTATATGTTATTTTATGTTATTTTTTCAACAAAAGTAACAGGTTAGAATAATTAATAGGTAGACACATAAGTCTACAAAAGAATGATCTCAATATACTTCAAAAAAAAAAAAAAAAAGTATTAGAAGTTTGTTATTTCCCCAATTTTGGGGAAAGTGGAGAGACGAAGAGGGTTCAAAGTTTGTGCGTGGCAAAGCCTTCCAGTAAGCCAAGCCAAGCTGCAAATTATCTGAATAAAGAAGATATTTTTCCATGTTTAAGATTGTTTATTTTTTTATATATATGGGGAGAGAAGATTTGATATTTCGTAAAAGCTGAAACCCCCCGAGGTCTAAAACAGTATGTAGATGTCGTTTTTGCCTCAAGGGAAATGCCGTGTGGGCATCACGTCCCTGCCCTTATCTTTACATCCTATCTTCTCTTCTCTCTCTTTTGTCTCTTTGGTCTGATCAGTAATTCGGAATCAGAGTAGGCCATTTCTCTTTGTTTTGGATTAGAGTTTTGCTTAAAGTCCCAACTTTTGTTTTGGAATTGGTTTAGAGGTTCAAGAAAAGGGTGAGAAAAAAGTTGGGTCTTTTTTATGGAAGAAATGAAGGTGGAAATTTTAAATTTTACAGGAATTATTTTGAAAGCTAGTGAATTTGGAGTTTGCTGATAGATTTAAGGAAAGGGCAGCAAAAAGAGTTGTTTTTTTTTTCTTTCTATTATTTGTTTTAGGAAAAAAAGTGAAGAAACAGATCAAACCAAACAGGTAGAAGCAACATGTAAGATTGATTCCAAACCCTTTTTTTCTTTTTATTTTCTCTGGGTTAAATTTAAGGGTGTTTTTTTTTTCTTTTAAAATTTGGTGATCCTTTGTTCTTGGGAATTTCAGAGAGGAATGGCGATGCTTGTCGAGCCACCAAACGGGGTGAAGCCAAGAGGGAAGCACTACTATTCAATGTGGCAGACCCTTTTCGAGATTGACACAAAGTATGTTCCAATCAAGCCAATAGGGAGAGGAGCATACGGGGTCGTTTGCTCATCCATCAACAAGGAAACCAACGAAAAAGTGGCTATAAAGAAGATCAACAATGTGTTCGACAATCGTGTTGATGCATTGAGAACTTTGAGGGAGTTGAAACTTCTCAGACACATTCGACATGACAATGTGATTGCTTTGAAGGATGCCATGATGCCAACTCACAGAACTAGTTTTAAGGATGTTTATTTGGTTTATGAACTTATGGACACGGATTTGCATCAGATTATCAAATCTTCTCAGCCACTTTCTAATGATCATTGCAAATATTTTATTTTTCAGGTACTTTGAAAGTAACCCTTTTCTTCTCAACTCTTATTATGATTTGCTGATGATTATTGCTTTTCTAATGTTAAAATGTTGAAATATTTTTCTGCATTATTAGATTTAACAGGTAAATTTTTATGTCCTCGATGATCAGAAATGATTTTAACCAAGTCTAGATGGTACTTTTGGAAATGCATATTAACTGTTGAGTTCAAGTAACAAAGCTAGAAGCCATCGGACTTGTTATGATCTTGTTGTTTGATTTCCACATTTTGCAAGGCCTTCCGCAGTTCACAATGTATAGTGTCTAGTTAGCATTTATAGCCGTCCTTTGAAGCTAAATTGTATGCCTTTTTGGGTTTGGGACTTTTATGGGTTCCATGCTGATCTGGTCCCAAATTGAATTTAGTTTGGCAGAACTATGGGGCATTGAGTTATTAGGCTTAATACAACTTGTGTTGTACTGCTGGGAACTTATTAGTAAATTGATTATGGTACAAGATGATGATAATATAGATCAACAGTACAATGAATACAGTTGCATATTTATTGAAGGAGAGTTATTTGGTAGTTGTTTGTAATCATAAAGGTATGAATAGTATGCAGTGTTCATTTGATTCAGCAGGGGTTCTTTCAAATTTGATTTGTTATGCTTCCCTTCCTCTTCCCTTTCATTGTATTTTCGATTTGTCTGGTTTGCTTTCTTTGCAAGGTGGTAAATAATAGCTTACGTATCTTCTCTTGTCAGTTTTTTTTTTCCTAGTAGCCATCATAATTACTTCATTAAATACTTGTAGATTGGTTCCTATACCAGGCAAAGGTAATAATAATGTAAACTTCACATATGCTACAATGAACTTAATTGCTATCTCGTGTTAAATATTATGTGTAAATTTAGTCTTTTTTTCATTCCCTGTCGTTCATGTCTCATATAAGTATTGTCTGCTTGTGACTAACCTTTAGTGCATATTTTAGTTACTACGAGGGCTGAAGTACCTTCACTCGGCAAATATCCTTCACCGAGACTTGAAGCCTGGGAACCTCCTTGTCAACGCTAACTGTGACCTAAAGATATGTGATTTTGGGCTTGCCCGAACCAGCAGAGGTAATGAACAATTCATGACAGAGTATGTTGTCACCCGTTGGTACCGTGCACCTGAGCTCCTACTATGCTGTGACAATTATGGGACATCCATTGATGTTTGGTCGGTAGGATGCATCTTTGCAGAGATTCTTGGTCGGAAGCCTATCTTTCCTGGAACAGAGTGCCTCAGCCAGCTTAAGCTAATAATCGATGTCCTTGGAAGCCAGCAAGAGGCTGATCTTCAGTTTATCGATAATCCCAAAGCCCGAAGGTATATCAAGTCACTTCCTTATTCTAGGGGCACCCATCTTTCCCATTTATATCCTCAAGCCGATCCATTAGCCATAGATTTGTTGCAAAGGATGCTTGTTTTTGACCCATCTAAGAGAATTACCGTCACAGAAGCTCTCCTACACCCATACATGTCAGGGCTATATGATCCGAGGTGCAATCCACCTGCCCAAGTCCCGATTGATCTCGATATAGACGAGAACATGAGAGAAGAGATGATTAGGGAGATGATGTGGGCTGAGATGCTTCATTACCACGCAGAGGCTGCATCTGCAAATGCTTAGATGACACTGTTTTAAGCTATGCTGGGTTCTGTTACTTTGTTATAATGTTTGTTTCGTAACCAGTATTATTATTTAACCTAGAAGAACACCATTAAAACTTCTGCATGCCATGGAACTTTGCATTGAGACTTCTAGTTTTGAATGGCTCGTGTTAACCTGTAAATGCTATTATTTTTAGCCCGGATATCTTCTCACTCTGTTGATGGGCTGACAGCACATCCAATTGTTACCCGAAATTAATTCACAGATTAGCAGACAGAAGAACATTTAACTAATAAAGTCGATAATTTTAGAAATTAATTCAGTCTGAAAATAAAGAACAAGTTGCAAATATTAGAATTTGAGGCACCTAAAAGTGGACACATGAGTTAATTTATATGAACCAAAATTGCTGCTCTTTGAGATTATTAAGCTAGTTGCCGATAAAACTACAGCTAGAATGACAGATTTATTGTTTGTTGGCATCATAAACCAGGTTCAAGTCTTGTGTCACTCAATCCCTTTTTCTATATAGCGCTAAAAGAACAGTTAGAACAAAATATTTTTGACAGGCAGAAGGGACGACCTCTGCGCCTATATATAGTATTTGAGAAAGGACTTCTTGACATGAATAATGTTTGTGATAGTTTTCTTGGCCTCATAGGGTAGAAGGTGATGTTGGAAATTACTTAACAAAATACAGAGGCGGGTGGCATCGGCTCGGCCCCCTAAAATGGAAAATTGCTATTTAGGCTCTCTAAATTTTTTTAAAATTTTAAATTAGTAAAGGTAAAATTATACTTTGACCCCCCTAAAATTATAAAAATTCAATTTAATCCTTTAAAAATTATAAATATATAGACTATAAAAAATTAAAATTTCATTCGGCCCCCTAAAAAATTATTCTGGCTTTGCCCCTAACAAAATATATTCAATTGTTTGTATGGTCTTAAGGTCTCGAATTCAAATTCCACTAAGAGCAAATATTGATATTTCTTTGGTGGATGGAGATGCTCCCTTATGAACTTCTTGAGACTCTCGGCAAAGGTTGAAGATAAACCTAGGATGGAGCCAAACAGAAAAACTCCAGGTCCAATATCGATCTATTGGGAATCCTTCGACTCTCAACGAATGACAAACTTATCCAAGAGAGAGTCTAACTTCCCATTAACAAGCTTTAACTAAATTGAATTACAATTAAGGTTTAATGGTGTAAAAATCCCGAAGCATTTTTAAACAGAAAAAGGAGTCTCTTCAAACTTTTTGGACTTAATCGAACCCTTCAATTGATAAAATTGGTCAAATAAATCCTTTGACTGATGTTGACCATTAAATCTATTCTATTGATGTGGTAGTTCGTAGATGATAAATTATAACCTTTATACATATAGTAGCCAATGTGGATGATTTTATTAATGTGTCCCTATTTTATCTTATAAATTATATCACCAAATAATTTAAAAATTATAAAATATTTTAAAAAAATAAAAAAATATAAATTTTATAAAAATAAAAAAATTAAAATTAAGAAAAATATATTTTTTAAAAGATTCAATTGGTAAGTTACTTTGACAGCTAATACTTTTCTCATGCAAATAATAGAGGAAGTTTTCCTAATTGCCACATATACAAGCAATCATAACATTATATTTAAAAAAAAAAAAAAAGGTAAATAAAATGGTTTGAAAATAATAACATAGGATTTGCTTCTTCCTTTTATTATTCTCTTTTGTTAAAGGCTATAAGGGTAAAGAAGATGCCACCCTAAAACAAACTTTATAATCTTATTGGATTAGGAACATTAATCCAATATTATAAAACCCAAAAGCTCCTTCCTTTTTATTTTTTAAACATATGAAATATTCTTTTTATTCAGCTTTAGATTAGTTTTGTCAGATTCCGACAACGTAAATCAGACGAACTAAGTTGGAAATTTCCGTTCACACCCATTTTATTTAATTTCAAGTCAAAAGTTTAAATATTTTTAATGTGTAAATCTCTCAAACATGTCTTTAATCTATTTGCTACAATCCAACTTTAATTATTTTTATTTAATATTTCTTGTTTAAATATTTAAATATCTACTTTAATTTTAAATAAGTGTGAAGATAAAATTGTATTCTCAATATCAAAATTCAAGTTTAATTATTACAAGAAACAACCATAAGACTTAAATACTCATAAATGTTTTTTTTTTTTTTAAATTAAGTGAATAGGCTGACTTTTTAAAAAATTATGTAAATAGATTAATTTTTTAAAAAATTACGTGAATAGGCCGATTTTATAAAAATTCATCTTCGCAAGCAATACCACATTGTTTAAGAATAAGTTACAAATTAATTATAAGTCTATATATACCCATATCTCATATCTCACACCACTTAAGAAAATAAGGGAAATGAGACTTTGAGTCCATATAAAGACTTATTTTGTAAGTTTTATTTCCATATTAATAGGTGACACTAGGAAATAAGAAAAAATATATTGGTGTTGCCCTTTTTAGTGTCACCTGAAAACGCTTTTTGTTGGATGTATTTTTGTAAAATCGGTCTATTCCCATAATTTTTTTAAAAATCGACATTTATGAATATTAAAGTCCAAGCATAAAGCCCAAATATTATCCCAAACTTTTATTTATTTTGGGTTAAAAATTTTATTAGATCCATCAATGCAATCTTACCTCTTTCTAGCTAGGTTTGAAGAAAATCATTGTTGTTTGCTTTCTTGTGTTTCCAATGTTTTGCTTATACGCATTAGTCTCTCCCCTCTACATTATGAGCATTATCTAGTTTAGATAATAAATATTGCGGTTAAAAATAATTATTCATTCTTTTATATATTTAAAATTTTATATTTATATTAAAATTTAAATATTTAAAAAATTATGAATAATATAAAATTTGAATCGTATAAGAATTAACAGTCGTTTTACTTGCACATTCTTTATAATTTGCTTGTTCAAGTGAAAGTTTGTGTAAAAGAATTTCTACAAAAAGAACTCAATGGACATAATCGTTGCTTTGAAACAAAGGATTATACAAACCTACAAAAACACTATCAATGATTGTACGCAGTGTTTTGTTAATGTATGAAGATACATACAACTTTTCAAAAAACCACCTAATAATGCTCATGTTAGTATACATTTTTCAAGTACATGGATAATAGATTAACAGGAAATTTTAATGTTTGATGATGGTACATAACCTCCATAAACATTTTTAATGTAAAGCTTATGAAATTTACAATTTCCAGTTAGCATTCATATATTGGTTTTTGTCAACGGAGCAGGCTTACCTGCTTCCTTCTTAAAACTTTACAGTATGGCTAGGACCGTGTCTCAATCAACTTTAGACCATTTTAGGTATTGACGAGGTCCTATTTTATTCCACGAGTTGTTGATCGAATGAATGTTTGGATTTATGCATACACAGATATGGTCAACTTTTCTGTAAATATTTTGATATGAGCTCTTAGTATTATGTATAAAAAAAAAAATCATGGCCAGAGTAGAGACCCAGATTTAAATAAATTTGGCAACGTGACATGTTATAGAAGCATTATTTTTAATTAATTTATTGTAATTAATTGTGATAACTTGAGTAATTATTTTAAACACGATTATTACTAAAAGCACAATCTTAGATAATTATCCTGGGCAAGCAAATGTGGACATTTTAGTACCAACTCCAACCTTTCTGCATCTTTTTCCTGCTTTTGATTGATGCAAAGCTAGTTACCTAATATTATGTCATCTCTTTCATTTGATTGTCATTTCAAACGAAGTCTTCCTTATAAATACCCATTCCCCTCTTTGAAAACTCTCATCATAACAACGTTTTCTCTTCATATTTCGGCTGTTTCCACTTCAACTATACATCTTTTTGTCTAGAAAGTAAAAAAGATAAACACTATGGTTCATTATATCATAGTTATTACTCTTCTAGCCCTTGGCCTTGCCCCCAATTGTTTGTCTTCCAAGACAGTTGGAGGAGGATACCTTTACCCTCAGTTTTACGATCATTCATGTCCCAAAGCTCAAGAGATTGTGAGAAACGTTGTTGCCAAAGCTGTTGCAAAGGAACCTCGTATGGCTGCTTCATTGCTTAGGCTACACTTCCACGACTGCTTTGTTAAGGTAACTTCTTCATCCTCGCCAAACCAATGGCAAAGCGTTTACTACTCGACTGTCAGTGTCGAATACAAGACTAGTGTGTCTAATATGGATATATTCAATCTTTTCCAAGTTTTTCTTTGAAGGATTATATCATTATATATGGTTATATAGCAGCAAAGTTTAACAATTCATTGTTTCCAGGGCTGTGATGCATCGATTTTGTTAGACAGCAGCGGGAGCATTATCAGCGAAAAGAGGTCGAATCCAAACAGGAACTCAGCTAGAGGATTCGAAGTGATAGATGAGATCAAAGCTGTAATGGAGAAAGAGTGTCCTCATACAGTGTCATGTGCTGATATTATGGCTTTGGCTGCTAGGGATTCTACCGTTCTCGTATGTTGTTTTGGTTCTAGTCTTGTCTTGTCATTGAAATTGGCCCCATGGTAACATGTTTTTTTGGATTTGCAGACAGGTGGGCCTAGCTGGGAAGTCCCTCTTGGAAGAAGGGATGCCAGAGGTGCAAGCTTGAGTGGCTCTAACAACAATATCCCTGCTCCAAACAACACATTCCAAACAATTCTCACCAAGTTTAAGCTACAAGGCCTAGACATTGTTGATCTTGTTGCACTTTCTGGTAAGCTATATAGTTCTTTCACATTTTTCAAATAACCAAGTAAGGCAAAACTCTGAAAATATATGACCAAGTTGTCCATATATATATCACGCAGGGAGCCACACAATAGGAAATGCCCGATGCACCAGTTTCAGGCAGAGACTATACAACCAATCAGGCAATGGACAACCAGACAACACACTTGACCAATCCTATGCTTCTCAACTGCGCAGGAACTGTCCAAGATCAGGCGGCGACCAGAACCTGTTTTTCTTAGATTTTGTTAGCCCCATAAAGTTCGACAACAGCTACTTCAAGAACTTATTGGCTAACAAGGGACTGTTGAACTCTGACCAAGTTTTGTTCACAAAGAATGGTGAATCAAGGGAGTTAGTCAAGACATATGCTTATAACCAGGAACTCTTCTTTCTGCAATTCGCTAAGTCCATGATTAAGATGGGGGATATTTCACCGTTGACAGGGTATAGGGGTGAGATCAGACAGAATTGCAGGAAAATTAATGCTTAAAATCATCAAGTGATAATTATATGAATAAAGTTTGTATTCCTGTTTGTCATGTTATTTTGGTTTCCTTGTATTGAATTAATTAATAAAAGAATTTCATTTGTGTGTATTGCTGGGCCAACGATTGTCCCCTTCTTTGTTCCCCGTTTGAAATAAATGGGCTCCGTGAGACTTGTTTTTTAAATCTTTTGCCATATTGGATTTGGGTTTTGTTGATGTTAATGGAAGGTCCATGAGGAACAAGATTTTTCCCAACGAATTCCCCTTCTCCAACTCATTCGGATCTTTGAGACACATTCCAACTTAGAATGTTTCTTCGCTCTTATTACATCTATTCCACAAACAAAGCTTTTAATCTTCTCCATTGTCTTTTTTAATCTCCATTCTATCACTTTCACTTCATTTCGTTTCCTCTCAAACTCCATATTAAACGATAATGGCGATCGGGGGAAAGTCTCGTGTTGCTAAGCGTTCCTCCTCCGTTTCGTATGCATCCACTGTAACCACTGTAGTCTTCGTAACCTTATGTGTTTTGGGTGTTTGGATGCTCACTTCCAACTCCATTTCCTCCCCTCAAACCACCACCACCACTCGCACCGTCACTGACACCAATAGTGACATTGCATTTTCTGGTTCCAATGAAGAACAACCTTCCAAAATTAACGAAGATCAGAAAGATAAAGCGGTGTTCGAAGATAACCCTGGCCAACTTCCCGATGAGGCCGTCAAGCCTGACGATGATAAGGTGTCGGAGTCCGATGATCTAGATAAAGTGAAAGAAGGTGCCGCTGTTGAAGAAAACCGACATGGTTTACAAGGAAAAGAATCAGCAGAAGAACAGGAGAAGCAAAAAATGAGTGAAACTCAGATATCCGAAGAAAGTGTGTTGACTCAAAACCAACAATCGAAGCAAAATGGTCTCAAGGAAGTTGAAGATAATAAGCAAATGAGTAATGAAGAACCCATCAAGGTTCATCAAGAGGAAACCATCAACAATCAGGATCCGTCGGAAGATCAAGATCAAATTCGGGCTGTGGCAAAGAAACAAATAAACGAGAAACCCAAGGAACGGCGTGCCAAAAAGAAGAAGAAACACGCTGAAAGCATTGAGAGACCGCTGGAGACGACGATGATCGGGAAATCAAAGAAGGATGATGTGGCGGAAATGGAAGATGAACCGAGTGTAAACAAACCAAAAATTCAAGACCAACTAGAGGAGGATGAACCCAAGGGAACCAAACAACTGAACCAAGACCAACTAGAGGAAGATGAATCGAAGGGGACCAAACAACTAAATCAAGATCAACTAGAGCCAGATGAACCCAAGGGAAACAAACTACAGAATCATGACCAACAAGAGTCGCAGGTGCAAGGGATCGACAACGCCACTTTCAATGACGAAACCAAGGACAAACCGGAGATTCTAAACACCACCCAAACTGATACGTTCCAGAGTTTATTGAAGACAAAGACGAACCAGGAGACAACGGAGAAAGACAGCCAGATTGAAGCTCAACAACAGCATGAGTCCACCTCGGAGGAAACGTTAGGAAGTACCATTCCGAAAGAGTCCACCGAATCGAAGAACGCCTGGAAGTCGCAAAAGGCACAATCAGAGAACGAGAAGGAGAGACGGAGGGACGAATCGAGCGGCAAAGAGGGCCTCTATGGTTACACTTGGCATTTGTGCAACGTAACTGCTGGCCCTGATTACATACCCTGTTTGGATAACGAGAAAGCTTTGAAGAAATTACGCAGTACCAGGCACTTCGAGCATCGGGAGAGGCATTGCCCTGAGGAAGGACCAACGTGTTTGGTCCCTCTTCCAAAGGGATACAAACGGCCCATCTCCTGGCCCAAAAGCAGAGACAAGGTAAAGATTGAATTGAATTGAATTGAATTTAAACCTGTTGGATTGATAACGATTTTTGTAACTGGCAGATATGGTACAATAATGTACCACATACGAAACTGGCTGAGTTTAAAGGGCACCAAAACTGGGTTAAAGTGAGCGGCGACTTCTTGACTTTCCCCGGTGGAGGTACCCAATTCATCCATGGCGCCCTCCACTACATCGACTTTCTCCAACAGGTAAGTTCCACAAGCCTCATCAACTAAACCGTTATTTGCTTATGAATCTGCAATGATGATGTTTCAAGAAAGAATATTATGTTGGCTTAATTATGGTTGCAGTCAGTACCCAACCTTAAATGGGGTAAACGCACCAGAGTGATCTTGGATGTTGGATGTGGAGTTGCAAGCTTTGGAGGGTATCTTTTCGATAGAGATGTTTTAACAATGTCTTTTGCCCCCAAAGATGAGCATGAAGCTCAAGTTCAATTTGCCCTCGAAAGAGGAATCCCTGCTATATCAGCTGTGATGGGTTCTCAGAGGCTACAGTTTCCTTGTAGAGTCTTTGATGTGGTTCACTGTGCACGCTGTAGGGTGCCGTGGCATGCTGAAAATGGTATGCTTCTGCTAGAACTGAACCGTGTACTGAGACCTGGAGGATATTTTATCTGGTCAGCCACCCCTGTCTATCAGAAACTTCCAGAGGATGTTGAAATATGGAATGGTAGAACACAAACACAATAAAATCAATTCAGTTCAAACATGGTTTTAAGCGTTTCCATGGGGCTGACATGTCAAGTTTGTTTTGCAGCCATGTCGTCCCTGACAAAAGCCATGTGTTGGGACCTTGTGACCATCAAAAGGGATAAATTGAACTCCGTTAGTGCTGCCATCTATCGAAAACCTATCACAAACGAATGTTATGACAAAAGGTCGGATAATAATCCACCAATGTGTAAAGAAAACGATGATGCAAACGCTGTCTGGTATGTTTCTTCACGCACTCTATCATGTTTTATGCACCATAAAGGCGATTGATTCATTATTGCTGGTTTCATTTCAGGCATGTACCCCTGCGGGCATGCATGCATCGCGTGCCGATAAATCCAGCTGAAAGGGGAACACGATGGCCTGCACATTGGCCTAATCGGCTGCAGAAAGCTCCTTATTGGTTGAACCGAACCCAGATGGGGATTTATGGGAAACCGGCTCCTCAAGATTTTTTAAAAGACTATGAACACTGGACTCGAGTAGTTAGCAAGTTGTATATGAGCGGATTGGGAATCAGTTGGTCTAATGTTAGAAATGTGATGGACATGAGAGCTGTTTATGGAGGGTAATGGTCGTTTCTCTTCTGTTCTCAATCTTGACTCTGCCACTAACACACATCAAAGTTCTCTCATATATTTTCACCTTGGATGCCTGCAGGTTTGCAGCAGCTTTGAAGGACATTAAAGTCTGGGTGATGAATGTGGTGAACCTTGATTCTCCGGATACACTTCCGATCATCTACGAACGCGGTCTTTTCGGAATGTACCACGATTGGTGCGAGTCGTTTAGCACATATCCGAGATCGTATGATCTCCTGCATGCCGATCACCTTTTCTCGAAGCTGGAAAAGAGGTAGAATTAGAAATTAGAACATGATCTCCCCATTCATAAATCTTCTTTTGCTTGTTAAATGACTTGCATGTTGGGTGTCCATAGGTGCAAACTTCAACCAGTGTTAGCAGAGGTTGATAGAATCGTGAGACCAGGTGGAAAATTGATTGTTCGTGATGAATCAGATGCCATTGGTGAAGTTGAGAATTTGTTGAAATCACTGCACTGGGAAGTTCATTTAACTTTCTCCAAAGATCAAGAAGGAATACTGAGTGCTCAGAAAGGTGATTGGCGGCCTACAGCATATCAAGCTTCCATCTGATGACATCCCCTGATCTGTATTTTGATCATTATTTTATTATTTGTTGGAGCATTCATGGATATGCCTAGTGTTTTTGGGTGTCTATAGGTCTTTTAGATTGTTGGGTTTTTAGTTCACGTCCTCTTTCTTTTCGTTTTATCTGCCCCTAAACTTTTTGTAAACATTTTCTTGGATTCAGATCAACATGAAAAGAAAAAAAGATATTTAGAAAGAACATGGAAATATAATTTATAATTATAGTTTTCAAATTTATTAATTTAATTTTTTTGGTTGGGAGAATATAAAATTACTAATTCAAGATGATGAACATTTCTACTTTTTTTTTTCAAATATAAATACAATCAAAATACAATATAAATACATGTCTAAGGTATTAAATTATTAAAGTATAAATAAGCTATTTGAGTACTTATAAAATAGAATTAAATTATTACAACACAAACGGACTAAGAACTATTACAATTTAGATTAAAGTGAGACGAATTAAACTAACAAGACCAACAATTGCCTTTTTTTAATATGTAAACCACAACTATTGTTACAGGCCAATTTTGGGCCGTTTTAAACTACACAGCCCAATTACAAATTAAACACATCACTAATACCAAACCCAATTACCTTTTTACCCATTTTTCAAAACCAAACTCGGTTGACCCAACAAAACAGCCCATTACCCCAAGCCCCTAACCTAAACTGACTTACTACCCAGATTTTAACCCAAAACCCAATTGGCCCAACAGTCAAGCCCAAACCCCTTTTGTCAAACTAGGGTTTCAGAAAGTCTGAAACCATAGCTACCTAGCCATCTACCCACGCGCGCAACCACCCCCACCGACACCACCGGCCACCAACTCTCAAAGACTTGTTCCATCGCGCCCTAGCACTGCAAAACAAGAAGGAACAAAGAACAAAAAGGAAACAAATAGTATAGCAAAAGGGGATATAAAATACGGGATAGAAATATTGTAAAAGGGGGACGGTTCTTTTTCTAAAAATTTCTTTTTACCGTCAAGAAAAGAATGGATCAAAAATATATGTAAACAAAGATTTCAAAGATAGGAATAGGAAGTACAACACGAATCGGAGAAAAAAAACCGAAAGATATCAAAGATTAAAGGTGATTTTCTTTTCTTTCATTATTTAACTTTCATTTTATTTACATTTTTTTAAGCCTATCAATCTATATAAATATATACATTAACTACAAAATAAATAAAAATAAAAAAAGCTACCTTTTGAACTTAGGCCATCAGCGTGATGTCGGGCGATGAGTGGCGCACGGCGGAGGGACGGTGATCTGAATCTCGCCGGAAACCTTAGGACGAAGGGAGGTTGAGAGAAAAGGAGAGTTTTTTTTTTGAAACCGTAAGAAAATGAAGTTTTCGAGAAAAAATTTTTGCTTTTATAAGTAAAAGGAACAGCGTCGTTTTGATGTGTGGGTTCAGAGGGCCAAAACGACGTCGTTTTGGCCCTGACCGAGACCACCCAAGGAAGCCTAGGATCCGCGTGTTTTTGGACCAAGGGTCTATTTGCGCCTTGGTCCTTCCGCTTTTGAGGTTGTCTTAATGTGGTCCGTTCTGTTTCTTCTTTTTTTAAATTTTACCCTAGAATTTAAATTTTGTTTTATTTTAATACCCACGTGATTTGTATCATTTTGAAATGGGAATATTTTTCCTATTGGTCCCTCCTCTTCCTCGCGTGTTCGCCTTTGGTCCTTTATCATTTTTGAATTGGCCCCAAACTTTCATTTTAAAGTTCATTTTAGTCCTTTTATTTATTGTCGTTTTTATTAAATATTACTATTATCATTTCTAATATTATTATCATTATATAGTAGTATATATTTTAATTATATAGGTATATGTATATATATTTATATAGTATTATTATTTTATTACTTTGTTTTAGTATTTTATTATATTTTCTTTGTGTATTTCCATAGCATTATTATTGTTATTTATATTATATAGTAGAGAATGCTCTTTATTTTATATGTATATGTATTTTTAGTATGGTATTTTTTGTATTTATTGTATTTTAATATTTTTATTACATTTGTTTTCTTTTATAATTACTATTGTCATTATTATTATTGATATTAGTATATATTTTTATGATACACATATGTATATGTATATATATTCGTATATAGTATTATTTGTCTTTTTATTTACTTATTTTAATATTTTTATTATATTATTTATTTTTCTTTTGTATTTCAATATTATTATTATTCTCATTATTAATGTTAGGGTATATTTTTATATATATGTACACATAAATATATACTTTATTTTAATTTTATTATTATATCATATTTACTTTTTATTTCTTGTTAGTATTATTATCATTATTAATATTAGTGTACATACCTATGTATATTTATTTGTAATAAATTTTTCTTTATTTTATTTTCATATTATTATTATACTATACGTTCTCCTTTTTGTGTTTATTTATTTATTGTTTTGTTATTAGTTAATTTAGCATTATTTATTATAATGTATTATTGTCTGTGTTAACATGTCGTCATTTATTAATTTATGATCGTTACGATTGTTAATATTTTATTTTGACTTGTTGCGTCATCAACATCATTATTATTTCTGTTATTATTCGTATATATGTTAATTCCATCGTTTTTTATATATTGTGTCTTTATATTCATCGTTAATTATATAATCATGTGCATTATTCACAAATTTCTGCTACAAATAATATTTTTTATGTTGCTAATTAATTCCAATAATCAAGGCAATATACCGACTTAACATTAAGTCATTGAGTTCATCGCTATGTTGGGTGAACGTCAATTGACTCGTGTTAAGGCGATATACCCTTCTCAAAAACCGGAATAAACTGAAATTTCTCGCGTTTTGATCAAATCACGATTAAACGTTACTTTGAACCTGCAATTTTTAAAAATCAAGACAACATGTGTTTATGAGATACCAATTTTGGGCGTCGCGAGGGTGCTAATACCTTCCTCGCGCGTAACCGACTCCCGAGCCCTATTTTTTTCTGGGTTTCTATGTAGACCCGAACTTAGCCTTCTTTTATAAATTTATAAGGTGTCCGGTCACACCTATAAAAAGGATCGGTGGCGACTCCCAGTTTATTTTTAAAACCAAATTTCAATTTCCAATTTTCTAATAAATCGCCACAATTTAGCGACCCGAAAGCAAATTTTTACGTCGCTACAACTATCAATAATTAAAATATGAGAGAACCCCAAATTGCAGCCTATTGACCAAGTGTTCATCTATTCTAGAAATAACTAGAGGAGCTCATGGGCCAGGTCTGAGTCGAGCTTAAGTATGACACTAACATATTTTATATTTGTTCAAGCCTAACCTGAAATATGAGTCTAAAAATTTGTTCAAAGTCATCTATATTTGCAAAAGGCAAATCCAAGCCTATTTTAACCTCGCCCATATTTTTAAAAAAAATATTTATATTATATTTTTTTTATATTTTTTTATTTATTGAATATTTTTATATAGTCATCTGTAACGCCCCCACGCCCGAAACCGTCACCGGAGTCAAGCTTGAGGTGTTACTAAACTTATCTTACCTTTTAAACAACTGTAAACCACTTATTTTAATTTTCGGAATAAACTGTTTTTCTGCGTCATAGCTGCTTAAAAATTCATTTCTCGAGTTTCAAAACTCGAAATTAAGATCTGTAAATTTTTCCTGAAACTAGACTCATATATCTATCTACTAATTTTTTTTTATAATTTTTGACTTAGCCAATTAGTACAGTTTATTAGTTAAATTTACCCCTGTTTCAGAATTTGACTGCACTGACCTCTACTTACTACGAACCACTTTTCTCCATATACAAAATTAATATAACTATACCGTTTGTTTCTATTAAAACTAGATTAAATAAGGATTCTAACCATATAAATTACACCACCTAATTATTTTTTTACAATTTATGGTGAATTTCCAAAGTTGAAACAGGGGATCTAGAATTTTCTCTGACCCTGTTTCACTAAAACTCAGATATCTCATAAAATATAATACCTTTACCTGTTTTTCTTATTCCATAAGAAAATAGACATAATAAGCTTTAATTTCATATATTATTCACCATCAAACCATGTCTCTACGATTTTTAGTGATTTTTCAAAATCACATTATTTCTGATACTTGAATCTGTTTTTAAGTTACTTTCACATTTTTCTTAGTTTTCATGTGATAGTTACTACTTATTCATACATACAATTAAACATGTATATCATCAGCCATTCTATTAGTTAATCACTAGCAAGTATTTACACATCATTCATTGATCATATCATATCAAAAGAAACCAAGTTCCTATACATGCCATACACAAAACTAAACGTCTAACTATACCAATGTGATTTCTTCGATAGTGTGATCGGGTCTCCGACGTTTCCTTCGATCCCCGAGTGGCTTGATAAAAACTATAAGAAAAAGAAAATAAAGAGAGTAAGCACTAGGCTTAGTAAGCTTACAAGCAAATAAATTACAACATTCAGCATAATGAATGATTATACATAATGTCACCTAGCCTCATAAACTTTCTTTACTTCTCATTTTCTACCTTCTTCTTTCTTTACTTACTTACCTTCTTTCTTACCCGACCTTTCACTATTCATAAATATAATCTACCTTCCCTTTTGCTGATAATTCACTGTAATTTAACGTGTACAATGACCCATTGAACCACTCGGAATACTAAGGATCTTTGGGGGTCGTTCTCGCTCTATCAATATCTGTCAATGCCATGTCTTCGACATGGACTTACATGAATTATTCCTGTCTCCAATGCCATATATATATAATATGGGCTTACATGGCTCATTCCTGTCTCCAAAGCCATATAACTGATATGGACTTACATGGCTCATTTCTGTCCTATCCTGTCCTGTCAACCCCAATATCCTAATATTCCTAAGGTTAAAACGGGGCTTCCTAATGCTTTTTCTCTGTCACTTCGCCTTTAATTCGACTTTAAATATTCTCATAAAATAAGTATATAAATGCTGGAAATTGACAATAATAATGTAAAATACAAGAATATTGCATTTATTTACTGTAAACTTACCTCGTATGCAAAAATAGCTACTTTTACCATTTCGTCCACAACTTGGTATTTTCTCCATTTTAGCTTGAATTTCAGTTTTCCTTGCTCTATCATTTAAAATATAGTCTAATTAGGACTCAAATTATTCAAATTGACCCAAAATCATATTTTGGCAAAATTATAATTTTGCCCCTAAACTTTTGCATATTTACACTTTTGCCCCAAAGCTCGTAAATTAAACTTCAGCCTATTTTCTTATGTTTCATGACATGCTGGTCATTTTTCCCTTCTATGGCAGCATCAAATTCATACTCTAACAAGCACTTATGACTATTAGGTATTTTTACCGATTAAGTCTTTTTACTCGTTTTTGCTTAAAACCGAGTAGTACAAGTTGTCTAACATAATTTAAAACCTCATATTCTATCATAAAACGCCAAAATACACAAATTTCACCTATGGGTATTTTTCCAAATATGAACCCTAACTTAAATTATTGCTAGCATAAGCTTTATCGAGCTCACTGGGACTCAAAACGTAAAGAACATTGAAAACGGGGCTTGGAATCACTTACCATGGAGCTTGAAAGCTTGAAACAAACCCTAGCTATGGAGAACCCTTGAAATTTCGTCCTAATGAAGAAGATGGACAAAAATTGGCTTTTAATTTTGTTTTTAATTCATTTTACCCCTAAATGACCAAAATGCCCTTACTACTAAACTTTCAAAAATTCCTTCCATGTCCTAATTTTGTCCATGAACTTAAAATTGGTCAAATTGCTATTTAAGACCTCCTAATTAATATTCTAATTCAATTTTATGCAAAATACTTCTAGAACACAAGTTTTGCAATTTATTCAATTTAGTCCCTAATTTCAAATTAAGTACTTTATGCATAGAATTTCTTCACGAAATTTTCACACAATCATGCAAACATACCATAGACCTCAAAATAATAATAAAATAAATTTTTCTACCTCGAATTTGTGGTTTCACAACCACTGTTCCGTTTAGGCCCTATTTCGGAATGTTACATTTCTCCCCCCCTTTAGGGATTTTTGTCCCCGAAAATCTTACCTGTGAAGAGATTTGGGTACTGTTTTCACATAGCCTCTTCGAGTTCCCATGTAGCCTCGTCTACCCCATGTAGTCTGACTATCTCTGAATCGGCCAACTTGTCAAGTGAAAAATCCATACGAACTGGGATAAAATGAGCCGACTTCGTTAACTTATCAATCACAACCCATACTGCATCTTTCTTTCTCGGTGTAAACGGCAATCCTGTCACAAAATCTATAATAACTTGATTCCATTTCCACTCAGGGACTAGCACAGGCTGCAATAAACCTGAAGGTACCTGATGTTCGGCCTTTACCTGCTGACAGATCAAACATCTAGAAACAAACTCTGAAATGTCCCTTTTTATTCCTACCCACCAGTACATTTTCTTCAAATCATTATACATCTTTGTACTACTGGATGAATAGACAAAAACTACTATGTGCTTCTGTAAGATCTTTCGAATAAGCTCATCATTCTTCTTACACATACCCACAGGTGATAATCAATCACTAGCTCATAATCTTTAATCAACTCTAGCCATCTTCTTTGCTTCAATTTCAAACTTTTGTGATCAGTGAATATGTGGCACTTCTCACCGTACAAATGATGTCTCCAAATCTTCAATGCAAAAATAATGGCAGCTAGCTCTAAATCATGTATCGGATAGTTCTTCTCATGTGGCTTTAGATATCTAGAGGCATAAGCAATTACCTTCCCTTCCTTCTGCATAAGTACACAACCAAGTCCACTCATGGACGCATCACGTAAATCACAAACTCCTTACAGTTCGGTTGTACTAAAACAGAGCTTTAGTCAATAATGCTTTTAACTTGTCAAAACTCGTTGACACTTCTCAATCCATTCAAACTTGATATCCTTTCGCAGAAATCTTGTCAACAGGGTAGCTATCATGGAAAATCCTCTACAATATCCAAGCAAGACCAATAAAACTTCTAACTTCGATACATTTCTAGGAGGCTTCCAATCAACAATGGTGAAATCTTGCTCGGATCAACCTTAATACCTTCACCTAGTCCAGGAAAATAGTCTTGGGACATCGACTCTTTAACTCATGAACCGATAGTATCCGAATCTCAAATCTATCTTGGAGAACACAGTAGCTCCCTTGTTTCAATTCCAGAATTCCTTTCTCTTACGGTCAATAAACCCCGATGATGTACTTTTACGAAATTCCTCCTGAAAGAAATCCCAAGTGATCCTCTCCTTTGGTACAACTGATACAAGTGTCTTCCACCAGTAGTAGGTGAGTCTCTAAGAAGTGATATTACACATTTCATACATTCCTCGGGTGTACAAGATAATTCATCAAAGACTCGATAGTATTTTCTAACCAAAATTTTGCTCTTTCTACATCGTCATGTTTTGTTGCTCGGAACTCTTCTCGCCCCTTGTTTCCCGATTCTATCAAGCTGGTGGCTTTTCTCTTATCATTGTACTGTGATCGGGAAGCTTGAGCTACATGGGTAGCCCGAGAGTCATGAGGGTGGAGGTCTAACTCACTTTGGATTCGCATTTAACGAACTCGGCAAACCAATTATTCAAAGCTTGGAAGAGAGCTTCTCGAGTCACTCCTCACGATTAAGCATTCATGGCCTATTCTCGGATGGCGCTACCCCTTCGCGGGAGCAGCGCATTACTTTCTACATCATCATCACCAGCTCGCTCGGGATCCATTACAATAAAACAAAATATTTAAAAATCGTCAGGAGTCGTCACACTATCAAAATACAGGTATGGCATGTATAGCTAGACATTTACTCACACTAACTGTTCCGAGAACCGACTAAACCTGCTCTGATACCAATAAATGTAACGCCCCACGCCCAAAACCGTCACCGAGTCAAGCTTGAGGTGTTACTAAACTTATCTTACCTTTTAAACAATCAGTAAACCACTTATTTTAATTTTCGGAATAAACTGTTTTTCTGCGTCATAGCTGCTTAAAAATTCATTTCTCGAGTTTCAAAACTCGAAATTAAGATCCGTAAATTTTTCCTGAAACTAGACTCATATATCTATCTACTAATTTTTTTTTATAATTTTTGACTTAGCCAATTAGTACAGTTTATTAGTTAAAGTTACCCCTGTTTCAGAATTCGACTGCACTGACCTCTACTTACTACGAACCACTTTTCTCCCTATAAAAAATTAATATAACTATAACGTTTGTTTCTATTAAAACTAGATTAAATAAGGATTCTAACCATATAAATTACACCACCTAATTATTTTTTTACAATTTATGGTGAATTTCCAAAGTTGAAACAGGGGATCTAGAATTTTCTCTGACCCTGTTTCACTAAAACTCAGATATCTCATAAAATATAATACCTTTACCTGTTTTTCTTATTCCTTAAGAAAATAGACATAATAAGCTTTAATTTCATATATTATTAACCATCAAACCATATCTCTATGATTTTTAGTGATTTTTCAAAATCACATTATTTCTGATACTTGAATCTGTTTTTAAGTTACTTTCACATTTTTCTTAGTTTTCATGTGATAGTTACTACTTATTCATACATACAATTAAACATGTATATCATCAGCCATTCTATTAGTTAATCACTAGCAAGTATTTACACATCATTCATTGATCATATCATATCAAAAGAAACCAAGTTCCTATACACGCCATACACAAAACTAAACGTCTAACTATACCAATGTGATTTCTTCGATAGTGTGATCGGGTCTCCGACGTTTCCTTCGATCCCCGAGTGGCTTGATAAAAACTATAAGAAAAAGAAAATAAAGAGAGTAAGCACTAGGCTTAGTAAGCTTACAAGCAAATAAATTACAACATTCATCATAATGAATGATTATACATAATGTCACCTAGCCTCATAAACTTTCTTTACTTCTCATTTTCTACCTTATTCTTTACTTACTTACCTTCTTTCTTACCTGACCTTTCACTATTCATAAATATAATCTACCTTCCCTTTTGCTGATAATTCACTGTAATTTAACGTGTACAATGACCCATTGAACCACTCGGAATACTAAGGATACTGGGGTCGTTCCTGTCTATCAATATCCTGCCAATGCCATGTCTTCGACATGGACTTACATGAATTATTCCTGTCTCCAATGCCCCATATATATAATATGGGCTTACATGGCTCATTCCTGTCTCCAAAGCCATATAAGCGATATGGACTTACATGGCTCATTTACATCTGTCTGTCTGTCTGTCAACGTCAACCCCAATATCCTAATATTCCTAAGGTTAAAACAGGGCTTCCTAATGCTTTTTCTCTGTCATACTTCGCTTTAATTCGACTTTAAATATTCTCATAAAATAAGTATATAAATGCTGAAATTGACAATAATAATGTAAAATACAAGAATATTGCATTTATTTACTGTAAACTTACCTCGTATGCAAAAATAGCTACTTTTACCATTTCGTCCACAACTTGGTATTTTCTCCATTTTAGCTTGAATTTCAGTTTTCCTTGCTCTATCATTTAAAATATAGTCTAATTAGGACTCAAATTATTCAAATTGACCCTAAAATCATATTTTGGCAAAATTATAATTTTGCCCCTAAACTTTTGCATATTTACACTTTTGCCCCAAAGCTCGTAAATTAAACTTCAGCCTTATTTTCTTATGTTTCATGACATGCTGGTCATTTTCCCTTCTATGGCAGCATCAAATTCATACTCTAACAAGAACTTATGACTATTAGGTATTTTTACCGATTAAGTCTTTTTTTACTCGCTTTTTGCTTAAAACCGAGTAGTAGTACAAGTTGTCTAACATAATTTAAAACCTCATATTCTATCATAAAACACCAAAATACACAAATTTCACCTATGGGTATTTTTCCAAATATGAACCCTAACTTAAATTATTGCTAGCATAAGCTTTATCGAGCTCACAGGGACTCAAAACGTAAAGAACATTAAAAGCGGGGCTTGGAATCACTTACCATGGAGCTTGAAAGCTTGAAACAAACCCTAGCTATGGAGAACCCTTGAAATTTCGTCCTAATGAAGAAGATGGACAAAAATTGGCTTTTAATTTTGTTTTTAATTCATTTTACCCCTAAATGACCAAAATGCCCTTACTACTAAACTTTCAAAAATTCCTTCCATGTCCTAATTTTGTCCATGAACTTAAAATTGGTCAAATTGCTATTTAAGACCTCCTAATTAATATTCTAATTCAATTTTATGCAAAATACTTCTAGAACACAAGTTTTGCAATTTATTCAATTTAGTCTCTAATTTCAAATTAAGTACTTTATGCATAGAATTTCTTCACGAAATTTTCACACAATCATGCAAACATATCATAGACCTCAAAATAATAATAAAATAAATTTTTCTACCTCGAATTTGTGGTTTTGCAACCACTGTTCCGTTTAGGCCCTATTTCGGGATGTTACATCATCTTAATATTATTTTAATGTTTACATTATAGTATTATATATTTAGTATAAGATTTTTTTTAATGTGTTCTAAATTACATAATATAAAGTATTATAAACTTAAAAATGGGTCGGGTCGGGTCGAGTTGGGTTGGGTTGGGTTGGCTTTGGGCCTTCAATATTGAAGCCCGAGCCATATTTTAAACAGGCCTATTTTTTTGCTTGGGCTCATTTTTCGAGCCTAATATTTTTACTCAATCGGGCCTTCAGTTCTAAACGAATAAACCAATCCATGAACAAGACTAGAAATAACTTAAGTACAAATCATTGTAGTACCAAAACAATTGAGAAAGTGTGAAAAATGACACATGAATAAAAAGAATTGTGAAAATCTAAAAAAGAAAAAATTACACACGACTAGAGGTGTGCATGGGCCGGGTCGGGCCCATAAAAAATGTAGGCCCATTTTCAAGGCCCGAGCCCGGCCCAAAATATGGGCCTAGAAATTTATTCAAGCCCAGCCCGAGAAAAAATGGTAGGCTCGAGCCCGGCCCTGTCATATTAATTTTTTTTACTTTTTTTATTAAATAAAAAGCTTTAAAATATAAATCAAATACATTTAAAAACATAAAAACAAATATTAAAACAAAAAACAAATAAAAAATGAGACTAAAATAATTCTTAAAATAATACATAAATTAAAAATATAATAAAAAGTAATTATATTAAAATTGAAAAATTGAAACAAATTAGAACTAAATTAAAAACCAAATTATATTAATAACAAAAGTTTTACAATATCAAAATAACATTAAAAACAACAAAAAGAGCAAAGTAAAAGTACTAAAGTTACTTAAAATTAAAAATAAAAAAATTTTAAAAAATTAATATTAAAATAGGGTCGGGCTTGGCCCGGGCCAAAAAAATCTTACCCAGGGCCCGGCCCGTTTTCTAAACGGGCCTCGTTTTTTGTCAAAGCCCATTTTTCGGGCCTATATTTTTATCCAAACCCTCCCATCGAAGGCCGGCCCGGGCCGCCCGACCCATGCACACCTCTACACACGACATGACACTATTAAAGTTAGTGAATATTTTCAATTAAACTTTGACATTTTTCAGCATAATTTAATTAGGATTATTATCAAGTATACTATCAATGGAAAGTAAAAATTCAACAAGTATAGTTAAATGGTGAAAAATGTTTTATTTATTTTTAAATTTTTAATATTATTTTTTTAGATTTTTTAATGCACATGAAAGAATGCATTTATGGATTTCTTTTACTTTTCATTTATAGTGTATTAACCACATCCATCTCGATTATCGGATTCGAACACGAGACACTACATTCGTTGTTGAAGTAACTTCGATCTCAATTCAACATTTCAACAATTCAGGCAACTTCGATCTCAATTCAACATTTCAACAATTCAGGCTACTTAATGCATTTATTAAGATATCTGAGTTTAAAAGAACATCCAAAAGCACTTGATGAACTATATTCGGATTCTAACTAAACTTACGAAGGCTTTCGTTAACCATTGATAACAAATGAGAACCAAAACGTAAAAATGATTAAAACAAGAATAATGTCGCAACATGCATTCTTCAGTTTGCTCAAGATTTACAATGTTTCTTATAAGGCTACCAAACATCAATTCCATTTGACATAAAATGACCTACTTAATAAAGTTATAACTCATAACACTCAAAAACCATGTTCAAAACATCATATATATATATATATATATATATATACCTATTTCAACACATACATTCAGCCTAATCACTGACATGCTCGATAAGTACTTACCTTTCCCACCAAACTAGTTAACGTTGCTAATAAGAAACTAATCATTCAATTAACTAATTACCACATTTTTAATTCATACCACGTCATATAAACCCTAAGCATAAGAGAATAATAAAGCTTATAGTTATAATAGCAGAGGAATTTGATCAACAGCACATAATAAAGAGTAAGACATTTTCTAGTTCCATCATAACAAAATTAAGCTTAAGCTTAACACTTATATACATGAGCTTGGCCATTAGATGCAAAAGACACCCCGTACATGCCACAACATCTAGTACAAAATAAGCATACTTTTATTGCTTTATGGATAGTGTGACGTTCATTTCAAATAGGCTTTGAGAATCCAATAGTTGATGTTCTATGTGCAAAAAAACAACAGTGCATAAGCATACAATGCTTAGTAAGTTCAAATAGAATTCACTACAGTTACCTTGTTCATAGGAGAGCATATTAAATGTCAAGTGAACTAAGTACAAATCTAGCTAAAACAAAGCACATAACATTACAAGGCAAAGCAAGCATAGGTAAGCATGTATACTCATATGTCAAAAATCATAACCACAAACAAAAGCATCATGGAACCATATCGCTTCTTGTATGATCATATATCTGTCAATTTCTTTCAATGAACTACTCATCTATACCACAATAATTATATTTACTAAAGTTTATATAGCATATCAAATCCATTTTTCATTGCTCGATTTTATGTTCAATTTTAACGTTTTGGCCAATATAACCTTAGTATAAACAGACTCAGACTTGGACAAGCGAGTGAATTACACCACACAAAGATAGTTCAAAGGAGCATGAACTACACAATAGGGCATTTAAGTGTAAAGCTCGCAAGCAACAAATACATATACATATTCAAACACATCCCTCCACCACACTAAGACCTCCTTATAGACAATATATATCCGATATCTACAATAAATGTTGAATCATCCTTTGACATAACATAGTCTCTATATCATTACCAAAACCCATACAGAAATGTGTATACAACCCTATTGACATGCCAACTATATCCTAATCTTTCTCCCAAATTTACATTAACATTTACCGTTTCCAACATATAATAGTTTTGACATTTAGGTGTCCCATTCCATTGTACATAGTTTACAAGACATAGCTTAATACCAAATACATAGCTCCCGCGTAATACATAAGAAAATCATTAACTATTCTTTTGACCCCATTTCAATAAGCATGTCAATTTGCATATAGACATGATTTTTATTTCACTGATCAAATAATATTCATTCCACTTATTCACAAACTTAAGCTTCATATGTTAATATTTCCTTGCCACATATGTTAAATTCATTTAACATTAAACATATTTCATGGTTAATGACATTTTAAACACAACGATACATACAAGCATACATAACTAACAAGGATGGATGATAAAATTTCACGAGAACATTTCAAAACATAAAATGAGTAAGATTCTTTCAAGATTTAGTTAACGACTTTATCCTTCCCTTTGCTTGCTCCAACATCTTTCAATACATACACTTAAATGACCCTTTAAACGAATGATAATGTCATGAAATGCAAGATCTCTTTATAACCCTTATAACCCTTTGAACCCTATTGATCTAAATTTCTATTTGTATTTTTCAATTTTCTTGATCGAATTGAAATTTGATTATTTCATAATTTTTTTCTGCAAAATCTTGATGTTTACTTTTCTTACAATTTGGTCCCTAAGAATTCAGGTTATAAATTCTAATTCAATTCAATCTACCCAAGTCAACCCACTTCATCATCTACTTGAATCTCATATGAGCTAAACTTAGCTATTACTCATTTATGGTTCTAGCTTCCAATTGCTTTTTATTCAATAATGATAATTCACACTAACCTTCAAGATTACGAAAATTAACAAATGGATTTGTTACTCTATGAAAATTTTAATCACCTTTGGATTTTGATCGGCAATGGAAGATAAATTTTTGTCCTTATTTTATTTTCTACAGTCGGTTATGGGAGGAAGATAGAAATCTTATATACCATCTCTCCCACTATCACATATAATTATGTCTAATTTAATATAATAATAAAAATAATCAATGGTCATTATCTTATGATTCTTAAGATAGTGGAAAATGATTTTGATTTATTAAACCATCAACCATATTTAAATATGAGCAAATTACCCTTTTGATCCTTGGTTTAATTGCATGCAAAAGGCTTATTAACTTCCCAATTTAATTTTACTAGTTTAGGTCACTTACAGCTTAATCCATGTACTATACTAAGTAATGTATTTAATTAATTACTAAATAATTATATTCTTAGTTATTCAATAAAAATTTCCTGAACTAGCTTGATTTAAGTTGTTCAATCTCTAAACCGAATTTTCCAACACCACCAAATAACAATTCATATAATTATAATCCGAAAAAACCAACGCGAAAAGTATAAAACTTAAAGAATAATAAATAAAATAACAACAAAGAGGAGTGAAGTTTGTCATAGAGCCTGAATTCAATCGATACGATTGCTATTACAATAATAAAGAAAGCCTGAATTTAACTTCAATTTAAAACAAAATTAATTCTAGATTTAATGAATTTACCGAATCTAAATTTATTTTTTTATTTGATATTCGAACAAAAGAAAATAATTTTGCAAATCCATTTATTATTAACATTAGCCTTTAATTATTTTGGTAGAATGAAACTGAGATGGTACTGCCAGAAACAGGGCCACAGCTGCAACAGCTTTGCTAAAATTTTCCCTGATCCTTTTTTTCGTTTATTTTCCTGGAATAATAATGGGTGTTCCTGGAATAATCTGTATTTCAAATATTCGGCAAGGAAGATAAAGTTCCTCAATACATGAACTAATTTATTCAGATAATCTCATCAAAATCAAACCTAAATATTTAGTCTTTTTATATGCATGCCCGAATAGCTCTTTTTTTTCTAATTCATCATGCCTGCACACTTTAGAAAAGTAAGAATAATGGTATGTACTTTTATATGTTCCTCAGTTAGGAAATATTATTCCATCTGCTGGATTGAAAATTCCAACTCCTGACCTTTCCCACCCAATACAAGAATTACCAGGTAGATCAAACCACTACTCAACTTGTTTTAGTTTTATGTTGGTATTTGTATCTTGGTGTATGTTCAGACTACCTTTTGAGTACATAAAAAATTTAAAAAGTATGCATATTAAACATATATCTAACTTATTCAAGTTTGAAGACCATAGTTTAACATGCAGAGATAAGTAGTTACTTGTTAGAGCTTTTCTATGCAAAATTCTAAGTGTTTACAAAGGTGAAGTCAGGAATTTGGTATGGAGGAATCAAAATAAAACTATAAAATTTTGGGTTAAAAATTATATTGGAAAATAGTTTAAATTAAATGCTTAACAAATGAAAGGGACTAGAACTAACAATATCTCATTTAATTAAGGGGCCAAGATGACTGCCTTTCGGAGTGCTTAGCATGCTTATTTGGACCTTCCTTTTTGGTTGATCAAAATCATGATGGATCTAGAGCATATGTACCATTAATTAATCTTGTCATAATATTGGGAGACAATCCATAATCAGGGTGTTTTTTGTGTGATTATAGTGATATATAATCTGAATATCCTTATTAATAGCATTCTCGAAAGTGAAGAAGGGATAGGCCAATTCTCAACAAACATCGGGAATTTATCTTACATTCCCCACGGATTAAATATGTTACAGGGTTTTGCAACTCGTTGACAGGAAAATTAGTTAATATTACACCCCATTTCATCTGTTTGATAATACTATGGTGCTGAACAGAATACTAAAACCCATCGTCTTGACTGCTGAGAGAGAGGCTGCATTTTTATATTTTATGAGATTTTTGTAAACTGTAACGCAAGACTATAAAATACATTGTGTCTTTTGGGTTGATGGGGACAGTGACGGATGAGGAAGACATGTCGGAGGCGGGGTGTTTTTGGTTCGCCACTCTTGATTAGGGTTTTATTCTGGACAGGAAAGAGAGGCGGGTGTTTCATAATACTTGCGTTTAAGTAACATATTGTTCAAATTCTCCGGTTTTTCAGTTGAATCCAGAATGTTCTCAACTTCGTGCTAATTAGCATGCAAATCAAAATTCAAGCTAAGTCCTCGCAAACTTTGTCGTTTGTTTTTGGGTTTCCTTCATTTAAATAGATATTTTTGTTTAAGGGAGTTGAGATAAAATTATAAAATTTTAAGGTCAAAGAAAAAAAAGTTTGTATTAAAAATGTTTAAATCAAATTATTAATTTCTCAGAAGAACTAAAAATATAATTTTTTTTTCATTTAATCAAAAGTTAAAGAAAAAAATTAAATTAAATTTTTTAATTTAGAAAAAGGGCTATAATATAATTTTCCATTGAGAAGGGGCTAAAGCCCCTGCACTTTGGCTACGCCCCTGAAACCAACTAACAAAACTAATACAACTATCACACAAAACAATGCTGCAATAATTTAAGATCCAAAACAGACAACATGAAACCTCCTTTTTATTTGTTGTTGTTGTTGTTTTTTTAATTAAGATAGTCGGCTTATTAAAATTCAAAATTCATGATTATTTTTTTAATAATATTGATTTTCGAATTTCGAATTTCAATTATTTTTCTTAAAACTATATTTTCTATATAGCATTTTTCTTATATATTTTTAAAATTTGTATGATCTTTCAAAAATTTTATTTACTTCTGTACTTTTTTTATTATATATTTTTTACATGAAACTCATTATAAAAGGGGATAATATAATTTTTGCCTCTTGAATTGGGCAATTTGGTTCATTTTGGTACTTATACTTTTGTCCACTTTGGTACCTAAACTTAACAACTAGATACATTTTGGTCTCTAAACTTGAATTCTATCAAGATTTGATAATGTGACCGGTATTACTAGAATAAAACTGGATCGATTAGTTGGACCGATAGAACCAAAATCGATTAGTATAACGGTCTAAACAAATAGGTTGAATCAAAAACTACTTGAAATTGGTCAAAAGAATTGAGACAAAAATCGATAGTTGAATTGATTTAATAAATTTTTTAAATAATTTTTTAGATTTTTATGAATTTTAATTAATTAATTAATTATTATTAGTCTACTGGTGGGAACCAATCGAATCAATCTAATTGGTTTAAGCATTGATCTGATTATTAAAACACTAAATGAGGCATTCTAATATTGTACTTCGTCATCACTAGAAAATCTATGTAATTTTTTTAAAATTTCAAGTGGTGACTAATCACCAAACTTTGATATTTTTAAAGTTCAGAAATTAAGATAAATCTAATTGTTAAATTTAAATACTAAAATAAACTTATATATCAAGGGCTAAAAATTATATTATCCCCAAGTGGTTAGTTGGATATAAATTGTTTAGTTCCAATAATTGATTTTGTAAAAAAAGTTGGATAGCTTTTTAATGCGTTTAAAATTGATGTAGTAGTACAATAAATATCCCGTCGCGTTTCTAAATATAGAGGTCGAAAGGGAAAGTAGTAGTAGAAAACTTAGTTTTGAAACAAATGTATAATGGAAAAACAAAGAAAAGAGGAACCCTCGAAAACGCAGATTTGATTGGCGGACTCGCGTCACCCTTCGGTGTTGCATCCAATAAATACACAACACCTAAGTAATGAATACATTTGGGGCAAAAGCTGGCCCAACCTTTCTTTTTAATTTGTCTTTGCTTACAAAGCATGTTCTGTCCCTAACTTTTTACCATAATTATCAGTGGGCTACTTTTCTACTATTTGTTTTTATAGCTTTTTAATTACAGCTAGGTTTAATTGTAGGAGACTTTCAACACTAATCCAAATTCTAAATGTTATCTTTTACAAAAATAAATATATATTTTTAAACAATCTCTAGTTGTATCAGTTTTTTATATAATGTTTAAAATTACTCATAATTTTTTTTAATTCATAAATAGAAAGGTAATACGTTTTAATGCATTCAAATTCACGCCCTCCTACATTAACAAAAATATATATACGAGTCGAGTTAAGAATTAATCGACTACAAATTAAATATTTAATTTACTTGATTTGGATTTTTTTTTTGTTTTGAAGAGAATTTTTTTTTTAATGAAATGAGGATAACTGATAATATATTTTAACTCCAATAATAAATACTACTGGTTTGGTAATACAAGTATAATTACCTATATACCAACACCAATAAAAATGAAAAAAAATTCATACAATATTAATATTTAAATTTTTTCGATAATATTAGTATATTTTATATTTATTTAAATTCAGTTTAATTCTAATATGAATATTTGAATTTATTTAAGCTCATTAATATTTGTAAATAACACATTTAAACCTATTTCAAGCTAGTTTATTTTTTTTTAAATTTTGTAAAATTTTTTCCCTTTTATTAAAATTGTAAACATATACAATTGATCATATTTTAAATATTTATATTATAATATTATATATTTTATCCATATAAATTAATAATATTAAAATAAAAGAACGAATCAAGTTGGTTAGGTTCAAACCTTAAATGTTAAAACCTAAGCTCGATTTATCTTTTTTAACCAATCATTTTTAAATTTTTTTATTATTGTTCAAAATTATATATATATCTTTTGATGATAAACAAAAAAAAAATTACATAAATTTAAATTGAACGGAAGCACCGCTAGCGTTATTTTATTGAAGGAATTCAAAAACTTCATTAGGTGCAACATCACTAACTTGTAGGCTTAGCTTCCATGCTAAATTTAACTTAGCTAAAGAGTTAGCAATTGGATTACATTATTTGGAAACATATCTTATCTTTCACTAACCTTCAACTCTCAGAATACATTAAACTCTCCTAAGTATTGTGATTCTTGAGTTTGCCATCACATTATCTTGTAAAACTCTTATCACCTCCAAATTAATTATGACCTTATGATATCTTTACTGAGTAGAATAAAAAAATTATCTAAAATGCCTCATAAATTTTTATAGTTTGAACAGAGATTCTGATTTCAAGTTTTGAACATGTAACTGAACTCTTGAATTCATCTATTGATATATTCAAAAAATGTGTAATACATAATAGTAATAAGTTTTGTATAATAAAATAATTTATCCTATAATGGGCGGGAAATAAATAAAAGAAAGGAGGAGTAGCTGTGAACAACCAAGAGGAGCGGCAGGCAATTAACGCGGTGGCGAAATAAAACGTGAAATTAATTAGTCAAAATAGACGACGGCCCAAATTCTTACCGCTGAAGAAAAACAAAAAAAAAAAAAAAAAAAAACAACATAGAAAAAGGTTGGGGTTTCCTAGGTCTTCACAACCTTGGGTTTTTTGTTTGTAAAAAAAAAGAAAAAAGAAAAAAGGAAGCAAAGAATTCGAGAATCTGATGATTTGGTCCGACCTGACCTGATCTTAATTCTGCCAAAACCCAGACACTAAAAAGTCCCCAAAGGGTAGTCTTCGTAAATTCAGTCAGCTTTTTTCTTTTTTCGCAATTTTTGAGAGTACTACTGTTATAAATACATAAATTTCCAACGTATAATAAAGGTGAGAAATTTAATACAGTGTCCATAAATTAATCTTTTTTTTTTATCCCCTAGAAAAGTGAGAAAAGTAAAAAAGAAAAAAAATCAAAGAGATAGAGAGATAAAACAAGGAATCAAAGGAACCATGGATGCTTTCTATCATCATTCAATGCTTTACCAAACTCACCACCATCCTTTCTTCTTCAAATTTCCTCCTCTAGCTTCTACCACCCCTTTGCTATTATCCTCTTCTCTTCAGGTATTCAGTTTTGTAAAGTTATTAGCTTGTGGTTTTTTGTGGTGGGTTGTTTTTAGATTCTGAGTTTTTATCTGTTTTACGTGTTTGTTTTAGGAAATGGAATGCGTTGAAGCAGCTTTGAAGACGAGTTTTAGGAAGGAGATGGCTTTGAAATCAAGTCCCCAAGCGTTTCTTGAGGATATTTGGGTTGTAAATAATGGACAAAATGGAGTCTCTTGTGATGATTTTTCTGTAGACGACCTGTTTGACTTCACTCACGAAGAGGGTTTCCTTGAACAACAAAATGAAGATGAAGAAGAAGAAGAACAAGTACCAGTTTCTTCTTCGCATAAGAGACAAAAGCTAAGCCAAGAGCACCATTTTTCTAACGATACTATCAATTTTGATTACAGTTCCTTATCCACCGACGAGCTCGCGGTTCCGGTACTTCTAAAAAGAACCTTTTTTCTTTTTTAAAAAAAATTGCTTTTGCTATTTTGAGTTCGGGGAATCGTTGTTAATGGTGAGAAAGGTGCCATTTTTACAGGCGGATGACGTCGCTAACCTTGAATGGTTGTCTCATTTCGTTGAGGATTCCTTCTCGGAACACTCTGCGGCAGCGTATCCCGCCGGAACGTTAACGGAAAAGCCCAAGTTACCAGACAACATATTGCCTAAACCCGAGAAACCAGTTACGACATGTTTCAAAACTCGTGTTCCAGTCAAAGCCAGAAGCAAGCGCAGTCGAACTGGTGGTAGAGTTTGGTGCCTTGTCGCTTCCCCTCCTTTTACAGAATCATCTTCAAGCTCCTCATCGTCATCTTCCTCTAGCCCTTCAGCTTCAAGCCCTTGGTTCCTTTGTTCAAACAGCGGTTCAGGTTCAACCTTAGAACTATCCGAATCGCTTTCAATGGAGAAGAAGCATAAGAAGAGACCGGCAACCGAGTCAACCATTGGAAATGGGACCCAGCCAACGCGTAGGTGCAGTCATTGTGGAGTTACAAAGACGCCACAATGGAGAGCTGGTCCAATGGGAGTTAAGACTTTGTGTAACGCTTGCGGGGTGAGGTTCAAATCGGGTCGGCTTTTACCCGAGTACAGACCAGCTTGTAGCCCGACATTTTCAAGCGAGTTACACTCGAACCATCATCGGAAAGTGCTTGAGATGCGACGTCAGAAAGAAGCTTCGGGTGAGGCGGAACCCGGTTCAGTTCCTACTTCTGTTCCCAGTTTTGGATAATATTAAACCCGAGTTAGTTTCGGTTGGACTTGTAAACATTATTAGTTTGGGTAGGAAGAATTCTAGGAATGTAACTCATTTAGGTAGGATTTTAATTGTCTTTGTTTGATTTATATATATATATTTCCGATTCTTTTACCCTCAAATCATTTTAATTTTCTACTTCTTTGCTATTGCTTGATATAAGATACATATAACTTCTATTTTGCATTGAGGAGTTTTTGAATAGTTGATGTGTATTTTTTGGTATTTGGAGTGGTTGTACCCGAAGCAGTTTCGTGTTTGATGTTGAATCGTTGGAGGGAATATGGGCTTTGCTGTTGGTTTTGGACGGTTCTTAGTTGTCCTTTGCAATTTGAACATAAACAAAAATGGTTCCATCCGAATTGAGGTTATCGATAATCTTGAAAAGGGCTCTGCCTTGGCCCTGTTTCATTTGGTTGGATGAATTAAAAATGTGAAACAAGGGTGGGGACCGACAAGGATTGGGAGACTCCAATCTAACCCATTTATCTGCACTTGTGTCCATCATCATCGAGTGTGGTGAAAATTATTTTAGACACTAAACCAAATGGCTTTGCACTGTTTGACACCCAGAAAAACTATAAAACTATAACGGGCTCTGCTAAACATTGACATTGTTTGATAAGCCCCCAACCTCGTATACAATTTACACAAGTTGTACAGCTTATTTAGCATTTGGGCCGCAGTTCTTGGGTTTCCATGTATAACTATTGTGTGGCATTGGCCATCACCACTTCCAATCTGCAGGACAGCAATTATAAAGTATGGCAGTCAATGTCATGTCAAGCTAATGTTTTTGAAAGCTCCCATAACGGAACATGGTCATCATCTTCTGGTGCAAAAAAGGATAACTTTAATATTAAGTTATAGATATGCAAAATTGCTGGTTTTGATAAGAATGTATATCATAATAATGTGATACAGGTCATTGTTAAAATGAAACCACTGCTGGTTTTTCATCGGAATGGTAAGAGAAGAGAGAGGAAGTGGAGAGTGGGCTGTATGATTAAGTGGTGATATGAATTTTGTACTATTATTTGATTTGGTAAGGATAAGGTAGGATATTTAGGTTGCAAATAAAGGTGGGAAATCATATACTTCACTTGGTTGGGTTCATGGGTAGGACTATAATATCTAGTAGTGGGGGGAAATCAAATCCTATTGTTGTGATTGATTTCTTGTTAGCAAATTCTTTTTTTTTTTTAACAAATGGGAGCAAAATTTCCATCCACATCATTTATTTAAATTTAAAGTTGGATAAATATCAAATTTATATATAAATTTTGTTTTAATGTGTAATTTTAATACATGAGTTTTGATTTCGTGTAATTATACATATGAAACTTGAATTGTAGTTCGTATGTATATGTGAAACTTTAATTTTGATTTAATTATGTACGTTATGAATACGTACATTTATTTTCATATTGAATTAATATAATTATTTTTGTGTGCAATATATAAACGTAAAATGATACTAATTTGATAATGTTATCAGTAATTTATGAAAATTGAATAAAGCTAAAATTGCATATATAAAATAGCACAAAATTAAAGTTTATGTATGACATTACACATTCGATTAAAGTTAATGTATAGTTTTGATATTTATCCCTTTAGAGTTTGGGAATAACTTAAATTAAGTTCATCTTAAAAAATATAATTTTTAGGCACCAATAAAATTGTCACATCTTCAAATTTTAAAAACATACAAATAGTACTATACGTTCATCTATATATGGCATTTTCTAACTTAATTTAACTTTAATTAAGTTACATAAACATAATTAAAAATAAAAATAAGAGATAAAAGAAAAAAATATATAGCCATCACTAAATTTATTATCATTATGTAAAAAAATAAGTACGATAGAACGAAATGTTTAAAAATAAAATAGAAATTAAAAAATAAAAAATAAAAAGTTTTAAGTTTTAATGAGTAAAAATTGTTATTTTATTTTTATAAATTAAAAGAAATAATTTTTTTGGGGGGGGGGGGGTTCACCACTGAAATGATTCCACCCGTCCACTTTCTCCACCTCCGGCATTATCATCACCACCGCTTCCTCCTCCTTTCCCACCATTGTTGCTATATTACTACTGGTTTGGACTAAATTTTCTTCAGAAGAATGTGTGCCTTTACATATATATTCCATCAACCCAAAAACGACTGATCAAACCCACCCCAACTCTAATACCACAATCCAACTTATCTCACTGTTTTCATTTGTCTCAACTCGAAAATGCACCAATGCCCACAACCAGTCCTTTTCTATACGTAGTTGAAACCAAACAGTCCCCACAAACTTCGAGCTCTCAATATCAAACATCTTTCGGAAGGCTGCAAAAGTGAGAAAAAGAGAAACAAAGTATCAAATATGTCCCCACCCTCCTCCATTTCCACCGCCTAATGCTGCCTTCAACATTTAACGCTCTACTCTCCGTCATACTCTTGTTTAAATGCTATATGGTTCAGTATTTTTAAGCATACAAGACCAGGAATGATTTAAGTTAGCTGCTGATGTCGAGGTTAGTCGATTGTTGACATAGTGAACTGTAGTGGTAAATTGCACTATTATTAGGATCATGGCTACCCAATGAAATGGAGTTTAGTCCCAAATTAGAACCAATTGTAGAGATGCAGACTAGACATGATGGGCCCAGCAAATATTCCAGTTCTGAATCATTTTAAGGACCATTTAATTTGGTTTAGACACTAACTAAGTGGGCTTGATTTCGTTATAAACAATACTATGAATTGTTTTAAGACTCTTAGCACCATGGGATCCATCAAAGATTTGTTAAAAGTAATCATTTGACTTCGCCGCATCAAAAGTATAACGTCAATTGTGCTCATAATGATATATTTATTTAGTTTTAACACGAAGCAAAACAAAACATGTATAAGTTGGAAAGCAAAGTTTTTTCTACTCAAAATAAAAATAAAAATTTCTATACATTAAATGAAAAAGTAAATATATTTTTTTCTAAAGTTCATTAATTTTTACCGTTAAAAATTAGTCCATGTTTGGCTCTTTTGTCAATCAAGCTAGTTTTTAACCGTAAAAATTGATGAATTTTTTAACAAAAAAATACCAGTTTACTCTTTGATCTAAGTACAGAGATTAATATACCTATTTATTGAATAAATGGGTTGAAATGTAATTTAACTCCGAACAAAAAATTTTCCTTGATATTTTTACCCTATATTTGATTTTGTTAAGAAATAAATATTTAATACAATACTTGGTTTTGCGGCACCAACACTTTGATGTAAAACACATAAAAAGGTTATAGTTTAGCCCCCTTACCAAAAAAAAAAAAAAAAAAAAAACTTTTACATGATAAAAACATTCAAACATAGAATCATCTAATCAAGTTTACATGGTTTTTAACCGTAAACTTTTACAGCCATCACGTAAAATAGGCAAAAGAGATGGTAGAGGGGATAAACAAATACAAAATAAACCATCAACAAAATCACTCTCCTCCACTTGGTAGAAAGAAAAGGGTTATTAGGTAAACTTTACTTAGGTACATGTTTTCGGCCTATTGGAAAAATGACGATTTTTAATTACAAATGTAAAGTTATCGATTTGATTATGGGTTCGATTCTTACAATATATTATAAGTGAAAAATAATTTCTTAAAATAAAAATATATAAACTAAATTCTAAATTTATGAAAAGTAAAAACTTATAATATACTTTAACCATTTCAATATAATATTGCTATATAATTATAATAAAATTAACTTGACACGGAATCGACTCGAGGTCCGACCCTATCTAATAAAGGGGGACAGACATCCCAAAAGAAGGATGATCTTCTTTTTACTTCTTGACTAAAATTATCACATTTTGATTTCTACATCTATTGATCCAATGTCTCCTCGAGAACACACATTTCACATGTTATGAAATTAATAAAAAAAAAAATTTCATGTCCAATATAGCTTTATGACAAAGTTGCAGAAAAAAGAGAGTGAGCTTTTTAGGTGCAAAGCACGCGTATGGTTTTAGTGGAGGATTAAAGAATAAAAGAAAATCTGAAACACCCTTGATTGTCTTTTTCTTGTGTACCCGAACAAGTTGGATGTTGGATCCAAGATTAGTTTTTAGCTTTTCATTTTTATTGGAATATGGATATACAAAATAGTAGTGAAATACTCCGTGACTGTAGCTAGGTGCACATAAGCCTCTTCGATTCTATCACATGAAGGATACGTGTTTACTCCAATTTGATCAACTACAGTACTCAGTTCGAGTAATTTTTTATTGTCTTATTAGAATGGACAATCGAATATTTATATACATAGTTACTATTTATAAAATTTACATTCTTAGAAGCCTCTATACATGCTGGACACATATATTTCTCTAGGTTGTTTGCTGGACACTCTTTAGGCATATGCCAATCGAGACCGCGAGCTCCCCTTGCGAACACCCCTTGACATGTGCAAGCTGAGTCCGTGAGCTCCCCTTGCGAGCTGAGTATTGTAAGGCTTACACATATCCATCTGGTGAGTCCTAACCGGGTTGCAGGTAGGCGACCCGGATCTTATCTGGTTTTCGGGTTGGTGATCATAAGTACATAACAAGCATGCATATATATTGGTCTAGAAAAAAGGTATTAGATTAAGATTACATGCAAGAGTAAAAATTGTATAAAATTAAAAAAATTACTAAATAAACGAAATTTAAGGGATGGGATCAATAATACATGGATTTATATATAAACGAATTTTTATTCATGAATCTGCCCCCAAAACAGTTATATTCTGTTAATGAATGTTTATACATACAAACAGGTTTTTAATTCATAAATGTGGAGAATATAAATATAAATGCCTCAAAATATATTTGTCGTAACCATTTTTTTGGAAAAAACGGGGATCGACTTTGGTTTTGAAAATGATAAACACAAACTGGGAGTCGCCACCAATCTTTTTTGATGAGGTGTGATCGGATCACCTTAAATTAATCATCTTAATAAAAGTTAAGATTTACTAAAACAATAATTTATGGTCTACGAAAATCTGAAAACGGGTTCGGGAGTCGGTTACGCACGAGGAAGGATTAGCACCCTCGATACACCCAAAATTGGTACCCAGTTGATTAATTAGTGTCTTGGCGTCGAAAAATTTTAAAAACTCGAAAGAATTTGAAATACGATCCCTTTTATAAAAATGCTCGAAGGTTAAAGGCTTTCTCATCTCTAAGCGATAGAACGTCATGCCCAGTAAGTTAGGACACGACATCTTCGAACTTTGTGACTGAGCTTGCCTTTTATTTAAAATTAATATATTTTAATCTCTTTTGAAAGGATATTTGGTTAGTTAGGGTGAACAAGGAAAATCGAAACCCAGTAAGTTAGGGCACGTTTCCTTGAATCTCTGAACACCGAGTATTGCCTTTATTTGCAAAAAGAATCTTATTTCGAGGTAACAAAATGTCGTACCCGGAAAGTTAGGGCACCACACTTCGTATCTCCGAAAATAAGCATTTTTAAAACTCGTATGGTGATTTAAAAGAATATTCCGTTATTTAGGTTAAATGAGAAAAATCAAAACCCAGTAAGTTAGAGCCCGATTGTCTCGAGTTACTAAATACGGAATACTTATTTTTATGAGAAAATTATTAATGTTTTGAGTAAAATCTAAATCCGTGATGAAACGAGATAATAAAGAATGCATAAACATAAACACGAATGAAAATGGTAACGCTAAAACGAAAGTAAAATGTAGGCATCAAACGAAAAATAAAAAAAGAAATAATAAATGAGCTAAAAATATTCACAAATTAAAAGAACTAGTAGTAAATGAATAAACATTATGCTAAACTATTGAAGAAACGATAGTAATGATAATATTAATGGTAATAATGCAAGGAATAAAATTTTTAAGTTTGAAATGATGTGAAAGATATATAAATGAAAAGGTATGCAATAAATAAGGAATAAAAATGAGATAACTTAAAGAGTAATAGATGAAGATAATAAAATAATATAACCATAATAATAAGAATATAATAATAATAGTATTGATAGTAATAAAAATAATATATTGAATAATGGTAATAAAAATAGTGCGAATAATCGTGATGGTGAAAATAATAATAATAGCATGATAAATATAAGAATAGTAAAATGATGATGTTAATGCATAAACATAAATATTGATATAGTACCTAAGATATAGAAATAATGAAAGTATATAAATATATAAAAAATATGGAGAGGTGAATGATAGGAAAATAAACATAGATAGAAAATAATAATAGTCATAATACAATAGTAATAGTAACTACAAAAATAATGATAATAATAATATCAAAGTAAAGTAAATAATAATATTACATATAAAACACATATATATTTTTATAATAGAAATACACCTGCCATATAGTAGTCATAATAATAATAATAATAATAAATATAGTAATGATAATAGCAGTAAAAAGTAGAGCAACAAATAATGATACATTAATAATAAGAACATATTAGCAATAATAACATAATGGATTAATAATGAAATGAATAAATAAATGTAATATGGTGTAATTATAATAATATTATTAACAAAATAATAATAATGACCAAAGCAATGAAAAGGACGAAATTGAAGTTAAAATGAAAGTTTGGGGAGCAAATTGAAATAAAAGCATAAACCAGGGGCCAATCAGAAATGCGAGAAGGGACAAGGACCCTGAGGATAAATATTCCAACTTCCTGAACGACGTCGTTTGTTGGTTTGTGCATTAAGAAGTTTTGAGGATTAAATTGAAATAAAATGGACAAATTGTGGCTAAATTAAAAAAACAAAATGAACCACATTGGAATAGCCTCAAAGAGCGGAAGGACCAAGGGCGCAAATAGACCCTTGGTCCAAAAACACGCGAATCCTAGGCATCGGGTCGGGTCCGATTTGGGTTGCGCCTAAACGGCGCCGTTTCTGTAGTTTAAAGGGGCCGGGCAAAACGGTGCGTTTTGTCGGCCTATATAGGTCATTTATTTCATTTTTTTTTCATTGCCCCTCTCTTCTTAAAAAAAAACCCTCAAATCCTCTCTTTTCTCTCTGCAGAGCCCTGAGTCCGGTCCATTTGGGCGATCGACGACCACCGTGTCTCTCATGCACGCCATACAGACACGGTGGCTTTAAATCCCGAGGTGAGATTTTTCCTCTCTTTTTTATATCTTTTAATTTATATAATATATATATTGTTTTATTAGTGTAAGGATGATACATGCAAGTAAGTTCGAAAAGAGGATAAAAAATAAAAAGAAAAGTCGATAACCTTAGATTCGGCCCTCGAGCTGCTTTGCTGTGGTTTTGCGTTAGTGTTTGAATCTGTTTTGCTTTGTATATTTAAAATCAAATATATCTCATTTCATCAGAATGCCAACCTCCTTTTACATGGTTTGATTTGGCTTTATATAGCCATTACATTTGCCTCTTCTTGTCTTCTGTCATTTCTTCATTAATGTGTGCAGGCGCGCGTGGAGCGGTGGTACAGTTGTGGTGGGCGTAGGTGGAGCGGTGACCGGTCTGAGGGGCGATGGGACTTGGCGGCGCTAGGGCTGGCTAGGTGATTTAGGGTTTGATTCAAACCCTAAATCTGGCTAGATGGGTCAAGGATTCGGGCCTGTTTTAGGTTGGGTTTTAGCTTATTTTTTATTTGTTTTAGATATTGGGCTGGGGTTAGAAGGTGGGTTTGTATTAATTTGTTGGGGTTTCTGTTTTAAGTATTGGGCTTAGTGTAATGAGGTTAAACGGGTTAGGGGTTTTGGGCCCAAAATTGGGCTTGTACAATATTGATAAATAAAGTTAGATAAATGTTTTTTTTTAATTTAAATTTTATGGGAACCGATTAATTTATAGATATTTTATTTTTAATAATTAAGAGAGGTGAATGAAATTATTAGATTTCATTGCTTTTGTGACGGCAACTAATTTATGGATATTAATCGAGTAGAAATAATTTCCTAAAAATGGTTGTTGTTGTTTTTGTACTTACCTTTGCTAAACAAAAGCCCTTTTTTCGATATTTGTATATTCGAAAACCTTTATTTTGTCATGATGCAAGTCTAACAACCCCTTACGACGTGCTTGAAAATTAAACATGTAACTATCAATAAAAATCAGACTTTAAGCTATACAATTTCAGTATATTATTATTGTTATTATTAAAGATATCAAATTGAATATTTTTTTATTTTTTTAAAACCAATCTACAAAAAGTATTCATATTTTGAAGATCCTTCTTGATCATAAACACGTTTTGTTTGCTAACAAATTAATAATCCAACCAGAAAAAATACAAGAACAAAATGAAGGCGACATTTTTTTATTTGGAAATGATGGGATTTTTTTTTATTTGTTTGTTTATTTATTTTGATTTTACGATATTTTTAATTTTTTTATAGATTAATATTTAGTGCACGATCTGTATTATAAATTTTATATATCAGCAGTTAATAATAAAATAACATGTTATTATTGGTGTAAAATAAAAAATTAGATGACTTGAAAATAAATACTATTAATTTTATTAAACATAATTATTTTTTGCTTTTTTTTTTTTTTTTTTTGGTTTTGGTTGAGTTTCGAATTACGGATTTGAGTTGGAATTTGATTTATTTATTTATTTATTTATGTTTAAAAATATAATTAATATTTTTTTGTTAAGTCTTTCATTATTTTTTGTTTTACACAAATGATGACGTATCGTCTTATTATTAATTAATGGTATATAAAATTTATGTGGTCCATTAAATATTCTTTTTTTATTTAATTCATATAAAAATTTAGCATATAATTGGTACTGTAGTTTAAAGCATGAAGAAATTAACAGCATTAACCCTTCATTTTATATGAGTACAGTGTTGTGAACATTTCAAGTTGTAACTTTTAAAACCCAACTTAGGAAGATGTTAGAATTCAAATCTTAAATTTAAGGTGGGTTTGGATGGGTAGTACGTTTACCTACGGTTAGTGTAAAAACAGCCATGGCAGTGAGAGTAGATATTGTAGCGATACTATAACATGAGACAAAAAATAAACTAAACGCACTGTACAGCACTGCACCCAAACGCCTATCCAAATCCGCTTTTATTAAAAGTAAGTTCGAATCTACTATTTATTTATTTATTTTTGGTACCTAATGAAAGGAGAGTAGTTTGAAAGAATAATTAGTTCAAATCATGAGCTAATATTGAACATTTAATCAGTAGCCGTCAGTTACAGACACTTATTTCAAAATGAACATCATTCAAACAATTTTAATGGCTAAAGAATATGACAGGTAATGTAATTAGATAGGCTACCAACCCAGTTTAAATACATTATAGTTCCAGCAAAAGAAAGGAAACTGTATAGAGAAATCCCTAACAAAAGCTTCTCAAATATGTTACATTCCACCTGATTGCGTAATTCTTATACATGCCCCCCCATCTCCATGTCTTTCAATCACTTCAATTATTGATATTAGACTTAAAAATATTAAGAGGAGTGAATTGGTATTTTTAAAAATTCTGCAAATGTTTCCAAATAATAGGGAAATAAAAAAAATTGGACAATTCGATTTATAGTAGTTCGGCCCAATTGTCTGCCTTCATTATCTTGATATACCTCAACTAAGAATTTCTCAATTGATTATACTTGAATTGATACCTTTTAGGAGCAATGTATAACTTTTGCAATCCTATCTTTTTCACAAGGTTGAGGAATTATGCTAGTTGATTTAGGGAAGTTAAAATCTTTTGTGAAAATAAATTAACTCTACTCACAAAATTAATTGTTCAAATCATGATTTTGTTAGCATTTAGTTACTTGAAGAAATATTGGATGATAAACTGTACATCAACTATATGCTTGCAGAATTGATTTGAGGCCATAATTTTTGCTTTTACGGGACAACTTGGATGAATTAAATTCTATATTATACGACATGTTTTTAGCATTGCTCGAGACGAGCAATAATTTAAGTTTGAGAGTGTAAACTCTAAAATATAATTCTCTAGCTTTTACAAGGTTGAACTATAACTTTCTATAATTCACCTAAGGTTTTATACCTCGAAAATCTCAAATAATCTTTACAGGCATAAATAAAAGATGTAAACAACGAAGACCTCCCAAAGGTGAGGTCAGATATCGTACAAATGAAGTAAGAGCTATAAAACTATATATATATATATAGACAGATTTGAATGCTTATACAAATAAAACCCTCTAGAATTTAATTAAAATGGGATTTATATATTTTTCGAGTACCCATTTAAAGTCTTTATTTATTGAATTTTCTTACAACCAATATTTGGTTGTGATCTGCCTGCCAAGTAATGTAGAGCTGCAGATGAATACTTTGAGCGTCAAAAAGCAGTCGTTATCAAGGAATAGTAAGCATTTCAAGATCAACACAAACGATGATGTCTCCTTCAAGCATGATAATATTCTTAAAATGAGTTAATAGTATTTGACATTGTTGATGTTAATGGCTTACCATTCTCAATAATTTTCACTTTTTTTTTCTTCTTATAAAATTAATATATATTTTATTTGTTGGACTTAGTTGGTGGAATCCCTGCGGGGAAAATGTAGCCAATTAGATCAAGCAAGCTACAGAGAAACCATAGATTGGTCATTGGTTTCATCAGTCCCTGAAAATTGGCAATTTTGATGTCTAAATTAGGGTTTTAAATAACTCAAAGAGGGATGCTTTACACTTGAAGCTGTTGTTTGTTTTTTTTTTATCACAATCATTATCCGTTTGTATGATTTATGATTCTTTTTTCCTCCAAATGGCACTATAATTCTTGCCGTGCCACTAGCGTTATTATCCAAAGAATTGGTCGTCCACTCCCATATAGTTTCAATCCAATTCAATGATTCTTGATCAAAAGTCACAGACGAAAATCTTGAATTACTTATTGGTTTCGCATAATATTTATATGCCAAATTAGTTTGCATTCTTTTCGATCCGGGTAAACTATCTAGTTAATTGTCCAATTTTTAAGATATTTTTATTTTAATTACATAAAAAAATCCTTATAATTTCATCATTACTATTAAAGAAGTTCATCATTTTAGCCAACATCATCACCATCATGTGCTCATCTTCTTCATCAAGGGTGACTAAAATGATAAAATTTTCTAATAGTAGCGACGAAATTGCAATAATATTTTTCATAAGTGACTGAAATGAAAATACTTTATAAATATATAAATAAACAAACTATTAAAAAAAAAAGAAAGAACATATATTTGTAGTTAATTCACACTTTTTTTGGAAGCGTTATTATTTGGTACATAAACATGCAACCCAATGGCAAATTGTATCTAAATTTGCTTTGCATTAGAGACAAACAAAGATTGATTGTTCTCTACGTCACAAAGTTCTCTCACTTCCTCATCTTCATTTTTACAACAAACGTCCTACACGTAGCTCACCCTTTTTCTTGTTTTGGCTCTGTGGAAAGTCAAATTTCAAAGGAAAAAATATATATATTTGGAAGGCTTATATGAACCCAGACTTAATGTATTAGTTCAACGTGATTCCATTGATTCATAAAAATATATATACTTTTTCAAAATATGACATCTAATACATATCATAAATCAGAATTTTCTTTTACAAAGACGTATTAATTATATTGGAAAAAAAAATAGAATTCACCTAACCCGTTTGCACCAGGGCCTGATCAGATAAAAACAAACAAAAGTCCCAGTTGTGTTTCCTCGGGGAGGAAGACAAATAGAAAAGCTAGATATGTCTTGTTAGAGAAACCTTAATTAACATATACTTCACTCACCTAACCCCAGTTCCCAACTAACACCAACTTCATCATTTATCTCTAATTCTGCTGACATGGCATTCAAGTATCACCAAATATTAATTAGCCACGCCTCCCTTACCCTTACCCCAATATTAGTCAAAGGGTCGATATTTCACCCATAAAATATATTTAAAACAAAAACAATGAGATAATTGGAAAAAAGATTGTATGATACAATAACACCATGTCATTTATATATATATTTTTTAATAATTGAATGTCACATCAATATTTTCATTCGAAATGTTAGGATTTTCATTTTGAAAAAATTAAATCTAAATAAGAATCCTAAAATTCAAAATGAGATTGTTGAGATGGTATTAAACTATTGGAAAGGGATAATATCTCTCTTTTAATACAATCTTTTCTCTCAAAAGAGAAAGAATTTTATGAAAGCAGAGAAGTCACATCATTCTGTATTTCTTACACTCATTTTGGTAATTGGTAATTCTTTTAGTTAGGACCCTACACTTGAATCATGAACCTTGGATATAAGTGTCCAAGATCCAGGGTCTAGGGTTCATAGTCCAGAGTTCAAAGTCTAGGGTTTAAGATCCAGGGTTCAAGTTAAAAAAAATATTAAAATGATGTGTCAATAACTTTAAAAAAATAAAAATATTAAATAATTGATAAGAGATACAAAATAATATAACATCTATATTTCATAATCTTTTTCCCATATTAAAACTTACATTATCAGCATAAGATCCAGATTTCGACAATTAATATACTTGAAATTTAATTTTAATATGTTTTATTGCGTTTTCCAAGTTGTTGAGCCATGTTAATTAAGGAGTTTATTTATAAGAAAAAATATATATACTGTATATAGCTGGCCAAGAATCTGTTAATGATCTATTGATGTACACTACTCTCTCTATATAAAAAAAAAAAAATAGCAAATTTGACTTGATGAACTGTTAGGCTATGAATAGGTACAGAATCAGTCTATGGATCACGTCAAGTTGACAGGGAAATTAATATTAAACAAAATGTTTGACTTCGTCTCATTTATTATTATTACTCCTCTATTTAGGGGATTCCATTATCTGTATTGGCAAGTTTGATGAGATTTTTATTTGATATCTATATATAGTGGTGGTTGAGAGGAGAAAATGGGAACCATATTCCTGAGTATTTCTCAATCTTTACCCCTTAAATGGATAAATGAACACCGATTAATTGATTAAGTAGCCGCTGTTGATTATTTTAACTAGTTTGTTTCACCTCGTACAGATAATTGATTGTATCAATTATATTTTATTTAATTTAAAATGTTTCTTAATTCAAACAAAAGATGGTTATGTTATACATAAATTATTTTAGGCTATAGTTTATCTACAATATTTAAATTTAAATTTAAAATTTAAAATTTTATATTTTAAATTAGTTCTTTTACATTAATATATTTAATTATTTTAATTAAAATATTGAAGTCAATTTCTTTTTTCAACTTATTGATTTACTCTGCAAATTCATTACTTTTTGAATTGGGACAGAGTTGAGCAACAAAATCTTCATTGACCACAACATCATACTTGTTGAGAATTTTATTCACTCCTTATAAAATATATCTCTCAAACTTCTTTCGACGAAGTTGGAAATTCCTTGTGGCTATATTTCAATCTATATTAATAATAAAACCATCCAGTATTTTTTTTTAATTTATCTTTACATAAGGAAACGATTATTTAAATGAGGGATCTTTGAGTTATGTATTATAATTTTTAAATAAAAAATTTAGAATTATTTATGATAATTTTATAATGAATAATTTTTAACAATGGGTTAATTTAAGTAATAAAGAGTTTGATGTCATTTATATAAGATATTTAATTCAAAAAATTAATTTAATTTTTTTCCTCTTGTTTTCCGTGCAAATAATTATTGTAGAAAGCGGCCAATATTTTGCTTTTACTTGTCGGAATGTTTCAATTTCTTTTAGTTATAATAAAGGTAAAACTCGAACAATAAACGTAATTAGCATGATTCAAATTTAGATCAACTTTTTAAATGAACTACCTCTATTAAAATTGAATATCATAATTAATTACTCAACATAAAACCTTACTTCATTGGAAAGTCTTAATGCGATGAAATTGAACATCATAATTAATTAAAAAAATGAATGTGGTTGGGGAACATATTCGAGTTAATTTGGCATAGGAAATCCTAAAAATGAAGTGAAAAGCTTCTCTTAGGACGTGGGGAGCCTACTTTTTTTAGGGTAGTTGCCTTAAGATTCTATTTTTCTTTTATAAGTATAGAAATTCTAAAAGTCTTGACTCTTACAACATTAACATATTTTTGTAATAATCTTTATTTTCTACTACTAAATATTAATTAATTAGTTTTTGTAATATAATAATTGTTCCAGGGTCACTTAGGACGTGGGGAACCTGCTATTATCAGGGTACTTGCCTTAAGATTCTAATTCTTTTTTGAGGAAATTCTATTTTCTTTTTTAATTATAGAAATTCTAAAAGTTTTTGACTTTTATAATATTAGTATATATTTGTATTAGTAAATGTTAATTAATTAATTTTTTGTAATATAATAATTGTTCCAGGTTACTTATCTAAAATTACAAAAAGTGGGTATCCCACTTACTTAACACATCATCGCTTTTAATATTAAAAATTAAATAAAACCCACATTAATCACTCAATTAAACTCTACTGTTTTTTTTTTTCTTTTAGTTGACCATCATTCTATTTTAATCTACTTGAGATTTTTACCATGTAGTCCCTCCTCCCTTTACTTAATATTTTCTTCATTTCATAATTTTGCTGCTAAATTGTAATAATCTTTACGTCCAAGTATCACAAATTTTCTTCTTTTCCATCAATATTGGGGTGATTTGACAAAATTCCAATTTTAAGGGCTAACCGAAGAGAAAATTTAAATGAATGGCTAAAATAATTTTTTTTTAAAAATGGAGTGCCAAAAAAATCATTATGCCTTTTATAAATGATTAATTCAAAATCATTCAAGCTCAACCATATTATTATTTTAAATTTTTTAAAGAGTATATTGTTTTTATTTAATATTTAGCAAATTTATATATACATTTTTAGTATATTAAATATTTATTTATTAAATTTTTAAATATATATATTTAATATTTACATTATAGTCTTCATATAATATAAAAAATAATTTTAACATATTTTATAAAATTAAAATGCACTTAATTTTTTTCGTCCATCATTTAATATTTTTATTTAAACCCATAAATATAGACCTTGAAAAATATTAATTTTAATACAGTATAAATATAACAAGAAAAACGATACAAGTATATTACATAAACATATAAAAATATAAAAATTTATATAATACAATTATATAAAATTTAAAATTTTTAATAGCATCTTAAAAATATAATTATAATACTGAAGAAGAACACAGATAGGATATGGTTAGTCCAATAGTGTAGTCTAATTCAATTACCAACCTCACTACTTGCTTGATGATTATATACTTAAGTTAGTACAACAGTTACAGAAGGGAAATATATGATATATTAGGTTGGTCGGGTCTATAAATGCATTATGATAAATTTATGATGCGAGTAAAAAAACATTTATTAAAAATTTAAGTAAAATAAGTAAGACGTAAATCAAATTTCAATATTTTTGAGATTTTAAAAATTTTAAAAAAATTAAAATAAAATTTTACTATAATAATATAATTTATTTTGTAAAAATAAAATTTTAAATCATTTTTCAATTGAATAGAAGTAGCATTAGTATTTTTTTATTTTACAGGTAATCTTAAAAAATTATTATATATATTTTTTAATATTTTATTATATTATTATAAAACATTTGTGAATATCTAACTATTTGCGGAGTCTAAAATATCCATTAACCTGAATGAAATATTATTTCCATAAAAGTATAAATCAAGGGAAAACTAACTACAACAGAGCTCTTAATTTGTACATAAAATTGTTTGGCTTCTAGGTCTGAATTTGAACATTTTCATTGCTTTCGACTATCAAAGTTTGGGTGTGTTTGGCAATGTTTTTGAAAAGTGCTTTTAAAAAGCACTGTAGATTGCTGTTAAAAAGTGCTTTTGGGAAATAAAATATCTATTTTAGACATGATATTATAAAGTAGCAAATATGTATTTAAATAATGTTTAAATTAGTTAATATTATGATATTTTAGCAATAATATAAAATAATTTATTATAACTTATTGTTAAAAAATTAATATATAATATTAATTTTAAATATTTCTAAGTAATTAATATTAATTATTTATTAAATTTAATTAGAATATATAAACTATATTAAAATATTAAAATATAATAATTAAATATTTGTAATTAGATATTGACAGAATTGTATTATTTTAAAAATTATTTTTTTATTTTTAATTAATATTTTTAACACATTTCAGACAGAGAACAATTTCAGACAAAGAATTGGAAAAGTTCTACCGTGAAAGAGATAGGTTAAAACGGTAAAATACCAACCCAAATGAACTTCAGGCTTGGAAAAGCTAAAATAAATGGCTTTTTCATCTGTAAAAAAGGCCTTAAATTAAGTTGAAAAAGTTGTCAAATTGATAGTTATTCTTCATTACTTTTCAGATAAAAGCACTTTTTTGAGAAAAAGTTCATCCCAAAAGCAGTGAAGAACAAGTCCAAATGTAGTAATCTCTTTTCAAATTCAGACATTCAATTCTCCAGTTTTTATGTTTAATAACCCATCATTTTCCTTACTTTAATTAGTAGTAAATGTTTTCAACGCTAAAAGAAATTAGAGTTTCCAGTTTCTGGCTTTATTTGGCAAAGCAAAGGGGAGTTGACCAATTCACGTGGAATAACCAGACATCAATTGAGTTTGACATTTGATGACAAATCTTTCTTTCAAAAATTATAAATCAGACTTCAACATATTCTTCAATTTCTAAAATTCATTGTTATCTGTAAACATGATTAGTGTAATAATGCGAGAAAAAAATTATTTTATATATGTATAAAAATAATTAATTTAAAATTAGACTGATAAATAAATTATTTTTTTAAAAATTATGAAATTATCTAAATTTATTTTAATTGTATGCGAATTCTTTCCATCCCATATATATAAATGTTAGTACTATCTTTTTTTATCTATTTTTTTAATTATATATCCACAATATTTACTAAGGGTGAGTGACAATGGTACAATTTGGGTTAATTTAGGGAAAAAAGAATTGTGGTTACTGAACTGAATATTAAAGGTAATTGAAACAAAATCCATTATTTGGGAATGATCTGATTTACTGATTTTTATAAAATATTTTTATACACCTTTTTAGTTTTTTTTTTTCACTAATTTATATAAAAAAGTAACTCTAAATTAGAATAGAAAGCTATAAGTTAAATAAAAATTAAATTTTATTTTATTTGAATAATAGAAGTTTTTATTTTTTTGAACCAGAAATTAAATCAAGCACTGCGATACGAAACAATTTTCCATTTTCCCCATTTTTTTCTCAACCTTTTCTTGGAAAAAAAAATTATTCGTTTCCTTGTAATTGAATATATTAGAAGCTTGCTTTCCTAAAAAAATGTAAATTACAAATTTGATCACTCAACTTTCATTGGTTTTTATTTTGGGCATTGAAAAAAAAAATGCATTTTAGGCACTTCCATTGCAAAATGTTTTCATTTTAGTCAATAAACTTTCATATTGGTCACTCATTTGCTTTTTCAAAATTAACTCTCCCTCTTTTTTTTTTTTTTTTTTTTTTTTTTTTTTTGCAGAGATGAAATTTAAGTTTTTTCCTTACAACTCAATTCTTTATAAAAACTCAAGTTTTTCCTTTTTTTTTTACTAGAAAAAAAAACTAAAGTTAATTCTAAAAGAGGAAAGAGAGAAATTGAAAAGATAAAATAATTTTTGTGTGTAAAAACACGAGTTTTTCCTATAAAATCTAGGTACTTTTTTATAAAACCCTGAATTTTTTTTATTACAGAAAAATTAAATTTAATTATAGAAAATAAAGGAAATTATAAATATAAAATACTTTTTTCCCGTGAGAAAAAATCTAAAATAATTCTAAAGGGAGGAAATTAAAAAGATATAAATGATTTTCCATGTAAAAACCCAAGTTTCTCCTATAAAACTCATGTTTTTTTGTTTTTATTAAAAACTAAAATTAATGTTTAAAAAATAAAATAAAAGAAGTTAAAAATATAAAATGAGTGTACAATAACATTAACTTTTAGTATATAATAACATTGAATTATTGACAGGTGATCGAAATGAAAACAATTCATGGTTACACCTAAAATGCAAAAAAAAGAAAAAGAAAAAGAAAGAAAGATTGAGTGACTGACCGAATGGTTTACCAAAAACAAATCTAAGAAGCTAACTGCTAAAAAAAAGATTAATTAATGTTTTTTTAGTAAAGTTGATATTTACTAAATTAATTATTTGTTATTCATATATTTATCCCCGAAATTTGAGAAGAAATATTTATATTAACATGTAACAGGTATATATCCTTTTCCATTTTACGTCTGCAAGCCAAAAATAATTAATGAGCATCAAGAAAAAAAAGGTACACAAAACTGTTTCCTATTATAACCATTTGTTCTTGGGTGGGGAGTGTTATTATTGTTTTTTTACGTACGATTTCAACTTTCTTCCTTATTTAAATCTCTGGCATAGAATTTGCTACATCCATGAACAACCAAGGAAGTAGGTGAAATTTTGAGGATTTCAAATCAGATTAAGGTTTAGGTGAAAATTTAAGGATTTCAAATCAGATTAAGGTTTCTTTATTTTTTTTATGTTATGGACGGTGCGTTTATTTATGACTAGTGTAAAAATAATTGTGTCGATAAGATTAAATACTGTAGCGTAAGACAAAAAAGAAGCTAATCACTCAACTTGCATTATTCATAAATTATAATTTCTATCACTTATTTGTCAAAATTTTAGATGTTGTAAAGAGATGATTGTTATACATTGTAAAAGTATTCGAGATATTTATAACACCTTATATTATACTTGAATTTTTTTAAAATGTTAAATTAAAAAATTATAACATAATAATATTATTAATTTTTGATATTTAGATTGTATTTTTAATAAATTTTACAAATGTAATTTAATTTATTAAATATTATTTTTATTTAATAGAACATGATTAATTTAATTTTACATAAAATTTTAATATTTTAAATTTAAGGTAAGTCTAATAAATAGTGTACTTCATACTTTATTATTATTATTGTTATAAATGAAAAACAATTATAAAGCGTAAAAATTAGTCCTACGATAAATTTGACTATTATAATAAGATGTCATAACACGTGACTATTATAGAAAGAATTGACTACATATTAAGCATTCGATGAATTAGTTTCGTTTTAGATAAAAGAAAGAAACTTATTACATACATTACATGTGAAATTTTTTAGACTCCACTAATGAATTTAGAAGATGGCAAGTACTTTATAAAAAAGTCTAGAATTCCAAAGAAGATTCTCATATGAAGTGAAAGGTTTAGTAGTTGAGGGATTTTGACTGCCAAAAAATTGATTAATCTCTACTTTCGCTTGTTTCAATTATATGGCAGGTGGGCCATAGTTACACTTGAACCAGCTTGCTGTTACCTGATAGGGCAGCTTGGGGACAGGTGGAAGCATTCTATTCATGTTCCAGCCCCTGGTGGTATCCCATGTTTTTTCAGTTTTCAGGGTTAAGTGAGGTAAATGATAAGTGAAAATAATGTAATTTGTCTACAAGATAATGATGCTGCATTCCTGATTGTAGGTTTTTTTTTTCTGTAAGTCATGCTTATTGCCCTTCGAAAATGACCTTCAATTTGACTTGTTCATCACATAAAACCAATTAAAAAAGATTTAAAACAAAGTGCTTATTGATTCCCAAGAAAAGAAAACTATATGTACAGTGTGAAAATCATGGGCCAGAAAAAGAAATGCTAAAACAATGACGTTTAAGTGATGCTTAAAACACGCAATCTCTTCACCATTATCTTAGATTTTAAGTATAATTATTTTGAGTGAATTATAAAAATCATTTTTTTATTAATTACAAATTTATTTCGTTTATCGTGTGAAAAAGATATTTTTTATATTGAAAAATAAAATAAAATTGGTGAGGTGAAACATTCGAAGGGTCCCAATGTCTAAGGCAAGAAGAGAGGGACATTAATTGCTTAATTACAAGTAAGGTCTGGCATCAAATCTCTCACCTTTCTTTCATTAATAATGAAATTCAACACCTCACTGTTCTTCATTTCAACCCTCACTCAACATATTGCGCCTTGATTTTTGATTTGTAAGTATAAACTAGGCACTCAAGAGTGGGGTGCTACAAAAGGCGTAATTTTATTTTCTTATCACGAATTGTCTTTATCAAATTATTTGTGATCTTATTTTTTTCTCGAGAGATATGTTGAATACTTCAATGAAGAACTTTTGATAAAAGCTTATGTATTCTCTTAATCAGAGCTGACTTGGAACCTCCTGTAGGTGCTTTCTGAATGACATTAACAACTTCATGTCTATCCGTTTGAATTAAGATACACCCAAAACTCTGGTCAAGTGACAAATTTAACCCATCCAAAATGCCCCATAATTCAACCTCCAACACACTACAACTACCCAGATATTTGTAGAAACCGAAAATCCATTCACCGTTGTAGTCTCGAACCAAGCCTCCAGATGTTGAAAAGTCCTCCTCAATCCTGATGGACCATCTGTGTTCAAACGCACCCAATTTTATGCATGGTAAGTCTCAAATTTGAACAACCTAGATTAAAATAGACTAATCGAACTAAAACTCATTTATGGCAAACAATACATAATAAGATTTAGAGATAGACACGTGCATAATAAAATTTCAAATCTAAACAATCAAAACCCAAACCTCAGCAAGTTTCCATAAACTTAAGTAAGCTTCATTAATGATATTTCTTTTATATCTTAGTTTTAGATATTTTTGTTTGAGATTTCCTTGTATGAACTAAATTAGCTCAGATTCATTTTTTCTTCTATAGACCAACCAACAGAAATGAAAAGAAAAGAAAAATATACAATATTGGTTTTTTTTATGGATTTAATTAAGTGAAAATTACATATTCCTTTGCTTAGCATGCAACAAAAAATAAAGCTCCAAACTGTTACCAATTACAAATAAATTAAAGGAGTCTTGAAGATATATATATATTAAAATGAAACTGTTTTCAACCAAGGAAGTTAAGCAGTCCTCTTTCATTCAATCATCAATCATTGGTGTCTTCATTTCTAAAATAAAATTACATTATAGGACAACTTTTTTTTTTCTCAGTTTAAAATGTGCCCTTCGACGGCATAACGAATAATTTCTGCAATTTTTTTTAAAAAGTTACCATTTATAAACACTAATAATCTCATAAAAATTTAATTTTATTTGTAGAAAAGTCGGTTTTGCAGTTTTCTGTTGAATCATTCTCACTATATATTATATATCTTTATCATTATTTGCCAAGCCAAACTATGGGCATGAAAACAAAGGTGGATTTACACTTTGTATCATAGCAATAAGTATTACATATGTATTGCATACTGTATTTTAATTATTTTTCATGTGGCTGGGCGTAGTGGAGACTCAGGTCCTTTATAATTTATAAAATTTTAAATTAGTAATGGTAAAATTGTACTTTGGCCTCCTTAAAAATGATAAAAATTTGATTTAACCCTTTAAAAATTATAAAAATATAGACTATTAAAATGATAAATTGTATTTTTATTATCGTAAAAATATACAATTTAATTCCGGTCCCCAAAAATATTTCAGATTTCATCATTGTATATAATAATGATATAATCTGATAAAAAGATTAAATTGGTACATCACAAATTGAGTAAAAACATGAACCAAAAAATTGAAGCAATGAGAAATTGAATTGACATGTGGAAGGTAAGTTAGATTATCATTTAATATATTGAAACCCAAACTTACTAGCCTTCTTATGTTTGCTATTATATGAGAGATAGTGTCGTTATTAGAAATTTCAAAGTCTGGAGTAATATGGGAAAGTAAATCAAATAAAAATGTTAATTTACATTAACTAAAACTTACTTTCTTTTACTTTCAACAAGGAAATAACAAAAAGTGTTTTACATGAAAAATAAAATGGATGAAAACCTAGAAGAATTAATCGTTTAATATATTGATTACGAAATTTTAGGTATCATGTTAAAAAAAACAAGTCTTTTCACACATATAATATTATGTGGATAAATAAGTAGTATGATCCGGATGAGCATTATTTTATTCCTACAGGGGTATCCAGAAACCTGTATAAAAGACCCCATGATATGTGACAAAAAGGTAGCAACATTCAAGGAGTTGCAGTTTTTGTAAGTGAAAAAACAAGCCATGGATATAGTTGCTATGATACAAAGCATGGATCCATTGCCTATGGCCCTTCTTTTCATCATCCCTTTCTTATTGCTCTTAGGCCTCATATCTCGGCTTCGTCGAAGACCATTCCCTCCAGGCCCCAAAGGGTTGCCTCTCATCGGCAACATGATGATGATGGACCAGTTAACTCACCGTGGACTGGCCAAGCTAGCTCATAAATACGGTGGCATATTCCATATGAAGATGGGGTACCTGCATATGGTTACTATTTCAAACCCTGAAATGGCTCGCCAAGTGCTTCAGGTCCAAGATAACATTTTTTCTAACCGGCCAGCCAACATCGCCATCAGCTATCTAACGTACAATAGAGCTGATATGGCTTTTGCTAATTACGGACCCTTTTGGAGGCAGATGCGAAAGATTTGTGTAATGAAGGTTTTCAGTAGGAAAAGAGCTGAATCATGGGAGTCAGTGAGGGATGAAGTTGAATCCCTCGTTAAAGCTGTTTCGGCCAACACCGGAAAGTCTATAAACATGGGCGAGTTGATCTTCAACCTTACCATGAACATCACTTACAGGGCGGCTTTCGGTTCCAGTAACAGACACGGGCAAGAGGAGTTCATCAAGATCTTACAAGAATTTTCCAAGCTTTTTGGTGCTTTCAATATTGCTGATTTTATCCCGTGCATGACATGGTTCGATCCTCAAGGGCTCACCACAAGGTTGAACAACGCTCGTGGTGCATTAGACAAGTTCATCGATACCATCATCAACGACCACATCCAGAAGAGGAAGACAAACATCGACAATGACTCTCCTGAAGGTGACACCGATATGGTCGACGATTTACTTGCTTTTTACAGTGAAGAAGCTAAAGTAAACGAATCCGAGGATCTACAAAACTCTATCAACCTCACCAAAGATAACATCAAAGCTATTATCATGGTATTTATGTTCCCTTCCCTTTCTTCTCACGTAATACCTACTACTTTAATTTCATATACCTGCAATATTTCATTTTATTTTCTTATAAAACTATTATTGTTATTTATATTGATACCAAAATCCGTTTCTGATAATCTTTAGACCTAGCCATTTTCACGAAATGAAATAATTTGGGAACATGTGCAGTAGAACATACAAGGGCCACTTAGCATTATGTGCTACTCTTTGAAATAATATATATATATATATATATATATATATTTATGTAAATTGGAATTAAAATAAAAAAAAAATCCGCTACATATCTTAGTTTTATAATTTTTTAATCGTTTGCGAAAATTTAAAAAATTAGCTCAATGAATTATTTTGTCTTCCTTGTTTCACGTAAACGTGGTAGAATGGTTAAAAAACTTTTATTACTGTTTTATTATTATAATAATAACGCCTCTGTTTTTTTAAATTTGATTACATGCATGTATACTCATCCGTGAGAAAATGGTTTTTAAAGGATGTGATGTTCGGCGGGACGGAGACGGTGGCATCGGCGATTGAGTGGGCCTTGGCGGAACTGATGAAGAGCCCGGAGGATTTGAAGAGGGTACAGCAGGAGTTGGCGGAGGTGGTGGGTCTCGACCGCCGTGTGGAAGAATCCGATATCGAGAAACTAACGTACCTGAAGTGTACTCTCAAAGAAACCCTCAGGCTCCACCCGCCAATTCCGCTGCTGCTCCACGAAACGGCGGAGGACGCTGTGGTGGCGGGGTATCAAATTCCGGCGAAGTCGCGCGTGATGATCAACGTGTGGGCCATTGGCAGAGATAAGGGTTCATGGGAAGATGCAGAGAGTTTCAAGCCATCGAGATTCTTGAAAGAAGGTGTCCCGGACTTCAAAGGAAGCAACTTCGAGTTCATTCCATTCGGGTCGGGTAGGAGGTCATGTCCGGGTATGCAACTCGGGTTATACGCGCTTGATTTGGCTGTGGCTCATTTGCTTCACTGTTTTACGTGGGAATTGCCTGATGGGATGAAACCGAGTGAACTCGACATGAGTGATGTGTTTGGACTCACTGCACCTCGGGCGACTCGACTCTATGCCGTGCCAAAGAAACGCTTGATTTGTCCACTCAATTAATGGACAAAATAAAACAAGGTATGAAGATGGAGAAAGTGACAAAGGTGACTTTGAAAGTGGGATTTTGGGTTATTTTCTTTTCTTTTTTCTTTTTCAATACTTTTGGGGAAAAAAAAAAGACAAGATTTCAAGAACAATAACTGGAAAAAAGGGAAAGAGAAAAAGGGAAAAAAACTCTCTTTTTTTTTTTTAAATATTGGAACATTAATAAAGATTGTGAAGAAAAAAAAAACATATATATGATTTGAATCGATGCATTAAAGAAATGCACTCATTTCACATACCTTATCTTCTTATAGAGTTTAATTGTATGAAATATAATAAAATTTTAAAATAATTACGTGAATGTATTATAGTGTATATTTCTGTTTTCTCTTTCAACTCTTCTCTGTGATTAAGATAAGTTCAATTATAAAGGGTTAGGTAAAGGATCGTTTTCATTTTTCACCACATTTTTTGAAAAGATATTTCCACACTTTCTCAAAAACCCTAGTAAGCAATCCATATTCAATCTTCCATATAATCTCTTGTTTATTGGATTTAATTAAATAAACTATTAAAAATTATAATAAAAAAGAAAAGAAAAGGAGAGTCTAGAGATTGACCAAGCCACTAAGGGACTGATAATTTTAAGAATGGAGGGTTTTTTACAAAAAAAAATATATATAAAAAATAAAATAAAATATCAAAATAAGTTGTTTCAAATATTAAGTATCAAAATGGTACATTTGTCTTGGTGGAGGGTGGTGCATAGGCGGCGCCACCCTGAATTTCTGACCCAAAACAGTAAAAAAATAAAAAAAATAATGATTTAAATGATTTAGGGACCTGTTATGCAATTTTTCTATTTTTGAATGGCTGCTGAAAAGGAAGGGCAAGGGTGCTGCCTGGCAGTGTGGCGGCACCAAACTTTAATTTAGATAATTTCATTTTAAGCCCTCCTTATTTATTATTTTCTTTTTATTCCCCTTCAACTCACTATATTGTGTTTAAACAAACCATTAACCTATATTTGGAAAATAATATGTTATTTGGAAAATAACTATTATTGTAATGAGATACATGTTTTATTATGTATAAGTATTTAAATTTTTGTTTTTGTAATGTGATACACGCGTAAATCTATATATATATATATAATCATATTAGTGAATCTACTAATACATACTTAATCCGGATAAAGTATGCATTATTAAAATTAAATTAAAATATTAAATAAGGAATAAAATTATAAAACAATATGTTATTTAGAAAATAACTATTATTGTAATGAGATACATGTTTTATTAGGTATAAGTATTTAAATTTTTGTTTTTGTAATGCGATACATACGTAAATCTATATATATATATATATAATCATATTAATGAATCTACTAATACATACTTCATCCGGATAAAGTATGCATTATTAAAATTAAATTAAAATATTAAATAAGAAATAAAATTATAAAACAATATGTTATTTGAAAAATAACTATTATTGTAATAAGATACATGTTCTATTAGGTATAAGTATTTAAAATTTTGTTTTTATAATTTGATACATGCGTAAATATATATATATATATAATCATATTAGTGAATCTGCTAATACATGCTTCATCCGGATAAAGTATGCATTATTAAAATTAATGGTTTGTTTAAACATAATATAGTGAGTTGAAGGGAAATAAAAAATAATAATAAATAAGGAGGGCTTAAAATGAAATTATCCAATTTAAAGTTTGGTGCCGCCACACTACTGCCAGGCGGCACCCTTGCCCTTCCTTTTTCAGCGGCCATTCAAAAATGGAAAAATTTCATAACAGGCCCCTAAAGCTTTTAAATCATTATTTTTTATTTTTTTATTGTTTTGGGTCAGAAATTCAGGATGGTGCCGCCTATGCACCATCCTCCACCAAGGCAAATGTACTATTTTGGTACTTAATTTTTGAAACAACTTATTTTGGTATTTTATTTTATTTTTTATATTTTTTAGTAAAAAACCCAAGAATGGAGTTTTATATTTCTTCGTTACAGTGCTCCATATTTCTCGGCAAGCAAATAAGGTGGCAGATACTGTTGCTAAATTGGCTTCGGGTTTTTCCGGATCCGGTACCGAAAGCTTTGCGTTAGCTTGAAAGCGATACATTTGGGGCTCAGTTTGTCTCTGTATCTGTCTAATTAAGCACCTTTTAGTAAGGTGCCTTTACTTTGTTACCAAATAAAAAAAAAAGCACATGTTTTTTTTTTTTCTATGAATACGTAGACATTATTATTGAAGGTGTGGCACACTTGAATATTTTTCTAAGAAACAAACAAAAAAAATCAAAATGTTTTTTTTTTTTTTTTATAAAACGAAGTATGTTGTTTTTTTAAAACATTTTTTTTTCTAAATTTATTGTTATTACAATTGAAATGTCCAACACGACAGTGCAAAATTTCAAAGATATAATTAATGAATTATGTAAATTTATTTGATATTATTATAAATTCACTAATTAAATCGAACTTAATTTTAATTTTAATTTTTTTTAAATCCCAGCTTGATTTAATTTATTTTAATAACTCATTTTACAATAAAAGATATAAAAGTTAAAAAAAAATACTAAATCCACGCATGTAGTGGGAGGCAATGTATGTAGCCCATCCCACGTCGTATAATACAAAGCATCTTGGTGATTGGATAATTTTTATGTATTATTTTCCCTAGAAGGAGAGCCCCTGGGGATTCATCATTCATATTTCATATTGCTGACATTATTCTTACGTTTGGCCAAAAGCGACGTGCATCGCCCATGAACCCTTGTTTTACTTTCTATAAATTCATAATAAATTTGAGTCTTAAATTACCAAAAATAGACAGCAAAGAGACTCGTTATAAATCTTACTCATAGCCGTCTCTCTTACCATATTCAGTGTCTATGCTGTCAGCCTTTCGGGATTTGGTAGATGGCTTCATTTATTTGAGATTTCGCCAACTAATATTCTCTCCTTAACCTAATTTCACAAATTGGTCCTCCATTAATTTTTTAACCCCAATGCAAAAATTAATACATAATCAAGATTTATAACAAATTATAAAGTAATAAATCTCAAAATTATACATGAATTTTGGCCTAATGTGTAATTTTTATAATTTTATACATAAAATTTTGATTTGATCCAATTTATGTAATATTCACAAATAATTATATTTATCTAATATAAAAATAAATTATTATATTTATTTATTCAAATGTGCATGAATCAAAATTAAAGTTTCATTTGTACATTTGAATCATGTATAGGATTACATCAAATTAAAATTTATGTATCAAATTACATATTAAATCAAAGTTTACATATAAATTTGAGATTTATCCCAATTATAAATCCTTAAACACTTAATTCTAAACCTTAATATTTGGATTTTTTTTTTAAATATTGCGACCTGTTTTTATCTTTAAAAAATATCTCGAATATGGGGTGGACACACTGAGGAGGTGGTGGTGGGTTTTTTTTTTTTTTTTGAATATATTGGTGGTGATGTTAAGTCATTGAAAATGGGGAATATCTTGATCATGTGGGTGATTGAATGGAGAATTCTTCTGGCTTGACAGTAAATGCGAGTGAAAGAGGGAAAAATCGAGTGACCAAAAGAATGAGTTTCAACCCTGAGGCCTAATTTCAAACAGAAAATGACGTATGAATAGCATAATATACAGACAAAAGGAGATTAAATGTATGGATAACCAAGATTTTGTCATATTTCTGTTGATAGCAATATCTTTGTTTCGTATATAAAAAGAATGAATTAGGTAATATTTTAACCGAATTAATAAAAATGCATATATAATAACTAACCAACAACTCTCCTATGGTATTGCCATGTGATCCTTGTCAAATATAAAGGCTGACATAAATTAATCAACTAGGCAGAAGCAGTGCCAAGCAGTAGCACTTACTAAATGCTGCAGATGTTGCCATGATCATAGAATGATTAGAATTAGAACCAATAAAATCATTTACTTGGACCTTAAGCAACAATCATATAATCCATTACTCCAAATGCATCCGATTTCATACGACTTCTGTAAATAATTCTAACAAAAATTGATGCTTCATAGTAAGTAAAATACTATATATAGCACTTTACCACTACCAACCAACCCTGTGTAGCAAATCAACTACCTATTTCAGTGAAAGAGTTAGGCTAGGCCTTGACAATGAGGCAACCTACAATGGAAGGTGCTATTATATCCTGGGAACTGAAATGATATGGTATTATCGGGCCTAGCTTGAATGATACCTACTGTCACAGCTTACAAGTTAAATGACTAATCAAGGGTGCCAGTAACTGCATGATGCTCCCTTCTTGCAATACCCACTTTCGTAAAATTTACAAACCCGTTTCCCTTTGGGCAGAGGTCTCGAAGAACCAACTCCATTTGGACCATCATAGGACGACTGCCTATTCGAAGAGTACCTGTCCCTACCAAAACTTGAATCTCTTCCCTCAAAACCCCGGTCTCTTGGACCAGTATACCTCTGTTGGCTTCCCCAATAGGGCGGATTCCCTGCAGAAGTGCTTGCATTGATGCTTCCATTTTCCTGGAATGTTACCTCAGCTGTTCCCCTACTAAAATTCGTATTTCCTTGACCTGAACCTTCCCAATTAAAATTCGCATTTCCTTGAACTGTTCTCAAATTGGTGCCCGTAGTTTCAGGCCCTGCTCTCCAAGTAGAATATAAAGTAGAAACTATTTCAGGACTTGTGGAAGAATGCCCACCAGAACTCTTACGAAAATCAAGAACCTCAGGCTGAGATACCCCAAACTGCTCATTGGTCACAGCTGACTGAGAAGACCTTTGTAGATTATTTATGGGGCTCAAAGTATTGCTTTTTCCTGTATCATGTACAGGGCTCAGTCCTCCTACAGGGCTAAAACAATTATGTTCAGAACCTTGTGCCAACTCACCATCAGAACACAAAATTGAAGTAGGTGATGGCAAGCCATTAAGTGACTCCATCGCTTCCACTTCAGCCAAGAGATCAGAAACAGATTCATCACCCAAAGGATACTCATGGGGTCCGGCAACAATTGCATCCCAACCAGATGCATTATTCGCAGGATCTGTGGAAGAAGAATGTGTCATTTGGCCATTTCCTGAAGTTGGTATAGCCGAATGATTACTTTCTAAGTCAGTTGGTTTCAAAGAAGACTCGGACACAAGACCCGAACACCATTCCTCTGCAGAAGGTTTCACTAGAGTGGAGGAATACCCACCCCATTCACCAGCTACTTCAGGAAGTTGTGATCCAATACCGACTAGACTAGAAGCTGTACTCCAACTAGGACCTGAATCTTGATGAGGCACATTCGAAGGAGGAGACTGTTTGAATTCAGCAGCATGACGTTTTGAGTCTTCATTGTTCAAATTTGATGTTGAGGTAGGAAGAGTTGAGAAATCAATATCGTGATTCTGCTCCGATACTTCAAGTGCTTTTGCCAGAGAAATCAGACCAGAATTCAAATCCCATCCATTTGAAGCATTGTTTAAAGATGAAGATGTCCCACTTTGCCTACAAGATTTACCTGATTTTCTGTCATTATCTTCTTTCTTCACATTTTCAGCAATGATTTGTCCTTCATAAGTCATGTTCAAATCTTCATTCATGTCAACTGAACCACAGTCCCATCTTTCAACCCCATGACCGTCGCCTACTTCACAAGACCGGGTTTCACGTGGTTTCTGACATAGTGTTGATGAGGGAAGTGAACTACTTACTTGGGACCGACCAGGGAAGTAATTATCACCCTTCACAGATTCCTGATGTGGTAAAGGACTTCCCATTTGTTCTGCATTTGAATTGACAATATCTACAGAGGCACTACAAGGTGAAGATTGAGAGCCAAATTCTTTGCTCTTCACGTGTTCATTTTTACCAAAACAATCACCACTTGTATCGCTCAGCATTGACTTCGAACTCCCCTCAACCTGTTTGTTTTCCATCTGATTTACATTCAGATCCTTGTTCTCCCTAGCATCACCATTCCTGTCCTGACATCCATCATCAGAGGCAATGACACCCTTAATTGGTACGCAGCTGTTATGAAACAAGTGTTGCCCTTGGCTGTACTGCCTATCAAAAGCATCAGTTAAGAGAATGGAGTCCGCCTGCTTTTCACTTGTTCGCCATATTCTCAGATCAGAAGGTAAAACACCACTCATGCTCCATTTACCTAACATTGCCATAGAAAATGGCCCTTGAATTTTCCCAAGCAGGTCTTTATAGTGCCATATTTTATCTGTCTCAATATTATTTACAGATAGCTCCATTCCTGTAGAATGTGGAGGTATGCTAGTTTCGCTGCTTCCTATATCACTCACGACATCAACTCCCTTCAGTGGACCATCACCGTTCTTATCAACATTGATGGGTTGACCATCAACCTTTTTACTAGTTTTACAACTCTTATCATTGGCAATTACGGGTTGACCATCACTATTCCCATCAACAGCCAATTGAGTAGCAAAAGCTTTGGTGGCTCCTCCTCTACCAATGAGCCTCGAATGATCTTTGGTGAGAAAATGAGAATCAAGAAGCTTTAACATTTCAAAGTGGCCAACCCTTGCTTTTCGAAACAATTTTATAAGCCTCGAATCACAGACAATGTAAGAACTGTGGCAAGGATCACGAAGATTGCTTCTTGTTATGTACTCAAGCAAAAGTGCCTGAACATCAAAACGAGAAACCATAGATGTATCACCATTTTTCATGTGTGCCACAAATTCAAGAAGCTCCTTCGTTGCCCAATTTATGCCTTCAGGCAATGGCATCCCGTTCATATCTAGAGATCTAACTTTGTTCGAAAAGTTCTGTTGTTTCATTGTTTTCCTTCTCTTGGAAGAACTTGCTCCTAGGTCTCTAAAAGCTTTTTCTCCATTACCAACATTAACATTAACACTGTTATTAAGTTCACCTGATGATTCTCCCTTAGGACCCGGTATAGCAATTTCCTTCCAGGGATTTTTAGCTTTGGTAAGCTCATCTAAATTTAAAGACAATTTTTCTTTCAATAAAATCCAATAAACCTTGAAGAGATACTCCCAACTAGTTTGGTCATCAAAATCCACTTGAACCTGCACAATATAAATAAAAGGCCTTTAAGGTAGACCAAAAGCTCTCTACTCTTCGATAATATAAGCATACCAAGCTCAGACATTCACAGGAATCAATTGTATAAGTCATAGTTAAATCATTACCATTTCCTTATTTCCTAATGCGCTGTTTTCAATCAGCATTACGGTTCTCATGCACGTTCCACAAAATCCTTTATTTCCTCTTACATTCACATAATCAGCGCCTTTGGTGCAATTCTTGCACAAGGAATATGTACAAGTATAGCACATATAATGTGAAGCTTTCTGACAACTGCTACATATATGCCACCCTGAAATATACAACAAATAGAACATCAGAAAATTAATGAAACACCAACTTAACCATTGAAACTTACTAATAATTTACTAATATATATATATACATATAAATATTAGCACAATAACTACTCGAGAAGGTTAAACAAAATGGTTAATTAAAACCGACTGACGCAAGTAAAGAAGAGCATGAATCTAGATAAAACTGACTAAAACGTACCGCAGTTCCATTTTGCCTTAGATTTAAAGAATGCCTCATCCCTTTTGATACAGGGTGGATGGTAAGCCTTAGGACAGCCCCTGATGCATAAAATCCCATATAATTAACCAAGAAAAAAAACATAGGCCAAACTAAAGAATAGAAGACCATGGATTGCATCTTATGAACTAAACTCCAGTTGAGAATTGACAAAATAAAAAGGCTCAGATAAATTGAGCAAAAGCTGAATAAATCCTCAGCCAAACGTAGCAAACCTTTGAACTTCAATTTTTCACCTCAATGTCAGCCAACTAACTAAACCTTTTTTTTTTTTTTCAACATTTTTTATCAACCAAACAAAAAGGACAGGTCTTGACATTTGATTTTGGAACAAATATATTATTAGAATCAAAGTTTGGAAAAATTAAAAAATTTGTAGAAAATTCTTTTTGACTTGTTTCAGTTTAAGAAATAATTTACTAAAGAAAAACTATCAAAATAATTCGAATTTTTTAATTGAATATAATACCACATCTTCTAAATTTTTTAAATTAAATAATTAGATTTTTTTTTTTAGAGAAAACTTCAAAATATAATCCACAAATCCCTTAACTTTAACACGTTGGTGTTGGTTTGGGATGTTTTATCTCCTGATTTTGATGACAACCTTAATCACTGAAACTGTCTAAAAAGACAGCAGCTAATATTTATTTGATAAGTGGCTGTGCGTAGCTCTTTCGCACAATCAATGCGGGAACCCGACACCTTATGTACTCAAACTTTCACGAGAGTTTAAAAACAGAACACTGATAAAGACAATAAAGGGACGTGTTAAGCGTCTGTCGACTTTCGACAGACTATATACTTAGACAACTTTGCCCCGAAAAAATCGAAACCACTTGGTTCATTTTCAATTGGTTTTGGAATTCATTTTACTCCTATGCTTTTGAAAAAAGGAATAGTTATAATGTTTTGTAATTATTTAAATATTATATATATATATATATATGTAAGGAGTTTTCTTTTTTTAAAATTTGGTCCAAGTCCTACTAGAATCAGCTTCTGATAGAAGAGAAATTTCTAAACTCACCGGCGATCACAAAGTACGAGACTTCCGCCATCGAAGCATATAAAGCAAACGTCTTCTTCGTCCTCCTTGTTCCTTTGAGGTGATGGCGCCGATGACGACACGGTTCTTGCCTGATTCCTCGGCGGCCTTCCCCGCCTCCGTTTCCCCGCTCTCATCATCTCCACAACTTGAACTCCATCTCCCGCTCCCATCTCAACCGTAGCACCACCATCTCCTCGAACCGCCACGTTACCGTTTCCGACAAGCTTCGAATCGTCCATATCCGTATTCATCTGGCATTGATCGATGCTCATGAACTCCACTCCTTGTAGAGAATCACGATTCGAACGTTTAATATTATTACTGACATCATCACCGCCACCGCCGCGGACGTCGTCTTGTAAACAAGGCTTACACACCGCCGTGGTGGATTCTACTTGTTCACAATTTTCCATTAAACAACAAAATCATAAATTATAAACCATATAATATATTCCAGGAAGAGCTCTTCCCTGTTTACATATACATATTTCTTTAACGTCAAAAAAAAAATTCAAATTAAAAAAAAAAAGTGAACCCTAGGAATGGAATTGGGGATTGGGAAACGGTGGAGCAGTGAGTAGTGGGCATACGGAAATGAATGTGAGAAGGCATTGGTGGGTAGAAAAAGAATGGTTTAATTAACTTAAAAACCTTTAAGGAAAAAAAAAAGGTAGTGTTTGAAAGAATGAATGAATGAAAGAAGAAAGGAAAGGACACTTGGTGGTTGATTGGTTCGGTAGCTCAAACTCTGTATAGTTAATTAATTATAATTTTTTAAAACAGTGAAAGGGACGGGATAGGAAGAGGAGGAAGGAGGGCACCAAAGGCGGGTCATTAGGTTTGGAGTTTGAGTGTTTGATTCTCTAATCTTAAGTACCACGTGGTTAGTCGGCACTCCTGTAAGTGCCCAGAAAAAGAGGGAAGGCAAAAAAAAGTTCCTGACCCACACTCCTTTTGGAATTTCTTTACTTTTTTATTTCATTCTATAACCTTCCAATTTTTATACGGAGGTTATAATCCCCCTATTCTTTACAAATTTAAATTTATTTTGTAATTAAAAACAATATTATAATAAATCTTAATTTAATAAAATATTTTTCATTATAAAAATAAAAATAAAAAGAATAAATTTTATATTGACGAAAAAAATATTTTTTAAAACCTTTTATATACTTTATTTTAGGCGTGACTCGAGTCAAACTTAGATTTTAAGTGTTCTAAAGTTTTAAATTACTCAAGATGGTAAAAAGTATTTGACATTTAAAGTATGATTCCAAATTTAAAATACAAAAAATGTATATATTTCTTAATTTGGATTTGTGAGAGAATCTTTCAACTTCAAAACTATGCCCCGTTCAATACTTAATTTCATTAAACATCCTCAAATGTTTTTAGAATTTGAAATTAGTCTTTCAATTTTGAAACACTATAATTGGATCTTTAAAGTCATAGGATTGAGTTAATCAAGTCCTTCCTCCGACTTAGTTGTTAGTTTAAATGTTTGCATATAGTTAAGATATGATGTGGAATATTTTTAAAACATGTAATCAATTTGTAAATATGTGTGTACTTATTATGTTGACAAACTTGAATCTGATTCATTTAAAAAAAACAAACATTGGTATTAAAATTTATGAAGGTTATTTATTTTATTTTTTACACTTCAAATTCAATCAAATCATGCGATAAGTCTGCACGTGCTTGTAATTTGACTGACTTATTGTAAACATGCTTTGTATTAAATTTAAGTTGGCATCTAACATCTAAGTTATTGGCCAGATTGATGAAAATACATGATTGATACAGTATACTTTATAAACTCAATTAATATGTTTTGAAGTTTGTAACCAATATAAAATCCGAATCATAGATTCAGTTTCTCTAACAAAATTAACCCAAAATAAGGAAGATTTTTGTTACTACTTATTTATTTTGGGATAATATATTTTTTGGCCTCTAAACTTCATTTTCATGCATTTACTTTTTCTTATTCACTTTAGTACTTAAACTTGATAACTAAGTCCATTTTGATCCCTAAACTTGAAAAACATTAAAGTTTAATGATGTGACATTATAAGATTATACCACATCATCTCCTGAAAATTTCAAATATATATATAAGTTTTCAGGTAATGATGAGGTATGATATTAAAGTGTCACATTCAATATTTTAATAACTGGAGTGGTGGTTGAATAGGATAAACCATCAAGTCTCGATTCAACTAGTTCGACCGGTTCAATCGTCGGACTAACAATAACTAAATAAATTAAAAAATCATAAAATAAAATAAAAAATATTGAACCAGTTCAAGCTGCTCACTGTTGATTTTTGTTTCAATTTTCGTTTTGTACCATTTTCAAATAGTTTCCAAGTCAATCAATTCAACTCCTTTGTTCGAAGAGTTATATCAAATGGTTCTCGGTTTGTTTGATTCGGTCCTTTTTCAGTAACATCTGTTACATCATCAAATCTTGATAAAATTTAAATTTAGAGACTAAAATAGATTTAGTTCTTAAGTTCAAGTATCAATGTAAAAAAAAAAAAAAAGAAAAGGTACAAATAGTAAAGTGGACCTAATTTTTAATTTTATTTCTTTTATTTTAAACTTTCACAATTCCAATGATATTTTTTAATGAGCAAACTACAATAATAGTCACTTAACTAAGCATAGGTTTTTGTTATGGTCCCTTAACTATAAAAAATAACTATGTTGTCACTAACGTTTTGGAAATTGTTTTTCTAGCCACCCGACTGTCAAGTAACTAACAGAACAATAACATGACACTTTTTAAATCGGTCTAATAACAATTTTAATCCTCGATACTTATATTTTTTTTTATCAAATTGACCTTAATTATATATAAAATAATAATAATAAAATCAAAATTCTTTTAAGAATTTGAAAAACTCCAAAATAGATAAAAGAACATTAGAATTTGAAGGTGTCTACAACTTTGCCTTTTGCTAAGCTTTATTTAGAAACCCAAAATTTCTCATTGGTTCCTTTTTCTTGTACAATTGTTTCTTGTTGGAACAAATAGCAAACAGTTTGGCTCCAAATTATGGATTAATACTATAATTAATAGAATCATCAACTAAATAATAATTTCAACAATCATCGCCATTGCAACAACCCAACATCTGCCATGTTTGCTCAATTCCTCACTTCCCATTTTCCCTTACCCTTCTTACCATCATCGAAACGGCAAACTCTAATTACCCTTCCCAAACCAATGTTGTCGCCTTCTCCTTCTCCACACACCTATGTGTTCCTTGGTTCTAGACCTAATTACGGCTATAATTATTGTACACTCCACCCGTTTCTAATCGTGGTCATCATCAATCCGCACCATCACCATCTCCATCACTTTCGGTATTAACATTTTTCGATTTGCCAACCATTGAATTCGACTTGTACAGTTCTCCATACCCAATACTTCCAAGCGGGTTGGATTTGAAACCCGAGTCATCAGCTTTCTCGTAGCCTTGAACATTGTTGGTTCAAACTTAGGTCATTGGAAAGTCATCTTCTTAAACTCCTTTGAAAGAAACAACTAAGGAGATTAGCTTAGCGAGATGATAAGAGAATATTAAACGTACGAAAATTGATGCAAAAGTTATTACTAATCGATTAACTAAGGCCCAGAAATAAAATAAAAACTCCAACATTAAAGAGACACAACACTAGAAATGAATCATCCTTGCATCATAGTCAAACTAAAAATGATGTATAACTTAATTTTTTTATGTATTTATATATATATTTATAATTTTACATACTTTTATATAATTTTTCAATTTTTAAAAATAATTTTGATTTTTTATAATTTTTTATATATAATCAAGGTTAAATTGATAGAAAATATAAAAATTGAGGACTAAAATTATTATACCGATTAAAAAAGTGCCAAATTACTATTACGTTAGTCAGTTAACGGTCGAGTGACCAGAAAAAACAATTTTCAAAACATTAGTGACCAAATAGTTATTTTTTATAGTTAAATGACTAAAACGAAAATATTTTCATAGTTAAGTGACTATGACGGTAGTTTATCCTTTTCTTTAGTTAACTGTAATATGTAGCAATTAAATTGTGGTTTTTGTTTTATTTTTACAAAAACAAAAAAAGGGGGGGCGGGGGTAAACAGTTAATGGAGGTAGTAATGATGTGGTGCTAGAAATCCATTTTGAAATCCGGTACACTGAACAATGAACTCTTTAAATAACTTCAATCTTTCCTCCTTTTTTTCATTCAATGCATTAGGCATCTTTTATTTTTATATTAATTAACAAATTAAAAAAAATGTGTAAAACGACAGCTTTAACAAATTCAACATACTCAATCCACGCCCATTATAAAAATAGTTACATATCTTTATTTATATTTATGTTTTGGTCATCGATGTTTCAATTATAGTAATTTAGTCACTAATTCGTTAGTTGCCATTAAATGATAGGCAGAAATCATAGCTAATAGTACAACAACATTTATATGGCCACGTGGGGGCGATGTCATTTCCGCATATTTAAGTAATTTTTTTTTCAAATTTTAAATAATTTTAATCTCCACTTCCTTCATTCTCTTTCTCTTTCTTCATTTTCTTGTTATCTCTTCTCTAAGTGAATCCAACCAAATCAATTTAGGTAACGTTTGGTACGATAGAAAGTAATCATTTTCTTGAGAATTTAATTAGTTAGAAAGTGATTCCAATATTTGGTATGTCAGGTTTTATTTATTTTCCTCAAAATCCAATTTTCCTTTGGGAGCTACTTTTCTATAAAATGGCAATGTGATTCCCATGATAAAAGATGAGAAAGTTGATTTTCCATGTAAACTAGAAAGTTAAAATATAGTAAGACAAAATTAACCCTATTTTATGTTGGTTTAGGATATTAGTCTATTAATAAACATAAAAAAGCTAGTGCCTCCTCCCTGCATATTATCTGATTTTCTCTATTACTTCAATGGATTCTTCGCAAGAAAGTTTTATTCCCTAATTTTATTTTTTTCCTAGCTACAAATTTGATTTAGCACTTGTGTTTATATGAAATATTTATTATTTTTTTGTAGAATATGGGCAGAATTGTACCGTTTAAGTTGTGCAAGAATTGTGAGTTAGACGCCTATGACTTTACTTTCATATGATTTAATTATTTGTAGTTTTGCTCATAGTAATACCTAGAATCAACTATTTTTTTTAATATTCCTATGAGTTAGCCTTTAACCAAAATAAAAAAGTGTTTTTTAGTTTTTAAAAAAATTTATTTCAAAACAATTTTTTATATCAATAAATTTATATATGCATTATTATATTTAGAAATATATGCAAGATTGAAACAATTTTACTTTCAATTAGAATTATAAATTAAAAATAATTTTGAAAACTAGCAATTAGATTTTATTATTAAATATTTAATCTAAATATTTGTTAAGAATAAATTTTATTATAAAAATTAAATACATAAATATTATCTTTTATTTAATAAGGTGAATTCAAAATTCATTATTACATATTTAGGAAAGTACATAGTAAACTAAACGTGTAATAATGCAATTTTACTGATATTTTAATTAATACAACCAAACTCGTAAATCATTTCAGATTTGAAAAAAGAAATGTTTAAGTATGTGGCAATGACATGGCCTCCTGTGGCCATTTAAGGGCCGTTGTACTGCTAGCTTGCATTTTCGTCTACCACTTAACGGCAACTAATAAACTAATAACCAACTTATTATCAATTGATAACTATTTGTGACTAAATTATTATAATTGAAACATTAGTGACTAAAATATAAACTTAAAACAAAGATATGTGACTATTTTTATAGTTTACCTTTTTATTTGTTATTCTAGTAAAGTTGGTCCAAATAGATTCGCACAAGGTTCTATTCTCTTTTACTTCTTTACATGGATTAGCAAGCAAAAGTCGCATATTATAAGCTCCCACACGGAACATGGGATAAATGCATTTGTCCATGTGCACCTCACCAATTCAAGTACACGGGGAAGATTGAACAACGGTGTCTCTGTACAATTGCAAAACACCCACTGTTTGATTGCCATGACATAATGCCGCATTTCATACTATCAACTCTGGTTTTTAGTCGCATGCTACTATTAAAGACGGCACACTGCTTTTGAAGAACTAAATATCTTATGGCTGCTCACTGGCTTTTCTGAGTGAGGCTTTTTTTTTTATATATTTTATTTTTATGCTTTCTCAAAACTAACCCATCCCGCTTTAGACTTTTGTATATATTTTATTTTTATATCATTTCAACAACAAAAAATAGTCTAAATTTAAATTTTAATAAAAGAAAATTTGTTAGAAATATTAAATATTAAAATTAAAAATAATATATATTTAAAAATTGCAGGTTTAAAATATACTTATATAATTTATAAATGGACATGACAAAATATGTTCACCTAAATTTTTGAACAGAGTCAAGTTTAAACAAACATAAGAGGATACTATTATCATACATAAACTCACTTCCAACCCAATTATGCCATGAACACCTCTAATTATCTGTAAAGGGGAAAAGAAAGGGAAGACCATATTTGATAAACTAAAAGAGGAACGAAAACGGATCCATATGTGATAAACTCTACATCGTCCCTACAACAGTAAATTATTATTTTTATACCCTAACTTCCTTAAAAATATATTCTCACTATGATATTTAATAAAACTTGGAACTTACTTTTGCTAAACCCTACCTATTACTCACCCTTTTCGTGGAAGGCATTGTCACATATATTGTGAGAATATTATACTGATAGAATTGTTATTGCACATATATTATATTAAAATGATTAAAAAAGGTAGAAATCATATATTGCAATAATTGCAGAAAATTAGGCTTCCAAGCAGCAGCACCGTAGGCAACTAGCAGTCATTAACGAAGGTAACCTTGATGATTCAAAACTGAATATTTGAGTTAAAATTCATCCCTGAAAACAGTAAGTGGTAGTCTGTTTAAAACCAACTTTTTAACATCTAAACTGTTAAACAGCAGTCGCATGAATAAACTTACACATTTCTTACTTTGCATCAATCCATGATATGATGCAAGAATTTGCTACGTTAGCCAAAAAGGCCAATGGGAGCACATACTATTAATCCGGTTAAATTCTTTTGTGGACAAAACAAATCAAAAGTCTACAACCTTTTTTTTTAAGGAAAAAAAAAAAAAAAAACACTCACAGGGGCTCTCACCATCACACCTTGATAGGTTCATATTTTTCACCTATAGCTCCACCTTTCTGTTTCTGAAACTCCATATATCTGAGAGTGCTGGCAAAGAAAGCGTCCGCTGCTGGATCTGGTGTGCTAGAGTCACTATGCATCTCGGTTGTTATTAATTCAATCAGACTCTGGATTGCAGCAACAGTGATCTGGGGGTTCCCCTTCTCAAAGAAATAAAGGTACCTACCAACACCAGTGAGGATGGAATTCCCATTACAAATAATTAGGATAATATTGAACAAACCAAATACAATTTCATTGCAATCAGGGTTTGCAGGCATTTACTTGTTCAATATCTCAACAAAGAGAGTGACTGATCCAGTGCTACCTCGTGCTGCATTCGACATTTGTTGAGCAGCATTTGCAATTCTCAGTGCCCGCTTAAGGCAAAGCAAGACCCTAGTTAAAAGCAAAGAAAAAAGATTGATGAATAAGACCCAAGGCTTCTCAGTCTCATCCAGATTCAATGCAAACACCAGATGGGATGCACATGCCCATAACATGTAGGCATGAGACTATGAACATAAAGGTCAACCTTACCTCTCTCCATCTTTTACATTGTCTTGATCATCAACCCAGAAGAGATGCGAGCATGCATAAACAGCTCTGCACTGATCAGGCTTCTTCAAAAGTTTCGCAGAATACTGCTCAAATACAAGGTTTCAAGTCAAGTACAGTTGAAAGATGCTAAGCTGCTTTCTAAACATGTGAAATAATAGAAATATTACCCCTGTAGCCTTGTGTGTTAAAGTATCCCTATTTTCAACACCGAAGACATGCATCCTCTGCAGAGTTCCAATTATTAAATGTATAGCAGTAACCTGTGCCCTTGAGTCCTATAAAAGCATATATTAGCAAAAATCAATTACTAATTCCCACGTTTTATTAGTAATAGCCATGTAAGTTGTAAAGACTCTATAAAGAGGCATTGTAATACTCATCAGATTGTGCCAACTTACTGAAATCTCTTCCTCGTACAAAATGTAAGCTTGTGTGAAAAATTCATATGCCACAGGTTCTAAATCACAGTCATTCGCAGCCTGATCAATAAAAGTCCATCATAAATATTAGGAAAAAAAAAAAACAAATTATCTACCTTATGATTTTTATATATAAGGTCCAAAAACACCATGTACCTCAGCACACTGCAGAAACAACTGTAGTGCCAACTCAGGGGCCGGAATGTTAGAGAGAGTTTCAACAGTCTGAAACCAGAAACTACCAACATCATCAAATATGCAAAAAAAATTGTGCAGGGAATTCAGATAGAATTGAATAGACATGAGGACCTTCAATATGCGTTCAAATATAGCTTTTTGCCAAAAACAAATCACAATTTGAAATCTAAATGCGCCATGATCAGAGATTATAATCTATTCATACTTCAAAACCCAAGCAGGTAGTAGCCTAACTGCAGTTCTGAAGAAGCCGACTGACCTGATTCAAAACCTGGAATATTTTCTTGGGCGTAGTTGATTCCTCCTCTCCAAAAGGATTTTCCTCTTGGCCTTGTAGTTGCCGAACCAACTAACAAGCAAAAAATAAGGTTAATTTTATTACAAGAAAGAAGAATCAAAGGTGCAAAGAATCAAAAACATTAAGTTAAACTGCAGCCCAGGGTACAGAAACAAGAAAGTAGCAAGGGGAAATGGAGAATAATTTTCTATTTCAATAGTTCAGGATTTAAAGATAGAAAGTGTAAGGTATATTTGCAATTGTATAAAAGTTAAAGATGGAATTTCCATTTAATATTTTTAAATCCGGATTTTTATTCTTTGGACCAAATCCATTTCATGAGACAATTTCTTAAGATGTTACTTAAGTGCAGCAATGAGAAGTCAAAAAAGCTGCACCATATACTCAAACACATGCCATTATCTGCTAAGATATCAACAGGAATATTTGTTTAGTCTTCACTTTTAATGTCATGGCATTCTATAGTCAAACACACAAAGTAGAAACAAACCTTAAGTGAAGAGAAAACAAGGGGAGGAACAGTGAAGGGTAGGCGTTTTGGTCCTCCACCCAAGATATGCTTCCTCACCGTGCATATTATCTACAAATAATCAAATTGAACACACAAATACTTCAAAAGCAGAAAATATGTACCATTTATGAACATTCAGGACAGTGGCATAGCCACCCCCGGGGGGGGGGGGGGGTGGCAGGGGCCCCGGCCCACCCCCCTTAAAATGGAAAATTTTCCATTTAGGCCCCTTTAAAATTTAAAAAATTTTAAATTAGTAAAGGTTGCACTTTGGCCCCTCAAAAATGATAAAAATTGATTTAATCCTTTAAAAATTATAAAGATATAGACTATTAAAATGGTGAAATTGCATTTTTACTATCATAAAAATATACAATTTAATTTCGGACCCCCTAAAAAAATTTTCTGCCTTCACCCCTGATTCAGGATAAACTCTATGTAATTGTTGAGGTCATATTAGCAAAGAGTTCATGAGAAAATCCCAGTAGATGCACTAAGAACTATTTGACTACCTAACCTTGACTGCATCAATCGTGCTATGAGAACAAAAATGCTTTCACCCAATCAAGTACCTTAAACATCTCTTCAGGGTCATCACTACGCAACAACTGAATAAGACGTGCTACAGAATTCTGCTCCTCCTTGAAATCATCTTCATCAACCTGAATGTGAGATTGAATAATTGTCATGCTGCATATTGGTGAACATGCTAAAAATAAACATTTAAGTCTATAAAAATGAAGATGAATAAATCATAATGACCTCATCATGAAAAGCATCATCCAGATCCTTAATAAGACCTTTTATCAGTTCAAACAACGCCTCAACCTGTCACAAAAAGTTACAAGATCAAGAAACCCCTTCAACAAAAAACAAGCTCAAAGCAGTAAACATAATTACAGACATACCCTGTCTGCAGTAGAGATACGAGTTTTGTTCTTCATAATGCTTTGAATTATCACAGTTGCCATGACTTTATTTGTTTCACTGTCAAGATATTCCATAACACGAGGATAATTTGAAAGCTTCAGGGCTGTAACAATGTCATTGTATTTGTCAAGTGGAGCACTTAAGAGTGCAACAATCTGTTTTGTTGCTTTCTTGTCTTCGAGCTTTTCTTTGCCAGAGAGTTTTTTAACACATGCTCCCTGAACAATAACAAGGTTAAGTTACCTCTTTGTCGATTTCTAACTTCTGTGAAAATAGATGGAAGTAGGAACAAATGATTAAATAGCTTTCTCTTTATAAATCAAGCTTGTAAGCACCACCATACGAATTTCAAGTGACAGACAGACAATAATTTCATATTTGGGAAGAGAGCAAAAAAAATGATTTAGCGTATGAACATATCTTGGTTTATGAGCAATAAAATCATAAACCTTATGCGAATATGCATTATACAGCTTAAGACAGTAGCTTACCAAAACTTGATCGGCATAATCAAGCCTGTCAGGATGGACATGGAGAGTAAATGTAAGAAGAGACGAATATAGAGTTATCACACCAAGGATAGGCATATCAGGCTGTGCTTCAATCACCTGCATCATAAGATAGAATAAGACGAACTATTTACAACATTAATCTAGGTTAAGCTAAGAAGGATTATCTCTGGAAACAAATTTTACCTTTCCAATGGCATTATTCAACTTTGAAAAAGCTTCTACTTGCAAGAACTCAGGCAACACATCTGCACTTGAAGCAGCATAATTTGATAGCCTTTCCATTAATCGAGATAGCACGGTTTTGATGTCAACAGTTGGCTGAAAAAACAGAAGGAAGAAAGTGCTCAGAACTTGTAGGGTGTGCTTAAGATGCTGCATTTATATCATAAATATTAAGTGGAGATACACATCCATGTTGATCCACACACCAGGAACAAGAAGAAATATGTAGATGATGCAAATTACAGAAAAGTTCTAGGAACCATAGACAATAACAGAAGCAGAAAAGTTCTAGGAAACATAGACAATAACAGAAGCACACATTCATGACACACCTGAAGTTGTGGGAAAGCACCCAGTAATACATCAAGAGTTTGCAAGTGGTACTCATCAGGAAAGACTTGAATTATGCAATCCATTAGATAGTATTGAGCTATCTCATCTTTACAATTGACAACCTGACAAGATATTTTACACAACATAGTTACCTATTATAAGCTCCAAGACAGAACATAGGAGTTAAGTTTAAGTGCATTTGTGCATGTGCACGACACCAACCTGTTCAAGTACACGGGGAAGAACAGTCTCTTTGTACATATCAAGGTCAATACCCTCTATTTGACTGAGCACATGAAGATTCTTCCCAACCTAATTAAAAATCAAAGCAAGCAAGGGACAGGCAAAACCCTTCGTAAGCATCCTTCAAACTGGTACTCAACATTATTGCAGTGAAATTTACCAGTTGTGGGTCATGGATATTACAAGATCTCTTAGCTCGCTCCTCTCTTTCTCTCTTTTCTCCTTTTCTCGGGCGGGTCCCTGCAGACCAGAAAGCCCGACAGCAAGCCTCAATTCAGGATCAGCTAAGAGTATGAATGATTGACAAGCACTATAACACCTGCATGACCAGAAATCATGCCCTCATGATATAGTTTTACCTCCCTATCATGCAAGCATTTTTGTGATACATGCATGCCAAACATGAGAGCAGGAACAGACCATGGATATTCAAGTCAACTAACCTGGTGCTGCATCCGCACCCACAACTTGTTCATCTCCGTAAAGTTTTGAAGCACAAATTCCACAGCATCCACAACAGTGTCTGCATCCCTGAAGGGATCAAGAAAGTCAACCACTGGTCAGGAAATCTCAACAGAGGACCAGCTTAAAGGTTGAAAAAGAGGATTACGTGAGTTATCTATTAACCAACCAATTTGATCAGATCGTAACCAAAATCATAGCAGGATTGACATGATCAATAATTTAGTGAATCAATTAGGTGACCATAGTTCCAGTGAGAGAGTAGCATGCCAAGAATAGTGCATAAATGATGGAGGACAAACTCAAATTTTGGTTTTTTGATATAGATGGAGATTCAAGCATAAAAGATACTGCAGAAAACATAAATTAGGCCTTGTTTGATAATGCATTGAAAAAATGATTTAGTTTTTTAAGCACATCTGATAATCCATAATAAAAAACAAATGGTGGAATTTTTTTCAATAAAAAAGTATGGAAAATGATAAGTTAAAATCCCTATTTAAATATCAAATCCCTTATTTTCATTTAACTTCATTTGAACTGACCCAGGTTCTTCTAAAATGGTTAAAATCCCTTATTTTTGGAAAACAATGAAAACAACTTTTTATTGTTTTCTAATTTCCACATATTTTCATATTCCAAATATCATTTTAAAATTTTCAACCAAACATGTTTTCTTCAACGTTTTCCATTTTCTTAGAAAACAGAAACAAAAATGGCCTCCGTTTCCTGAAACGAAAGAAAACCTTAATCTCTTACCCTTCATACTCAGAACCTATGTCAGGCAATTTATCCCTGCTAACTTGAGCCAGGTAACTCCTAAGAAAGAGCCCACGTACGGGATGCTGAATTCCACGGCACATTTCAACAAGATCTTTAAGAACATCCTTAGCAGGAGCTTCCTTTGATTTAATATAAACAGAGCCTACAGTACAGAGGAGATACCTGACATAGATCACAAGGCTTACCATGTTAAACACAAATTGTACACGTAAGTGAAACCGAGAGATATTCACTTTTTGGTAATTCAAACGAAATTGCTCAAGCAAGTTACTAAAATAATTATCCTACTTGAACATGCTTTCCCGTTATGCAATATACGTGCCAAAGGAAACCATTTCACACACCCTACAGATGAACCAAAGATGATGCTCTCGCTAATTGTACATATATATAGGACCTAGGTTAATTAAAATTTCCCTAAATAACATAGAACTATTTACCATATGATAACCCACAGAAAAGCCACTTTAAATCCACTGCATATGCTTGCTGAAATAAATTACACAAGAACAAAACAGCCTGAAGCCTATTGGTACACTTGCTGAAGTGATGAAGCACGCATTAAACAGTTTGAATGTTAGTTGTGCTTACAATCTTGGCAATATATTGCCAGCATGTTGTACTAGCTCATACAGATCGACAATAGAGCAACCACGCCTTGTCTCTTCCTTAAAGAACATCTCCAGCTTCCTCAATTCATCAAATGCTCGCATATCTGTACCATCAACCAAAAACAATCAAAATCGCAGTTCAAAAACGGAATTTACCAATCACTTCATGAATCTAATGCAAGATCGAGATCAGATCAGGAGAGAAGAGCTAACATAATTCGTAGTATTTGTGAGGGGAAAGCCTTGAGGTTCGAAGTTCTGATAACATCTGAGCAGAGTACTTCAAAGCATCTCTGAGATTGTTCGAATCCTAACAAAATCACAAATAATCAATATGGCGCCAAATTTTCACAATCTTGCAAAAATTAGGGCTTCTACGGTCAAATTAAGTAGCAATATTAAAGCAAGTAAGGATTTCCCCTGATAATCTCACTTCCCTTCAACCAAGTAAGGTGCAACAAAATAATTGAGAAGGGAGTTACCAAAGCGCGATGCATGTAGAAAGCGTTCTGTTGGAGGCCAGCGATGCCGGCGGCGAGCCATTTCTCTTCATCTTCGACTCCGTCTGCGATCATTTTTACGGTCCCTATTGTTTTGATCTTTTCTGAATCTTAATTTGCTCTTTCTTTTCTCTTACTAAAAGACGTTTCTTAATTGTTATCGAGGTTGTTTTGACTTGTTTCGTGAACCTAACTCCTTTCAAGTCTCGTTTTCGATCGAGGTGATCCTGTGCTACGCATGTCTATGTCCTACTCTAATCAAGCCCTTTGAATTTGCTAGAAGTCTAAAAATGGGATTTACACCGTCTGATTTGTCATACTCACGATGATTTACTTACTAATTTACCTAGATTAATTACTAATGTCATGTATGATGCAGGGGATTAATTTTTTAGTTAATTTTTAAAAGGAATAAATTTCAAAATTATATATTTCATTCAATTTATAATTTAATATATAAACTTTGATTTGGAACAATTATATATAAAATATATTTTGATAGTGATTCCAATATATATATAATTTTTATTTTGATTTAATTATACATATTTAAATAAATAAATACATTAAATTATTTTTATATTTGATTATTTATTTATGTGTGCAATATATCAATTGAAAGGGTATGTTTAGCTAATTGTAAAAAATGAATGAAATGGAAATGAAAGTGAAATAATAGAAAAGTAGAAAAAAAAAATTAGCTTCAAAGTGTCCACTATCGATAGCAGTGGTTAATCCCTTTGTCACAGGTGCTTCATTCTTATTGATGAAAATCAAATTTCTAACATGATTAAAAAATAAGGTACGCAACCACCACACCACAACTCATGATTCTATTGAGGCAACTTCTTCAATTTTCACTTCTGCTGTAAAACAGTTTAATGCCTGTCAGATACAGTCAGTTGTATAAAAGAATTGGATGAGATGCAAGCCTTTGGAAGAGTGACTCTACTTTGCAGCTATGGAGTTGTTCAACTATGCTAGGGAAATGTTCTTGTAATCTCAAGCAATACAAGTGCTTCACTTGGTTGCTCTCTGAGCAATTCATTACCAAAACATAATTTCATGAGTCAAAAGGCAAACAAAAAAAGGTTTTAAAGAGAAACTTGCAAAGCATTCAACACTTTCCAATGACGAAATAAAACAAGGTATACAATTCTACACTCCTACTTGACTGGAATTTTCTTCCGTGTCTGGACTTTGATCCAAATACCGAACACGTATCGGTGGTAGCATCATTTTGATTCCAGAGTGTTAGTCTTTTCTCAAGGAAGTATTCTCTTCACATCATGTTCCTGATCAATACCCTTGGCTTGATTGTAGACAGATTCAAATGCTTGCATGCATACACTTGAATATCCTACCATTGCCTGGAAGACATGAGGAAACCCCATTTGGAGGTTGTTTAAAGTCATTGCTCTTGTTACACTCGCTGACTTCTCATGTTTATTCTTCTCCTCTTCGGCTTTTTTTCTCAACATTTCCACCTTTGTTCGTTTTTCTACAACAGGGTACTTGTTCATTTCAGGCATGGAGGAAAATGGGCCATACTTACTTTCCAGTGATCTAAGTTCAGCTGCCTTCTTCTCAAAATCTTTCAAAGCAGAATCTGCCTTCTTTTTTTGCTTATACTCTTCTGCTTGCTGGACCACGATGGCATGGATTACTGTCAAGAAGCTCTTGATTCCTTCAGACGCTACCTTATCTGGAATTCTGTCAATTGCAAGATGCCATTCTTCACAAAAAGAGTAAATTTTCGATTCCTCATTGTTTCTTAAAAGTGGGTCTTTGCTGAACTGGAAAAGGCTAAGCCGGAGCCAACCTGCTAGGGACTGAATGTAGTCTCGTTGAGCCTTGACTAAGTTGCAGAAAGAAGAATGCCACTGCTGGACTTCAAGCTCGAGCTGGAGAGTTGATTGCTTGTGAATCTCAGATGTTGGCTCGTTAGAAGGCATAAAGTTAAGGTACTTGAGCTGCTGAACTATGTGTGTGTGAACTTGGTGAATTTCGTACATGCTTCTCCACATCCACATCAACCTGCAAAAGGAAATAACTCTGAATTCAGATTTAATGTGAGGAACAAACTATTTAAACAATAACCCTCCACTGCAGATTAAAAGAAAGAATGAAGGACATCAAATTAGGTAAAAAGCATATTGTTTGCTGCGGACAACCTCACATCCTATAAATCTCCAATGGGAACCAATGGTATATAGGAACCAACTTGGAATCATATGAATCCGTATGGATTAAGATTACTTTAGCAGTACTTGGAACCATAAGCATGCATTAGCCCGATATGGTCAATCCGTTAGCTGCATGAATGCCCAATTTTTCAAATTTCATACAATTAGGACCATAGGATTATCTTCCTGAGGAATACAGGAATCAGCAAAGATTATGGTTAATTATAAATGGAGACCCCACTAAAACTATTCAGTTAGTGACCATTCTCAACCTGATACAATAGGACGCAAAGTACAAATGGATTCCACTTGTCATCTAAATCAGTCAAAAGAAATTCCATATACAATTCTAAATCAGTCAAAAAGAGAGGGAAACAAATAAAAAAGAGAGGGTCCCAACTCCCAAACATAGCCTTTTTCTGTACTATCTCAAACAATAAATGAAGTATATCATTCTATGAAAGATGACATGAGGGCTAGTGTTTGATAAATAAGCTAGACTAACCCGTTTACAAGGTCCAGGAGTTGAGGATAAAGCTCTGACTCTCTCAGTTTGATGATTTCCGCTGATATGGTCTCAATGGCCTGTAAAGAAACCATCATTTGGGATTCTAATTTTTCAACCTCTTTCTTAGTCTTTTCAGTCTTGAAATAGTCAGCTCTCTTCAACTCCAGCTTCCTCAATTGGGCCACCCGCTTCTCATGTTCCATCCTTATAGTCTGCACAGTCTAAACAAATCACCAGTGAAAGAGTCAGATTAAAACTATAGATCACTTTTTTTGACTCATCAGGCCATTGCAAATTTTCTAACCATGGAACAGGATCTAGTACCTTGACCTCTTCGTATAATTTCTTCTCCCAAGCATACAATCTTTCTATAGTAGAAGAATGGCTACTGTTAAGAATAGTACCACCTACATTTCCATTTTCTCCCGTCCTATCGCCTCCCAACTTCCCAGTTCCTTCCATTTTTGAATTTCGATTCCATGCCCAAGTTGTTGGAGTCAGATTGCAACCATAGTTATACACTTTACCTGCAACAAGAAAAAGAAAAAAAAAAAAACCCACCCAGAAATGTTAAGAGAGAAAAAGAAAAGGAAAAGAATGAGAGAGATATAACTCATTTACTTTGAGCAGGAAAATTGGGATTTGAAACTTCTAACAGCAACGAGAGCTGGCTACCAGCATCAGCAGCTTTAAGAAAATACTCATCGACCTCTTTCACGATCTCCACCAGTTCTTTACTATTCCTCGACACCACCAGAGCAAGCTCACTTCCCGTATCTTTCGAGAACCCACTCACCACAGAAGGGGGCGGTGCCATGCTTGCAGCCCTGGTCGTGGGGGTTGTAGCGGTGACCGCCACCTCAGGCACTGACGTGGAAGCCTCCCATTCCTCCTCTGTGGCTGACCGTGACTCTGTAGCTGGAACAAATGGATCCCAAAAGTCCCAGTTACTGGATTGAGGAGGAGGAGGAGGCGGCGGCAGAACAGGGGAGGCCGCGGTAGCAGATGTCCAAGTGTCTGAACTAGGACTCATTGGCGGCGGCGGCAATGCCGGCTGTTGAGGCGGCGGAGTAGTATGGTGGTGGGAGTGGGTAGTAGTTTCATTGTTGGAAAACTGAAGGAGAGCTGAGCCTGTGCCTCGTAAAGAGCGCAGATACATAGAATGCGAAGCACCAAGAGCTTGTCTTGCTTTAACCAACTGTTTCATGTATCTCTTTCTCGCCTTGCAACGTGAAACAATCTCTTCCCTATCGATCCTTGAGTACCAACACCCCATTTTTTTCTTGCTTCACCCTTCTGCCACAGATCAACTTTTTTTTCTAAAATTTGAAGCAACTAAACAGTAAAGAGGGAAACAAAATGGGCTGTGAGTTAATTTTACTTAGTCTAAAGATCTGTTGCTTTTACCACTGCAGCTTTCACCAATGGAGGGTCTTTCATCTTCAAGAAACTATCTTTCACAGCAAACAACGCTTCTTCGAACATGAAAATGTTGGCTGTTGGTCTACTCGGTGGTGATGGTGAAACCAACTTGGGGCAGAGAGCCAGAAAATTAAATTTTTTATATTCCTATTTAATGCCGAAGTTACCCTCCTGGAATGTACTTTTTCCTGTTATTAAAATACGGGTAAATTACATCACAGGTCACTCAATATCATTTTTTTTTACTCAATTATTAATTTATTTTAATTTGATCACTCAATTATTGTCACTTTTTTTATCACCCAATTATCAATTTTTAATTTAATTACTTAATTAATCTAGATTATTTTTTGTCCATTTTTTTAGTACTGTTAAATTTCTAACAGTGAGATGAATTCACAGTTTAAACATAAGTATAATAATAAATTTATCATTTAATTTTACATATTATATTGATTTATTAATAACTTTAAAAATTTTAATTTTTAAAAATTTACGAAGTCTCAATTTAAATTTATCTCCTTCTTCCTCTTCTCCCACTGCCACCAGCATTGTTGCCTCCACCTTCACGCTAAATATCATGAACAAAAGATACAACAAGCCTGCACGCCAACATCTACAGTTTCATCACCATCAATATCACCAATGGCTTCAGCAATATTGTTGTTGACTTCAAAAATAACTTTGGTGGCTTCCAAAACTTCATATGCATCGCTGCCATCTTCAGGTTCCTTTTTTACACCATCTTCCTTCTGCTCACCGTCACCTTTCATATTTCCATATGAAAATGCAATTACAAATCCCCACACAATAAAGCATATAAAGAGCATCAGACTCATGATGAGAACCATAATCTCATCCATTTTTCATTCCCAAAGTTGCGGCTATACAAAGATTCAATGCAAAAGTTAACGAATCATTTATGTGTAATATGTTTTTAGAAGCTTTTGAATAGGGGGAAAAAATATTAAAAGCTTAGTATTTCACCATGAACTAATGGATAAACTGTTGGCAATATAAAAACTAATTTTTTTGTTTAAGAAAACAAGATGGAATCGGCAGATATATTGCTCGAGTATTTTTTTTATTTTTCTCTTACAATGATTATTTTTATTTGTGTTTCTGCCTTTGAGATTTGTACTTGTTTTTGTGTTTTAGAAACGAAAGAGGAAGGTAAATTTTGAGAATTAAGTTGGGTTTTTTCTTTTTAAATTTTAAAGATTAAATTTTAAAATTATAATTAAATTACTATAATATATAAAAGAAAAAGAGAATATTTGAATAATTAAATTAGAAAAATTGATAACTGACTAAAAGACCAACAGTTAGGTGACCTGTAGTTTACCCTTAAAATATCACTGGCTACTGCAACATACCGCTCGAACCTGCAATGCAACTACTGAACCCAAGGTGTTGTCGTAAACCCACATTTAAAGCGACATTGGAAAGCTTGATTTGGAAATGGTGAAACTGGGAAAGGCAAATTGGATGGAGATTAAAGCTGCATCATAACCGAGTTAAGACGCCTCTTAGCAATGGGATCTAAATTATAATGAAACAGGGGGGTTTTGTCCTTTTCCGAATTTTCTTGTCAGAAAATTGTACAGTGGAGTGTTCCTATGAGGTGGTGAATGGCGTCGTTTGCTATGAACTTGCAAGCGTGTTTTTCTTATTAGAAATAAAATATAAAATGGTATATTCAATTGCGTTGCCTTTTATAGGGAATTGTGAGCCGTGACCATATCAGGACAATTGATAAGTGCTAAAAGGGTCTTCTTTCGGGACAACTTTGCCCTTGTCGCTAATTCTTTTTTGCACAAGTACGACCCTCAACCCCATCACAGTCTTCTCAGTTCACACTAATCCTGGATCTTTGCACATTGACTTTTGTTTGCGCTTGAAAAACCAAGCTCAACCCTTAGTTTAACTTTCATCCATCTACTTGAAAAATGAGTTAACTGATCTTGTATTTTACAAACAATAGCGAAATTCCTTCATCAATTTTTTACTGTTAATTGTTGATATGAACTTTTAGTTGCTGATTTCGATTTAATGATATCTGAAAGGCTTATTAAAAGTCCATATCAGCAATTGCGGTAAAAAATTAAAAGAGAAATCATTTTATTCCTACATGTCACGAAGGTTGCTCATTGTTCTTTTAACGAGAAAAAGGGTAAATAATGAAGCAATATCACTAGACAAATTAATTTTTTTAGTAGTTAATTTTAGATCTATTGTTGGATCGGATTACTCATTCAAACTCAAAGGTTCGTCCAAAAATTGGAAGGATTTGAGAAAAAATATTAAGCTTGAAAATTTATCTTGGCTCGAGCTTGAACATTCAATAAGCCCAAGACCGGTCCGACCTATTTTTAAGTTTATAATATTTTATATTATATTATTTTTATATATTACTTAATTTATATAACACATAAAAGAATAAATCTATATTAAATATATAATACTATTCTAATGTAAACATTAAAATAATGTAAGATGATTATAAAAAATTAAATATTAAATTAAAGTAATATAAATATATTTTTAAATTTAAAAAAAAATAATATTGATTGACTTAAAATAGGCTTGAATTAGTATTTTATAAACATGGACGAACTTGAGTAAAATTTTAAGCTCATATTTTGAGCCGGGTTAGACTTGGGCAAGAATAAAATATGTTAATATCATATCCGAATCCGATCCAATCTAACTTATAAACACCTCTAGTTAATTTGTTTACGATAATAACGGGGAAAGTATATTAAAAAGAAAGTGAAGTATTACTTACATATCATCAAGGATCAAATCTGATGAGTATCTTTCTAAGGAATCAAACCTTGCTGGCAATCTTATTACAGCCATAAACATTCACATGTTAACTCTAAAGAAAGGTTCACACCATAGCATCATGCTTTGCACTAAAAAATAAAACCCTATATAATTAATTTAAGCAAATGCAAGCAATTATTGCAACATCATTAATTAATTAGTGTGCTACTGCTACAACATTCTACCTAAATCTACATTTAAATTTATTAGTTGTGTCCTCACCCTATATGCTTTCTCTTCAAAAAAAAAAAAATCTAGTATATATAGTTATAGCTATATATCATATATTATGTATCCGATGACAATACAGATAGATTAATACTTGGGCTTTGGGTATTTCCAGGGTTGTCTTAAGACACTAAAGCATTATCTTATTACATTAACTAAAGAAACTACCCAAGCATTAGATAAAACCACTTTCTAAGACAGGAAACTTGGTCATACTCCTAGGTATACTAGACATGTTAAACGATTGTTTTTTCCTCTCTCCACAAGAAACTTGGTATCCATCTTTGCATCGGAAGCCGCCTATCACATTCTTATTTGGTTAGCGATTTTGTCGAGCAGGAAGCTTTAGGCTGAACTTTTAGTGAGTGAAAGAATGGTGGATACCATAAACTTGTAGTCAATTGGCTTTGTTAGATAAGCATCCATGCCAACCTCCAAGCATTTTGCTTCATCTGATGGCATTGCATGGGCTGTCAAAGCAACAATCGGAATGTGCCAACCCATCCCTGCTTCTGATTTCCTAATTGCTTTTGTTGCTTCATATCCATCCATCTTTGGCATCTGTTTAACATGAAACACAGAAAAGTTACTACACTACAAACATAACAAAGTTGGGAAAATATATGATTAAATGCTATGTGTGTGGGTCAGCATGAAGCATTAAATTAGTGGATATGTAGCACTGTTGTTATGTATCTCCCAAGTGGTTTCTTACTTGACAGTCCATTAAAATCAAATCATATGGAGGGGAATCACTAATATCTGTCTGCGATCTATTCCTTCTTTCTTGCAGTGAGGACTCCGTTCTGTAGTCTTTTCCAACAAGCTCGCAGTTCAGCGCGTCCACTGCCTGCAGTCCATCTCCAACAGCAATTACAGTAGCTCCCATTTTTTCCAGCATGATGGTTGCTACCCTTTGGAGAACAGGCGTATCTTCTGCAAGCAGTATCCGTAGACCCTCTAGAGATTTGTCTCCGTTTGCTGCCTTACTTGTATATGAATTGTCTCCATCTTTAGTGCTGCTGCCGACGTGATGTTGCTCTGGAGAATTGGAATTTTCACATTTGGCATCTTCAGTGTCATGTAACTTGGGTGTGATGCCATTACATTCATCTTCTTCTGCATTTAGATTGTTCACTTCTGAATCTAAACGCGTCAATTCAACTAGGCAATTCTTAGTTGTCTGGCAATTCAATGTGTTGGTTTTTATAGTTCCTTCTCCTTCTGGTTTATCTCCAGTGTGCACACAGCTTATAGAATTAGCTCCACCCTTTTCAGAACTATCAGAATCATCAGAGCTGCAACTCTCGAAATGAGTTGAATCGATTTCAAGACATTCATGAGAACCACCTTCTGTTCCATTTGGATTTCTATTGTGAAGTTCAACATATCTCTCCTTTACGACAGCTTCCAAAATATGAAGCATTTTTGCCTTGTACAATGGTTTATTAACCATCAATATATGCCCTTTCCTGCGGAGCTCCATCTTTATTGCATTGGAAGTATCATGATTCAGCATCCATGCAAATTTCACTCGGCCAGAGAATCTGTCAAGAAAATTAAGCTGTTCTTTCCATATATCAGTGCTCAAGTCAAGCAGGCCCAGATCAACAACTATAATGTAAAATGGGTTCCTCATGTCTTGTAGGCCGTGTATCTTAGATCTCAGAGGTTCACCTAGTGAATAATGATTGTCAAAACCGCAATTACGAGTTCTGACATGAAACAGTTCATGAAGAATTTGTGTCAGTTCATTCCACTCAGATGCTTCTAAAGCGAGCACTCCATTTCTAGACAGCCACTTGGACATAATCAATCTTCCCATGTTGCCTTGTATGGCAAGGATCACCTGCATTCACGTTTTATGTGTGTTAGATTCTAAATTGTTGCTTTGAGCTATCTTGTCTCGGTTGATACTCGGGCAAGCAGAATGTACAAATTTTGTTTTCTAGGACAAGGTTTAGATAGAATAGAATATTGACTAAAGTGCTCTCTCGTGAACCTGTCACGGATATAAGTGAAAGCTGTAATATTGAGTCTCAACATGTATTGTGTTTCATGCAAATTGGAAATCAGACTTAGAAGAGTGTTTGCAGCTCCAAAGAGCACAGCTTTACTCACCGCTACATTGTGTTTCGAAAAATCCATTTGACCATGTTGTTCTGTGCTATCTGCAGGAGTAGTGAGCAGCAAGAATAGTCTGATTAGAGTTCCTGGACCATCCTTTTTTACAACCTTGATTTCTCCACCCATCTTGTTAACCTGTCGTAGACAGTACGAGGCTATGATGAACTAAAAAAATGGAGAGATGCAATTCATCATATTCTGTGCAGTTGATCATAAAAGATGGAAAAAAAAGTTTTCATTTTCTTAACAATTTATTCTTTTTTGTCTTCAACTTCACATGTACAAAGACACTTAACTTACCAAGGTTCTCACAATGCATAGTCCAAGACCAGTGCCACCATGCCTGGAAAAAGAAAAGAACTTAGGATGAAATCTCTGTACATTACATTTCTTAATCTGTCTATGGATTTCTTCCACATTAGATTTCTTTCCATTTATTTTTCATTGATTAGTTTATAAATGTCCGTTTGATCTTGCTTGAAGTACTTACGTCCGAGTTGTTGAAGGATCAGCTTGCTCAAAGCTCTCAAACACAGATTCCCATTTGCTTGGATCAATTCCTGCAGATCATGGAAGATAAAGATTCCCGTTTGCTTTCCTCGAAATGAAACATTTTATATTCACTATACAGATATAATTCCTACGGTATCAAAAACCAAAGAATCATACCACTGCCAGTGTCATCAACTTCAAACCAAAGAATAATTTTCTTGTCTCTCTTGTTGGCTGCCTTCATATGGTTTCCATGTTGCTTCAACTTCGTCTTTAATGCAGACAATGGTTTCTTCTGAACACGAGAAAACTTCGCAGAATCACTAGATACACTGGGACTCTCGCACCATCCACGCAATATAATATGACCCGCTGAAAGCCATTTCCAAACAGTTAATCAAGCAAGTTGTCTCTAAAGGTAAGTTACAAAAAAAAATGAGCATCTAAGTGTTCAACTTACATGTTGTGAACTTGATGGAATTGCTTACTAGATTTGCAAAAACTTGAACAACTCTGGCAGAGTCTCCTCTAACAAACTTCGGAATATCATCTAAAATCATTTAACAAAAAGAAAGGAAAAATGTTTTTTTTCAGATATATGTAGATTTTTCATTGTTTATCATAACTTTTGATTAAAAAAAATAATGTCTCACCCACAAGTTTGAGTCATACCAGAGAGATCCAGAACAGTCTCCACATTGTGGTTAATGCACTGTACAGAGAACATATCAACAAGTCCTTCAAGTTCCCGTCCCAAGTCAAACTCAGCTTCTTCCAACACCAGTTTTCCTGATTCAACCTATCAAATATTTGGAGAACAATGATCTGGGTGTGATTTTCTGGGTCTGAAGGTGCACCATGAAAGATAAGTTCTATACTGTATGATAACCAATAACTGCTCCCAGCTATGTTAACTAGACCTGCAATAAGTGCCAGATACAGATATATGTCCAACACAGATTCGTAGACATGTTGCCCAGAAATTTATCAGATCACACCTTGATGTATATAATCGTGCCTAAAGGGAAGTTGAAAAACACTGTGCTAGGTGGAGTTACATAGCAGTAACCACTTATTACTTAATATACTCTTATTTTTATGTTCAAAACATGGTCTTTTGATCTTAAGAGCTGGCTATGCATATATTTACTTGATATTCCCAATTCCATATATAACTGGTTTGTCCTATGTCTTACCTTGCTCAGATCCAATATGTTGTTGAGAAGTCGAAGAAGAGCTGTTGAGCATTTACGGATCTGGGTAACCATTGCGTACTGCTCATTTGAAAGCCGGTCATCGCAGATAAGAATGTCCAACAGGCCAATAACAGCAGCCATAGGTGTTCTTAATTCATGACTGCAACACAATAGATCCATAAGGCGCAGGCACGATGTGTAACAAGGAGGGAAAAGTGTAGCTTGTAAGGATTGAAATTGGTTACCTCATATTTGCAAGGAATTGGCTTTTATAGTTGCTTGAAGCTTCAGCTCTTCTTCTTGCGTCAAGATGGCTTATCAACTCAGCTCTGAGTTTCATTTCCTTTGATACTCCATTTGTAAGTATCAAAATACAGACGCATCCAATAACTAAGATACAAACAGATGCAGATATCAATATGACCAATGTCTTCAATGATCTTTCGTCAACCTTCCCCATTATATACTTTCTTGGAATGATTATGACTCCAACCTGCACCGTCTCAGACCTGTAAGTGTCTTATTAAACAGTTATAAACAATACTCCGGTTAATTATATTTGTAATCTGATTGAAACAAAAGAGGTCACCTCTGTGATATGATATCTTCATGTATCCTATGATCCAAATGCATTATTTTAATGTTAGGTAAAGGGCAAAATATTTTCTGAACTTACCATAGGTAATCGTTTTAGGTTGAGAAAAAACGAATCGATGTAATAATTCTGGCCACCAAGATTGGCCTTCTCCACATGAACCACATTACCAGGAGGATACTTGTTGCCATAGGTTTCTCGTAGCCACTGTGCTCCCATTCGTATCACATGATCCTCTGAATCAACAGCCATCATAAGCTTAGGCCCCTTTGTAGTATTTTTTAAAAGAGGAGCATTAGTGGATGTAGCCAGTAAGTAACCCTCTTGTGAGGTCAAATATATGTACCCACTATGCACTTCAACCAGCTCTTTCATCAGCTGGCCTACACTATAAAGTGCAGTGGTGACACCAACAACAGCTACAATACTCGTGTTGGTAGAGTCCCAAACTGGCAGTGCTGCAGAAAGCAACGGTGAATCTGTATACTTGCTGACAGACACATGCCATGAAGCTACCCCATCAGGCACTTGAGAAGGGCCTGCTATATTGATAAGCTCATCCGGTGGAATTGGCAGTGCCTTCCCTGTCTTTTCCCCAGTGACAGGATCAAGTGGTTCACGATACCATATCGCAGAAACGTTACCACGAATGAACTGGTCGTTCCACCCCTGTCGTGATGACAACATTTTGCTGCCATGAGACTGGGTGGCACTGATTGAATAATTTGAAAGATCAGAGTAGATATAGAATGTGTTGTTATTCTTGTGATCTCTATGGAACGCCTGGACAAATCCATTCTTGTAATTTATGGTTATGGCATTGAAAGCTTTACGACTGGCGAATAGTGCCCATGTTATGTCTTTCATCATTTGATAAAGCTGTTAAGAGACTGCAACAAATCAACCAAAAAAGAAGGAAAAACAAAGTTGGGAAACAAGAAAATAAGTGTACATCAAGAGTCAACCTCAACTTGTTCTGCCTGAGTGGTAGGCTTGCTGTACCGCCTGATAACATACTGTGACAACTGGACCTGTGCAGTTGTTATTTCTGAGGTAGAATTTAAGATGCCCCACATTCGTAAGATCGGACGCTGAAGAAGTTCATAACGAAGACCGAAAGCTAAGGTGTTTAGTGATTTTGTTGTGTACATCTTTGTAAAATGCCAAGTTAGAACTGTCAACAGCCCAATCAAAATAGCTAGCATAACCTGAAAGGGAAAGAAACAAGAGAAATCATATACATATGATTTCAGGTTGTAGTGTAAGTCTAAAAAGGAAAGGACAATCTGAAAATAAACTAACCATGATTGCAAGGCGAACTACAAAAACACTGTAATATGATGAGAGACAACGAGCACTTGCATACTGGAACTCTTCCTGTTCCACATCCCTATGAAAAAACCTACGTACTTGGCCTCCGGGAGCTGTTTTCCTCCCACAAGATGAAGCTAAACCTGAAATTCTATTCAACACCTTCCTCAAAGGAGTACCCATTGGGGAGGCTACAATTGGTGAACTTTCACAACTTGTAGTAGGAGATTTTTCTGTCATTTCTGAACCCGTATGAAGAACTCTGCGTTTGTGTGCGCAGATTTAACAAACTCTTATGTGCAATGCATTTGTATATGTTTTAATCTCAAGTGGGGGAGTGTTCTTAATATACTGCTTTCTTTTGTCATTTCCCACTTTTCTTTTGAAGACAACAATGCGCGACGACTTACAATTTTCACAAGTGGGGGAGCCATTCCTCATCGGCAACATCTTTTCTATTAAATTATATCTTCTGATGTGTCAACATTTTATGCTGAAAGTTAGAGCTAAAAGTAAAATTTTCAATATTCTAGTACAAGTTTAAGCATCAAAACAGGTTTACAAACTTCAAGCACAAGCACAACAGTCAATTTCACTTGAATGGGGTAGTGACAATTAATGTCAAAACTGGTCTTTCGGTGATTTATATATATATATGATTTGTTTAACTTCAATCGGCTAGCCTAACTAGGTATATAAGAAAAATTAATGTGAAGAGCCAATGATTACATTCATTTTATTTTAACAGATGAAGACTTCGTTGATCTTTTTCATCCTCTAGACTTAGCTTTTGTGATTCCACCAAGGGCTTTAAAGCATGCAGCATGACATGGTGCTTACCAATAAATGTTGCACACACTCGCTGTTCCTTTCTTATTGCCTTACTTGACAGGCAACGAAATATATGATACTATTACATTAATCATGTTTCATTCCTTTGTCTTCACTAAGGCAATAACCAGATGGTGGTGTCACAAACCTTCCAAAAAGACCCACTTTTCCTGCACTTGGCACGACCTAATACATCACCTTCATTGTTTGTTAAAAGAATATCCAAAGATAATCTTTTCTATGAACATCTTTTTCATTAAAAATAAACTACAAAAGTAATTTTATGGGTGTTGATTAAAATAATATCAAACATAGAATAATATCCATGATGATAATCGTTTTCTATGAACATCTTTTTCATAAAAAGAAAAAATGGAATATTAGTAAAGTAAATAGATAGGCATTTGTGAAAAAAATAAAATAAAATAAAAAATAAAGAACACAAAATTTTACGTGGAAACCCTTTCGGGAAAAAACCACGGGCAGAGGAGAAGAAAATTCACTATGTCGAAAATTTGAATCAAATACAAGAGGAATAGACTATGTCTATTTATAGGCTTGCAAAGCCATATTCTAGTAGGATTGAAACACCTTATCCTAATCAATATAAAATAGATGGAGTTTAATAAGGTTTAAAAAACCTTATTCTAAAATAAAATAAAAGAAGTCTAGTTCTATATGGATTTTACTTTTATTTTATTTTCCATCGTATTTTATTTAAATAAGAATTTGGGTCACTTAATTCTAACAATCTCCACCTTGACACAAATTCTCAATGAACAAGTTCTTCATCATGAACAAGTTCTCCACCTCTTCCATAAAACCCCTTAAGGGTTTAACTTCAACAATGAACACCAACCAAGTCTAAGCAATGCTCAAACTTGGTTATAGGAAGTGACTTGGTCATCATATCTGCGCAGGATTTTCATGAGTACTAATTTTGCTCACAACAATATCACCACGAGCAATAATATCACGAACAAAATGATACCGAACATCAATGTGTTTTGTTCTCTCATGAAACATTTGATCTTTTGTAAGAAAGATGGCACTGACTTTGTCACAAAATATCAGTGCTGATTTGAAGGTCTTCATTTAGTTCACTAAAGAGTCCCTTCAACCAAATAGCTTCTTTACAAGCCTCGAGAATCGCCATGTACTCGGCTTCAGTGGTAGACAAAGCGATCGTAGTTTGCAAAGTGGCTTTCCAACTTATTGCACAACCTCCGATTGTAAAGACATAACTCGTGAAAGATCTTCTTCTATCAAGGTCTCCAAAGAAAATCAGCATCAACATACCCAATAACTCCATCTTGCTTCTTCCAAACTGTAAGCAAACATCAGTAGTACCTCGTAAGTATCTTAAAATCCATCGAATCGCTTTCAAGTGTTCTTTTAAGGATTCACCATATATCCGCTAATCGCACCGATTGCATATGATAAATGACGTGAACAAACCATAGCATACATGAGAGATCCCATCGCACTAGAGTATGGAACATGTGACATGTACTCAATCTCATCATCGATTGTGGAGACAAAGTCGATGAAAGTCTAAAATGGTTGCTAAAGGAGTACTAACGAAGCTTAGCACTCGCATATTGAACCCGCAAAGAAGTTTCTCAATGTACCCCTTCCGACTTAGGTACAATTTACTTGTTTTTCTATCTCTAAGAATCTCCATACCAAGTATCTTCTTTCTTTGGTCCCAAATCTTTCATCTCAAATTCTTCACTTAGTTGGGCTTTGACCTTTCTTATCTCTCCTTTGTCTTTTCTGTCGCTATCAACATGTCATCAACGTAAAGAAGTAGATACACAAAAGAACCATCATTGTTTTTCTTAAAGTAAACACAAATCATCAAAACTACTTCTTTTGAAATCGTGAGAAGTCATAAAGGAATCAAACCTCTTGTACCATCGCCTTGGTGATTGTTTCAAACCGTAAAGGGACTTTTTTTCAAGCAAGCAAACATAATCCTCTTTTTTCAAATCAGAAACCCTCTCGTTGTTGCATGTAAATATCTTCCTCAAGTTCTCCATGCAAAAATGCGTTTTTACATCTAATCGCTCAAGCTCTAAATCATGCATGGCCACAATACCAAGCAAAACTCGAATCGAACTATGCTTCACAACCGGGAGAACACATCTCGTGAAGTCCACTCCTGGAACTTGATCAGAACCCTTTGCAACAAGCCTTGCTTTATATTTAGGTTCTTCAACTCCCGGAGTCCCTTCTTTCTTTTTAAACACCCATTTACAACGCAACAGTCTTCTTACCTTTAGGAAGTTTCACAAGATCCCATGTTTTGTTTTTGTGGAGTGATTCCATCTCCTCTTGCATAGCAAACATCCATTTTTCTCGAGTCTTCACAAACTAATCGCCTCAGAATAATTTGATGGCTCTTGATTCGCATCTATATCTTCACCACATTTAAAGCATAAGCAACTAGATCAGCCTCAAAGATACTTCTTTGGAGGTTTAATTTCTCTTTTAGTTCTGTTTTTGGCGATAGAGTATTGAGGCGAAGAAGCAACTCTATTCTCAATTTTTGTACTCGACTTGAGGAGTCGACTCAGATTAACTGATGCTCCACCGCTTTTGATTTTCTTTATTGGAACAGACTTTAAGAGATAAGTTAGGAAGCATAGCAGTTTCATCAAAACAACATCTCTGCTAATCACAACTTTCCTATTTTCAGACACCATAACTTATACCCTTTTACACCACTTTATAACCAAGAAAAACACATTTAATGGATCTCGGTTCCAATTTTCCATTATTAACATGAGCATACGCAGACACCCAAAGATCTTTAAATCGGAATAATTAGCAGGATTACTGCACCATACCTCTTGTGAGTCTTTTTCTCAATGGCAACGGATGGAGATCGGTTGATCAAAAACATGCGAGAGAGGTCGCCACGCCCAAAACGACTTCGGTAAGTTGGCATTTGACAACATACATCGAACCTTCTCCATGATCGCTCGTTCATTCGTTCGCAACGCCGCTTTGTTGCGTGGAGTATGACGAATCGTCAAGTGTCTCACGATCCTTCCGACTTGCACAATCTATTAAACTCATCGTAACGTAACTCTAAGCCATTGTCGCGTATGAGGTATTTTATCATTTTCCGTCTGCTTTTTCAATCATAATTTTCCAAGACTTAAATGCGAAAACACATCGCTTTTTCTCGCTTCGGAAGAACGCCCAAACTTTTCTCGGAAAAATCATCAATAAAGGTTAGCATATAATTAGCTCCACCTCTCGAAGGCACTCTGGATGGTCCCCATAGATCGTAATGAATATACTCCAACGTTTCCTTCTTGTTATGGATTCCTCTAGTGAATCGAACTCTCTTTGCTTCCCAAAAACACAGTGCTCACAGTAAATTCAGTTTGCAAATTCCTTGCCCATCAAGAAGTCCTCTTTTGATCAATTCTACCATGCCATTCTCACTCATATGCCCTAAGCGCATATGCCAAAGTTTAGTAATATCATCATCCGACAAGGAAGAGGAAGCGACAAATGCATCACCAAGAATGATAGAAACCCGCAAAACATATAACTTGGCGCTTTTTCTTTGCCCTTTCATCACAACAAAGGACCCTTTGGAAATCTTTAAAACCCCACTTTCAATGTGTGTATCTGCACCCTTTGAATCAAGAGTACTCAATGAAATTAAATTTCTTTTCAATTCCGGAACATACCGCACGTCACTAAGTGTTCGACAACTCCATCAAACATCTTAACTTTAATTGTTCCAACACCGCGATCTTACACGAAGCATTATTTCCCATCAAAACAACACCTTCGCACATCGTTTTCGTAAGTTGTAAACCAATCCCGATTGGGACTCATATGGAAGGTGCAACTGAATCAAGTATCCACTCCTCACTTACTTTAGAATCATTGATGAAGCGACTAGAAGTTCACCATCGCCGTAGTCTTCTACAACATCACTTCACCGTAATTTTTCTCGGTTGTTTTCCCTTTGATTCGCAGCCTCCTTTTAATCTTATTTTGTAGCTTATAGCACTCAGATTTAATGTGCCCTTTCTTCTTACTGAAGTTACAAGTTTTACCTCTATTTGAAGACTTGATCTACCCTTAGATTTACCACGATGATTTCTTTCTCGTGTCCTACCACGATCATCATCAGATTCGATCTTGTCTCCCACGAACAATGAGACCCTCTCCCGAGAGTCGGAGTTTAACCACAAGATGTTTCATCTTATCATACGAGGTTAAAGAATCATAAACCTCATCAATCGTGAGAGACTCATGGCTATATAAAATCGTGTCTCTAAAGGTTGAATAAGACTGAGGCAACGAACAAAGTAGAATCAACCCTAGATCTTCCTTATCATACCGAACCTCCATGGCCTCCAAGTTTGAGAGAATTTCTTTAAATATTGTTAAGTGTTCGTGTATGCACGCACCTTCCTCCAAACGATGAGCATAAAGACGCCGCTTCATATGCAACTTGCTTGTTAGAGTTTTCGACATACATATTTGTTCTAGCCTCTTCCATAATGCAATGGCAGTCTTTCTTTCATCACATCCTCGCAAAATTTCATTGGACAAATGCAGATGCAATTGTGTTAATGCCTTTCGATCCTTACGCTTCTTCTCTTCATCCGTTAATGTCGAAGGCATCTTATCTATCCCTAGCAGGGCATCCTCCAGATCCATCTGCGCAAGAACCGCTTGCATCTTAATCGCCACAACGCAAATCCGTGTTGCGATCCAACAACGGAATTTCATATTTCAAAGACGCCATTACCGTGATCGAGATGAACAACCGGAAGCTCGGATACCAATTGTGAAAAAATAAAATAAAATAAAAAATAAAGAACACAAAATTTTACGTGAAACCCTTTCGGAAAAAACCACTAGGCGAGAGGAGAAGAAAATTCACTATGTCGAAAATTTGAATCAAATACAAGAGGAATAGACTATGTCTATTTATAGGCTTGCAAAGCCATATTCTAGTAGGATTGAAACACCTTATCCTAATCAATATAAAATAGATGGAGTTTAATAAGGTTTAAAAAACCTTATTCTAAAATAAAATAAAAGAAGTCTAGTTCTATATGGATTTTACTTTTATTTTATTTTCCATCGTATTTTATTTAAATAAGAATTTGGGTCACTTAATTCTAACAGCATTAAATAAAAATTAAGCCTCCAAAGAACAAATCCTGGTAGAGAGGAAAAGATTTTTTTGATGTTAACGGGTGCCAATCTTGATTTGGATGGATTGTTTACAATAATTAGAGATTTTTTTTTTTAATAATCACGAGTTTGAATTAAATCCACACATAATAAACGTATATGATGAGTACATAATGAAATTCGAGATTCAAGTATATAATTGTATATGATGAGTCTCAAATTTAGATATTTAAAATTTATGACTTTCGTGTTAAGATCTCATTTGCTAACGAAAATAAATTTAGATGTTGATATAGTTGTTTATTTAATATTGCATGAAAAAGGTGGATTGGTTGGAATTTCTACAATGGAAGCTGAGTACTTTATTTGATCCGTAGCTTGGAGTTGACAAATTTTATGGGCATAGAAAGCTAGTGGTATAGATTTAAAGCAAAACCCAAAATAACAAACATATCAAATTCACACTATCACACACGTTCCATGATGGTGCACCCATAATTGAATGTCACTAAAAGTCATGGTACATGCTAATTGGCATTATATAGAACCGGAACGTACGTGTACCCCAAATGAAATGGGCAGACGTGATGTGCGCATGGCTAGCTTTGATTTTTTGAAGGGCTATTGGGGGATTCCACTAATCGCAGTTGGGTAATTGGATGTGGCCCCTCATGGGCTGATGAGTTAGGGGGCGGGGGTCCTTGAGAAGACATGGTTGAAACCAGAGCAGGGGATAAGTAATATTTGTTTTATGTGATGCAAGGGGTAAAATATTTATGATGCTATTCCATACCTAACTATGGGCTACAGCACAGGTATTAAAAAGAACCTAGGAAGATATAGAATTTTAACTAATTTGCAGGCAAAGAATTAAAAAAAAAAAAAAAAAAGAAGAAGAAGAAAAGAATGGACAGGTTAGAAAATCAACATCACTATCATTTTAGTTTATTATCCCACTATCAGATATGGGAACACAACAATTATAGCCATTTTGCCATCCATAATATGAAAAATCTAAAGCTTCTTCTGATATGAGCAACAGAAGGCTTAGTCTGGTTGGCCCAGTCCGATTTTGCTTGTAGAACTGAAACACTAGTATCAAGTACTCCTGTGTCTAACAGGTGATATGTATATATATATATATATATATATATATGATATCAACCAAATTAATCCCCAGTATTCTTATGGTTGTGTAGACATGCAGAGTCTAGTTTCAGAAATTTCTAGCCTTGAAATAAAGGAAGATGCAACATTAAACCTTTTAATGGGTTTATCCTATGGGCATCATAATAATCCCGTGATTTGTTAAAATATTAACTAAATGGACACAAGCACATGCAGTTGCAGAAGAAGAGACAAAAACTGTTGAAACTAAATTGGAGGTTAAACTTTTTGGTAAAAGATACTATGGATTACCCATTGCAAAATTCAATATTTTTATAATTAAAAATTGATATGAAAGAGTTAATGTGAAGTTTTATGTGTATCTTATATTAACATACATAGATTAGTTTTTAACAGTAAAAATAGATTGAATTTTTTACGAAATAACCATATCACTTTTTGATCTAATGTACATAGATTAATTTGTCCATTTTTTTTATGTAGAATGAGCAATATGCAACTCGACTCCTAATATAAGAACCTCCATGTACTTTTATCAAACTTTTAAAATATAAAATCAAATGACAAATAATCACATATCTTGATACATTTATAATTGACTCACACACCACAAATAAAAGGGATAAATCTCAAAATTATATATGAGTTTTGATTTAATGTGCAATTGTATATATGAACTTTAATTTTGATTTAATCATACACATTTAAGAAATAAATACATTAATTTATTTTTATATTGGATAAATATAATCTTTCATGTATGTAATATATAAACATAAAATGATGTTATATCAATAATTGTGTTAATAATTTACAAGAATGGAATCAAATCAAAATTTCAAGTATAACATTGCACAAAATCAAAGTTCATATATATAATTACACATTAAATCATAATTTATGTATAATTTTAAAATTTATCTCCGAATAAAACTATTCTTTTAATTTGAAGGATATTGAGTAAGAAAATAATTTATTGTATTTTCTAACCATGAAAGATTTCTTCAACTTGAAGTAAAAAATCTTTCTTAAACAAAATAAGATTAAATTTTATAATTTTTAATTTAATATCAATTAATCTAAATCTCATTATACATCGTATCCAATTAAACAAAAACTAGCTTTGCCTATAAGATCCTCCATGCAATCTCTTATTTCTTTCCACCCAAAGAAAGTAAGGGCCAGTTCTGCATTGCTTTTCAAAAACACTTTTGGCTCCAAAAGTACTTCTGGAAGAAAAGCTGTGCAGAACAAGCTGCTTTTGGCTGAAATTTTTAGCTTTTCAGAAGTGATTTTGAAAAGCACTTCTGAGAAGAATAAGCTAAAATTTTTAGCTTTTTTTCTCCCAAAAGCACTTTTAGTGCTTAATTACTTTTTCACCCCTCCAATAACATAGTACTTCTCCTTTTTTTTCTTGGTACTTAATTACAAATGTGTTAAAATCATTAATTAAAAATAAAAAATATTTTTTAAAATACTAATTACAAATATTTAATAATTATATTTAAATATTTAAAATATAGTTTATATATTCTAATTAAATTTTATAAATAATTAATATTTATTGCTTAAAAATATTTAAAATTTATATTTTATATATTAAAATATTAACAAGAAGTTATAATAATTTTTTTATATTCTTACTAAAATATAATAATATTAACTAATTTAAATATTATTTAAATGTATATTTGTTACTTGATAATAACATGTCTAAAATGGATATTTTATTTCTCAAAAGCACTTTTTGACAGCAATGCTAAACACTCAAATTTTAAACTAAATTTTTCAAAAGTATTTTTCCACAGCACTTCTCAAAAGTACTTTTCAAAAGTATTGTCAAACTAGCCCTAAATGTGTGCATTCCATGCAAGTCTAATTATTGTAGACATAATGGATTTTCCTTTACCATTGATCAACATCCAATCAAGTTCGGCCTGGCAAGTAGAGTGACAAACATCCCATCCACTAGCTCGCAGAGCACAACATCACCACACCTGCTTAGGGTAAAAGCAGGTACAGAAAAGATGATCCCTAGTTTCATTCTTTTCCCTACAAAGGATACCTTCAGGGTTTTTTACCCTAATAATATAAAAAATAAAATACTAAAATAGGTTGTTTCAAATACTAATACCAAAATGGTACATTTCACTTGGTGGAGGGTGGTGCATAGGCGGCACCACCCTCAATTTCTAACACAAAACAGTAAAAAATAATAATATAATGATTTAAAAGATTTAGGGACCTATTATGAAAATTTTCATTTTTAAATGGCTACTGAAAAGGAAGGGAATGGGTGCCGCCTAGCAGTGTGACGGCACCAAACTTTAAATTTGGATAATTGTCTTGTAAGCCCTCCTTATTTATTATTTTCTTTTTATTTCTCTTCAACTCATAATATTGTATTTAAACAAACCATAATCTATTTTTGTAATTAAATAAGCCCTTTACTTTGTTTTTACTCATAAAAGCCTATTTTAATATTAAAGTAAATATGAATTTCAAGCTCTTATCTTACTTTTTTATTGATGCAATAAAAACGTATACACTTTAACATCAACATAAAATCTAAAAAAGTAATCAAAAAATTCAAAAGAGTAGTTAAGAATATCATGTATACAAGCACTCTCAAGAAATTTAAAAATTTTATTTTATTATTTAATAAATTATTCTCATCACATTTACATCAATATAAGATATGAATTAGTTTATATTTTTTTAAATAGCTTTACTTTGGGTAAAATATATTTACTTTAATATTAAAATATAGGGCTTTTATGAGTAAAAACCATAAGTAAATGACTTATTTAACTACAAAAATAGATTAATGGTTTGTTTAAACACAATATAGTGAGTTGAAGGGGAATAAAAAGAAAATAATAAATAAGGAGGGCTTACAAGGAAATTATTGAACTTTAAAGTTTGGTGCCTCCATACTGCCAGGTGGCACCCTTTCTCTTCCTTTTCAGCAGCAATTCAAAAATAAAAAAATTGCATAACAAGTCTTTAAATCTTTTAAATCATTATTATTATTGTTATTATTTACTGTTTTGGGCCAGAAATTGAGAATGGTGCCACCTATGCATCACCTTCCACCAAGTAAAATATATCATTTTGATACTTAATCTTTGAAATAACCTATTTTAGTATTTTATTTTATTTTTTATATTATTAGGGTAAAAAACCCACAACTTCATAACAAGCAAAGCAATACAAGAATACTTAGAGAGTGTCAGCCTTAAACTTTGAGATTATAGCCAACCCAAAAAAATATCTTTTAAACTTTTAATGTGGGAAAAAGACTAAAAATGTTTAGAGTACTCCAAAATTTTTTCAATTTTTATTATTTTATATTTTATATTTTTTTAAAAAATCTAATTTATTGTTTCACATAACAACTCCAAAAATGTTAACAACAGGTTTAAGAGTATGAGATTACCCCGTACAAGTTTGTCCCAAGGAACTTTCTCCTTATGATTACTCAATTTGTCCCAAACTTTACTTACAATGACTCTATCGTGCTCCAGCCCAAGATTTGATACCTTTAGTAATTTCTGCTAAATCCAACTATACTCCTGCTAAGGCTGCAATTGAAGTACACTTCTTCCTTTTAAGTCAACATATTTTTAAAAAATAGTAAAAAAATCGACGTGTTTATTATATTCAAATGAATCTTCCCCCACAAGTGGTAAGATACATCCAATGGAATTAAAAAGAAAACAAAACAAAAGACCCAATATTTTTATTGCGTAATCAATGACGACATTAACAGATTAAACCAATGGTCAGGATTAAGAGCTGCCTGCATTAAGCTTTAGGCAAAGTCCTCATCTTCGGGCTTCCATTACACAGCCGTGGGATCAACCTTCCAATTTTTTCCGGGACATTGGAAAAACCGTTACCGATGACAACAGCCACTAGCCCAGAAATCACTGCTCCTCTGCGTAAGACTCTCCATCTTCTCAACTTCTTTACTTCTATTTTTCCTCAACTTTCTCGCTCTTTCTTTTTGATTTTCCTCCAATCCAAACAACTAATGCGCAGTTCAAAAGTCTCCTTCCGGCCAAAACCAAGCCCATGCATCCGGTTCTGTTCCGTCATCGCCGGACGATCCCGAGAACTGTCCCATTGAGCAGGTGGCTCTCACGGTCCCTACCGTAGACGACCCCTCCCTCCCAACTCTTACGTTTCGCACGTGGATTTTAGGCACTCTAGCTTGCCTCCTCCTTTCGTTTCTCAACCAGTTCTTCTGGTACCGTCGAGAACCTCTCTCCATCTCCTCCATCTCCGCCCAGATCGCGGTGGTTCCTCTTGGCCACCTCTTGGCAGCAACGGTCACCGATCGAGTATTCTTCAAAGACCGGACATTTGAGTTTACACTCAACCCCGGGCCGTTTAACGTAAAGGAGCACGTCCTTGTTACCATCTTCGCCAATTCCGGTGCAGGAAATGTCTACGCAATCCATTTAGTCACCGCTGTTAAGATCTTTTACAAGAAAAGGCTGTCGTTTCTAGTGGCATTGCTCGTCGTTTTTACTACCCAGGTGCTCGGTTTCGGCTGGGCTGGCATCTTTCGACGCTATTTGGTGGAGCCAGCTGCCATGTGGTGGCCCCAAAATCTGGTCCAAGTTTCCCTTTTTAGGTAAGCAAACGCGCCATTGATTATTATATTCTTCTTTCATTATTTTTTGCCACCTGTTTCTCTTGTAGTGGCTTACAGCTTTTGTCTGCGCTATCTCTTCCATGATGAGATTCTCTTGAACAAGATTCTCTTGCTTGAACAAATTTTTTACATTTTTATCCTTGTATTACTATCAGGATTTTTTTTAAACTACAATAATTAGGTTAATGTTAATTTAATTTTAAAAAATTACAAAATATCACTGAATTATTCGAAAATTTTTATTTAAGATATTGAACTATTTAAAAAAAATTATTCAAGTCATTAGCATGTTAAGTGTTTTTTCTTTTAAATTTAGCTAATGAATTCTAAGCGATTATTTAACGATTGATACGGTACATTAATATTTATCGGCAGATAGAAAAATGTTCCTTAGAATCAGTTGATTTGACCGTGAATATTAAAGATCAGAGAAAAAAATTGTTTTAATTTTGGTTCGACATTTCATGGAAAAAAATCTAAACTATAAAAAGAAAAGGGGAGGGGGCTTTTGATTGGCAAAGACAGTGTGAACAAAAAAAATCATACAATAACGATTTTAATTGTCGAGTGACTTAAATAAAAAATTTTAAAAATTTTGTAGTTTTTTGAAGTTGAGTGACTAAAATATAAACTTACTAATATATATATTTTTTGTAAGATTAAGCTGAAATAAGTTAATTATTTTCTTCTACCGTTTATATAATCTACCAAGTATTATTCTTTGGTAATGAATTTGTTAAATGTACTAGTACCACTGACAAACCCAATGAAATCTCACAGGGCATTACATGAGAAAGAGGAGAGAGCTAAGGGCAGATTGACAAGAAACCAGTTTTTCCTCATAGCTTTCACTTGCAGCTTTGCCTACTATGTACTTCCAGGCTACCTTTTCCCAACTTTATCTTCCCTGTCCTGGATTTGCTGGGTATTCCCAACTTCTATCCTAGCACATCAGCTAGGTTCAGGACTTCATGGCTTGGGTATTGGTGCCATTGGATTTGATTGGTCCAGCATATCCGCCTACCTTGGAAGTCCGCTTGCTAGCCCTTGGTTTGCAACTGTTAACATTGCTGTTGGTTTTGCTCTTATCACATATATCATCACTCCCATTGCTTATTGGCTCAATCTCTTCAATGCCAAGCATTTCCCCATATTCTCAGACGGCTTGTTTACTTCTACTGGGCAGAGTTACAATATTTCAGCTATTATAGACCCAAACTTCCACATTGACATGGCAGCATATGAGCGTGGGGGTAGTCTGTATCTCAGCTCCTTCTTTGCCATGTCCTACGGTGTTGGCTTTGCTTGCTTGACAGCCACTGTTGTCCATGTAATCCTTTTTCATGGGAGGTAAGCCACACTAACCTCTTCTCTTGATCCATCAGGCATAACAGTCTCTTCGATTGCAATTGTTCGACCTTGAGGCTTTGCTCTACCATATAAAGCTTAATCACATTTAGAATGCAAGTGATTTCTGCTCATTACTAAAAGGCATGTAATTAGAAGTGTTCATGAATGGTCATTTTATGCAATCAGGCACAGACTACATAAACTGATATCTGTCAATTCATTACATTCAGCAAGTTAAAGTGACTTATCTTAGTGGTGCAGCGAAATTTTGCAACGAAGCAAATCTGCCTTCCAAGAGACAAAGATGGATGTGCATACAAAGCTGATGAGAAAATACAAGCAAGTACCTGAATGGTGGTTTACGTGTATCCTTATAGTAAACATTGCAGCAACCATATTTATATGCCAGTATTACAATGATCAACTCCAGTTGCCATGGTGGGGTGTTTTGTTAGCTTGTGGTCTAGCCATTTTTTTCACTCTCCCTGTCGGAGTTATTACTGCCACAACAAATCAGGTATAGCTTTGCTATTTCACAAGTTTTGTATTTTTAAAAAATATATATCATGCAATTTTATCTAAATTTTGCAGATTATTTGCTCACCTAATTGAGAATAATTTTCTTCCACTCAGATAATGATTGCTTGTTGATTTCACCTTATATTCTGTTAGTTTTGTTTGGGTGTTTTGACATGGGTAAATTTTCTTTTGAAGACACCAGCTTTGAATGTGATTACAGAATATATCATCGGCTACATATACCCAGGGTACCCTGTTGCTAATATGTGCTTTAAAGTGTATGGATACATAAGTATGAAACAAGGGATTACCTTTTTGCAAGACTTCAAACTCGGTCACTACATGAAGATTCCTCCTAGATCCATGTTCATAGCTCAGGTTCACCTCTTCATGATTCTTTTGTTGTTCTTTTTAAGGTGTTTCCTCCTGTAGACAGCTTTACCTATTCATTTTGTCATGGTATGGTATTCTTATCAGGTTGGTGGTACAATAATAGCTGCATTAGCGCATTTGGCAACAGCGTGGTGGCTTATGAATACAGTTCCAGACATATGCGACAGAGAAATGCTTCCAACGGACAGCCCCTGGACTTGTCCTGGTGATCATGTGTTTTACGATGCCTCTGTTATCTGGGGTCTGATTGGACCTCGAAGAATCTTTGGTGATCTTGGCTACTACTCTGCCATAAACTGGTTTTTCTTAGTTGGGGCCATAGCTCCTGTCCTTGTTTGGCTTGCATCTAAGGCCTTCCCAAACAAGCCATGGATAAAACTTATTACTATGCCTGTGCTGTTTGGTGCAACAGTCAACATGCCACCAGCTACTGCTGTCAACTACACCAGTTGGGTTCTTATTGCCTTTGCCTCTGGTTTTGTTGCTTATAGATATTATCGTGGCTGGTGGAGCCGCCATAATTATGTGCTCTCTGGGGCACTTGATGCCGGATTGGCTTTTATGGGGGTATTGCTATACTTATGCCTAGGGATGCAGCATGTTAGTCTTAACTGGTGGGGAAGTGATTCAGATGGATGTCCCTTGGCTTCTTGCCCAACCGCCCAAGGGGTCATAGTTAAAGGCTGCCCTGTTTTCTGAGTGAAGCAACTGTTATCCCAACCTCTTCCACTTAAATTGTATCATTTGAATGATTCATTGTCCATTGCACATCTGTAAATAAGCCTGTATGATTCATTGTCCATTGCACATCTGTAAATAAGCCTGTAATTAGAAAGCAAAAAGTTTGGTTTTACTTCCTTTTTAGTCTTTTTTTTCCCTGAACTTCTTTTCAACTTCTGAATTTGGGTTTACAGAGAGGACAATAGGGAACTTGTAGCCAAAAAGCGTGAAGCATGGTTTTCATTAATAATTTAACATATGTGGTTGCAAATTAAGGAGGGGCCAAATCCATAGAGATAGAAGGGGGAAATAATAGTAAATTTGCAGGTCCCCTGTTGAAAATTACATGCAGCATTATAAGTTACTAGAATTGCAGCAAGGCGAACAAGATGACAACAATTGACAAACAAACAATCACCATTCACAGCTCTTCATTTGGCTTGTCTTCTACTATTGCAGGCCCCTGTACCTTCTTAGGTTCCTCCATTTTTATAGGATGCCCGTTCTCCACCCAAGCAAGATAACCTCCTCCCATGTCGTGCACATTCTTAAAACCCTACAACATCATCGTTGAGTATAGTTAGTTACTATCGTCAAAAAAGCACCATCTGCAATCTTTTCCTTTATTTTTAAGCTACAATAGAAGGAAAGTTGTGACTCAGAGTTGGAATAGAATGAACTTACAATTTTAAGAAGATCAGCGGTTGCAGCAAGGGATCTCACCCCACTTTGGCAGCCCTGTAAGAAAATTAAACTAGTTCAGCCCACTTCAACTCCCACATCATTTATATATAGAAACTGCAAAAAAAAAAAAAGATGAAATCGAAATTTACCACTATGAGACGATCGTCCTCCTTGCAAAGAGATGAAACCTCCTTCAAGAACTCAGGATTCTTCACCCTACCTGCAGCGCCAGAATAAATACTCTGTATAAACGACAGAATTTAAGGACGAAAAAAGAGCTTGCCAGACCTTCTGGTGTGATGAACAAGTATGGGATGTTAAGAATATTCTCTGCTTCCACATGTCCCTTCTCGAATTCTTCCACTGTCCTGTTGTCAATGGAAACGAATCTCAAACCATAAATTTTAAGGAACTTCAACAGAATCCTGTTATGTTTGTTACCTGACATCGATATAACGGTAGCCTGACTGCAGCAAGTTTTTTGCTTCATTAACATGAATGGTAACAATTTCTGATCCTGAGCTGAAATATATAAGAGAAAAAAGAAAGAAACAACAAGGGAAGACAACAAAAGAAACACCCATATCAAAGTTTTGCACCACCAACTACACTTCCTGAACACGAAAAGGGGGAAAAAAGTCACCTTAGGTCCAGAGATCCCATGGAGACTTTATATGTTAGTAATTGCCGACTTTCAGCCGTTGTATCTCAGATCCTGCGGCTGTTCCCTCCTATACGTGGTTTTTCTTTTCGGTGAAGAGATAAAACGTGGGCTGGGATAGTTATATATTGTTGTGACTATACTCATTGACCACTGCTGTTGATCGGTGTCTTGCTGCCCAATTTCAGTGGAAGTGGGATGATGCGTCAGGATAAGGGAGTTGTATTAACTTCCTACGAAGCAAGTAGCAATGACATGTTGCCACGTGGTCTGGGAAGTTCAACCAAATGTTGATACATACTTTTTTGTCGTTGTTGAATGTTGATACATACTTTAATATATGTCATTTTCATAAATTATACATGGTGGAGGTAGAATGAATTATTACTGTAATTGGATGTGCTTAGTCTGTTCTTGATATGGGGGCTGATGTGCCTTTGATGTGGTTAGCTGGGAACGTAGGTAGATAGGATCCCTCCTAATGGAGCTATTGATGGAGGTTTGGGCCTAGTTTCTTTGGTTAACCAAGGGGCTTGGTACGGTATTTTGACCGCCACTGGCCCAGTTATCCTTGGGTTCAAACCACCCATGACGTTTCCAATTTTACTCTCTTATGTTTTGCCAATAATGAGCGATTCCAAATTTCAATTCACAGGTAATATAACACGATATATGAGCCTTAAAGAAGGCTCTGGCTTAGATGAAAACGTCGGCGTTTTAGATGAATAAAGTGACTCGTTGGTCCGATAAATTGACCAAAGGGACGCTCACGCCACGTCGTTTGTGCTGACATTATGTAAATATAAGTTTAAAATTTTGTTGGATTAAAATTTATTTTAAATTTACTCATATTATTTTTTAAAAAACATTTGTATTGTTTTAATTTAATATTCAATAATTTTATATATTTTATATTTATTTAATTTTTTATACAATTATCTTAACATTATTTTAATGTTTACATTAGAGTTATATTATATATTTAGTATAAATTTTTTTTGCATTGTAAGTTACCTAATATATATAAAAATAACATAATCAAGCTCAGATTTTAAATGTTCAAGCCTAAGCCCAACTCATATTTTAAATGAGTCTAATATTTTTATCCAATCTCTCTCAAATTTTAGGTAAGTCTTCAAACTTGAACGAATAATCTGACCCATGAATAATCTATCTAGAACGAGACTTAATCACATATATGCGATATAAAAAATCACATGAGCACTGCAAATTGACTTGACTAGGGTTGTCAAACTTTTAATTTGATTTTTTTTATTTTGAATATTCTTTTTGAAATTTTATATTTTTTTATTTTTGAATATTTAGACTTTTTTTATTTTTTAAAATTCTTTTAATATACATTTTAGCTTTTCAATATAACTTTTTAAATTTTATATAGTTAGTATATTATAAAAATAATTTTTAATAAATATATTTTTTGAACTTTTATATATTAAAAAATTATATAATTATTTTGAAATTATTGGTTATTGGTTCAAATGTATTTGAAATTATTGATGTAAATAAATACTTATTTATGGGGGCTTTATACCACATGTCAGCTTTTAATTGATTAATATTTTTGAACAAAGATAACAATTAAGGGTGAGTAGGAAATATAATTTAAAAATCACTTAAGAGAAAAACAAAATAATCGACCAACTGAATAAACGCGGTCAAACTGTGCATGTTTTTTTGTAATGATTGTTTTGTCACCGCTAGTACGAGGTCTGTGGTGCCGCTTTAGTTCAATCGATTATTGGCTACTTATTCGACGGCGCACACGAGATTATGATTCATTCGGGGCTCAGAGTTTCAATGGGCTGTAAGTAGGCTCGAGGGAAAGGCTTGGATTTCAGCGATAGAGAGAATTGTATAGGCAAGAAAGGAATATGGGAGTTTACTTTTTAGGAGATTCTATTAGTACGTAGGTTTTGCTCTTGGGATCAAGGACACGATCCCAATGAAATTGTCTGGTTTAAAAGCATTGCCCAAGGAGATATATATATGTGTGTGTGTGAGAGAGAATTGGGACTGCATAATTTCATTATTTTCATAACTTCTTGTCAAATTAATATTTTAGCTCTGGGATTCATTGGTTACATTTATTTGACTGTACTGAGCAGTATTGCTTTGTAGTTAACTTGGTATGAACTCCACGAATCCTTTAGTCGAGTACCAATTGAGCCACTAGTGATAGAGCCTTAAGGAACCATAGGTGCTCAAAACTCTCAACATCTTCTTTAATGTCAGAGAGACATTCAAATCCTCAGATCCACAATGCAGACTAATAGAGAATCGGATATTGGTGGTGGTTCACTCAAAATGGCCTTCCAGAAAGGCTTGGATTTCAGCGATAGAGAGAATTGTATAGGCAAGAAAGGAATATGGGAGTTTACTTTTTAGGAGATTCTATTAGTACGTAGGTTTTGCTCTTGGGATCAAGGACACGATCCCAATGAAATTGTCTGGTTTAAAAGCATTGCCCAAGGAGATATATATATGTGTGTGTGTGAGAGAGAATTGGGACTGCATAATTTCATTATTTTCATAACTTCTTGTCAAATTAATATTTTAGCTCTGGGATTCATTGGTTACATTTATTTGACTGTACCGAGCAGTATTGCTTTGTAGTTAACTTGGTATGAACTCCACGAATCCTTTAGTCGAGTACCAATTGAGCCACTAGTGATAGAGCCTTAAGGAACCATAGGTGCTCAAAACTCTCAACATCTTCTTTAATGTCAGAGAGACATTCAAATCCTCAGATCCACAATGCAGACTAATAGAGAATCGGATATTGGTGGTGGTTCACTCAAAATGGCCTTCCACAGCAACCCATATCAAAACTCAGATTCAAGTTCAAAGCATACACTGTTTCCTTTTTAAGTTAAATCTGGTTTTGAGAAAGGGCAATCATGCACCCTTAAAGTCACCTAAAAAAAGTTATTTCCTTTCACTTTTTTTGAATCTTTCACTTTAGTTAACAAGCTGTGAACCATAGATATTCAATCCAAAAGCAGCAGGATTCTATTTTTGGAACAAAATGATTTACATCTAATTAGGTGCAATGCAAATATGCATGGTTCTGTAGTGGGTGAGTCTCAACTTTACAATCTGGATTCTGTCACTAACTTCTTTCTCACTTGAAACACTACAAGAAGAGAGAAAGGACAAGAAAAATAGTCACAGCAAAACCAAAATGGGTTGGGGAAAATGGTTGGATTCTGGGTGAGTCACCGGTGGCCAAATTTGCTAGCCATTGACTGGCCATTGCAGCTGCCTTCATTGGATCATGATCCAACCCTGATTCCACTGTTGTTCCAGCTTCCTTTAAAGATTTCAAACTGCATCCAAGTTAAATGCCACGTAAATATTTATATGCAACTATCAAATTTATATCACATCAAAAGCCCACCACCCCAAATGGTGACAAGCCAAGTTTATGTTATAGAAATTTACCTTGGACCACTAGGACAGAAAGTGATGGTATAATCAGCCCCAGTGCAAGTGAAAGTGCTACTGGCATCATCAAAAGCATAGCTATAGGATCTCGGACAAGCTGACTTGAACATTTCTGAGTACATGGATGGTTTGCAAGCAGCTGGACTATTGTAGGCACCATTACAACAGTACTCTGGTTTCCCAAACGCATCGCAGGCGCTCTTACAGCCGCCACCGTCGATTCTCAGCTCAGACGGGCACTTTTTGTTCAAATTCGTCACGCAGCCGGTAGTGGCACACTCTCCTGAACCTCCATTTCCTTCCACAGTCAAAGGCAAATTGTAACCATTAACCAGGCTCACGTCATAGAAGTCCTGCGCCCCTGAACCGAGCGTAAACTCGGCCAAGGTGGCTGGTGGGGTGACCCCTGCTCCATTGCATTCAACTTGGCCAGAGCCGCAGTCACCTGTAGCGCATGATCCGTGACCAGAGTCGTCGAACTTGCAGCCTGTTCTGCCCCAGAAGCGACCTGACCAGCCTGTAGGACCTTGGAAGGAACGAGAACTGCCTTTTTTGAGTTCAAAGCCTGTGCTTTCCAGATTTGGACTTCCTGGATTTGCTAGAATTCCAGGCCATACTGTGTGATCGCATCTATTGATGAATGTGAAAGTGGCAGCCGTAACACCTGGGAAAGGAATCATAGGAAAACAGAGCAACACAGGATCAGATTGGTTTCCTTATCAAATAGATCAGAACTTTACGAAATGTGAACAATCCCATTTCTGGAAAAGCGTATATTCACATTACCTTCAAGAAACAGGACCAGAATGAAGCTCAAGAACGTGATAAAAGAATGGTGAGAACTGGAGAACCGAGCCATAGGGAATCTATAGCAATGTCACTGGTGTTTTAATTATTAAGTTTTGGTTTTTAATTGCTTTTCTAAAATGAATGGTGTGGCTCAAAACATTTTTTAAAAAAAAGGAACTTGGTCGTGAGATTAAGCAAAGCTAATGTAGGAAGTGGTGTAATGCAATTGAAGGGTGGTCAAAGGAATTAGAAGAAGAAGCAAAAAACAGTAGTCAAGACAAGGCTTCTTTGCTTTAGCAGATGAGAAAGATCGAGGAAGAATGAAGAAGATGTTTGGAGCTACCATCCGTAAAAAGCAAACTCCAATGGTTTCCTCTTATCTGTTGAGTGATGGTAGTGGTAGTGGTGACGGTAAGGGATCTAATTATGTGCTCTTCATCTCCTACATATAAAGGCAGCATGCTTGAATAAACTTAGGGTGTAACAAGAAACTCGTGTTTGCAAGCTACTCGAATTTAATAAAAGAAGTTAGAATTTGGTCTTAGACATTGTCGTGCTGAATGCAAGCACAAATAATTAAGCTTGAAGCCAAATACGAAAATCAAGTTAATTTTTTACTAGATAAACGAGTGAGTTTAAGTAGTTCGATTATTATCTCTAATCGAACTTAAATTTTAAAAACAAAATTTGATCCAACATGATTTAAACTTCACGTCTTAATTTTGATAAGTTTAAACTTTATACAACTTTAGCTTGACTCAGCTAAATTATGCTTTGGTAGTGGAAATGACATGCACAAATGAACACCTCATTGTTATTTCTTTTCTTCTTTGGCCCCTCATCCTATCATCTAGCTTTTTCTCATTTTGTTTCTTTTATTTTTTTTCTATTTTTTTTTCTTTTTACTTTAAAATGTTTGTAATGAGAGTGCAAATCCAGTTAACACTAACATATTTTTTCAATAAAGTTACCTAGCAATTTTAGGAAAAACATTTATTTTATATAATAATAAAAAACCCACAATTGTCGCTATAGACTTTGTGCAACCCTAATCTCCACATTCAAAGTTATCATTTATAGCATCACCGAAGAAAATCACATAGAACCTAAAAGCTAATATATATCTAAGAGAAAAAGCTTGTTGAAAATGAAACCATGGTTTTAGTTTTTTAGGGTAAGTTTGCTACATTACAAAACCATTTGGGTCCCTTGATGTCCACAGTTTGACCTTCTCTTGACCACTTTGGCCGTAGGTCGGTCTATTATTATAAAATATGATAAAATTAATAATCGAAATAATATCAAAGCCCCATCAAAATAAACTTAGGCAAAATTTATATATAATAGGATTTCAGTCAAAGATAAAATCCAAATGAAGGAAAAATAACGTGGAAATTGAAATCTCATAGTTTTCATACAAGATTCCAAAAGCTAGATTTGCCCCATGTCTCGTAGATGTCACACATTGAACTGAACCATTGGTTAAGAGAAAAAAGAAAAAGAAAAAAAAGCAGGGTCATTGGACTGTGCAGTGTCAGAGTCCAACAAGTCCGCGTAGACCAAATGTTAGACAGATACAAGTGTCCAAATTTTATTGGAAGATCGTCGTGTTAAAGCACGTGGAGGTTTAGATAAGTTGCTGCAACTTCCGTCAGAGTTCGTTGGTTGTTTTCATTTTTAACACAGCTTTATAGAAAGGGGACCCTCAACTTTTATGAGGATTTGGATCTGCTTTGTTCAGCTTTTTAAGCTGACTAACCACTGTTACAGATAAGGTCCCTTTCCTCAATATGCCAGCCAAATAGCTTAGTGTCTCATAGTGGGAGTCCTATTCACAATCTTTATAATTTTCTAATGTTTATTATCAACTCTCTTCAATCTCTCATTTTAACGCACTCCAAGTTCCCTCATTTATGTTTAATGCGTCATCGATTCTAGTTTTATCTTGTCCGTCTTCTTTTAGCGATAATAAAAGCTCAAGGAAGGGATTTCTTGTTTCCTTTTTAGTATCTAAGTTGCTGTAAAAAGAGGGAAAAGGGTTAGAAAGTAGATTTTCGCCAGAGTCCAAAAAAAATTTTGGAGGTTAGGATTAAATTATATATTTTTATATTCATCATTTTAATAGTTTATACATTTATAATTTTTTAAATATTAAATTAATTTTTTATCATTTTTAGAAGTTAGAATGTAATTTTACTATTATTAATTTAAATTTTCATTTTAGGAGACCAAGGCCCTTATCAGGCCTCTAACTCAGCCGCTGTTTCTAAATGCATCAAAGGAAATTTTTAAAATTGTTAAGGTTTAAATTTTTTAATTAGGGTTTTAATAAGATTTTTTAAAAATTTTAAGGGCTTACTTAAAATTTTAAAATTTTTAAAAGAATTAATAAAAATTTTCAAAAATTTTAAAAGTTTAACTTTTAGAAAGTTTAACTAACATTTTTTAAATTTTGGTAGTCTAATTAAAATTTTGAAGAATTGTAAGGGACATAATTAAAAATTTCGAGTGGAATTCTGCCACTGCTTGTCAACTTGGTTAGTAGGGATCAATTGAGTCGAAGATAACTTGATTTTCGATTTTTTTTTTTTTATATTTTAGTTTGATATGAATACCAATGGTAGATATTAATACTCTTAAACTTTGTTGCAAAAAAGCAAAGCTGATGTGCACTAAAGGCCAAACTTGGGCTGTGAAAAACGTTAGAAAGACGGGAGCTTTTCTATTAAAATTTTTGTCTTCCGCAAACGTTAGCAATCGCAATGAAGCACTTAACTATCAAGTGGGATGTCTAAACTAAAACTTTCCTATTTTGATTGGTTTGTTTGTTTATGTTTCCTTTTGCAAGTTGTGTGATTCAACCATGGCAGGATGGGCCTCATCTCTTGTCTGGAAACTGCACCTTGCAAGAACAAAACCATTGTAAAAATGTGTTGGTTTTTCTTAAAGATTAACAGCCTTCATTACTGTTCATCATTAATAACATGTATATATATGATGATAACTTGATAATACTTATCATTAAAAATTATTAAGGTGCGTATCAAATATATAATATTACAACTTACTGCCATCAACATCCAGGGGGGATCTCCATAGATGTGTGGTATGCCGTGTAGATAAGATTTTTTTTTTCTTTCGTCATCTTCTTTTCCTTTTTTTTTTTTCTTTACTGGAATCCATCGTTCTTTAATAAAGTTTTAGTGTCATGTTTTATCACTATGATGATTTTTCTAGTAAGAAAACATTCTTTCAGATAAAAGGTTGCTCGGTTCTGTGTTTCTTTAGTTTTCCCCTTTTCAACTTTCCATTTTTATATATACAAAAAGATTGTATTTTATTTGTTATGATGAAAAGCATAAAAGTGGTTTTCACACGGATGTTATAAGTCGGGTGAAGGTCAAGTTTGTTTAACTAATCATTTAAATTTGTTTTTATATGAAATATGATACCAAATAATCTGATAATTAATCATTCGGAATCGCACGTCGTAAATACGATTCGAGATATTCTGAGACGTGATTAAAATGTTAATTTAACTCATGTATATCGTGAATGCAATAGGTTGACTGATATTGTTTAGCAAAGATGATAGAAGGAATGAACATTACCTTTTCACCTTTGGTCTCAACCTCCTGATTTTGCTTTAAATATATTGCATGAAAATCTTACCGATTTATCTGTTTCTAGAATAATTATTATGTAATAATTTGTAATGCTATTTTTTTTTAAAAAAAATTATTCAAATTTATGTGTATTTATAAATGATTTTTTAAATGTATAGCTTCAAAGGTGATTAATAGAATGGCTTTAAATTGGTAAATAGTACTAGAATGACATACTTAAATCGACGTCTGCTTCAATCGTGACAGAAGAAGAATGAAACCCACAAAAGTGTGCTCTAACAAACCGCCATAATATCTTTCTAAGATGGAGTAGACGAAGCATGCTTGTAAATGTTGTCACCGGAGCACAAGATGTTTCGGATCATACGCGGGAGCTTTCATCAAAATGATGAAATTGTTACGCGGGAGTTTAAATATTTTCTTGCAACATCCGGATAGGTAAACTCATGGGAAGAATTATTGAGGGAAAGCAAAATTTTTTATAAGGGTAAACATCACGATTATGATGAGAACTATTCAGAGTTTTTGCAGTTGTATGAAGAACCATGAAGCGTATTATCTAATTCTTTAAACAAAACGGAATTTAACTCAAAAACATAATCTAATTCTTTTGTGCTGTTTTCAACTTTTTATCTAGTATAAAAAAGTTCATTTATTATTTTTTTTCTAATTTTTCGATTGATATAATGAAACTGTTGTTACTATAGAAGGACGTGAGTTTGAGTGCGCTAAAGCGTATTATCTTTCTATTTATATATATGGGTTAGGAAGAAGACTATAGGTAATTCTAAATATTATGTGTAAAAAATATAAAAAAATTATTTTTAACATTAAAAAAAAAAAAAAGAGTGCATGGGAATCAGCCATTCATTAATAAAAATTATGATTAGTGCAAATTCATGCACCAATAAAACCATTACCACTATCTAGTAAAGCAAACTCCCCCTCCCCGCGGCCACCCGCAAAAAAAGAAACACTATAGTGCCTTTCCAGTTCATCACAAGGCAACTTGCATATCATAAAAGTCTTAATATGTTTTTCTAATATTTCCTTATAGTATTATATATTTATTGTTTTTATAAAAATATAAATTATAATATAAATAAAGTAATGTATATTATAAATGGAAAAATGGATTGGACCTAATACTTAAATATTAGAGCTTAAATTTGACATTAACAAATAATCTAATCTTTAAAGATTTTTATTTGAAAATAATGAAATTAATAATTAATTACAAAATATACTAACAAATAGCAGGATTTAAAAAAAATGAAAGGTCAAACAAAAAACCACCATTGTGGGAAATGGAAAAAGTTGTGCAATATAATATTTGCCCCTTTAGCTTTGCCTTATCAGAAATTGATATGGGTTGAAAGCTGAAAGTGTTTCATCTTCTGCTTTTATTAAAAGAAAAAAAATTCTTAATTTAACGTAGCTTGCTTTGCTTTATAATGTGTTTATCGTGTCTATTGCTCCACTGTTAGAAATAAATTCCTTGAGGATAAGATCACCAACTTTGTTTGAAAACAAATGGTTCATTATTGAACAATATGAATGCACTGACTCACATGCCCATAAAGTTTAATGCCAACTGTGGTGGAAATGCCAGAATCCTCCATTATCGGAAATTAGAATGAACTATGCATGATGTACAGATATCTACCAAAAAAAAAAAAAAATTGCTGAGTACCTTGTGATGTCCTACCGCATATACAACATTTGTGAGCAACTATACTACTACTTAAGCTAATTCTTAGTATGTGAAAAACTTGTCTGTTGTATCAAATATCTAACAAGACACTGTAAATCACATATTACTAATCTTAAATAATTAATCGACAAAATTCTTAAAAAGTTGGGTCAACTTCAAATCCACTATACTTGAAAGATTTATATAATCGAAAATGCCACATATGACATCTTTTAGCAAAAGTGATCATGCAGATTAGTTGGAATTTTAGAACCTATCGGGATCACAGTAAATAAGTGTTGTAGTCGTGGCCTAAAAAAGGATAGAAACTTGTAACAAGCCAATGGCGAGTTTTGTATCAAAGCTGAGGTGGAAATCAACTTATAAAACCCAACATCCATAGGTAGGTCAAAATGATTTGTGAAATAAACTCTATTTTAATGACATCATCCATTTACAGCCATAGCAGTATATTTCAAACTTCTTTCCTTGTCTAAATGACTAAAAAGGTATTATCTATGACGAAACTGAAACTAAATTAGAAGATGGCTTTTTACACCTTCAAGTCAAACAATACAGCAGATAAATACGTGTTTATGAGGTTGACAGATTGAATGGCCCTTCTCAAGCTATTGCTTTGCCTACTTATGGCTGATTTAGGAATATTCGTAATTCGAAGCATCATTATCAGTTAGATTATAGAATCTAAATGGATTTTCAATCAATTCATTTAAAAGATAAATTTCGGTATTCCGCCATTATAATTGTTGCTTACTTTATATAAAATCATCATTTTATCATTATATATAATTATTAAAAAAATAAATTTACAAAAATACTTTTTATATATAATTATTAAAAGATAAAAATGTTTCATGTTCAAATAAATTATTTTGAAGAAATCTGTTAATTATATTAAATATTAAAACGGCAAGGAACAAGACTAAATAACAATAGATGAATCTAACATGGTAATGATTTTTTTTAGAAAGTGATAATAGATTTTAAAATTACACATATATAGATAGATGGTGGGACAAAACATACCAATTCTATAACGTTGACGAATTTGATGTTGGTGTATGGGGATAAAAGTAAATTTATGAGAAATTAACAAAGGGTTCAAGACGTGTATCAATGTCACTTTCTTTAATGTTCTATTCGCTATCACCTATACTATGAATAGTGACAACTCTTGCTTAATTACCAAGTAACATTATTTTTAAGTCACTTGTAACTTTTTAGTTATAACTATTGGAACATTATAAATATTTTGAGAATTTTCCAACATTTCATAATATTTGCTTCCACTCCATTGCTATCCACAATCAACAAGTTTGTTATCCTCAAACAATTTAGCAGATTTATACAAGCCAAATGAATAACAAAAGTTTGATTAATTTCAACTGTAGGTGGTGTTCCATTAGAGGTGCTCATGAGCTAGGTCAGGTTGAGACCGGGCCAACAAAAAATTAGGCCCGTTTGCTAGGCTCAGGCCTGATCCGGCCCAAAAAATGAGCTTAAAATTTTATCAAAGCCCAACCCGGATAAAAATGCTAAAACCGGGTCTATTTCGACCCGGGCGTATTACTTTTTTTATATAATTTTTTAAATATATATAATACATCAAAAATACTAAAAACATTAGAATAAATATTTCCCAACAAATTAAAAATAAAATTTAAAAATTATGTATACTTAAATAACACTAAGATAGATGTAACCTAATAAGCAAATGCCTCTTAAAATAATAACAAATTTAACAATAAAACAAATGTTATGTAATATCCAAACAATAAAAATAAAATAGTAATAACATAATAGTGAAACTGTAGCAAAATAGGGAGAAAACAATAAGAAAATAGCATTAAAACAACAAAAAAATAGCAATTTTTTTTTGTTCTTTTGTGAATTCGGGCTGGGCCCAAACCAAAAATGCCTTTTTTAAGGCCCAGCCCATTTTTTAAACGGGCCTTATTTTTTTACCTAAGCCCATTTTTCGGGCTTATATTTTTACCCAAATCCTTCCACTTTTCAGACAAACTTTCGGTTCGAGCTATAAGCAGGTCTATGTTCCATTAAGTTATAACATTTTAAACAAACGAAACAGAATGTATTTAGAAATGGCGGAAAGAAAAACTAAAAAGACCTAACAATAATGGTAGTAGTTGATGATGGGTTGTAAGATGGAGAAAGAATAAAATTGTAATTCAGAGCAAGGCCAAACAAAGAGATAATCTTTAGAGAATTTTAAAGAAAGTTTAGAAGTCATAAGTTTTTCATAAAAATATTAATATATTTTTATTAAGAAAGAGCTTAAATGGTTGGGAATGGTGAATTGTGAAAAAAAAGTTTATTATAAATCTAAAAAGAAAGGAGAAAAACTCAATGTTATAGAAAAAGATCAAAGAAAAATCTTTGAAGTATTTCTATATTTATCTATCAAATTAAGTTCTAGGATAACTCGAAAATACTACAATATTTTAAGATTATCTCTACTTCTTCTACTTTAGTAAAATAGTATTATGCGAAATATCTTTTGTGGAACATTTCTTGAAGAATATTTTGCTTGAGATTATTTTATTTTACTGTAAGTTGTTTTGTTTTTTCACGAGCTTATTTTGAATAATAACTATTGTTGAAAAATAAATGTTCTAAATCAAAATTTATTTTGAACATAATTGTTCCTAAAGAACAAGAACAATCCTAAAGAAGAGTTGACTTGAACAATATTTATTTTCAACAAAAATTGCTTTCAAATGACAATTATTCCGGATGACAATTGTCTTAAATTGTTCTTAATTAGCTATTCTCAAACTATGGTTATTCTAAACAACAATTACTAGTTATCCTAAAATAGATATTAGAAATAGTAGAAGAGATATTAAAAGTCAAAACTAAATATATCCTATGTGTAATTTATACACATTTAACGATACTTGTTTAGAATTCCAAATTATAGCCTACTGGTTAAGTATTCACTTTTTTCATGCATAATCTGATATATTGTTGTGTTTACATAATTATATCTTCGGATTAAAAATCAGGACATTGATGATTATTTTGGATTACTCCTAGAATTTTGTGTTAATAATTTCTCTAAATTGACATTGAAGATAATCCTATGTGATGATTGTTACAGCTCTACAGATTAACAATATCTGTTTCATTGATGGTAATCTATTGTTGGTAAAATAATCAAGACGTGAGGGTAAAACCCACACGATATCTTAAACTAAACAAATCATCAGATAATTGTCATCATCAAGCATAAGCACCAAGGATAAAGGCCAAACAAAAATGCACTTCCATATAAAACAAATAGCTAGAGATAAATGAACTCAGTTCCATTGGCATTAGTAGGCGAAAGTTGCCAGGAGAAAAAAAAAGGTTACATAGTGAACTAATTGTCAGTTCCTATAATTTATGTCCAATCGCCAGCTCTCACTCTTCACTAGAGGTGATCATGGGCCGGGTTAGGTTCTGGCTGGGCCCAGACAAAATTTTAAGCCCGTCTACTAAGCTCGGCCCGAAATATAGGCCTAAAAATTTGTCTAAGTCCGCTCCGAAATAAAATTGCTAAGCCCAAGCCAGGCCCGGCCCTGCCCATATTAATTTTTTTTTGCTTATTTCATTAAATAAAAAAATTTAAAAAAATATAATAAATCAAATATATTTAAAAACATAAAAACAAATATTAAAACAAATAAAAATGATACTAAAATAATTCTTAAAACAATACACAAATTTACAATATAATAAAAAATTTAAAATGATTAAAAATAAAATAAAAAATATATTAATATATAATTTGGGCTGGGCTCGGGCTAAAAAAACTTTTACCCGAGGTCCGGCCCATTTTTTAAACGGGCCTCGTTTTTTGCCCAAGCCTATTTTTTGGGCCTATATTTTTACCCAAACCCTCCAATTTTTCGGGCGAGCCTTCGGGCCGAGCCCGGGCCGCCCAGCCCATGATCAGCTCTACTCTTCACTCAAATCCATTCATGCTACAAATTGCTTTTATGGTTTGCTAGGACCTAACCATCGGAGGTCCAAAATTGCCATATAAAAAAAGGAACTCAATGAAAACAGTTCCTAATGTTGTTGGCTAGCAGCTTGGCATTGTCAAAAGAGATGCCACAGCTGCCGCATTGCCACCAAAATGGTGATGGCACCACCGATAAAAGCTGAGGTACAGTTACCTCCAGTTCCACCATTTGGGGATACCATCATTGGAGATTGTATCCATCAACAAGGCTAACATCATAGAAATCCAATCCCCCAGCACCATTTAATGTAAACTCTGCAAGAGTGGCAGGAGGGCTAGCACCGCTACTTGAACATTCTAGTGTAGATGAGCCGCAGTCTCCACTAAGGCAAAAGAATTTGCCAGGAGAATCCTCGGTGCAAAGAGTTCGACCCCGTAAGCGACCTGACCAAGATGTTGGAACCGAGACGGATGTTGATTCGCCTCGTCTAAGAATGAAACCTGTTGGAGAAATCTGTGTTGTTCCAGCACCTGACAGAACCCCTGGCCAAACTGTGAACACTGATGAATGAAATTGAGAACCTGTAAAATAGGAACATGATTTTAAACCAATACGAACAAAGCAAAGAAAAACTAAAAACGACAACGAAATATCAATTGGCAAAAGAATTAAGATCTAAGAACAGTTGAAGGAAGAACATAGCCAACACAATGGAATGAAAGAAGTGAACTTCAAAGAAGGCTGTGAACAATCAAATTTAGAAGCACTTGGTAGGAAAATATTTAGATGAGGAATATGTGTCCATGTGTATAAGTATTTATAACCTAAAAAAGATTAGAATTGATGTGGGAACCATATGATGTGTTATAGAATAGGAAATGGTTGTGGGGACAGCCAGACAGGGCAAACTGGCAAAGAGGCAAATGTTCATTGTCATCCCAAATGTAGCTCTAGTATGTTCAACTAATAGGTATGACCTGTTTCTGCATATTTGTAATAGTAATAGAGCGAAAGAAAGAAGACAAGGGCAATATATAAAGAACATAAAGGGATACCTGCAAAAATATGATGATGAGGACATACGAGAAACAAACAAAAACCAGCTGAACTTGCTAATGGCTTATAGACTTGATTAATTTGCAATTTTGCATCTTAATGTGAAAAGGGCAATTTTGCATTTTAATCACAATGCCTTCATCATTTTTCTTTGATTCCTCCACAACTTTAGGAGGTAACCTGGGCTCTGACAGAGACCATTCTCCTTCCATTGGAAACATCTCTATAGTAAACAGACAGGAACCTAAAAAACAAAAGAAGCAGCTGATGAACTTCCAATATGCACATTACAAAAGAGATAGAAACAACATTACTACTATATCACGAGTCAATGTGTAAATGTGGTTTTGATTTTGATTTCCTCCAAAAATAAAATATTCATTGTTCAGTTGCTATATAAGATGTTTCACAGAAAATGAAACTGATTTTTCATTCATTAGCATGTTATTATGAGCTTTTGGTGTGGGGGCTTCATGTGTTGCAGCTTGTATTTGGGATTTATTGATTTTTATTTTCACATATAATTTTTAGTTTTTTAATTAATTATATAAAAATATATTCAATTATGTCTATATAAATATATTTATGATATTTTGTTTTGAAGAAAAAATATATTTATGATAATTATTTGATAGACTGGGGTAGAATTTTGTTTAACTCCACAACCGAAGTTATGGAGATAAAAAATTCAACCGTCAATATATCAAATAATTATCTATATATTTATATGTAGATATAAATTTTAAAATTATTGATTAAGTACAGTAACTTAATTTAATAATTATGTTTTAAATTAAAATGTATTTTTTAAAATGTTTAGTACAAAAAATATTATATTTAAAATATCAAAATTTTGTACTAATTGATACCAGCTGGCATACACCAATAAAAGTTAGTATTGATTGAAACAGAAACTTTTTACTAACTAATATGAGTCGACACATATCAATAAAAATCAGTATTGATTAAAACAAGTCGAAACATATCGAATTTTCACTAGAATAAAGCCTAAGTTACTTAGTACTAGAGGTATTTATGGGTCGGGCCGGGCCCAACCAAAATTTTAGGGTTGTTTGCTAAGCTCTACTCGGCCAGAAAATGGGCTTAAAATTTTGTCCAAGCTCAACACAAATAAAAAATACTAAAACTCGAGCTTGCCCTGACTCGTTCATATTAATTTTTTTTAAAAATATATAATACATCAAAAGTACTAAAAACATTAAAACAAATATTTTCCAACAACTTGGAAACAAATTAAAAGAACTATGTATGCTTAAATAACATTAATATAAGTGCAACTTAAAATACAATGTATGCATCTAAAATAGTAACAAAATTAAAAATAAAACAATAGTTATAGAATATTCAAACAATAACAATAAAATAGTATCAATATAATAATAATATGGTAGCAAAATAGTAAAAAAATAAGACAACAACAAAAAAAATAGCAACAAAATAGTAAAAAATACAACAAAAAAATATTTTTTTTTGTAAATTCGAATTGTGCCAAGTTCGAGTAAAAAAACCTTACCTAAGCCCGACTTATTTTCTAAATAGTTTTTTTTTTTTTTCCAAATCCATTTAACGGTGTACTTAGTACCGATTGATGACCGAAACTGTAGGTACTGGCAAGTACGGTACCGAGTATTATGGCTGACGTCCTTACATCTAGTGTCTTGTTATTTTCACCTACCACTTGTATAAACTTAATTCATTAATAATTCTTGTCATGTAGATTCTGGCAGGTCCTTGTATCTGACTTGTTCTTTTATATTATGTCATCTTCTGGGTATTATTTATTCATTTTAGTCCCGTTGGTTTCATATATAATAATGGTTGATATAAAAATACTAATACTAATAATAATAATGGGTGATATAAAATTAACGGATCTTCATTCAAAAGCTCCATGTAAGCGATGGTATTTTGTCCATATGTAAGAACTGCAGGAATGGAATCTGATTCTTAGCTTGCAACGCAATCATCCATATATGAAATATCACCAAACCAAAGTGCTCCACATGATGTAAAGTAGGATAGTAAAGAGTAGCAAATTTGGAGGGTACAAGGTAGGCTATAGCAATAATATTCGAATTGGTTACGAACCTAGTGATGTGAATGGACTAAATTAGCATGCGAATCTCACAATTGAAAGTGAAGTATGTTGCATTATGACAAAGAATCTTGCAAATGTACCTTCGGCATGAAATGTCATCACTCCATAAACTGATGTTTCAGCAGAAAAAAAAAAAGGCTAACTTTGCATTTCCCAACATTGCATACAGGAAAAGCAATAATACAGGAAATTTAACTTATAGTTCATAAACTAACAGACAGCTGGGATTCCTAGGGCAATTGGTGAGTACACAGAACAGAAAAAAAAAGCAGCAACTCTGCAAATGGCTGACAATACTACTTAGCATGCATATGGAAGACTTCTAACTGTATGTACACTCCAATTTAGAATTATGAACTCAATGATGGGGTACTGTATAAAGAGAGAAATTACAAAGGGAAAGTGATTGAATCAATGAAATCCGGTTGACCCTCTAGACTGATACAGCTCCAATCTACTTTTGGCCTCTTGTAAGAGTTTGCCAGTTGCATTCTGGGTCATGTTGGATTGCCTGGATGCCCATTCAAGCACGGTAAGAACCTTGGCTTGAGCAAGTTCCTCGCTGTCAGGTACATGGTGGGAAATGTAGCATAGGAGAAGTAATGCTGGGAGTTGAACAATATGTTCCCCAAAATACACAAGCTGAATCAAATGCTTTGCACCTCCTGCATTAATGATTGCCTTGGAGTGATCAAGGTGTAGATAGTTGTCCGTGCAAGCAAACTTGGCGAGTGCAATTGCAGCCTCCTTGGAAACTTCAGCTTCCCTTTCGTCAAGAAGTTTGACCAAAGGGGCAATCATCCTTGTTTCAGTAGCTCTAAACGTCCTAGCCAAATTTCCGATAGCCTTGATACAAGGAATCAGCAGTTCTGAATCGGCCTGCTCGGTGATCTTTAACAGCTGGTCCACGATGAGCTTACAAGCATGAGAGTTGGGCTTGAAAGCAGACCTTCTCAAATCAGGATCCTGCTCTGCCACAGCTGTAATCTCCATCAATGCCATAGCTGAATTAAACCGCACTTCTTCAGTTCCTTTTTCAAGCAAAACTGCGAAACATAGCAATGCTCTGGACTCAGTTATACTCTTGCAGATAAGCGAATTCTCCTTTGCAAGATGCCATAAGGCTCTAGCTGCCATTGCTTTCATATAAGACTTGGTTGCAGGATCTTCTGATTCCCTTCCCTTAGTACTCGCCCCTGTAATCAAACCATTCTGGTGATACTGATAACTAAGTTGGTGAGCTTGCTTGGCGATGACATTGCCCTGACTATTACTCCTAACATGGTTATTACTAGGCTTTTGTGGCAATTTCGCCCCTCCTTGCATTGCCATAGTATTTCTAACCACATGATGCATCTGATTCGGCTCTCGGTTCCCCATTGGATGCGGAATCTGAGTCTGATGATCTTCCTCAACAACATTTTTCACATTCGAATTATTATTACTACTCGCCATAACCACTGCGTGGATGGATGAAGCCTTGTTACTAGCAATTGCATATTTGCTATGTTCTTCAATCGTTTCAAACGCCAAATGACTAACGAGTAATCGGATGACATTGTTCTGGGCAAACAAATCTTGACATTTGGGGTAATTAGCAGCCAACTCAGACACTGCCCACGCACTCACGGCTTGAACTTTCATTGGACCTTCTTTGAGGATTTTCGCAAACACCGTGCAAACGCCAGCGTGGATCATGTGCTCGACGCTTTCGGGATCCCGGCCGAGAAGCCCAATTGCTTTGGCGGCGTTTTCTTGACCTTCGACTTTCCCTTCTTTGACTAATTTCAATAACGGCCCAACCCCTCCTTCTTCAATAATCAGTTTCCCGTATCGATCATTATCGCTGGCTAGCGAAACAAGCGAGGCAGCCGCTTCGGACCGATTTTCAAGCGAACCGGTGTAAAGAATCGCGATCTGTTCCCAAATTAGGTGTAAAATAGGCTCGTTAGCAGCGATCGGAGGAAGGCCTAAGTACTCATCGTCGCGATCGTCAGCTGAAGCTGACACACGGAGGAGCCAGGACACATCGCCGATAGAGTTCTCGAGCTGGGAAGACATTTTACGGAAGGCGGCACCAGGGTTGATTGTGAACACGCGCTTCATAATGCCGTTGGCGCGGCATTTGAGGACCAAAGAGAGGGCTTTGTCGAGGACTTGTTCAGTATCGTCGATTATGCGGCGCGTGGGACGAACGTAAAGGTCGGAACTCGCACGCGCCGCTTGTCGGAGCAAGCCAGCAAGTTTCTCTGTCTTGGACTTAAGCTCCGCACACTCTTGCTTAAACGAACTCGCTTCATCCGCCGCTTTCGTTACTTGGTCCGCTAACTGAATCGGCTTCGCCAAGATTTGTTTCACAATATCCGCCATCACAACAACCAAAAAAGTAAATAAAATTGATCAGACGAGAAAACAAATAAATCAAGCTGAAAACAAGACAAAGCAAAAGGGCAGATCTTTGTCGGGTTTTGGTTCTTAAGATTCTAGCAAAAGGCTTGATAAGCGGAGAAAATGGAGGGAAGAAGTGGGGTATTTGAAAGTGTTCGATTCAGCGACGTTTTGCGGCCTAAATTGCTGTTTTTCAGGGCAACAGAAATTTTGGGTGTTTTTTGACTCAGTGTGTGTACGCGTTAAAAAGGAAAAGGAGATTGATGAAGATGAAGAAGAAGCATTCATGGTGAACGAGTTTTACAAGGTCAAACGCGTTTTTCATTTTCTCGGGGGTGAGCTTTAGTGTTCAGAACGACGAGAACCTCCAATTTATTATTATAACAATTATGAAGTCTTGCTGTCATTTTTTACTTTTCTTTAATATATATTAAATTCCAAATTCATTATCATTTATTATATTATGCTTAATTACTATCTTTCAAATAAAAATAAATTAACCTAACACCAACCTAGAGGTGTTCATGGGCCGGGCCGGTCCGAGTTCGGGTCGGGCTCAACTAAAAAATCATGTCTATTTATTGGGCTCGGGTTGGGCCGGGCCCAAAAAATGGGGCTAAAATTTTGCCCAAGTCCGACCCGGATAAAAATACTAAAACCCGGGCCCTGCCCGGCCCGCCCGTATTAATTTTTATATTAATTTTTATATATATATAATACATCAAAAATACTAAAAATATCAAAATAAATATTTCCCAAAAAATTGAAAATAAATTTTGAAAAATATGTAAACTTAAATAACACTAAGATAAATGCAACTTAACAAACAAATACTTCTAAAATAATAAAAAAATTAACAAATGCCTTTAAAATAATAAGAAAATTAACAATAAAATAAAATTTATACAATATCCAAACAATAACAACAAAATAATAGCAACATAATAGTAAAATGGTAGCAAAATATGGAGAAATCAACAAGAAAATAATATTCAAAAATAAAAAAAATATGCAGATTTTTTGTCCTTTAATAATGTTTGGGCAGCCGAGCAGGGTTGGGCTAAAAATACTTATACCGAGGCCCGGCCCATTTTTAAACGGGCCTTATTTTTGTCCAAGCCCATTTTTCGGGCCTATATTTTTGCCCAAACCCTCCCACATTTCGGGCGGGCCTTCGGGCCGGGTAGCCCGACCCATGCACACCTCTACACCAACCCAGTTAATAAATACCTTAAAAACAACTTATTAACAGGTAACAACTCAGTTAAAAAATGCCTTAAAAACATTTGTTAACAAAATACCAATAATAAGTATTTATGGGTCTAAAGTAGTCCTAATCATGAGTCGAGTAAAGTTTAGACTAGGACTATGTTAGTTTTTAAGCTTGTTTTTTAAGATTGGGCTCGACCTCTACTGAAAAAATTGGTTTAAAATTCTGTCTAAGTCCAGCCCAGGTTAAAAATGTTAAACTCAAATTTGATTTGGACCGTCCGTATTAAATTTTTTATATTATTTTTTATATAAAAATAAATTTAAAAAATATAATACATCCAATGCACTAAAAGTATTAAAATAAATGTTTCCCTACAAATTGAAAATACATTAAAAATGCTTTTATACTTAAATAACACAATTGTAACTTAACAAGCAAATGCTTCTAATATAGTAATCAAATTAACAATAAAATAATAGTTATACAATATCCAAACAATAGTAACAAAATAATAGTAATATAATAACGAGATGGCAACAAAAAGAAAGTATAAGCTGATTCGGGCCCAAGACCAAAAAAATCTTACTCAAGATTTGACCCGTTTAGAAAATGAATCTTATTTTTTATATAAACTCATTTTTTAAACCTTCATTTTTATCTAAATTCTTTTATTTTTTATACAAATAACTCAACCTATGGTCAAGTCTAGTCAAAAGTTGTTAAAAGAAATTCATGCCAAAACTTCATGCATCCATAAAGTTAATATTATTGTTTAAAAAACAATAAAATAAATAACTTTATCTTTACATTTATATGTTTTAAAATTAAGATTAAATAAAATACATTTCAAATCATTTAATTTAAATTCAAGCATGGCTGAGGGGACAAAAAAAAAAACTTTCTGATTTAAATCATTAAAATCGAATAGTTTTTATTAAAAAAAATTATCAATTTTAGTATGTTGTTTAAGTTATCTTGTTGTGACGTATCACAGAAAATAAATATATTAAATTAATAAATTTTAGTAGAAACTATCAATGATAATAATTACTGAATTAAAATTTTTAAATTAAAAATAAAATGATTAAATTTTTAATTTTTTAAAATATAGTGACTAAATATCAGATTCTATATAAAACGGGGACTAATAGCATATTTTAACTTTAATATTATTATTACTAGGATACTTAAAAGCAATCAAGAATTGTGTTAAAAACTTAATATTTCTTTAAGATATTAATTAATATTTCTTTCGTGGTATTGCTGTGGCTTTTTATTTTCCAAAAATATACGAGTTAAAAAGAATTATTTAGCAAAGTATGCGAAGTCGGTAGCCGGACTATTCGATTTTAAAAGTCGCCACCCCTAGAGTCTGAATTCAGTGAAAATGGCTGGAGCAAGCAGGGCCGATGCAGAAATGGTCTTCCACTTTAGGGCAAAGGAAGGTGAAACACTCAATTATAAAATGGAGTAATATCACGATAATCCCTGAAATTTTATCAAATTTTCAATATAGTCTATCCACTTTAAATTTTATATATGATCTCTTCACTTACAATTTATATTTCAAAATAGTATGTTATTTTCTAAATTAAAAAGTACTAAAAATCTAAATTAAAAATTATTAAAATTACTTTGTAAATTTGAAAGGAACATCTAAGTTTCAATTTAAAATTGTTACTATAATTTCTTTAACTAGTAAATTATAAATTCCCATATTTTTAAAAGTAATTGTATTTCAATTATTTTAATTTTTTAAATTTTTTATAATAAATTTTAATTTAAAATTTTTAGTAGTTCTTAATTTAGAAAATAACACACTATTTTAAAATATAATTTGTAAGTGAAGAGACCATATCAAAATTTTGATAAATTTTAAAGTGAATAGACTATATTGAAATTTTGATAAACATTCAGGGACTATCATGATATTGCTCCATTTAATAATTGAGCATTTCATCTTCCTTCGCCCTAAAGTGGAAGACGATTTCTGCAGGATAGACTTTCAAGTCCTTCCTGCTTGCTCCACCCATTTTCACCGAAATTGGACTCTAGTGGTGGCGACTTTTGAAATCGGAACTCCAGCTACCGATTTCGCATATTCTGCTAAATAAGTATACAATCCATACAGTTTACAAAATAATTTTTTTTAACTCATACACGTGAAGAAACAAAAAACTATTGCTTTTGTTCAAAAAGTTTTAATTAATATTCAAATCGGAAAAGATGATTGATCGAAGAAAAATCAAAGTTTTAAAGAAAAGTAAACCCTAAAATTTTTTAAAATGAATAGAAATAAAGTGAGAGAGACTTAAGTAGAGATGTGCATGGGCCGGGCGGCCCGGCCCGAAGGCCCGCCCAAAAAATGGGAGGGTTTGGGTAAAAATATAGGCCCGAAAAATGGGCTTGGGCAAAAAAAGAGGCCCGTTTAGAAAACGGGCCGGGCCTCGGGCAAGATTTTTTTGGCCCGGGTCCGGCCCGGCCAGATTTTAATATTAAATTATTTTTAAATTTTTTATTTTAAATTTTAAGTAACTTTAGTTTTTTTTACTTTAGTTTTTTTTTATTGTTTTTAATGTTATTTTAATATTGTAAAATTTTTGTTATTAATATAATTTAGTTCTTAATTTAGTTTTAATTTGTTTCAATTTTTTTAATTTTAATATAATTATTTTTTATTATATTTTTAATTTATATATTATTTTAAGAATTATTTTAGTCCCATTTTTTTTAATATTTGTTTTTATGTTTTAAATGCATTTGATTTATTATATTTTAAAGTTTTTTATTTAATAAAAAAAGTAACAAAAATTTTTAATATGGTTGGGCCGGGCTTGGGCCTATCATTTTTTCTCGGGCCGGGCTTGGACAAAATTCTAGGCCCATATTTCGGGTCGGGCCGGGCCCGGCCTTGAAAACGGGCCAAAAATTTTTTGTGGGCCCGGCCCGGCCTATGCACACCTCTAGACTTAAGCTTCGTCTGGTTTTAAAAAATAAAAATCATTTTCGGTTTCATTTTATTGGAAAATGAAAGATAAACGCATTTAATTAAAATTTTTGAAAATGATTTTTAAAGAATAAAAATGGAAATACGTGCAAATTAAAAAATAATGAAAATTTGTTTTAACTAAAAGTAAAAATAATGAAAACAAAAATTTTTATTTTAAAATAATCGGTACCCATTCAAACTCATATAAAAATAAAAATATTTTTTATCAATAGTTTTTTAAATATTAAATCTGATACATTAGTTTAAATTTATATAAATGTAAAAATATTTTATTTTATTTCTTAGGTCTCGAAAAGTTCATGATTTCATTATTAAAAATAAACTTTCATTTCTATTTATCATTTTTTTAATTTAAAAATAAAACTGATTTTTGGATATTGTTTTGGTTTCTATTTTTATTTTCAGAATAATAGTTTTCATTTTCAATTTTTCAAAAATTAAAAAAATAATTATAATGACTTTTTTTTGTCCTTCAAATTGATAAAAAATCATTTTAGCCCTTAATTTAATTTTTCGCATCTTTCATCTATTGAACTTGTATTTTTTGCAAATCACCCCCAAAATTGAAAGAAAAGTTAATGTTTGCTAACTTTACTGATGTGGCATACATGTGGATTGCCACATAGATGGCAGGTCAATAGTTAATTATTTTTTAAATATTTTAAAAAATTATTATTTTAATGATTTTTTATTTTTAAAAATAATTTTTTGAATTTTTAAATATTAAAAAATTAATTAAATGTTGATGTTTCTTTCATTTTGGGGTGATTTAATAATAAAATATTTAAACTTAAAGACTAAAAAAGACGGAAAATTAAATGGGTGAACAAAATAATTTTTTTTATATAAAATTAGAAGATCAAATAAGTTATTATGTCAAAAAAATATTTTTGCTTTTAGAAGGGTTGAACCAGGACCATTTTTTTTTTAAATTAAAAACTTTGATTCATTTTTAATAATTTTCTATGTGAATACATATTAACTTTTTTAGTTTTATTTTTTATTCAAGTATATAAAAATTAACTTTAAGAAAACTTCAAAATTTTCTTTATTTATTTGTTTTTATATTTTTAATCATTTTTCTATTAATATCTTTTAAATAATGAAAATTATATAATTTTAAATAAAAACAATTTAACAAATTCATCAAAGGTAAATATATGGTTGAACTAAATATAAGTTTAAAGCGCTTAATTTTACTTAAAATAAAATATAATTCCATGATATTTCAACATAATTATAAAACAATTAAATTTTTATTATTTTATAATTAAAACAAAAGGAAATGAATAAATTAAATAAAAATATGATAAATAAATAAGGATATAATTACTATTTATTTAAAAATCAATTATGTATTTTTAAAAAAAAAGGAATTTAGTTATGTATTAATGATTGATAAAATCATCATTAAGTAAAACACAGATAATATGTCAACTATTTGAAATAAAATCATATCTATCGATATTCATTAGTTGAAACCAAACACAAATAGATATAATGATTTATGTCGTGAAATCGAATAACAAAAATTATTTGTTAACTATGTGTATGACAATAATTTATTTCTGATCTAAATTTTACTGAAAAAAAAATCCCAAAATATCATGCTTCTACCCTACCCACCTCACCTATGCACTCAAAAACATCCAAAAGACAAGAATGGAGGATATATAGTACATATGAGTCACATGCAAATTTGAAAGATTCTAACTTAAAATTGGGTGAATGAATTTTGGAGCTATTTTTGAACACTTTTTTGGTTAATTTTTATTAACATATTTTTCCCCTTAAAATGTTGGAGTGCTTGATTTAGTTAAAAGTGCTTGCAATTGCATGTTTAAATTTGGGGTTCGTTTTCTTTTCTTTTCTTCTCACCCAATCAATTATTTTAGGTTTTATTCATAATTTGACCCTTTAAGTATACTAATTTTTTTAGCTTAAGTTGGTACTTAAAGTACATTCATTTTCCAATTTGGTACTTAAAGTATGCTTCCGTTATATTTTTTAGTCTATTTCTTGACATACATTAAAAAAACTTTATAGTCAATCACAAAGCATCACCTAACGGCTTTATGTAAAAAAAAATATTCTTTTATTAAATATATATATATACACATTTAAAAATATAAAAATTCAAATATATAGAATCTAGAAAAAAAAACATATAAATTATAAAACATCTATATTAAAATCAATAATATTATTAAAAAATATAAAAAAATTTGTAAAAGTTATAAAAATAATGTAAAAAATTGTAAAAAAATTTCAATCTCATTTAATTATTGCAATCTCCACTCACTAACCCTCAAAAAATCACATTAGCTCATAGATACTCTAAATAGGCCTAAAATTGAACTATATAAGAAAGTAATCACCAGACAAGAAGTCCATTTCAAGCCTACTTCTATTTATAAAATACCCCTTCAAAAAAGAATGGATTAACATATATTGGTTTTTCAACTTAAAAAAACAATTTAATTAAAATTAATATATCCTAGAGAAGATATTTGATAAGAGTGCGTGAATAATAATATTTTTTTATCTTAAAAATTAATGACGTGGTATTTAATTAAAAAAGCTAACTTTATTCTTTTTAGAAAAACGTAAAAAGGTTGAAGAGTATGGGCCAAAGTAAACATTATTGGAGGAGATAATTGATGAATGATTATTGGAGGAGATATCACAAAGTGGGTACGGTGATAGATGAGGATGAATAATGATCAATATTGGAGTCCCACACCGGGAAGCTAAAAAACTATTTTACCGCTTTAAATTAAATTATAATTTTTATTATAATAAAAATATAAATTTATTATTTTGATAGTTTATATTTTTATAAATTTTTAAGAACTAAATCAGAGTTTTATCATTTTTAAAAAGTGTTAAAGTACAATTTAATCATTGCTAATTTAAAGTTTTAAAAATTTTAAAGGATTTAAATTAAAAAAATTTATTTTAAGAGGATCGGGACCCCTGTCAACTTTCTTAGCTACGCACCTGTCTGAGCATATTTGAACATTACATCAATGTTCATGTTTTTTACTTTTGTAACTGGTGGGATCCATTCTTAATTTCATATCAAATTCCTCCTCAACGAGAGATATTGTGACCCCAGTTGTTCCGGTTAGTATAGTTTCAATAATAAATTAATATAATTAATTTTTTTAACACCAATTAAAATTTTAGTTTGTATATATTATGTTAGTTTGTTTCGTCCAATTTCAATCACATCAGTCAAAATATTATGTATCAATTTTTAATATTTTACCACTATGATAATAAAAAATAAAAAAAAAACTATTACTAAAATATTGAGCGTTAACAGGTGCGTGAATATTTTATATTTGAAATTTATTTAATATGATTCATTTAGTATTTGTAAAATACTTTTAAAAAATATTAATAAATTTAAAATGATACTTTGAGGGCGCGATACTGATTATCTTGATTAAAAAAACTCTTCTTAAGTCAATATGTAAATATTCTCTTTCTCACCTTATTAATTTGCAAATTTTGTTGAAAACTTTAACTGTTTGTTTCAATAGTTCCATTTCCTGTTTGAATAGTAAGATTAGAGCAGTAAAAGTATATCTTTTAGAGCGGTTAAAGGTATATCACAATTTTGATTTGTATAAAAATAATTTAAAATTTTCGAATTTTATAAAAATAATTTTAATTTTTTTTATATTAAACCAGTTGTGTTGAACATGTCTTTTTTAACAAGAAAACTAGACTCAAAAGAATTCTACTTTTTATTTATGTTTTTTTTATGTGTTAGAAGTTTTGAAGGATAAAAAACTCATCTTTATTTAAAACTTCTTACTATATTTTAAAGGATAAATTGTTTAAATAGTCACTTTTATTTATCTCAGATTACATTTTGGTCATTTCTATTTGAAATGTTATGTTTTAGTCATTTATATTAACATTTTGTAATATTATAGTCACTAAGCAGTTAATTTTCATTAACGGTGTAATATTAAGCTGACGTGACATGTTAAATCATCATTTTAAATAAAAATATTAAGTTAAATTATATAATTGGTCCCCATATTTTTTCATTTTGAGCAATTTAATTTTTTTTTTATGTTTTGTTAACTTTTTTTTTCTATTCTCTTCTGCTTCTCCCTTTATTTTCCTCTATTCCCCATCTCTTTTAACGTACTTTTTCCATATTTTCCATTTGTTAAAACTAGTCTCTATACTTTTATTTTTTTGAACAATTTAATATTTTTTGTTATTTCTTTATTTTCTTTTCCTTCTTCCCCTTTAGTTTTAACAAATGGAAAACATGGAGAAACTACACTAAAAGAGATGTAGAAGGGAGGAAAATAGAGGAAAAAGCAACAGATAATGAAAAAAAAAAAAAAGGAAAGTTAAAAAAATATAAAAGAAAAAATTAGATTGCTCAAAATGAAAAAAATATGAGGACCAATTGTATAAGTTAAACTAAAATTTTGGTTTGAAATGATGATTTAATGTTCCACGTCAGCTTACCGTTACACCGTTAACAATAATTAACGGCTCAATCACTAAAATGTAATATTTCAAACATAAGTGACTAAAATGTAACCTTAGATAAATAAAAGTGACTATTTTATTCGTTTATCCTATTTTAAAAACAACAAGTTGATGAAATTAATATGGACTTAAGTGAGAGACTTATTGGTTAAGTAACTAATTAAATTTAAATTAAGTTGGATGGAGCGACTTACCCTATTCAATATTGAAGGTAAATTTATGCAAATAGGCTGTACAGCAAGAGGAAGGATGTACGAAACTGTGATTTTACGTCATCTTTACCCCTTTCCAATGAGAGAGTAAAGATAACGTAGAATTACAGTTTCATACAATCCTTTCTCTTACAACAAAGTTGTGCTTTTTGTTGAGAATTTTGAAGGTTTAATTTTTGCGTATTCAAGTATAGTTAGTTATTTGGGAGAAGTGATTGTAGTATTATAATTATCTTAGATTCAGCTTAAACTAATAGTTGTTGCAAATGAATTGATGTCGATTATTTGTTTTAGCTTTCACTTAAGATTTCTGTCCTGTTGTATCTGCAAACAAGTTATTTTGCAGACCCATATCAGCCCCTTTCGTTTTCAGTAACTATCACCTATTTTCCAATATCTTAATTCACATATTAATTAACCAAAGCTTTTTACATTAATCGGGACAAGCAATCCCTTTGCGGACCCCATTCTCCAAAGCAATAAACACAGCTTCTTTCCTGATTGCTCAAGTATCCCCATCGAGTACAAACGATAAACGATGTTTCGTAGTGGTGGCCTGTGGCTATGAATGTCTGAATCTGATTTTTGTATTTAGCCATCTACTCAATCATCCAAGCCCCATAAAATGCTCAAATACAATTATGTCCATGTACAATACTTTATAAATGATCATATTCTATTACTGCGTACTTTCGTTTTCTCGTAGACCAGTTCTTGTGTTAGAAACTCTGACGGATACAGACTAAATAACAAACGAAGAGTGGAATACAGGCAAAAAGCAAGAGAAGAAAAGTGATGGTTACAGCAAAACTCACTGCAATAAAATATTGTAGTAATAAATTTTTCACGTTTCAAATTGATAGATAGAGTCTCCTTGGGCCGAAACTGCATCGTTTTAAAAGGTTTGTAGCAACGACCGAGAAGGAAGAAGGAAGAAGGAAGCACAACCATTTTTGCATCTATTAAATAGTTTCAAAAGAGATTATTGGAATGAAAAGCTAGATTTTGGTTGACACTTTTTGGGTTCTTTTTTTTTTTTTTTTACACCTCATTGCTTTTGCCTGTCTGCATGGGAGACATCAATGAAACAAGTCAGGGAGCTACTTTCCTTCTCTCCAATAAAAATAAGGCATCTGTGGTACTGATTAAAGGTGAGTGATATGCCAATTAGCTGAGTTTATTATATGCCATAGGCTGTTTGGCGGCTTGTCAAAGCGGACATGTTTCCTGGAAGCAACCGCAGATGTGGAATTTGATGTGCATGTTGGAGACGTCATAATCCAAACGACAAGCTTATAAAACAATTGTTTGTACGTAGATGATATATGGTTATGTACGTAGAGTGAAGAGTGATATTCGGAAACCCTTTTCTTTCTATTACGTGATTCCCAAATACTGCATATTTCACGCTTTTATAATACTATCTTTTGAATAAAATGAAAGGTTACATTTTTTTTGGTAAATCAAATTCAGTGAATATCTTTTAAATGCAATGAAAGGTTACTTATCTACTTACTGATTTACTCAAGTTAATTTTTGAACTTGGTAATTGTGCTTGTATTTAGGGGTGTTTAAATTTTGGTTAAAATCAAATTAACTGATCGATCGAACATATCTAATTCAATTGGAGGCCGGTTAATGGTTTTTTGAAAGTTCGATTATTGGTTAATTTGGTTCAAAATTGGATAATTAACTGAACTTTTAAAAAATCAATATTATATATTATCAATTCGTTAATTTTAATTTGGTTAATTCGGTTAATGCTAGTTCGGTTCAGTTAACCGACTGAACACCCCTACTTGCGTTAGGTCTTGAGTTTTATTTTTCCAAGTTAGTCTCTAATATTTCCTTATAAAAAAGTTTGATCCAAAAAAAGTTCAAGTCTTGATATAGGAACAATTGTCTAATTGAAGCTACAATTAAACAATAATTGCCAAGTTCTAAGACTAACTTGAAAGAAAAATAATTCCAAATTAGAAACAATTGCAAAGTTTAAGTCCCAAATAATGCATTAAAATCCCGAAATTACAATATTTTTCCGTGAAGCTACCTTGTCCTAACCCATATTTAATTAAGAATGTAAAAATCATTTATTAAATAGAATGTAAATTTTTTAACTTAACAAATAATATAAAATATCATTATATATCTCATTTTTTATTCATACCAATTAAGAATACACTATTTTTTTAATGCCATGTGTTTAAATATACACATAAATAAGATAAATATGAGTTTTATTCATCACAGAAATTGATATACTGAGTATTATTTATGGTGTAGTCTCCCTTTTCAAAATTGGTGCATTTGGACCACAGCAAAGTGTACTAAAAAATAAAAACCAATCTCTTAAATACCATCTCCCACAGTGTAAATTGTAATAATTTGAAATTTCCACACGAGAATTTTCAATAAGACACTGGGTGAATAAGACTATCAATTATCTAACACGAAAAGGAAATACAAAAAATTGAAGAAAATTGCTTAAAACAGCCTATAATGGTAATAAAAGGCCATAAACATGGCAAGAGTGGACAAAAAAGTGGTTGAACCCGCATCGTGCTAATTATCTTTGTTCACATGCACCCCCTATTGATTTGAAGTAAATGTAGTACGAAGATATATATGTATATATGTGCCAAAATGCAAATGTGTGGACCATAAGAAATTGTCCTACATATAATCTCCACATTAACAATGAAAATGGCATGTGTACATACATATGAAGATGGATAGGTTATGTTGTGTCTTGACCATAATAAATATCTAACATGACAAAATTTAGTAATTATTTGAACCGTATCTTTTCAAGATAATATATACGTGATCTGCTTAAAAATTTTTAAAATTCATGATAATGATAAAAAGAGGGTATCTGATAAGCTGTTATCCCCTTCTAGATATTAGACGATCAACTTTTCATTTTTTAAATATTTGAGGTTTAAAGTCATGTCATCCAATGAGATACACATCGAATAGTAAATTCATGTCATAAAAATATTATAAATATTCATGTAATTATATCAACTTCATAACTAAAATTATTATGAACGCATACCGAATAGTGAATAGATTTGGATATAAAATATTGAAGATAGAATCTATTGGATTAAGATTATACACGGTAAAGGGATTGATTTGTATAATTTGTAATTAAATTTTTTGTCGCGGTTACTCCTAAAAAAGATAAACAATTAATTACAAAATATGTTTCATTCTCATGATTTAGTATTGAATCCCGGACCACATAGTTAAGGGACGAGATAAACAATCACCATGTCACGTTTCATGGTTAAAAAATTATTTTTTAATAAAATGACTAAATATAAAAATATAATCAAAATACATTTAGTGATTACATCATAATTTAATAAAATCAATCATGCATGGATGCAGGCCCAGACCAAAGCATTGACTGGGCTTTTAGAAATTTCTCCATTATCGGGCCCCAGTTCTTGAATTAGTGAGCAAAGGCCGATTCTGTGTAAATTTAAACAAACGAAAGCTTTTTCTTCTATACATGTATTTTCTCACACTCTTGAGTCTTTTATCGTGCATCAGCCAATAAAAACAAGAAGAAGAAAAAAAAGCGCTCTTACGTGGCACAATCAACGGCTCTGATTTCTCCCTCAAAACCTTCTGGTGCTTTTTATAACGAACTGTACATGCACTGTTCCGTAGCGTGAGTAGGAGAGTGAGTCAACTCGATTACCAGCACTGATCGGTCTCCCAACTCCTCCCCTTATTATATCCGGTAAACCTAGAAGCCGAAACCAACGGCCTTTGGCGTCTCCAGATAAGCTTACTATCATATACGGCTCGTTTCTCGGGATCCGATAAGGTACGGTAAGCCGTGTGTATCTTCAGGAACTCCTCGGCGGACAAGTCGTTCCGGCCAATTTCAGCCACGTCGGGATGGCAAACCCTTGCCAACCGTCGGTACGCCGCCTTGATTTCCAGATTTGAGGCACCCACGGATATCTCTAGCACTTCGTACAACGACGTACAGGATACCATTCCTGGACGGCTCAGATAACCGCCTGTCGAACCTTTGTCTTTTTTGGAAGCATAAGTACTGGTGATGGTGGTGGAGGCGGCGGCGATAGACAGTCGGGATCCGGAAAGAGAACGTGATGGAGGTGAAATTTGAAAAATAGGGAGAGAACAGATCATGGTGAAGGACGGTTATGGAGTTTCTTGTTTTAATAAGCAAGATATCGAGTTTAGGAGATTTTATTCATAATTCATTTTTTACTTTTAACTATGGTTAATTGTGTATCAGCGAATTAATGTGAGTTTTTGAACGAGTGAACTCGGCAACATATTCTCTTTTCTTTTCTTTTTTATGAAAATTTTGTTTTTCTTTATTTGGTTTAAAGAAAATTATTTCATCATCATTTCAATAATTCATATAATGTTTTTTTTAAAGGCTTAAGGATAAATTTGGTATGTTTTATCAACATGACCCTAATTGTATTTTTGAACATTTTTTTGCTATCAACCTTGGTTCTTTTTTTCAATATGTTTTTTCTAATAGATTTAATGAAAATACCATTAAAAATATTAATGTGGATGATGTAGAATTTCATATGTGGAATATTTTTAATAAGATATAATTTATTACTTAGATAATCCAAAAAGATAATTACACATGAAAAATAATAAAAATAAATAAATAATACATTAACTTAAAAAAATAACTCTTAATTTAAAAAAATAAGCATAATTATCTAAAAGAAATTAACTCAATAGAAAATTTTCTTAGTAAACAAAAGTATGAAAGGTTGGAACCTTTTGAAAGAAAACAAATATTGAAACATTGAATTTATTCATTTAATCTGTCAAAAAAAGCAAATTGAAAAAAAAAGAAGAAAAAATCAAAAGTTGATGGCAAAAAAAACTAAAAAATACAATTAAGGTCATTTCTGCAAAACATACAAAAGTTAGTGGCCAAATTTATGATTAAACCTTTTTTTTAATTATCATATAGGATTATACTGTTTATTTTTTTTTCATAAAAAAATACTAACATCTATGATTTATTAAAAATATTAAATTTTAAAAATAATAAATATGAAAAAACAGATTCAATTAAAAATTTAATTGTTTTTGAAAGAGAATTTTAATTATTTCACAGATTTACTCTCTTTTAGCTTAATATACCATTTGGTACTTAAGTTTGATATTTTTTTTAATGTGGTATCTATATTATTTTTTGGTCAAATCTAGTACATGTATTTGACAAATATATATATATTTTGGTATGCAAAGGTAACTTTTTAGTGTTCAATTTGATTTTTAGTGTTGAATTTGATGAAAAATAATTGCTAGTATTACTAGGTTTGAATTTTTCATAATTTTGTTAATAGAATAAATTTAGCGTTAACTAAAAATTTATTTAATTTTACGATTATTTTGTCAAATATAGTATCATGGACGTGATTTAATTCGAGTTTCAGGGCTGATTTGATAAAAGTTAATTGCTGATGTTACTAGCTAATTATGAATTCGAACTTTCATCAAAATAACCCAAAAACTCAAATGAAACACTAAAAAAATAATTTAACTACCTCTAGATGCTGAATTTATAATTTTTATCAAATACATGTACCATATTGGACCAAAAAATAATACATATACCGCATACTAAATTATACATTAAGCTTTTTATATTTTATATAAATGAAACTATAAACTATCGGCATTTTTGAGCTAATAAATTAAATTTAAATTTAAAAATGTTTAGGTCACTAATCGACTATCCAAGTAGATGATGTGTCTTTCTCAAGCTTCTATTAATTGTATGAATTTTAATTAATTAAATGTGTGCGTTGTGTTTTGGATTGATTAATTAAAATTTAGCCGCTATAACATTAGTTGAATTTTGTTGTAATTAGATTTGCTTTCATTAATGAACTATCCTTTCTAACAAAGATTAAGATTTCCATATTCTCTAATCACACACATAATTAAATTGTATCGATAAAAAAAATATAATATCTCTTTAGTTTTTAATATAAAATACTCTTCTTTATTAAACCAACTAATTAATAATCAAAATTTCCTATAATTTTTTTAATATAAAAAAGCCCACTAATTCAAGAAACTAATACATATTAAATAATTTTATTTTAATATAAAAGAAATTGATTATTTTTTATATTAAACCATCTAAATTAATATTTACCATCATTACAATTATAAATACATGTTTGAGTAAATATAAAGTAGATTTAAACTTGAGACAAAGATTCGAAATATAATTAAATAAAACACATATAATAAGAAAATAGAAGTCCGAACATAATAATTATAAATCGTGAAAATCAAAAGGTAAATATCAATGTCTCATTCACATTTGCTTTGTTTATTATTTGATCAAAATAATTAAATTACGTGGATCCATTAAGAATAAAATTTTTAATGATTTTAGGCTAATATTCATCCCTGCATCAACGTCAATAACAGCAGCTGCATGTGCTAAAAGATTGCATTCATTTCCCACTTCCAAAGAAATGTCAACCATAGCTATTTCGTAACGTTTACTTTATTTGTTGAAAAGAAAACAATTTGATTTTATTAATATGCATTTATTTAGTGGTGGAGTCTGAATTTTTTTTGGAATCGAAATTAAATTGTATATTTTTATGATAGTAAAAATATAATTTTATCATTATAATAATTATATCTTTATAATTTTTAAAAGGTTAAATCAAAATTTTATAACTTTTAAGAGGTCAAAATACAATTTTATCATTACTAATTTAAAATTTTATAAATTATAAATGGCTTAAACTAGAATTTTACCATTTTAGGGGCTAAGCTCCACCACTGCATTTATTTATATTATATATTTTTTATACATAAAATTACGTTATTATGTTGACTAGCTATCTTGTAAGACTAGAAATGTTCTAATCAATTATTTATCTATAAATTTATAGAGAAGGTTTTTTTTTCTTATATATTCATATACACTCATAGGCATAAGTTTGGTGAAAATCATATAAAATTATCGATTTATGTATATTTAAGACTTTACTTCTAAAATTGATAAGAAGAAGAAATCACTCTTAAGTAGATTAATGATGTTTGTAGGTAATATTGCAAAATGAATAGCTTAATGTAGGGAAGAAGTTGGAAAAGTTTTTTAAGGGTTAAAATTAAATTATATATTTTTACGAAGTAAAAATATAATTTTATTATTTTAATATTCTATATTTTTATAATTTTTAAAAAATTAAATTAAATTTTTATCATATTAAAAGATAAAATATAACTTTACTATTATTAATTTAAAATTTTATACACTATAAAAAAAACTTGAATGAAATATTTTGTAGGATTCAGCTTCAATCAATGCCAATGAAATTTGATAAATGGAATGAAGGCAAGCTCAATTCTTAAATGAGTAGCTAATTTTTATTTTTTTAAAAACTAACAAATTAAATATTTTGATTTAAAAGAATGAGAAATTGATCTTACATACAAATTTTTTTTCTAGGCATTCTCACATACAATTTTTGAATTGAGAAAGATGACAATTTGATATATAATTGTTATAACAACTATCATAATTCGACTTAAAATCCGACTCGTAAAAAAGTTCATTTATATGCAATTCTAAGGATCCTCTTTAAAGAGTTTAGTTCTCTCAAGATTTTCCATTTCTTCTATCTCATCCAAACACCTATGTTAGGAGAAAAATAGACTAGCAAAGAGCTATCAACTAAATAATGTATCAAACAGTACTATATAAAAAATATAATTTATTTTATAATACATTTAATTTTGAGCCAATGAAACATTAATCTAAATATTTATGCACCATTTTAATTAAATTAACCTCTATATATATTTTTTGTATAATGTCTAGAATTATCTATAATATTTCTCTAATTTTTAAATAAAAAGATAAACATATTTAACATGCTCGAATCTATATATTTTTACATTGATATCATATCAATCCTAACTAAACAAACTTTATCTATACCTAATCTTAATGCTACTCCTTGGGAAATAAAGTAATATATTTATTTATAATTTTTTTAAATAGAGAAAACAAGAAATAAAAAAATAAAACTTGACAATGTTAACATTTCGAATGCAACCATTTTAGATATTCACTTATATTTTATGAAATTTAATCCATTTATTTTTTAAAATTTAAAATTTAAGTCTAGCTATTAATTTTATTATTATTTTTATTAAATTCAGTACTGTGATATTTTTCAAATAATAAAAACTCACTTAATAACATGTAATAATATTAAAGATTAAATTTAAATTTTAAAATTTAAAATATAGAGAAATTAAATTTCATGAAATAAAAATATTGATAAGTATAGGAACTTGTATCACATTTTAACCTAAATGGTAGTCATATATCATTGATGTGTCGAACCTGTATTAAAAGGAAACAAATCTGAAAAGTTGATTAATGATGGTAAGGCAGAAATCTTTTGCACTTGTAATTAAAGTTGAAAAGTATCTGTGGTGTGTGTTGATGATCTGGATCCATATATAGAGAGAGACGTGAAACTTGGTCTAAAATATGTCATTGGTGTCGAGGGGGCAGCATTTTAGGGATGTGCAAAGCAAATGGAGTTAGTAAATAATAGTCACTCCACTTGGCTTGCCTTTGCATCATATATATGTCATTCCATGCCAACATGGGTAATTGTTTATTTTGTGTCTGTCAGTGTCGATTTTATCTATACTTCAATAATCAAACTTATCTTTATCATTTTCATCATTATTAGTAGAGGTCTGATGGAGGAGAAGTACAGGTGTTTTACAGTGTAGGGCTAGTAATAGGGTTATGTAATGTTGCTTAGGATTACCGAATGCTTTATTAATACGTGATTTGACCCTATTTTCAGAATCAACAATGTGATATAAGAAACTTTCGAATAAATTTTAACGTGATCTGAAAGTGTTTTACGTTATGAAAATATAAAAACCTTTAGTTGAACAATTCTGGCTAGCTTTTCTTGGATTTAAGTGAAAGATTTGGGGAGTACCTTTTAATAATTTTACGTAAGTAACGCACTATATTCAACAAATTATTTTCCTTGTTTTGTTATCTAAAGATAATAAATTTAAATAATTTAGAGAGAAAAGTTTTGACAAATTATTTATAAATTAGTATACATAGTTTTGACAAGTTGGGTCTCCATTGTATTCATCATTTTTCAACTATCAATAAAATATTATGCGTGAAGGTAGATTTTCTATATTCGACTTTGTTGAGGAGTGCCACTATGCTACTATTTCGTCTAGTGTGCAATTCCAAGGTTTATCATGTCCGGTATAGGCTTGAACTTCCAACTACACATTTAGAGCAATATTCCATGTCTGAGTAATAAAGGTAAAGTTAAAAAATTACTTTAAGGAATTAGGAATAAATCATAAATTTTTAAGATTAAAGTGTAATTTTATCATTACACTGAAATATGATTTTATAAAATATTAAGGGATTAAATAATAAATCTACCATTCTTGCCGATACCAAATTATTTAAAACAACTATTAGAATGTTTCATCTAACTATTGGAATGATAGGAGAAATATTTTTGTTCTATTAAAATTTTAAAATAATTTTTTATTAAGATATTATTTTTATCCATAAAACAATAATAAGATATTTTGGGAATCTAAAAATATTATTTTATAATTTCCTTTTGCGCATATGGCTACTGACGTGGAAGAATAACGAAAGGAAAACGGCCCACAACCACAATTTCTTCTTTCTTTCCACCATTGTTTCGACTCACCGAAGAAACCTAAAACCCCAATCCCTCCCCACTCAGAATTGATAAAGAAATCCCTAAATTATCGTAATTGAAGGTAAGAAACGACCCTTCTTTCGCTTCTGGGTTTGATCCCACTTCAACTGTCTGCTGAAATGCCTCACACGGCTATCGAAGCGCAAGTTGAGGATGGTGGGTCTGCTTCCAAGCCACAGCGCATCATCAAACTTAGCAAAACCACTGATGATAGCGACAAAAAGGTTCTCTATTTTAACTTCTTCAATTGTTTTTCGTCGCATTTATCTGAATTTCCTACTAAAACAACGTTCCAATTTTTTTCTTTTGGCTTCTTTAAGTTTTTGGTAAAATTATTCCATTTGCATAGTAGGAAGTAGTAGCTGTCGTTTAATGCTGCATTCTTTTTTTGTGAGGTTTTTAATAAGTCCATGAGAACTGAATTTACTATTCCTAAGTAAGATGAACCATAATTCTGCTTTTAACATTCGAAAACAATAGCTGGGAAATGTTGTAACTGCCATTTGATTTGCTTATTGCTGAGAAAGATTTTCCCTTTCCTGTTGAGCTCTATCTTCATTATAATGACATTCTTTGTTTTGTTTTCTGATCATTTTCTAGGTTACAAACAAGAGAGTTAAAGATATTGAGATTTGTGTTCCAATTGTTTATGGAACTATAGCTTTTTATCTCGGTCGAAAGGCTAGTGAGTAAGTATGTTTTTCATTAAATAAACTTCCTCCCCCCCCTTTTTAATCTTGTTTAATAATACTAAATAGATTCATCTCCTTCGATTAGGTCGCAATCACATAAGTGGACTGTTTATGTGCGTGGGGCAACAAATGAAGATCTTGGAGCAGTGATAAAGCATGTTGTATTTCAACTTCATCCCAGTTTCAATAACCCTACAAGAATTGTTGAAGCACCACCTTTTGAGTTATCAGAATGTGGTTGGGGTGAATTTGAAATTGGCATTAGCATTTTCTTCCACAGTGATGTTTGTGACAAGCATTTGGATTTGTGAGTTGTTTATTTGGTTGCTCACTTGATTTGATGCCTTGTATACTAACTAGGCTCTGTATTTGTAGGTATCACATGTTGAAGTTGTATCCTGAAGATGAATCTGGCCCACAGTCTACCAAGAAACCTGTCGTTATGGAATCATACAATGAGATTGTTTTTCCAGATCCTTCTGAGTGTTTCTTTGCTCGTGTGCAAAATCATCCAGCTGTTGTTGTGCCGCGGATGCCTGCTGGGTTTAGTTTGCCTGTTCTGGGTAAATTTATTGGTTTTGCCTTCTTTTTGGACATTTGTTCGTCGAAAATTTTCTTTAAGATTGGTTCGCTTGTTTCTGCAGCACCAGTTGAAAATACAAATGAGAAGGGAAGGGGCGATACCAAGGATCATCCACTCAGTCAGTGGTTTTTGAATTTCTCAGAGGCAGATGAATTGTTGAAACTTGCCTCAGCTCGTCAGCAGGTTGGAATAGCTTAATTGCTTTTCATATTAGGAATTAACTTGGTTGAGCTGTTGTGACGTTTTCCTTGCTTTTATACTTCTAGTTACGAATAGGCATGCTGTTTGCTTATACAGACTTCTAGCCAAATGTACAGGTTAAAGCATCTTTCAACATTACCTTTTCTGTAGTTGTCTGTCTTTCCCATGCCATGTCAATATGAATTGTTGAGTCACACTCTGGCCTTGATAGTGTATCTGCTCCATTAGCTTTCGGCCTGACTTACAGGCTTTTATGTGTAATCATGCATGTTTTGATGTTACTATTTTATTTTTCATGAACTTGTGGGACAAAAGACAATATCTTTTGACAGTTTATACCGCGTGATAGGTGCAAGCCCATATTGTTAAGCTGAGAAGAGAGTTGAGTGTGATTGACGGGATGCCTCAACCTCTAAAACCGGCCTCCAGTTACGAATGTACATGATGATCATGGTAGGTTACCATCGGAGTTCATTTGTTGGGTTTCTATTATGGATGACAGAGTGAACTGTGATGAAGATGTAGGGATGTGGATATTAGACGTATCAACCTTATTTCTTAGATTTAGTTGTAACTCATTTCCTCAAGAGAACTGATTGTAGCTAAATAGTGTATGCTAAATTGTTAACAACAGTAGATGATTGTGTAGCTCATTGTGAACCTATGAAATGAAAGAAAACATATGCAACTTTCTATTTTATTTGTAAACAGTTTCCTTGATGTGATTGATCAGGGATTGAAGAAAGATGATGAAATTGTTTAATTGCTTCATTGTAATTAAACAATGACTGTTAATTTTGTTTCGCTTCTTTAATTTTTTACAGCATGTATGTAAGTTTTTCCCTCAAGTGGGCACTGTAAAGATTTTAAGGGAAAATCCAGGTTCTTTTCACCTGATATTGGGCTCTTGAATTTGATTTCTTCTAATTAGTGGTTTGCTTGTAGCTTTTAGTTATTTGTTCTTTCTTTTTTCCCTTCACTTTTATTGAGAAAAACAAAAAACAAAACTAACCAAATTAAGCTCATTTGATCACAAATAGGATGCAAGTGCAATTTAAACTTGGGCCAAAAAAATTGGGAATTTTGTGCTTTAAGGTGATGATCATGATAGTAATATTATCAAATCACCTTGATAATCTTGCATGTGATACCAAATGCTACCTTCTTCGGCAAAGTTGTGATTGGTGGTGAGATAAAGCTAGAGTAGAACTGTTTGCGGGCCAGGTCAGGCTGGGCCCATATTAGTGCTCTTGTTACTGTTTCTGCTTATTTACTATTGAATAGTACAAAAGATTGGCCATTTTTATATGTTTAACAGCCTATATTAGCGTTTTGGTAAATTTAGTTATTCTTTTATGAAATTGGGTTTTAATGCTATAGTCATTATTCATGCCCTGTTCTTATTGTGGAAACCGTTTTCAACATTCATGCCCTGTTCTTATTGTGGAAACCATTTTTTTGAAAACGGGATTGACTGGATTTGAAAAAAAAATTAAAACGGGAGTCGCCACCGATCTTTATTTGGTGTGATCGGATCACCTTTGTTAAAACAATTTTAGTTTACTAAAACGGCATTTTGGTCTATGAATTCCAAGAGAACAAGTTCGGGAGTCGGTTACGTGCGAGGAAGGATTAGCACCCCTGACACTCCCAAAAATTGGTACCGAATTGATTAGTTAGTGTCTTAATGTCGAAAATCGAAAGTCGGGAATGAATTCGAAATATGATCTTTTCTATCAATATCGATTTTAAAAATTTTGAATTAGCTCAAAACATTTTGTTTAAAGATTTCCTTATCTCGAGATATCGGAGTATCACATCCGGTAAGTTAGGACACAATACCATGAATTCCCGAGCACAAGGTTGTCTTTTAATTTAAATGAGAATTTCATGTGTTTTAAAACTCGAAAAGGATATTTAGCTATTTAGAAATAACGAGAAAATCGAAACCCCGTAAATTAGGGCACAATTCCTCGATATCTCAAAATGCATAACATTGCCTTATTTGAAAATTTTCGTTTTTGAATAGTGGCGAATTCACTATTTAAACAACATGTGCTATTTATTTAAGTTAAAACAAAGCGATTTGTTGGATAAATGTATTGGGGTTTAATTTATGATATGACTTAGACTAGATGAAGCAAAGATAGATTATAGATCATGGGATAATGCGACATGAATACAATGTTTATACAACAAATGACAATAATGAAAATATGAATAAACCAAATATAACACATACAATGGTAGCATTCACATAACATATATTACTTAGGCATTAATTATTAGCAACTAATGGACAAACTAATTAAATAAGATGTAACCATTCAAATATATATATATATATATATATATATATGTAAAGCAAATTAAAACGAATAAAGTATAAAACAAATTTTAAGATGATAAGAAATGAATTTAAAATAAATAATGTGAAAAATGAAATTAAATATCAATAATGTACAAAACAATTCAAAAATAGAGTATATATGTAAAAGGAATTTAAAAGTAGGTAATATACGAGGCGTCAAAGAAATAATTTGTGTATAAATAAAAAAGATATAACGTTTTGAAATTGATAATACATATAAAAATTTTAAAGTAAATAATAAGATGATTTAAAATGAGTAATACATAAAAAAACGAGTTTAAAACAGGTATTACGAAAGCAATTTTTAAGTAAGTAAAAATATTATATAAAGCAATTTAGAATAAAATAGTAAAAGAAAAAAACTGACATGAAAAATTTTAGGTTAAATAATGTAAAAAGAAGTTTAGAATACATAATATATGAAATATATATAATAGTTTAAAAAACAATAGTGTAAAAGAAATTTGAAATAAGTAACATACATAAAAATTTAACCTAAGTAATATATAAGCTTAAAATAGATATGCATAATAATTTAAAGTAAACAAACACTATATATAAAATATAAAATGAGTGATGATTTAAAAAATGTAAAAAACTTAATATTCATGATAATAAAATGATTTTTTAAAATGAATAATGTAAGACTACAAACTTAAAATAACTAATAAAAATAATCCCAAAAAACCGAATGAATAAATAAATAAATTAATTAATAGACTAGGACTAGACCGAAATTAAATACAAACTCAGAGGTAAAAATTATAAATAAAAAAGGGGCATTAAGGATCAAAGTGAAACGCGCATAAAAGATCAAGGGACTGATTGGGAAAATATTCCCAAAGTTCTCTGCATATTGTTTCACGTGGGACTAAGATGAAACGAACGTAAAATATGGGGTCAAATTAAAAAACAAAAGAAAGAGCCGGGGAAATTGTAAGCAAAGCGACGACATGGAAGGATCGGCGAGCGCGCAAATAACCCATTTAGACCTTGGGGCGCGCGGATCCTTCTCGAACTGGTCGAGTCGCACGGATTTCCCCTAAACGACGCCGTATTGAGGCGTGGGGGTTTGGCCAAAGCGGTGGCGTTTTTCTTTGGGCTATTAAGGCCAAATTTTTTTAAAAATTCATTTCTTCCCTTTCCTTTGTTAAAAAGCAGAGCAGACCCTCTCATTTCCTTTTTCTCTCTTAGGGTTTTAACCCTAGCTCAAAGACCACACCGGTCCGCCTTGCATCCGTCGCAACCCACCATGAACAGCGATCGCAACAGCGTCACGAAAGGGGTTTTTAGCCCATTTAAAATGTTTGAGAACTAGGCTTCCTTAAACCCCAAAAACACAGAAAAGAAAGGGTCCTTTCTTCCCTTTTGAAATCGGCTACCACGACGGAGAGGAAAACTCCGATGGCCGACTACGGGGCATCCGGGTAAGATCCTTTTCCTATTCTTTCTTTTTATTATTTATACCCCCATTTTTGTCTATGGATTTGCAGTAAAACTAAAAGGAAATAAAAAAAGAAACGAAAAAAATGAAAACCAAGAGAATCAAGTCAAGTATCAACCTTTTTTGTGTTGTTTTTGATAATTAGTGTTCGTGTGTAAAAAATACAAGGCTAAAGTTTGAAGCTTTATAACCGAATACAAAATCCATTTTGTCCATATTTGTTTCGTTTTCTGCCATTTCTTGTCGTTTTATGCATTGTTTGTTCTTCATTGTTTGTCATTGCTTTTGCCTTCTTATTTGTTATCTTTGTTTGCTTGTGTGTTGGACTTGTTTTTGCAGGTGACGCGAGCACGGAAGGCTTGTGGTTGGTGCCCCGATCGACGGTGGCGCACGTGGCAGAGGAAACGTGCGGCGGTTGAGGGTGAAGGAGGCTAGGGTTGCTGCTGAAACTTTAAGTTGTTGGGCTGTTATTTGGGCTAGGGTTTTAATAATTTGGGTTTGTAATTGGTTGGGTTTAGGGTCTGATAAACAATAGGTTTAGATTTGGTAGTTTGGGCTAAAATCTGGGTAGTGGGCTTTAAATTTTGTAAAATGGACTTGCTTATTTGGGACTTTTATTTTGGAATTTGGGTTTTGTTTATTTGTTTATTTGCTTGGGCCAAAATTGGCTACTACAGCTGCCCCTCTTTGCTCGTTGTCGTGTAACGAGAACGGAGCAAAGACCTTAAAAGAGCCAATTTGGCCTAGTCTCACTGAATCTTGGCTTTTTGGTGCTTCTTTTCTTCTAATAGCCCCTTTCCATCTCACTACTGCAACTTCAGAGGTATAGGATTTATAGCTTTAATTTGTTCTTCTGCAAGTTCAGAGAGATAAGATTTGCTATCTTCAGTCTATTCCACTACAAATTCAGAGAGATAAGATTTGTCACTTCTTCTCCGCTGAAACTTCAATGTGATCTACTGTGGTTTTGAACCGCTCCAACGCCATTTTAGGAAGAATATATTTGATTTCCAGCCTGTTACCCTACTGCTTAGGGGGTTAAGACCCATCATCTCCAATCTATTTCCCTACCACTTAGGGGTTTAAGATCTGTAAATTTAGCTTGTTACCCTACTACTTAGGGGGTTAAAGCCCATCATCTTCGATCTATTTCCCTACTGCTTAGGGGGTTAAGATCTGTAAATTCAGCTGTCTTCGATCTATTCCACTACAACTTCAGGGAGACAAGATCTGCAATCTTCAACCTGCTCCACTACTACTTAGGGAGATAGGATGGTGGCTTAAATCTGTTTCACTACTAGTTAGGGAGACAAGATTCGCCGTCTTCGATCTGTTCCACTGCAACTTCAGGGAGACAAGATCTTGTAAATTCAGCTTGTTACCCTACTGCTTAGGGGGTTAAGGCTTGTGAATTCACTGATTTTAGGGACATGACCTGTAGAATCAATTCCATGTATCTATGCTTATGCCAAATGATTAGGATGTTATGATCGAAATGAGTCAAATGCTCCTAACTAGATGTGTTATGCATGTGTCAAATAATTAGGATGCTATGATCCGAATGAATCAAATGCTCCTAATTAGATGTGTTATGAATGATATATGAATGAAAATGTCATTTTTAATGCCTAATTTGATATTACTCGTTGTTCATCGAGATTTTATCATCAACGTATTACTCTGCCTTTTTCTCCGACTGGTATCTCTGGCAGAAAACTCGGAGAATAATCACAATTTAGGCTATTCTTTCACCAACGTTTTCAACCCTTAAATGTAGGGTGATTCAAACTAATTAGTCTCGTTTCAGGTCCTTATATCATTTAGAAGAATTTCAGAGTAATATGCAGAACTCTTTTTGAATATTATTAGTCCATTAATCATCATTTCAATGAAAAATGCTTGAAAAAGGTTATCGCATTAGTCAAAATGGAATTTTATTTGAGAGCAAAGCTCAAAATGAATAGGGTAATCAAGACAGTAAATTTGCTAAATGAGAACTAGCAAATTAATCGAGATAGCACATTCTGCCAAAAAATGCAAAGTGAATGAGATAAGAATAGGTGCCCCAGATATCGCAGTATGAGCTTCATCACACAAACTTCTCGAGGACCCTTTGAACTCGGTATGCATTTAGAAGATCAAGAGTATTTTGATGGTGTCCCAAGATGTAGCATCTCTTCTTCTTGTCAATTCAGAGAAAACAGGACCACTGTATGCCCCATGTTCGATCAAAATTTGGATTGCCCACTCCTAGGTTTTCAATTCAAACCCCTTTGGTCTCAAAGCGCCCTTTCACGGGTTTTCACGTTGGCCTCTCCTTTTTTTTTTCTTTTTTTTAGGTAAAATACCTCTTGACCAAATCCAAATTCACGGGATTAGGCAGGCTTTTACCATCCATCTCGGTCAAAATCAGAGCCCCTCTAGAGAAAGCCTTCTTTACCACATAAGGTCCCTCCCAATTCGGCATCCATTTCCCTCTGAAGTCCTTTTGTATGAGGAGGATCTTTTTCAATACGAGGTCTCCTTCATGGAATTCTCTAGGCCGAACCTTCTTATTGTAAGCCCGCATCATTCTCTTTTGATACATTTGACCATGACGGATAGCCTTTAGCCTCTTTTCTTTAATCAAGTTCAACTAGTCGTATCGAGACTGAATCCACTCTGCTTGATCTAATTTTAGTTCTGAAAGCACGCGTAGAGAGGGGATCTCGACCTCAATAGGCAGAACCGCCTCTATCCCATAAACTAAAGAAAATGGTGTTGCCCAGTAGATGTTCTGACTGACGTCCGGTAGGCATATAGGGCAAATGGTAATTTCTCGTGCCAATCGTTATAGGTCTCAGTCATTTTTCCTATGATCTTCTTGATGTTCTTATTGGCTGCTTCCACTGCACCATTCATCTTTAGACGATACGGTGACGAGTTATAATGTTTGATCTTGAATTGGCTACAAACTTCCGCTATCGTGCTATTGTTCAAGTTCAGCGCATTGTCTGATATGATCCTTTTAGGCATCCCATATCGACATATGATTTCTTTTTTTAGGAACTTGCTGACTGCTGATTTTGTGACGTTAGCGTAAGAGGTGGCCTCTACCCATTTGGTGAAGTAATCTATGACCACGAAGATGAAACGATATCCATTAGAAGCCTTCGGTGAGATTGGCCCAATGACATCCATGCCCCATATGGAGAAAAGCCATGGAGAAGTCATGACATGAAGAGGTGAAGGAGGTACATGAATTTTATCTCCATAGATTTGGCATTTATGGCACTTCTTGGCATAGTTGATGCAATCTTCTTTCATTGTAGACCAATAATATCCGATTATCATGATCTGTCTAGCTATTGTAAAACCATTAGTGTGCGTCCCACAGACACCCTCATGAACCTCTTCTAAGATTTGATTAGCCTCGATAGCGTCTACACATCTTAAGAGTACTTGGTCTTTTCTTCTTCTATACAGGATTTCTCCATCCAATACATAGTCACTGGCCAACCTTCTTAATGTCCTTTTATCATTCTCAGTCGCTTGGTCTGGGTATTCACGACTCTTCACATATCGTAAAATATCCTGATACCAAGGATAATGATCTTTCTCTTCTTCTTCTTCGATGTTGCAGCAATAAGCCGGAGCCTCATAAATACTCATTCGAATAGGCTTCACATCCTCTTGCTTGTTCACTTTGATCATAGAAGCTAAGGTTGCCAAGGCGCCAGCCATCTGATTTTCATCTCGTGGGAGATAGCAGAAAGTGACATCGTCAAACTCCTCGATTAGCTCAAGAACCAGTCTTCGGTAATTGATCAACTTCGGATCTCTTGTCTCCCATTCACCTTTAAGCTGATAGATCACTAATGCAGAATCTCTGTATACCTCCAGCACTTTTATTTTGCGTTCTATGGCTGCACGGATGCCCATGATGCATGCCTCGTATTCCGCCATGTTTTTTGTGCAGTCAAAATCTAATTTACTGGTGAAAGGATAATGATATCTGTTTGGGGATACCAAGACTGCCCCGATTCCATTACCTACAGCATTTGATGCTCCGTCAAAATTCAACTTCCAAGGGTGGCCTTCTTGAGACTCTTCTTCCGTAGTTGCAACATACATTAGATCCTCATTCGGAAAATCAAAACTCAATGGCTCATAATCTTCTAGAGCTCTACTGGCCAGAAAATCTGCTATGGCACTCCTCTTTACAGCCTTTTGGTTCATGTAGACTATGTCAAACTCAGAAAGCAAAATTTTCCAACGGGCCATTCTTCCGTTCAAAGCATTTGATTCCATCATATATTTCAAAGGGTCCAGTTTTGAGATGAGCCAAGTTGTGTGGTACAACATGTATTGCCTCAGTCTTCGGGTTGTCTAAATTAAAGCATAACACAACTTCTCGATCGGCGAATACCTTGTCTCACATTCGGTGAATTTTTTACTGAGATAGTATATTCCTTTTTCTTTTCTTCCAGTCTTGTCATGTTGGCCTAGCACGCATCCCATGGAGTTTTCAAACACTGCCAAGTACAATATCAGTGGTTTATCCGGGCAAGGTGGCATCAGTACTTGGGCATTGGATAGGTAATGCTTGACCTTGTCAAAAAGTTTTACGCACTCCTCATCCCAAACACTGGATTATGCTTCCTAAGGAGACGGAATATTGGATCACATTTCTCTGTCAGTTGTGAAATAAACCAAGCAATGTAATTCAGTCTTCCTAGGAAACCTCGAACTTCTTTTTGAGTACGTGGTGGAGGTAATTCTTGTATAATACGACTTTGTGCGGGTCAATCTCGATCGTTTTTCATCGACTATGAATCCCACGCTTTTTCTGACCAAGCTCGAAAGTACACTTTGCGGGATTGAGCTTTAGTTGGAACTTTCTTAACCTTAAGAATAGTTTCCTCAGGACTTGCACATGCTTATTTTCTGTTCTGGATTTTGCAATCATGTCATCGACTTAAACTTCGATCTCCTTGTGCATCATATCATGGAATAAAGTTACCATGGCTCTCTGATATGTTGCTCCCGCGTTTTTCAGCCCAAATGACATCACTTTATAACAAAATTTTCCCCACATGGTTACGAATATGGTCTTTTCCATGTCTTCCGGATGTATTTTTATCTGGTTGTATCCCGAAAAGCCGTCCATAAATGAGAAAAGTAAGTATCCTGCCGTGTTATCCACTAGTGTATCAATGTGAGGCAGCGAAAAGTTGTCTTTTGGGCTAGCCTTGTTCAGATCCCTATAATCTACGCACATTCGTACTTTCCTATCTTTCTTAGGAACTGGGACTATATTGGACACCCATTCTGAGTACTTGACCACTTGTAAGAAACCGGCGTCGAATTGCTTCTTGACCTCTTCTTTTATCTTTAACAAAACATCAGGTCTCATCTTGCAGAGTTTCTGTTGAACTGGTTTGCATTCTTCCTTTATGGGGAGTCGATGTACCACGATATCGGTATTCAATCCGGGCATGTCTTGATATGACCATGCGAAGACATCTTTGAATTCCCGAAGTAGCTCAACAAGGTTCCGCTTTGTTTCTGCGGTGATGCTAGCTCCAATTTTTACCTCTTTTCCTTCATTTCGGTCATCTTCAAAATCCTCAGTATCCTCCATACATAAATTTCGCTCGAAAGGAGTCTCTGAGTCAGTAGCAATATTGCTCATATCATTGATATCTGGAGACCTGTTATGGATGAAGAAAGAAATCCAAAGAACAAAGAATCTAAGAATATTTTATTTGTATGGTATGATTATGAATGAATTGGAAAGAATAAAAGAATACTCGCTTAAAATGATACGCAAAAATACATTTTTTATTGAAATAACGATATTTGGACATATGCCTATTTCATAAAAGGATTCTTATTGCCCCTAGGCTTAGAGCAATAAGCTTGTTTTGAACATTACTCTGAGTTAATCCTAACAGTTACAGGGATCTCCTCCACAGTCCAATTGTTCAAAACGCTTCCAGGGATGTAAGGGCGAATTCCAGCTAAATTCTCTTTAGTTTTTCCTTCAGATATGGCATTGATACTCAAACTGTTCAACATTTCTTCGGCGGACTCTTTCTTCTTCGTTCTTCCTTTGGAGTAAATAGTCCCCCTGATACGAATGTTTTGGATAAGTGAGGAAAGGTCATTGGTTCCCACTTGACATCTTCATCGCGCAGACGCGCTCTTCTTGTTTCTTGCTTTTTCTCCAGTTCTTTCTTCTTGTGCTTCGCATCTGGCTTAAATCCTAAGCCAAAGCGGTCTCGTTTTTACCTAAGCATTGGTACCTCGATCCTTCCTTGGAGGCATCTTCCGAGTCCTTTTCCTGGCAGGGCTCATTTGCCGACCGTCCAACGCAGGCCCATCCTCGTTTCTGAGCATTGGGATTTTGTTCCCTTCGACAATGAATGTAGCATTGACGACTTCTAGCGATCGAAAGGAACATTCTATCACCTCATCGTCCGTTCCCACGTACGGTGATTCACTGGTGACAGATGCAATTATGTCCTCCTCCGCGTTTATCGTTACCAACCTACCCCCAGTTACCAACTTCAACTTTTGGTGTAGGGACGACGGCACTGCCGCCGAGTGAATCCATGGTCTTCCCAACAGGCAATTGTATGATGGCTTGATGTCCATTACCAAGAAGTCCACCTCGTATGTATTTGGGCCAATCAGGAGAGGTATCTCGATTCTTCCCATCACTTTTCTTTTAGTACCGTCGAATGCTCTCACTATGTTTTGACATGTTTTCATGTGAGAGCTATCCACTGGCAGCCTATTTAACGTGGACAAGGGCATGACATTCAACGCCGATCCATTATCAATCAATACCCCCGGCAATGTGTACCCCTTGCAGCGAGTGGTAATATGCAGGGCCTTTATAGGTCCTATGCCTCCCGGTGGTATTTCATCATCATTAAAGAAAAATAAAATTATTCGCGCTGATATTATTAACCAGACGATCGAGTTTGTTGACAGAGATATCATCCGCAACATATGTTTTATTTAAAACCCTCATCAATGCACTGCGGTGAGTCTTTGAACTCAAGAGGAAGGCTAGTATCGATATGCGGGCTGGCTGTTTGTGTAACTATTCCACAACGCTGTGCTCACTGTGTTTCAGGAATTTTAAAAATTTTTAGCCTCTTTTTCAGTTACAGGCTCATTGACAGGTGATTCAGATCCGATTGTCTTTTCCTTTTCTTGCCCAACGACCACAGATTTTCCTTTAGTTGATTCTGCCTTTGTGTTCGGAGTATAACGCCTTCCACTGCGTGTATAGAAACCCTCGTCTTGACCTTTCTCCGAAGTGCCAGTTGGATTCTCCCCTCTCGGGATCGTTACGTTGCAGTCGTAATTTCAAGGAACCCTTTTGCTATCTTTATAGGGGAAAGCAACGGGTTTTTGAATTATGACCTTTGGCGCAATTGGTACCCCGACTTTATTGACTCTTGGTCGGGATATAATTATGACCGGGTGACTGACCTTATGGACATTGTTGATTGGCCCTTGCTCTGACGTGCACACATCTTCCCCTGTCTGGTCCTCGGTATATTTAAAGAATTCAATCTCTTTATTTTCTATCAATCTCTGTACCAGAGCCCTGAATTCATTACACTTTCGGATCTCATGCCCTTCCTTGTCGTGGAATTCACAGTAGTACTTTACTTCTTTGGGCTTCTGCTCTAAATCTTGTGTAATTAAACCTTCTTCCACCATTTTCTTCCAAACCCACCTCAACGGGGTCTTTACTTCCGATACATCCATCTTGGTTCTCCTCCCTCTATTTTTAACTATCGCGTTTACCCCTTCATCTGAATGACTGGGTAACAGATTTCTAGCCACATTAGGTCCTGTGGGATCATCGAACTTCATAATGCCCATCTTTATGAACCTTTCGACTAATTTCTTGAATACCGTGCAGTTCTCAATTGTGTGCCCCGAGATTCCTGTATGGTATTCACATTGAGCGTTTACGTCATACCACTTTGGAAATGGAGGTTGTATGGGTTTCAGGTAAAATGGAGACACCACATGAGCATCGAACAGATTCTGGTAAAGCTCCCTATACGTCATTGGGATTGGCGTGAACTGGACTCTTTCCGTGTTAGGCCTTGGGTTAGAATCCTGTCCTGCGGAGCCTTGATGGCTAGCGATCCACGCCTCGATCGCTTCTATCAGAATCGGCTTGGAATAACCTTTATTGTAAATGCTTGCATTGTTCACTTCGTTTTCTTTCCTTCTAGGAGCCGATCTCTTGGCACTTTCTCCCGCTTCAATTTTCCCACATCTCACCGTGTTTTCTATCATCTCCCCGAACATCACTATGTCTGAAAAGCTCTTAGTAGCGCTTCCCAACATATGGTTAATGAATGGGGCCTTCAGGGTATTGATAAAAAGCATGGTTGTTTCCTTATCCAAGAGAGGTGTAATGACCTGAAATTCACAGGCACCGGAAAAATGAGTTATAGGGCCTCCGTCTTAGTGAAATAAGTTCGAAAATAATTATTAAAAATATTTATGAGCCTAGTAGTGTGTCTAATTAGGATTTAATTAGGTGAAATTAGCTTAATTTAGAATAATTAGCAAAAAGAACTAAATTGAAAAGGGGGTAAAAGTTTAATTCTAAAGTAATAGAAAATAAAAGGATCAAAATGGCAATTAAGCCATTTACATAAATTGAGGCAGCATATTGAAATAAAATCAAAGATTTTATTTAGGTTTTATATATTAAATTATATATATATATATATGTTATAATGATTATTATTATAGTTTTATATTAAATTATTATGATTACTTAATTGATAATATATTATAAATAAATTAAATTGAAGACAATTGTATGGTAATAAAATATACATGTGTAAGAATTGTATTGGTACATTTGTAATTTAAATACTAAATTACTTATAATTTAAGTAAAAGATATTTGTTAGTTAAATAATTAAATTATTAAATTATGAGATTTTTGTTTAAGAAACAAATTAAATAATGACAATTGTAATAAAATTATTGGTACAAATGTAAAATTTAATATGTATCCAATTGTAATATTAGTATTTGTTATTAAAATAGATATTTATTAAATTAATTAAATATAAAATATAACATAAAAGAATTAAAGAAACATAACAAAACAAACAGAGAAGAAACGAAACAGGGGAGAAAGAAGGAGAAAAAGAAAGGAAAGAAAGGAAATAGGGGAAATAGGGAATTTAAAGCTTGGAAGTTTAATAGGTAAGTCAATTTAGCTCTTTTTACTTAATTTTGATGTTTTAAAAGCTTTAGAACAAAGTTTTGATGAAATTAAGTTGATATTTTGAAAGTTATTAGATTTCTAAATATTGTTCATGTTGAATAAAAAGATGAATTAGGGGTTAAATTGATAGGAATTCAAGTTAGAAATGAAATAAGGATTGAATTGCAAAGTAAGCCATAAGTTTTGTGTTTTAGGGACTAAATTGAGGGAAATTCGAAATTAAGAAAATATGTTGAAAATTTAATAGTTAAATTTGAGTTTAAATGAAATTTGAATAGGAATAAGGTGTGAATTGGTGTTATAAATTTGGTTATTAACATTTTACATCAAAACAGTTTTGGGAAGTAGCAATGGTCTGATTTTGAAAATTCACTAAAAATTGTAGGAATTGAATTAGAGGATGAATAAGATATGAAATTAAATCTTATTGGGTCTAGTTTCTTATAGTGGAAACAATGTAAGCAATGAATTTATGAATCAAGAGATATTTGAAATTTTGTAAGACTGGTTCAGGGTAATTTCGAGACACTCTGTTTTAACTTTGGAAAATCATTAAAAATTGTACAAAAATTATTATGGAGTGTAATTTATATATGTGAACTCCTTAATGAATCTAGTTTCAAAATAAATAAACAAGAACCTTATTCGAG